>OY728133.1:110039873-112497373 GCA_963277665.1 Viscum album
TGTGCAGTTATATGATCTAGAAATAAAGAGTTTAATTCGAACTAGTACGTCTCAGTGGGAAGCATCAGTTTTGTTCATGAAAAAGGAAAATGGAACTCTTAGGATGTGTGTTGATTATCGTTAGCTTAACCAAGTTATGATAAATATTAGATATCCTCTTCCACCCATTTTTGATATGTTCATTCAATTAAGGTGAGCTCAGTGTTTCTCCAAGATTGACTTGCTGTAAGGATATAATCAATTGTGAGTTCAGAAAGAGGATATTCATAATACTTATTTCAGAAGCAGATATAGCCACTATGAATATTTAGTCATGCATTTAGGTCTAACAAATTAATTACTAGTCTTTATGGCCTTGATAAATTAGATATTTTAGTGATATCTGGATTCTGTTTTTGTGGTGTTTATGGATGACATCCTGGTTTATTCAATGACAAGGGATGGCCATGAGGAGAATGTAGAAACAGTGTTTCAAATCTTTAGAGATCACCATTTGTATGCAAAATTATCAAAGTGTGATTTTTGGATATAGGAAGTACATTTTCTTGGTCATGTCATTTATGAAAAATTCATTTCTATTGAACCTGAAAAGATAGAAGCCATTATCTCATGACAACCACCAAAGAATGTATTTGAGAAACAAAGTCTTATTGTTCTTACTGGTTACTACCAATGCTTTGTGCATGACTTATCATGACTAGAGTTTCCAATGATAGCTTTGAAAAGGAAGAATTATCCATTCCAATGGACAGAGGAATTATAGAAATCTTTCTATGAACTAAAATTTCATCTTACCTCGACACCTCTCTTGATCTTTCCAGAGTTAGGACAGGGGTATGTGGTGTACTGTGTGCTTTGGGATTAGGTTTTGGATGTGTTCTCATGCATGGAGACCATGTGGTTGCCTATTGTTATAAGAAGTTGAGGGTGTATGATAATAACTACCAAACACATGATTTTAAGTTATCTTTAGTCATCAATGATTTTAAAACATGTAGACACTTTCTATTTTGTGAGAAATTAACTATGTTCATAGACTAAAAAATCATGAAATAGATTTTCTCACAGTGATATTTGAATATGAGGCAAAGGATATGGATAGAGTATCTCTAAATTTTTGAATTTGAATTAATGTCTACACTATGAAAAGAGAATTTTGTGTCATATTCATTGAGTATCAAGTCATATTCTTAGTTGGTGAAAGAATATTTAGATGAGTAGAAGTTGTTTTCGGTCCTATCTAACATGCAAGTGGAATTTAAAGACCGAGGTGATGTTTTATTTTATTTCCACTACATTTGTTCCTAATTAGGTAAATATAGTCAAAGAGGAACAAACATATGATAATGAATTTCTGGTTATGAGTTCAAAACTCAATGGTGGGGAGACCATTGAAGGATAGAAACTTGATGGGAGTTTAGTTTTTTTCTTTGGAGATTAGATGGTTGTACCAATGGATTTGTAGGAAAAAGTCCTTCATGATTACCACCATTCGAAATAGGATGTACATCTAGGTATGCAGATGATGTATATGGTGTTAAAGGTGAAGTTTTGGTAGAGTATCATGAAAGGAATGGTTTCTGAATTTATCTCATGGTGCTTAAATTGTCAACAAGCTAAACAAGAACATACGAAACCAGCGAGAATGTTACAGTATTTACCTATCCCTAAGTGAAAATGGGGGTATATAGCAATGTATTTTGTTACAAGTCATCCAAGAATGGTCCAGAAAAATGATTCCATTTGGGTGATAGTGGATCATCTTACCAAGTCATCCCATTTAATTCCAATTTGTGAAACTCATATGGTGGAGGATCTATCCAAAATATATATTCAAGAGGTGGTAAAGGGGCACGTCATGCTAGTGTCAATAGTCTCAGAAAGAGATATGAGGTTCATGTATTGTTTCTAAAAACCCTTACAGAAAGACCTTAAGACTCAGTTGACTATGAGCACAATGTATCATCCTAAAAAAGATGACCAGTCTGATAGGACAATATAGATGTTGTAAGACAAGTTGTAGGCTTGTGTAATGGATTTTGGTGGCTCATGGGGGGATCATATAACCTTGGTGGAGTTCTAATACAATAATAGATACCGGGACTCAACACATATGGCTCTATTTGAAGCATTTTATGGTATTCCTTGTCATTCTCCACTATGCTACGTAGAAAAACATGAAATTTCACTAGTTGGGCTGAGCCATGTCCACGAAACAATTGAGAATATCATGTTGATAAGAAAGAGTATGAAGAAAACATAGATTTTTTATAAATCATATGCAGATCACCATCAAAGACTATTGTCATTCGCTGTGGGTGATCATGTCTTCTTCAAAATATCTCCAAGGCTTGGGAATCAGCATTTCACGAAGCAGGTAAAGTTATATCCTAGATACATTGGCCCTTTTGAGATACTGGAATGGATTGGAGAGGTGGAATATTAGTTGTAATTAACAACATGATTATTTTTGTGCACAATGTATACCATATATCTCAGTTGAAAAATTATAAGTCTGATCTTGACCGTTTGATCAGATGGTATCACAACGATCTAGAGCCTAATCATTCATTGGTACATATCGTAGTGAGGATTGTGGATAGAGACTATAATTTCCTTCATGGAAAAAGAATCAGTCTGGGTGGGTTTTATGGCAGCATGGTCAGATTCAGGAAGTGACTTGGGAATATGGAATGGAAATGAAAGAGCAGTGGCCAAAACTTTTTCAGTTGGGAGAGGGTTTTCTACTTTCTGAGGATGAAAAGAAAAATGGTGGGGAGAATTTTATATCCCTTTTTCTGGTACATAACCCTTAATTGATTCTTTTTTATGGTTATAAAGTATAAGGTTGATGGATGGGAGTGTTGAGAGAACTTGGAAGCTGTTTTGAAGAAAAATTGATGTCGCACGGGCGATGCACAGTTTGTCTAACCATGTGGCCAAACCATGCATTTTATTTCTCTTGAGGTAGTGGATCCCACATGGTCTAAGCACAGTTAGAGAGACCATGTGAGGAATCCATAAAATGGTTCTTCTAGGCATTAGCTAATTCATGGTTAGCGCATGGTTTTTCTAACTGTGCGAATTAACCGTGTAGATGGTTAGGTGAGATCATAAAAAAGTAGATCTCACTTGTTTTTTTCCTCAAAGTGGCTCGTTTTTTATCCTAAACAGTCATAACTCATGATTTATATTCTTTGAAGGTAGAAGAACCTCTCATAATCCTTTTGGAGTCAATCAGAAGGATTTTATTGGTGAATCGATGCCAGATTCTTGAGGTACATGATCGTTCTTCTCCGTTCCTGATCGGTTTCTTAGATCTACTTATATCTACTTCTCCAATTCCCTCATTTTCTTATATCTATGCTTATTATGGGTAGATATAGGTGTTTAGGTGCAAAATATTATAGTATTTTGTCTTTATATTTCTAGGAGAAGATATCTAAGGTGAGTTCTTGGAGAATCAACCCGGTCTTCTTGGGCGTTCACCGTTCATGGAGGTTTTCGTCAAAACCTTTGAGGTATGAAGCTTCTTTATCAACTCCAGTAACTAGAAATGATTGAAATAATATCAAATTTAATCTGTGGTGTGGAATTTTTTGTTATTTGGTTGTTGAAAACTTGTTGGAAACCTTCTTGAGGGATGGTTGTGAAATCAGGAAAATTGGGGATTTTGAATGAGTTCTTTGGTTCTTGGTTTTAAAATATGGATTTTAAAATGGGTATTTTATGGAATTGTGGCACATGGTTTAGATAATATGTTTTCAATAAAAGTTAATGTTTTTTTGAAGTGAAATGGCGATTTTGAAATTGGTTTATTCTTTGGTTTTCAAAAAAGGTACAATTTTATTGAAGTGATTTGAATTGGTTTAACACACTTGGTTTTTGACATGATGGTTGTGTGTGTTCATGGGTTTTCAGGATAGATAATGTTAGAGTTGGTGTCCTGATAACCAAATATTTTTACTTTGATTACATGAATGTACACTTATTATATATTGTTCATTATTCTAGATGACTATAATATAATAATGTCCTGGAATATTTATTGCATTAATAAGGTCATGGAAGATCCCCGCTATGATGAGAACCTTGAAATGCTATAACAATATTCTTAAATAAAGTTCTACGGTTGGATGACATACTATGATAAGACACATAGTATACAGACCATCATGTGCGAGTACTCATAAGAAGACGAGACTCTCTCTCATGGAGTTTACACTTGGCAATCTCCAAGATGGGGGGTTATGAGAACAGACCCACCAGTAGCAATTCAGCATGTCTTGGTGTCATCAGAAATTTCTATCTATGAGTGTGTGTAATAGTCCTTAGACTGAAAGATTATCATTAACTCATTTCAAGACTCGCACACTTATATTTTCTGATGAAAACCATCACGAAGACAGTTGGTGGGAAGTAGGGTACCTTGGGTGCGTCACGAATGACATGTTATTAATGGATATGTCGAGGAAAGATTTTCCCATCTGTATTTTTGGATGTAGATATTGCAGGCCCTTTGATTGAAATAGAACTGTCACCCAAATTCCATGGCCATGGTGTAACGACGAGTTTATTTTTGGATGTCAAAGAATGAAAGATCAGGAACATAGGTTTATGACACTGCCATTAAAACTTCTTGATGAGATATTGAGACAAAGGGATTAAATTACACGGTAAGCATTCGTATGAGGTGACACATCAATGCGGCGCCAAATTCATTCTCTTCGGTGACTTGACCCATTGTTAGATAGTAATCTTGGATTTTAGGCAAGCCCGCCCAATTCCAACGAGAAAGAGGCCTAGAGGGTCACACACTAAGTGTATCCAAGTATCTCCAGTAGAATAAATATTATTCCCATACGTGGTTTAATAATTATTCAAGGAATCCTAAATCATTTTAATGATGGAGTAAGAATAAAATGAAAACAAGATATACACACCTTGTATTAATGATTACACATAGTGTATTTTTTATTTTGGAAAGGAAATGAAAAACAAGTACACACCGTGAATTAATAATTACACACCGTGTAGTTTATGTAAAACAAGCACACACCCTGTATTAATGATAACACGCCATACAGTTTTTCCAGTTCGGATTTTGAGGAGATAATATTGTTTTATTTAATGATATTTGTTATAATAAGTGTGGGCGCATGTCAAGGAATTAATGATTCAACATGGGGGGTTTTCTAAAAGAGTTAATGAAATAAATAAAACATGTAACACATTTATTTATTTTCATAACTCTATAACCTCAAACTCGATTATAAATATCCTCACAACCCCAACACTTTTCCTTAATCGTTGTGCACAAAAATTCTGGAGAAATCTCTCAAGGACAAAAGAATTCCTTCCTCTAAGAATGCTCTCAAGATCGAGAGAGAGATCATCCTCCATCGGATCAATGCGATCCAAGGCGGACAATGCAAGAAAATTTATCTCCATGATAGCACCCAGAGACTCCTTAGAAAACGTCTAGAGATATGTGGTTCACGTGTGGATCACCTTTATAGGATGTCTACACTTGGATTCTGCGACGTAATGACGAATCACATCAGAACATGATCAGAAATATCAATGAAGAAAGAATGTCGTAAAAGGTATTTCTTGTCAATTAATTAAATGAATTATAATCAAACTGTGATGATCCTCATTTGTGGTTCTGGGGCAATTCTTCTTCTTTGTCTATTTATGTGATTCGATCCATGGAGGCTGGCATTTATCATCGTATTGATCCTGGATTGATCATTGTTAATTACAAAAAGACAAGTGGGAACATCCACCCACGATCTTCTGCTATCCTCAAAACCTTCAATTGTATCAGAGGGAGGTTACAACATTGATTATAGTTATTTAATTTTCATTGATAATTTACGCATTTATTTTTGATTCAATTCAAGATAAATCTTTTTATAAATCCGAATGAACAAGATCTGTTCTTCCTCCTTCATTTCTTGATTCAAATCACAGAAAAAACCTTTTAATTTTATTTTTTATTAAAATAAAAATAAGGAACTCATCCGAAGGAGCTGCTCTTTCTGTCTGTACAACACAAGAACACATGGCGTGTAGTGAAATCTACACGTTGTGTACTTAGGTTCAACAAACCAGTACTGTTCTACAAAACCACACCGTGTAAATTGAGTATACCTAAGTATTTATTACATCGTGTTGACAAAAAATGAATGGCACGTGGAAACCGAAATACATGGAGTGTATGTTGAATCAACATGCCATGTAGTCCGATCTAACCCAGGTGAAACGATGTACAAGGAGAAACCATGTATCATGTACATGGGATTGCCAGGTCGGTAACTGCGTAACAAGGAAGTACACACCATGTTAGATCAATCTACACACCATGTACTCAAAAATTTCCAAAGTATAGAAAATATGGAAAATCCCCCAATGTGTACTTTAGATAAGGCTAAAAACAAATACATGTCGTGTAAAATATGCTTCATGCCGTGTACTTTCCAGAAATGGAATTTCACCAGGTTTCCTCCAAAAGTAAAAAGACACTGTACAAGGAATATGGATGAGAATAATCTCAAGGAAATTCAGAAAGGAATTTAAGATAAAGAATTGATTAATTATAAGATCATAATTAATTGAATTCAACTGCGACTTATATTGAATAATAGAACAATTAAAATAATTTGAATTCTAAATATGTGTAAATATCGTTGAATGATATGGATGATCATGATCTAGACCAAATACCCTTTGTGTGTGTATGGTTTCATTTAAATTTATTTTCAATTTGTTGGCCTGTGAGCCTTCTTCCAATAAAATGTATGGCCTACCTGCCCATGTTTTCTTTAATGTAGACCCCATGAAATGGAGGATCTCACAAGCTAGAGGAGATGGTTCAAAACCTGAAGCTGAGGAAAAACCAACCCAAGAAGATACAAAGGTGGACAAGTGGGAGCTGAAAAACACGAACCATCAGTTCAAGGTGTTTTTCCCTAGGACATGTTTAGCATATCGAACCTGGTAGATATGCTAAACAATTGAAGCTCATGACCATGCCATATTATTTTATTTCTATATGATTTCATGGTTTATTTATTATGTATGGGTTGTCGCGATCATATAGTTAACGAAATAAACAATCATGCAAAGATGGAATAAAATAAAAACCGGACTATGCGTAAACATTATCAAAACATTTTTAATCACTTAAGCAAGCATCCATTAATATTAACAAGCATGTGAGAATGTGAAACTATGCATAAAGAATAAAATCCCTCAAATACCATATTATATCAGACCAAGCCTTCTGTTATTTTATCAAGGGAAAGAGTCAATAAAACTATGTGTTTTACCAACCCTTGTTGGGACACATACTTTTATAAAGGAAGATCTTATTAAAGATTTTGGTTGACTTAAACATTTTACATCAAGAGGAGTATCCCTTGCTAGACTTGTTGTAAAATAGAGGCAAGTTTTGAGGAAATACAAGTCAGGATTTCAGGATTGGGGAGTCCACTCAACAGATCAAGGAACTATAAGCTCATAGTTGGAAAAGACCTGCCTAACTAAATACCTTCAAATATCTTGAACAACCCTTATTGGGGTTATTCATAGGAGAATATGGATCCTTTCCACGAGAATGTCATGGAAACTAGACATTCCAAGTTCAAAGGTGAGAGCCATTAGAAATTGATAAAATAGTCAGAGACTTAATTTTTTTTATTATTTCTCAAAAAAATTAATCAAGAAACTACTTATAAATCTTCTCTTTTTAATTTGTAGAATCAATATAATAAACTCTTCAAACACATTTTCTCTACGATGAATTCTAGATAAAGACAATATCCTCACCAACAGTAACTTTTAGGAATGGTTTAGGCATGTTTGGGTTATCCTACGCCATGAAAAAAAGTTGTACATGCTGGAGTCCTCACTTCCTGATTTTCCTGCCCAAGGGGCGAGTGATGAAAATTTCATGGTCTATGATCAAAATTTGAGCGATGCACTCGACGTTCAATGATTAATGTTGTCATCAATTTCTAGTGAGCTCATGAAGTATCATGAAGTCATGGATTCCTATTGCATGATCGAGCACCTCTATGGTCTATACCAGGAGAGAGAAAGTCATGAAAGGTTTGAGATCTCTAAGGCTCTATTTCAGAGCAAGCTTGAAGAGGGTGCCACAACTGGGCATCATGTAGTCAAGATCATTGGATACATTGAGTGCTTGGAGGTTCTAGGGTTTAAACTCCTCTAAGAACTGGGTACTGATCCCATTCTTGCATCACTCCCCCCAGAGCTTCTCTAACTTTCTTGTAAATTTCAACATAAACAACATTGAGAAATCTGTATTTGATCTTATTATCCTCATTCACCAAGTAGACAATGATATGATGCGTGAAAATACTTTTGTACTTAAGGAAAATAAAAGGAATGGAGAGGCAAAGAGATTTAAGCCCAAATCTTCTTCAAGGCCTTCCAAGAAAAGGAATATAAGAGGGGAGGCAAGAGAATAGAAGGCTGTTTGTTTCGCATGTGGAAAGAAGGGCCACTGAAAGAAAAACTGCACCCAACCAAGGAAGCAATGGGAAGCCTCAGGAGCGTTTGTTATCGAATGAAATCTATCTATTTCTACCAATTTGGTATTAGATACAGCTTGTGCTTCTCACATATATATCCAAATATAGGAACCATGTAGATTCTGGATGATTTGTCAAGGGGAGGTAGATCTACGAGCAGCCAATAGAGCCAGACTTGCTGCTATAGCTGTCAGGGACTACCACCTCCCTTTTCCAACTGGAATGATCTTGGTGTTAAAGGGTTTTTATTATGTGCCTTCTGTTACTAAAAAATTTATTTCAGTATCCAGATTAGATACTAATGGATTCATCTTCATGTTTGAAAATGAATGTTGCTACTTTTATAAATATATCATTTTTTTGGAAGGGAAAATTTATATAACGACCTCTATGTGTTAGACTACACAAACCAAGTAATGGAAATCGATGAAAAAGTTAATTCACATGACCCATACCACACCAAAATTTAGAATCACCGGCTAGGTCATGTAAATGAGAAATGTTTGAAAAAATTACATCAAGATGGGTATTTATATTCTTTTAAACTAAAACCACTTGGTTTATTTCATGCGTGTCTACAAGGGAAAATGACTAAAGCCCCGTTTAGTGGGAAAGGTGAAAGGGCTAAATAGATTCTAGAATTAGTTCACACAGATGTGTGTGGACCATTTCTAGTTGAATAAAGGGGTGGGTTCTTGTACTTCATAACTTTTACTGATGATTTTAGTAGATATGGATATATTTACTTAACGAGGAATAAGTTAGATTCTCTTGATCAGTTCAAATAATACAAGAATGAAGTTTAGAACCAGCTTTGTAATAAGATTAAGAATCTCCACTCAGACAAAGGAGGAGAATATCTCAATCATGAATTCATTGATTTCTTATGGGATTTTAGGATTCTATCTCAACTCACTCATCCTTACACGCCTCAGTGCAATGGTGTAAGTGAAAGGAGGAACCCCACCCTGTTAGACATGGTGAGATCAATGACGAGTCATGCAAGTCTTCCATTATCCTTTTGTGGATATTCATTACAAACAGCAACACACATACTAAACCAAGTACCAACTAAATCGATAAATGGTATTCCATATGAGTTATGGAGTGGAAACAAATCAATGTTATCAAATTTACATGTGTGGAGTAGCGAAGCATTTCTTAAGGCCTCTTCAGGTAACAAACTTGCATCCCGAGGCACAAAGTGTATCTTTATAAGATATCCCAAGGAAACAAGGGGATATTACCTATACAACCCCTCAGATAAAAAGGTTATAGTTTCTAGACATTCCATATTCCTTGAGAGGGAGAACTTTTCTAAAAGAGATAGTGGGAGTGAGATAGAATTTGATGAAGTCGGGGCTCAAGATACACATGAGTTGGTATAAGAACAGATTCCACAAAGCCTTGTGGAAGAACAATCTGTTCCAAAGACACAAGAACTATGTAAGATAATGATAGAGGTGAAAGAAACAGAACGATATGGTTTTCTTGTCATCGAGGATGGTGACCCATTATTAGTTGACAATGGTGACCCTCTTACCTACAAGTAAGAAGTTGAAGGCATAGACGTTTCCAAGTGGAAAGAATCCATGAATTCAGAAATGGATTCTATGTAAAAAACCAAGTCTGGATTTTGGTAGATCCTCCAGTTGATGTATAGCCTGTTGGTAATAAATGGGTATTCAAGAAGAAACTGGACATGGAGGGACAAGTCAGCACCTATAAGGCATGACTGGTTGCAAAAGGTTTTTGAAAACATTAAGGAATTGACTATGATGAAACCTTTTCACCTGTTGCGATGTTGAAATCCATCAGAATCCTATTATACATTACCGCTTACGATGACTATGAAATTTGGAAAAAGTATGTCAAAATAGAATTACATAATGGGAACCTCTAGGAAGATGTCTGCATGACACATCCTGAAGGGTTTGTGACTCCAAAGGATGCCAACAAGGTATGCAAGTTTCAGAAATCCATTTATGGATTAAAGAAATCATCAAGGTCATGGAAATTTTTTTTGATGAAGCCATAACAGAATTTGGATTTGTTAAGAATGAATGTGAGCCCTGTATCTACAAAAATTTTAGTGGAAGTGCAGTCATTTTCTTAATAGTATATGTTGATGAAATATTACTAATTGGAAATGAAGTACCTGTCATACAATCAGTTAAGGCATGGTTGGATAAATGATTCACTATGAATGAATTGGGGGAGGCATCATGTATTATTGGGATCAATATTCATTGTGATAGACCCTAGAGAATGCTGGGCCTAAGTCAAAGTACATACATCGAAAAGATACTGAAGAGATTCAGTATAAAACAATCCAAGAGGGGATTGTTACCAATGTCACATGGCATTCATCTTTCCAAGAAAATGTGTCCTTACACACATGAGGAAATAATGAAAATGGAAAGGATACCTTATGCATCTGTGATTGGATCAATCATGTATGCTATGCTATGTACAAGGCTAGATGTTTCTTAATCATTAAGTATGATAGGCAGATATCAAGGTGATCTATGAGACCACCATTGGATGGCAGTTAAGACTATCCCAAAGTATCTGAGGTGTACTAAGGATGTGTTCTAGGTTTATGGAGGAGATGCGGAACTAGTTATCAGAGGACTTGTAGATGGTAGTTTCTAGACTGATCAAGATGACATGAATTCGCAGACTGGATACATATTCAGTTTGAATGGAGGTGTAGTGAGCTAGAAGAGCTCAAAGTAAGATATGTTGGTAGATTATATAGCATAGTTTGAGTATATCATAGCCTCTGAGGTATCTAAAGAAGTAGTATGGATGCAAAGTTTCATCCAAGAGATGGATATAGTACCTAGAAGTAATGATCCTATCACACTATATTGTGATAATACTACAACAGTGGCACTTGAGAAAGATCCAAGGTCACATCATCAGAGAAAGAAAATACATCGTAAGTATCATATCTTGAGGGATTTTTCTTAGAGAGGTGAAGTTGCAGGGAGAAGTATTTCCATGGAAGACAACGTGGCAAACCCCTTAACTAAATCCTTGACTCAGTAGAAACAAGATCATCATATGAGGTATAACGGACTAAAAGTTGTAGACAATTAGCTCTAGTCCATGTGGAAATTTGATAGAGTTGGCGTCCTGAGAACCAACAGTTTGTACTTTGATTACATGAATGCACACTTATTATATATTGTTAATTGTTCTGCATTAATATATTATAATAATTTCTAGGAATATTTGTTGCATTAATAAGGTCATTTAAGATCCCCACTATGATGAGAACCTTGAAATGCTATAAAAATATTCATAAAAAAGTTCTACGGTTGGATGGAAAACTATGATAGGACACATATTATACAGACTGTCTTGTGAAAGTACTCATAAGAAGATGAGACTCTCTTTCAGGGAGTTCTCACTTGGTAATCTCCAAGATGGGAGATTATGAGAACAGACCCACCAGTAGCAATTCTGCATGTCTTGGTGTCATCATACATTACTATCTATGAGTGTTTGTAATGGTCCTTAGACTGGAATATTATCATTAACTCATGTCATTACTCATGCAGTTAGATTTGCTGACGAAAACCATCAGCAAGACAGTTGGCGGGAAGTAGGGTACATTGGGTGCGTCACGAATGACATATTGTTAATGGATAAGTCGAGGAAGGATTTGTACCATCCATATTTTAAGAAGTATATATCTTAGGCCCTTTGATTGAAATGGAACTGTCACCCAAATTCCATGGCCTGGGTGTAACAACGAGTTTATTTCTGGAAGTCAAAGAATGAATGATCAAGCACATAGGTTTATGATAATGCCATGAAACCCACTTGATGAGATATTGAGACAAAGGGATTAAATTACATGGTAAGCATTCGTATGAGGTGACACATCAATGTGGCATCCACTTCTTTATCATGGGGGCCTTGACTCGTTGCTAGATATCAATCTTGGACTTTAGGCAAGCCTGCCTAATGCCAATGAGAAAGAGTCCCAGATGGTCACACACTATGTGTATCCAACTATCTCATGTAGAATAAAGTTTATTCTTGTACGTGGTTTAATAATGATTCAAGGAATCTTAAATCATTTTAATGATGGAGGAATAATGAAATGAAAACAATATATACACGCCGTGTATTAATGATTACACGCCGTGTAGTTTTCATTTTGGAAAGGAAATGAAAAACAAGTACATGTCGTGCATTAATAATGACGCACTATATAGTTTTATGAAAAACAAGTACACACCATGTATTAATGATTGCAGACCATTTAGTTTTTCCAGTCGCGATTTTGAGTAGATAATATTGTTTTATTAAATGATATTTATTATAATCAGCGTGGGCACATGTCAAGGAATTAATGATTCTACATGGGGGGTTTTTAATAAGAGTTAATGAAATAAATAAAATGCGTAACACGTTTATTTATGGTCATAAATCTGTCACGTCAAACCCGATTATAAATATCATCACAACCCCAACACTTTTCCTTAATCATTGTGCACAACAATTATGGAGAATTCTTTCAAGGGTGAAATAATTCCTTCCTCCAAGAATTCTCTCAAGATCGAGAGAGAGATCCTCCTCCATCTGATCAATGCAATCTAAGGCGAGCAACAAAAGAAATGGTTTCTCCATGCTAGCACCCTAATACAACATAGGAAACATATAGAGATACATGGTGCACATGTGGATCACCACTAGAGGAAATATACACTTGGATTCTGCAACACATTGACGAATCACATTAGAACATGATCAGAAATATCAACGAAAAAATAACTTCATAAAAGGTACTTATTGTCAATTAATTAAATTAATTATAATCAACCTGTGAAGATTATCATTTGTGGTTCTGGGAAAATTATTCTTCTTTCTCTGTTTTTGTGATTCGATCTGTGGAGTCTGACATTTATCGTCATATTGACCCCAGATTCATCATTGTTAATGACAAAAATCCAAGGGGCACATCCAGCCACGAGCTTCCGCTGCACCCAAAACCTTCAGATAATGGTTAGGGGTCTCCACCATCATTTATGGGATGGATAAGGGTTAGGGATATCCACTATCTAAGTGTTCATGCGGGAAAGATAAAGGTTTGGGGACTCCCTCTTCATTTACGGGATGTATAAAGGTTAGGGATCTCCCCCATAAATTTGTTCATTAGGGACAACTTAGTGAAAAGATGACTCCCCACTCACGAGTACAGGGTGATCCAAGTTACATGCACAATTATTTGTGTGGATGTGTGAAATGTATTGGTAATGAGAAGAGAATATTGAAAAATGGTTTCAAAACAATGTTTAGTTTTGTTTTGGAAAAATAACTTGCTGTAAAAATTGGTTTCAATAGCTCTTGTTTTTATTTGGTTGCAAACGGGTTTTGAAACATGTTGTTATTTGGTTATAAACTATTTTGGTAAATTATTTTATATGAACTATTTTATATAAATGTGGATAACTTTTCTATCCAACTTTCATGGGAAGGGAATTCATTGGGGGAAAACCTACTAAGTTTTATACTCACCCATGATTTGGAACATTGGTTCTTTTGAAGATGCTACATTAAGGATAGGGGAAAAGGTTTTGTTTCCCACATTTTTAGCACTACCTCATGATATTTGGGCTGTTCATTGATTGTGGATATCAGATCTTGTGGAGTGTAGAGACTTGTGGCCTCTTGAGAGTCTTTATTTATTTATCTACTATTTACTTTGATACTAGTTTGGTCTTCTGATGTTGCACACTTTGATATGGGTTTGAGATACATGAAGTTGTTGATTTGTCTTTCTTTTTTTCATGCATCATTTAGTAAATTGATTGGTTATGTTTTTTTGGTTTATTAGTTTATTTATAAAAGGGTAAATCTTCCTCCACTTGTATTTGAAACCCTTCATAATTTATTTTCAACCTTTTTCATCTTGGGGATATCACTTATGGCCAAGTAACAACTCGTTGTTCTCTCAACCCAATGAGATTGAGTGGGTCATTACAGAACACTACTTGGTCAAACTATGTGCTAATCATTAACAAGTTATAATTTTCCAAAGTTTTTAAAAATTATCCTAATGTAACCTCAGATGAACCCCAACAAATTAATGAACAAAAAAGGAGAGTAGAGTAGTACCTAAAAATATTAATAAGTTGTTACAATCATTGGCCTTCTTCCCAAAAAATATTAGTGCACCCTAAGGTGACACAACTGGATGAATAAAACATCACTGTAATAGATCATTATTCTGTATTCATAGTTCTTTCAACTCAAAAGGAGCCATATTATATAGAGACATCAATTTAGGACAAGCACCTAGTTGTAGTTTTATCCCAAGATCAATCTCCCATCAAGGTGGTAATGCTACAAAATCCCCAAAAAACATTAGGGTACTTTTGCACAAACTCCTAACCAACAATGAACTCAACATCACCTCCACCATCATGGATGAAAAGGAAAAACCATTCCTCCAACCAATCCAATGGTATCTCTTTAGAAAAACATGGAAGGATCTCCTCCATAATCATAGAACACAACTTGTCTCATAAATTAATACATGATAGCCTAAACCAAATAAAACTAGTACATTCCAAGGATGATTTTGTATTTCTATATTAATAAACATAGGGAGTCTCCACAAGAGAGGTGATACCCTGACAATAGCTCACCATCTCTACATACTTCATTCTTATAAGATAGACCTAAAAATAGTGTAATCAATACCATGGGAACTGAAAGTCTCTCGACCTCATGTCCCAAATCATGGAATAGCATAAGTGATATAAAGGAGTGTGTAGCTCCTAAATGAAATAAATCCTTCACCCACGAAGAAAATAAGAAATGGGTACCTTGAAAAACATCCAGCTTTCCCAGTGATGACAATGCTAGAGCATGAAGATGACCACAACCTACTCCAATACCTCTTAATCTTGTATAATGACCAAATCCATGGCCACAATATGCTCTTTGAGGAATAACATCATCTCAGGACTTTGTTATGCCCACCCAGTCTCCTCTCTACTAATCCCAAGATAGATATTCCTACTAATGATGCCTTAGAGGAAACTACCTCAATGAAGGAACCTGAAGTGAAACACTTGGTGTATTCCACCTCCTCAAAAAGGTCATTCACCCTGTCTTCTAATGACCTTACCCTTCATAAAAAAACACACATATGATTCTTTATAAAATGACTAAGAGTCACTATACCTAAATAAATGATATGAAGAGGACTGAAACCTACCCCCAGATAACCAAAATCTATTTAATTAGTAAACTGGGAACCCTAGACAATATTTCTACTTCGTGATGAATCCTGAAAAATCCCCTCTCATGAAAACTCGGTTCTAACCATTGTCTTGTCAATAAATGTTTCTCTCACCAACACATTGAGGCATGTAAAAACATGAATAGAGTTTACTAGAATTGGATATCGGGATAAAAAGCCTCCTCAAACTGCCTCTCCCCAGACTCCTCATCTTACAATAGGTCTAAAGCACACTACAAGAAATATGGACTTTAATAATGATAAAATTGGACATTATCAGTTTAAAAAAAGTACCGACTATAAGATCATGATTAAAATACCAAGGATTTTATCAATGCTAGAAAAATGCTGATAAAGTCCCACTTTATCAGTGCTATAAAATGTACTAATAAAAATATACCTTTATTATCAATTTTATTTAGTGCTGATAAGGGACCCCTTTATTATTGCTACTCAAAGAGATGATAAAGAGGAATTATACTCTAATATTCTTATAAAATTACATCACATAGCACAAAAAAATAGTAGAAAAAACAGAAAATACAGATTATAAATAAAAAATGTAAATGAAATAAACATTAAAACAAAAAATAAAAGAAAAAACTATTATAAACATTTAAAACATTGGTTTTTATAATTACACGAGTAAGTAAAAATTATCAAAGGCATTAAAAAAAATTAATGCTCATTATTATTTGGCATCGACCCTCAATCATGCTATTTCTAAAAAAACCACCCAAACATAAGTAAAATAATTTACCTGTATAAGAAAATAATTCTTTTTTTAGTAATACTATAAAGAAATAAGTTAAACACAAAGTGTTAATTTTAAAATAAAAACATATACTTTGAGTCATTATAAGAACGTTATGCGTCATATTTAGGCACAACTGATTGATACATCTATTTTTTACTATTATGAAAATAAAGTAGTATTGAATTTTCCCTCATCTATGGTGACAAAAAATTTCTTATGGATGGGATTCAATTCAATAGGAATTGATTTTTGTGAACAAGCCTTCAACTGTTGCACCATTTCTTGTTCATCTTCATTCATTATCTCCTTAAAATTCAACCAAATTGGTATAAGATAAAAATGAAATGGAAATTAATTAAGTAATAGATGATAAAATGATGAGAAAACCATTTGATCTTGTTTTCTTTGTTTTGGTTACGTGATTAACTTTTTAAACTAAAATGGAACTTATATATTGAAAAAACACACTTTGAGTCACACCGACCACATAATGTGTCAGATTTACATGTGGTCAATTTACATATTCAACAATTGAATTATTTATTGTCTTAAATTATCATGAAAATAGGAGCATGTTTTCTCTTTTTTCAGTGAGTGAAACATGTTTTTATCCAAATTCTAAATTTTAAACTGATAACAACCACTTTGAGTCATACATGTAATTCCATGTATCAGATTGAGGTGAGGATAATTTCTACACATAAAAAATGATTTATGGACCATTTTTGTAAATTATCAAAATAATATGAATGTGTTTTCTTGGTTTTTAGTACTTCACATGTCTTTTTTACTAAAATTAATGTCAATTTTAAATAAAAAGACACAATTTGAGTCATACCAATCATACTGTGCATCAGATTAAGGTGAGACTAATTACTACACATAAAATATGATATATCAATCATTTTACCAAAGTATCAAAATAATATGAATACATTTTATGGGTTTTGAGTACGTTATTTGTGTTTTTCTTTTTCTAAAATGTCATTTTAAACCAGAAATACACACATTGAGTCATACCCATCATATCTTATGTTATTTTGACATTATACAAATTTATATACTTTATAAATGTATTATAAATCAATTTTCTAAATTATCAATATAATATGAGCATGTTTTCTCTATTTTTAGTGGGTGACACAAGTTCTGAACTAAAATATTAATTTTAAACTAATAACAAACACTTTGAGTTGTACCAAGAACACCATGTATCAGATTGAGGTGGAGATGATTCCTAAAAGAAATAAATGAATTATGGATCATTTTCCTAAATAATAGTAACAATCCAAATTATTTTCCCTGGTTTTGAGTATGTAAATTTTCTTTTTAAGTTAAATTAATATCAATTTTAAATAAAAACACACTTAGATTCATAAAAATCACACCATGAATTAGATTGAGGTTTTGATGATTCCAAAAAATAAAAATAAATTTTTTTATTATTTTTATAAGGTTTTAAAACAATTTTACGGAATTTTATTAGTTTGGAGTATGTCACTTGTGTTTTTTTTACAAAAATACCATATTAATTTGGAAATATACACTTTGATTCATACCTATCACATCATGTGTTAGTTTTATGTGATATTGATTCGTACATATCAAAAAATGACTTATGAATCATTTTGTAAAATTATCATGATAATCTGAGCATTCTTTCTACATTTTCAGAAAGTCACACATGATTTGAACTAAAATGTCAATTTGAAACGAATAACATACACTTTGAGTCCTACCGAGAATACCATGTATCAGATTGATTTTTGATTGATTCATAAATAGAAAAAATGACCCATGGATAATTTTTCTAATACATCAAAGTAATCTGAATGCATTTTCATGATTTTTTGTATGTCACTGGTCCTTTTTAATAAATTAATGTCAATTTTAAATAAAATGGAACTTAGATTCATAATGGTCACACTATGTCATATTAATTAATAACTGATTCAAAAACATAAAAAATGACTTATGGATCATTTTACTAAAGTATGAAAATAATATGAATGCATTTTCTTAGTTTTGAGAGTGTCATAATTATTTTTTATTAATATGTTATTTTAAACTGGAATCATTCACTTTGAGTCATAATGGTCATACAATGTGTTAGTTTGACATGATAATGATTGATACACATCAAAAATGACTTATGAATTGTTTTAAAAAGTATCAAGGCAATATAATCTTTTTTCACTATTTTTAGTGAGTGACACAAGTTTTGAACTAAAATGTCAATTTTAAACTGATAACAAACACTTTGAGTCATACCAAGAACAATGTGTGTTGGATTGAGGTGGGTCTCATTCCAACTCATCAAAATGACTTATGGATTGAATTTATAAATTATCAATACCATTCAAATTTGTTTTATCATTTTGAGTATGTCACTTTTCGTTTTAATTAACATTATTTTCAATTTTAAATGAAATACACCCTTAGAGTCATAAAGATTATACTGTGTGTTAGATTGATGTGAGGTTGATTCATATACATCAGAAATGACTTATGGATTATTTTACTAAAGTATCAAAAAAATATAAATTCTTTTTCATGGTTTGAGTATTCCACTAGTGTTTTTTGCTAAAAAATCATTTAAATGGAAATATGAACTTTGAGTCACACTAGTAACATTGTGTGCCACTTTAATGTGATACTAATTACTAAACATATAAATGACTTATGAATTTTTTTCCTAAATTATCAAGATAATCATAGCATGTTTGCTTAGGTTTCAGTGAGTGAAACTTGTTTTGAACTCAAATACTAATTTTAAACTAATAATGGACTCTTTGAGTCATAATGGGAATATATTGTATCCGATTATGGTTTGGATGATTCATATATGTCAAAAATTACTTATGTATTATTAAAATAAATTATCAAAAAAAAAATCCTATTTTGTTTTCTTGGTTTTGAGTATGTCACATGTCTCTTTTTACTAATGTCAATGTCAATTTTAAATAGAAATATACTCTTTGAGTCATACTAGTCACACCCTCCATTTGATTTAGGAGAGGATAATTCTTATATGTTGAAAATGAATTATGGATTGTTTTAATAATGTATCAAAATAATCTAACTGCGTTTTTTTAGTTTTGAGTTTTTCACTTGATTTTTTACCAAAAAGTTATTTTAAAATGGAAATAAACTCTTTCTGTCATACTAGTCACATCATGTGCAGTTTTTCATTTGACTAATTTCTACACATGAAAAAATAATTATGAATCATTTAACAAAATTATCAATACAATTCAAGAATGTTTACTTAGTTTTAAGTGAGTGATAAACATTTTGTACTAAGATGTCCATTTTAACCTGATAACATACACTTTGAGTTATATCAGGTACACCATGTATCATATTGAGGTGAGAATGATTCCCATATGTCAATATATATATATATATATATCATTTTAAAAAAGTATAAAAACAATTAAAATCTGTTTTCTTGGTTTTAAGTATGTAACTTTTCTCTTTTACTAAAATTAATGTCAATTTTTAATAAAAAGATGCACTTGGAGTTATACCAGTATCATCGTGTGTAATATTGAGGAACAAATGATTCCTACCCTTCAAAAAATGAATTATTAGTCATTTTACTAAAGTATCAAAGTAATTTGAATGCGTTTACTTGGTTTTGACTTTATCACATAGGTTTTTTACAAAATTGTCATTTTAAATTAGAAACACACACTTTGATTCATACCGGTCACATCATTTATTGGTTTGATGTGAGACTGATTCTTGTATGTCACAAATGAATTATGAATAATTTTACTAAATTATCAAGATAAATTGAGCAGGTTTTCTCATATTGAAAAAAACTATAAATAAACAAAAAAGACATATTATAATCCCTTGACTCACCTCAAAGCTATCCTTAAATATTAGTAAATATCCTCCAGTACACTCACCCATATAAGGTTCTAGGCCCTAAATTGCATGCCATACATAAGATATAGACATCTACCAAAGTACACACATAGGGTGTGAGAAAAAAAATTAGTGGTCCAACACCAATGATTTCCATCATGAAAACTAGTACATATATAAATTCATGTACTATATGAAATGATTGTTATAAATAATCACATGCATACACTTATTAAATTATTTGGTACTCGAGGATCCACCCTTATAGTCAACTTATACCTTTTTCAACCAATGATGTAATGGGAAAGGTACTACGATGGTCTGATAAAAGCATTACAATGAATGAGTTATCCATAGTAATAGAAAAGGGTGAACAAGATATCCACATAATAAAAATAAATAAATTTAACGTGGCCTAAAAATGGTAGAAAACCAAGGTGAATGAGGCTTGACCATACTAGAAATATTAATGGAACAAAACAACATTATATTATATAATATTAATGATTGAAGAACTAGAATTCCAAACAACTTTGGTAAATGAGGAATCAATATACTAGATAAGTTAGGTTAGTACAGAATCATAATACTGAAAAATTGGGGTAAATAAAGAATTACCATACTAGAGAAATGTAGATGATATAACAAAACTATAACTAATTAAAAATAGTATATCACCACTAATAAAACTATGTGAATTATTTATTTCCACTAAAAACAAAATTGAATGAAGTATCACCATTACTAAACTAATAAAGTAATATATCACCACAACATTCAAAGTTTAGTAATGTGTCACTACTACTTAACCATGTGAATAGTGTATGACCACTGCTTAACTATGTAAACAATGTATCAACAATAATAAAGATCGAAAATGATGTATCACCACTAATTAACTAGGTGAATGATGTATCACCACACTAACCAAAGGGGAATGACGTATCACCACTAGAAAACACAGTGAATGATGTTCCACCACTAATAAATCAAGAAAATAATGTATCACTCCACTAACTGAAGTTGAAAAATGTATAGCCAATACTAAACCGAGTGAATTATGTGTTATAACACTAACCAAACATGAATTATGTATCACTACTACTCAACCAACTGAAAATTGTATCTCCACACTGACCAATTTTGAATGAAATCTCACAACTAATAAATATGGGGAATGATGTATCACAAAAAAATGAATGGTGATTAAGGTATCAATAATAATAGTAAAAGACAATAAGAATCATGATAAAAATAATTATATCACACTAAATAAAATCTATCCCTCATATTTAAACCATTTCACCTCATGTGGAAAACATATTATCCTAACCATCTCATAAATCTCATCTAACACCACTTACCACAATACATGTGTCACTAAAACCAATGAACTAAAAATTTCAACCATATCGTACTCATTCCACCCATTTCGGAAGTAAAATATTTTATTTTTCTAGACTCTATGACATAACCCATATATCCCATTATTTTAGGGTCATTATATAGAACTATAATATATCCATCACTCGATACTTTTACCATAGTAACCTATAAATCCCAACTTGAATCACTCCCTCCGGGATAGTCTCAAATCCTATATTTAAATTCATTAATTACCTCTATTAGATAACTTGTAACTCATATGATTATTTTAATAACACTCCACTAGATACACCCCTTGCCCAATGATCTAGGTTAATGCCATAAGTTAAAATATAAGGTCTCCTCTGGTCACTAGATCTATTAAGAAAGGATTAACATACTCTGGATTTTCCAATCCAATATATCCCACACACTCAAATATGTAACTAATTAATCCATGACTATATAGTTAATAATAATTTTTGGAGGATAGTATATGAGTCCAACATCTCACTATCCCCACATCACTTAAGGGAACTCAATAATGGTTCCATATTAGATCACTCAAACTTACTTAACATTACATAAAAATATAAAATACATAGTTATTATAGTTTTCTTTCAATATCAGAAAAAATGATCATTTTAGATTTTTTTATATATGAGAAAAAAACATAAAATATTAGAATCATCAAAAAAATGAGAAAATGTGCTCATTGGAATGAGAAAACATGCTCACTTAGATTCCTCCCATGTCTGAAAACCTAAATAAAGAAGTGTTTTTTATCTCCTAGATGTATCAAGACCAATTGTAAGAAAAATTAAGAAATTATAAAGGAAATTTATCAATGAATTTATCCAAATTTAAGTAAAATATTAGAATAATCAAGAAAATGGATTACCTCTAACAAAAAATGTCTAATAAATTGATATAAACCTCTCTATGTCTTCTTTAACATCCATGAACAATAGTCCAATTATTAGAACAAGATTCCAATATGATGTTGTGTAATAATACAGTAAATACCTAATCCACCACTGAAAAATTAAAGTTGATGGAAATAAGACAAGGGATAAGAGGATGAACATAGAAACTACCATTATTATATACAATAACACCTCAGAGTTAACCAAAATCAAGTGGAAGAAAATGGATGAATAAGGTAAAATAGGAGTGAAACCTCATGCTCTGGATAGATCAAAAAAGTGATACCTTTTTTAGGGTTTTATATTTATGATACCAATTTAAATCCACCAACATTAAAATAAACATAACCTACTCCCTACTAGGTAATAGTTACACCCTCACCAATTAGCCAGCAGTCTATACAGAATACCACTTTTTCTGGACACCTCAACCATGTACACATCCACTAATGATGTAGTGGTTACTAATATAAATTTTAGCATACCACTAAATCACACTAATTACCCAGTGGCCCTATATTTTATATATAGTGGTTATATATACCCTTAGTGACATTAACATCGCTCCTTACTTCCTTCTTTAAACTTATTAATTCTCTATTAAACTTCCAAACACGTCCAAAATAAAATTCAATTAAATGATTACTTAAAAAAATAATATGAATAGTAGATTTCATTTCTTTTCTTGTTCTATAAAACACCTAAGAAATGGATTATTACAAAAGTGCTACTAAACTCCCATAAATACACACTGATCTATGGATTTTTAGTAGTATAATCAGTGTAATATTTGTAATAATAGTCATATATATCATTCACTTTCATTGTTTTTCAAAAGTTTCTTTTTATGTAATCTTATCATTTTTATATTTTAAATTTTGAATTTAAAAACATGTTGTTAACATAAATTCAATTCGACTAAATATTTTTATTTTATCAGTTGTAATCTATAGGGTTGTAATAATTTTCTTTTAAATTCATTTACATTTCAATGTTTTGATGGTGTAAAATTTGAAATTTGATGTGATTGAGAAAAATGTAAAATAATCGAATTTAAATATAATTATCTTATATTAATTGATCATTTATTTTTTTTATATTTTATTATAAGGATAATAATAATGTTTTCCATCAAATTTAAATATTTAGCATGTTTTCAAATTATTATTATAATATGATAAAATCATAAAATTATATTATTAATTTGAGTTCATAACTTACAATGTACTGATCTATTAAAATTTATTCAATAAAAAAAGTAAAGGTTTATTTTTTTGAGAAATTATTCATGTGTTGGGTTTAATAAACATTAAATATTCATATTTTATGTTAAAAAAACAATGATAATTATAAAGAGTAAAAATGAATGAAAGGTTGGTTGACCATTTTAAGGAAAACTATCCAAACAAGTATATATCAATATTTTAAATTGTTAACTATATTTATTAAAATATATTAATATATAATAAACATTTAATTATAATTTATTTTTCAATGATAATTTTATATACATTAAAAATAAAAATAATAATGTTCCTTAATAGTTAATAAATTGTAAAAAAGACAAAAATATGAATTGTATTAACATGTGGTGTATTAAAATGTGTATAACAGATTTTAAGTGTATCCATGTTATTTTTAAGTGTTAATATTATTTAAAGTAATTATTTATAAAATAAATAACACACATTGAAATGATTGGATTATACATCATCGAGGATGAATGAAATGAACCCTAAGTGAATATTTATAAATAATCTACCTATAAAGAATTTGAAAAAAATAAAGGAGCATTAAAAAAGAGGTGTAGTGGAAGACTAACCACAATAATCAAGCTAATAATCCATAGAATTTCACTTAAAATAAGTGTACATAACCAATTCCTATTATTTAATGAGGAAGTTACAATCCCTAATGAGATATAAGACCAACTGGTGGGTTGATTATAGTGTCAAAAGTTTCGAGTCCATTTCAATGATTGTATCCCGAACCCCCTTTGGTAAATAGGATTCTAGGCCATGTTGGAGGTCAAGGTATTTCACTCATAGTGCTGATCCACCATGACCGAATGATGCAACATTCCCCAAAACCACTTAAGTAATGACCTCATCCTCCCCAACTATAACCCCATCGACATAGGATCTATATATGTTTATCTGAAAACTCGATTATGGAGTAAACCATAAATCCCATAATTTTATATAAGTATGGACTACAGAGATCCACTTATGCAAAATATCAAATAGAGATGAATTCTATCACTATGGGAAACTGAATTAAAAAGAGTAATAGAGTTGATTAATACATTTTTATCCAAGGATATAATAATTCCCTAGGTGATATTCTATTGGTGTTTATCAAGAACTATCTTAAGTAATAACTGATAGAGGAGTGCCTCCCTGGATACTATTTTCAAAGAAGGGAAACATGGAAAAAATTGGATCCTTACTACCTAGTTGTATTTCCTTAATGAATAAAATACTTCTATAATCATCAATTGTGACTATTATATAATATAAAGAAATAAATTAATAATGATAGTCAATATACTTGATTGATATCATTTCTCCCTAAAAATCGATAACATTAATTGGATTCCTAAAATTCCCTATCATGCACCTCACCCTTATAGATGAATCACAATCTATCATTTTTATACATTTTTTTTCTTTTTCATTGATTATAGTCTCATAATTTTTAGTAATTATTGTGTAAATAATAAATTTTACATTTTTAGGAAAATTCAAGAATTTAATTATTAAATTGATTAAATAATAAATTTTAGTCGTTAATTTCATCTTTATATTTTATAAAATAAATATTATGCATAACTTTGGATGTTTCGATGATATTACATGATGTTAAAAGACAATTTTGAATGATCATAATTTTTATCAACTATGTTCATAGTTTCTTTAGAGAATTTCTAGAAGCACCATAATGGAGTTAAAAATATGGCATAAAAAATTGCATTATGACACTTTCAGAGGATAATTTTTGAGCTACGTAGAATATTTAATCTACATTTATGAAATTTAAATAGGTCTTATAATGTTTTCTACCATGTATAGTTACTATAATATTTAATTAGAAAAGAAAAAATAGTAAATTATCTATGTAGAGAACAATTTTTCCACCATATGATATTTGAGTGCTAAATTATATGAAGGAAAAAAATAAAAAGTAGAAGTCATTTATCCACCCACATGAAATTTTTAGAAGGAGCATAAGAAATTTCATCTATGTATAGTATAATTATCATATACGTATGAAATTTGAGTAGGTTGTTACATATTTTTAGAAATCTATATAATAGTTATGAAATGTGAAATCAATCAATGGAAAAAGTGATATACATAGAACATTTTGGCTGCCCTTATGAAATTTCACCTATGCGTAGGAGAATTATTCTATGTGTAAGAGAATTTGGATACATGTAATATAATTTACTTTGTGAAATACAAATTATTTATAGAATAAGAATAAATCTTATAATGTGGCTACCATGAATTTCATTTATTTAAAATCATAATTAGTTGTGAGATTCAAACCAAGACTTTGGGATGACACTTTATCATGCATGAAAAAAATTATTGGATTACATGAAGATAATAATATATAGAATACTTTGAACAATAACTATATAAGGAAACTATATATTTTTAGTAAGGATCACATTGAGATTTGAGGATTTAAAGAAAAAAGAAACTTTTGAGAAATTTAAAAGCAATGATCTTAGAGGCTTGAACACATCTAAATTAGATATAAACCTAATCTCTTGGAATGTATTATGAGGTAGCAGTATAGGAAGAGACCCGGATCATGCATGAATCACTAGTTGAAAAATTTCTACTATTGTTTAATTATTTCAATTTATTTTCCAATTTCCCTTAGTTTTTAATGTCTAATAATTTATCCTTCATCACTATTAACCTTGAAATACAGAGGTAATTATTGAGTGATAATGGGAGGTATGGGGATACATTTTCATTATTAGATCATAAAATCAATTAATAAACTCTTACATGTTGATTTATTATTGTTTTCAATGGTAGTTTGATACTTTTAATGAAATTGTGTTTATTTTTTTTGACCTTATTAATTTTTATTGCCGAGTTTGATAATCAATAATCTACCATATCCTAGTGAAATGTTTCTCAAAGGAATATATTATATTATATGGTGAGTCCCTAAAAATTGTTGGCACATGTGTGGAAGTAAGGTGTTACTTATGAATTTACCAATAACAAAAATGACTGATTGGGTATTTCCTTAGTAGTTTATGAGTGGTTTAGCAAGTTTACACACATAGGAATGTGGTATAACGAAGAAATAATAACTATTAGTTAAGTCTCAAAAATAACCTTAAACCAAGGGTGATTGGTGAATCAATTTAATAATATCTCATTTTTAAATTAATAAGAAGATAAAAAATAATGTTTTGAGGACTATGAAAACATTACAACTATAAATCCAACCTACAAACCATCAATTTCTCCATTATTTTCATTTCAATCTCATTTATTAATTAATTTTTATTAGTTCTAAACACCAGGAAATTTATAAACACCAAAATTTTTGTTAAATGAAAATTGATTATATGAACAAATACTTATAGATAACCCAGGGTTACCACTGATATTGCATTTAACCTTGGATAAATAATTTCTTTTTCATCCATTCATGATACGTTTCATTAAAAAATTAGTATAGTTGTCCATGAGGTAATTCCAAGATAATAACCTTAGTTTTTATAATGAGTTCCTCAATTGACAAACATTATCCATTTGAACTAGATATAGAGAGAAACTTGCAAAAAACATAGGATATAACTTAAAAAACAATTTTGATAAATTTTATTTTATAGATTCTAGTGACACACTAAGTGAAATATATGATCCACCCATCATGGAAATAAATTCAAATCAGACTTTGAGAGATCTCTATGCCCCCAATGTTTTAACCAACAAAATAAAATTTCTATGTATGCTCTTCGTAATGATTTTGAAATGAGGATAGATATAATTGTTATATTACTAAAATTTCATCGATTAGAAGGAGAAGATTCAAATAATAATATATAATAATTAAAAATATTTTTTTTAACATTAAATCTAAAAGGAGTATCTAAAGAACAAGTGAAGTGGATGTAATTCCCCTTCCCACCTAAAGTATATGCCAATGAGTTATTGTACAACCTATAACCCAGTGAAGTTCATGATCAGGATGACATTCATAGGAGATGTATTACAATATTTTTCCTTAACTATGGTATAAAATCCATATATAAGGACCATTATACCATCCAAAAAGATATAATATAGAATCATTATGAGTACTGTAATAGTTTTAAGAAGATGTGTGCCATTTTACAACAATAAACTATAGATGAGTATCAATTTATTATATTATTTTACCAAGGGATATTGGAAAATTATTTTAATTTTTTAGATAAATAATCTTGAGGAGATCTCATAGAAAAATAGCTAAAAGAATACAAGGGTATGAATGAGAATATTACTCAGAAATATCAACAATTTGGGACCAGTTTTATAGGAATAAGAGGTAACCATGAGGTAAGAACTTATAATTCCTCAACTTTTTTAGAATCAAATCTTGATAAAATAATCTGTGTTGTGAGAAAAATAAAATTGAAACTAAATTAAGTAAGAAACAATAAATTTGGTTTTATTTCATCTCCAAATCAGTTTACTTATTAGTGTATTATAGTATAGGGTATGAAGAGTTGTGTAGTATCATTTTGACCATAGAAATATCAAAACAATAAAGTATAGAGAGAAAATTACCATGTTAAATATAGAGTTGGTAACCAATATAATTATTCAAGAACACATTACTAAATTCAAAACATATAATATCCCCCATTCCCATAGAAATTTCAACAATACCATAAAGAACCACTATTCCAACAAATTTACAAGCAATCTTATAACCAACCAGCCTACTGACCAACCCCTTATAAAAAATAAAACTTTTTATTAGATCAAAACCTATAAAAATATACCTACAAAATAAAAAATAACCTAAGTATAAATATCTCTTGAATATGGTTAAGGAACATAAAATCCAACCCAACAATTTAGTACAAATTCTATAAAAAAATATAAAAAAACTAACAACCCAATTATTCCCAAATCCCAATGTTAATTCAAATATGATGAATAGTAGAAGTAGTAAAAAAATTAAGAACCATACCCACTAGAACCTGAGAAGAAGCAACCAGAAAAGGAGGAGAATAAAGCTAGATATTCTAAAAATTGTGGGATAAATCTAGAAAATATGTATAGTGAAAAAGAAAATCAAGAAGATAAAGAGGAGGATGGACCATGGAGTAAGAGTCGTAAAACACCAATGAAAAAATATAAAAGTGATATGAATGACCGTCCCCTTCATTTCCCATCAAGGATGATTCAATCTAGAATTATTATAAAGGAACAACTTCTAAAAGATATTCTAGAAACATTATATAAATTTGATATCAACATACCCATTTTATAGGATCTCAAACAAATACCAAAGTATTTTAAATTTCACAAGGATATTTTTATCAATAAGAGGAGACTTAAAGGTAATGAAAGAGTTAAATTGGGAAGAGGTGTCTCAACCCTTATCATAATAAAACGTCCAAAAATGTTTCTAGATCAATAGAAATTTTACAATACATACACAATTAGATCTATAAATTTTCCCAATTTTTTATCTAATATAGATGATTCTATTAATGTAATGTATCAGTCTATGTTTATATCTTTGTATATGGATGAATTTAATACCACAAGAGTGGTGGTGTAAGTTTACAATATATCAACTAATTTTCCAAAATGATTCTTTGAGTTTGTTCTTGTTAGATTATAAAAACTAATTTCTCCAATATGATTTTTTTCTTAACATGGAGGAACATAGAGAAACTATCCACTCACTAATAATCTTTGACAAATTAATATTCAAGATAGATAAAAACATCATCAATGCACATCATGGAACCCTTACAATGAATTTTGGAGTTAAAACAATCAATTTAATTTTTTTTGACTCTATAAGGTACCCATTATAGGATCATTCACTTATTACACTCTCCCCCATTAATGATTTCGAACCCATTAAATATCTAGACATGTTTAATAAATATTTATCTTTAAGAAAACATTTAATGATTATAAATTTAAGGGAGGAGGGACATATATAGATATTTGGAAGATCATTTTTCATATTTGAGGATGAGAAAAATTCAGACTTTACTGATGGATTTAATTTTTTATTTAATAAAAAATAATATTATATATTATATTGTGTTCACGAAATCCAATATGTGGAAGTTAGGAACCCCAATTTGATTTCATATTTATTTTATCCCCCAAATATGGAATTAAAACCACTCAAAACTGAATTATAGTATGTATACTTGATGAAAGGAGAAAGATTACCAATGATCATTGATAATAACTTTTCTACAATATAATAATATAAATTGATTTAACATTTGATAGAAAATTTATAAGCAATAATTTGAAATTTAAGAGATATCATAGGAATACAATCAAAAACCTACATGGTCAGAATATTACTTGTGGGGAATTCCAAACCTATAAAACAACCTCAAAGAAGGGTAAATATAACTATGATGAATGTAGTGAAAAATTAAATTGAATGGTTATTTAAATATGAAATAATATACCCCACTTCAGATACATAGTGGGCCATCTCCATTCAAATAGATTTTAAAACCACTATCCTAACCATTATGAGGGGTGATCAAAATGAGTTAATCATTGTGGGAATTCATAATTATTAGAGAGTCTTTATAGACTATAGGATGTTTGATTAGGTAACTAGGAAATATAATTTCCCCATTATTTTTATTGATTAGATGTTTGATAGATAAACAGACCAAACTCACTATTTTTTCTAGATAGTTTTTAGGTTACTTACAGGTTCCCATTTCTCTATATGATCCGGATAATACTACATTTACTTATCCCTTTAACACATTTTCATACAAAAGGATGTAATTTGGATTTTGTAATTCCTTAGGTAGAATTCATATAATCATAGTAAGTATATTTCTTGAATCCATTGAGTTCTTATTAAAGGTATTTTTGGATGATTTCAAAAAATTTGGAGATTATTTTATTTTTGATTAAAAGATATAGTTTTTTTGAAAATGTGACATTAAAAATAACCTAGTTTTAAAATATTAAAACTTTCATTTCAGGGTTGAAATTGGAATAATCTTTGGGAGTTTTATTTCAAAAGAAAATATTTGTGTGGATAAATAAAAACTTGAAGTGATAAATTCATTTTCTTAACCATGTTTTTTAAAACATGTTACTTCTTTTATAGGGAATTTAGGATTTTATAGGTGGTTTATCAAGGATTTTAGTAATAATACTCTCCAAATTTTTAGATTACTTTTTTAAGAAGATGATTTTGATTTTGATGATTAGTGAAGGAAAAAATTTTATAATCTTATAGAATATTAATCACTCCAATGATACAACCACTATAATTTGGGAAAACATTTGAGTTACTTTGTGAATATTCAAACTAACCTATGGGAGTAGTTATATCCCAAAACATTAATGTGAAATATGAGTCAATTAAATATGAATTTAGAACCATATATTCTTCCCAACTGAAATATACAACCAAAAAACATATTTTTTTTGTTTACTTTTCCTTAAATAAAATCAAATACTACATGGAACTAAAGTTACAATATTTTAAGTTGATCCAACTATTAGGTTCTTATTGAAGAAAATAAATCAAAGCTGTGGATTGAAATATGGATGTTTCGACTTTAAGAATTAAATTTGGAAATTAAATACAAGAAATAAATTGATAACATAGGACCTAACCTCCCATGTAAACTACCCAACACTACTAAAGATGAGATTCTAGACCATGTACCACTAAATAATCACATTCTGTGAGGGAAGTTGTACTTTATTTAAATATAAGTTACCTAGAATATTGATATGGTTAACTATTTGGTGACTTCACATGTACCATGCCATTTAAATCCTCCCAAAAGTCAAATATTGAAATATAAATAAAATTTTTATATTTGATAAGATCCATATATTTATAATGATCTCGTGAGAAGAAGGTAATTATCTACAAGTGACATAAAATTAATTTTTTATTTTTTACAAAACACAGTATATAAGGCCACTTTAGACCACAAAGGAACACAATACAAGTGTTAGAATCATAAATTTATAGTCCCAATTTGTTTAACGATGTACATGAATTTTTAAAAAAACAAGAAAACGTCAATTCATAAGAAAAAATTCAATGATATAATAAATTCCCAAAAAACCAATAACAATTTTAAAAATTTTGAAGTACATGGAATAGATTTTATGGGACCATTTCCAATGTAATTTTTTAATTATTATATATTTATTTTATTTGATTTTGTTTCAAAAGTTCTGGAAGCTACAGCCGGAAAAATAGATTATTCTAATGTAGTGTGTAATTTATTTAGGACTAACATGTTTTTTAGGTTTGGAATTCCAAGTTACATAATTAATGACCAAGGGGATAATTTCGATAATAAGATATTAGAGAATTCGATTATAAAACATGGAGTGAATCATAATATATCTATAGCCTATGATCCAATTTTATTTTGGAGAAAATGAAATGATTGGAACTAAATATTAGAAGAATCTTTGTAGACTTATCAGATAGCCTATAAAACTCCCACTATAGTGATTCCATATATGATGATTTATGAAAAGGGATTCAACCTACCTATTGAGTTGGAACACAAAGAATATTAGGAAGTGAAACAAATGAATTTGGAACTAGAAAAAACAATAAAAGAGATAAAACTATAAATGTATAAGTTAGAATAAATAATAATATAATATTTTTGAAATTTTATAATCTCTATGGAGAGAACAAGAGTGGATCATGAAAATATCATTAAATACAGAGACTTAAATTCAATGGACCAAGTGATGTTATATAACTCTTCAATTTAAATGATTTCAATAAAATTTGTTTCTATATGGTAATATATAGTTATATTCACTAATGTATATACGTTTTGTTATATGCAGTTTGTGAAGGAATGAAAAAAGAACCCATTTATTTTTAATGGGAATAGGCTGAAGAAATTCCATTGAAATATCCCCCAAGAACCAAGGAAGTAGATCATGATCCTCCATTCTCTTTACCATTAAAGTACTATCAGGGTTTACCTCTCCTTAATATTCAGTTGTTATTGGGATTCCATTTTAAATCAATTTATATGTTAAATATTTATGAATGTATTAATAAAAATTCATCAATTATGTTTAGGTTAGGGAACCTTTGTATTTTAGGATTTTAAAATTTTTATTGCCAATTTTTATCCTTTTTAATAATTTTGTGTATTTATTTTTCATATTTTTTGTGTTTTGAATCCTATTGTTATTTATTGAAATGTCATTAAAAATTATAAATCTTTTAAAATGATGTAAGAATAATTTAAACCATTTACTAACTTTCTATGAATGATGATATGAACTTGTTTTCAAATTATGATTGATGTAAATTTATGGAAATCCCAGACAGTTTTGATTCTCATGCCACGAAATAATATCTTATATTTTAATCACTTACTTGAGAAGATTATGAATTTATTTTCATCTTCATTACAATTCCCCTTTTCTCAATATAACCAAATCATATTTGAATTACTATAATTTCTTGAGTAATCTAGTAAAAACCTAGTAGCATCCAAGGACCCCTTACTATACGCTATTAATACATTGTTTTGATTTTAAATTTATTTTTTTTCAATGAACTTTAATTTATATACTACCTTAACATTTGAACATTTTATCCCTTAGAATCTCTGAATAACCTCATTATGTTTCCAAATTATAAGCCAAAATACTTATCTAACTTTCTCTATAATCTAATAAATGATTTAGGGTGAATTGAAGTGTGAGGGAAGGGAGAAAATGATCTTGAGTAAGATGTTTTAGAGAATCTTATTGAGTTTACGTGTGTAGTAATGAAACGTTTGTGCTACAATTTGGGAAAAACTCATGTTTGAGAAGGATTGGTATAAGGACTAGATATCATCCAATGATAATCATGTAATTCTACCACTATTTGAAGTATAGAGAGCCACTCATTCCCTTTGAAAACCCAAATATTTATGATAATTCCCGAATCAACAATGATACAACCAAAACTAAATAAAAATATGAAATAATTCCTTAAGGGTGTAAAAGTGAAGAAATGTATCATCGATGTTAAAATTCCTTGATGTTTTATTCCCTAAAATATAAGGAAGAGTATGGAGGATAACAAGAGTTATATAAGATTTGAAATCTTCTTGAAAAATTTATTTTGAGGAATAGATAAATACTGTTGAAGGAACGACTTGGAATAATATCATATAAAGGAAAATAGTTCCTAACATGGGGTAAGATATATCTCTTTACCACTTAATAATATAAAAATCCCCTATTTACTTTCAAGATAAGAACAAAAGATAAATACTTTTTTTTGAAAACCTGCTTAAGAAACAGGGAGAGGAATATTAGTTACTTTTGAAAAGTAATAGAGTGTGATGTTTCTAAATTAATACAAGGTATTAGATATGTATCAATGTAATTTTATGGGAGGTAGGATTACATTTATAAATTAAATTTAAAATCATGAATCATGTTTTCAAATAGATCCAAATTTATGATCTTCCTCAAAATAGTTTCACTATAAATAACTTACATTGGGCCATATAAAATCCCTTAAAATCCATAATGATAAGAATAAATAATTGAATCATTGGGTATAGATATATAAATTCATTAAGAATATGGTGAATCAAAAAATAACTTAGAATAATTAAATCTTTTCTTGATGTTCATACCTGAGTGTTGAGTGAAATATTTTTAGTAAGGTAGGTATAATTGCAAATTGGAGTATAAAAGAAGTGGAAATTAATTTAAGTACAATTAATGAGGGAAATGGAATTTAGATAATGAAATATTCATGATAACATTAGGACCATAGTGTTGAAAATGTAACTCACATTATATTACTATTCAAATTTTACTTTGCCAATACTTTTGAAGTTCACTTGTCTAGGAGTCCAGGTGTTAAGTATAAATTCCATGTTATATCATTTTAGATTGAAGTGAATTGTTTTTTACAAAAAAAATACTTCTATAATTCTATTAATCTCTAAATGTAAATACTAATTTCTTCCCACCCATTAACATAGAGAGAACAATAATTATTTTTGTGATCAATAAATAATGACAAGAATCACTTGATTCTACTCTAATAGTACTAGGATATCCAAGAATGAAGTTTGGAGATTTTTGGACCATGTGATAAAATAGCTAGAGGAATACTTTCTTTTATTATATACCAAAAAATGGCACAAATATAGAAAATAAAAATTTATCAAGTAGATTATTGAGTTTGAGGTAACTCTCATTTTAAATTAATTATAAATTAGATGTTCATGATATTCTATTGATATTATAGGGTGTATTAATCATGTTATTTGGATATTATATATTTTTATAAAACAAAATTAAATATTTTTAACCATCCTACTACTTAATCTATGCCTCAAAAACTGAAAGTCGAATCATAATAGTGACATTATAATTTATATACATTTATAATTAATTTAATCAATTTCATGAATTATATTTTAATATTTCATGTTTAAATTTTTGTTCTTTACTGAAGACTCAAGATAAATCATTTATCTGAGTTTGTATAATCAAAAATTGGAAAAGACTTGAAAATTATGTGATGATAGGAAAGTTTTTCGAATCACTCAATAATAATTTATTATTTTACTATGAATAAATCACAGTGTGTACCCTAGTGTTGATATCCCAAGGAGTCCACTCACACAGACTGATTTTATATTAATACTATTTATAAAATAAATAATATAGTAATAAATGATATAATATTATGAAAATGGTTTTAAAATGCATTTGATAAAAATATACTAACATGAAAAACCCAAATAAAGAAATACACATAGATGTTAGTAAATAAGAAAGAATTCATTGTTCATCAGAGTTCATTGAAATGTTATTATTGTTAATTTTTATATTAATTCATAATATTCTAATCAATGTCATGTTCAACCTATCAAAAAACAATGTCACATTTAGTTTTTATTATCCCACACTAAGCCTTGTCATGTGGGATAATCCTCCATAACCTCATCACCAAAATGATACTCCACTATGTATGCATCATTATGATGATGGAAGAGGGTAATAAAGCATTATTGAGAAGAAGAATACAATAATAGTGAAATAGGGGTGAACCATACAAAAAATGGTTTCACCACTACAAATATTTTTAGAATAAAATTATGAGAAACATTATAGTACATGAAATTAAGCAACATTACTCTCTACCTTCAAGACGCATCGAATATAGTTTTCTATTTTCATGGAAGTGAGAAAGGAATAATGGAAGAACAAAAAGAAAAAATTAAAAGAGAATGGAGGATGCTGAAATAGAATACATGAAACAAGTAAAAAAAATTAAGGATCATAAAATATTATATTCTAGAGGAAATATCTAAACTATGTTTCCAACACATTACATGGAACTAGAGGTTCATTTTTATAGTGAGAGGTGAGAAAAAATTTAGCTCAAATTTTTTCAGCCATAAGTTTAGGCCCAGAGAGCTTAGTAAATGAAAAAATTTGGAATTATTTTATTCTAAAAAGTTGTTAATTATTTTTAAACACATGTTTTGAAAATATTTTAGCCTAATTAGACATAGGAATAATGAGTTATGTATAATTTACATCAGAAAATATTTTTTTCCTGGTGACTTTAGGGTCCTAAAAATTCTACCAAGATGAGAAAATACCCCCTCAGTCGCTTTGTAGAAATAAGAAAGTGATTCTACAATTATTTCAAGGTGAAGGGACTGAAATTGAGTTTCAATCTTCATAATAAACTTGAAGGAATTCATGTTTACAAGTAATTTTATGTGGCCTGCATACCATTACTGGGAAAGGTACACAGACTAGCTAGATTACAAACCACCAGGTACGCAGAATGATCCACGAACTGCTTGTCCGTGGGGCGATGGCTAGCGAAAAAGGCTGGCCGCAAACCATGTTGCTGAAGGAGTTGTGCCTGTGAAGTCAGTTGACATACCATACCATGAACCCATCAATTCTCAGATGAACCAATTTGGCATGGATCCATGAACCATTGTGGTGAACCAAATCCTCTTCAAACCCCAGTTGACTGAGTCTTCCGCTGGTCAGGATATTGCTTCAATGGGCCTATGAAAATGGTTTTCTGTGCCCAATAAATATGATTTCCCCGTTTATATATAATATGAGAATAGTAGAAGTATGGAGGGCACACACAAAGGGAGACATACATGGAGAATGACAGATGAAAAAAGTTTGATGGAGACTTAGAGGTTGCACTCTAGCTTCCGTTTGGTTTCATCGGCAAAGTATGAACCACGAACCACTCCCTCTGCAGGTACAACCAGACACAAACCATAAAACATGGGAATTGAATGAAAATAATAGAACTGAAAACCTAACTGGTGAACTAAAAACCAAGGGCTTGTCATGGATGAACTCCCTGTGAATGATGATCCTGCATACCCCCTTCAATATGATGCTTTGTGTAGCGTACCAATTCGTGGACTAAACTCGGTGCTATGTACTGCATCAATACACCAATAGAACCCAAAGTGGCATGACGGTCCATGCACCACTATGCTATACAATTTTCTATACCCATGTATGCGTAACACATTGGTACGCGGACGACCCTATGCCGCATACCACTATGGTATGCAGAGCCTCCCCCATCAAACATTAAAATATAGTAAATGGAATAGGGTGTTTTCAAGTATTTTTACAACCAGTTACAACCTCACCCCTCCACTATCGTCCAATCCTGCATGATCCCTCCACTAAACAGTCCTCCGAAATTAGGCCAAAGCCTCATTAAAAGATAACAGACCCATATGATCAGACCATCAGGTGTATCAGTGCGCCCATTGAGTCTACATACCTACGGTAAGAAGAGTCATAAAGGCCCTCTTCACAAAGGTGTGGGCTTCAAGAATTCCTATGAGGCTACATTCCCTCGGTAACCCAGAGCCCAAACTTGGGACGCCGATGTGAACAACCTTGTTCTCATAAATAAGGGTGATCACTTTCTTTTCCATTCAATGAGGAATAGTGATTAGTCGAAGTGGTTATGTTTTCTCCCCACTTTGAAAAGTACAAAACTCCTCCCCTTCCCAGAATGTGTTTCGGGGCCCTCCCAATGAGGTAAGTCTCCAATATTCTATGGCCGGTTCACATGACCTTTAATTCCATCTCACATGGAAAGGTTCATTTCTCCTCTCCCTCACCCACCATCACCATAGCCTCTTCCACCACGGACTATCCCTCACCCACCAATAGGGGAGGAGGCATACACATTGTTTAATCTTTCACATCCTCTTATTTCTCACACCGAGCATGACTCATGTGGGCTTAGAGTCTTGGAAGGATTAGAACAACCACATGATTCTGAACTATGATAACTCGGATTCCTAATCAAAACAGGATACACAGGACACCTACCAGAAGGCCCGAGCTCAAAAGGGTGCCAATATAAAAGGTTCCACCCAATCTTGTCTCATTAAATGGACAACTTCTATGGGTAATCCCCACACAATCCGAACTATGTGGGTTCTTATTCATCTCTTGAGGATACATAGGAAGCCCTTCTTACAATCCCTATCCCAACATCAAGTCACCTTCCACCCCTGGATGATAATAAACTCTAGATCTCCTTATAATATGTCTCAAGTCAGCATCACCTTTTTAACATCAAATATATGCATGCGTATGACGATTTTGAAAACCAATGGTAGCCCGTGGACACAATCTTCAGGAATTAACCAAGGATTCACGAACATATGAACATGAATTAAATCTATAAGAGAGTCCCGGAATAGGAAACAATCATCCCCCGGAAGGGTGTGGTGAGCCTGAACTCCCATCCTCTTAACCAATGGAGTCCTTAAGTGTCATTTTCCAAATCTCCAGGAAACAAGTGCCTACCTTTGAAAATTATGTCCATGAATCATGGATACCATGGTCGTTGGAAATTCTTGGATCTATGAATAAACCCATTAGAGTCCATCCGAGGAAGTTATATCTGAGAAGGGATGACTGCCTGAGGGCTTGAACCCCACACAATCGCCCGCTGGGACCAACAATTCTTTGAGGGTTAATTCCACCTTCTTTAAAGGATAATAACACCGAATGTGACAAATTAATGGAATGGTAAATTCGATGATAATCTGTCTCTCTAGAAAAAGGGAATTGTGATGATCATCATCAAACCACTTCTGCACCGCCTAAAATATAAACCACATTGGACGTGGAACAAAAATGGTGAACTTGACCTGAATCCTTAACCAAGGTGGTGGTTCTACCCAAATGATGTAAGATAAAAGGACACTGCACATCAGAACATTTTTTTCACCCCGATACATGAAAAAATCACCACCTCAGAGGTAGAAACATAAATGGTGAACCTGATGTGAATTCTTAACCAATGTGGCAGTCTTACCCCACTCAGGCCCCTTCGCCTCGTAGCATAAGAAAAGGGGAAGGGGGCCAAGCTGAATAAAAAAATATGAATATATTTAAAGTATTGAATCTTTGACAATGTTTTTGTGGTTTGTATGTCATATATCTATATCATAGGTTCCCGCAGAGCAACCTTTGATCCAAATGACATCCTAGTGACCCATACGGACACAAACATCAGCGATCCCATAGGCAGTAGGGGCCTTAACGAAGATCATGAACCCCTCGCCTACCCATCATATTCAACTTCGGGTATCTAATAATATGATCAAAGAGTACAACCAAAATGGTAATATCCCCATGTTGGAGGACGCACGACAAGCCCTCCATTCTGCAGAGGTCCACCAGTCGCCTCTTCATCTGCTGCTGGCAACCCATCGCAAGGCAGCCCTGGTGGTCGTCTCAAGATGTTTCAGGAGCCTGTCCACGAAACGTGATAATGAGTACCTCCCTTATCTTAGGGAGGTAGTTGATGTCGATGCATATGACTTCATCTCAATTGTACAGGGGTGCTACTAATGGGACCCCACCAGAGAGCGTCTCCGCCAACAGTGGATGACCAGGCCTCCTCCTGCTGAGGAGGACCTTATGCGGAGGGTACCTGCCAAAGTCTAGGAGACCCAGGCCCCTCGAGATACCCACTAAGGGAGGAAAATATAAAACCAATAACACACTATCACCATGGTTCAATAGGAGAAGCTCTATTGTACTAACACGACAACATTCAATGGGCAGACATACGACTATGCCCTCTCAACTCAGGACCACAAAAAAAATGGGTGGCACAATACGAGCACATGCATATTCCTTCTAATTCTTGCTAGTCCTGCCTTATAGAAAGAGAGGAAAACTACTGTAAGATGAATGTATCTCCTGATGCACTACAATCCCTCCATCCAAATGGGGTGAAACTTAGCTACATGTAGGCATAAACACTGCTGATGTATTTGAAGCCTACCATCTAAATTGGTCAGAAACTAGCTAGATGTAGGCATAAATATCTGCTGATTCATATCAAGACCACCATGCAAATTGGACAGAAACTAAATATGAGCATAGTCAAATTCGTGCGGATGAATTCAAATCCCATGAGAAAAATATAGCAGAAATAGAGAAAATAAAAATCCCCGATCATGAATATGAAAACCACAAGTCAAATACTATGGCAACTGGAAAAGAAAACCGATGACACACTCATTTCTCTGTCCCAGCATAAGAGAACATCCAGTATCCACTGACAACTCATGCAGGATTAGAGCAAGAACTACCTCCTGCTATGACATCTGAATGAGCCATCATACCCATTCCAGCCAAAGATGTATCCCAACACATCCTAGAAATGATGGAAGATCAGATGTCGATTCCAGACCATATCCTACAAATATGCCAAGATATCGCTGCTTAGCCAACAAAGGCAGAAAATTGGGCCCACGAACCGGTTTTTTTGAACAAAATGACTCACTTGAAAAACGAGTTAGTCACTATGAAGTATTTATGCATCCCTACACTAGTCCAAGAGGGTTGATGACAATAACCCACGAAATACGAACAAACAGATCAGGAAAAAAGTACTCATTCCAACTAGAGGATGATGGTCCAATGTGGTGGCCGCTCCAGGGTAGGCATATATCCCTACCAAAACTCAAGATTCCCATCGACAAATCCTCATGAAATCATGAGACCCAATAAGACAGAGAATCGTATATGAAGTCTATTATCAACAACATATGGCACTAGTTACCAGCAAGAGAGCACCCAAAAATGAATGGTGCCAAAGGAAATAGGAAAATGAAGAGCACATGCATGACCCTGCTCTAATAGAAGCTTTGGTTCTTGAAAACCTCAAAAATATATAAAAAAAGACTCAAGACCCTATCTTTCCATTACTGAATTATGGGATTTTCAGTAGCAATTACAAAGGTCCTCCCTGCAATGTCGCTACCACCAGCTCTGAAGGTCCTCCACAGAGCACCCATGAGGGCTCACTCCATGGGCCAAGATTAATCGATTGTGAGAGCCTATCTCTTGATGCCCGTCAGGGTAACCCTATCCTCGACTTGAAGATCAGATATCAAGAAGGTCCTACCCTCGCTTTCATCCACCCTAATGGTCCCCCAAGGTGTAAACTTCATATATGCTTCTCCATATAGTCAGACATCAAGTCATAATGGTAGTCCTCACCATGATGAATGTAATTCTGAAGGCCCTCCCTACAATGGAAGTTACTCTAAAGGTCCTCCCCATAGTGTCTCCAAGAAACAAGAAGGTCCTCCCCTCATTATAGTATATGCTAAAGGCCCTCCCCAAGATGTACACTGCAAAAAATCTTCCTGCATCCAGGTATGAAATCATAATGGTAGTCCTCTCCATGATTAAAGTCATTGAGAAGGCCCTCCTTGTAATGACATCAAGAATCTTGAAGGTCATCCCCTTGCTACAACCTTCCCATAAGGTCCTCTTCAAGGTATACACCATCTGGAAAATTACCTCGGTCAAGAATCATGTTTCAATTGAAGCCCTCTCCATTGCAACACCACTCACAAAGGTTCTCCATTCAACCAAAATCCATACTATCAAGAGGGTTATCCTCTTTCCAGAACAAATTTGAGAAATCCTTACTATACTGAGGCACTTAGAAAGAAGTCAGATGCATTGGGAACTCCACCTATAACAAGTGATATTCTTTCTCAACTAGAGGATGGCATGGGGCCACAGTCATCTTCTAAGATACCCCTGCGGAATCCGAAAACCATTAAGGCTCCCACTAACCCGGTTGCTTGGAACAAAATTATTAAGAAGCAGTAGAGTTTGGAATACCATGTAGAGGATCCTAAGGAAGAACAACAGCATTGATGTGTTGCTTGTGTGAAGATAACTAGCTAGGGATAATACACCAGTGATGTATTGGCCTACGACCACTTCTCACTTAGACATACCAGGAGTGTTTTATGAGGAATGCACACATGAAATTCACCTCAAAATATGGATGACTCTTCTTCAGCTAAAAACAGTTTCTACCCTATGAAGGGTACACATTCCATGTCACCATGATAGGGTTGCTTCGCCATATAATCAACCTAGAATCCCTCCTGTCCAGAAGGCACCATAATAAGAAAGGTGAAATAAAAACCTTGAATTGTCTTACCTCTATGAACTGCATAAATTGCATCACCACATTGGAAATTACTCGAATGGATTTCACATTCGGGGATAGGGGGAACATGGAGCTATACACTTCACCACACATCCCATCGAACATGCCCCATTAGAAATGAAATACTGTAATGTCATCACCCAAAGGAAACAATAAAGTCAAAAACCTACTTAGAAAATATGGGATACTAAAAAAACAGCCCAGAGTAAGTCTCAAAAGTGTCAGGGACAAAGGGATCAAGCAAAAAAAAGCATCTGAGTCAGGTGACTAGGAACATTCAATAGGCCTCCCGGCTCAGGGAAGCCAACTAGAAAGCAGTTACCATGTATTAAAAAGGTCATAAAATCCATGCAGTCCCAATTCCATTTTCATCTCACACATGTGAGGGAGTATGTGAAATTAAATGGGTGGAAATAACGGCAGCTACCGCTATGATATGGGAAGAACCCTTGTCCTTTGGGATGGGGGAATTTTTAAATAAAAATTTCTCCATAAGACCAACAATCCAAGCTATAGCGCATCAACAAGAGAATAGGAACAACCCCATCCCCCAGGGATGGGGAAAATTTACCTAAAATTCATGCACAATGGACGTCTGTCTTCCATTGTCTAGGAAGAACGATAGATAGAGGAGTTACCCATTTCACCCCTTCTCATGGTTCAAACCCTCCGAGACAAAGGCAAGTTATGAGGTCAGACCAGGGATCCCTTCAGGTCAATATTCACCACGAAACCCAAAGAATACTATATAATTGAAGAAGAAAGTCCAACAAAGGGCATAGGAAGCCTTCCTACCATTTGGCACCAGGTACACCACCCCCAATGCGGTATTCCTTAGTGATCATGGTAAAAACCAACCTAACAGATCTCACAAGAAATGACATGGATGGAGGATACATGAAAGATTATTGTTCCCTTTTAGAGACATCCCACACTGAGCCTAATGAAATCTATACTAAAAACAAGATAGAGATCATATATTTGGGTGCCACTTCAACTAACCCATCATAAACTCCCTCTCACAAAACCCCAACAAAGAGAAAAATAAATCAAAGGCAGTCTATGAACCACCTCCTCCTCCCTGTGATAATTCATCCCTCAACCTCAAGGAATGGTTAGCCATGTAGTAGGATGAAATTAAAGAACTCAGGTGAATTAATCCGGAGCTATGTTGAGGGAGCTACCTCACCAGATGTGTTCCCCCTGCAGAAAATCAACTAGTGCTCCCAGAAGAGGATCCCATTCCACCTAAACTCATCCTGATGAATGTATCCAACCTTGGAGGACCATTCAACAAATCCCTATAAGGAAATCTAGGCTTCCCCCCACTAGGAAAGAAACTAGTATATATCCTGGTAAACCCTCAAATGATACCTCTGGTTGGGTATTAACCCCAAATTCTAGTAGAACATACACACCCAGTCTTGGACACTATCACACCATCTCAAGCTCAAGCCCAAAAAGATATGCATCAAGGGATCTTAAACAATGTTGAGTAGCTAACAACTCAAATAGAAGGCATGGAGGGGAGGTGCGCTTAGATAAAACTAGAGTGCTAACCCTACCTCGAGTGGTTGAGCAATGTTCTGCCACCACCAAACTTTGGGACCCCAGTATTCCCAGTATTCAATGGCTCGGGGGACCCATAATATAATTTTATTCACTATGCCTCTTACTGTGACCCATGATGGGCACTCCAGAGTATTAAGAATCCATAATATTCATTTTCTTCATACGAGACCTACATGGATCGACATTCATATGGTATACTAGCCAGCCAGCCAATTCAATTACAGGTTGGGAGGACCTCCAACGATAGTTTCTCTTTCAGTTCAGTTAGACATTGACCAAGACAATGATCAGTGATCTCAAGGACAACAAACATAGAGAGAATGAAATATTTTCATACTTTATTGCCAACTGGAAGGGCCTTCCATATTCCTTGAACCTGCCACTCCCCCATGATGAGATACTCGCCATGTGAATCAACAACCATCATAATGAATTGTGAAAGCTGCTCACCCAAATGAAGTACACCAATGGGTTTCTATATTTCTCTAACATTTCTCAAATGATAGAAAAATCTTTGAAACAGACCAACCATAAGTCCTAAGTGGCCACATCATCCCTAGGGAAAAGAAGAGGAAAATATTGAGCGGCTTCTCTCATGTTTAAGCCACCCCATCACCGTCTCTTGTTACGAGGGCCCCATCGAACCTTGTGGGAACCCCTGGATGCCAACATCCACCCTCACCTTGGAAAGATGAGTGATGAGATGATAAAATAAATCAGTTCAAAGATTGTAGATATAATATTTATTCGTTCTAAGATGATTAGGTCTATTTCTACTTCATAGATTCCATGAATTTCAATTTTTTACGGCTGAAAGAGCCAAATAGAGCTGATGAAGTAGGTCTCGATGACTGTCCAAATTATTTTCTGTGTCACCGAATATTGGATCATACCATCTAGGTGTTCATTGTTTTCAAAGATCTCCTGCAAAAGATGATGGATCTTGGGAAAGTCATGTTGGGCCCACCACCGGAACAAGTGGCGTATGTTTTCACCTCAAACTCAAGAGAATAAAAGGAATGTAAAATAGTCACCAGTAAGAAGAAGAATTTTTTTTAAAACTGGATGACAGAGAAGACCGTCTACCGAGTCCATGGAATCCTCCAGGCATAGCTGAATCAACCAAATGTGCCCCCCAAAAGTCCTAGTACAAAACAACCACCCTCCTTAGCCCCACAGTACACTAAAGGACATAAGGGAAGAAATAAAGAGAAAGAAGATGAGCTGACAACGAATCCAAATCCAGTTTTGACACTTTCATACTTCATGCAAACTGTCTTGGCATAATGCTCATCACCCCGCCAAATGGTAAAATGGGAACCATCCCAACAAATGACACCGTCAAAAGGATACAATCAGATAGAAATAGTGTTAGATCAAGAACTGATCTTTATCTCCTTTAATTTCATTCACTTGATAGACCCCTTCTCTGATGAAGACTATAGCCACAAATCAGAATTCCCTGCTACCAAATGAAGAGTTGTAGGAAGAGGTCGCAGAGGTGAGAGGTTTCTTGGAAGACATGATCATGGTATGAGTCAAATTCTCACCAACATCACAAGTCAAACAATTAAAATCAGGGAAACTCATGGAAGGACCCTCTGAAAGACACAACAAGAACTGGAGTGCCCCTTTACCCCCATCTGAAGAAATCCAAACCTATTTATCTTGGAGTATCCATTAGGGGAAGAACAAACACCAAATCTCCCAAGGATTACAGGCGGACCAGTTTGGAAAAAAGTGGAAATGAATTCATCACCTCTATCCACGATTTAAGAGGTCGAACCATCCAAATCCAAAGCTCAAACCCCTAAATTATCTGTAAAAGAGAAACATCAAGCCAGGAATCACCGAACATTAGAGAATAAGTATGATTTTTTAAAGTTGCTGGTTTCAGTACCACAAAATCTGTCAATTCAGGATGCATTGGGCCTATCCAAAGATCTTAGAGAGGCACTCATCGAAGACTTACTATGTACTCAGAAGTTTGAGGCCGAAGTACCAGTGGACGATGTCTATCGGACGGAGACTAGTCCTGAGTAATTTCACTTCATCATCTCCTTCACAGATAGGGATTAGGGCGCCATCGTGAAAGGGAATATCAAACCCTTATATGTGTCTAGAAGGATAAATGGAATTGATATTTAGAGGATCTTCATCAACAATGGATCTGGATTTAAACTCCTCCCACTGAGAAATCTTTGTCGGCTGGGATATGATGAAGACAGCTTGACACTATACACTACAACTCTACCGGGATACAAAAAAATTGAACAAAAACTATTGTTATGAACCAAGTTTAAAACATGGCTCGAAGATCTCATATCAGATTCTGTGTTCTTGGTGGTGTTGAAAAGTATGACATTAAATGTACTGTTATGGATGCCTTGGCTTCATCAACATGCTACTATTCTATCCTCATACGATCAGTGCATCAAATATTTCACTAATGGGAAAAACGGGACGTTGCACGCCAATAAATCCCCATTTGGATCTTGTGAATCAATTTATATCAATGTAGGGTTCTATGTGTCATAATGAAAACATCTTTTGGCCAACGACATTGATTGGATCAATGCCCCGGATAGATTAGAGATGGATCCCGATGACCCCCTCCAACAACATGGGGAAGATTATGTACTACCCATCAACCAATTGGAATCCATAAATGCATGTTCGAGGGTAGGATTGGTTTTCTACATGGTCTCTATTACGACCACTAAGTCCAAGGACCCGGAAGAGTGAGATGACTCCTATGATGGCATGAAAATTACTATCAAAGTCATTATCAGCCCATCCTTGGGATATGAAGCTTCCCTTGACTCACAAACTAAGGAAAAAGATGATTTCTCTCCCATTATTGGAGAGTTCGTATAAAAATAATTTCTCCATTAGAAGAGGAAGATGATGAAGATGATGATGAAGAAGAAGAAGAAGACCTCAAATATTCCGCACCTATATTCAAAGAAGGTGTCTCCACCATAATCTATGAACATAACGAGATAAATTTGGGCACTGAAAATGACCCACGACCCACTCAAATTAGTGTTTCCATTCCTATAAAGGAGAAGGAGGAATATACCTACTTTCTAAAGAGAAATTGGGATGTGTTTGCCTAGAATTACATAGATATTCCAAGACTCGATCCTGAAGTCACAACCCATCATCCGGGCTTACCAGTAGATCATCAAGGCTATAAGAAGGCACCTGAAAGACCCACCCGATTCATGCTACCAAAATAGAGGCTGAATTTGACAAGATAATAAAATCCAACTTCATACAAGAGGTCTGAAATCTGATTTGGCTGGAAAACATTGTTCCTATCCAAAACAAGAATGGAAATATTAGAATTTACATTGACTTCAGGGACCTTAATTATAATTTTCCAAAATACGACTTCACAGTCCCGATCATAGAATTTTTGATCAATGAAATTGATAGATAAGAATCCCTCTCTTTCATGGAAGGTCATTCTAGATACAATAAAATTGGGATGTCCCAAGGAGATGAAGAAGCTAGTGATTTTTGGGCCCCTCCTGGAGTGTTATCTTATAAAGTGATTCCATCTGATCTAAAGAATGATGGAACCACATATCAACACACCACACATCACATTTTCAAGACCTTCTTGGTAAAATTCATTGAGTGTTATGTCGAAGACCTGGTTGTTAAATCATGAAAACGTTCAAACCATCAGGATGATCTTGAAACTATCTTCAAAAAATTGTGACATCACAGTTTAAAGATGGATCCCCTTAAATGTACCTTTGGATTTACCTTGGGAAAGTTCCTTAGCCTCTTCGTATGCAATAGTATCATCAATGTCGACCCCAAGAAGAAAAAATCCATACTTGGCATGTCCCCACCTCACAACCTAATAGAGTTGAGAGGTCTATATGGGAACCTCACCTACATTCGGTGCATCATAGCTAACCTAAAAGGTAAATGTTTACCTTTCATCAGGATCATGAAGAAAGGAGTTATGTATGAGTGGGATAATTATTATCATAAATAATTCTAAGATATTAAAAGATATATCATAATATCTCTGGTATTTATGCCACCATTTGAGGGGATACCACACATTTTGTACATAACCACCCCAGAATGATCATTAGGCGCCTTCCTCAGATAGAAAAATGATTTCGGCAGCAAGAAAAACCTCTACTACCTCATCCAGACAATGGTAGATGACAAAACTCAGTATTCAAGGATTGAAAATAACTACTTACCCCTAATTGTCACAGTTTATATGCTCGGGCATTACCTACATCACCATGAGGTCAACTTGGTCTCCTACTACAACATGCTCAAATATATCCTCAACTGTCCCATGATAAATGGGCACCTATCACATGGGTGGTCATCCTACAACGTTTTGACATATAAGACATACCCTAGAAGGCCATAAAAGGACAAGTGTTAGTTGTACTCCTATTTGAGAACCCCTCAGAATAAAAAACATCAATGGATGAAAAACTTCTAGATGAAGAAGTGTTTATAGTCTAAGGGGACCCCCATGCACGAGAGATGTACTTCAACAGCGCTTCCCAAAGACTGACAGGGAAAAGGATGGAGGATCCAAAGATCAAAAAAGTGGGTTTGGGAGTCATAATCATATCTACCAAAAAGTCCATCTTGAATTTATCTTTCCTTCTTTTGTATGGGTTTATGAAAAATGAAGCGGAGTATCATGCCCTCATTGCAGGCCTGGAATGGGCACTCCAGGTGCGAGCCAAACACCTAAAAATAAAGGGTTATTCAGAGTTGGTCATCAAACAAGTCAACGATGACTATGCTATCAAGAAATAAGTGTTGGTCCCTTAATGAACCATGTTTGAGTAATGATGGAAGAATTCCCATCAGAACCAATGTTGAATTATGTCCCCCGGTCACAAAATTCTCAAACAGACACCTTTGTAAATGCAGCCACATCCTGGGATGATCCTGATCGGGATGAAATAGTCATCAACATTACTAATTGTCGGATGTTCTTTCCATTAATTTAGAGAAATAAGAGGGAAATTGATGAAATTATCCCCATCTCTGAACCTTATGGTCATTACACCAGTTGGATGAAACCAATTGAAAATTAACTTTAGAATAGGGAACTACCACCAGATAGGGCTAAAAGGGAGTTGGTGCGAAGATGAGATTTCTACATTATCTTGTACAATGGGGTAAACCAAGAAAAGGTTGTATACAAATGAGGACTTGATGGAGTCCTTCACAGGGGTATTGATGGAGAAGAGACTGCTACCATCATGAAAGAAGTGCATGCTAGAGCTTGTGGAGTGAACTAGTCAGCATCCAAACACTCAAAAAATTTGAGGGATTGGGTATTACTGGCCCACTATGATACAAGATTTTTCCATAATCACTATGAAGTAAAATTCCTACCCAGTTCATGTAAATTACATAAATTGAACCCTGGAGTTACTTCACACAACCAAGTACTCCTGTCCATTTGTTACATGGGGGATGGATGTTGTGGGACCATATCCTCCCGCTACATCAAGAAAATTCATGTTCATACTCTGAGAGACAGACTATTTTTTCTAAATGGGAAGAATCCATACCCCTTAACGAAGTTTGGGGGAAAAGTACCACCATCTTTCTGAAAGAAAACATCATCACCAGATTTGGTGTCCCTTATACAATACTGACAGACAAGGACAACAAATTCTTCTCTCCTAAGTTGGAAAAGTTATACTAGGAGTATGGGATTAAATCCAACTATTCAAACTGCTACCACATGATAGTCACTAAGAAGATATAGGATTTAAATAGGACTCTGTCTAACATACTTAAAAATATGGTCGACAGGGACAAGAAATCATGGTCTGAAAAGCTCTTTCATGCTTTGTGGGATTACCAGACCATGACACTCACTTCCACCAAGGCAACCCTGTATTCATTAGTATACGAAGAAGAGGAAATGTTTCTTATCAAAATCTAGGTCCCATAACTTCATGTGGCCATTTTCAATCAACTTTCCATGGAAAAGAAATCCTAGATATGGTTTGACGAGTTGGAACAAATAGATGAGAAAATGCTACATACTCTACACCATTTGGAAATCTACCAAAACCAGATTGCACAAGCCTTTAATAAAAAGTTTCACATTCCATATTTCCTTGGGGGAGAAATGGTGTTAGTCCTCAGAACCTTGATTATACTAAAGAAGAATCCCCCAAATCTTGAACCAAATTAGGAAGAACCATGCATCATACATAGGGTCTATTCCAATGGAGTATACACCCTGATATAAATCGATGGAAAACTCATCCCGGCTCCTAAAAACATGATTTTCTTGAATAAATACTTCTCTTAACAACCCCCAATGACTTGGTCTTAACTATATGACCCTAAACTATGAGTAAAAATTTCCCCCAATTTTGAGGTCCAAGCTCTATGAGCATCAAAAATAGCCTCCAATATTGAGGTCTAAGCTCTATGAACCTAAAATATGAGTTATATCATCTCCAAGACATGGTCCAAACTATAAGACCTTAAACTATGAGTCATCATCCTTTCCACATGATGTTAAACTCAAAGGAACTTGTCCATGAAACATGACAATAAACTGTGACTCACGTCCTCACCATAGGATGTTAAACTACATGACACAAAACATGATAATTGCATGAAAACACCTGCATGATCTCTTATAGAACTACATGCGCTTCGATTTTTGACCTTGAAAAATACGTAGCAATGCCTTGATCCTCGATCCTGGCCTGACGCCCATCAAAAAAAATTCCTCCATCATGCCCCTATCTACCCATATTCATAAGGGAAACCATTATCACTCTTTTTTTTCTCACCTAGAGTATAACTCCCGTGAGCTTAGGATTAGTGGTATATATTCTCTTATGAAGGTCAACTATGGGGTAACATGATGGACCTGACCACTATGATAGATAGAATGAAAATGCCCCTACCTTCTGGATCGAGCCAAATCGGTACATGGTAGGTATAGAAATACATGTGGCTTGATTCCTTCCCTCACAAGATACGTAGCGATGCCTGGATCCTTGATCTTGGCCTAACCCCCGTCAGGAAAGAAAACGAAAATTCCACCATCATATTCTCTACCTCCCCACACATGAAAAGGTGACTCTAGGACCAATCCTTGTTTAAAACATCAAGTATAACTCACATGATCTTAGGATCAGTGGTAGGGATTCTCTTACACAAATAAATCATAGAGGGATATGGTAGGCCTAACAACCATATCAAGTGAAACCAAAATTCCCTCACATGTCCTCACACATGGACCATGCCAAATCAGTACAGGGTATGTACAAAACTACGTGTGGATTGATTCCTACCCTCATAGGATACGTAGTGAAACTACGATCTTCGATCCCATCCTAAACATCATCATCCGAAAAAATGCCCTCAAGTTTCCCTAACACATCGAACAAACTCTTGTAGGGAAAATTCAAAACTATGTATGGCTTGACTCATTCCTTCGTAGGATACATATTGATACTCTGATTCGACATCCTAGCCCAACCACTAGAAAAAATTCCCCATTCCCCCATACATTGGTCATAAATGTACGAGGAGTCCATGAAAGATCCTATCACATGATAATAAACTGTGAAATTACTCAAGAGTTATGTGTGGACCTATCCTTAGTATTACGATATTCCACACTTTCCTCTCATTAATAAGAAGTCAAAAGATCCTGCTTCCCCCAGTACATATGGGTCAAACCTAAGTGGAAGCTCCAAGTAGTTCAGATTTAATCATGGTTTGGGTATTCTCACTTTCCTAGGCACATATTTTCCATTTTTCACACTCTATACCTTGGGAAAACATGGATCATCATAATCATTCAAGGCCATTTGAGATGGAAGGCCAGTGTTCTGAGGACACCTTTGATTGACTATGTGCATCATGACCTAGAGGATATGCATATTTTTTTCCAAAAAAAAGACCCTCAATCAAAGGAAATTTCTTCCCTAGGAGAGTCATATCCTATCTCAGTATGCCCAATGGCTTCCAAGCCCCAGGTCATCCCTACCGATTCAAGTTTCCCCCAAGACTAATGTTCACACCTTCTATAATCACTAACCGCTAAGGAATGACAAAACATCATGATTATGATTAACCTAAAGCTATTTATGATCTTTATGAATATATAAACATCCTCACCACACAACGTTAAACCACAAGGCCAAAATCATCCTTGCTTTATGACGTTAAACTGCATAACAATGGTTTAATCCCAAAAGTGAACCATGATGTTGATTTTTACCTCACTATGAAATGGCAAAAAATCCATGAGATCCCTTTTTTCTCACACTGATCATAGCTCATTTGAGATTAGGTACTTCAGAGAGAGATCCACCATGGTGTTATGAAAAAATAGTCTAGGAATTTGGTCATAGCTGAACGACCCTAAAAGGCATGTCACGATTCCCTTCCCTAGGAGGAACCATATGTCCAAGCCATGTGATGTTTAATAAATAGGTATCCCAAAGATAAAAAGAATGCCTCAACCTACGTACGAGTCAGACCTATATAAGGGACACCCATTTCCATGAGTAAATCGCAACCCAAATTCCCCCAATATGTCCGGATACACTCTTGAAATACTTCAAACTCTATTCTATGAGTGATCTTAAATCTACATATCCCTCTATGGCCATATGGGGTGGAAGGATAGTGTCATATGGACACATTTATTTGTCTATCCACATCATTAACTAGAGGCTCTACATATGTTTCAAACAAAAATGGCCATCAATAAAATGAAAGTTCATCTCCAGGAGAGTCCTCTCCTATCTTAGTACTCCCAATGGCTTCCAAGCCTCATTCCATCAGTCCAGATTCTAGGGCCCTCAAAGTAATGGTTTTAATTTTCTACCTTACACACATCTTATAAATATTAGAACATACATGTCTGATTCATCTCTGGTCCCTTTTGAGGATTCTAAAGATATCCCATTCGTATGCGTGATGTTGATCTTCATAAAAAATAAGTGTTCCCCCACTTGTTTCCAGGTTTCCTTGAATATGTTCAGTTAAAAAATCCTCCTTTTGTGTTCAGGAGAACCTCTGGTCAATTGTCACATACTTTATTTAGAAAGTTCTCAATCTCCATTATCCTCAATGGCCATCAGAGATGGGTGGCCACTGTCCTACATACACCTTTTCTTGACTATGCATATCATTCCCTGGTGGATTTGAATATATTTCCCACAAAAATGGATATAAATCAAAGGAAAATTAATCCCTAGGAGAGTCCTTTCTAGATTCCATATGCTAAAATTTCATTCATGTCTTATCACATCCCTGAATTTAGAAAACTCTTGGATGATGGCTTATGTACCTCCTTCTTCCTAAGAACCCCTAACATAAAAAAGACTCTTAATCGACCTAACCATTCACCAGCTCTCCCTCAAGGAAGAAAGAAATGTGTGGGAGTAGTTACCCACTGAAAGATGTTATGAATGTTCCTAATGTTCTCAAACAACACTAATCATTCCATCCACCCATTATGACTCCCAACATAAAAATAAATCCAAATGTTGAAAATCCCACTAGGACATACGAAGTGAAAGGTCGATGCCCTGCAGACACCTTTGATTAATAATGTATATTTTCCCCGATGGCTCTGCATATGTCACCCACAACAATGACGGTCAATCAAAGGAAAATTATTCCTGAGGAGAGTCTTCTCCTACCTTTATACGCCTAAAGCATCTCCCGATACTCATGCATGTCCAGAATTCATAAATCAAGGGTTAAGAAAAATCCTTAATCCATGTCTGAAAGATAATTAAACATTATCGATTAATGATCGCAAGTCAGGGACCTAACCTATTATGTCTTGCCAAATCTGTTCGATCAAAAACATCAGTAGTTGTTTGATTAGTAGGACGATGATCTTCCAGGAAAAAATATTCCATAATTTTCAGAGGAAATTTCTAAAAAAGTGAACCTCTAGAAAAAAATCCAATGCCGGTCCGTTAAAAAAAGGGAAACATTGAGGCATCAAAAAGGTGTAAATATTGTTAGGTTGAAAACTCGTAATGTGCAGCCCAAGAAAAAGTCAAGTTATATCCACTAATCCAATGTCAAGAAGGCTTAGGAAAAAATTAGGGTTATAATGAAAAAGGAATCAAACTTCGTGAGGTGTTCTATAAAACATCATCAATAGTCGAACTATGCTCACTAAGTCTCGTAGCTCAGGAAAAAAATTAGAGCTCGATTTGATTATTTTATTTTGCTTATTTCAAGTCATGGTTTACAATTAATACCTGATTGAAATGATGTTGATAGGATGATATGGAGAATATATGTTTAAAATCCAAATATTTTCTATTAGGTTCAAAATAAATGGAGGAACATCCCAAATTTGTAGTCTCTCCTGAGTATTAAAAAAATATTACATATCATAATTTGGGACAAAACTACAACAGGGCCCGGTTCTCCCTATCCAAAAGGAAAGTTAGTGATTTATGTGGGTTGTAAATGGTCGGTTACCAAGAAGTTCATTTCTCTATTTTTTTAATAGTCAGACGCACCCGCTCCAGAATAGCTTTAATGCCCTACCCCTTCTCCTGGAAGACATCATTATTAGCACATGAGGAGGCCAGTTGTTCCCTAAACCTTGATATGTGGGCTTCAAACTCTCACAACTATTCCTCTTAGGTCACCACCAAATCATGGGCCTTTACCACCACGACCGTCAGATGATCAAATTCTTTCGACACATCTAAAAAAGGTCCCCTGATGATGGGAGGAATTGAACTTGGATAGCTTGTACTCGCAAGAGGCATGGTCTTCTCGAGAAATGACGATTTGGTAAATAAGGAGGTGTAAGTGCTGATAATAAAAGCCTCGAGAACCCAAATCTGTGAATACATACCAAAAATTGTCACCCTCTTCAGAAAAATGGGCCATAGGTGTCTCTGAGGAAAGAGCACATAACTGGCCCCACACCTTTTATCGCACTTCCTGGTGTCTTTCCACGACACCAACACTTTGACCCTCCCCTACTTCCATGTGTCTGTAAGACGGAAGTGTCACCATGGGAGTGGGGAGGGACATAAGGCTAATCACCAAAGAAGGGAGACTCTCTTTTCCCTTAAATGGCTCATCCTCTGGAATTAGATGTAGGAAACTAATAGCAAGCACTAGGATGATCGGTGATACTCATCTAGTGGTAGCCTCATTACGATCTTGTAAAATATCTACAAGATAGGAGTAGTCTAAATCACTACACACCAAAATGGGTTGTACTAATAAAACCCCTCCCAAATGCTTTTGGCGACAGACTAAACACCTTTTTATCATAGAGATGGAGTAGGAGATGTATCCATCTTTGTTGTTGTAGAGACAAAATTATAAGGCATAACTGTTGCACTTTTTGTGGTAGAAGGAATGCGTAGTGTTTTAGTTCGGAAAAGAACATGGAAATAAATGCTCACAGGTTTATACACCAATCGAACTGGTTCTTTTAGAATCCCATCGGGGTAACAATCTACCCATAGTTGGGAATAATCCAGTGATAGAAAGGTGGACCCTGTCTTTTTAAGAATGATAATATCCTTAGTAGCACCTTCATGAATCATCATAAGCCAAAATTGTCAGAGAAACATGGGTTGAGATTCTAACATTAGTTGAGGAACTAGAAGAAGTGCAGTTTGCTGAAGGCATCATAATTGCATAGAAAACATGTAGGGGAGGTATGGCTCAAAAATAACCACTCAGTCTATATGAAAAGTGAGCATCCCATCCGTATGGTTTGTGAGGCATGCAAATTCATCCAAGGAACTACCCCTCTCACCTATCAATGATTCATGAGGGGTAGGATGCAGTGAAAACAAGAAATGTGAGGCGATGTTCAATATCCCAACCACATCAGTAGAACTCATTGTCCAGAGAGAAACACTAGAAATGTTGAGAAGAGCAGGACGAAAGATAGAATGGGGAACCCTGGCGGTATGTTGGTATTCATAACAGGGGAAGTGTTCTTCCATCCACCTATACACGAATTGGAATGTTCCGCTAAGATGTTTTAGATGTCTACCTTCCTATATCTGTCCAAGAAATTCATAAAGCCGAGCGAGGGTAGGAAGATAAAAATTAATGGGTCGACCCTCTTCCAGCATGGCCTCCATCATCAAGGTACATGCCTAAACCCCGGTGTATAAATCATGATATGTTAAGATAATCCAATTATACACATGGAAAAGAAAAATTGAAGCCTATGTACGGGTGAAACAACTAGTTGAAGATCATATCCACATGTGGTATATCGCCCTGCTTCAAGGGTAGCACAATATGACCCTGGGGTTTGGCGGGACTGGCCAGTGGGATGGGTTCGACTACGGCGAGCCCTAAACATGGGCCTTTTCATCTACATGAAAAATTTTATCCACCATTCAAATGTCACGAGGGAACAAGCCTTAAGGGGATGGTCCAGTGAAACCACTACCATGAATAGTATGCTCCTTGTTAAAGGAGTCACATGATCAGTGTCATTCCATGTGAAAAATTCTGTGAAAAACTTGTCTTACATTTATCCAAGGATAGAGAGACCTCAAATATTGTAGATATACCATATACTAATTTCCAAATCTCCATGTAGTATGTGGAAGGTGTTGGTGCTCAAACACCAGAAGCTCAGTAATTCTGGAAGGATTTCACCCAGAGAGAAGATTGAAAAATGAGAAACCCAAGCTGCTTGGTGCAAGCCCACTACCTCCAGTTGGTCGGGGTACTCCAGACAGGTCTGATGCACCCAGAAAGCCAAGGCCCATTCATCGGAGAAACATCCTTCATCAAAAAAATACCAAATGGTGCTACACCTTCTGCTAGTATTTTCTTGGGAGATGCTGATAATGGATGGGTATTATTGGGTTCTTAGTCTAGGGACACCATCACAACACACACAGTTTCCCTAATTACATGACAAACCTCAAAGTATAAAGGCGTTATCATGAATCGGAGCGACAATAAATTCTAAAACTCAAGAAACATTTGATGATCATGTTCATGTGGTGTCTCCAAGGGGATGAATAGGATGTCAGGGTCAGGCAATGACAGAGGAATGTCGGCAAGAAGACCAAAGATAATGTGGAAACCGTACGGATAATGGTTAAGCTAAGATCTACAGCATCAAGAAGACCATCAAGAAGCTGTCATGGGGAATGGGGTGGGATCGAAGATGATCATCTCTATTCCTTTCCATGATTTACCTTGTCTTCATCAATTTTGAAGAAGCCTGTGAATAAGCCATTGTATCCTTCTTTGGAATATCCAGAAGATGATTAAAAGTTTTCCCGATAAAAAAATTTCTAGATAAAGGCTATGGAAGAGTGGTTAAAGGACTCAAAACATGTCCACATAAAGCTTAGTGAATGGATTTTAGAAAAAGTACATGGTATCAAGATCCCATGTTCTGAATGATATATAGAAGTAACTCCACCTACAACTATGGTGCGTGTTCATGTTCTACCACGTAAAACGATGGTATGCAAACCATCCATGAGGAATTGACCCATGGATCATTAGCCAATGAATAGAAAGGTTCAAGAAGGATGGACTATGAACCTGGGCTTTGATTAAGTTCATGTTCAGAAGTTCCAGATTAATTTTTATGTTCGAATAGTTAATATTCTTAAATTTCTTGTTTGCTGATCTAAGTGAAGTGTGCGAAGAAGCCAACCACATAGAATTATCCTATGAAAAAATCTGGATTTTAAGTCTTAAAATTCCACAGTCCCATTCGTGGAGTTCAAAATGTGGTATGAGGATGGAGAAATGGAAAGGAATTTTGTTCACAGAATGTACAGGGAAATTTGTGAACAAGATTTTTACAAGGATCATGGTACGTGAGAGTAGAGGAAGTTAGAGAGACTGATAACTATTTTCACCATGATAAATGGTAAAAGAAAAATGGCATGGGACCCTATATATAGGTGTGGTCCCCTCCTACTAGGTCCAACTGTTCTACCGTGAACCATTTCAGTTCAAGACCACTTCTACATTCAAATAGTCCTCTTTTTGTTCTGAATGGATACCATTATTATGGAGGGAATTTTTAGGGTTTTAAAAATTCTTCAAAGAGGATAAAATATCACCACAATATTTTTGTTGAAGTAAGAAAGTGATTTTACATGTCTATCAAGGTGAAGGGATTCAATATGAGTTGAAAAAATAAAAATAAATTTAAAATAATTGAAGTTTTGAAGGAATTTTAAGTGTCCCGCATACCATAACCCGTAAAGGTATGTAGACCAGCTAGATTTCGAATCACCAGGTACGCAGAATGATCCACGAATTGCTGTTATGTGGGGCGATGTCCAACGAACAAGGTCGTCCACGAACCATGTCACCGAAGGAGTTGTATGAGTGAAGTCATTCTGCGTACCATACCGCAAACTCATTAGATCATGGATGAAGTGAACGTGTAGGGATCCATGAACCATTATCATGATCCAAAGCCTCCTCAAACCCCAATTGACTGATTCTTACGTGGGTCAGGATATTTCATCAATGGGGCTTCGCAAATGTTACTGCCTTCCCAATAGATATGATTTATTTGTTTCTCTATAAAAGGGGCACATTAAAATTATTAAGGACAGACACAAAGGGAGACAAACATGGAGAGGTATGGACAACAAAATATTAAGGGAGGCTTAGAGGTTTCACTCTATATTCCGTCTTATTTCATCAGTGAAGTACAAATCAAAAACCACTCCCTCTGCTAGTACAACCGGTTGTGAACCATAAAATGGGAATCTTGAATAAAAATAATAGAACTGTGAACCTAATTAGTGAACTGTGAACCAAGGGATTATCACCATTTAACTCCACACTAATGATGAACCCCTAGACCCCCATTCAATATGGTTCTCTGCGTAGCGTATCGCGACATGGACTAAACCCGACACCGCGAACTGCATCAGTACACAGATGGAACCCAAAGTGGAGTGATGGGAAGTGTACCACTATGGTAAGAGTTTGCCAATACCGATGCCTATGTAACGTATTGGTAAGTAGATGGAACCTCTACCCGCATACCACTATGGTATGCTCAGCCTCCCCCATCATGAATAAAAATCCAGTACATGTAATGAGGTGTTTTAAGGTATTGTTCCCACTGGTTCCAACATCACCCATCCACTATCATCTAGTCCTCCATGGTCCCTCCACTAACTTGTCCCCCGAAATTAGGCCCGAGAATCCTCCAAATCCACTGGACTCATATGATTGGACCATTAGGTGCATCAACGTGCCCCATTGAGTCTACATACCCATGGTAAGAAGACCCATGAAGGCCCTCACCACAAAGGTGCAGGATTTGGGAACGCTTATGAGGATATCTTCCCATGGTAACCTAGATCCCAACATAGGGATGCCGACATGAACCACCCTATTCTCAGGAATAAGAGTGATCACTTTCATTTCCATTTGATGAGGAATAATGATCAGTCAACGGGGTTATGTTCGCTCCCCACATTGACGAGGAATAAACTCTTACTCTAACCAGAACATATTTAGAGGCCATCCCACTAAGGTAAGTCCATAATATTCTGTGGTTGGGAAACATGACCTTTAATTCCATCTCACATGGAATGTTTCATTGCTCCACTTCTTCTCCCACCTTCACCTCAGCCTCTACATGGACATTGATGTATGCATTAAAAGTAGAGTACGTAGGAAGACATTCTAAGGTTCAAGCCCATCACCCATTAATTCTCATCTGTTCCATATGAAGTTAAACGATATCTTAATTCCCGAACTACGTGAGTTCTGATTCCTTTTCTAATAAGGATACATAGGTAGCCCATCTGCGGGTACGATCCCAACTTTAAAATAATATATATCCTTATGAATGAAAATAATCTTCAAGTGCCCCACTGAGTGGATTTAAAACTAGTATGGTCATCATAATGACCAAGATATTTCTATATAATGTATTAAAGGATACCATTGACTAAGGATCTCTAATATATACAGATGATTCTCTATCGATGAAGAACCTCAAATACATATAAGAGACTCTTTAAATCCCATACATATCAATCATTGATTACAAATAAAAAACTCATTTTTATTCTTGGTGAATTAATAAGGATTCATGAATATAACTAAAATCTATAAGAGAGTCCCAGAGTAGAAAATAATTCCCCCCAAAAAGGTGTGATGAGTCTGACCTCCCATTCTATCGACCAATGAAAATTCATAAGCCTCATCGGTCTACAACTAATGAGAACCTACCTTTGGAAAGTAGGTCCAAATGAATATGGAATAATTTTATGCTTCCAGTTCTACGAATAAACCTGTTGGAAACTGATTGGAAAAGTTTAAACCTTAAACAAACAAGGTCATCCCCATTTCCAGGAAGAAACAATTATGAAGTGTCAAAAAATCATTTATGGATACATTAGTTTATATAGGAGGTTTTTGAGAATCAAACATAGAAATAATAAGGGTTCCCAATGAATATGAAGACAAAATTTAAGATAGGAATCCCTCCTAGATATCCATTTAATATGAGTCATTATATTAGAAAATGAATTATTTATGGCGTGGAAAATAGAATAGTTTATGTAATGATTTATTTCTCTTATTTTTGTCAATAAATATACCTCTAAGAAAAATTTGGGCCATTGAGTCACTATTGAGATGATTCAGAGTGATTTTGTCTTGGAAATCCTCATTAAAAAACATTTTGTTTTTGTTTCCAAGACCACCATTTGAAGGAGGATTACAATACATGATCCAAGGAACAATGATAATTTTATTCTCCAGAGTACTACCACTTCAAAAAATGTTTTTGATGAAAACATTGATATTATTTAGAAGAGAAATAGCCCATTTATAAATCATATTAGAGTGAACCAATTTAGAAAAAATGGTGAATTTAACTTGGTAGATCCTACCATACAACAAGAGAGACACTCACTTTATAATATAATTACAAAGGGTAATAGAAAATTTCACTCTGTGTACCCATGTTCCACCACACAAAGAGCATACCCTTAAAATGCTGGCATGCCATGTAGATTGGTATACGAGTCATTGCATGTTCTGTATTGAACACTAGTATGACACATTGTTTCACATCGACTACATGATGTGTATATGGGTTACAAGATATGTAAACCTGCATGATTAAACATACATTGTAATTTCTGGTGAGTCATGTGAATATGTGAGCAACCCCATTTCATGGTCTATATTAATTTACATCCAAGAAATGAGACATTACACTTCTTATGGATTGTAGATATCATGTACTTTATATGAAACCCATATTAACCCATTCAAGTCATAAACCGAGGTTTTATTCATATCACGTGGGACAATATGTAATGACCCAACACCATGGACCACTCAACATGTGGTCTGATTGGTGGTATGCTGCCAGACCTTAGGCACACCTCCACTTATGAAAAAGGAATCCAGATATTAGTGAGGGTCTATGGGGTGATAATGGGGAGACTATACCTTCTGGTGATAAATAATATTAATAATATAAACATAGTTGAATCAATTTTAATAAAAATAATCAATAACATAAATAATTATATAGTCACTTTAACAATTAATAACCACTCCATGAGAGTTATAAAATATAACAGATTTCACTAGTAGGTCGATCACATACAAATAAAAACAAAAATAGTTAAAAAAGGCAATCAGTTCGGCACTGAGGAACCATTTAGCCCATATCAAAATTTTCTATCTAACCAATACACTATTTCCACCTCCACTTATAACTGAGTTAAAGAAATAAAATCATTTCCTTTACTTATAAAATGAACCATGAAGTCTAAAAATTCCCCAGAGGTCCCTAGTAAGGAGTGAGTATGAACTTAGAAGGTCACCATCAATCATTACCCTTGATTACATCCATACACATACTAGTGTATATGAAAACCTTAATATATGAAAATCACTCATATCATATAACCTGCTCCCCTCTTGCTCAACAACCATAAGTGATTCTTTACCCACCTTGGACAATGCAGAAGTGGAATAATACTTCCCTATTTTTTCATATCAGAATAAAACTAAACCTTTTAACCCATAATTTATCATATAAAATCACACCCCAATCATAACCACATAACCATCCAAGCCAGCCCAATTCCTCAAAGGCATGCCCACAAACCATCTCAAAAATAAAAAGGAGTTCCAAACACTTTACCACTATCAGACCAATATACTAAAATACTAATGCATGATGATACATATATTTCCAAGTCCTAGACCATTATATACACATGAATATTTAGTCTCATCCCCTAATTGGTGGTCTTAACTTCCACCAATCGTGGCCTTGAATAATGATAGCTTCTTCCATGCCAATAGTCAACACTATTCCCTCTAATGATTAATCTATGAGGGACTACACCCTCAATGAGTGGAAAACTCTTCCTTATGGGACATACCCTATGTGAACATGAACCCAAATATCCCATCATAAACTCATGGTTAGAGACATCACCAATATCCTAGGACATATCTATGATGAACCTCATCACCACCGACGAATTACGTTGACCAACCATGGTAATGGTCGACACCATCCTCCTTATTATAGAGAACCACATTGCATCACTTCTAGTTATCAACATCATGAATATAAACAAAAGAAATTCCCAAATCATTTTCATGGAACAATATTATCCCTCAAATCCTGAGTATAATTTACACAATCAAAATTATCATTCTAAAGAAACCAAGGATTCACATATTTCCCCTTACATACCGCAAAATACCGACCACACCAATTCACATACAATACCGCCTTTTAGTATATACTAGGAACAACAAAAACTCTATTAAATACATGAATGGTATAACTTGAACAACCCACTCATTCTTATTTACCTTCAATAACATAACACATGTATAATATAGAAAAAATCTGAAAACCACCTACCAAGAGTTCATATGACTCCACTCATTAGAAATATCATCCTAGTTCATATTTAATAAGATGATATCCCCAAATAAGGAAAATCCATAAATTTAGGGGATTTCAATGACGTATGAAGAAATAGTAAGATATATAAACATTAGTTTCAGGAATACGGATATCCTTACCCATATATTCTATCTTCTTGAGATGAAATGTGATTCTAATAAGAAACAGAAGATATCTATCTCAATGAAGAAATGGAAAACAGAAGGGAATATTAGGATGAATTTTCAAATTTTAAGCCATAAGGATCCTTAATTTCCCTTAAAATATATGATTTTAGTCATTTATTTAATATTTGGAATGTTTTAGAAACACTATTAATTATAACAAATATTTTAGCAAACACTTGAACCTTACTCACACTAACCTTACAATCCCAACCTCACTAGCCAACAACCTCAATAGATTACTATACTACCTAGAAACCTTAATATACCAACATTACCATCAAGAATCATTACTATCCAACATTTTTATCCAGTCACCATACTATATGAACTCACTACAAAACAACCCCACTAGACTAACCTTACCAACCAACAAACTTTATATCCACCATCCTTACTTTTTAACAAGCTTATTAGCTAACCATACAAGTTAGAAAACTTATAAGACCAACCTTACTAGTAAATAACCTTATTATCTAGAAACCATACAATTCAATATTATTAGAAAACTACTATACTAAAATAAACTTACTCACTACACATAACAATTTTCTTGAAAAACTTTTATAAGTCACAAAACCACCAAAACTCGAAAACCCATTTTTAATCTTTCCAAAAATCTAAAAAAACATAAATAAAAAAAAATTAATGCTTGAAAAATAAACAAGTCCTTAACAAATCCCCACTATATAATAGGATATCCCTGTGCTATCCTGGACACTTACCCAAAAACTGTTACCAAAAACTACTTATCCCTATTTACACATTCCCACAACATAGATATGATAGTGAACACATTAATCTATTACTCACATACCCAAATTACCCCAGATACCCAATATAATAAACTAATTTATTCCATGGGAACTACACACCATAGCTATCAACTATCCAATCTTATCTATATGAAACTATTCCACACAATAACTACATTACACCCTTCCATATCACACACACTAACAATATTTATAGCCACCAACCATCATCCATCATCTTCCTGTATCATTTTGATTCCCATATATAAAATAGTATCATTACCATTAAAAAATTCATCTCACATCATACACAATTCCAACTTTATGAAACATCTTAAAAAATGACCAATTAAATCCCTAATGTCATCATATATAGTATTTATCACATATTGTATTCAATTATCACATATTAACCATCACCATGTTAAATAACATATTATATATGAATCTCATTCATCATTATCCACCATAAAAAACTCAAAAAAAATCATAAATTCACAAAATACCTATAACTATCACAAGATCTTTGACATACTCAAAATATTCATGCTCAACTACATGCAATGTCATGACCAGACCCATCGGGGCATGCCTGGCTGATAATAATCCATGTGCGACTACCCCAATTCCACCTATTATAGGATAGATAATGGTGACTAGTGATGAGTAGTCATATCACACACAAGGGAGTCCATATCTTATATTAATTGTAAACACACACACATATCCATATTAATGATACAGTGTAGAGATAATAATAAGAATCATATGAATATTAATGCATACATGTATCCCAAAATCAGATAAAAACAAGATTACTAAAAGCATGAAAGAAAAAAATCAAATCCCATAAAAAAATTATAAAGGAATCCAACCTTTTTAGTAGGAGACTTATATCAAATTATACCACCATCAAACACCTTATTCTATCTATCTCACCATGCATCGCCTACTTCGAGTCCTCCTAAGACTTTTTGAAAAGTCTTTTCATCTACATAAGAACCAAATTGTGTGGGAAGAGACCATCTATGGTTGAGTTTAATAATACCCAATAGGAACCACAAAACCAAAAATAAATGGGATAAACTGGAAGGAAACATTCTTTTAAACCCATATCCAGAGGCTACATAAATTCCAAATGGGAGACAATAGTAATCCCTATCTCCAGTACTCAGTTTTACACGACGAGTTTGTTGGAACCAGGTTATTCAAAGCATGATTTGGTGTATGGTTTATGTTTGTTGTCAATCCTCAGTGGAAGTTCCGAATGTGTTCCAGCAAAGTGATCATACAGTTCAAGCAGACAACAGTTTTGAAGGTGGCGCTGTTTCCCAGTGTTTGCCAAATTTTTGGGCCTCAAAATCGGAAAATGAAGACATGGATTGTCTGCAAAAGGAGCTTCGCAAAAAAAAGAAGTGGTGCGCGAAATATAAGAGGCTTGCGCGAACAGCGGGATGCGCGAAATAGTTTTTCGCGCAAACAGTGTTTCGAAATCAGAGAGGTGAAAAATGGCAAAGGCATGGGTTGCGCGGAAAATCAGGGATGTGCGCGAAATAATTAAGTTGGGCGCGGAAAACAGCGGGATGTGCGAAATAGTTTTTTCGCGCAAATGCTGTTTCAGAATCAGTTTGGTGAAAGATGGCAAAGGCATGGGCTGCGCGGAAAATAAGGGTTGTGCGCGAAATACATAAGCTGGGCGAAAGATTACGCGCCAGATGAGAGATTTTCCGCGCCGAAGGGGATTTTGCGCGCAGTGGTCTCAGTCGCCTATAAATATGAGGTGACCCCCTTCATTCGGGTGGTTGGAAGACTTAGAGAAGATCCGAGGTCTGATGCGCGAAAAAGGATCGCGTAAAGGAGCTTGCGCGAAATATTTGGAGTTGCGCGAAAAAGGGGATTTTTGCGCGAAATATTTTTCCGCGCCAAAAGAAAATGTTGCGCGCAATAGGATGATTTTGCGCGCAAATGGTTGATGTTTCGCATATTTCTCAGTAAGGTTTGTCTGCACGTTTTGGTTATCCAGTTCAGTGGTTCTGTGCGTTCTAGTGCATCTCTTCCGGACTTCGATGCAAGCAGAGTCTCGTGCTGAGCAGAGGCAAAGACTTCAATGCAAATTTATTGAAGAGACCTTCACGTCTATAAACTGAGTGAGACTTCACCAACGGCAGTGAGCCAGGGGGAGTCAACGGGAGTGACCCGAGGGAAGCAGTGAGCTATCCCTAAACCTTATGTAAAGGCAGTGAGCCTGGGACAGAGTGTCTGTACCCGAACTTTTGTATCCGCAGCTAGTGAAGCATAGTGGATTTAGGTACGACCGACAATCTGTCGGCGTATGCTCCTTGGACGTAGCCCTTAGTGGTGAACCAAGTAAAAATTGTTGTGTCATCTCTCTGCATGTGAATGTTTAATTGCTGATCATATCCTTCATACAGGTTTAAGAAGTTCCTGCCAACGTGGGAACAAGATCCACAACTTTAAGAAGAAAAAGTTGCCACCCTGATTCACCCCTCCCCTCTCAGGGTGTCCCGGGGTCCTTCAAGTGGTATCAGAGGGAGGTTGCTGGTCTTGAATCTGTCCTTTGTCGCCATGGAGAATGCAGCCAATGTGAGGGGAGTCCCTCTCTTTGATGGAAATAATTTTCAGATCTGGAAGAATAGGATGCAATCTCATCTAATATCTCTTGGAATGGAAGTTTTGTTTTCTATTGTGCAAGGAATACAAGTCACTGATCAAACAGGACTGGCTATGACTGACACAGACAGGAAAATTCTTGATGCAGATGCTAAAGCTCAAAATGCACTCACCGCAGCTCTTTCTGATCAGATATATCTAAAGGTGATGAGTTTCACTTCAGCAAAGTCTATGTGGGATAAACTTGAAAACATTTATGAAGGAGATACCAAGGTAAAGGAGGCAAAACTTCAGGTTTTACATAACAGGTTTGACGACCTAAAGATGCATCCCAATGAAAATGCAGATTCATTTTTTAATCGAATTACTGAAGTAGTGGGAGCAATTCGAGGTCTTGGAGAAGAAATCAAAGACATTGATATCGTTAAGAAAATATTGAGAAGACTTCCTCCCATGTACAATGCAAAGGTGTCAGCCCTCGAAGAAAGAGATCTATCCAAACTTTCTCTGGATGATTTGTTAAGTAGTTTAGTGGCATATGAGATGAGAGTCAAACCTGAAGATGCCACGACTCGCGTGAGCAAAGAAATGGCATTCAAAGCCATGGACAAACTGAAAATTTCAGAAGATAGTAGTGGTGATGATGACGAAGAAAAAGAAATTCTTTCCCTCATCGCGAAGAAGCTGAAAAAGGGTAAAGGTAAATTTAGAGGTAAGTTACCTCTTGCATGTTTCCGTTGTGGAAGAGTTGGCCACATTGCCTCTCAGTGCCAAAGAAAGTTGGATAATGATGAGAGCGAAGCTGAAGACATTGAAAAGCCTCCGAAAAGGTTTTTCAAAAAGGGTGATTTCAAATCTGGAAAGAAAATGCAGAGGAAGAGCTTTGTCTGTGAGGAAGAAGATGATGATATTGAATTCTGTGAGGAAGAAGAACCAGAATTTAAAACTGAAAAACATGCTTCCATGATGGCTACCACTGAAATGTCAGATTCTTCAATCAATAAAGGCATAGATAATCAGAGTACTGCCCTTGATAATCCAAAGGTTCAAATTAAGGATGCTTTCTCCAAGATTGAGAGTAAATGTAAGAAATGTAATAAGTGGAAGGAAATGGTCAAAGAGTCATCAGAATATGTTGATGAACTTGAAGCTGAAATTGAACGTCTGGAAGAGTTTGTGAAAGTTCAGTCTAAAATCATTGAAAGCAATGATGATGTATTGGATCTTAAGATAAGAATTGAAGAGCAGGGAAAGGTCATCAATGACCTCACCTCAAGACTGGAAGAAAAGTCCAAGACTACTGAGGGTCTTGAGGAGGAAATTGTTACTCTTAGGAGTAAACTTGAGACCGAATCTTTTTCAAAAGAATCAAGGAAGAAAATACAACCTAGAAGATTCTCAGATGCTGAATTATTGGCAAGAGCCAAATGTGGTTCTGATGGAGTTGAAAAAATCTTGAGCATTCAAAGACCCGCCTGCATGGGAAAGCGTGGAATTGGATGTGAAGCTGAGACATCAACTGCTGGAAATAAAGAAATTCAAAAGAAAGGCAAAACGAAGGTTGAACATGTTGAAACATTTTCTGAAGTGCTGAAAAAGGAACCCTCAATCCAAACTAGAAGGATAACTGACAATTACCATCAAACATTTAGAAATGATAGGCAGTTCAACTACTCTCACAGGGATGAAGGTATGAGGAGAAATTCAGGTGTGAAGGCATTCCCTCACATGAAGTGTCAATTCTGTGGCTATCTGGGCCATACTATGTCATATTGCGAAGAGGCAAGGAGTTACTTTAATGGAGAAGATCTGGGAAATCAACAAAGGAGACCGATTTCATATCCTCCATCTTATAGAAGAAATATCTTCTATGGTTACTGTTTTAATTGTTCTAACTTTGGCCATAAAGCTATGTTTTGCAGGCAGCGGTATGACAAGAGAAATTCATACAACACCCAAAGACGGGACAGGGTTCATCCTCCTGATGATGTTGTTCTCACAAATATTTTTTCTCTTCTGAAAGAAGATTATGGGTATGAAGACTCAGATTATGTGGAAGAAAGTTTTAAAAGGCCATCAGTGTCTTATGCTCAATCCAATATCTCATGGAAAGAAAAGAAGAAAATCGAGAAATCCAATCTTGCGGAAGTAGCCCTCAAAGCTACAAAGAGTAGCAGCACCTGGATTCTTGATAGTGGATATTCTTCCCATATGACAGGAAATGCTGACCTTCTGAAGAACATTGAAAAGAAGGTTGATGGAACAGTACGGTTTGGTAACGACGGTGCTTTGAAGATTAAAGGAAGTGGGAATACTGCTCTCGCCAACGGAGAGCTGAAAAAGACTGAAGTTCTTTATGTGGACGGTCTACGCCATAATCTCCTCAGTGTAAGTCAACTCTGTGACTCAGGGCTCATAGTAACCTTCAATCAAAAAGGCTGCACTATAAAAGGAAAAACAGGGAATTCTCTTATGAAAGGTTGTAGAACAGATGGAAACTTATATCAGATTGACAGCAAAGTGAACTCTTGTTACTTATCTGTTGACGAAGAAAACAATTTATGGCATCGAAGGCTGGGGCACATTAACCAACAAGACATGGAAAAGATATCTAAGCTGAAGATAGTCATGGATATTCCCATTCTAAAACGCGAACGGGAAAAATCTTGTGATGCCTGTATTCGTGGGAAGCTGGTCTGTAATTCGTATCGTCCAAAGAAGAAAAGGGCATCACATCTTCTTGATCTCATTCACACTGATGTATGTGGCCCAATAAATGTTGCTGGAACCTATGGAGAGAGGTACTTCGTCCTTTTCATTGATGATTATAGTAGAATGGCTTGTGTAATGGTGATTCACAGGAAGCGACAAGTACTTGATTGCATGAAAACTTATCGCCGAAGTGCCGAGAATGACACTGGACGGTCAATAAAAGTCCTACGATCGGACAATGGAGGGGAATACACATCCATTGAGTTTGAAAACTATCTAGAGAAACATGGAATACAGCATGAGGTAGCTGCTGTGAGAACTCCACAACAAAATGGAGTTGTTGAGCGTCGAAATCGACAGGTCAACAATATGGCCAGGACTATGTTGATTGAGAGTGGTATCTCTCGCCATTACTGGAAGGAGGCTGTTGAAGCTGCAGTTCACATTCAGAATCGAACAGGGCTCTACATGGGAGAAACGAAGACACCGTACGAATTATGGCATGGAAGGAAGCCTTCCTTGAAATACTTTCGGGTTTTTGGAAGCAAATGTTTCATCCGGAATAAAGAAGGAAACCAAGGAAAGTATGGTGACAATGCTGATGAAGGAATTTTTCTTGGGTATCCAATGAACAGTAAAGCTTACAAGTGTTTCAATAAACGCTTGGGGAAGATTGTGGTAAGCAGTGATGTTAAGATAATTGAATAGAAAACCACAAATGCTTCAAGGACGCCATATGCGGATGTGATGGACAATCAGGAAGAAAGTGAACGTGAAGAAAACACAAACACAGAGATAGAGGAAGTTGTTCAAAACTCTCAGCAGTCACATCATGATGTTGACTCAGAAGAAGAATCAGAAGAAGACCCTATAGCTGAAAAGAATGCTACTGAATCTCTCAGGAGAAACCGAAGAGCTGAGATTGATCCATCCAACATAATTGGGGACATGAATGCACCCACTCAAACAAGGAGGATGAGAAATAACACACCTTCTGCATTTCTATCAGTTGTAGAGCCAACCTCATTTGAAGAAGCTGCAATGGATGAATCCTGGGTGAAAGCCATGAATGAAGAGTTAGATCAGATTGACAAAAATCAGACGTGGGATTTGGTCCAGAGACCCAAAAGTCACAATGTGATTGGCACCAAATGGATTTTCAAGAACAAGTTTGATGAGCATGGCAATGTTATCAGAAACAAGGCTCGTCTGGTATGTAAAGGGTATTCTCAGATTGAAGGTGTTGATGTTGAAGAGACCTTTGCTCCAGTGGCTAGATTGGAGTCAATCAGGCTATTCCTTTCCATGGCTCTCCAAAGAGGATATAAAGTATATCAAATGGATGTCAAGACAGCATTCTTAAATGGTGTACTCGAAGAAGAAGTCTACATTGAACAACCAGTGGGTTTTCTTCTTGGTACTGATGAATCAAAGGTCTGCAAGCTAAAGAAAGCACTTTATGGATTAAAACAGGCACCAAGGGCATGGTATTCTAGACTAGATTCGTATCTCAAAAAGCTGGAATTCAAAAGAGGAGGAGTTGATCACAATCTCTATGTGAAGAATTCTCCAAAAGATCAGTTCATGGTTCTTGTTTACGTCGATGACATTATATTTGGTGGCAGCAAACAGAAATCAGTGGATGAATTTGCCAATCATATGAAATCAGAATTTGAAATGTCAATGATTGGGGAGCTCACATATTTCTTGGGACTGCAAGTGACTCAGAGGAAAGACTACACTTTTATCTCTCAGGAAAAGTATGCAAGAGAGCTGCTGAAGAAGTTTAACATGCAAGACTCCAAACCAATGTCAACTCCGATTGCAGTTGGAACCAAACTTGGGAAGCATGAGGATGGGAAATCTGTAGATCCCACCCTGTACAGGAGAATTATTGGGAGTCTATTGTACCTGACAGCGACACGGCCAGATATTGTCTTTGCCACATGTCTTTCTGCCCGCTTTCAGAGTAATCCAAAAGAGGAACACATGACAGCAGTGAAAAGAATCATGAGGTATATTCAAGGTACTTACAAGTATGGATAATACTTTGCTGTAGGAAGGGATAGTGAATTATCCGCATTTTCTGATGCTGACTGGGCTGGCGATGTTGTGGACAGAAAGTCCACCAGTGGTGGAGCATTCTTTATCGGAAATAATTGTGTTGGCTGGTTGAGCAAGAAACAAGAAAGTACTTCTCTTAGTACTGCGGAAGCTGAGTATATATCTGCCACAAAGTCATGCACTCAACTGCTATGGATGAAGCAACAATTAACAGATATTGGTGATGAGGTAAAGCAGCCAATGGTGATCTACTGTGATAACAAAAGCGCAATTGATCTCACGAAAAATCCGGTTCAGCATTCTCGTACAAAACATATTGAAATACGGTATCATTTCATCAAAGAAAAGGTTGAACAAGGGGTGATTAGACTGGACCATGTGGGAACTGATAAGCAGGTAGCTGATATCCTGACAAAGCCACTGTCAGCAGCTGTGTTTGAAAAGCATCGGTTGAACCTAGGAGTTCAACCACCTCCTGCTGCATAAGGAGGTTTCGAAACTCCCCTCTCCCCGTTTGTTTTAACTGTTTTTATCTGCTTATGGCTGTGATGCAGGTTTATGGGGGAGATACTATCCAGGGGGAGTATGGCTTGAGCTGAACGTTGAACAAACTTTTCGGTCTTTGGTTTTATTGTCAATGGGGGAGAAAGGAATAAATTCACGGCAAGAGAATTCAAGGCAAGAAATTCACGGCAAGAAATTCTTCTGTGATGGAAGTGTAAGATTGTGATGAGAAGTTTAATAAGGATAACATCGGGCGTCATGGAGAATTTCAAAACACTAAGACCCAATTCAAGCTTCCTCTCTTGTTTTCTACACCGAGCATTGCTCACGTAGACTTAGAGTGTTGTCTGAGTTGATTCTTGCATTTTGGACTTGCTCATGGTTGGAGATCTATTGAATTTATTCTGATTGCCAACAAACCCAAAGGGGGAGATTGTTGGAACCAGGTTCTTCAAAGCATGATTTGGTGTATGGTTTGTGTTTGTTGTCAATCCTCAGTGGAAGTTCCGAATGTGTTCCAGCAAAGTGATCATACAATTCAAGCAGACAACAGTTTTGAAGGTGGCGCTGTTTCCCAGTGTTTGCCAAATTTTTGGGCCTCAAAATCGGAAAATGAAGACATGGATTGTCTGCAAAAGGAGCTTCGCAAAAAAAGAAGTGGTGCGCGAAATATAAGAGGCTTGCGCGAACAGCGGGATGCGCGAAATAGTTTTTCGCGCAAACAGTGTTTCGAAATCAGAGAGGTGAACAATGGCAAAGGCATGGGTTGCGCGGAAAATCAGGGATGTGCGCGAAATAATTAAGTTGGGCGCGGAAAACAGCGGGATGCGCGAAATAGTTTTTTCGCGCAAATGCTGTTTCAGAATCAGTTTGGTGAAAGATGGCAAAGGCATGGGCTGCGCGGAAAATAAGGGTTGTGCGCGAAATACATAAGCTGGGCGAAAGATTACGCGCCAGATGAGAGATTTTCCGCGCCGAAGGGGATTTTGTGCGCAGTGGTCTCAGTCGCCTATAAATATGAGGTGACCCCCTTCATTCGGGTGGTTGGAAGACTTAGAGAAGATCCGAGGTCTGATACGCGAAAAAGGATCGCGTAAAGGAGCTTGCGCGAAATATTTGGAGTTGCGCGAAAAAGGGGATTTTTGCGCGAAATATTTTTCCGCGCAAAAAGAAAATGTTGCGCGCAATAGGATGATTTTGCGCGCAAATGGTTGATGTTTCGCATATTTCTCAGTAAGGTTTCTCTGCACGTTTTGGTTATCCAGTTCAGTGGTTCTGTGTGTTCTAGTGCATCTCTTCCGGACTTCGATGCAAGCAGAGTCTCGTGCTGAGCAGAGGCAAAGACTTCAATGCAAATTTATTGAAGAGACCTTCACGTCTATAAACTGAGTGAGACTTCACCAACGGCAGTGAGCCAGGGGGAGTCAACGGGAGTGACCCGAGGGAAGCAGTGAGCTATCCCTAAACCTTATGTAAAGGCAGTGAGCCTGGGACAGAGTGTCTGTACCCGAACTTTTGTATCCGCAGCTAGTGAAGCATAGTGGATTTAGGTACGACCGACAATCTGTCGGTGTATGCTCCTTGGACGTAGCCCTTAGTGGTGAACCAAGTAAAAATTGTTGTGTCATCTCTCTGCATGTGAATGTTTAATTGCTGATCATATCCTTCATACAGGTTTAAGAAGTTCCTGCCAACGTGGGAACAAGATCCACAACTTTAAGAAGAAAAAGTTGCCACCCTGATTCACCCCTCCCCTCTCAGGGTGTCCCAGGGTCCTTCATAGTTAACTCATCATTACAAGGAATATAAATAATAATATTAGAAATAACCAAAAGTATTCATAGAATCAACCAAATATAATCATCAAAAATTCCAAGTATCATAGAGGTATAAAACTACAACCATCCATAAGATTCAACTTGAGGTTCAAAGGTATCACTCATCTTGGAGTACTCACTACATGGGACCTACCATTTTTGATGGAACTCATCTGAGATGTATCGCTTATCGGGTATCACTAAGATGATGTAAAATTCATACCATAACTAATGGAATCTATATGAGAGAACATTCCTAGAGGGTCTATCCATGGATAATTTCACGCTAGAGGCTAGTGAATCTTTATAATAAGAAGTTCTAAACTAATAGATAGGGGATCAAGCCCAGGTTTGCTATGGAACAATAGAAACCAAATTTGGATCTTTATAGATCTCAATACTCAGATATCAGATCACACCTATTACCATTATGGTACATAAAAAACCACATTCAAATATAATCACCAAGTATGTTATTATATGAATGATTATACGGAGAACCTACTAGAACCACTCACTATGTTGGGGATCAGTGCTCGAGTATATTGGTCACAGAAATACCAAAAACCCCACATAGGGATCATCGATATGATAACGGATCCCACCCTAGTCCCATGGAGGGATAACCAAAACTCCATATAAACCCAAACACAATGAGGGGATCACAATCCTATGATGAGGATGTAATGCCACACTATACCCTACGAGGGACATACCATTGAAATACTCCCACCTGGTGCTGATCTACTTATCAATAACCAAATCATCCTATAAGAATCACCTCATGTTGTACATATAATACAAAAAAATGTATAACATCATGTTGTAAATGGAAAACTACTAAAGATAGAACACTCATTGGCCTCCATAAGAGTCATGAATATAAATATATACAAGGGATAAATATCTAAGGGGAGTACATTATGTGTCCTTTTATGGTAAATAGAACGTATCTTGAGGATGAACCTGGGTTGTATACCCTTATGGTACATGGTCTGTAATAAAGTACACGACATGTATATGGGATTACATAGAACATATTCCCACCTAATAACCAGTGCGTGTCCTCGCCTACACACGTCTTGCCTTGCCACGTCACCCGACATAGAATGTACCCTCGATACATGGTGTGCACATCTTAGCCCAGCCTAAGCCAATGTCCTTGGACACAACCATGTACAAGAGGCCATCACCAAGTACCACAACCTGTGTGTGTGTACCTGGACATATTTTTTGGATTGTGTATGCCTAGGGGTTTTTCATGTACTTCCACACTTCCATATACCCTTACATGGCATTCCATCCATGTCCTCATCCACTTGGATGAGTCTCACTACATGGCGTGTACTACCATTACATAACATTTAGTTCCCAAAAGATTATCTTCCCTAAATGTGATGAATAGATGGTGTGTCCTCCTATACTACATGTTGTGTGATTGGGGATTCTGAATAGGAAATCACCATGAGCCTCCCAAATACCCCGATATTTATAAAATTTAGCTCCATTAATGACAAGGGGATCTCAAGAAGTCATAATAATGCTCTAAAACTTTATAAAAAATACATAAACGGGGTTTGATACATAATTATCATAAATATGCCTACCTCAGGGAAAACACCAAATATCAAAGTCTAATGTGATGTATGAAATTGTTTACACCTTGATCTGGTGTTAATCACCATTAAGGATAGAGTCCAGTGGCACCACATCTACCTCTCTCCCTTGGGTCATCCATTTAAAAAAGTAGTGTTCTCCCTCTCATCTACCATGTATGAAAATCAAATTGGTGTGATGATATTTTTTTTATTAATTTAATTTTATTTAATTAATAAACTTCTATCATTTAATACCCTTCCAACTGCCACCTCCAATCAAGAACCTAATACTAATAAACATTATGTCAAACATAAGTAAAAAATATATTCTAAACTCTACCTTAGACTTAGATTTTCAATCTATTTCTCTGTTCAGTATTTATTACACATTTCCTAAAAAACTATGTGCACTTGATATAATATATTTAATATTTTTAATACCACCTCACTAAGTCTATCCTGACCCTGATATACCACACTAACTCAGCTCCAATATTTGGAAATATTCCTAGAAATATTCTGAATTCTTACATGAAAAAACTAGATTCATTACACACTCCCCACATTCACATATTTTCATCATAAAAAGAGAAATCCTACACACACTTGAGGAAAAATGGGCCCTCCACTTGGTATACCACACCTATGATCTCTTTATAGGGTTCCCGTATATTCACAAGACACACAATAAGAGGAAAAATTCCCATGAAGGGTCTTCCATGGTCAATACTCAAAAACCACCGGGTACCTCAAAAACAGAAGATCCACACATAACCCCCACCTCATCTGTTTTGACATCATGGAATGATTCATGCACATGTTTCATCAGTTTTAATGATTAAAAAACACCAAGCACTCAATATAATTGTGATAACAGGGTGTACTAAAATTCAACCTTATTAACCCATGAAACAATTAGAGAAAGGGTAAAAAATAAAGAGATAACATGTCATTTGGTATAAAACTCTAAAACTGATGAGGCAAGAACTCCTAGAATACATGATATCCTCATAATACTATAAATACCATCATTTTTGGTCTATAAGGAAATATCAACATGTATTGGAATTCCTCATTCTCCCTTAGATAATTCTTAACTTGAAAAATCATTGTTAGGCCCACAAACACTGTCTAGCACTACCCTTGACCAATGTATTGATATCCTACAGGGCCTCTCAAGTGATTCCTCATACTAACATGTAAACCAAAAGCATGCAATCTATAACTTGAATAGTCCTTATTCACCCTGCCACCTTCCTAGGGTAAATCAAAGAGCTCAACCAAAACTAAGCCCCAAATAACTTTTGAAAAAAATCATCCCAATCTCTCCAATAAGATATGATCTTAGATTCTTATAAAGACAGAAAAACCAATGAGTTAGACTATGATAGATAAGATATAAATATGACATCTCACTAATCGTGGAAACATCATTATGAAAATAATAGATTCCATCTCATTTCATATTTTATTTACGAATCTTAGTCTCCGCCAATGGATAAGTAAACGAAGAAGAGTTAAGTATTGTAACAAGAAAACTTATCCTAGGCCACCAAACCTGATGCCAAAGAATCTTATCACAACTACCCCTCTCTAGGATGTACTACTCAGGGTAAAAAACCTCCTCAATACCTCATCTCATTACATGAATGGTGTCTTTGTTAACCCTTTAAAGGTCTATGTACTCCTCACATTTTGGAAATCCATAAAGAACATGTCCATTGGATACATAGTCACACAATACATTGAAAACAATATCCCCAACCTATGTATACCTATCACAATAAAAAATAGGAGGGGTAACGACCATAAAATAGAGATACACTGCACTATCCTCACCCACATGGTTTAACTGAAAAGTAGTTAACTGATTCACCACCTCTCTAAAAAATAATGGAAACTTCAATGTGAGAATCTAATACCACAACCAAACCCTGTGACATATCTCAATAAATCATGGGATAAAACTCTACTATGTCAACTATCATTCCCATGTTTGAGAGGAAATATCACATGAAATAGACCTTTTGGAATCAAGACATGAATCCACTATAGCTCCCAATAAAACCGGTACTCTCGAAACATGTTTAGAAATATCATCAAGTGTATCTTGTACCACTCTGATGCTATGAATAAGAGGGCACTAAATTATAATACATTCATAAACCAAAAAAAAGTTTTAAAAGACCCATTTACGAAGTCTATCACCAACCTCCTAAGAGAACAACAGAGGGAATACCAAGTGACCACACTAGATCTTATAAGGCTCATAATATTCAAAACTCCAAAAACACTTCATCTCATAAAGATCTATGGAATAAATATGATATTATAGAGAAAATATCAGGGTAGTCCCTAGGTGACTATCTATGCAGAAATATAACTCTATATGGGGTGGTAAACTTGGAATGTCCTAAAAAATATGATCTAAACTCCACCACCACTAAAAGGAATTGAAATCTCATAGCGTCCACAGCTCCAAGGGTCATACTATACATATAATAAGAATTTGGTTGTATCCACCAACACATGAATTTATCATGATTAGTCTGAAGTCACTTCTCATTAAAGGAGTAAAAATCTTTCACAAAGGCTAGAAATACTACCACACTCACTGGTGGAGAGCATCTGAACATGGATGATAGGAAGCCAATATATAATAATGAAAACATCATAGGTGTGTCTACCACTATGGAAAAGTACAATATTGGGCTGTATCTTCTACTGAGTCTAGAAACAATACTTATATGAGTGCATTATAATCCTCTCCACTAGATCCTTCAAGAATATGGGTCTATATAAAACGAAATACTATTATCACTAGGTCTTAATAAGGGGTTACACATAGAGTAAAGTGGCTCATGAATCTATGATAACCATAGTTGGTAAGTGAAGTCACATGTCATACTTGAAACCATAAAAAATTCTCTGAAAAAATCCTCTTATAATTTATTATTATCCATTACCTTTAACACATGTCCACTATAACCATAGACTACTCTGACATCTCTACACACCCTTACATTGAAAACAAAATTTAACAGAACTCATCCACCACACCTCGACACTATCTGCTTTGGGGGACACTAAATCACCCACATGATTTTGTGTTTCATCAAAGAAACATGGCTTAGTGGTATAAGAATCCATATTTCTTACAAGTATGAAGCTACATCAAATTCTACCAGATTAGGGATTTTCTGATGCCCTGTGTCACCTGGAATAAACCATGAGCAAGAAGTGAAAAAATAGACTAGCCCAAACAGGTATCTACCAATACTACTAATAATTTCGTATATATATACATAGATAATACCTATAATAATCCTCAATGCCTCTTAGTCATAAGAATCTATGACCTACCACAAACCTCACCCTTTCATCTACCTCCCAGAGCCTAGTACAGACCAATTAGGGGTGGTGGTGACAATATATCAAAACATCTACCACTTAATAAAACTATCCATGCTCCTCTTCTATGTCTAATGTTAGGGAAAACACCTATATCTTATTGTTATCTATACTAGGGTAGTCCATTCACCATATCCCTATTAGTTCATGGTGGTTTGGAGAATCCCATATGAGATGTCCCAGGCTGTCATAAGTAAAACACTGCTTCTGTCACGACTAATTAGAAACAACCCATGAGGCTTGACCAACAAAACCTTGGTATTGGGTTCAACTGAGGAAGCATATTTCATGAACAAACCACTAATCATGCTATTAGATACTACCTACCAAGGTCTCATATCCTATGTTCCCAAAAATAGTAGTCAGCATATTCTCATCCAAAAAGCTCTCCACTACCAAGGATTGATTGAGCTCTCCAGTATATGTCGGAATTCATAGAGATATCACTGATGCCCAAATATTTTAGTTCGATACTAACTGGAAGGTTATTTATCTGAAAAATTGATCCATAACCATATCTTGAGAGTATCTTTAGAGGTTATTTAATCTCTCCCAATACATTTCCATGCCCATGCTTCCTGGTTGTATCTACAGAAGCTCCTAAATACACACTAATCATAATGTGGCTGGATAAAACTGTTCTTTGAAGAGTTGCTCAAAATACCTAAAATTGAGAATAATATAATCATGTGTTTGAGTAAGAATACTCCAACATTGCATTATAGTGCCCTAAAAAACAATCTATTCTAGGAACACCATATTATATGGAGGATTTATAACAAGGAAGAAAATGAATGTAACTACCTAAAACCAATCCAATATTGATAGAGGGTTCTTAACACCACAGAACCTCAGACACATATGCCTCTAAAACTCATGTAGGAAACTCTTACTACATGAATCCTCAGTAGGTACTTCCTATTCAATTTTATTCTTTGCATGTGATGGATAAACTTGAAAACCATATATTGGTACCACCTTCTATGAAGACCCTTACACTGGAGCCTTATCATTAGGAGGACCAATATCAAAATCCCAAAAATGGAAACCTAGATTAATTTCATCGCAAAGGAATCCTGAAATAATCATGACATACAATATTCATAGAGTTTATATGGGGAGAAAACTCAAAAAGTATAGCATCCCGTCTTTTTATAACATAACTTTCATTCCATTACACGGAACTGAGGATCTTTAATGTTTAGTGTCATGGAAACAAGGAACATAAAACATGAAACAAAAAAAAAACATTCTTCTTAAACACTTGAAAGTCTTCTCCTCATGTTCACCCTAGGCTCATTACTGCATCTCATAACCTGGGGACATACATCAAAAGGAAGGGTGAGCAGAAGGCCCAACAATGGAAACAAGTGAAACATTTTACATATGAACTTGAGATACATCAATAAAGTCATGAAAAGAACTTTAAGGCATGAAAATGAAATCATGAAGCATATCATAATAAAAATAAAACATTTTCATAACTTGAAGATGTGGCTACATCATTTAACATAGACAATCATGAACATATCACCAAGGTCCGTCCCCAAGGTGTTATTTTAAAATTACCAAAGTTATTCACCAAGGTATCGTAAAAATTGTAATCTCTAGTGGTTACATCATTACCCAATGCATTGGAGCGCTATCAGGGCGCACCCTTAAATTTGCCTTTATTATCATGTGAGCCACATATATCATCATCAAAAATTTCATAAATAACCCACATAGCATAAAATAAATGGGTTTCATTTCATAATCATAACGTTTTAAAAACTGCTTTAAAGACATGATCTTTATGTCACTTTAAAACCCACAGAAAAGGAAGGTGGGTCTCATGTATGTAAATCCCAGAATTTAAAATAGAACATTTTGGTATATATGTGAATACCCCTTTATAAGAAAGATCTTTGAGTATTCACTTAATAAAATAAAAGAACTTTAGAAAAAGAGATAGACATTTTGAGACAGAAATTCTGCAGCATAACGGCAATGTTCCGAGGTTTTAGAAGACATTAAAAGAGAGGTAAAATGGGTAAAACATTCATAAATGACCCATAAAATAGTACATGGACAGAATAAGAAGGATACATGATCATGGTAATGAAATTTCAAGGACATACCATTTGAAATGAAAAACATGGAAGGAAGAAAAAAATTAGATTTCTCTTATGAAAGTTCGGCAGCCTAACGGCGTTACTTAAACATCAACAAAAATGATTTGAAAAGATCAAATAGGGTCTCTCATCATGTGAACATAAGAGTTCAGTATGATAGATATAGAGATAATTCCCCAACATAACAAAAAGTAACTTTAATGAATTGACATGAAAGTAGAACTTCAAAACGAGAAGGGTGAAGAACCACTTAAAAATTCGGCAGCCTAACGGCGCCACTTAAAACATCAAAATACTGAATTGAAGAGATCAAATGGGGTCTCTCATCATATGAACATAAGAGTCCATTATGATATATATAGAGATCATACCCCAATATAACAAAAAGGAACTTGAAATAATTGACATGAAAGTAGAACTTCAAAACGAGAAGGGTGAAGAACCACTTAAAAATTCGGCAGCCTAACGACGCCACTTAAAACTTCAAAATACTGAATTGAATCGATCAAATGGGGTCTCTCATCATATGATCATAAAATATCAGTATGATAATTTAGAGATCATACCCCAACATAATAAAAGGAACATTAAATACTTGAATGAAAATAGAACTTGAAAACAAGGAAGGTGAAAGAATCCCTTAAAAATTCGGCTGCCTAACAGCGCCACTTAAACATTCTTAAAACGAATTGATGAGAGAAAGGGGGGTCTCTCATCATATGAACATGAAATAGGAAGTAGGATGAATATAAAATAACATCCTCCAACATAAGAACATGGAGTATAAAAGAAATGACATAAAAGAGATTACTTGAAAAGAAAGAGAGAGGTCGGATCCCTTACCTTAAAATGTAACTCTTAAACCTCAATGGTTGGGACCTTGAGGGATTGGGGGCACCTTGGGAGGACTCCTTGGGAGGTAATGAGACCAGAAATTCGTTTGTAATGAGTGGGGAGTCGAATGGATGAGAGGAGGGCTTGGTATTTATAGGGAAAGTGAGGGGACAAGGCATTAATGGCCAAGGGACACCTCACATGTGCTTTTCTCAAACCCATGTGCTCTCCCTTCGTATTTATCATGGAGTTAGGCCACATGGGGCCCCCAAAACAATAATTCATCACCCTTGGCCGGCCAACCCTTAAAAGATCTCATGACATCATCATGACACAATTATGATGTCATTAAACATACCGAAACCCTAAAACTGCATTTTTACTATTCACTGAAAAAAATTCATCTTTCTCAGAAAAATCCCAAACGTTAACCTTAACTAAATATCAATGCTCTGATTTCAAAAATGAACTCCATTTTATAAAAATAATTTTCTAAATATTTTTAATTTTATTTTTAAATAAATACACTATTCACCGAAAATTCATTTTTTTCAGAAAAATCCCCAAAAATTACCATAACATAATATCGATGCTCTGAGTTCAAAAATAAAGTCATTTTTATAAAAATAATTTTCTAATTATTTTTAATTAAATTTTTAATTAAAAAACACTATTCATCCGAAAAAACTAATACTTGAATAATAATTTATGAAACCGTTATTTAACCATTTTATTGAATCACATTACTTAATCAAAGTGCCTAGCTTATTTTAATACTTTCTTTAAGTGAGATTACTAATCCATTTGGACACATTATTAATCCTAATCATAAAATCACTATTCATAATTTACTATTCATCAAAAATCAAGTTGATCTTATTAGACTCTAAATTTAGTACTGAACATAATTGCAGAAGACCATTTTTTGAAAATCATTACACATTTTTAATTATTTAGGGTTTACATAAACATATTTAAAATATCCTTTTTCTAAAATTCATCAAAAATTTGCATACTATATTTATCCGGTCATTTGAAAATTTATAAAAGAAATCGAAATTTTATTTAAAACAAAGGATTACACAAGACAGTTACGGTCTCCTTACATATCCCCTTATCACACCAGCATAGGACCTAAGTGTAAGGTGTGCTAAGGTGAGAGAATCCGAGGGAGGCTCGGCCAACATCGCACGAGTAGTAATTTCTATCAGTTTGAACTTCTCGCGAAGGCGATCACGTTCTAGCTTTATACGATGAAGTTCAGCTTGGGTTTGGTCCAGAGCGAAGCCCAGTGGTGCTACCTCCTTCCCAAGTTCTGTTAGATGGGCTTCGATCGGTCCAAGACTACTGGGTGAGGCCATCGAATCTTCTTTCTATATTAATTAACCATGATTGCTTGTATTTAGAGACAATAGTCAAAATGTTTAGTTTCCAGCGGTCATATTGACCAATGGTCAAATAACAGTCAAAACCCAACAGTCTCATTTTAATTATACTCATGTTACCAAATGAAACATTTTTGTTGAGTATAACAATAACACATAAAATTAGGAAACAAAATTTATTTAAAAAATTCGGGTCGTTACAAAAAGCATATGAGAAAATAATCTCATTCCTATATGATTCATATACCAATGGTTCCTTAAAATCAGTTTCTATATATAATTATATAATAAGATAGTTTTCAGAGTTCTAATAAGTGAATATATTGGCCATTTCACTAACACTGGAGTCCTAAGCCTGAAATTCTAACTCAAAACCATTATGTATCATTTCCATAACTCCCAAACCAAACCTCATAGCTAGAAGACTACTTACTCTGATCCTGAGGAATATCTCACTATGATACCACTTTATCATGACCTGACCTATTGGGTCCCACTGATACAATGATAGACAACGTGAGTCTACCCCAATACCACCTGCAATAGGTTTGGGGATGGAGACCAGTGTTGAGTAATCATGTCACACACATGGGAGGCATTAACATGTGGTACATGTATGCATGAACACACATTCATCTCTATGAAACAGTACATAGAAAATAATAAAACTGACCCAAAACGCATTAATACATCTATCCCACATTTAGAGTAGAAAAAAGTATTGAAATCATAAAATAGAAAAATACAATCTTACCAAAAACAAATAAAATAATTCAACGTTCTTTGAAGAAGGGGAATAATATCAAATACATCCTCTGATACGCACCTCAGTATATTTGGTTCACTATGCACCACCTACTCTGGTTCCTCCTTGGACAATGTCAAAAGAATAATCATTTTTATATGACATAAAATGTGTGAGAATATCCCTTATAGGGGTGAGTATAATAGTACCTAGTATGATTCTTAAAACCAACAATAAAATGTATCAACTAAAGGGAAATAGTTGGATAAACACATAGTCACAGTCTTTAGAAAGCCCGAATTAGAGAGAACAAGAATATTCAATTCCACCACTTGGCTGTACATGAATAGTCAACTCATAAACATAATTTTTTTCAATAATAATGTGAGACATAAAAATAATGATTCTCAAAATCACCCAACTATACTCATCAAAAACTCTATATTTCAAAGAGGTATTAACCAACAGCTAGTATCAAGATTATACATGAGGCTCAAAGTTATCATTTTTGTAAGATTACTCACTCCTTGAGCCCTACCATCCTCAATGGAACTCATTCAAGAGGTCTCACTCATCAAGTATCACTAAGATAATGACATATCCCTACCAACCCTGATGACATCCATTTGAGAGAACACACTCATAAGGTATAGCCATAAATAAAGGCATGTTAGAAGCCATAAGATATTGATAATAATAATATATTAAATCATGAATAGTTTATAACACCCATGACCACTAGGGGACACTATGTACCCAATATTTAACTATGGAGGTCTCAACACTCAGATAGGGGATCACGAACATGACTACTGAAGGACATTGTAAACCCAATCCTGATCTACTTTCCAAGTAGGGGATAATATTCATGATGATATTGGGAACCCTACTATAAAAAAATACTAAGTATGGATATAAAACCCTTATAATTTAAGGAAACACTCTTTGCTATATCATTTACAACAAAAAACACCGAACATAAATGAAACAGAAAATATTATTATTTAAATATTATTATTATAACCTCACTGTTAAATTACGGGGAAAAAATAGTATTAATTGAATTGTGAAATATATATAAAGGATTTATACCATGAAAAATAATTAATTAGTTCTATGAAAATAAGTACTCTATTTTTAGTAAAGTAATTTTATACCTCAGAAACACATTTTCTCTAAAAATGTTTTTTATTATTTTTTGTTATAATGTTTTATAATTAATTTTGGGAAACAATAATTTTTTTAATAAAAATAATATTATTCTATAAATCAAAATATAAAAAACATCAAATGTTAAATTTTTTGGATTTTTCTAAAATGATTGATACTCTAGTGAATAGTGAAAAATATGAATTTCTATTAAAAACTTTATTTTTGTTACAATAATTTAAAAAGTCACAATTTATTATAAAATAGTTTAAAATTAAAATTAATTATATCATATAATTAAAAATCTATTTTAGTTCATGAGAATGAATTTCATGGTTGAATTTTGTATAAAAAAGTTTTTATACAAGAAAGGCATTTTTCAAAAAAACTGATTTGCATTGTGTTCTTCTGGATTAATTTTAAATTAAAATTTGAAATTTAAGTATTTTGAATTTTGAAAAATTGATTCAATATTTTGATTCATGTGTTACTAGTAAATGTTATCATTTTTTTAGTAAATCTGAATATTAAACTTAGTAATTTTTGTTACAACGGTTAATGGTAAATCATGTAATTTAAGTTAAAAATAATAATATTAGGAGTATATAATTAACATAAAACTTGAATTAATAACATATTATTATTCCATTTATTGGATAATCCCCCATTATTAGGTTATATGGTATTTAATGACCATTTTTATGAGATTTTGAACTCTATAGTATTTTATTTCAAGAAAAGTCAAACAAGTCACACTCATGTTTTTAATAACTACATATTTTTAATGTTGGTATATTAATGGGATATGTTAAACTATAAATATTATTTTTAAATATTTTTTATTAATAAGGGTCATTTATTTTTTATTTTTTGTGAATAAATAATTACCGTAAATGCATACACAATGCTGAAGTAGTAATTACTAAATTAATGGAAAAAATAAAATAAATGATATTTAAAATATTAAAAGTAATATAATTTAATTTAAGAGATGTAATAATTTTTTAATATACTATCCTGAAATTTTAGGGTTATAAAAAAAATTTAATTCTAATTATATGTGTTGTATTTATATTATTAAAGTCAATGTATTGAATATTTCAAAAAATTGTGATTATTGATATTTTATGATAAATAATATCTTATAAAATGATATAAAATTACTAAAAAACATTATATACTGCATAATGAATTATAATTCTTAATTAAATATACCACGATCAATTTATGGTTCCATTTAAATTTTATAGTTACATTATTGATCATTAGAGAATAGAAAAATTTTATAGTATGGTAATTGTCAAAAGGACTAATGGGGGTTAAAAATAAAATATAATGATAAAAAAATATCCAAAACTTATCAAATATTTATTGGATTAAATTATTTTTACTTATATTTAAATTATATTTTGATTATATCAATTTTTATTCATTTGTAATAGGGAAATAATTTAAAATAATTTAATATTTTTATAAATTCCATGAATTCCCCCCACTCTCTTATAAAAGGGAACCCCTTCCTTCACTTATTCAGGCCAATTTTATCAAAATATATAAAAAAACAACCCATTCATATTATAATCATCATATACAAGTTCTTGTGGCTTTGGAAATTCCCAAATAGCAACTACAGGTCCCCTAAGAAGAGATATAAATAGAGTGCACCGAATAAGATGTTATCATCTTTACTAACTCTTTGAAGTTTATTTCTTCTTCTAATTCCTCTTTATGTATTGTATCCATCATAAATAATAAATCCACTGTCATAAATATACTTATATTTTAAAATTATAATGGTAAAATCATATTCCACATCTTTTCTATCATATTAAAAAAGAAAAACTTGCTAATGCATATGCACAAATTATAGTCTCCACGTTGCGGTGTAATTAATTTTTCATCACCACTTTAGTAAGAAGAAAATAAATATGGAAATAAAAATTATAAATGAGATATTAATAAAATTTTACTTTTAACAATAATATTATATATAAATTATTATATTCCAATCCTTTGGAAAATGATAACGTCACTCATGCGTACATGTGGACTACCACCTCCACAAAGTGATATGATCTGTTTTTCATTTAAGATTTAAATGGATGGTAATAAGGATAAATTTAATTAATATATAATATATAATAATTAGTCTAGAAAAATTAATAATTAATCACCTTTCTTTCATCCCCTCCATCGAAATGTGAAAACAAAATTCATGCGAACTTACGACTTAGTTTCTCCATGAATAATGTAATTATTTTTTCTATCTTTATCGTTTATGGATGACTCTAAATACCTATATATTGAATATAGAAGAAATTTATAACATGAATAATATTCTTTATATGATGTAACCATAATAAAATTACAATAAATTAAACTATCAAACCAAATCATATATGAAAAATAAACAAGTTAACATATGGAATAATGATAATTGTAAAAATATCATAAACAAACAGTTTATAAATTGTTATAAATAGTTCATATATGAAATTATATATATTTTTAAAATAAATATAATAAATCAAACTTTATTATATAGTAGGATTTAATAACTAATGAAAAAATTCAGAACAGAGGTAAGGGTTTGTGATCTCACATTTACTTCTATGAGACATATTCCATATTCACTAATAATTTCTTTTGTGTGCTGTATAAAATACCCATTTTAGATATTATATCATGAATAAATATTACTTAATGGTATTTAATGTTTCATTTAAATTTATTTGTTTCATGTGGATTACCATTATAAAGAAACCAAAGTGGTAAGGTTTTATTTCACAACCTCATCATTATTCTAGGTTGTTTATTTTTAAGTGTTAGCTAAGGAATATTTATCTTCCATGTTAATGTTTTCTAAAAAAAATCAATTTTTTAACATTATATAATTATTTTATAATGTCATTTTATCATGATTGTAATTTTTAATTTTTTAAAAGGAATCTTCCAACCGTTTTTCAAATGAGGTTACATTTTTGGATTTTATTACAGAAGTGTGAAAGGAATATATTATAACTTATACCGTGTGAATGAATTTTCCTACCCTCATGAATAATATGTTCTTTTAATACTCCTTTAAAATTTTATGAGGGTATTTTCAATAAAAATGTTTTCATTTATAATTACACACCTTTTTTAAAATAAGATAATTTAAAAGTGTTAAGATTATTTTCCATAAGAATGGTTTTAATGATATATTTATAGAATTTATATTAATTAACATATATTACTCTTTTTATACTTATTATCCACTAGGTATATGTTTTAATGATACAATCCTTATCATTTATCTGGATGATTTACTAGTTTGATACAATTCACATTACACTAAATGGTTTTTAATTATGTTTAATGATGAGGGTATTGTTATCATTTCATATGATCATTTTTTATTATAAATGTTTTAGTTGATTATGTTTGACCCAATTTATATGAGTAATTCATTGGAATTAGGTGATAGGAGGGGCCCATTATAGCCCCTTGATGCATTGTTAGGTATCATGAGACAAATTACCTTGATTTTGGACGATTCCTTACCAATTTATGTGTATGATATGACATAAGGACTTGACGGTGTGTTTTATATGTCTAGAATCATGCGTTATATCAATATGAATTCATTTATTTATTTTCAATGTTATTATTAGGCTAGTTATAATATAAAATGATAAGTTTCAAACTTCTGAGATTATTTTTTGGTAATTATTTGATAATTATTTGTTTCTACCATATTATGCTCAGGGTATTGATTAAATGTCATTTATTTCTGTTATTTACCATTATATAATGATTGTTCCTTGTTTATTCAAGATTTATTCTACTATATAGATAACCTTATTAATAATTATAGATCAACCCTTTAATATGTTTTTTTCCAAATGATTATAGAAATTTATTTATCATTAATATGCAATGAAATTCTAGAGGGAATAAATATAATCTCAAAGAAAATACTTTTTTTTATTTTATGTTCTCAAATTTACCTAACATTTAAGTACACATCTAGTTTACCAATACTAATAAACTATTATTTCCTCAGGATACAATTGATTATATCTTATAACAATGTAATAAAGTAACCCCAGGATCTGGGCTTCTAGATCCGGGTTCTTTACAGGTAGAATCAAAGGAAGTTTTATAAAAACCTTGGGATCATGATTTATGAAAACATAGATGAGTGAATATTATCTATTAAATGACTTTGAGGGTATGTCTAAGTATAGGATAAAATAATATAGATATGGTAATAACCATGGATAACCTTGGTTAAAACTATGGTCTCATAGACTGAGAATAAGGTATCAAAATTTAGACATAAATTGATTAAAATTTCATGATTATTTGAAATATCACTTTTATTATTGTTGTTTGATTTTTACAATTTTCTTTTTGTGTTTATTAACGGTAAAACATATAAGAAACTGGGTGAAATTTAACTATGATACACAATTTATTGATGAGAAACCAAATGGGATGATGTCTAGAGTAAATGTTATTGTGATTAAGCCTAATAATTTATCATGATATATGATTAAAAACCTGAACCATAAACAACTCCCAAACTCACAAAATAAAATAAGCATAGATTTTGCTAAGATAATGGGTGGTGTGGACCAAAGAGGAAATAAGATTCCATTTCTTATATATAGAGAATGTGAGAAGAAACACAAAAGTGAATTTCTTAGACATGAAGATGTTTTGGGTGTGGAAAAGGACACAAAGAAAGTAATTTCCAAGGAAAAATGAAATGTTTGGTTAATTAATTGGATGATAATAAGAGTCTCCCTAATGATTTATCTACAATTTAATGTTTTAAATGTGGAATGTATGAGAATTTTGTAAATTAATGTCAATTGGGGAAAATCCAGAAAATAATCAATTTTTTTTACGAGTAATGGTTATAATAATGTCTATGAAGAGACTACAAATGATATATGAAATGAAGAATGTATTAAGGAATAAGTTTCTAAATCATATTTAATGGTTTAAGAATAAAGTGAATGATTAAAATTATTGTGTTTTTAGAGTCTATAATTATATTGTAAATGTATTTTATCAATGATATTATAGTTATAATAATCATTAGGTAAATACGGATTGCACTATATACTTCTTCTTTATGGATTTGGAAACATGTGATTAATAGTACTGGTAACCAATAAATGTGATTATTTAATTAGTTTATCTTTTGTAAATCACATTATTTGAGGAAGATAACCCTAATTGTGCACCCGATGTTGAAATAATAATGATAAAGTTATTTTTATGGGATAATATTGATGACCTTTTAAATGGATTGTGATTTTATGAAAAATTAATTCAAGATGGGGTTTACATATTTTTTTTTGGGATTTATGAAATATATTCAATAATATTATATTTTATTATAGGAATAAGGATAGAGTTATCTCTTTAAAGCCCGTATGTTTTCATTAAGGTTTTATGGTGATTAAATTTATTACCATGTTTAAGGGGAAAATGTGATCAAAGTACTCACATGTTGGGAATATGTCATTATAAAAAACTTTATGTTGCCTAGGGATAATTGTTTGATCGACGTTTTGGATTTTGAATATGTTTAGTAATATTTTGAAAGAGCATTAAGGTTAACTACTTATAGAATGGATTACGTGGAACTATGGGTATTATTATTTGAGGTTAAAGTATGATTTATCATATTGGATAAACTATTCTACTATTTTTGGTTTTAGTATATATTTAGAGCCCTAATGAATGACTTATTAATAATTTTACTTTTTAAAAGTTATTTAGATATGAAAAATTCATCAAAAATACCCATTTCTTTAAGTAAGAGATTAAGTGGATGTAGATCGATGCATAACCGATGGATGAGATTAATATTATGAAATGAAAATAAATTAAGAAAGTTTATTTTTTCAAGAACTTTAACAAGATTATAAAATAATTCCTCAACATTTAAAAAAGGACCTTTAAATATTTTTTTTATCTAAATACTTTTCTTACCTAGAAATCAATAACCTTTTAACCAATTAATGATTTATAGTTTTTCGATGGTTGTATTTTTCCTAAACATGGTATATATAATTCTATAATAAAAATTATGATTTTTTCTTCCATATCCTTATTTTAAATTCGCACTAATGTTCTCTGATTTGGAAAAATAGTTTTCTGATAACCTTCATACTTCGCTTTCCCTATTTTTAAGAAGATTTTTTATTAACACTTTTTACGATGTGGAATTTCGAAAAATTATTATCAAATACAAAAAAATTTAATTCCAAAATCATGTAAGAATTGTGAGGATAAAATTTATTGAGGGGGAGTGGTGGGATGTGACACCCAGATATTTAAAAAACACTATTTTTGATAGTGCATATGACACACAACACTAAACATAAAAGAACCATGACATATTACTATTTAAATATGACCACTATAACCCAACCATTAAATTTTTAGGAATTAATAGTAATAAAATAATTATGAAATATATATAAAGGAGGAACATAATGAAAAATATTTAATTTTTTCTAAGGAAATAATGACTCAATTTTTAGTAAATTAATTTTATGCCTCAAAAAGAAGTTTTATTCAACAATGATTTTTATTTTTTTATTTGATAAAATAATATAATTAATTTCACGAACTAATATAAATTTTATTTGGTAAAAAAATTTTCATTTATTAAGTTATCATATCAATGTTATCATATGGTTAATTTTTCATATCTTTCTAAGATGATTAATTTTCTAGTGAATAGTGAACAATAAATATTTTCATTTCAAACTATATTTTTAACCACTTAGAATGCGAAATTTATTTTTAAAATGGAATAAAATGAATAATCCAATTTATTTCCTTGGAATAAATTCCATGGTTGAAATTAGTATAAAAATAATATTATACTTTAAATGATTTTTTCTGACCAGTTGTATTTCATTACATTTTTCTGGTTTATTTTTAAATTAAAATTTTCCACTTATGTGTTTTTAATTTTGAAAAATGGTTCACATATTTTTATTTTGTAGGTACAAATTTAATAAATTTGACCCTTTTAATTTTTATCAATATGAATATTAACATTAATAATTGTTCTAACCACAATAAAGGGTAAGTCAAGTAATTGAAGTTAAAAATAAAATGATAAGGACAAGAGAATGAAGATATAAATTAACTTTATCCTATTATATGAGTAAATTTAATCCATGTAATTTAATGGGTTTTATAACTAGACATTTTTATGGTAAATTTGTTTTTTTCGTTGGTGATCAGGATAACTAGAATTCTTGACTTTAATACCTCATTATGGGAGTTTCTTTAACCGGATGCCATATTTTAGATGTTTTTTTGAGGTTTAATTATTGAATAATTGTTTCATATGGGTTTGGGTGGTGTCTAGGTTTAAAGAAATAATTCTGGGAAAGTTAATATTGTGGCACACGGTTTGGACAAACCATTCAGCTTCCTAGAAGTAACTGTGCGACCCTATAGTAGCACTAGAAAAGTTTAGCCAGAACATACAGGATGGGGCGCACGACTGTGTGGGAGATATTTTATTTTTAAGTGGTAATCCTCATGGTATGAACATGTTTTGAAAAATTGTGTTCTAAACCACGCATAGTGTGGTGTTCTGGAAGTGGGCACCACATGATTGGCGTGCAATTACCCAATCTGTGCGACCAAACCATGCATGTCACTAATTGTATAAAAAATAATTTTATACCACTTCATATTTTTCTTTATTTCCCCTATTTTCCTAATCCATATATTTTTTACATTAATGGGGGCCCCTATGGAATCCTACATTTTTATACCTTCAACTTTTCATTATATTGTACAAAACAAAGGATCTTTTAAAGTTTAGTTTCTTGTAAACAATGTACATAATACGTGAAAACTTAAAACATTATTCTATAAATATTAAATAATTATTCATTGGTAAATCATAAGTACTTTTACTTCATATAAAAACCAAGGTAAATACATTGAAGGAAAGGGTGAGAATAATTCCAAATAAGGGAAAACAAGAGAAACAATTTACAAGTGAATTTGAGGAAAAATCAATAAGAACATGAGGAATATCATTATGTAATAAAAAAAAGAACATGACACATATCATAAATAATATAACATGAATCATACTTTAAAATGTGTCTAAAAAGTATATTTTAGACATTCATAAGAATATAACCAAGGTTAATCACCAAGGTGTCATAAAAATTTCCATGGTTATACACCAAGGTGTTGTATAACATTCCATCTCTAGAGATTAAATTATTTACTCAATTAATTGGAGAGATATCATGTAGAACCATTCATAAGTCTTAATTAATGTGAAAAACATATATAATAAATAAATATTTAATAAATAACCCGTAGAGAATAATAGAAATAATTTTTATATCAAAATGTTTTCATTTTTAAAAAAATGTTCTTAAAGAGAAGACCTTTATGTCATTTTTGAACCATGGAAAAAAAAATTAAGTATTAATATATGTTAATAAATAAATAAAATATAAAAGTTTAACATATATAAGAATAACCCTCTAAAATAAATAGGTTTGGGTATTCAAAAAATAAAAAAAAGAGAAATTTATTAAGAAAAGAGAGAATTTTTTGGAAGAAAATTTGGAAGCATAGAAGGTATAAAACATGGTTTTAGAATATAGTAAAAATATTGGGGAAATGGTATACGATTAATAAAATACTATTAATACGATAAAGGTATATAATAAATTTTATATAAGAAAATAGTTTCAGAATCAAAAATACATACCACATAAAAAGGGAACTTGAAAGGAAAATATAAGTTAAGATTTCAATTACCTTGAAGAGTAACTCCTAAATATTGAAGATCATGATCATGGGGGACTAAGGAGACCTTGGGAGGTACTTTTTTATATTTTGGAGTATTAATTTTGATTTAATGAACATAGAGAAATGGGTGGGTATTTATAGAGAAAGTAGAGGATTTTGTTATTAGTTTCCAAATAAAGGCCTTGGACACCTAGGTAGTGGTAGATGAAAAAACATGGAATTTAGCAATGTATTTTTCAATTATATTGGACACATGGGGAGAATTTCAGGTTATTTTATCCAAAATTGTTTACCATAATTTTATATTACTTAATTGGGAAAGGAAAATTAATTTTTTTTACAAAATAACAATTTAAAGATAAAATTTCCATTTTAGAACTTGGAAATTAAATTATATATTTTAAAATTGATTAAAATATATTAAAATAAAATATATTAATAAAATAAAATATTTTTAGCCATTTATTATGTTTATTTAGTTGTTACAACATTGTTACAAAATTATGTTTTCATTAAAATATTGAAAAACCCAAAATGTATTTTTACTATTGATGAAAAAATAAATTAATTTAAACAATTCCCATAAATTCACCATAACCTAATTTTGACATGATGATTTAAAAAATGGTATTTATATTATCATAATAATTTTTTAAATATGATAATTCTAAATTTTAAATATAAAAATACCTATTTATTAAAAATAAAAGCAGATTGAAAATCAATAGTAAACACTTTAACTCTAGAAAAAATAAAATTAATTTATCATTAATTTTTAAATTATAGTTTTTTAATTATACTATTTCAGTAAAGTAAACATTATTCTTAATAGATTAGTTTATTATAATAATTAATTTTTTTTATCAAATGTACAATCTTTATTTGAAAATTTAATTTATCAAATTCCATCTCAATTTTATTAAGAAAAACTATTCTTAAAGAAGAATTGATAGAATAAAAATTTTATTTATAAACTTAAATTACAAATTAAGTAACTAGGGACTCTTAACATAACCCCTTATTACACCAGAATATTCAATAAGAACAATGTGTGCAATGGTGGTAGTTTTGTGGGTGGTCCTTGGCTAACATAGACTGAGGGTAACCTCAATTAACATAAACTTATCTCATAAAAGATTTTGTTGAAGCTTCACTTTTGGAAGCCCGACATGATATTGGTCAAGGGAGAACCATTTTTATGGTACCTCTATCCCATGTTCTGATAGATGAGATTCAAATGGAATGAGTATAGTGGTTTTGGTCATTGACTCTTCTTTCTTTATCTATTTTCCTTTGCAAACATTTTACTTATAAAATCTAATGATACTATTAAAATTATTATCAAGAGTGTAGTTCCCAATAGTCATAATTGACCAAAGTTAATATAAAAATCAAACCCAAATGGTCACATTTCCTTTTATATTCATGTAAAAATATATGGTTTTTTTGTGAATAATATAATATCACACACATTTTCAGGGAAAAATTATCATTTATAAAGTCTGGGTCATTACATTCCCCCCTTAAAAAACATTTCTTCCCTAAAATTTCAACTCACTCTCTCAGATGAGAAAAGTTGGGGGTACTTTTTCTTTATTATCTACTTTGGTTCCCACATCACTTCTTCATATATATAGTTCCCCCAACACACTTTATCAAGTTGAATAGTCTTATTATGTAGAACCTTATCTCTATGGTCCAAGATCCCCACCATCTCTTTCTCATTAGAGATGTCATGTTGTAGTTGTACCTTTTTTGGATTAAGTACTTGTGAAGGGCCAAGTGTGCACTTACTCAAGAGATACATGTGTAATACATCTGGAACTTGATATAGATTTGATGAATGTTTTAGATGATAGGACTCTCCTCCTATGCGATCATTGATTTTATAGGGAAAAGTATACATGGGGATAGGCTTATATTTCTTCTAAAACCACCTGACTCTCATACAAAGAGATGTTCAAAATAACACTTTATTTCCAACACCAAACTAAAAGCCCCTTAGATGGTTTTCATCATAGTTTTTTTGTCAACTTTGTGAAGGAATTATGTATTGGTGGATGACTTGAAACTTTTTATTCATCTCTTGTAGAATATTTGGACCAAGAAACGTTCTCTCCCTAACTTCATCCCACCAAGTTGGCGTTCTACATCAATTCTCATATAGATATTTATAGAGATCCATTTGAATACTCGAATGAAATATATGATTATATGAGAACTCAATTAAAGAGATATGTTTATCCCATACACCGTTAAATTCCAATTTTCATGTTCTTAGAATGTAATCAAGTGTTTTAATAGTTCTTTCAGATTGGCCATCAGTTTGGGGGTGATATGACGTATTAAAATTCAATTCGGTACTCAGATAATGTTGAAGATTTTTCTAGAATTTTTATTTGAACCTTGTATCATGATCAAATATGATATAGAGTGGGACACCATGAATCCTTACCACTTATTTTATGTAAATCTTGGAAATTTGGTCAAGATAGAAATATTTCCAAATAAAAATGAAATGGGAAATCTTGGTGAGACGATCAATAATACCCAAAATCACATTACTTCCTTTGAATGTTTTCGAGAGACCAGTGAAAAAGTCTATAGTGATATTTTCCCACTTCTTTTTTAGTATGGTTAGTGGTTTTAAAACCTTTTTAAGAAGTTTCCTTTTGGCCTTCACTTGTTGACACAATAAGATCTTTATCATGTAGTTGAAAATCTCCCTTTTCATGTTATCCCAAAAATAATGATCACAATGGTCCCTATACATTTTAGTGTTTCTAGGATGTATATAAAATGTATACATATGAGATTTATCAATAATATCCTTCTTTATTTATTGAATAGTTAGAAAAAATATCATGTATGAAATTTAAATACACTTTCTTGATCATTATGGAACTTAAGAAACATACTATTATTCAAATATGATATCTTATTATATAATAAAGTTTATTATATTAGATATTTCTTAAACTTCTCTAGTAATGATGTATGAGAAATCATTTGGTATAGGGTTGATGATTTCTGTTCCCTTATGATTCCCATGTCCATTTTTACTAGGTCATTGATCAAAGGATCTCCTTATATCCTCACTATTTCTATAACAATATGGGCTCTTCTACATAATGAATCAATGTATCTGTTTTCTCTTTTGAGATGATAAAGAATTGAAAAATCATAGTCTTTATGAAGTTCCAACCACCCCCTCTGTCTCATGTTCATATCCCTTTGTGTGGAAATATACTTCAAAATTTTGTGGTCTTTGTATATATCACACTTCTCCCAATAAAGATAGTGCCTCTATATATTTATAGAAAAAACAATCATAACAAGATCTAGGTCATGCAAAGGATAATTATGCCCATGAGGATTTAACTATCGAGATTCATAATCCATAAAATTTTCTTTTTATATGAGGAGACACCCAATCCCTTTAGTAGATTCATTGTTGAAAATAATGAATCCTTAACCGATATAGTATAGGGTTAATACAAGTTTAGTAACCAATCCTTTCTTTAGCTCTTTTAATTTTTCTCCACACTCCTTTATCCAAAAGAATTTGACCCATTTTCTTGTTAACTTGGTTAGTGGATTAGAAAGTTATGAAAAGTTTTTCACAAAACTCCTATAATATCATGCCAAATGAAAGAAACTATGAATCTTAGTTACTTTTTTCAGATAAGGCCACTCCTCCGTAAACTTTTTATTGGAAGGGTCAAATGAGATAACTTCATTGGTTATAATGTGCACCAATAAAGCAACATGTTGATAACAAAATTCATATTTACTGAACATTCGAAATAACCTCTCATTACTTAGAGTTAGAAATATAACCCTTAGAAAACCCTCATGCTCCTCATGGATTTTAGAATATATCATAATATAGACAATAAAAAATATCAGAAAGTTATCAAGGTAGTCCTCAACGAATATATTAATCATTTACATAAATATATCAAGAGCATTAGTCAAGTTTGAGGGCATAAAAAAACACATAATGCCTTTATCATTATAAAAAGTAATTATTTAAAATATCTTATTTTTTACCCTCAATTGATGATAACCAGATCAAAGATAAATCTTAGAGAGGAATTAAGCACCATGAAGCTCGTCAAATAAATCATCAATCCATATTAGAGGGTAGTTGTTCATTAATGTGATCTCATTAAGTTCCCTATATTCAATGAGTCTCCGCATTGATCTTTAGTTATCATTCAAAAATAGAACATGTGCTCCCCAAGGAGACACACATGATCGAATAAACACCTTCTCCAAAATATCTTGAAGATGTTTATTTAATTCCACTAGTTATATATTTTCAATTATATATAGGGTATTTGATATATTCTTTGATCCATGAATGAGTTCAATGGATAACTCTACATATCTTTCTAAGGGAGGTCTAGGTAACTCCTTAAGAAATATGTCAACATATTCCTAAACGATGGAGACGTTTTCTATTCATATAATTTGATTTCCTATTTCATATTCATTGATCATTTCAATAAGGATGGATATGGTAGGATATTTGAGAAAAATATATAGTCGAGATACATAACATTTGAAAATAACTATAGGCTGTCCATTCAAGACTACTAAGATATCTTTGTTTCTATAGATTAATTTAGCATTACACTTTGAAATCCAGTCCATCCCAGAATAATATTGAATGTCAACCTAGGAATGAGTACTATTTTTGTGATGAGATTATTCTCACCAAAGTAAATACTAGAGTTTCTTTATGCTATTGATTCTTGTATAATACCTCTAGGTGTCTTGACTGATAGATAAACTTCTACAATTTCAGGTATTGAATCTATATTCATTGAAAACATGGAGAAAATTAAGGAATTCAAAAAAAAAATAAAAATAAATCTTTTGATGAGTACCTACCGCCACATCATTTGGATCTTCAAATACATCGATTGTGATGGAAAAATCATGGCGTTTCTCCCTTGGCCTATGTTATTTTTGATGGTGATTCCATTATACAATTTTTAGATTTAGACAATGATCAGAAAATTATTCAAGATATCCACACTTGAAGAATTGGATTTCAGGCTAGGCCTAAACCATCTTCCCTTTATCCTTAGTGTTGATAATGTTAAGCTTCACCTCACTATGATAGTTCTGAGCCATATGGTCATCTGTTCTTCACTTGTGTCATTTCATACTCCCAAGCCAGAAGTTACCTAAATGGTTCATCCTACATTTGTTGAATTTAGGAAGTTTCCCTTTCTGTCCTCATCTTCAATGATCAAAGTTCCTACATAATATTGGGTCCATTGATATTTTGTTTTCATTAAATATATGGAACCAATTCATCTCTATGAACTCTAGTTCAACCATCATATAACTTTTCACTCTTTTCTAATATATATAATAGTCTCAATTGGAAATATTATTCCATAGATGGGGTATTAGTCTACTAAATAATATATCAACATTTATATTAAGATACATGAAAAAGATATAGGTGTAATGATAATAATTTGTAAAGTTCATCTCATGGCTTCTGAGATATTCATCTTCCTTATGATTCAGCTCTAAGAATTCCTACTCCATTTTCATTATCATTGAATGTGGTATTTTTTGGAAAATGGTTACCCTAAACTCTTATCACTCCATAAAACTAATCTCCCTTCTGGGATTCATGTTTTTAACTATTTTCCACCAATTATTAGTTTCTCCCTCTAAGAGCTACACATAGAGGGTGACATTATCTTACACTAAAAAACAGAGTACTGAAAAGATCTTTTCAATAAATCTTTTCCATTGTTCAACAATCAATGGGTTGGTAGATCTACTGAAGTAAGTTGGTTTTTAACGTATAATGGACTCAACATAAAGTTATTTCATTCGATGTGAATATCTCATATTAACTCGATTCAAGTTATTGTTCATAAATCAAGTTAGTCGATTAATAATTCTCATGAAGATTTTCATTCTAACATCCATCAGAGGGCTATCCGTGCATGGTCTATTGCGCTCATTATTTATGTGGTTCCTCCCATTTGCTAATATTTTATAAAAGAAGAAAACATAGGGATAAATGTGATTATTTTTATAATATTATAATTCAAAAATAATTTTATGTCTTAAAACATCTTTCTTAAATATGTTATTCTCTAAAAACAATTATATTTTATATAAATCCTTTATAATGGTTAATATAATGCCTGTGATTAACCAAACATATCCCGAGAGTGTCAAACTTGGAGTAGAGTAGGGACCATTTTCATACACCAATTCATGTATGAGTCTAGAAAAAATTAGTGTTTTTAAGTTTTACCCCTAGATATATCTATGCCAGAGCCACATCTGCTTATTCATATCTAGGTTGTGAGTACTTTTCTTAAAAACCACTTACTTAATACTTCACCCAAATACCAAGATGTTTTAATATATTTTAACTTTTACCTAAGGTTATTTATAAGGTATTAAAATTATAATTTCCATAAATAACTAAACCATCCTTTGATACCAAATATGGAATCCCACATTTTTTGTGCACAAAAATATCATTACATTGTACAAATTATAGGATATTTGGAAGTTTAATTTCTTAGAAACAAGGTAATTAATAAATGAAAAATAAAAAAAATTCTTCTAAATAATGTGAAATAACTATTAATTAGTTTATCCAATGTACTTTTATTGCATCTCATAACCAGGGAACATACATCAATGGAAAGGGTTAGCATAAGGCCTATTAAGGTAAAACAAGGAAAATAGTTTACAAGTTATCTTGAGGAAAAATCAATAATAGTTCGGGGAATATCACAATGGATTGAACATGAGAACATAAGGAATATTATAAATAAAATAACATGAATAATACTCATAAATTTAGATAAAAAATTTAATTTTTACTTTCATGGGAATATCACCAAGTTTAATCATCGTGGTGTCATAAAAATTTAAAAGGTTATTCACCAAGGAATCATATAACATGTAATCTCTAGAAATTAAATTCTTCTCCCAATGCATTTGTGAACTACCATGGTGCACCCTTAAAATTATTAATTAATGGGGAAAAATAGATCATAATAAAAAAATTTATAAATAACATGTGAATAATAAAATAAATGAGTTTCATATCACAATCATCACATTTTAAAAAAAAATCTTAAAGACAAGATCTTTATGTGATTTGTGACCCATGTAAAATAGATATTGTATTAATGTATGATAATACCTCAATAAAATATATATGTTTTACATCTAGGTGAATAACCCATTAAAATAAAGATGATTTTATTATTTAAAAAAAGAAAAAATAGTTTTTTCTTAAAAAAGGGAGAAATTTAGAGAAGAGAATTCAGCCACATAACATGTATGAAACATGGATTTTAGAAAATAGTAAAAATATTAGAGAAAGGTTATAAAATTAATAAAATAATATTAATAATATAAATGGATACAATAAATTGGAAAAAATAATATAGTTTGAAAATTTGAAAGATGTACCACAAAAAAAAAAGGAAACTTGGAAGGAAAAGAGATGTTGTGATTACCTTTACTTTGAAGAGAAAGTCCTAAAACCAGAGGATAAAGCTCTCGAGGACTTGAGAACACCTTGGTAGGACTCTTTAAGAGGTAAAAGTATATGTTTTTTCACGTAGTATTAATTTTGAGTGAATTTAAATATATTAATTGGTGGGTATTTATAGAAAAAGTGGGTGATTTGTTTATTGGTTTCCAAATAAAGTCCTTGGACACCTAGGTAGTGATAAAAAATAAACCATGGTATTTCCCATGGAATTGGAGAATAGATACAACCTTAATGTTATTTTAATACACAATATTCAAAAATAATTTTATATTACTTATTTTGGAAAGGAATATTAATGTTTTCATAAAATAAAAATTTTAAATTTAATGTTTACATTTTAGAATTTAGAAAGTAAAATATATATTTAGAAATTGATTAAAATATTTTCAAATAATTTATATAAATAAAATAGAATATTTTAAATTTTTTTATTTTGGTTAACTATTTGTTACATCATCATGGCATAATTATGATGTCAGAAAAACTCAGTGTATTTTTATTATTAATAAAATATATTGTATTTTAGAAAATTCTATTAATTTCACTCCTACATAATTTTAATGTGATAATTTCAAAAATTATATTTATTTCATCATAATAATTTTATAGATATGATATTTTTATCTCTTAAATATAAAAATATTTTTCTTTAAAAATAATAGGGGATTGAAAATGCATAGTAAAATTTCCAAAATTTGAGAAAAATAAAATTATTTTATCATTTATTTTTATATAAGAGTCTTTTAATCATACTATTTGAATAAAATTAAAATTAGTAATAATACATCAGTTTATTATAATAATTATATATTTTGTAAAAAGTATAATCTCCATCCAAATAAATCAATTTATCAAATTTCATCTCAAATTTATTAAGAAAAACTATTCTTAAAATAGAAATGATTAAATAAAAATTTTAATTATAAAATGGAATTAAACTTTAAGTAATTAGGGCCTCAACAAATAACATCTTATTACACTCACATATTCCTTAAGAGTAAGTTGTACAATTATGGTAGTTTTTTGGGGTGCCTCAGCTAACATCGACAGAGTGGTAATATCCACTAACTTGAACTTCTGGAATATGTTATTTTTTTTCAAGAATCACTTGTTGAAGCCCATCTTGGGCTTGGTTTTGTGAAAAACCCTAATGATGATAATTCCCTCAGAATTTATGATAGTTGGGATTCATGTAGAATAAATCTACTGGTTGAGGCCAAAAAATCTTTTTTTGTATCAGTTTTCCTTTTTCAAAATTTTAATTATAAAATCTAATGATAATGTGAAAATTATTATTAAGAGTATAGTTCTGAATAGTGATATTGGCCAATGGTTATAATTTACCAATAATCATATAATAGATGAATTTATATGGTCAAATTTCACATTATATTCACTTCGAATATATATATATATATATATATATATATATATATATATATGTTTGAATAATAAAATTTGACACTCATTTTTTGGAAACAATTATCATTCAAAAAGTATGGGTCGTTACAGCTTGTCAATATTTATCCTACATAGGTTTAGATCCAAATCCTTTTTTTTGAACTCTGATATGATCTCCATTGGTCCTGTTGGAACTATAATAGAAGGACCTTCAATATTCTAGCATCTATTTCTCTTTTCTCTCACTATATATTGTGTTAAATATGTGGAAGCCATGATACATTATTGAAAATATATAGTCTAAACTGCTGATTTATTCGTATTTAGCTCGAGATTGAGGATGATATAAGAAGATAGAACATTTATTAGTACAAGGTAAGTGGTTCTTATATTTCTTCTTGAATTTACAATTGTTTTGGGAGTGCACCCAACATACACCATATGGGTAGAACAAGAAATAACCCTAATAAATAAATTATTATTCATAAATTGATGAATTGAGGTTGAGGTATGTAATTTGGTATTCCCAAAACAATATATAAAATTTAATCATGATGAGGGGGATTTAGACCATTTGGTAATAATAGGCTCAACGGTTTTTTTTAATAAAATTAAACTATTAAATTGAATTTCTTGGTTCTATGGGAGTGATCCAAGCTTGGATCGAGGATTGAGGTGATGCTCATCACCTATATTGAGATGACGTAATTCATCATGTTGCTGCGAGGACTAATATTTATGTATATGAGTGATTTTGATCACCTGTTGAGGAAAAATGGTTGTTGAATTTAGGCAATGAAGTCATCAGGACAAGGGACTGAATAATTTTATATGAGATGGTGTTGACCATCGATATGGGATATATGGTCACAGGGGAACAAGGATCTTTGATGAAGTGGATTAGAAAATTTTTGGGTGGTTTTTATAACCGTATATTTACTGATGCACAATTTGAGTTGTGTGCACATAGATAAGACTTAGATCATAGTGGTGTTTAGAACTTGTGTGGGTGGAGACCCCTGTAGACCTTGTGGATTAGTTGATGGAATTGACCATCTTTTACATTTAGGGGTGATCATTGTAGAAAGACACATGAATGGTTATATACCATTAGTATATGGTGATGAGTGCATCAGTTGGGGGGACAATTCTTTCCATATTGTTTGAGTAAATTGGACCAAGTTATTGTGGGATAGACATCACTAGGACTTGGAATGTTGATCTTTGAGACCAAAGTGATTATTTATGAGAAGAAAGATATTTTAGTGCCTCAAAAATTATTCTTCAATATGATTGGAACTTTTGAGATGGGGGTTTTAGGGACTAGGTGTATTTTTATTGGGGATTCCATTTGGATGTCAAGCTAAAAGGTTGATGGAATGAGGGCTCACATAATATTTAAAGATTAAACATGAGGGTTCATTTTTGATGAATTAGTGCTAGAGGAGGACTTGAGATTTATGATAAGGAAAATTACCAATACATTTATACATATATAGACACGTGATGTATTCCATATCTAAAATTTGGGGATCATGGTGTACCCACATTGGTTGAAGCAGGTGGTCATTTCCTTTGGATTTTTGAGCACTGGGGAAGTAGGTATTAAAATAAATGAGAACGTTCCACACTTTCTATTTATATATAGTACACCTTCATAATCTTGGATATACTATAAGCACACAATAGTGGTGGAATACATAAATTTATTCTCACACCTCAAACTGACCCATCAGGATGCATATAGAATTTATGTCTCCATGATCAGTTAATGAACCAAGCTTAAGAGATGGCCCCTAGATACCTGGTGGTACCTTTTGTATGGGATAGGGGGACTTGGAGGTTCTTGAATCCATTAGAGATTTATTTTTTATTTCTTTCTATATCAGTATGCTTATTATATGTATATACTAAGGTTGGGAATATGTTATCCTCTTTTCTTACTATTTTTTATGACTTGACTTGTATGCATGCTTCAATAAATGGTATCATGTTTTGTTTAGTATCTATAAATGGTATGATAGACTTGTTTTATTATTGTTTCTATCTGTTTATGTTTTCAAAATTTCTTAGGATTACTTGTACTATGTTATGAACTTCATTCCACTATTTTATATACATAGACCATTATTATTATCACCACCTGACGGTATAATATCCTCATTATCACCTCTTTACACCCCCATTACTTGTCAGAATCCATTAGTGCTTGAGGAGGCATTTCTAAGTCAATGATGAACTGAACCAAATACATATTTAATGTGGCATCTGGGTCAAGGTTTTAAAAATGGTATTACAGAATATTTCTTCTCTGATATTTAGTAGCTGCATTTAGATGACTACGAATGGTATCAAATTATTTCCATTTCAGTTGGTATTACAATTAAGGAAATAGTAAATAGTTATTAGGATATTTTTAGAAATGGGTTTAGATCTCAATTTTGGGTTCTTATATCCATATGCATAGGGTACAAGACAAGTTTCATAGTGTATTAAATTTATGTTATGATTTTTTCTCTTTGACAATTGGTTTGATTTCTACCTCGAGAGTCACACTAGGGTGTGTTGATTATCTATTTTATGGATTTTGACCCTTGGATCATTATGAAAATTGAGGTTTAATTAGGCATCATGATAGGCACTTAGGATAATATGATGAATTCTTTAATATGATTTTTTCATTCAGAATAGGGATTGTGCTAAGAGGGGTTGAGTTGTTTAATGTGTCAACAAAGGAAGCTAATCTGGGCTTTCCTATATAGCCTATCTTTTGTGTCACTATACTCAGCTATCCCAGTCATGTGGTTATAATGAAATATATATGTGATTATGTGTACTAGGATATATATATGGTTAAGACCTAGATGATCATAGGAAGGGATGATGATAGGGGGTGAGCTGTTAAGAGTGTCAATGAAGAAGCTAAATAGTGTTTTCTTGTGTATCCTCTTCAGTGAAATTCTACATAGATATGTTTTTTTATATGTGATTCCCTACTTTAATGATTGTTGGAATATGGGAATGAGGTTAGGTTATACTTAATATATGACCCTGATATAGGTGGTTAACGGGATTTGAGTCTAATTTTTACAAGTCATGGTGAAGTAGGGGAGTATGAGTGTGTTGAGATGAATTTATTGTTACATATTTCCATATCCGGGATATATATACATAATTTATAGATGTTTGACCATGATACTAGTATTCAACGGGATGCCACGTAGATAGATTCTAAAGGATAGTTAGGAGGGAGGTGATGTGGTACCGCGTGAGCATGCATGGGATGAGTCCCTGAGGGTTGGTATGAGGCCCAGTAAGGTCAGGATAATCATCAGCCGTAAGTACATGCATAGGTAGATGATCAGGTATAGGTGAGAAAACCCCATGATATGGAAGCATTTGGTTCATTGGATAATGAGCAACTCAATGTGAGTTGGTATTGGGTTATCTATGGAATCAATAATGGAGCTTAGTGTGATCATCTGTCAATGGAATACTTGACTCACACGTTCAGGTTAGATCAACAACAGCTATTTATGGGTGATGGTTGGCCATATGTGTTAGAGAAATGGAACGATTTTGTCAAAATCGTATTCTAATAAATCAAGACACCCCTATTATGGAGGGTGAATTTCACTTCATATATGCTTCTAGGATCATAAAAACAGAGTTAGGAAGTAAAGGTGAGTGCATGGATATACGAGGGACTGACCTAAAACGATTCTGAGGGAAGATTCTTAAAGAACATATTTTTAGAGATATTGAGGGTGGTTAGGGCCCATTAGTTTACGAATCTACAACAGGGAGATAAATCACTCATGGACTAGGCATAAACCTTTACTGACTTATCCTTGTTTGTACCTTCCATAATGGACTAGGACATCTCTTGGGTGGTCCATTTTGAGGATGTCCTGAGGCATGCCATCATGGTGATGGTCAATATCTTTAGAATGAATTCTTTTTCAAATGTATTAAACCAGACACTAATATTTGAGGGGAATATGATGGACTATTCCTATTCAAGCTGGGTAACAATGTTATGTGATTCTAGAAGTGATTATTCAGGTAGTAGGATGTGGGGATCATAAGAATCTTAACATGGAATCCATGTGAGGGATTCAGGAAGACTATTGAAGAGTGGGTCTTTAGACAAGTTCTTCCAGTGTGGGAAACCAAGACATGTTCATACTTAGTGAAAGTGACCTCCAAAGGAGTTATGGGTATATAGAATAGTGGGAAATCTTGAGGGGTTCCTCAATAAGCCTTCATATACATTTGGAAGGTAGGGATCAAGATAGACTTAGTCATCTGAGGTAGGACCAAACGTTGTACAAGGAGTTCGTAGTTGGGATTCAGTTACACATGTTACACTTGGAAGAGATAGTGGGACCCAAAAGTGGGTTCAATGGATAATAGATGGCATAGATCTATATGGAGAACATGCCCAAGGTAGTTGGGATTCAGTCCTGGAGCTTGGAGTGAAGCTTTTACGTTGAGAGTAGGTCGGGTATCTAAAAAAATTTAGAGGCATTCCTTGATGATGAGCACGAAAGAGGATTTCTATTTGTTTGGATTTTACCAATTTTGATGTATGAGGTGAAAGTGTATAGTTTTTTTTACCAACTGGATACTGGTTAGTATGTTGGAATTAGATTTGATGTGTGGAACAAATATTTTGAGGGGTATCATTGCGATGTAGGTTTTCTTAGTGGTGTGCAAATGTCTTTTCATTGAAGAAATGTGGTTCTCTATGAGCTATCAGGAACCAGGATAGTATAGGAATCTGATGAGATGAGGTATATGATGGGTTTTAGATATAAGATATGTATGATTTGAGATAATGATGAGGTTAAGGAATGAAGATAGGGAATGGGATGAATTTTGAGTCTGAGGATGGTCGATGAACAATTATATTTGATTATCTTGGGCCAAGATGTGATTAGGTAGGTAACTTCTAAGGTTAGTATCACCTTGATGAGTGTCATATTGTGACTTGGTGACTAGAGTAGGATGGTTTAAAGATATGGGTATGTTTTTTACCATCTCTGGGTAAATATTGATAGCTCAAGGATAATATATGTTAATTTGGTGAGATTGTAATATCTCGGGTTTTAAGATGATCTATTTTCTAGGAAAATTTGAACTTTTGAGTTGATGAGTGGGAAAACATGAATTCATAACTTCAGAACTTAATTCAGAGAGTTATTTGACCCATGTCATTTTTGATGGGTTTTATGGAATGAAAAGTCCCTTAGGGTTTCAGAAGGGTTTTTGGATCATCAGGAACAAAAAAACAATTACTGGGAAATTAAATACTAGGGTGAATAGTTTAGAAAATCCTTCCATAAGTAACAATGTTGTCCTCTAGTGGAACTAGAAACAATTATCCAAACATTAAATGAGGGTACATATGACCATGTGGGATCTCTATAGTTTTTAACATAGGTCAACTACACGACCTTTTAAAAGTTTGGAAAACCATTTGCCTAACCATGTGATGTATGATTTTCAAGAAGTGGGAACGATGAAGTTGGAACATGGTTAGCCAAACCATGCAGCCAAACCATACGAGTCATTAATTAGAGGAAAATTACTTTTCCAACCCTACCCTTATTTTCTTTTTTTTATTTTGTTCCTCCTCCATTTCTCAAGCACAAAAATGGGGGCTCTGATAATTTTCTCTCACCTAGGGTTAGATCTAACTACTTCATCTAAGATACAATCTATAATTTATTTATATCATTGGGACCACAATGATTCTATATTTAATATTCTAGCTTAAATCTCACTTTTATTTTTCCATATTGTGCAGTAAATATGTGCGATCCTTTTTTCCTTATTTTTTTGGAGTTAATATAAAATCCCAGTTTCTATGAATTTATATTGAGTTATAGGATGATATTATATGAGAGAATGTCTAATAGTATGTGGTAGGTGTTTCATATATTTATACTTGATTTTTTGAGTGTTTTGTGGGTGCACTTTATATGCTCCATATGGGTAGACCGAGTGAGAACTCAAATAATAAAATGGTTATTATTAAATTGATAAATTGTGCTTGAGGTTTTCTATTTGGTTTCCCCTAATTTATTTATAAATTTTAATCCTGGTGAGGGGGATTGAGATCAGTTGGGAAGGATTATTCTAGTTGGATATTTTAATTAAATTAAATTTTTATATTGAATTGTTTGGTTCCATGGGAACATTTCGGGCTATGGACAAGGATTGAGGTGATGATGATCAACAAGACTGAGGCAATGTAATTCATAGTGCTAGGGTGGGGCCTAAGATATTTTTATATGGGTGATGTTGATCAAATATTAAGGAAACATGATTTTCAGATTGAGGTGATGTGGTGTTCAGGATGTGGGGAAGTCCCATTTGATTTGAGAGGTTGTTGACCATCGGGATGAACGACATGGTCACAGGGGAATGAGGTAATGGGATGATGTGACTTATGAAATGAGTGGGTGATTTAATCTCACTGTATGCTGGATGACACCTTTTTGGAGTCATATTAACCTATATAGGATTCATATTATATTGGTGTTGACCACTCATGTGGTGGATGCCCCTATAGATGATGCATCTTATTTTATGGTGTTGACAATCAGTTTTGTTTGTAGGTGCTCACCATATAAAGTCATATGGATTGTGATGAAACTTAAGTTGTTAGTGATGAGACCATTGGTTGGGGAATGAGTCTCAGTGTGTTTCTTGAGGATATTAGGCTAGGTGATTTGGAAGAAATACATCATTATTCTTTAGAATGTTGGTTTTTGAGAAGATAATGATTATTTATGGGAGGACAGATGTCGATGTCCCTCAGACGTTGAGCCTCGAGTCATAGGGGAATGTATGAGCTAGGGGTTAGAGGGACTAGGGTCATTTTTTTAGGTGTTATGTTTGGATGCCAAGTAACATTGTTGAGGGAATGTGGTGCTGTGTAATATTTTAGAGGTGGAACTCGAGGGTTCACAGGGGATGCATTTTCACATGAGGATATCTTAGGCATGATGATAAGGATTCTCACCACTTCATTTATAGATATATTAACACATTCTATATTCTATATGTATTATTGGACCACATGGTATAATATTGTTGTCCAAAACTGGTGTTTATTTCCTTATGGATATTGAGCACAAGAGAAGTGGGAATTAAATTAAACATGCATGTTCCACCCTTTTTATTTATATTTTCACACCTGAATAATTTTGGATATAATATGGGAATATTTTTGTGTTTTTCTAATAAGATTTATTCCCACATACTACATGGTATCTTTAAGATACATGTATAATTTATTTCTTTATGATATTTTAAGGTACTGAGCTTAAGAGATGGACCCTAGTGATTGAGTGGAACCTTTTGCATGAGATATATGAAAAGGGGATCAAAGGTTCTTTCATCACCTCAAGTTCTCTTTTGTGTTTCCTTTTGTATTAGTATTATTATTATATATTTGTATTTAGGTCATCGATATGAGACCCTTATTTCTTAATATTTTGTATGAATTGACTTTTATACATTCTTCTACAAATGATTTCATATTTTTTCAATTGTTACAAATGGTATGTTTGAATTTTATTTTATCACTGCTACTATCTATTTATTATTACATTATTTATTATTATTTATTATGTTGTGTTATATTATTTATTACATTGTTTTATATAAAAAGACCATTATTATAATCACATATGAGGTTATAGTCTCTATACTATCACATCTTTACACCCTCACTGCTAGTTGGAAGCCTTTGGCATATGGGGAGGTGCAGCTAAAGCCCAGTGGTCAAATAGATGAGAGAACTATTTAAAGTGGTAGCCATATTAGGTTTCTAAAATACTTAATCATCCAAAATTATCTTATAAGTAATTTTAAAACCATCTGGAAGAGATCACAATTTCAAGAAAAGTCAAACATGTCACAGTATTGTTTTAAATAACAATCATATTTTTAATTTGTGGTTATTTAGAAGAAATTTTCAACTATAAATAATATTTGGAAATATAAAATATTTATCTATATCATGGTAAATTTTTTTTAGATTTTTTGTGAGGAAATAGTTACATGAAATTCTTACAAAATGCTGATTCAGTAATTATTAAATTAATGGAAAAATTAAATAAATGATATTTAAAATATTTCAAGTAAAATAATTTGAGATAAATAATGTGATCCAAGAATTTTATAGATCAACATGACATGCTAGAGATGTAATAAAATATTTTATTCTAATTAAAATTGTTTTTTGAATTATTAATATCAATGTAATGAATAGTTTTAAAAATTGTCATTATTAATTTTTTTTAGTAAGTAATATTTTATTAAATGATATAAAATTCCTAAAAATAATATAGTTTTAAAAATTAATGGGATATGTTTAATTAAATATATCATGATCTTTTTATGTGCATGTTTTCATTTTATAGTAACATTATTGATCCTTATAGATTAGAAAATATCAATAGTTTAGTAACTGTAAAAATGGTTGGGGGGGGGGGTTAAAACTAAAATATATGGGTGAAAGCATATTGAAATTATATCCAAATTTTATTAGATGAAATTATTTATATTCATATTCAACTTATATTCTAATATATCATTTTTTATCCTTTTGGACATGGGAAATTAATTATAATAATTTCATATTTTAATAAATTCCATGAATTCCCCTCCCATATTCTATAACAGAGCACCCCTTCCTTCACTTATTTACACCAATTCGAACTATATAGCTCGAAAAACTGTAAAAATTAATATTTTAAACATCCCTATCCATGTTTGTGTGTTTTTTTGTCATTCCAAAATATAAACCATAGGTCCCTTAAAAAGATATCTAAAGGGAGTCCACTGAAGAAGTGATAATAATTTTTACCGACTCATTAAAGTTTATTTTATCTTATACTTCCACTTCATGTGTTGTAAAAATCCTAAAATAATAAACATAGTATCATAAAAACATTAATATCTTATTATGATTACGGTATTATCATATTCCATCCATTTCCATCCTATAAAAATTAAAATCATTGCTTGTGCGTACGTACGACTTACCCTCTTCATGTATGTGTAATTAATTTTTCATCACCAATTTAGTTAAATGGTAAAAAATATGGAAATAATAATTCAATATAATATATTTTACAAAAAATATTATTTTTGAACAATAAAATCATATATACCTTGTTATCTTCCAATCCTTTTGGAAAACAATAACGTTGCTGGTATGTACATGTTGTCTACCACCTCTTCGAAGTGATGTTATCTGTTTTTCAGTTAAAATTTATATGGATGAAAATTAGGATAGATTTAATGGATATATTTGATATATATGATATAATAATTATTGAGTAAATTTTAGTTATTATTCATCTATCTTTCATTCCATTCATAAACAAGTGAAAATAGTGTTCCCGACCATCTTCATGAATAGGGAAATTTGTTTTTCAATATATAACTATTATGGATTAATATAAATATTTATATATTGAATATATATTATATTTATACCATGAATAATTTTCTGGAGATTATGGGACCATAATTAATATACAAGGACAGAAACCACCGAACAAAATCAAACATGAAAAACTGTGTTGACACTCAAAATAATGATAATAGTAAAAATATTGTTAAACCATTGGTAATAACATGTTATTAATGGTTACAATATAAAATTATAGATATTTTTCTATTATGATAATAAATATAATTTTATTACAATTGAGGTTAAAATAAATTACGAGATAAGTCAGACCTGAGGTAAGGGTTGCTCATCTCACTTTTACATCTATGAGACATATGCCATATTCACCACTAATTTCTTTTTTGTGGTGTATACACTAACAATTTTATATATTAAATCATTTATATATTTGTATTCATGGTATTAATTTTTTCATTTTATGTTGTTTCTTTCATGGGGATTATGATTTAAAATAAACCCAAGTGGTAATGATTTATTTTACAAGCTCATCATTATTCACGATTATTTATTCTTAAGTATCAACTGATGAGAATTTATATTAAATGTCAATGTTTTCTAATAATACCATAATTAATGTTTTTTATTATATAATGATTTTTAAATACATTTTTAACTTTTTTTTTATTTTTCTATAATATGTTTTAAAAAGAATATTTATGTCATTTTTTGAATGAGGTACTTTTTAAATTTTTCTGAAAAAGTGTTAAAGGAGTTTTTTTACTTATATAGCATTAAATAATTTTATTTATTACATGAATAATCGCTTTATATATTAGTACATTAATATTTAACAAGGTTCTTTTCCAGGAATTTTTTCCATTAGAATTTCACATCTTCTTAAAAATAACTATCTTTAAAAGTGTGAAGGTTATTTTTCTCAAAAATATTTTTAACGACTTGTTTATAGAATTTATATTCATAAATGTTAATAACCAATTTTTTACTTATGCTGAACTGGGGATATTTTTTTAATGATACCAAAATTATAATTTACCAAGATGATGTACTAGTTTGTTTCCATTCACATTACTCTGGATGGTTTGTTATTATGTTTATTGATTGGGGGAAATTGTTAAAATTTCATTTTCCAATTTTTCAATATGAATGTTTATGATGATTATGTTTCACATCATTCATATGTGAAATGAATTGGACTTAGTAAGAGATGGTTGATACCCTCTATAACCCCTCGATAAATCAGTAGGTATCATGAGGAAATCTAGATTGGGTTTTGGCTGAGGCCTTACCCATTTATGTAGACATCATAGAAAAATTCCCTGACAGTATGTTGCAAATTTCCAACATTATGAATTCAAAAATTATGAATTTAGTTATTTATTTTCCTTTTGATTGTTATAATATTTTCAATATCCATGGATAAGTTTCAAAATCATGATATTATTTATATGAAATTATTTTCTCATTATTTATTTTTTCTATATTAATCTCATGTTATTGAATAAATGGAATGTGTTTTAGTTATTTATCATGCCATACTAATTTTAAATTATTTATTCATTATTTTTTTCACTAGATGTATACCTTTACTAAATATTAGATCTCACCCCTTTCTTATGGTTTTCCATAGGATTCCAAGAAATGTTTTATCATTGATATATAGGGACATGCTAGATGGAATAAATATGTTCACAAAGAAATTAATTTTTTGTATTTTATGTTTTAAAATTTATGTTAAATTAAAGTATGTATCTAGTTTATAAATACTACTAAACTATTTAGTCTATGTATGTGATAAATTCAATCTTATTCCATTGTAATAAAGTAACCACCAACTCTGGGCTACTAGATTTGGGGTCTTTAGAAGGGGATTAGTGCCAATGTATTTTAGTCACACTGATACCACAAAATCTACCTAGGGAACATAAATATAATAAAGGATCCCACCCTTGTCACATAAAGGGATAATAAAAACTCCATCAGAATAGAAACCCTGAATAGTGGAATATAATCATATACAGAGGATATATTGCCACATTGTATCCTCTGAAGAAAATATAATGGAAATGTACTCACATAGTTCTAGTCTATGTGTTGTTAAAAAAATTATACCACAAGTATCACCTCACATAGAACCACACATGTAAAAACCATGTCCAAGTTTTCATTCTAAAGGAAAAAATAGTATGGATAGGCTACACGTGGGCCTCCATTCAAGTCTCGATGATAGATAACTTCAAGGGTGAATTATATAAGGGGAGTACATGATGTGTCCTATTTGGGTACAAAAAATATGTCTCAGGGATTACCCTTAGCTATGTCCCCTCATAGTAATAATAATGTATGAAATTACATAGTGTGCATTTTGAATTACATAGTGTGTAACACCATCTGATCACCTAGGAATGTCCTCACCCACACATAGTCTAGAATTCCATGTTACCCTACACGATGTGTACCCTTGTAACATGAAATATTCCACATTGATCATCCCATTCCCAGGTCCTTGTCCAATCCCATGTACAAGAGACCATTCCCATACACCAGGATCCTTTCCCATATACTTGGTCATTCCCTCTAGCCCGTGTACACCGGGGGTTTGGCCGTGTATTTCCACACAAAAACGTCTCCTTACATGGCTTACCTTATATGTCCTCATACACATGGTTGAGCCTCAATGCATGGATTGTACTCATTTTATATAGAGTGTAGTTGCTGAAAGTTAATATTCCTCAAATGGGAAGAACACTTGGTTTGTTCTCCTACACTATATACCATGTGATTGGGATTTTTTAATGATAAATATTTTCAATCCATCTAAAACCCCATATTTTCAGCAATTTCCTATAAATTGGCCACTATGGGATCTCTATTAGTCATAGTAGTCCTCTAAAACATAAAAATAGTGCATAAATAAGGATCAGGAAAAATCACTCATTAATATGCATTCCTCATAGTGAAATAATGAAGATGTGGGTCCAATGCGATGCTCATAACCTATGGCACCTCAATTTGATGTTGATCGCCATCATGGAAGGAGTCCCATGACACCTCTGCTACCTATTTCCCTCAAGTCATCTATCTCACAAAGATGGTTTATCCCTATCATCTTCTATTTGTGAAGACCAAAAAGGGGTGATTGTATTGGGTTTATTAATTAAATTTTATTTAATTAAAAAACCTATATCATTTAATACAACACTAATGGTCACCTCCAACCAGGTTAATAACATTAAAAAACATTATATAACTATTATTTTAAAACCCTTGTTTTAAACTCAACCATGACCTTAGATTTATGATCCGATACTCCATTGAGGTGTTATTGCACAATTCTTGAAAAAATGTGAGGGTGTGATATAATATATTTACTATTTATAATATCACCACAATAATGATCTCAGAGCCTGAGAATTTAATGCCAACTCAATTATTGTATCTGTCAATATTACTAGAAATAATTGAAAGTCATATATGGAAAACAAGATTCATTACATATGAATAGACTAAAGCCTAGATTTATAATGCCTATTTTCCTTGTGAAGATGTATTCTCTGCCAATAACTATCTACACCATTAGGTACTTATCTCACATCCAAACCCAAAGAATGTAGTATTATCCCAACATCCACCTCTGAGTCTCACCATTGGTCCTAACTCATATCTTTGAGTCTGACCTAGTCTATGACTCCATGTGTCCTACGAGGTCCACTAAAAATATATCCCCAAATTCTCTATCCTTCGATATGATTTAAAATAATTTTATGGAAGATATCATTGGACCTGAACATGTAAAATCTTCCCACATTGAAATAATATCATCAATTATCTACTACTTAGGGTCATTATTACACCGCTACTCTAACTACCTTTCTGGGTCTCCTCATGAAAATTCTTTTTGCTAGTTAGAGATCTACCAGCTACCTCACCTGTCCTAACTATATGAGTGTTTATGGTATTATTTTCAATTTCTTTCCAGACATCATTTCCAGATTCACTATCTCTTTGAATTAGGTTAACCTAAATATTTTTACCCACACCTTGATAGTGTGTTTTAACCCATCCTTAGATCATTACACTATGTCGATCTCATCTCTTTCTATAATCGGTGAAAAGTGCAACCGATTAGTGAACCTCCAAACATAATATAAAATGAAGTCTCTATCTTGTTCAGATATATAAACTCACATTCTAATTCCCCCTTAGTGTCTTGTATATTATTCCTTAAAAAAATATCTTCAAATTCCATCCATGTCATCCCATTATGCATGCCTATAGGTACATATAAGACCCACAAGTATTTTTATATCCTTTCAAATACAAGGAAAACTTCACCCTATACCCTAGTTTTTTCACAATATAATCAAATATAATCTACCCAAACACTATATAATACTCCTCCACCTATATTCCACACCCTAAAAAGGTATATGTTGTGACTTGAACTCCTGTGTCAAATATTCAATAGACAGCTCAACTCCTTAAGGTTCTCGATCAATACTCTAAATAACTTATACAAAGATCACCTTGAGATGATAATCTAACCACTATCTTATCCATTTTACTCACTATTTATGTAATTAATACCATATATCCCCTACCTATAGCTCATGATCACACATGTCCTCAGTGGTCTCATCTCACGAACAACTTGGTGTCACCACATCTCATTCCTTCTTCTCCAATGGGGACCATCATGGTGGCATCTCACTAAGAAGAAAATATAATAATCAACACAATTATAATAGTCTTGGTTTTAGAAATATGTAAATATATAATAGGAAGCATGAACCACAAGCCCTTACACTTTCATACTGCACGCACGTCATATATCATCTGGACTAGCGGCCCCCACCTTCCTATATCAATGTTAGGGGACACATACATCATACTTACAAAGGATCCACACACCCATCACACATGAAATAATATACCGATTATAGAAGAGTATAATTTAAACAAGAATATATATTGGAAAAAACCATATAGGTTGTGGGTAAAAAATTAAATAGTCAAGGTATTTTTTGTATCAAAACTACAACCATTACATTTATTGGGTTATTTGAGTAGAATTCCACCAAGTGAATATGCATGAAAACAATATGTATCCCATTTTTTATAATTTAAATAGTTCAAACCCTTATCTATCTGAAGATCCAAACAATAATCACATGAAACACTAATATGTCATGCATGTCCTCTGTGCTTAAAGTGATGCATGAGTACCCCTATTTCATATCAAGTTTAAGAGTCTAAAACATAAGTCAATTACATGAAATACTAATTAATCTAAATTAAATATTTCAACTATTACTAAAAAAACATTATAATAATCCTAGTTCCCCTGGTCAATTGGACATTAGCTCACACTGGAGGTTGGATGACACACAACATGACAACCATCCCATGTTCCAACACATTCATAAAGTCACAGCACACAACACCCCTCAATAAAAACCACTGATAATTACCTAACCTTAATATCAATCAGTGATAACAATTTGGAACCACCCTTATAAAGTACTACTTTACAATACCCATGATTATGAAAGAAATTGTAATTCCATAAAGACGCAAACTATTCAACTAGTTCCATGATCGATAGTGCACCACTTGACCTTAGGCACACCTTGTTAGACACCAAAGGTTTCAGACTAGTAGTGAGGGTCAATGGAGTGATAGTGGCGATACTATACCCTCTGAATATAGATAATAACAATATCAACATAGCTGAATAAATTTATATAATAATCAATAATAACAAAAAATAAATATTCAATCACTTGAACAAATAATAACCATGATACCAGAGTCATACAAAATAACCGAGATCACTTGTGGGAGATCAAATAACTATAAGTGAAAATATATTAAAAAATAATAACCATCTTAGAACCGAGGAACCACCTGAAATGTATGAAAAATAATTCCATCCAGTCTATCCACTGTCTGCACCTTAACTCATCACTAGGTTACTAACATCAAATCTTTTCTCTTACCTATATCAAGAACCATAAATTCTACTAGCATATTATAGTGTTATAATAGGGCATGATTATGAACTTAGTAGACTACTACCAATTTTATCCTTATATTAAATCCATAAATATAATATTGTATGTAAAAATATAAATAAATAGAAATAAACAATATCACCCCACCTACTCCCCTTATGCCCAAAACCCACAGGAGATCCTTTACCTTTCTTGGAAAATTCCAACATATAATGAAACATCCATGGTCAGGCATACTGAAATAACCCTCATCCTTACAAAAAATCATTTATCACATGGTTTCACAAACCAATCATAACCATATATCTATCCAATCTATCATGAATCTCAGAAGGAGAATCTAAGAGGTATCTAACAAGTCCTGTGGACTTTTACATACTTTACTACTACTAGTTAAACTACCGAACATCCAAATCCCCAATGATACCCACCCTTCAAAGTCTTTACCAATTGACCCCACATGAGTGGTATGCCTTATCCCCCAAAAAATGGTCTCAACTACCACTAACTATGGACTTTTATGGTGATTAACTACTCTATACAAATTTTAAACACCTTTAATTATGTCTCTTAATCAATGGATGCCTCCACCCAAATTTAGTGGTCAACAAAAAATCATAGGAAAAACCCTATTTTCCCATGACCCCAATATCTCTATCTGTCACCCACAGTAAAATGCATCACTGATATCCTTGGCCTCACCTTTGAAAAACCTCCATTGCCACATTTTATATACATTTTCCAACCATGGTAATGATAAACACTATCATATTTATCCAAGTGAACCATGTCTCCCCACTTCTGGTGATAAGTATCACACACATACACATTGTTGTTTCCAAAAACGTTTCCATGAAACCATCTTTGAACTCATATTATAAAAAAATTTCCATTATAGGTGTTGTCACACCAAACCATCTATGTGACTATATAACAAATATTCTATGCCACTATAGTCCTAACTACACCATTTCACACATGAGACTAACCATCAATATCTCCAGGGAACAAAAAACTATAAACATTATATAACTGGTCTCACCTAACCACCCAATCATGCATATTTTCCAATCATCACAAAGAATATATATAATTTATGAATAATCATGGAATAAATAACCCAAATTATGTAGGACTCTAGTCATTAGAAATATATAGATTTTTTAAAATTAATCAGAATATTACTAAAAATTTTAAAAATCCATAAAATTATCATTTTTCTACAAGGGGTTGAAAAAATATAGATAAATTTAAACATTACCTTCATGAAAATGATTAACCTTACCAAAGTTACATTATAATTTATATACCATTAATTTTTAAAAATTAATGGCTGATATCTACCTCAAATAAGAATTGGGAAATTTTAGGGCCTCTTTGGATGTATTAGCTACGTTCTGGAGATTAGGTCCCCTAATTGACCATAAAATAAGAATTTTTAATAATTAATTTATTATTTGTAATGTTTTAGAAATAGTATTAATAATATATAATTTTTTAGAAAAACACCTTGACATTACACAAATAAACCTTACAATCCAACCTTAATAGTGAACCTTAATACCCATCAACCTCACTAGACTAACTATACTAGAAAACCGTAATAAACAATAAACTTACTAGATAAAATTACATACAAAAATCCTTACTAGAATCAAATTACTAGTGAATAACATTACTAGGCAAAAACATTACAAGCTAAAAATACTAGCTAATAACCATACTACCTAAACCATACTGACCGAAAATTGATTTTTTATTAAGGGAAAAGATGGGAAAATAAAGGGATAAGAGAGGGAATATGAGCTATAATAGCCTAAAGTAGTTGATACCAATGGAATTACATTTAATTTTATTAATAAAATAACTACATCAAATAAGGACAAGAAATAAATGATGATTTATACATGAATGTCCCAAACCAAGCAACCTCTATGCATGCACCTTCAGATGCATGATCTGTTAGTGTTGATTTTGAGTCCCTAGTTTATTGTCTTCCATCGAACCTGTACTTCACTAAAAGTTGGAATAGTAATGTTACTTAATTATATAGTTTTTTAAATCTCTATGTACACTACACCTAGAATCCAAGAATCATTTCATAGCCTATTAAGGGAGAGGACCCCCACAAGAAGCCTGGTTTTGAAGAACCCATTATTGGGGGAATTTCCTTAGTGAAGAGTGTCATTTCAATATTCCTATATCATAAATCTGTTAACCACTAAAAGTATAATAACACCTTGGTTTTTAATTATATAACCATAAAAAGAAATAAAACAAGAAAAGAATAACATATTAAAAGAATATAATACACACTAAGGGTGGTCCAAATTAAATTGGCCCAATTATCTTCCACAAATAGATGAAACTCATATTACAAGACATCCATAAAGTATAATAGGAATATAAAATTAATATGATTTCCTTGATATTTAAGATTATCCTCTATAAGAAGCCGGGAATTTATAACACACCAGAGAAGGGAATTTAATTAAATGGGAATCATCTTGCACTAGAGATTTCTATTTATTGGGTCATGACTTCATGATTCATGAATTATATCACAAAAACAAAAAAATGAGAGTGTTAATAAAGGTGGTGGATTGAAAATATTGTGTTCAGGTTTATTATGAATAATAATAATATTTTATAGATATTTTAGAATATAATTGAAAACTACATCCTAGAAATGAGTGAAGCTAATGGACTGACAGAATCTAATTTATGGAACTTGGAATTCTTGTAAATTGATTGACAATCTATCTTAGTTTTTCTTCCAAATTGAGATGTCACCTATTCCAAACATACATTCGTTGTTTTTGAGAATCACTCTGATGTTATGGTTCTAGCATCACTAGAGGTCATATCCAAAATACCCATCAAACAAATAACTGGAGAAGACCAATTCTTATTGATAATGGACTTGTCCCACATAGAGTGTCCTGAGACTGCCTCCCAAGCTAGATTTTGCTATATACTAGTGATTTTTTCTGTAATACTTTGAATATTAATACCTCTTACTAATATTATTGGATAGAATTACAAAATTAGACAAGTCGTTCCACCCCTCTAGATGAGACTCCCAAAAGAATGAATTAAGACCACACACAATTTTATAAGAAAAAGTCTTTGGAGTCTTATAGACTAAAAGGTTTGGCATCTGGATAAATTATGATACTCTATCTACCAATGTCATATATCCCCTAGATAACATAAATATTGTTTTCTAATTAATAACCTTCTATTTAATTATTTATTTTTGATAATTCTATCATTGTTTTAAATTTGGACCCTTCAATTGGAAAGTGGGGAACCGAGATAATCCATAGTAAAATGGATTTTGATGTTCCCTAGTTTCCCTCAATGATATTAAAGCACCTCATAGTGTATGATTTTGATATGAATATGTTTATTTTTTTGATTTTGTTAAGTTGAACACTCTTATAAAAATATGAATTGATGATACATTTAAAGAAGAGAATAAAGTTACTCTTCCCATTTATGAAAAAGTGTATGTCGTACATAGAGAATAGTTGAGACAGTATTTTGAACCCATACTAGCCTAGGTATTGGTATACCTAAATATTAGAAATGGCTAAATTTAGGTTCCTTAAATGGAAATATTGAGCAAGGATATAGAGACTCAGATAAAAAGGATCTCCTTCCCTAAGTTCCCATATAGACTTAATGAAAATTAAGATCCTTACTATAATAGATATGATAAACTATGTAGAATAAATGAACTAAAAAAATAGGTTACATACCCATTTGGGGAAACCGTAATGATTCAGGAATTTTATTATCAATGTCCATTCCACTCTATCATCAGCCTTCTCTATATCAATTTTGATCATGATGTTAGAGTTGAAAACACACCTATTAAGATCAAAGATCATCTATTGGGCATAATAAATCTCCCCTTGAATGTTCTTTACATTGAATAAACCATGAAATACTAATAAAATTTGGGTTACCAAGTTATTAAAAAAAATTATTGATAGTGGAGGTGTGGATATTATATTAGAAGTTATAAAGGCTGATAGGATAAAATTTACAAAAAGAATTCGTGTTGATTAGCTTCAAAATAAGGACAAAACCATGGAAGAGATAGCGCTGGGTAAATCCACTCCTTTGAATAAATCATAGAAAACACTAATTACATCAATATTCATCATATTTCAAGATAATAGGTAGAACTATGCAATAAATCCATTGGTTATAGTGGAAATATTTGTACTAATAGCCCTTATTGTCTCCAAAATCAAATTCTCATCCACATGATTTTCCAAGAAGAAATTTTTTGATACTTAAATATTTCATATAATGTTTCTAAAAATGAATTACTTATGTTTTTATGCATTATATTCCACTCTAGAGACCCATCGTGGAACTAAGAACAATATTGAGAAGGAGAAAACCACAAGGGGACCAATAATGGCAACCATACTTGAATGATAACCATCCTCCAGTGGTATATTGATTTTTAGACAATTTTTTTCTCCTTTATGAAAGAATGAAATAATTTCTTGATACTCTCCCCTCACTCAACAATTTCATTCTTGAACATTCTTTTTCTATATATTCTTTCTCTAGTACCACCTCTTCCTAAATATTGTGTTTTTTGGATAAAAGAATATATTTTTTAGCATCCCAATGATTTTTCAAATGGAAATCCAACTAGATAACTTCATCCTAAATACATTAAAAATAATATTCAAGAGTAGGCTAATTTTTGGACCACATTAAGATGTACCATTTATACCTATGAGGTTTTTTGTAGTAGATATCATTAGAAGTTCATTTCGATGCTAATGACTAGGGGAAAGATACATGTATTTAAATCCATTAATACCCATACATCAATTAGAATAAATGAAGTGTTTTTTTCCTTCGTAGAAGGAGAAAACTGAAGTAGTTTTAGATAGTGATATGACATAGGTTTTGATATGTGATTAACATTAGAGTTAGTGAATGAATTTTTTTTATTAAAGTTACCCAAGAATCCGTCTAACTTGATCCAGATCATACTACTTTTATATTTGTATTTTCACCATGTATATTTATTCATAGTTAAGTCCAAGTCAAGAATGTTTTTTTTGGGATTGGATGTCTTGAAAATACACCATTTCCTCATTAGAGTAGATGCCACCAACCTTCTCTTGGAATAATACACGAATGTGTTGAAATCCTCTATTACAAACTAGACCATAGGTCTCGTATTGAAGGAGGGGACGTAATTATAAATATTGTCTCCCTCCCAAAACTCACACCTGGTATAAAAAACTAATAGGAATAAAGGAAATTGCAGCTTATTGAGCCTCATAATGATGTAATGAGAAGAACCATCAAGGAATATCACTTAGACTTCATCCTTGTAAAAGATCAAAATGTGAGAATTGATTGGTATATCATGAAAAAATTTTATATAACAAGTTTTTCCCCAAAATATTTTATTTTTAGAGATATATGTTTTGGTTGAAAAATTTATAAAAACATGATGTATATTATATAGATTATTTTGAGAAGATACTCACTCTTTTATAAAGACACGAGAAACAAATAATTCTAAATCATATAGAATATCATGAGTGTTGTAGTACCAATTGAATTTAGTGCATTCACTCAATCCAATAAATACTAGATTAAGGGAATAGAAGTAGGGATATGGAGGCTGCATCATTAAACATTATACTAGGATGTGGATTGTGATATTATTCTATGGTGCCTACACTCAAGTCCCACATTGAGGAATAGAGTGGTGTTGAGAATATAAAATGAGACCCAATCATTTCCCACTCCATCAGAATGCCTTTTAATAGATGTATGAGCTACGAGACCCCATGGTGGGTTGCAAGAATAGTAGAAGAAAAAATCCTCGTGGTAGTGAGACAATGTGAACACTATTGTGATCGAGGGTCTTGAACCCCCAATTGATATCCTTAAATTGGTTTTATAGGTAATGTTAAATCTAAATATTCATGAATAACTATGAGGAATAGAGAATCTTAACTCAGTAAATAGAATAGGTTCTCCATAATTTTATGGGAATAATTATTAGGTTAGAGGAGTAATATGTTACCCTACCTCTTATAACTTGTCTTAGAACTGGTAGATTCTACAACAGTGGGTCATCCAACCATTGATGATAATGCTAATTTGACACAAGTTGATAAGGGAAATATAGAGTTATATGGAAAGGGTCAAAATTCTATCTTAATTTCACTATTAGTGAAGGTCTATACAAAATTAATGGGTCGCTATACTACTAAGGAGATTTGGGAAAAATTGATAAGAAATTAAGATGGCAATTTCAATGTCAAGGAATACCAACTAAAATTTTAGAGGAGATAGTTTGAGGACATCAAAATTAATGATGAAGAAAGTATTGATTACTATTTTTCTAGATTATGTCTGATAGTTACCAATATTCTAGTATTTAGTGAGAATCTCGATAACTCAATCATTTTCAAAAAATCTATGAGGAATTTTTTATCACATTTTAAAATAAAAATTTCATCCCAATAAGAAAGTAATGATTTGTCTGTTGAATAAATACATTACATTATCAAAGATTATAAAATGAGGGAAATTTTATATTTCAATAAGAAATAAAAATTTTAAATGGCCTTTGAAGAAATAAGATAATGGAAATCAAATGAAGAAGATATTTTATAATCAAGTGATTCATGTAGTGATGAGTATGATGATGAATTCAATCAGATGATTTATTTATATCAAATTTATTTAAAAAGGAAATGTGGGGGAAAAAGTAATCAACCTCTGAAGTGATAAAACAATGGTTTCTTTGGCCATTTTATCAAATATTTACCATGGAAGAATGTTTAATAATCCTAAACAGAATTAGAAGAGGAGATACCTCAGAAACATAAATTAAGTAAGAAGAAGAACAACCACCTTAGAAATAATAAGATTTATTTAATTATAAGTAAAGATAATGATTAATCATTATATTTTTCTTTGGATGATGAATAAACATTATTTCTTGATGTTAATAATGGATCTGATTCACTTAAAATTAGCGATGATAGATAATAAATGAAAAAATCGAGTGGAAGATTAAAGAAAAATTAGAATTCTACTTGGGAAAGATTTAATAACTCAATAAATAGAAAAATAATATTGAGAAATAAAACAAAATTCAATCTAATAAGATGGAATATATAATAAGGAAGGAATCATAGTATATTGATTAGATTAAGTAGCATAAATTGAATTCTATTGAGATTGAAAATATGATAAGTGATATTGAAAAGAAGATGACTAAAAAAAGAAGAAGTGTTTTTTGTAATACCAACCATATGTGTCACAATTAAATATGATTTGAACAAATCCATATAAGGATTCAATAAGTAAGAGGATATTAATATTTAATATTCTCAAGATGGTGAGATAAAGGGTTCCAACAATAACGTAAAACTATATACTTTTAATTTTCATGATAGATCTATTATAACTAACAATGAAAGTAACACACACAAACCTTTACATGGTTGGACTAATAAAATCATGAGAAAATATTCTTCATAAAAGGAATTTAGGAATATTACAAAGAGGATATAACATATAATAAAATATAGGTTGGGTTTTCAATAATAAAATATTAACACAACTATGGATTGTCCAAAACAAAGCTAAAATATGAAATTTTCATGGTTTTTATTGGTGTTCTGGTAATAATGGATTCCAACCCTATTATTTCTATTTAAACATGTTTTAACAGGAAAGTGGAAATAACATTGGGGAGTTGCATTAAGAATATATGGACATAATCCTAGAGAAAACATTTTTTGACCATAATTTTACCACCATTATCTACTGAAAATTAATTTCATATTAAGGAGGATTTTGTTTGTAGGTGTAGCTTACAAAGTCATATGGTTGAGGTATACATAGAATGTTTGTATAGATAAGTTACCTATTCTATGAACGTGAAGGTGTTTCAAAAGAAATTCAGTGGAAATTCATGTGAAAATAAACAGAAATATGTGACTTCCATGAATTTTTGCCTAGATTTTTTCAAATTAATTGAAAATGGATAAACATTTGGAAGAAGATAAAAATTGTTTTGAAGTTAAAAGAAATAAAGTGGCATCAGACGGTAAGGTGAAAGTTGATGATAAGTTATCCATAATTGCAAACATGATGATCCAAAAGGATGAGATGGAAAACAGTTTTACACATAAAGAATATGTTCAAGGTAAAAAAGAATACAATCAAATAAATTAGACTTAAAACAAAAATAAGAGCCTAAATAAACCTAACCATTATAATATTGTAAGAAATGATTTCCCAAGTTAGGAGTAAGTTATCAGTCTAAATGTTATTTCTTAGAAACCTATAAATTTATCTTTATTCTATATTATTTTATGTGTTTTTGGGAAAACATACATGGTATTTAGGGAGTCATTTGTTTCTATCAATTCTATAAAACAACTATGATGAGTTTTTTTCATGTAGTTTAATGTTTTGAAACTCACCATGATTAAGAAGATGAGTTCATCAATTGAGGGGGAAATTTAATGAGAAATGAGGTATGATAATCAAACATTCTACCCCTACATTAATTTTATTATTATGTTAATTTTGGGGGAGTATTGGTTGATAAAAAGATGTGAAAATGGTGAGTTATTTTGGTGAACCTAAATTTTATGATGTTTTTGTTAAATTGTGTTCAAGATTATATATTTCTTATAGTAAAACCCTTATCTGAAAATTTGAGAATTTTTGAGCACAGTATCTGATGCAAGTATTTTATTAATATCCTAGAAAACCTTTCTTACATATCACTTATTTTTTAAATAGGGTTATCCCCTTAATAGTTAGTTTTTTTTAACTAAATGTAATTTCATATAATATTATCCCTTCGAAAAAAATAAGAGATGGTAGTTTTAGAAGAAAGATGAAATTATAATACGCACACTTATCATTTTCATTTTATTGTTAACAAGTTAGTATGTGGGGGGGGGGGTGAGTTTGAGTATATATATTGAATTTAAAAATGTGAAGTGATATTAACAACAAAATAAAAAGGGGGAGATTGTTGAGCCTTATTATTTTATTTTCTTTTTAATGATTCAATATATTTTGGCAAGTGAAGATAAAGTGGTGATTCTTAGATAATATTTTAGGATTCATTTAATGACATCAGATGTCATCCTTGAGAAATTGACCTTGTATAAGTTATGATTGCTACAATAATATTCAATGGAATACATGACAAACGTTGGTGGATGAAGGAACCTTGTTTTCATTCTTTGATTGAAGTTAGAATTTTATTGATATTAAGACCAAGTTGATTGAGAAGTATCTAGATGATTTTGAATTAAATTTAATAGATAAATAAAGGTAAGTACCACTTTAAAAAGGCTATGAAAAGGTAGATCATTACATAGATATGGGTAAACAAAGTTGATAATTCAATGAGTAAGGGCACATTGAGGTTATTTAAGGGTAAAGTGAGTTGATACTACACTTTTAAAGGCTATTAAAACTACATAAGGGTAATCCATGTTGATAGTATGCTGCATAAGGGAACATTGAGGAAATATAAAGGTATTGAATATGGGTAATTAGGCCATGAAAGGGTACCCATGTAAGGGAAATGTTTCTTTTTAAGGGTACCTACATAATCATAATGAGGCTACGTAAGGGTACCTATATAAGGGTAATATAGTTATATATAGGTTATTTTATAAGGGTAATGAGGCTGTATAAAGGTACCTAGATAAGGGTAACTTATGAGTTTTAAAGCTCACATAAAGGTTGATCAGAGCCCTTGAATGTGTCATAGGATAAGGATACCGTGTAGTATAATATACCACATCGTAGTCCTTCATATAGTTGAAATAAAGAGAGATAATATCCACACCATTAGAGTATAGGATACACCGTAAGACATGTTTTTAGTCATTTTGGTTCTAGAAAATAATAGGGCTCTTCACTATAGAGTTATTTCCTACACTGTATAAGAATGTTGAGTTTCTTTTCAGTGTTCTTCCATTTGAGAGATTTTTATGCCATAGTGAAGAAGCAATACCATATATAAGGGTGGTATTAAAAATTTAGAGAGTGATTTAATTTGGAAGATTCACTACATCACAAGGGTTTATAGTTATATTATGGATTTAATGGATCTGATATAGTATCCATGCATGAAGATTTTGAAATTTTAGATTTATATGATGAAATGATATTTACAGTGATTCTTTAGATTGTAGGTATTTAAATATAAACAAGATGAATTTATACATAGTATTTAGGGGATATAAATGATGATTTGAATATGAATTTAGAAGATTTTAAATTTGAGAGACATTAGGAATCAATTAATGTATTTTAATTAAATTATCATGCTACTAAAAATCATGATATTTCCATAATTCAAATATATAAATATTAACTATGATATTTTGAGAATAATGTTCACGCCGATTTTTTTGAATACATATATACGATGTAGGTATTAAAAAATGGTTTAGAATTGAAGGAAATATTGGGAATATTATATGATAATAATAGGGAACTTGAGTATCCGAGGAATAAAGGGAAATGAATGACAATGTTCCTAAATGAGACACACATAATTATTTAAAGATTCAAAATTTATATCATTCCAGATATGAGAAGCATTTCATAGCCAATAAAACAAATGCATGTAGCTATTTAAGATCTTTAATAATTTTACACAAGAAGGAGTGATCCTGTAGTATTATGGAGGAGTAATAAAGATATTTCTAGATATAGATACACCCTAAAGATGAGATGAAGTATTTAAGTTGGTTTTAGAAGTGTAGAAACATATTAGGACTCTATGTTGACCATTCTAGGATTGTGTGTAGATGCAATCACTTGTTTGATTGTGAAAAATATCTCTTACATTTTCCAACTAATGTAGAAAGAAGTGAGATTTTATTCTAAAACTTATAAATACTATGTGTTTTTCTCTCTATTATTACAAGTACACATGTGGTGATATTAAGATATAATATTTAGTATATCAAGATCCTTATAATGTTCAAGTGTTCAAAATTTAAATAAATATAATTCATAAAATGAAACTACCAATTCATCCCCCTATCAGTGGTTCATATTTCCGAGGGAATATGAATAATGATTAAAGGGGTTGGGCCTTATGTGTCTGTTCTTATATGGGTTGGGATGAAGTTGATAAGATAACTTGATTGTTATATTTATGGTGACAATGATTCTAAGAGTAAAGGGAAAGGATTTGGTCCTAATTTTCATGGTTTTAGGAGGGGCAGGGGGTGTGGGAGATTAACACTAAAGCCTTCAAGAGTAACGAAGTATTTGGGTGACACTATATTATTATCCACCAGAATGTCAGAATGGGTCCCTAGAGGGATAAAAAAACCAACATTAACTAGAAACCTCATAGAAAATGGAATAAGAAGTCATAAACCAGAAAAAAAAATTACATTAAAATAATCCAAAAGAAATAGGGGCTAAATTTCTAGGTGAAGGGAGGAGATTATTGTATAAAATATATACTTGTGGTTTAAATGTCACCACATGTTCCATGATGTATGGGGATTAAAACTATAACCTCAATAACTTATAAAGAATTAGAGTCCAGATTTACTATAAAAGTAGGGTTGGTAAAAATTCTTAAAACACAACCATGGTGATTCTCATATAGATGAGACAAAATCTAGACATGAGAGTATAGGGTTGCAATAACAAAATAATATAACTACCCCTCATTGAAACCAAAATAAACATCATATGGAGCCAGTGAACCTTAAAGATACAATCCCTATGAAAATATTGAGGGATTATAAAGAGGATCCCTTGAAAGAGACTCTGGAGGAGAAGTCTATCCTGAATCTATATAAGTGATTATTTGAGTAATGCCTCTACACATGGATGTGTAATGTCCTTACAAGTAGAAAAAATTACATAGACCCATGTAAATAAAATAGAAAATATTTTTCAATAAAGAAAAACTATTCTCTACATGTATATTAATTCTCTAATGTTGGGGAGAGGCTGGATCCATCTCCACATATATATGATCTGACATCATGCACTCTATCCATATGATGTCCTCATTAGTAAATATGATTTTGATAAGGTAATGACCATTATATTTGAGGGAAACTCGGTTTTAAAAGATAAGGGGGAGGCTAGGAAGGTGGAAATATGGGGATACCTGAGGGTATTCATTTCCTCTATGAATGTTCTAAAACCACTGAATAAGGATAAATATAATTAGTCATATGTTCTCCCATCTATTTGTCATTACCTTATGAAATTGAGATCCAAAAAGGGGGAATTAAAATCGATAATTGATCAGTATTGAAAGTGCAACCTTATTAGAAAAAATCTAAAATTCTATAAAATGTTAGAATACAACCAATAGAGCATGGTCCACACAAATTTTTTCAATGAGACAACAATTATAGTAATTGGAATCTATTGAATGTTATATATTATAAATTGAGTGAATTGGGTAAAGGTTCATTATTTTCCACGTTTTGGTCTCTAAGGGGATTCTAGGGACTATAGGTAACTGGAATTGAGGGGATGTAGTGATCTCACTTAGGACCAACAACTTAAAGGAGTAAGATGAGTAGAAAATGAGTCTGGGGTGATAAGGTTTTAGGAAAAAATGAGTCATGTTCTATAAAACCATCATATGTTAGAAGAAATGACAAAAAAGAAAAAGATATATATTTTAGGGGAAACAAGAAAGAACAGAAGGCTATTTCATAGGGAATTCCTACTAGGGGAGGAGAGATAAAATAAGGCACACAAATCACATAGACACCACCTCTTACACTGAGATACTAGTTTTAAAGGGGATATGGAAAATAAAGAATTCTATTTTATTCACCTATATATAACCTCACCAAATCTTACTTACCAACAATCTTATTAGTTAACGGTACATCAAAGCAACCAAACTAGCCAGAAACCTTACTATCTAACCTTATTATCCGATAAATTCACTAAAACAAATTTACTAGTGAATAAGCTTACTAGAAAAAAACCTTAATATCTAACTTTACTTGAAATCAACCTTACTCCCCACACTTACCCATACTCTAAAAAAGCATTATAATTCCAAAAACCCCCCATTGTATACAAATAGCTTTTTAAGGCATCGTAAAAATATCCAGGACCTTAAATAACAGAAAAATTCAAGCTATAACACCCAAAAAAATATATAAAAATTAAACCCCATAGAACGTGACAATTGCAAAGGATTATTCCGTGTCTTATACTAACACTTCTAACACCTCCATCGGTTCCCAAAACACTAAGTTTGGGTAATACGTAACAGAAAACACTAATATGAATACTTGAGACCTTAGATAACATAGTAATTAACTTAATGAGATACATGATTTTGTAGTGTTAAGTGTTCTATACATTCCATGTATCTTGGGATTTCCACATTAGGATCATGTTGGGTGATATTTGGTGTGTCTTGTGGGATTAAAAACATAAATATACATGCAAAGTACAATATTAAACTACACTATTATGGTAAATTAATCTTCTTATCATTGTTTTATATGTCACAATACACGTTACTTTTATTCTGAGATGACTTGAATATTTTGTTTATGTTTTTCCATTAGCTTCCCATAAAATTTGATTATCTATGTTCATATAAGCAAAAGTATACCATCTTGTTTCTAGAAATTTCCATAATTTTAGGGATTATTTTAACCTAATTTAGAGTTATATAATTGAAATATGGAGGGATACTTAAAATTTTGTTATAACTGAAATTAAAGTTCTCAGAAAAAGTCCATTGAAGTCTCTTACACCATTATCTGTAAATTTAACCAAGTCATTGAGGATTCTTATATCGAACTAGTTAAAAATATGTACACACTAAATAAGTTTTTTAGTTATTTTTAATATTGTATCATCTTTTTTATTAGAGAACACCTGATTATATTTTTTTCTTTCAATGTGTTTTTCTGATAGATTCATTGTTTGAATTTTAGTTTTAAAAAATTCTATTGTTTCCTTTTATAACTATTAATTATTTGATCACCATGATCAATGAGGTTCTTAGAGTTATATTTTTATATTCATAACCATGGAGTTCGAAAATGTCTGAGGTACATTTATTTTATTCTGATCATTGAGGTGAAGATGTTCTTAGGTATAATTCTACTTTCTACTAATATTTATATTGAATAGGTTTCTATTGTGTAACTTGTAACTATTTAATGTCTTAGTTGAATAAGTTTTGTGTTTAAATCTTTTTTGGTACCTTGGATTTAGTCTATTGATACACATACTATATGGGTTTAAATTTGAAGATCCACCTTGAGAGGAATAGATTTTCTATATAACATCGTCTATATGAGTATCTGTATTTTTATCCAATAAATTTTGTTTTGTTTCATCTGGTTTTTTATTTAATTTTTATTTTTATAGAATTTATCCATTTAGTTTTTATATTCTAATAGAATTATTCTTCTATTTCACGACCCACTTCTTATCATATATTAGTTTATATTTTTAAATTTTATTACTATGTTTTTTTAGAATTTAGAATTTTGTAATATTTTATTTCCTTATGTTGGATAAAAATTGTCAACTGGATTTATGAATAGAACTTACCCCCTTTTAAAGCATCCATACATTTACCTACTGGGAAAACACATGGAATCCAAGCCTCAGTCTATTTTAATAATTTTATATTTTTAATTTATTTATCAAAACATATATTAGTTTCTATTTAATATCAAATTAAATGGAATGGTTATTCTATATATCATAGTTGGGATACTAATTTTAATAGGAGATAATTTTAATCTGAGTCAATCAATAATATTTGATGGTGCTAATTATAAATACTAGTGATATCAGAAATAAACCTTTATTATCAACACTGAAGTGTATCATTTTATGATAATGATAAAAAATTATATAATTATTGAGAAATAAATATTATCATTTACCCATGGGAGAAAATATAATATTAAGTAAATTATTATTTTTTGGAAAACTCTATTTTTATTAATAATACTGAATATATATAGTATTAATTTATTATGTGAGATAAAAAATGGTATTTGGAGAAAGTAATATATCACAAAATTTGAATCATCTATTGTTTTAGAAACCAGATGTTTGATGATTCGATATAAATATTAGGATTTCTATTTTATTCTTGGAGAACTGGTTTCTTAGATAATATATAGGTTTATGAAAATCATAAATTTTTTTCATTCACTTTGTGATTAAGTGATCAATGATGATATGACCGTAGAGAAAATTATTGAAATTGTTTCAAAATAATAGAAATCCAAGAGGATAGATATTGAAAATAGTAAGAATTTTATAAATATTAGTCTTGATTATTTTTTTATCACTCTTATTAAATATGATAGTAGACCTAAAATTAATACTGAGAAGAAAAAAATAAGAACAAAGTATCTTTTGATTCAATGTATGTTGTAATAAATTTAAGAATTAATATTTCTAATTATAGTACAAATGGGAATAAAATTTCTAATCATTATTCAGATGGTAGTTGTTTAGATATTAGTGAAGGAAAAATTTATCATCTAACAAAAAAAATGATCAATATTTATAGAAATAAGGTCTTATATAAAGAACCTAAGAAAGGAAATAATAATTGTATGAGAAGAATGAATCTATTAAAGTTATATGCTTTGAATTTAAGAATCCTATACACATTATACGAGATTTTATAAGGCATAATAAGAGGGAAAAAAACCATGGATAGTTTCTAAGAAAAAATTGAGGATGAAATTTAATTCCATAAATAATAAAAAAAGTTATATAAATGATCCATCATATTTTTATGATTGTATTAATTCAGATAGAAAAAATATGGAAGATGATTGGATTCTATATTAAATAATTTTATAATCAAAAGTTTCTATTGTTTAAGGTAACAACTGAATATATTATGAATTTATCTTTAGAAACTAATTTTTTTACTTAAAATATCAAGGTTGATTTCTTATTATTTTAAGAAATGGTTTGATATGAGAATTCTTTATAGAATAAAAATAAAGAGTTGAAGAAATACTAAAATAAAATGATATTATTTATAAGAATACTTCTATGTTAGATTATAATTTTTTTTTCAAAACAAGATGAAAAAAATTAGTTGTAAAAAAAATGAAAAATTTAGTGGTTATAAAAAAGATTCTATCTAATTATACTATCAGTAGAGAAAATTTTGAAAATCATTTAATATAGTTAAAACCAAATCAAAGAAATCGTCGAATGGGGTTTTTCTTCTATATATTTGAATTATTATTTGAAATATTTCATTACTAAGGAAACATTTTCCATATTAAATATTATAGAGTAGGTCAGTGGTGAAAACACTATTTTTTGAACATGGTTCAATCTTTTATAAATCAGAGTGATTATATTCCTAGAGGCCATTTTCTAGAAAAATTATTAGAGATGGGATGTTTATTTTTCTCCATACATATTAAATTGAAAATTCATTTTATGTTTATGCCTTATATACAAACTCATTAGTATAATACAATCAGGTAGTAAAAGTTACTCTATAAAATCTACGAATTATCAATGTACTATCATGGGATTGGAATGAGTTAATTTCTTATTTTCCGATATGCATTTAAATGTTTACACATTAGACCTAGAGAAAATTTGTTTCCAGAAAATACCTTACCTTACTATGGTTGATTATAATTCTTGGTCATTGCATCGAATGTTAAGACATTTAAATGTTTAAAACTTAGAAAAAATTCATAGGAAAATATTAGTTAGCAATATAATGTAATATAATGTTAATTATTCTAGAGTCTGTGACCCTTATCAAAATGGTAAGAACAATAAGTCAAGTTTAAAATTCATTAGCTAATTACCAACTTATGAACCTTTATAGATAGAACACATGTAACATTTTGGACCAACCAAAACAAGATGTATGGTAATTAAACACTATACGTATTCCTTAATTAACGATTATACAAAATTCACAGTGGTCTATTTTCTAGATCATAAATTAGAAGAAATATATAATTTTAAATGATTTAATTATTTTATTTAAAATCATAAAAACCTTATGATTTCATTATTTGAAGTGATCAATATTTTGAATTTATAAATTCCCCTTTTGAATATTTTTTAGTAAACATGAAAATAATCATAATTTCTTAGCACCATGATCTCCACAAAAAATAATTTAGTTGAAACATGTAATTAAACATATTATGACATTACCCATACTATGTTTTATAAATATTTATTAAACATGATGTTTTGGATAAATCTATTAATAGTTGTTTTTATAATATAAATTGAGATTTACATTGTCTATGTTTTGTTAAGAAACCTTATAAACAATGGACTTGTATAAATCATAAATTTACTTACTTATATTGTTTTTAGTTATAAGGGATTCGTCTTGAATACAAAATATAATTTACATAAATGTTATTTTAATGATTATGAACTCATATTTCTTAGTTACTCTACAAGTAGTATGGATTATCTTGTTTTTAAGAAGTGAAAAAATTTCATTTATAAGATGGTAAATGTCAAGTTTAATGAGTTTGATCCTTTTGTGATGTTAAGATGTGTGGATTAAGAAAGTAATAAAATTATGTTTTTAAAACTCATATTGATTTATCATTGAATGTTGAAACCCATAAATACAACATTAAAAAATTGATAACTATTATAATAGAATATATACTACAAAAAACTAGCTAAAAAAAGTTTTTCATCGAATAGATGAGGAACACAATTCATTTTTGTCAAAAAATAGTTCATATTAAGGAAATAATCATAGAGATATTATTATTAGTGATGTATTTCAACTAGTTATAATTATATGTTAAATAAGAATTGTTTGTGATCATTTTATTCTTCTAACTTAATTTGATCAAAAGATGGTATATTTTTTCTTTAGTGACAAGTGTGGGATAAATGATATGAAATTAAGAACATAATAAATTTGGATGGAATAACGTTTAGAACATGGTTGATCACAAAAAATAAATTTTTATTAAAGGAGTCATGTAGGATTTCCAAAATAATTTTTATGATAATGGAACTTCTAAACTGAATAAGGATAGACTAGCAGATGAAGGTTATAATCCATAAGAAGTCATATATTATGAAGAATATTTTTCACTGGTATATAGGATTGAGTCCAAATATATTATTTAACCCTTCATAGATTATCATAAATTTATACCATTTCAAATGTATTTAAAGAGAAAATTTCATAATTTCTATTTTTTGACTAATTATATAATGAGGGAATTTCTAGTTTTGATGATTTAAATTTATTAGAACATGTATTTAATCTTATTAAGTCACTCGATGGACTCACACAAGCCTCGAGATATTCGTATGATATATTTTATGAGTTATTATATCATAAGAATTTTTTAATGGAATTGTTCATCCCACTATATTTAGAATGAAAGTGTTTAATGAGTCAATAATTGTAAAAATCTATGTTGATGAAATTATTTTTGAGTCTACACATAATCCACTTATAGATAGTTTTTTTAGAACTCATGAAAGGTGAATTTGAGATAAATATGATTGAATAAATTAATTAATTTTTTGGATTCAAAATAATCTAGAGACCATAAAGAAATTAATTAACTCAACACAAGTATATTAGATATTTTATTAAATATTCCCGAATTGGTAAATCTTTTAGTATAATTACTATAGTAAGTACCTCCCATAAACATTTCCTTCATCAATCAAAGAAACCATTTTATCAATTTTTTTATGTATGAAAATAGTTCTATATTACTTCATGTATAGTGGTCTAGAAATTATGTTTTTGGTGTACTTGAGTGAAATATTCCAAGATAATATGAAGGAATCCAATATTAATGTAGATAAATGGATCTTTCATTACCTTAAAAGAACATCAGAACTTCGACTATTTTTCTCCCACATTTATGTTTATTCTTAAGAGTAATTTTGGTGTTGAATTTAGTGGTGGTATAATGGATTGAAGTAAATATTCTATTAATTTTCATTTACTTGTTGAATCCTTAGTCTCATGGTTCATTGATAAGAAACATTCATTATCACTTTCCATTTCATAAGTTGAATATGAGGTAGATATAGATTAATGCACTCAGTTTTTGTAGATGCAACACAAAAACCACTGACTTCAAGTTGAATTTTAATTAATCTATAATTATTTATGATTTAAAAAGTGATATTATCTAATATAAAACAAAATAACATCATTCCTCAGATAAACACATAGAGATAAAAAACATATTCTTTTGAGGCCACACACAAAAAATATATTATTTTCAAGTTCATCAAAACATAAAATCATTTCCCTAATTTTTTTCTAAACCATTAAATTCATATATAATTTAATATATTAAACTGATGTGAGTCACAATAAGTGTTAAATGATACTAAGTTATACATATGGTTTTTACTATATCCTAAAATTGAAAAACTCATCGATAATGGGAGAGAACATTCAAAATTTAGTATTTTCCCACCTTTTCATGAAAGGAATTATTCTTATGTAGTTTTAACATCTTGTAGAGCTATGCCCAGTATGTGTTTCCTTTAATTTTTGAATTTAATAAAAATTTACAATTGGAAGGTATATTTTTTATTATTCTTTTACTCTTATTTGATGTCTTTCTCCTAGTTTTTTAAAATATTTTTTAACATTTTATACATGTTTACTTTTCAAAAAATTTCATCTTTTTGATTTTTAAATTTAGGTATCATAGAGTTTAGTTTTACATAATTTTGAGTTATTTTTATATTTGAAAAATATTATCTAATATTCATGCATATGAACTTTTTTTATTTTTTTTAAAAATTAAATATATATCTGAGTAAATCATTAAAAGGGGATATATTTTTTTCTTTATATTTTAATTAGTTTATATTTTTTATTTGATGAAATATTAGGGAAATAATTTAATTTTTTTAGAACCATATTCATTATAAGATGATAATATACAGGTATATGAACATAACATCTTGAAGGTACAATAATTTAATTTTTATACTCAATTGAATAATATCACATAAAATTATTTTATTTTCTATAATCACAAATAAGAAGAAAGGTATTACTTTTCTTATGAAATTTTGGTAGGATTAAATAATTTTTCAAAGAAAAAATGTTAGGAAGAACAATATTTATAGAAATTATAGGATGTTAATCAAATTGTCTTTTAATATTTTATATCTCTCATCATTTTTTAACTTGATATAACTCATATTTTTTTATAATGTTTGAAAACCAAAAATGGGGTTTGGGAGTTTGGAATGTATTTATAATTTATCTTTTAATTTTGTTTTTATTTTTTGTTAAAGGTAGAGTGATATTGTTTAGGGGAAGGTTATTTGTCACTAAATCTTTGTGTTTCTTAAAGAAGAAACATTATTTTAGCAGATTTCATATTCAAGGGAAATTTATCAGATGTTAATATACACTAAATTTTCATGAGTTTTGATGCATGTTTTTTCATTATATAAAAGGAAAAATTACGTTTTAAAATAACTCTACTTATTTTAAAAATAAAATACACATTATTTTTGTTTTTCCCCAATTAAAGATTTTGTTTAGGTTTTTATATTTTTAGAAAAAATTGTTTCATTTCTATGTTTAGATAAACTGAAGAGGGCCAACTAATTATCAAAACATTTTGAAGCTATGATGATTTTTTAGATCAAAATATAAAGTCACATCATCAAAATTTGAAGAGATGATTCTAATTCTATTAAAAAAAATATAAGATCTCAGAATATAACGATTGAGGTTTTTTATTCCGTTATCAATAAATTCAACCAATTATTCAAGGAAAATTTAATCTAACATGTTGAAAAATATTAATTCATTAATTTAATGTTAACAGTTATGTTGAATCTTGTGTCATATTGTTTCCTAGAGGTCTTATTTTTATATTTTTCTCATTCAATTAATTTTACTAAGAGTTTTTGTTTGGTAAGATTCATTATAATACATGTTATTGTATCCTTTTTCAATTGTTCACTTTCCAATCCCATTGATCAATGAGATCCTGGGTATGCAATCTCTATCTTTTAAACCTTGGACTTTTAATAAGTCTATGGTACTTAGGATTTTATCCGATCAAAGTGATTGAATATCTACTCAGGGATAAGGTTACTTATGTTAGATGTTTCTATAGAATAAGTTATTGGTGTGAAATTAATTAAGACGATTGGATTGGTTATGGAAGTTCTAGTGTTTGGAAATTATTAATATGTTTTATTTAGACTACTAATCCACCAGTCATTTTTCTAAAAGTAAATAGTTACCTTAATAATAATTTTTTGGTAATATATTATCCTTTAGTTTTTATGTTGTTATCTGTTACTATTTATTTTGTTTCATATGAATTATTTTTCAAATTTTGGATTGTATTTTATATATAACATAATTTTTTTTTCTTCAATAGTTTTATTTTCCTATGTTTATACCAATTACTTTCATATATTTCATATGATACTTTAATTTGTTTACTCTGATTTTTAAGAGTTTATGACTTCTGAAATTTGACCAACTCGAGTAGGAGGAAATTTATTGGCTCGTTTTGTGGGTACAATTCACCCCTTTCTAATAGATAACATAAATTCACCTACTGCAACAAAACTTTGTATATGAGCCTTTCTATACTATTAAATGTTTATATTTTCTATTATTTATCAGAAGTTATATTAATTTTCTTATAATAATGAGTAAAAGGGTAATGATATTCTATTTATCATGTAAGGGATACCAATTGAAACATTAGATAATTTGAATATTAGTTGGCCACAAATATTTTATGGTGATGATTAAGGATATTTGAACAAACAAATTAATAACTTTGTTATCAATTCAAATGTGGATCATTTTTTGATGGTGACTAAAAATTATAGAATTCCCATGATAAAAATAATAATGTTTACACATGAGGAGAAGCATTAATTTTAAACTAATTGCATGTCCAATAATAATTCTATTTTCTCAGTGTTGTGGAACATTTAGAATCATATTTCATAATATGATATAGTGAATGGAATTTAGAGAATTTTATATATAATACACTTTGGGAAACAAAACGTAATCCAAACTAAAAGGGAGATTCTTTAATATTAATATCAATAATTTGATTTTCTTATATTAGAATTATTGGATCAGATACAATAGAGGTTCTTAAAAATAATTTATATAATTCATTAACATAGTGGGAAAGAGAAAATGATGATCATTTTGTAGATAAAATCATTGATATTATTCTAAAATAACTAAAATCTATTTTTGAAAATATTTAAAACACTAATCATTTAATGAAGATTTGTCTTAATGATTTGAGTTTCACTCTCATACAACATGAGAGTAAATATAATTGACATCGAGAAGGAAAAAAAGAAAATAGTTTATTTATCTTCAAATTCTTATGATTTAACATTAAGAATGACTGTTGATGATCCTAATAATACTAAAAAAATATGTAATTTTTTTTAGATAGTAGATGTTCAGATGTTAGAAAAGGTGAAATTTCTTATCTTGTAAAGAAAATAACTAGATTTATAGAAATATGAACTTTGGAAAGATCATCAGAAGAAAGAAAGAAATGATATAAAATGAAATAATCTTAAGATGCTATATTATATGAATGTAAGATGATAAAACAAATATGAATATATTTTATGAGACTTAAGTATAGGAAAAAATAATCAATGATAATTTCAAAAAGGAAACAAAACCATTAATATAATTCTATGAATGAAAACTTGAGTATTATTAAAAATAAATCATATTTTGATGATTGCAGTGATTCAAATAAAAAAAAATTTGTAAAAAAATTTGATTTTTTTGTAAAAATTATCAAAATGAAAAATGATTAATCAGAAAGGTAATAAACATATATCTATTAAATTTATCTTTAGAACTTATTTTTATTTTAATTAAAGTATTAAGGATAATTATACATCATTTGATTTCATTGATAGTAATGTGATTTTCCTAGATAAAAAAAAATAAAATGTTGATGAAATATTTTAATTTTTATAAGGGAGATCATTCTAAAAAATGAAATTATTTTTAATCTTACTTTAGAGTTATATACTAGGAATAAATATTTTTTAACTCATAATGATCAACACATAGTTGTAAAACTATATTCTAAAGTTATTAGTATTAAATTTTATTCTATCTAATTTTACTTGTAGTATGAACTTTTTTGAATAAATCTTAAGATAGGTGAGACCAAGTCATAAATCTTCTAGAATATTCTTAACTTTTTAAAGACACACTTTTAATCAATCTAATTCATTCGTAAACGTGAAACTCTATGTACTAAATGTTATAGTGGATGTTCATCAGTGAGAAAATACTCTATTAATAAAGATCAATTAAAAAAACTTATAGGGATTATATTTCTAAAGATCTTAAGTCTTATCAACATCACAATTCTGGGTAGATGTGGGTTCTTAAGGTTTTTCGTGATCATAGTAACAAACCCTAGAAAGATTAGGTATCATTGTTTTAGAGTTAATTATTTTTGGAAGGAAGACTAAGTAATTGTATCCAAAACACAAGGTATTTGGATAGTGTTTTCTATCTGTATATAACAAAAGACAAATATAAATTTAAGTACATAGAGAAACTGAAGGGTGGACATGATACATTTTGAAACAAAAATTTAGAAAAAATATCCAAATTATAGATGTTTTTCATATTTATAGGTCTTTAATTTTGAATGTACATTATGTTTTAGTACATATTCAAATACTTACTATCATAATCCAAATATGTGATGAATGTTAAATTGTTTACTTTTTTTAATGATAAATATATGATCACAAGTTCATAAAGTGTTCATAGGAATAATAATGTTTATAATTTATAACTCGATGAACTTAGTTTCTAAGAGTTACCATTCCATAATGTGGTTATGTTAATTTCATGGTTATGGGATAAAAGGTTAATATATAAAAATGTTCATATATTTGAAGAAATTTCTAGTAAAGGACATGTGAGGGATCAACCAAAACATAAATTTAATTAATTTGGAATCTATTATACTTATTAATATGACAATACAATTACTTTATATTTTTAATCCATTGGTAAAGTATTAACTTTTAAACAATCACAATTTTCTCACTTGGACATATTTGGACAAACACCAATTAAATGTTCTAGAGGAAAACACTACATGAATGTTTTAATTTATGATTACATCATATTAAATCGAGTATATTTTCTAGATTTTTAATTAGAATCACTCTCATCTATTAATTTTTTTATTCAGAATTATTAAACCCTAATGATTTTCAATAAATATAGTGATCAAATTATAAAATTTCAAAAAAAATTCTTATAAAACTTTTTTATGTGAACTTGGAATTAATAATAATTTCTTAGCACCAACAATTCCACAATATAATATTTTATTTTAAAGAAGTAGTAAAACTAATAAAAAAATTTCCCAAACTCTTTTATGTTAATATTTCATTGAAAAATATTTTGGGAATAATCTTTATATACCATTTTTATATTATAAATTTAGTTTTAATTCATCCTCGTTTTAATAAAAAAATGTTAAACTGTGGGATAATAGATAGCCTAAACATAGTTAGATGAACTTTTCTGGATGTTAATTATTAATTGATAATACTAAAGATAATTTATATTATCTACTCAAATGGATAATGAAAGTATTTTTCTTGATTACTCGAACAAAAAAAATAAATATAATTTTTTTTAAAAAAGAGAAACAACAATGAAGATATTTTAAATCTCATGTTTGATGAGACAGATACTTTTGAGATGTTAAAATAACTAGATTATGAAATTAATATGGATTATGTTTTTGAATTTCCCCTAAAAATTATACCAAAATTTAACCACAACCATTGGAAATTGAGGTCCCATAATCTAGACTAATAGAATCTAGACTATCATAAGTTATCTTAAAGGAAGTAAATATTTTGATAAATGGGTTATAAAATTCCATTTTACATAAAAATTAGTTAATATTAAGCAATCATCCTATTAATAATATCAATGGTAATGAAGATAAATCGGTTAAAATCAATATTTTTTTAACAATTGTATGTGATCATGCCACATTACTATATAAATTTGAACCTAAAATGGAATATGATTCCTTGGGTTGTGAGTGTTAGAGATTTTTTATTCAAGAAAATATTAGTGGAATTGAAACGAATAAGGTTTAGACTATGTGTGAGCTCTGTAAATATCTTATATTTATGGGATTCAAGTTGGTTTTGTAAAATAAGTTTCATTATAATAAAACTATTATATAAAACAATACTAGACTACTTTTTAAAGGTTATATTAAAAAAAGTATTGATTAGAGAGAAACATCTTCTCTGGTAGCTAGGCTTAATTCATCCTTGTACTTTTACCCTTCACAACTCACTATAAAATTACTCTATTTAAAATGGATATAAAGAGTTACTTATTTAACGTTTATTTTTAATATTAATTCTATGTTGAAAAAATTATTCTTTTTGAAGATTACTATTTACCATAACATTTATTTAAATATACCATGGTGCTTTGTTTACATAAATAATCCATGAGAGCCTAATATGATAGATTATATGGATTATTTCTTCAAAATAATTTTGTTAAAGGACCGTAGAATCCCAAAACATTACCAAGAAATATTTTAATGGTAAAATAATTCTACAAATCTATTTTTGATGAAAATATTTTTTTAACCTAAAAAACAATTATAGATAGTTTTTAAGAACTTATAAAAATTAAATTTGAGATGAGTATGATGGTTAAACATAAATACTCTCACAGATTTCTAATAACCCAATGACTAGAAGGAACTTTCTTAACTCAACAAAATTATATTAGATATTTTCTTGAACATTTTTGTATTGATAATAATTCTAGTATAAGTACTCTAGCAGGGACCTCCAATAAACATATTCATGATGAATAAAAATTAAATTTATCCATTTTTTGAGGTATTATGAAAATATTACATTAATTTTTAGATAGTTTACTATAAATTTAGTGTTCTATGTTGTTTTTTATGAGAGTTTAGGATAATATGAAGGAATACCATTTTAATAAAGTTAAAGATATCTTTAATTACCTTAAAAGAACACCAAAACATGGATTGCATTTTTCATGTGGAACAAAGATTATTCTTAAGAGTTATTATAATGCAGAATTTAATGTTTATATAAGGGATCACAAGAGATATTATATATTTGATGATTTTCTTAGTGAAGAATTATTAAATTTTTTCAAAAGGAGTCAATATTCATTTTCACTTTCTACTCCTGATTCTAAATATGTGGTAGTTGGAAGATTCAATACTCAATTTTTATGGATGAAACACACACTCAATGAATTCAAGTTGACTTATACCCAATCTATGAAAATTTATGGTAACAATAGTTTTATTTATTTATATATGAACACTGAACATCATCCTTGAGCTAAACACACAGATATATGTACCCCTTCCTTTGGGACTACAACAAAAAAGAGACATTATTATCGAGTTTATCAAAAATGAAAATAATGATGTAGAACTTTTTACTAAATCATTATGTTTTGATATATTTGAATATTTTAAAAAGAATATTAGTATGGTCATTTACAAATGGTAATAATTTCTTCTTCTCATTTGACCATTGCCTAACATTAAAATACCATTCATGGAAGGGGTTATACATTAATTATTTAAAATTATTCCAACTTTTCATAAAATAGATTTATATTATATGGATGTTTATTGAAATTAAATTATTAGATATAATTTGAACATATTTTTGGAAGAAATACAAATGGATGTTACCCTTGATAATTTAATTTAATTGTAATTAACTTCTTCACGGTATATTTTTTAATATATTTTTAATATTAATTGAAGTAACCCTATTGGTTTTATACAATATTTTCTATGTTTTCTATGTGTTTAATTTTATGAATAATAATATAGTTTTATGTTTAATGTTTTGATTCATGGAGTGAAATTTTAAATAAATCTAATTTCTTTATACATTTAAATTGTCTTATCTAATATTCATTCATATAAAATATTCCTTAATTTAAATTTTTTTACATGTCTATTTAACCCTTAAGAAAGAAAGAGTTGTTTTTTATATTTTAAAATGAGTATATTTTTTATTCTATAAAAGATAACATAATTTATTAATAATTATTTTGAAAACCAACTTTTCAAAAGAGTATATTTTGTAAGAATCATGGGATAATTTATGGAAGGTCCTTTTGTTTTTTATTATCATCCATTAATTATTATCACAAACACTATTTATATTTTTGTTAATATGACAGTTGGATAAATTTATTCATTATCTTATGAAGTTTTCACAGTTGAGAAATTCATCCAATAGTGAAAAAATGTTATGTAGAATAATATTTATGAAAATTACAATAATTTTATTTACAAGTTAATTATTATTTCCATATCTTATTTTTAATTAACTTTGCATGAACCATATTTTTGTTATTATTTTTAATGAAAAATGGGAATAATTTTTACAAGATCTCAAAAGTTTATAATTGTTTTATTTTCATTTTTTGTTAGAGGAGTTGAGTTTTTATAAATGGGGGATATTTTTTGTTACTATCCCTATGCGCTTTTGAATATAGAGATTATAGATTCATTGATGTTCACATAGATATACATTTATCTAATGTTACAATAAGTACTATTTTTAAATTATTATCAAACATATATTCTCTTGATTTTTCATACATGTTTTTTGATTTTAAAAAATTTGAATATTATTAGGTTAAATGATTCTTATTATAATTTTAAAAAAAAAAATTAATCATTAAAATCATTTTAATATGAAATGGAAATTTAGTTTATGTTTTTTGGGAATTCCATTACCTATGATTATCTATTTTACACTGAACCAAATAGAGTGATATAATTTTTAGAACTTAGAAAATCTATATAGAACTATTTTATCAGAAGTTAGATATTATTTATCAGAATACGAAGATATGATTCAAATGTCATTTTAACTGAAGCCAAAGAACTTATAATATGACCATTATAGCTTCTAAGGAAATCATTAATAAATTATACCAAGGATTTGAGAAATGGTACATATTATTGGTTAAAATTGGAATCCACAAAATCAATGTTGTGAGTCATCTTGAAGCTTTCATCATCTCATTTCATAAATCACTTAAAATTTTATTTTTTATTTGACTTCATTGTTCTTAAAGTTTTTTATTTTTGAAGTTTATTTATAAAAGATATTAGAGTTTCCTTTGGTAATTGTTTATACTTATATAATTGTGATCAATGATATTCAAGGTGTGGAATTTGTATCTTTTGAACTATATAGTATGATAATATATATAGTAATTTGAAAATATACCATTTAAGGAGATCAAAGAGACTCTGGGGTCTAGAGCTACCTAATTAAATCATTTATTTCAAATTGTCACATGTTTTGGAACATTATAATACTAACTATGTTAGTCAAAGAAGTTTTGAAATTGGGAGCACTTTGATTCATTAGATATAGTCTACTGATCCACTTGGGATATTTGTTTTAGAGGGAAGAGTTACCTTAATATAAACTATTTGGTAATATAATATCCTTTATAATGTTATCTAGTTTTTATTGAATAATCTACTTTTTTTGTTTAATTTGGTTTTTTGATTTAATTTGTAATTTTATTATATTTTTTAAATTATCTATTTTTCTTCCAGTAGTTTAATTTTTCACTTCATATACCACTTGATATTATATAATTTTTAATTTATTTTAATTTCATTACTTTGAATTTTAGGAGTTTATATCATCTGAACATTTTACTCACTCAAAAAGGATAAAATTTATGAGTTTTATTTTAAAATCAAATAAAATCATTCTATTTTAGTTGGAAGAGATTTATCTATTAGGACAACACTTTGTATAAAATCTTTACTTCACTTTTAGAATTTTATATTCTTTTTTTACCACAATAAATAGTAAATTCCTTATAATAACATGGATATGAATATGGATGACTTATTTATCATGAGTGTGATACCAATCCTAATATATGGTAATTGGAATAAAAGAAAAATAAAAATCTTTTATGGTGTTAATTATATATATTGGAGAGTTCATAGGAAGACCATTTTTATCAATACAGGTATGTATAATTTTCTAATTATAAAGCACTAGAAGTCTAAAGTAGGAACATTCTATCTAACAATGTGTATGAAACCCAATAACAATCATATAAGGGAATATAATATCTCGATTATATATAATATATTTAAAAATATAAATAAATTAAATATATCCTATTTCTTTCAATGCACATGATACTGAGTTAGCATGTGACATGTTCAATAATGAGTTTCTTCGATGGCTTTCCTTACAAGCAAGAACATGTTTTAACTGAACAACAACACATTATTAAAATATTATAATTTATTATAATATGATATAATAAAATAGATATTATGAATAGTATTAAATAAATTATGAAAATATATTCTTTAACCAAATAATTTTTTGGTTACAAATTAAATTTAATTTAATATAAGAACCAATTGAAAATAAAGCGAATATTTTATAGAAAACTATTTTTAAGACCATAAAGAAATTTTACCCAAAAAAATTAAATAAATTAAAATTAGTAATATATATTAATAATATATATATGTATATATTAATTTTAATATAATATTTTTTATATTCATACAATTTATTTGATAATAATATGATAAAAACATCCCAATTTTACACATAAAAACCTATTTTTTTTATTTAGGCACTTTTTTCTCATTTTAATAGGGAACCAATTTTAAATCAATATTTTGGAAATTTTATAATTATTATATTTCCATGTAATCTAACTCTTTGATATATAAATAAAAATTATGTTAAGGTAAATTTTTGGTATTTTTCTTTGAAGATTTAGTTTTTACTGAAAAATGAAAAATACTGAAATTTAATTCAAAACTACCTTTTCATATTATTTATTTATAAAGATAAAATACAATTTTAATTGGTTATAAAGGTTAATTATAACATATTTTTGTCAATTAATTCAATTTAGGTCATTTTAATCAATTTTATATTGATATTGGGTATAAAAACATAGCAAAATTTTGGATGTTTTTATATAAGAAACCTGCATTGTCTACCCATATGGAAGATTAAATATAAATTAATTTCCACCACTTATATAATTGAAATTGGAAAAAATAGATTCGATATTCGGAATTATAATAATTAATAATTAATAATAAGTAATAATTAGTTTTTGGTAAAACAATAGTGAAAGTAATTAAAATTAATTACAAAGATTAAGGTAAAATTAAGCATAATAAGGGACTAAACCTTAATCTCAGGAGACCAAATGACCTAGAACAATGTCAAATAGATATTGAATGGTCATATTTAGACACTATAGTTACTTTTCTAGTCTTTTTCTACATTATTTGATCAACTTTAAATGGTAAAAAAGTGTGTGGAATCCCCTTTTACAAAATTTACAAGAGTGCCACTCCCCTTCCATAAAAAATAGCCACATATCCTACCACTTCATCACAACTCTAAAGACGCTTTGGATAGACCAAGATATAAAAAGAATAGATTTTAAACATCCATAAAATAATAATAGAATCATAAAATTGGTACTAAATCAATATATGGAATTCCTTTTTGTATAAACAAAATGAATATACCTGATTAAAAGGTAACATCTTTCCTAAATCTCTCTAGATTTAAATCCATTCTACAACCCTAAAATGTTTTTATTTATAGATTATATAACAAAACCAGTATCCTCAATATATTAGTATGTTTTTTTATGCTAATTATTAAAACTAAACTCTCTCACACACATCCCTTTAATGGGCAATGAACTCACAGTTTATGTGTTTGGCGAACTAACGTCTTATGAAAGGACGATTGTTAATTTTGAATTTACCACCTCTCATGGTACAAATTATGATGGAAAATATTTTTATATATGATATATATTATATATATATATATTGTATTTATTTATATTTAATTATTATAAAAAACATATCTTTATAATTTCCATTTTCTGTAAATATGATAATGTTGTTTAGGAAGTGTGGACTACCACATCCAAAAAGTGATGTGATTCATTCACATGATACATGGAATGTATTAAATTTGATTATAATTAAAAATATGAGACATAAAAAAATATTATATGATATTAATTATATAGTTATATTTATTTAAATATAATATATATATATAATTTTATTTTTTACACTTTTACACACTTTAAGTGATAACGTTATTCGTAGACATGTGGACTGCTTCCACATCAACATGATGTGATTACTTTTACTTAAAAATAATTTTATATATAGGTATATATGATTTAATAAAATTTTATTTATGATATAATTATCATTCCAGAAATATATAATGTTTCTGAACTTCTTTATATTTTGATCACTGAAAAATGGGAATGTTACTCATGCGTACGTACGACCTACTGTCTCCTTGATTATAATGTTAGTTCATTATTTAGAACCATATTTAATGATTGGTTTAAAAAGTAAAATTTATTTTAAATTATGATAATTATTTCATAATTATTATACTTGATATGCTATGTAATTACCTCTTTCACCATATTTGACCTAACAATGTTATTTTTAACACAAAAATAGAATTTGGTCAAAGCACATAATGTAAAAAAAATTAATTAATTAGTTTTATAAAACATGAAAATAAGTGAAATAAAATTTATTATAAACATGAAAATTTTCAAATTAAATTAAATAATTAACCTATGTTTGTTATTCATGAATATAAAGACACAAGAGACATGTCAGGCACACTGTATGTGATTTCGTCTCAATTTATATTCCATTGAGACTCATTTGTTATCATGCATGTAGTTGATTTTATATGGTGTATATACTACCATTTGAAATATTATTTCGTGAAATTATTTATTATAATGTTATTTTATGTTTCATTTAATGTTTTTAATTCTTGAAGAATATTATTCATATATTTCAAAGTGGTATTTGACACATTGGAATGCTTAAATATTATCCTCATAGAGAATATTTTTTTTATTATCTTTGAAATCTCACTTCCTTTTGAGATTGTCAACTTTATATTGACACAGTTAATTGAATTTTATAATCATAATTTTTTATATATAGTGTTCATATTGTCAACTTTTCATATAATATCACGATTCGTTAATTATTCATAATATTTTAATTTTTAATTTAAATCATTTCATCTAAGGGGGATTTGAGTTAAAAGTTACCAAGTGGAAAAGAATTCCAAAACCCAATTTATTTTCATTGGGTTATATTACTTCCTCAATGTTGTTAATATTCTATGATCCTATTTATTATGACTCTAAATATCTGTTGAATTGTTTCCTCTTCTAAACGTGGATTTAATGTTTATACACATAATATACTCATTTATTAATTCTCACTAAAACATTATAATATTTTCAAGGGTTTAATTTACTATCTCATTTTTTTCATTATTTTTTACACCTAAATATCCATAAGAGGAAATTATTTAATCAATGTCTAATAAAACATTTAATTTTCTTTTCTTCTAGTTATTCACGATCTTTATTAATTAATAATAAAGTATTTCCACTGTTTGGTAAACAAAATGTTATTTTAAAGAAAACCCATATTTATTTATCTTTTTAGTCGAAGAACCAATTTTCATATAAAAACATGAATTATAGATATTATTTCAATTTTTCTAAAAATGATATGGTAAAGAAAGTTTTACCCTTTTTTTACTTTTACTAATTTTTTTATTGGAATATTCTTATCCCTTTCTGAACTAAGAATTTTTTTAACATTTTTTCCTTGAAAATAAATGCACTATTTACCTATTACAAAATTAAAAGTATACTCATCATAATTTTTTTGAATATTCAATTTTATGTTTGAATGGATAATTTTTAAAGAAGGTGTTTAAAAATTTTATTTTCAATGAAAAGGCTTTTAAAAAGGTTTTTCAAAATGAAGGATATTTTCATCAATAATGTTTTTAAGAGATCTTTTTAATTATTTTCATCAATGAAAAAATCCATTTATTTTACTACACTTGGGATATATTTTATTTATACCATCTTGATTCTTCATTTGGATGGTTTATGATTTATTTTTACAAGTACAGTATTCATATTTACTTCCTTGATATATTTATTAGTCCCATTGAAATATTCAATCTCCTATGATCACTGAATATTAACTTTACCTAAATTTTAATTATTACTTATCATAGATCTTAATATTTCATTAAACTTATACAATTTTATATATGGTTTTACTTTTATTTTTGTTTGATTACATGGCGAATCATTGATAATTCTGTATTATTTATTCAATACTTATATTTGATAAATAATATTATTTATTTTGGTTACTAGATAAGAGGAAATATTTGGAATGGAAATGATGGGTGTAGATTTCACATTATATAGCTCTTCAATGCATCAACAGGTTCACATGGAAAAAATTAGTTTCAAAAATTATAATATCTTTAACCATCTTATGAATGGTCTTGATGGTATAGGTTTTATGGTTCCTCATACATGTTGTCCATTAAAAAGAATTTCTTTCATTTAGTTTCACTTATTATTCATACATGAGATTTTATATTGATATATATGGATATATTACATTTTGAGTTCATTGAATAAATGGAATGTGTTTTAGTTTCTTACCTTTCCATATTTATTTTGGCTTGTATAGTTATTTGAATGCAATGTGTTCTTATTTATTTACCTTTCCAAATTATTTACTCACATTTTTATCAGTTTTTTATTACATGGAATTTTTTCTCATTTATTTAACTTACTAAATTGATTATTCTCATTGATTCAATATTTATTCGACTATACTTTACACATATTGAGTAGTTGAGATCACCCTTATTATGTTTCCCTTCCCCAAGAATCCAAGAATCATATTATGAATGATAATCTGAGATATACTACATGGAATAAAGTTATTATCATTGAATTATTTTATTTAGAAAAAATATGTTGTAATTTGTTTTTTAAATTATAATTGAAGACTAATTTATTAATCTAGTTTACCAAGAGTACTAAACTGTTGGTCCTTTTCGATTTGATTCCTTGTAATCATGAAAATGTAAGTGAAACATACACTGGCTCTGGGCCTTCTAGGGCCAGGTTTCTACACTTGGTATCTGATGAGTTTTTTTAGAAATCTTGGGAACTAGACTAGAAAAACATAGATTTTAGAACATATACCTAACATTAAATTTGAGGATATGTATTTATGAACACCCTAAAAGTTCATTAACGTAGATATTATGTGATTATTTCTACAAATACATACCTATTGGGATACTACAAGTGGACGTGGTTTCAGAACAAATATATCTAGGAGTAACTACTCAAAAAAAGGTATGTTGAGACTCAGTCAATATTAATGTTGTTAATTTTAATGAAATTAATTGGTTTATTATTTGAGAAATTATATTTTTGTGACATAAAAATAAATACACAACCTAATTTCACCATGGGAAAACTTAATGAAAATAGAAAATCTAAAAATATTTTTTATTCGAAAAATATTGTTTAATTTTTAAAATATTAAACATGCATTTTCTAAATAGACATTGTATTTTTAATTTAGTAATTTTACTCGATAAATATATTTTTTATCATAAAAAATGTTTTATATGTTTTTAATATATACTTACTTATTTTTATAATAATAAATTCTATGGTTTTAGTGAAAGTTTTATTTTTCACCATTTAACTAAAAATAAATTATTTCCAAAAAATAAAAAAAATATCTAGAGATAATATTTTTATTTTTAATCTAAAAAACAATTTAAATTTATACAATTAAAATTAAAAAAATTGAAAAAAATTCTTTTAATTGAAAAATTCAAAATATAATGAAAATTGATTTTATTAAAAAATATCTCTTTTTAAATATAATGTGTTCTCAACAATATTTCATAGAATTATATAATTTAAATAATTTTAATAAATTATTTATTACATTGAAATAATAAATTTTATGACAATAATCATTTAGAAGTGGTTAATTTAATTTATTTATACTTAAATCAAATATTTGAGAATAAATAATATTATAAAAAATCGAATCATATTTATTATATATCCTCTAAAATTAAGAATATCTGATTGGTTCAATTCATTTAATTTTATAGTGGTATTATAACTATATTTTTTATAATATTTTTCAAATATTCTGAGACTCATTTTAGTTCAGAGTTGACTATGAAACATGCTATCAAACATAATATTAATTTTGGGAGAAATATATTAAAAAATATCTGGTTGTTATACATTAGACCTAGAGGACATTAGCTTATGGAACTTACCTTACATAAGTATGATTAAGAATAATTCTTAGATGTGTCATAGAGTGCAAGAAAACTACAATTTTCAATCCTTATAAAAACATTTATAGGAAAGGACTAGTGAGAGATCTATAAGAACATAAGTTTTATTCTTTTAGTGTATGTGACCTTTATCAACATGGTAAGAAATATAAGTCAAGTTTTAAATCTATTGATGAATTATAGTTAGGGAACATATACATTTTTATATAAATAAAAATAGGATGTATTATAGAAAAAACTATATATATGTATTAGTTTATGATTACACAAGATTCACGTAAGGATTATTTCCATGATCTTAAATAAGAAGAAATCTCCTAATTTTAATCATCTTCTACTTTTGTTCAAAAAAGAGAAAAACCTAAAAATTGTAACTATATTGAATGACCATGGTGGATAATTTTTAAATAATGATTTAATTTTTATTTTTATAGTTAACAAGGCATTACTCTTTATTTCTCAATACTAAGGACTCTACAAAAAAATGGTGTAGTTTAAAAAAAGAATACATTGCTTTTAAAAATTACCCGAAATTCGTTATATATATTTTATTGCTAATATTATTTGGAATGATGTAATTATTACATATCTGTATATTATGAATCAATTTATAATTCATATATGTTTTCTAAAAACAACATTTGAAATATGGACTGGTAGAAAGACTGAACTTAGTTGCTATAAATATTTTAGATATAAAGTATTCATATTAAATACTAATTATAATTTATATAAATTCTCTCTAAAGGTATATAATGATATATTTCAGGGTAATTGTACTATTAATAGGTGTTTCCATTTAACTATCCAACAAAAAAATAACATTTAAAAAATTCTACATGGAATGTTTGATTAGATAGATTATGTTTTACTGTTAAAAAATTTATATAATAAAAGTAATTCCGATTGTGTTTATGAGATACACATATTATATTAGCTGAAGATGAACTAAATCCATAAATAATAAATATAGAAAAATATAGAAAAATAGGATCTATAATATAATAAGTAATATTAACCAAATTTCATAATTTGGCAGGTTCAAAACAACATTACTTTTCTTACATGAACATCAATCGACCTTAAAGAATCATCTTATTAATAATATTGCTATTGATGTAGATCAACGAGTTAAAACATGATATTCTTTAAGAAATTAATGTGACAATTTTTAATTAATATCACAATTAGAACCTAAAATTAAAGATTACTCCCCAATTTATGATATTCAGATAGTTTCAATGAAAGTATAGTTTAATCAATTTAATCCAAAAAAATTTGGATCCCCGTTGAGTGCCCAAGTATTCTTTTTGTTATCAGAGTAAAGTGTGTTTTAACAAAATAAGTGTGTTGAAAAAAATAAAATTTTACGGAATATTTAAAAACTAGTTATTAAGGGTTATTAATAGAAAAAACCATATATTATGGATAATTTATTACACTAGTAGATAAGGAAGAGTTCATATTTAATAACCTGATATTTTAACGGAATAAAATTATTTTCGATAGTATAAATTAATCACAACACTGATTTTATAAGAGAAAGTAATCCGTAAATACATTATGTTATATTTATTTTTAAATAAAGTTAATAATTTTGATAGAATTTGGTATACAAAACCTAGATATTTTTATGTTCAATTATTTATTCAACATGAAACATTGAGCTTTAACGACTCATGGCATATATAACTGTTATAAACTAGCTGTTAAATTTATGGGTATGAATAGTTTAAACTACTTTATGACACACACACACACATATATATATTTCATACTCATAATAAATTATTTAAATCTTTTAGTAAATAATAAATCAATTCTTAGCAATATAATTTTATTCATCAAAAATATGTTTTATTAAAAATTGATTTTCATGTATTTTCATGGAAAAATATTATAATTAATGGTTTAAAAATTTATATTTTTTTTATATAGTTAATTTAATTTTTGTAAATCAGAATTTAAATATTTATTTTAGATGAAATTTTGGGATTATTTAGAAAATATTAATGTAATGGATCAGACCCTCATGACCCCACCCTTTCCCAAATTCTATCACGACCGATCAGCAATCCCGATCGGTTGGACCGGTCAGTGGGACCAATCTGCGTGACCGATCGGTGAGACCGATCAGTAAGACCAATCACCGCGACCAATCAGTGGGACCGATTGGCAAGACTGACCGGCGCAACTGATCGGTGAGACCGATCGGGGGGGGGGGGACCAATTGGTGGTACCGATCGGCGCGACCGATCAGCCGGACCGATCGTCGAGACCGATCTACATGACCGATTGGCTAGTCCGATCGGAGGGACCGATTAGCGTGACCGATCGACGTGACTGATTGGCGGGACTTATCAGTGTCATCCAGCCTTGGCAGGCTTTTCTCCTGCAGCTTCCCCCATAACCCCACTTTTAGGCCTTTATAACTTTTTGAATTGTTTCAAGGACATTTCAAGCCCATAATTAATATCTAAAAATCAAAAAAAACCCCCCTACTAAATAACAATTAATCTAGTCATGTGTAACCATCCGACCGCGTGGAAGAACCACGATCCAACTTCCAAGACGTTCAAATTTCTTATCCCGTAACAATGGGATTTTATCTATATATCACAGAAGAAGTTCTTCTCCCCCCTTCTTCCTTTTTGAAAGACTTTTCTATTCTCCATAGTGTGATTGAAGTCCCTCCTTCCAAACACATGTGGTGCGCCTAGGATGAAGTTGTCTGATCATCCTTAGAGTTCCCGAAATCCCCCCTGAAAATCATGCATCCCATATTCTTGGCATGTGGAGAAAAATGTCAATCCTTGATCAATCAAGTAGGGATTTCCCCCTTTGTCTCTCCTTTATGTGTATCATGCAGGGTGGGAATGCTTTTTCCTTTATGAAAACTAATGAAACCAAACTTAATGAAGATAATGAACAAACATTAAAGAATAAGGGGGGGGGGGCGTGATCGATGTTCTGCTATACTCTATTTTTTGTTATGTGTTGTGAACTGTGCGTGCCTATACTCATTGAAAATCAGGGTCGTTGGTGTCCTTTCTCTATGCACTATTGAACCTCAGTGCTCATGGATGTTTAAATAACCGTAACATGGAATTGTTTAATTACATATACTCGGTTAAATGAATTGAAATCACTAGGATCAACCATTTTCTAAGATAACCCATGTTAAAGAATAGTCGAATTAAAACCATGGAGTGAGTTAAATATTTTAAATCTAAAAATTCCTGCATGGGCCTGCCTTGTGTTGGTGGTTGTGTTTTGGTTGTTTCTTTCATGGGCCAATTTCTGGGGTGATATGGGTGGGGATAGGATCCCCTGTTGTTGTACTTTTGCTGGTTGTGAATTTGAGGCTGTGTGATTACTCTGCTTATATCACAAATTGGGGTGGAATCCTCTCTTGTTGAGAAACCATTGGCTCCTGGATTTCAGGAACATGGGGCTGTATCTCGGGGTTTTATTTGGTTTCAGTACTTCAAGGGATATCACTTATCCCTTTGTTGTTGTGACTTTTCAAGAGAACTGGGTGTGAATGCTTAAATTGCTATTGGCTGTAACTTTTTCCCCTGGTTTGTGCTTATGATGTTAGTTTCCCAGTATTGCAGAACTTTATTTAAATGAGATTACATGAACATGGAAGCAAGAATATCTTAAATGGGAATTGGTTCTGGGGATGAGTTGTGACTCGGCTATGAGCAGTGTTCTTCCTATGAATAGGGACAAGTGTTATTGTGCTTGGATTGGATTTGGAAACCCAAGGTTTGGTTGAGTGTTTTTTACTTATACAGATATTTGTAGTTCTTATGTTTCTTATTCGCACCCACCCAAGTTGAGCACCTAGTGCCGAACACCCCCATTTCACGGGGGAGGGTGTTTTTTCCAACACTTCTATTAGTGGATGGTTATTAGCTCCTTTCTGCTCCCATTCCCAGATAGCCCAAGTATCTTCGGGCATGATGTGATGGCCTGAGGTCCATTATTAGCCCACGAATCTTCGGGCGGGGTAGTTTTGGTGGTTGGCCCAAATGTTTATGGGAAGGTTGTTTCCCAAGTATCTTTGGGATGAGGCCTAGGTGTCTTCGGGCGTGACGATAGCTTTCTGGCCCTAGTTTCTTCGGGCGTGGAAGTGGTTGTTCTGGCCTAGGTGTTTGCGGGCATGGTTACGTGAGGTTGTTGTGGCCCAGGTGTTTTCGGGCGGGATGCGTGGTTGTGGCCCAGGTGTGTGTGGGCGGGTGTGGCAGTGGGACTGCAGTGAGAATGGTGGTATTGGTTCGATGCATAGGATGTCTTCAATAACCAGTGGGAAAGTGGCGCGGGGTACCCAAATATCGATGTGATATTACTGTATGATACTTGACTTGCATTATTTGGAGAGCGTGCCTTGGTGTGGTTGGGTGGATAACTTTTCCTTGTTGGGTGTTTGGTTATTTCTTTTTCCACGGGGCATTAGAATATCTCCTCACTTGTGCACGAGAGTCTTTGGTTTTCTTTACTGAGTATACTTGTATTCTCACCCTACATATATAAAACTATTTTCAGGTTTCCAGGAGGACATCAGGGATCATGCGAGACCGTACTAGCTCCGACCTTGGGGAAGTTGCTGTTGTCATTTTCGTTTTCTTGGTACTTTACCTTTTGGAGTTTCGTGGCGTGTATCCCTTACTTTTGAACATGAATATGGGAATGATTTACTTTTGGCTTTACCTTTACTTTCACCTTGGGTGTTTTTGGGGTTGCTACCTTATCTCTCGATCCTATAAAAAAATAAAAATGGTAATGTCTTCCATTTTTTGTGTGAGATTCTATTCCCTTGGCACTGGTCTCCCCTCTAGGACCTATTGAAGGAGGATTTTGGGGGTCATTATCTATCCTACAACTTAAAGAATGAAGGGCTTGGAAATATGCTGGCCCTTCCCTCCTTTTGGTGAAGGTGGGTCGTGATAGAATGGTATCAGAGGCAGCAGGTTGAGAGATAGGATGGAGTCTAGAGTAAAGCACAGTGAGGATTGCATGGGACTGTAGGGAAACAGTGTTGGGTGACCTTGGTGAGTGAATTAGGCAAGGGGAAACCAGCTAGGGAACGGGATTTTGGGGCCCCCATGATCCGATGCAAGGACTCTAGACCTACCGAACGACCAAGTGAGGCTACACTGATTACAGGGTAGAGACCCTAGGAAAGGAACATACATCATAATGACTTGGGTTCTTGTGTTTCTGGGTGTTTTGGGGATTCAAAAATAAATAAAGAAGTGAAATAAAAGGTAAGAACAATATTCTGCACTACATGGGCTTAGGAATTCCTTATTTATCTTACAGCTATGGCACCCCGGAGACAACCACCAGTTGTAAGATCGATCGAGGCCCATAAGGTTGACTTGGCCAATCAACAGAGGGATGATCGAGAGGAGGAGGACGACTAGTGGCAGAAGATGCTTCGAGCCTTCCAATGACAGAACCTAAAGAAGTACGATGGAATCACCTCTGACATGAAGATAGAGGGCTGGCTAAAGGAGCTGGTGATAGCCTTCAGAAAGGAATCTTTCCTTTGTTTTCCCAACAAGGACTTTTTTATCCTTTTCGACAAAATTAAGGTAAGAATGTATTTTTTTAACTTATACGGCGGGTGCGGCTATTTTCCACCATTGTAAAATCTTAGAAGCTTCCATTACAAGATTATAAGAATATTTTCAAAGTAAATGTTTTATTTTATAATTATGTGACTTTTATATGATTTCAATAAACAATATATTTCTCTCAAATAGTTTTGATTTCATCTATGTCAACACCCTTTGATGGATTTTAAGCTTATTTGAAGTTGATTTATCATGATACAAAACTTTTGTATTTTATTGAATGTTTTGTGATATGTTTGACTATGGATGGGTTATTTTTATACCATTCATGGTTTATAGAGAAAGTGTTTACATTTCGTATGCTAGTTTTAACACTAATATTTATGTTATCTTTAAACCTGTTCATATGAGGAATGCAATGGACTTAGTAAGTGACGGGTGGAGCCCGCTATAGCTCCTCTATGCATCGGTGGGTCTCATGAGACAAAATTGTGTCTTGGCATGAGGCTTTGACAAAATATTATTTATAGTCATGGCACAAGGCATTAGCTACGTGGTTATGATAGTCTGGCATTATGCATTCCATCATTATGAAAGTGTTTATTGATATTTCCTGTGATTATTCGACTAGTAGAATATCCATGTGAATAAGTAAATGGAATTATTTCATTTTATCTTTTCCATATTATGATAAAGTTAAATTTTAAAAGGCTTTTGTTTTATTTATATACTACCTTAAATGTTTATGCTTATTTATAAATGTTTCCGCTATATTGTTATCCTTACTGAGCATCTGAGCTCAGCCCTTTCAATGTTTTATTTTCCCAAGATGTGAAGAAGTATTTTTGGAATGACATGCAGGGATAATATGAGGGTATATGAAGAAAATATGTGGTTGTAGTTTTTAACTTTATGATGTAATGTAATATTAATGAATGTGTCTAGTTATCCCAAGAATACTATACTAATTGTTCTTTCGAAACATGATCTTTTCTGATCCTGACAATGTTATATAATAATGCACCGACTCTGGGTAACTGGAGTCGGGGCGTTACATTAATTACATGTTGAAAACCAAAATACTGTATGTTAAATCACATTCAACCAAAAAGAAGTGTGAGGTAAGGGATTTCACCCTTCAATTTGTGTTCCTTGGCTAAAAATTCTACTAAAATGTTTATATCATGATAATATTATGTGTATAATGAAATTATATTATATTATATTATATTTAAACTTATGTTCGATGGATTTCTTTTTTTCACGTAATCAATTTATTGATTACTCCCCACTTTCGTGATATAATATTTTCAAAGGATTTTCATATCAATCTTCATTATTATAGAATTATTTAGGAAAATATATTATTTATGAGGTGTATAAATATCCCATTTGAGATTGGGAGTTACATGCATACCATTTGGGACATGACCATGAACATATGGTTATTATTATAGGCTAGTATTAGAGTGTTTATTTTAGGGGTGAAGAGGACATGATGTGTTCTGTCATTTCCCAAACTTTGAAAAGTTTCAATATTTTTTTATTATGATTCTGGATTTTAAAAATTTCCCCTTATTAGAAAAAATGGTGTCTTATTTCATATATAGGCTGTCGATTCGAAAGTGTCCTAATAAGTGTACTAAACACATAAATTTGTTTATAGATTTGGATATAATGTGGAAAAAGTTTAGGATGTCTTCATATTGAAGGATGAAACAAAAAGATTCAAATTTAAAATAATTAATGAATATAGGTTATTAAAATTTCTTTTTAAGGGCTATATTAGGCTGAAATTTTGATAAAAAAATTTAGATTATTTAATTTAAGAAGAATCATCTCAATAAAATAATTACTACCTTATCTGTGAATAATTTTAAACCAATTATAATACATGAGCTTCAGTTATTGTAAGTGAAAAAAATAATATTTTAATAAGGCATCTTGTAGGGACTTTAGGTGATTAAAGAGATGCCAATTTTTTCTGTTAGGGGAAGATATTTAATTTTCAAATTTAGTTTTTGATTATGAGGTTTGATGCTAGAAATAAATGTTTTTTCAAGTATGGATCATTGTTTTAGAGGTGATATGGGGGATCAAGAAAGATGTAAGAAGCTAAAACCTACAATTTTTCTATAAAGGGTAGCAATTATTTTGTGGGTTTTCATAAGTTACCTAAGGAGTATACTAGAGGAGGAGGACCTGTGGTAGTGCCAACTAGGTACCCAATTTCCTATAAATTGGAGATCAATAAAGCTAGGTGAAAATTTTCATTCAAAGAGTTCCATTTAATTTTTTTGTCATCTAATTTAACCCAAAATAACTCATCTTCATTTTAATTGCTTCTCATATAGGCATGAGTCTCTTCCATGGAATCATTTTTCATCTTCCTACTCCATCCACCCCTTTCTCTACTAGTGATTCAATGAGGTTTCCTTTTTTAATTTTAAGGTAAACCACTCTTCTCATTCCATTTTATTACATCCATACATTGATTCAATGTATGAGATGTTATATTTATGAATTAAAGTTAATATTTAAATACTTATATATTATGGGATATTAAGAGGTTGGTTTTTAGTGGTTGTGTGTATGGTTTTTAAACATGTATGTCTTGAGGAGTGATGCAACATTCAGGTTGCTAGAAAACAAAAACTAGATCACTAGTGTAACCCATAGTGAGTCTAATATCAAAAAATACCCCACTAGGCAAATTATATATGAAGAAGAATTGATGTTATTAATCTAAGCACACCAACTAACCAGTGTGGCCTACCGGGTAGCCAGTGTTCCCAATTTGGATATTCATTAACTTCAACCTATTCATTTTAACTACACATGGTATGCCACTATGATTAATAAAAAAATATATCCCCATGTATTTTTTATTCGAATTTTGAACCTTCCCTCTTGGTCATAGGTATCTTTTATATCTCTCTATATGTTCCTTATCCATTGACCATGTTTGATGAAATTAGAACTGTTAGACCCAATGTGTGTTTGTGTTTTATTTTTTTCCCAATAGTTAATATATGTTTGATGTTAAGAAAAGTAAAAGTTTTTGGGTACAAAGCCTAAGAAATCATTTGAGGAATCAGACTCTTCTCATCGACGTTATTCATTGAATATGATTTATCATATTGGGATTTCTCCTTAAAGATGCTTGAAATTGTATTGAGATTGTAATGAAATTATTGAACCTAATTAAAACATGATAAGACTATACCTTACCCTGATATTGAATCTGACAATAATTTTTTTTAATTAAAAAAAGTCATAATTTTTTTTGAGAAACTTGTGATGTAATATTGATGAAAGAAAGGGGGTGAAAGGGTGATTATAATTGTATTCATTACAATCATATTTAGGAAAATCATATTCTTGTTTTGATAGAAAGAAATGCATTTTTGAAAGACATGGATGTTACAATACTTTCCTTGGTATGTAAAATGATACTAAAGTTAATCTTTAGCATTTTCAAACTCATGAGGAGGTCATGATACAAGATAGAATTTGTAGAAGTATAATGTTTTATAAATGAAAAAATTTACGGTCTCAAGTTCATCATTATGGGATCACTATATTTAGAGTAGTTTGAAGGCTGGAAGAATTGGTGTATCATAATTAGAAAAGATATAATTTGATAATTTCGAACCTATAGGAACTGGTCCCAGAGACACAGTATGCCACCAATCCATTATAATGGATTCTAACATCGATTCATATTGTTAGTTCTTTTTCAAACCGTATGAATAGTTTTATCAGAGGAATATTTTTTTTAGAAAAGATGAATTGTATTTAAATTGGGTAATCAAAACAAAAGTTCATACTTTGTTCTCTTATAATTGGGTCAAAATAAAAAGTACCAAAGTATTGACTGTTTCTCAAAAAGTGTTGAAGACTCTCAATGTTTAAAAGAGGTTATAATAATGGGAAATATGTGTATTTCTTCATCGTAATATATTATTGCAATGAAACAATTGGAAAGAGAATATTTTTCTTTCAATTAATAGTAGAAACATAATTAGAAATCTATTATTTCACAATATTTACCATCATATTGAGCCATACAGTAATGAGAGAATTAGAATCAGACTGATGTTTGTTATGAAGTTAGAATCATTGAAAAAGTCAAAGATAGATATGGATATCAAGGAGATATTAATATTTTAAAATGAATTTAATGAGTAAAATATTGATATGATATTTAAGGAGAATTAAATATTTGGGAAATTTGGTGAAGTAGTAATGGTTTTCAGATCCTCGACTAAACCCTATTTTAGGTCCCTATAAAAGTAGATATCAGTTCACTGGTAAAAGTGAATCTGAACTATTTACATGCTCGATCACTATAATTTATGAAACACATATTTATTTCAGAACCAAACATTTTGTTTTAGGTTGAAGTTGAAGAATATCATAATATTGATGTTAAATATGATCATCCAAGAAAGATCCATCCGATAGAGATCCATCATAACAAGTTTATCAGAGTGATTCCATTAGAGTGAAATCAATCATATCTTGGTTCACTGGACAGAGTTCCATTGGGAAAAAAATTGTGATATGTCTATTAAGTTCAAACTGAATGTAATGGGGAATATTTGAAGGAGAATCAAACAAGACTTACTATTGGACATAGATCATCATATTGAGGTTTTAAGAATGGGAAGAGCAGACTAATTGTGATAAGAAATATTTTTGGATTAAGGTTCTGGATTATGTTTCAATATCAACAAGTTCCATTTTGAATTATTAATGTTCATGATGATTTTATTTAAGTGAATTTGGTTCCATCTTACTTATAGAGGAAGTGAACAATTTTTGAAGGGAATCATAAATAAATAATGAAAGTGAATCTTGTGACTATGGAGAGATAGTAGTTGCTAAAATTGATTCATTATGGGAAGTGGATACTGGAATTGATAGTTGGGGGGTATTAACAAAAATAACTAGAAATTTTCTACTGTGATTGTAGAATTATTCTTTTCATGTGATTTTTTATTTCAGAAAAAACATATTAATGGAATCCTTGTTAGTGGGACTATCAATCATGGAAAGGTGTTGGTCATTATATTGAACCCAATAAATACAATGTACTTCATTCTATTTATCTTTTCTACATACGAAATTGGAGGTTGTGTGTTATATTCCAGTGTATCATAACTCTAGAATGTTTCATATTGTAATAACGTTTTTGTTAAAGAGTTATGAAACGTTATTAATATATAAAAAGAAACAACTGATTCACCCACAGCTTAGTGGTCTTGATTATAATAAGGAACATCTATAATAGTGATATTTCATTAGATATATGAAAAACCGTTCATTAATATTATGTGATGAGAATAGATATATAGTGGATATATATTATATATCATGATCTGATGACATATTCCACCTTTCATTATAGAACTGTGGGAAATCTAGAATGTTGACATCATTCCATGATCAAATTGAGATTTAAAAAATAAATTGATTGTTCTTTAGGGAAGTGTTCAAGAATAATCTTCCTAGAGATCTTCTTGATAGTGGATGGATGATAAAATTTTAATATATTGACAATTCAATGGTATATTGATGAATATTTTGACATGTTAATAATGTGTCATTGGTTGGAACATGGATCTACATGAATGATGATATTTTCTTTCGTAATATTCTTAAAAATATCATCAAGATAGATATTTTTTTTAAATATCATTTTGAATACTTTTTTCAATAATGATACATGATGGATCAATAATCATTGGATATACCTGAGGCCTATTATAGAATCAAAAATTAATTCACAATACATTCTTTAATTGACGAAATATTTTTTAAATTAGTGTTACCTACTTTTATATACCTCAAAATTGATATTTTTGATGAACACTATAAGATATGGATTCTAGAATCAACTTATTCACATGTAATCCCCTTAAGTCTCTTTATAAACCACTTTCTTTAAATCCAAAACATGAGTTTAGAAACCTTGTTGTGTAAGATTCTTCTATGTGGCATGAAACATAATTTGGTCTTCAATCCTAGGAAGAATTTGTATTTATTCATCAATTTACTAGAGGTAGGATGTTCCTTACCGTTTGGGCCTCTTGTATATACTTTACTCTATGGTATTATTATTAAGTTCAATTTCTTGTTTTCATACTTGAGTTTAATCACATGTGGGTGTGTGTACACTATGATACCCATTATTTTTCTTGATTCTAGGAGTCTTATAGGTTATATTGTTACCATTATTGATATTGATCCACTTTTTGTTATATGATGCTACAATCTTCCCATGATGTCATACTATACTTGTTTTATCATGATCTACCTTGTTGTGTATTATTTTTCCTTTAGAGTCTTGGTTCTTGGTATATGTGACAAGTGACCACCACGGTGTGATTAAACCTTAGAGTGATAGTTCAAATTATGTGTGATGATGATGATGATGAAATACCACTACATAGGTAAAGATCATGATATCCTTATGGCCTAGATGAAACTCGATGCCTTGAGGATAATGAGTAGCATATTCAAATAGATGCATTATGGATATTGAGATACATTTTTCCAGCCTTTTGGATACTGCTTGATCATTTTTAATTACCCTCGACCATATTTATAGCATGGTGTGAAAGTATATAGGGTTGGGGGTTTGTGGTAGCATAGTTAGCACGCAACCGCTCAATATGTGTTTTTATGAATTTTATGCGTAGTTTATCATTCATCAATTTCATGGAATACAATAATTATATATGTTCACACTTGTTAATGATTTATTTGTGGTTTCCTATCAGGTTTTCATACTAACACCTAGTATAATCATTTTGATACATGTGAAGAATTCATGTATAGGGATCTAGGAACAGAAAAGTGGCTCATATATGATAGTTGAGAAAATAATCCAACAGCTAGGAGTAGTATCAATATCTACTCTAGAAGATACTAATATTTATTCATTTATTTACGTATATTCATTTATACTTGGGTTTATCTTGCCACACTAGGTACCCTGTTTACTTATTTTAATGACTGATATTTCATCTATATAGTTTGTACATATTTACTCTAATTATTATATTTTTTTATATCCGGTTATATTATTATTGGGTGATGAAATGATACATATGGTATAATATTTCCACTAATTATGCTTGGTCCATAACTTTTAGTTGACAGCCTATTACGCATGGGGCGGTGCACATGAGGTCATATAACTCCCAATATCCGACCTTGTGGTTCGGGTTTGGGCATCAAAAAATTTTAGCTGTGAACATTTTTCTTCTTTTCTTTGGAGTAAAACTGGTCATGGTATAGTTGATATGGAATAATGGGACTTGGATATGTGAGTTACCATTTTCATGGACATATCATGTGTAATAAACCTCTATGTAACCATTGATGATATTACAGTTATGGAATTTTAAGTTTTTTAGTGTGTACATGCATCATGACTATGCATGTATAATCAAATTGAATATATATAAATATTTTTGTGATTTATTATAGTTTCAAATTTAATTCCCTGATGTGTGATATCTTTTCAGGATAGAATTTTCCCCTATTGTGTGATATATCTGTTTTTATTACTATTGTTATATATCTATACTGGAATTAATTAATATAGCCTAGGAAAGATTTTATGTTTGTATAAATATTACTATGACTAACATGTAGGGAAGATATATTGGTTAGTGTTAGGAGTTCATCTCGGAGTAGTGGTGGTGTAAAGAGAGTAGTTAGTAGATTACAATTAATGTTAGTTGTGACACATTAAGTGGAACTACCCTACTCTTGACATGGAACTTGTAGAAATGGTCTATGATTTGAATTGTTTGTGACACTATCTCTTTGGAATGAGGATTATTATCTACACTGACCATAATATCCTTCATTATTTGAACAGATAGTAGGAAATGAACTTGAGGTAGAGGTGCTGGGTAGAGTATATATATATGTTTGACTTTGAGATGGTTTATCGTCCAGTAAGTGTAATATCATTATAGATTCTCTTAGACATAATATGGAGGTAGCTCGAGATCTTTTTGGTCACATATTTTCTAATAGACCAAATAAATTCAAGATGGTTAATTTACCTAGAGTTTCTATGTAGCGGGAATGATTATATGGAAAGGATTTGATATATAATATCCCCAAACCAATACACCTATACTTATTGCATACAAAATATTCTGTACATTTTTGGATTTAATTCTAATAAATGTTTTCCAATTTCAACAATCCAAAATATATAACACCAAAAGGAAATATTTGTGAACTTATATTACTAAGGACTGTTTAAGTTTAGTGTTTTAGAGAATTAGGGAAAAATATTACATAATAATAACCATATCTTAAATTTTTTTTACAACTATATTTAGTATTTATTATTTGACAATAAGTCTTTATCATGTTGCATAAAACTCAAATCACAAGAAACCTTTCTAGTCATAATTCATTTAACATCATTCTTCATAACCAAATAAAATGTAACATAAGAATGGTGAGCTCCCATAGTTAGTATGTGTAAATATAATAATTAACAATTTTATGTCACTAGTGAGTAAAATATTAGAATAAGGGTCTGATTAAATAATCAAAGTGGGTGATCATAACATAAGATAATTCATACCCATCAAACATGGATCATAAATCAAGAGACATGGCATAATTTTTTAACATAAGACAAGAGCTTATAAGTCATAAATAATGATCAATGTAAAAAATAATCCTTGGAAAAATGATCTATTAGAACTCATAACAACCATAGATAAATTATCTAGGAGACATGGGAAATAATTATCACTACAGTCATATAATTAATCATAAAAATAAAATAACCTAGTTGATAAATTTAAATAATATATTAGGATAAACCTCCAACATGTTAAATCCATCGCTCTGTCCAAATAATTTTAGAAATGTATTTGTCTCACCCATCATCATAGGATAAAGAAGAATCACTCATCACTTTAAACAATTACCATTAATGATAACATGTATATAATGTATGGTTTTTTTCACTTTTCACCACAACAATATCCATTTTCCTTTCATTTATTAATTTACCCATGAAAAATAAATGGGCTCCATAAAAATCTCACTAAAAAATCATAATCCATCTAGAGAAAGGATAAGGATGGTATCATTATAAGATATACATTGTGGAGCATAAATAACAATAAGGATTTTAGTCATTGATAAATACAATTAAAGGATCATCAACAACAGTACTGGGGAATATTCCATTTCCAATTTGAAAATCACTTTTAAAACTCATAATTTCTAGAATATTTGGAAAAAAATTCCTTTTAAAAGAACCATTGAAACTTATAAATAGATATTAAAATCATTGATAATTCATAATGACACAAAATTCCATTCATCCCATATTCGTTAAAGCAAATATTATATTCTTGACATATGAAAAAAGTAACTTTTCAAGAAAAATATTGAGAATATTATTTTTAAACCATTTTGGAAAAACAAAAACATTAATAAAATATAACATAAATAGTCATTGAATAGTATTTTAAAATATTCTTGAAAACATTATAGAAAATATGGGTATGAATTTTTTTTCAAATGAAATAGGAAAAATAAGGACAATTATTCTTAAAAATAATTTCTAAACCATTTTGAGTACCAATGAGATAAAAATGGAACTAAAAATTCATAATTTTATAAATAAAGAGAGGATAATAAAAATGAAACTTGATTATTAAATAAGAACAATATAATTTCTTTATTGTAAATTTAATCCTAAATAATCCTAATTAAAATTGGATTGAAATATAAATCCCTTACAACTTTGGTTTGTTTCGAATTAGAAGCTCCCTGAAACAATAACTTCAAATGAAACTTTAAATATCTTGAAAATAAGGATATTAATGATATAACACGTCAAAGTGGAAGTATAATATACTCATAAACATAAATAGGTTTATAACATCAAACATGTCTCAATGAATTGATATTGAGATGAATAACCCTTACAACTTTGGTAATCTACGAATAAAAACCTCATGAATAAAATAACATCATATGTATTTGAAAATATACATAATTTTCATGAATTTAATAATAAAATAAATAATGTTTAGTATATAAACCACACTAGAGAAGTAATATGTGAATATATAATATGTCTCATACAAAGAAAAGTTATATGGGAAACCTTTACAAAGATCATTTCATTGAGTTGAGAATTAATAAATAGAGTTATTATGATTAAAAATTATTATTCCACACAAAATAAGTTTATATATAAAATATATCAAACAAAGTTCGTCTAAAACATAATATTTTTATAATATAATCAATTAGTAAGCGATACAACCCAATGAAATAAGTTTGAGTTAAGAAATCCTTACTTCGATTCTGGACTTGATATGCATGCCATTTTAATCCTATATAATAAAATTATAATTATTATTTAATATTTAAGGAACATTTTTTTATTTTATTACTTTATCATTAAAATATTTATTTCATATATTTCAATGACATATTATAGTACTTAATCGATTATATCAGTGACAACAGTTTTGAGCACATTAAATTCATAATTGAATATTGAATTCGGTACGTTGAACATAGTCCAGGAGGAAATAATTCCATAATATATGTAACAATAATAATGAAATATTTTTCATTTTTATAAATTAATACTAATTTTAAAACTAACCATGAAAAATTGTCCAGACAAATGAAATACGTTACCATCATGGAGATGGATGGTTGAACGTATAGATGAGTAACATTTCTATTTTTCAACAAACATGAGGTCAAAAATGTAATTATATTTTTCCCAAAAGGTTATTATTATATCCTAAATAACTTATTATTTCTTTAAATATACCTATATATAATATATTTGATATTTAGATTTGAAAAAAGAATGACATTGCTTCCTAGAGGTGGTATTTGAAACATATGTATGAATGATGCTTTGAATTTTAAATGGATGGAAATGCATGAAAATAGATGATATATTATATTTGAAGAATTATAATTATGACACTAATATCATATAAATAATTTAAATACATAATTATAATCATCAATGAGAGGTGGAAAAGGAAGATGAATTACATCAGTTCACGAGGAGATAATCCACCACACATGAATAACGGTTTCATTTCCCATTTGAAGGATGAGAAGAAGGATAAAGTTTATTCCATTATGAAATAATATATTATTATATGGTATATAATGATGTTATTAAATAAAAATGGATTGGATGTTTTTTTATTGGGATATAATCAGAAATAAAACTAAAACATTTGGTAAAAGTTTATACTTCTTATTCATAAAACCTCCTTTTATTTATACATTAAGCTCTATAAGTCTAGAATAATTACCAAATTGAGACCTCTAGGATATCAGGAGGGATGTTAAGAAAACATTTATCCATTTATAGGATGACACAAATTTCTCTTTATATGTGGAGAGGAGAGGAGAGGGTGTCTTTTTATAGGAGAGGGAGGGGCACTTTTAAATTTACATGAAATATTATAAAATAAAAAGTTTTAAAATCATTTAAAATGATTAAAAAATGAAACGAAATAAAATTTAAGTTAGATGTGGTCTTAATATAATCATCCAATCATATTTGTTTTTGGGTTTATATATCATTTTAAACCATATATTTTTTATTAATTCCTATTTTAACCATTTAAATCATAACTAATGTAACAACAATTTCAATATTAAAGGTCCATAAATTATTCTCTAATGTAAAAATTAGATCTTAAATTGAAAATTGATGAAATATATGACAATTTATCAAATATTATTTTCTTAGTTAAAATTTATAAGATTCTTAAAAAAATTTAAAAAATATTATATAACATAAAATATCATTAATGTCTTTTTAATATCTATTCACAGATTTTGGCTTTAAAAAAATAATAACAGGTACGTAATTCGAATTTTAATTCGTAAAGAATAAATTATGAATTATTATTAACTACAAAATTCTTGACATAACATAATTAATCCATGTTCTTGAGCTTTTTCAATTTTTAAAACCATTTACATTTATTTTCTACTTATTGCACAAGAAACTTGTTTACGTTGTATAAGAGGTTAAGAAAATTATTTAATAAATAATAATTAAAAATAAATTAAAATAATATAAATAATAGAATTACACAAAAAATAAATTTTAATATTCATTAAAAAATTATTTTTATTCTTATGGGAACATATAAGAGAAACACGATGGTAAGAGAATGACATTTTTTATTTTTCATTGATTATAATAATATATAATTAATTTTCAAAGAAAAATGCCACAAATGTTTCATTAATTAAAATATTTGATGATTATTATTTATCCAAAATCATTAAATATATTAAATTCACGTTTTTGGGTTATTTTTAGGACTTATCAAATTATTGTAAATCTTAATTACCCAATTTAACCTTACTGAGTTGACAAATATTTATTATAGATATTATTCATAATGAATATAAATAAAATGGAAATATATAAAAAAACAACGAAATTTTTATTTTAATATGGAATAAATTTTTTAATAGTCAAAATCTATAAGTGGTAGAATTAAATTTAAGATAAATACTCAAAACACAATAATAAATAGTTTTTAGAAAAATGCGTTTTAAGCCAATAATTGATTTTATACCAATATTTGGTTTAATGATGTTTCAAATTTAATTTATTTGATTATATATAAGAAAAAAAATTATGTTACTTTGAAATAATATTCAAATCATAATGTTACTTTTAAATTAAATGAAATGACATTTAAAAAAATTAGAATTTTTTACCATTGAGAGAAAAATCATTCATTTCAAACAAATCCCAAAAATATAATCCTTAAGGAAACTTGTTTTGATGATTTAAAAAGTGATATAATTTTTAATAAATAATATTTATAAAAATTTTATAAATTAATTATAATATTGTCTCAAAAAAATCAATAAAAATCATTTTTGAAGAAAAAATATTTTTGATGAAAAAAACCACATTACAAAAAAAATGAGTTCTTATTTACAAGGAATATATCATTATATTTAAATTTATTATAAATTTTCATCATAATTAGGTTAATTATATTAAAACCTTATAATTTAATGGCTATGTTATAATGGTCAAATTTAAATAATATTTTTTATAATACATCAGAATTCTCTTAAGTCTCGATGTTGTGTGACAAGAAAGCTATTGAACATCGTGTTTTTTAAAATATTGGTGTGTTACATGATAATGAGGTAGACTTTGGATAGAGATTATGTTATCCTTATTAAAGGGAGAGTTTTATTCCTTACTTCATTTAAGTAGGAGCCTATGAGGGATTTCCGTACCTCTAAGTGGGTGGTACATCCTGGGGTGACAAAGATGTTCCGTGAATTCAGATGGCTATTCTGGTGTCCGTTGATAGAGAGGGACATCATAATATTTGTGTCATAATATATTACCTACTAAAGGGTAATTTCTAAACCCCAACATTTAAGTGTTCTTCTACATCCAATTCTGATTCCTATGTGGAAGTGGGGGGGGGTATCATGATGGAATTTATGATGGGATTTCCTAGGACCCAATGGAGTTATGAAATTGTTGTGGTTATTTCCAATTAATTGATGAGATATTCCAAATTTTTGATAATACATGAGACTTGCTAATTATATGATATAAGAAAATTGAATGTCTATGATATATATATATACATATACTTTTGTTGAGAATTATATCTGATAGAGACACATTTTTTTTTTCATGGTCTTGACAGGGATTATAGAATGACTTAAGGACTCATTTAAGGTTGAGCGCAACATACCATCCTAAGACAGATGGAAATTATGAGTGGAATATTTTCATATTATATTATATTCTTTAGGATTGTTTCCTATAATTCAGTGGATATCGGTATGATCTATAATCCTTTGATGAGTTCACATAGAACAATAGTTACTAGGTTTCAATTCAGATGGTACATTATGAGGATGTATATGTCAGGCCATGCACTTCACCAATTTTTTTTCACATGGTTGGTGAAGAAGTATTTATAGGGACCATTATATAACATGGTATCCCATGCGAGAATTTATTAGAAGAAAAAGGGGTCAATTATAGCTCAGATCTAGTATAAGTCTTATTCTATCTAAAGGAGTAGACCTTCTGATTTTGCTGAAAGAGACTAGGTTTTTTAAGGGCGACACCTCAGTTAGGCCATCAGAGATTGAGGATGCACAGAAATCATGATCCATGTTATGTTAGGTTCTTAGTGATCAAAAAGAAGGTTGGGATTGGGGTGAAATTTATAGTTCTTCCGTATTTCTATGAAGGTATGTGCGACATGTTTCTTTTATCATATATTTGAAGGTAGATGTTTGATCCTACATGTCATCAGTGGAAAGGATGTTGAGTCAGAGAAAGATGTTTCATATGTGAGTCACTTAGTGAATATTTTAGATTGGATCAAGAAATTCACTCACAAAAATATTATAACAATAGTATAGATGTTATGGAACCATGGATGGATACAAGAGGAAATATAAGAGAGAGAGTATAATTTTTAATCACAAGGAACTAAGTTATTTGAGAAGAACCTTTGATGTTACTTCTCAAGGATGATAATTGATTAGGTGGATAAAATTGTAACATCAAAAATTTGACTCTATTTATGAGACGTTATGTTTTTTTAATTATCCTCAAACTTTAAATCATTTTCTATTATGGGTAATTAAGTGGATAATTTTTAGTTGTTGAGTGTGTAGGTTTTAAATGTGGAATAATTGAGGAGGGAATTGGATTTGGGTTGAATTGAAAATTACTACAAAGTGACCAATGTATCTGTCTTACCATATAATGGGGTAATATTGAATATGATGGCTATAGAAGACCCCACTAGCCAACGTATGGTTGAGGGAAAATGCATAAAATTTTTCCAGGAACTCTAACAAACTACTGGCCAGTCACTAACCAGATGGTTGACTCACTGGATGACTAGTAAAGCCAACAAGTTGGATAGTCTTTCCAGCATTTGGGTGCATTAAATTCACCCCACATGTTTTAATTACATGTTGTTTTACACCTTTTTTATCCCCAAAATATGACCCTACACCTTTTTTTAATTTTAGACTTTGGCCATTAGTCTTACTGATGTCCTATATATCCCCCTTGGTTCACCAACCTTTGAAAATGTATAGTGATGTGAAAATGGAGATTAATTATTAGATCTATTCCAAATTCATAACCTTCCATGTGCAATGAGAATATTTATATGGTGTATCTACATTTTATTTTATGACCAATTTATGAACTATCATTTTATTTATAAAATATTGGTAGATCTATTAATTAGAAATCACTCCACGAACCAATCGATAACTACCAATAAATACCTATTAGAAAATGAACAAGAGTAATCTTCCTAGGAATATTATTTATAGATATTTAATGATATATCCTTAATCAATTGATAATTCCATGGTATATTGAATGGGGTTTCTGCATGACTATGATGTATTGTTGACCGTAGCTCAGTTCTATAAGAATGATTACCTTTTCTTGGTATGTTTCTTAGAATGATTATCATGAGAACTATTTCATCTTGAATGTCATCTTGGATCATTTTTTCATTGACAGACTGATGATGGATAAAAAATTATTGGCTAGACCTAAGACCTCTTCTATAATTGATAATTAATTGACATTCCATTCTTTAATCAAAAAAAGATTCAGTGAATTGGTATTTCTTCCATTCACATAACTCATTATTTACTCTGTTGATGGAAACTGTAAATTATGTGTTTCTAGAATCACATTATTAAAAATTAATATCCTCAATTATCATTCGAAACAACTTTCTTGACAAATGAAACTAATGTTGGAAACCCTTAACATGAGACCTTCTTCACTGTGCTGTGAAATATTGTTAAGTATTTTATCCTTGATGAAAATTTGAGTAACTCATCAACATCGTTAAGGCAGGAAGTTATTTACTATTTGGGGTTATCTTATACACTTTATTCTATTGTATGATTCTTGTATTGGATTATTTGTTTTCATGCTTTATTAATATCACATGTGGGTGTGTGTGTAGACTATGAAACACATTATGACTATTGATACCATTATTTTTCTAGTGTATCTTGTCAACTATTTTGATGTTCATTCACATGTTGTTTTATAATTATAGTACATTCTCAGGATTTCATACATTTTATCACTCTCTATTATGTTGGTTATTATCATTCCATTAGAGGGTTTGTTCTTCGTTTATGTGACAAGAGACCATCATGGCATAATTACCACTTAAAGGGGGTGTGCCCATGACATATAATGATGAAGAAGGTATACCCTAATGTAGAGTAGGATATTGATATCCTTGTGGCTAGACATAAATCGATGCCTTAAGGATATCAAGGAACATTTTTGAAATTTATGCCAAAAATATTTGATGTATCACGACAATCTCAATTCTTTATGGATAAAAATAGAAATTTCTCTAGTCTTGAAACTAGTTTATGATTTTTTCTTATTAACGTAGATCATATTTCCTCTGTGGAGTTGATGTTGTTATGACTCGGGTTTTCTGGTATCTTGGTTAGAACATGTTCACAAGAAATGCGATTGTATGTATATTTTGATTACTTTATCATTTAAATTTTTTAGGGAATACACATGTTATAAATGTGAAAACTTTTTATTGAAGTATTAGTTATGTGCTTCTGGATTTTAGTAATCACACCATAAATGATTACTTTGATGTGTGTATAGACTTCATATATAGAGATCAATGTAATGTCAAGGGGCCAATGGTAGGTAGTTGATCTAAGGATCACTAATATGGAAGTGTTACTAAGAGTTACATTGAAATATACTACAATTTATTTAACAATATGAACTTATAATAGGGTTTACATTGCTACATTGGGAGACATGTTTACTTAATTATATAACTGGTATTCTATTAACATAGTATTCACATGTTTACATTGATTATTATATTTTCATATATTATTATTTTATGGTTTAATAATATTAGGGATTTAGTCTCCCCACTAATGGAGTTAAAACCCACATTGCTAGTCAGTAACCACTTTCATGTTTGGAGACACACATGATGCCATTTGACATTTCAACTTAGACCATACAACACCGGATGGGGTGTTACACCTTATTACCTTCCTCTTCTTGACTTTTCATTCCCTCCCACTATTACCAAATTTTTAGATTAGTAATTTCACAAAATTAAAAGTGAAATTTAATCAAATTACTTATAATATTTTCCTTCATATTAAAAATGAAATAAGTGGGATGTTTCCAATATTTTTTTTCTATTTATTTTTTTTATTAAAATCCAAATGGTTTAGGGATTCCTTTGTTTAGGGACTTGATTTAGGGATTTTTGTGGGTTTCAATAATTTGGTATTCAAATTGATTAATATTTAAAGTGATTATCAAGAATTATTACTATGTTATATTGTTATTTTGGTTTTATGATTCTTGACTGATGATATTTTTAAAATTTTAATTACATAGTTATAAATCATTGCATAATGTTTTTAGGTGATATCTGGTATCCATTTGGATGTTCTAAATGTGTTTTTATTGGAATTATTAAGGCTCCCCTATGTATATGGTATGAATGACTCAAATCATTTAGTGATTTTTTGTTAAATACACTTAATATTCATACTTCTATTTTCCAGAAATAGAAATCGATAAATTACATAATTTTTAGAATTCTGAATGAATAAATTTCAAAATCTATATATTTTATGAAAATAATTTCTTGTAGGTTGATTTTTCAAAAAAATATGAATTATATGAAATGTGATGTTTTATTTTATGAACCCATATATTTTTACCTTATGAGAATAATGTTTACTATTTATGTTTTATTAATAATTTAAGGATTATAATTCATTAAGTCTTGTATAAAATTCAATCATATATTTTTACCATATCATTTAATTCCATATAGTGGACTTTAAAACTCAAGATGTATTGTTTGACAAGTTTCATAATAGAAATGATATTTAGTGTGTATAATCCATTCATGAAACTTATACTGTTATTTGTTTTGAATTTTGTGATGAGAAATATTGATTAATGGTGCTAATGATGTTCCATTTATTAATAAGGATACATTTATATTGATATTTACTGTGTTACTCAAAGGGAGATCATTTTTCCCATGATAACTTGGCTAATTTATAAGTAAATGATCAAAAATAAACTTTAGTTAAAAGATAAATCTATTAAAAGGTGATAGTGAGGTTTAATTGGCGGAATAAAATGGTTTCTCTTGGATGTTCTTAGACATTATTTCCCAGAATTGTTTTAAAGAGAATGTTTGTATTTTCAATAGTAATTTGATTTCATTAAATGAAGTGAACAAATATTTTTTTATCATTTCATAGACTTCAACTCATAACATTTTTAAAAACCATCTCCTACTAAATAAAATATTTTACTATTTTTGAAAAAAATTATTTCCAGTTAACAATTTCCAAAATGAATTAATGTTTAATCCATTTTGAATAATTAAAATCATGTATAAAAACTTTTCCCTTAACTTATAGAGCCACTTTTATAATGAAAATTATTTTATCACTTTTGTTTTAAATTATTGATACTTACCTTATAGATAGACTATACAAACATGTGGAATCCTAAATTCAATAATTGTGTCTAACCTCATTCCTCCATGGGGGTTATGATAACTATGTGTGGATTATGGAAAACGTTATATATAGTCTATCACTTATGTTGAGCCTAGCCATTACCAATGTATTGGTGGGAAAATTTTATTCCCAGGTCTAAACACTAATCTTATGTTAGTAACTTTACATGGTCAAAGGTTTAACATGAATTTCTATTTAGATGACAGAAAACATGCTACACCATGGATTGTGACATGTTTGGTATATGTTATCTACCATGGATATTTACATGAGTTAACCTCCATGAGTTTAGGAATAATTTTTAAATTTGTTTTATGTGTTATTTTAATTTAGTTATGATATCAATATGGAAATTGTTTATATTAGGTAATGTTTTCTCTTTTTTAGTGTAGATATATTGATTATAGTTAATATGATTGATATTCTCTTATGTGAGGATACTTATTTGATAGTTGATCAGTATGTTAGTTGATCTATATTCATATTATTATTTTCGTTCCATGTAAATATAGTGGAATATAATTTATATAGATTTCATGAGTAGGTGTTTGAAGCCATTATAGGTATGTATTCATATGGGATGGGATTTGAACACACATAAATTATTACAGAAGGATATATGGGATAGTTTCAAAATAACCAAAAATTCTATAACAATTACTTTTTCCATAAGGGTTTAGATGATACTCTAATTAATATATGAACTATCCAATTTCCAATAGATAGTTTTTCCCTCTAAGGGACATAGATATGGTGACATGGTAATAACATGTTGGGAATAAAATAATTCAAAATATAATCCTACTCATTTAATATTTCAAGGTTTTTACTCATATTAGGTATTATTTGATAATGGATGTTGACTTGAAGAAGGTATAAAAGGTATGAATCCTCTCGATATAAGGTGTTATGTGAAATTTATTATAATTCATATATAATTTACCTATTTACTATTCATTTCATTTTAAAGAATTTCTTTCCCTAAATAAATTATATATATTTATTTATATAAATTGGTATACACATTATTACATACATTTTCTATATTTTTAACAGGGTTGAGGCATGGTGGTAGTGACCTTCTATGTATATATACACTAACTCCCTACATGAACACCTTGATGGGAATGAAACTCTTCATGTGTTAAAATATTGATAAACTTTAGCATTTTAATGTTTGTGCCTACCTTATTCTTGCGAATTGTAGATATCAGAACCTTGTTTAGACTAGATCACATTTGGAGTTGGTTTTGGAGCTCTTAATTGTTATGTGGGAGTGGATAATCAGGTTTTTTGTAGTTTCTTATAATAATTACACATTTGGAAACACTCTTTAACAGTCCTATGATTTTTTATTTAAAATTATTTATGTTTAGTGGTTTTGAAACTATTTATTCTTGATTATATGCATTATGTGAGATTATGGTACGGTTTCATATGTATCAATTATTCATATAGGGTTTATATTATGTTATGGTTACAGAAGTCCATTTACGGGAGTACCAATAGAAGATGATGGAATTTTGGGTTCTTATTGTCCATATAACCCAACATAACTTATTGTTTCAAGAATACCTTATTTCATGTTATATTTTACTTCTAAGGGGGCGGGGTTTGGTATGCCTCCCACTTGAGTATCATTAGACCCAAAACGTTCAAAACAACTTGGGTAGAATGTGTGCTGTTCTTGAGTTTTTTTGATGATTTTATTAGAGTAAATAATTTGTTACAGAGTCACACATTTTTCAAAGTTTTATGAGAGTTTTTTTTAGTCCTTTGTATTTTTAATTTTTTTAGACATGGTTAGGGAATATTAGAATATGATAAATAATCCATAGAAAGGCCTGATCAACCAATTTATGGGGGAAAATCATGTTACTAGTGGATGTTTGGGAAGTGATTTTTCAATATCGGTCTAAACCAGTTTTACCTTTAGATATCTTGAGTGTGATTTGGTATCTCTCAAGAAGTGATTAAGGCTTATTCAAGAGCCAAATGTTTTGGGTAACCTTTCATTATAAAATCAAGTCATACTTTTAGGAATGAGAATAATTTTTTATTTTGATTAATAAATATGAAAAATATATTAATTTATTAAATAAAATAATATAATAAAAACAAAATTTTCTATTATGCCTTATTAGGTGTTATCTAATTAATTATATTAACTCACACACCTATTTGTTATGATCATGTTACTTATATTGTTTATATTCATGATTAAGTATGTTATCTATTTATTTTTATATTACTCCTTTTTATGTGTTTTAAATTCATTAGTATACTACCTAATTTATACTTTTAATATTTAAAAATATCTACATATTTTATATAATCAAGCATGAATAATGTTTTCCATTTAGTGTTTCTTTATTAACCTTCTATATATTCTCATTTGAGGATTTACTATTGATCATTCTATATATAAATATAGGATTGTTTTTTGTTATTGATTTTTTATAGTTTTTATACCCTAATTATGTTATATCTTCTCTAATAGTTAATGGAATCATGCATTTTGTCCTTACATATCGCAAATTATGTTAGTTATTTTAATATTTTTAAAATTATGTGATTGTTTCCAACCTAAGATACTAAAACAAACATGATTTATCAATATAATGTTTGGAAAATGGAAATTGATGTAAAACATGATTTTTTAATTGGAAATGGTTTTAAAATAACATCCTTATGGTAAAAGGGATTAAGAAGTATTAATTAATGTAAAATTAACCACATTTATAATTAGTAACAAAAAATTATTTCATCCAAAATTTATATGTTAAATAAGATGATTTCTTTAACCCTATATTTTTTTAAAATGGATTTAACATTCAATTTAAAGATTTGTATCTATTTTCTCCAAAAATTATATGTGTGTTATAAAATTGTTTGAAAAATGGTTGTAACTTGAACATGTTTCCAAAATATGATTTTGAGATGGAAAATATTTTTTTCAAAAATGAACTCTTTAAACTGAAAATCCATTAATGAAATATTAATTAGTTCTCTGTAGAACAAACTTATCAAGGAAAGTGTTTTGATGAATGGGAATTCAATTTTATTGAATGAATAAAATAATATGGTTTAGTATTATGGTGGGGTATTTTTGGAAAACTCTTATGTTATTGGGAGTATCACATAAAAAATGTTATGTTGTTTCTAAGTAATGTTTTGTTGAAATTTCTATAAGTGGTTTAGGATGTGTATTATTATGTTGGTTTTTATTTTTCCTTGAGGATGATATTTTTTGGTGAAGTGTGATTTAGGTGGAAATTTAGAGGTAGTCTATTTTTTTTATTATCATTTTGGAGTGTTATATCATGACTATGGATTATTTTTTGTTGGATGATTTGATATATTCCAATAGTTATTATGGTAAATGGAGGTTTATTTGAGATATCATGCCTTTGATTTTATGTCTCATTATATTTCTCAAATATGATAAGTCATGTGGTGGTAAGATTGTCATATCCCATGTACCAATTAGAGTGATTCTATAGTTAAAAAGGCCATAAGCGGTACCAATGAGTTATTAAAGAGAATTTGATTTCAATTTTTTGTTTTTGGTTGGGAGATAATTGTTAATTTTGAGATTCTATTTTGGATTCTGAAGCTAGAGGTTAGAAATAGTGGAATATTTATGTATCTCACAGGGTTAGGGAGGTGATATAGGTGATCCGGAAGCCCGAAGAGATATTCCCTCTATAATATTTTTTTAAGGAGGGTTGTTGGTACTTGATGAGAGCTCATTGGGTAACCATTGAACATTCCAAAATGACAAAATCCTCTTGTGGTGACAATAAGGTACCTGATAACTGCAAAACCAGTTCCCCTAGTCCTATGTATAGTTTTTCATTAATATATGATATTTTGGTCTTTTTTATCCTCTATTTTTTCACCAAATAGGAACTACTCAGTTTCATTCCACCTTCTCTAGTAATGAGGTTCTCTCAATTCCCCTTTTTCATAATCCTCCCCCTTCTACCTCTTCCATAATGGGAGATTAATAGAGATTCCTTCAAGAAATATTAGACAAACCTATAATATCCTTCATTTCTTCTTGTCTACATCTTCCCTTTTTCTTCCACTCCACAGTGACCAGGTTCATTGGTGAAGGATTTCACAATACCCAAGGTGAAATATAATCTAATTCATTGGATTATATAACCTTTTAATAGGTATGACCTAAATTTGTGGTTCTTAACCTTTTGATCAATATTTTGTTAATGTTTAATTATACAGTAATTTTCAGGGGTTATTTGATTTGAGTTATTTATTTAGGTATTATTGGGGTTATTCTAATAGATTATTATAATAGAATAATATTTATAATGATCATTGGGAGTTTCTTCTTGGGATAAAGTTATTTTTTTTTTGGTTTCATGATTTTATACTTATGGTAGTTTTAAAATTTAAATTGACTGGTTATGAATCAGTTTATAATGTATACTATTAGTACTTCTGTGGTCTCTATGATATGCTAAAGGATAGTTTGGAATAGTTAAATCTCACTTATTGATAAGTTTTGTAATACTAATCAATTTCCGTGTTTTTTTAATAAATGTCTTAAATACACCATCCACTATTTTTCAAAAATAAAAATCTAAAACCATAAATTATTTTCAGAACTAGGAATATATTTATTTTAATTAATATATTTTTATTGTAAATAAAAGTTCGTTATGGTTGAATTTAAAGTCAACTACTTATTTATTAGAACAAGTTCCTGGAACATGTGTCTCTATCTCTTGTGGGATTGATATTTACTATTTATGTTTATGTATAACTTCAACATGAAAAATTCTTTATTTAATGGATATAATGAAATCATACATTGTTGATATATCCTATATTTCCTTATTGGGGGTTTTTAAATTCATGATGTGTTGTTTGAAAGGATGATTGGTTATTTATAATTGGAATTGGTATTAATGTAGGTAATTCAACCTAGAAAGTTGTATTGGGTTATCGTTTAGATTCTATATTAATACCTCTAGGATTATTATTATACTAATGTTTTCATTTATTGATAAACACACATTCATTTTGATATTTATTACGTGAATATAAGGAAGACTATTCTATAATATAAAAAACTGCTTATGTAATAAGTCAAAAAGTCATATATAAATTCTATTTAGAGCTGCATTAGTGGTGAGGTTCCTGTGTGTTTAGATAAGTGGAATGATATAGAAGATATTGGATGTTATTTGTCTTTTATATAGAATTTTTTTAAATAAAAAACATCTGTTTTTCAATACTATCTTTTTTTAATTAGTTGAAGTATAAAAATGGGTTTTGATCGATTTTTGGGCTTAAAATTGTATAATGATTTTCATAAAATCATTCCCCCATTAGAAGCATTAATGTCACTATTATTGATAAAATATCTATTTTATGGTAAAATTATAAACTTTTATTTATAATTTAATTAATTTTAAATAATGTGATTCAAGTGTAAAGCCTTTTTTTCTTATGTAAATGTACCATGTTTTGTAAGATTTTTTTCTCACCAATGATTTATATGATATGATGTTAATTTAAAAAGATCCCAACCAAATGCGTGGAATCCAAAATTAAACACTTACATGCTTCATCATTTCTAATTGGGGGGTTTGATGGTATTTTTGGGTTATGTCTAATATTATACATAGTGTATCACCTTTGATGACCCAAATTGTAACCCATGTATTGGTGGGAATATTTTATTCCTAGGTTTATACACCTTTTATATGAACAAACATTCAAAATGTAAAAGTGATAACATGAATTACTACTTGGTTTCTGAAGGAATGCATTTTTCAAGGATTTAGACAAGTATTTATGTGTTATTATGGATGAATATTGACATGGTTTTACTAGAATATCTTTTATTTGTATAATTACTATTATTGATATGTGTGTTCTTTGAATATTGTTATGAAATTTCAATTGTAAATATTAGTGTTTGAACTTGTTTCGAACATTTAGTGTATCAAGTATGATATTTATTATGATTGATTTTATATTGGACATGGACACTACTTTAATAGATGATCAACATCATAGGTGGGTTATATTTATGCAAATGTGTTCTTTCTATGGGAATATTTTGTTGTATAGTGGCTATAGATATATTGAGTTAGTTTCCAAGACTCTAATGGGTTGGTGGGCATATAGAATGTGTTCTCAACGACATCAATGTATTACTAGAGGCTCTATGTGATAGTTTTATGGTGCACTAACATGCTATACCTATTCCCTAAACCACTAAAGGGTTTGACGAGGCTCAGAATCAGCTATACACCATCCCCTTTCCAATGAGGGTATCCCGTTGACTTCTATGGATATACTTCCCTGGGATGACCCCAAAAAGAAAGGACTAGTGAAACAACTTTGCCTACTTATTTCATATTTCTATTTGATAACATAATGAATGTAGTATTTGATATTATTTTTTTCTTTGATGAAGGTAAATTAAACATGGATCCTCCTGAAAAATAGTGTTATGTGATATTTCTTATAATCGATATGTTATTTTTCTATTAACTATTCTTTCTATGTAAATACAATTGTTTTCATAAATCATCATTATTATTTTTCTATAAAAATAGGATTACATATTCTTGTATACACCTAGTATATTTGTAACTGAGTTGAGTCATGTCTGTGGTGCCCTACTGAGTCTGTATATGATTATACTCTAGATGGATACCATAATGGATAATAATCTCTTAATGTTCTTCCTTTTAGGTATTAGTTTTAGTTTTGGGATTTTTAAGGATCAGATGGTCTTAGGTGTTGTAAGAGTTAGACCCCTGTTGGGGTCAGAGCTCAAGTGGAGTTTCCTTTAGAGATTCAGATGGTCATGTGTAGTGGATATTGGGGTATAAATTGTTATTCCTTGTGGATTACACACATGAATCCTATTATTGATAGTCCTATGGCCACATTTGGTAGGTATTACTTATGTTTAATGTTTTTAGGGTGTTTCTTCAATATCAAAAACCTTATATCAGATTATAGTCTTGTATTGTATGTATGAATTACAAACATAGCTATTATATAGTGTAATGGTTATTATGGTATGATTATAGGTATTATGATAGTTAATGATGGTGTGTTCTGATATTATTCCTATTAACAAATATGGTTTCGCTGAATTTTCCAACAAACATCATGTTTTGTTATATTTTTCTCTTAAGGGGGACAATCACCTCTAACCATACAATCATAAATCCTAATAATTTTTGAAATCTTGTAGAAACAAGGAGGAATGCATAACGTGTTGTGAGGTTGTGACCCAATTACATACTGAGTATCCAGGTCAGAAATGTTACACAAATTCCCCTTAAATTATCAATGTTTTTCTCCTTTATAGATTGGATCATTCATCTCCTCTTAAATTTCATGTTCAAGATTTGATTCTTTGAATTGGGTTCTCTTAAGAAACATGACTAGTAATATGTGATCACTAGTGGGATCTTGAATAAAAAACCCCTTGATGGTATAAATGATTCAAAATATAGGGCCTTACACATATAAACCTAAACATACCTAGGTGTAAAAGAATTTTGGAACAATATTGAAGCACACATCTTCCCACATCAAATTGATTACATCAATATTACTAGATTGTCCTGCTTAAACTCTAGCTTTTTTATCATTTAATTTTCAATCGATGATATTCTATGATTCTAATATTTAGTAATGATTATATTTATCTTGGTTCATATTAAGGAAATTTAAAATTTTTGTTATCTGATTTCCCAAAATTAACTATTTCAATTTTAGCTTGGAAATGAAAATATTTTCCCATAAATCAAAGGTTATATTTATCACCATAAAAAAATGTACAAATTTTTTGAATAATTACATTTTATTGGTATAAACTAATCATTATGGTTGGATGTATGGTTTAAAATATATTTTACGAATAATCCTATATATTTTTGATGTGTGGGTTGATCTAGTGAATATTAAACAGGGATAATCTAATTGCATAATTTTTCTTGGTTTATAAATTGAGCATAATTCTCTCTTGATTTTAATATACAAAATATTAAAATAAAACTAAAAGGGTTAAATTATACCCTAAGAGTACATACCTTAATGTTGATGGCAAGACCTTGAGTTTATTATTTTTCTTGTAAAAAAATTACAATATATGGATTTAGAGTTGAAATCATACTCATTAAATTCTTTTAGAATCGATGGTTTAGCCTCCAAAATGAATGAATAAATTCTAGGAATGGGTATAGACCCAAATTAATGATTTATAGCATGAGTTATTTTATTTTTGGAATTGAAAAACAATTAATGTAGGTATATTAATTAGATTTAATCCATGAAGACCGATTTCTATCATGTGAAAAAAGGAAATAAATATCCTCTTGCATTAAACATCATTTAATAATTCCTTGATATTATTATTGGACCAAATTTGTGTTTTGGTTGTATTTATTATCCATAGTTGATATATGTTTTAGTTTATAAAAACGATAGTTTTCGGGTTTATGTACATAGGAAATCATATTGAGGAATCAATCTCATACCCGGAACATGATTCATTGAATATGACTAATCCTATTGGTATTTCTCAAAAAGTTGTTGAAAATCATATTGAGATTGTAATTAATGTGTTGATTTTAATGAAAATCTGATTAGAGTCTTCTCAAACCCAATTATTAATCTAATGATGGCTTGTTATATTGTAATTTAAAAAAGTAATAAGTAGTAGGAAAAATTTTGATACAATCTTGATGAAAGAAACTCAGATAAAATGTAGTACCAATCATATTCATTCCAATAATATTCATAAAAATATGATTCATGTTTGATTGGAAATAATGGTGTCACAAAAATATTACAATGTCACAATACATTACGTTGTAAGTTAGATGATTATAAAGCTAATCATCAAAATTTTTCAAAGTCATGAGGAAGTCAGGATACATAAAAGAGTATGTGGAGGTAGAATTTCTGTTGAATTAAAAAGATTACAGTCTCGTATTTATTGGTATGAGATCATCATATTCTTAATTGTTCAAAGGCTAGACAAATTAGTGTATTGTAATTTGAAAATAAAAGAATTATTTAAAGTATAACCAATAAGAGCCAATCCATTCAAAGTGGTATGACATCAATCCAACATAATAGATTCAGACACGGATTAATATAGTAATATCCTTTATAAATCAGATGTATAATTCTATCAGAGGCATAATGCTTGAGAAAGGATGAATTTTCTATCAATGAGGTCAAGAAAAAAGGCCATACTTTGTTCTCTTACAAATGCGTCAAAAGAAAAAAAAATATTGTTTCTCAAGAATAGGTGAAGACTCTCAGTGTTTACTAGAGTTCATTATAATGGGTAATATTTATATTTATTCATCATAATGAAGAATCATAATGAAAAAATTGGAATGAGAAGATTTTTATTTCAATTGATGTGAAGTAACATAACTAGGAATCTAATGTTTCACAATAGTATTCATCATAATGAGGTTGACCATAACATGATAATCATAGTAATACTAAAATTTGTTAAGAAGTATAAATAATTTCAAATTTCCAAGAGATATCTAAAAATCAACGATATTTGGATACTAGAAATACAATTTAATGAGTCAAATATTGATCAAATATTTAATGAGAATCGATGACTTGGGAAATTTAGTGATGTAGGAAAGGTTTTTTGAACCCTGCTTATAATACTTTTGAGGTCTTTATAAAAGAAGAGTTGATATTATTTGTTAAAGTGACTCTGAACTATTTAAGTGCCCATGATCTAGAATTCTTGGAACATGTATTGAGTACCCAACCAAAATTTTTGTTTCAGATTAAAGCTAAATAATACCATTAGATTTACATTCAATACATTCATCTGAGAGAAAACCATGTGAAAAAGATCTAGTATAAAGAGTCCAGTTGAGTGATGCTATCAGAGTAACATACATCATATCCATGTTCTTTAGGACATGTAATATTAGATTCAAAATTTTGAGATACCGATTGAGTTCCTACTCAATTTATCGAGGAAGAGTAGAAAAATAATTTGACCATATTGACCATCAGATATAGATAATCTGATTTCAGTTTCTAGACTTGGATGATCAGATTGACTATATTATGAATGATTTAGGTATTGTGGTTATAGAACAAGTATCAAGATCCACAAGATAATTTTTTATTTTTTTGAAGTTATTAAATATTGTAAGAAATTTATGTTTTACTGGTATCAATTATGAAATAAGTGAATAATTTCTTAAGTGAATTAGAAAAGAAGAAGGAAACTTATTCTTTTGACTTTATAGACTTACTAGTTTATGAAATTTCTTGTTTTTTATAAGTGTATTTCTGAATGGATAGTGGGGTGGTATAATAAAAAATACTAGTAAAACTTCTAATAATATTGTATAATTGTTCTTTTCTTAATCCATTGTATTCTATAAAGAAGATAGTAACGGAATCCATATTTGAAGGACATTCCTACATAGAAAGGAGTAGTTATTCATTCTTAACCATATAAATATCACATGCATCTTTTTATTTAAATTTCATGAATACAAAAGGTGAGGTTTTGAGTTATATTTGAGTGGATCATAACTCTTAGAAGATTCAAAGGTTAGGAATTTTTTAAGGAGTTAAAAAACATCCTTATAATTGAAAAAGGAACCACTGATTCACCCCCTCTTAGTGATTTTGATCTTAAATGGGAACAATTGTTACATTGATATACTTTTAGTAATAACTTACTAATTAATCTCATGAACCTCCTAAGAAAATTTGAGATATCAAATTATATATGTTGTGATCACGTCTCGTGTTCCCATTTTTATGTCATGTTAATGGGTTGATTTTTTCTAAGAAAGTGTGATCACTAATGATGGTGTTTTGTTCTTAAGGGCCTATGTCTAGATGATTTCACAGTACAATGAAGATATTATGGTAAAAATAATTCCCAAATTTTAATAGAAAATATTTTAAGATACTGTTAGGTACCCAAATAGTATGATAAATGAGTTAGATAATGATAGATATGGGTGGGGGTTCCTCTAGATTTAACTAAAAATACTTTCAATATGTAATGAGGATAACACTAGATCCTATAAAACATAGATTTTTGAATAATTTGATTCTCACATGGTTCAATGTTGATGTATGAAAAATTGAATTCTTTTAACTTGTGAGTCATGGTTCCTTGAATGGGGGTTCCCACATTGGGAACTGAAAGGACTTATCTTTTGTGAGATAATTTCCTTTTTAAAAGTCATGTTTTTTTTAAGGTTTTAGAATATTTGGGTATGGTTTGGAATAAATCAATAAAGGAAAAAAATTAAATTAACATAGGAGGATATATACCTATAGGATTCAATAAACTGAAGTTTGTATTTTCCCTCCATTATTTAATGAAATGGTGTAACATGGTGGGCCATTTTGAGAGGTAGTGGTACCTATTTATTATCCTTATATATATATATATCATATTCTAAGGATAGCTATTTAATATGGAAACCTTTTATGGTTTATTTATGGTTGGTTTTTGTTTTTATTGACTTTTTGAGTCCAAAAATAATTTAATCATTAAGTTTTAAAGTGAGAGTATTATTCCACTATATTCTCTCCTCCTGGTTGAGGTAAGAATAACATGAGAGGGATTTTGTTCCTTAATAGTTTTAATTTTTTTTAAATAAAAGTTTATTGATGAAACTCAGAATTAATTTTCATTAATCTCTAACAAGATTTCTAATGTAATGGTGGATGAAAAAAATTACAAATGGGGTTGTACTAGTTGGTTAATCCTATGAGAATACTCAGGTTATTGTATATTTGTTAAAAATTTCAATAAATGTTGAAATTGGGGTGGTTGGGATTGGAATTTGTTATTGGTTGTAAAATTTTATAAAATATTGGTATTAAAACCTTATGATTGGTTGAGTTATTGATTTCATCACTAATGAATGCCTAAATATTCATTATACACTATATTTAAATTTCTAGGGATCTATGTGTTTTAAAATTTTAGAGCATTGAAAACTAAAAAGTAGTCTATCTTGAAGAATCGATTTTATTTACATTTTAAAATTGGGTGAAAAGATCATACATCATTGTTATATTATGATCTATCTCCATAACCTTCATATAGAGAGAATCAAGGCTATCTTTTCTACTTTTATAATTCATAAGAGTATCCATCCCACTTGATTTGGAAGGTTTATAAATGTAAGGGTGGTTCCCTTTGTCTTTTTTTTTGTTCAACTTTACCATCATAGAACTCACAATCATCATTGAGTGCTTTTTTAAAGGTACCATTACAAATCATTTATACGAATTGTTTCTTTCTGATCATTAATAATTTCTAAAAGATTCTATGTTTAGGGGATTTGAAACAATATGGGCAAGTAGCATGTGCATAATATTTTATACCTTTTAATTGTTTCCTAATAATAATCCTTCCTTTTCAATGATTTTTTATATTCCATTATTAATTTAAATTTATTATTGTAGAGAAATTATTTTGTGTAAAATTTATATTTTAATTAGTCCATTTAATGGAAATATATTGATCTAAAATTTTAAACCAATTTTTTATCAATATCTAATAAAAAAGGGATGTTTTTCATTTTTTATAACATGATTTTAGGTGGAAGAATAGAGTCTCAATGATGTCATTACATTTCTTGGAAATAAGTCAAGGTATCTCTGAATCGATCAAATGTAATGTTGTAAGTGTCTAGGATATGGGGTTTAAAAAAATGATAAATTATCTTTTTTAATTATTTTAGATTCATGATGGGGCTTTAGAAAAAGCCTATACTAATTTATCTGAATTTTATATCTAAATTGAAACCTAAATCTCCCTAACATTGGTCTAAGTAGTGTTCTCAATACCCATGAGTTCTAAAAAAGAGTCAGGGAATTGGTAACTATCAATGGTAAATTTTTTAATCTTAAATCAAAGTTTAAGAATATTATATTTTCTAAAAAAACTATGTCATTACTCATATGTATGTTGGAAATCAATAATAAAATTAAAAATCAAAAAAATAAATTACCATGAAGTAATTATAAAAATATATTAAAATTATGTTAAAAATAAAATATAAACACTCTGATCTCACATTGAACACCCCAACATAATATTCCACCAAAATATTCCTATCCTCTATCACCATGGTATTGGTACACCTCCAACCATAGAAATTAGTAAAGGACTACATGTAAAAATTAAATCATTTAAAGGGACATTAAACAAACATTCAATGAAAATTATTATAATTCTGAAATATCATGTAATAAAAACACTTTGTTTAATCTCATAAAATAAAAGAAACATTAAATACCAATTAAATAAATGCTCCAAGATTGTCTTGAAGATAATTTTGAACCTAAAAATGGGATATAATATATGCATGAGTACGTAAACAATAAGTAGGACACCAAAATCCTTTTTGTATAACCAAAATTTAATTTATAATCCATTTAAATGATAGATTAAAAAATAAATTTACAAAATATGGTTTACATAAGACATTACATAAAAGAAAATATAACACATCGATGTTGGATACCTTTATTATCAAATTATATTAAATAAAAACTATCACCTAAAAATCATTTAAAAAATTTTAAGACATCTTTTCTAATCAACCACATTGAAACTTCTTTGAAAACCTAGTTTAAAATCCCCTACATTGAAATTTTTTCGAAACCTATTTAGAAACAACTTTAAGTATAAAAATAAAACCAACAACAAGGAATAGATAATGTTATTCAGTAATCACCATATGTTAAAAGTAGATAACAAAATTATAGATATTTTTTTCCGTAATTAATACAAAAAAGGGGAAAAATCAAGTATAATTTATAGATTTTCTATATAAACCACCCATTGAGAATGAGGTTTCTAAAGTTAAAAACTAGGTCCTTTTATAGCATGGTCTAAACTAGAAGAATTATTTCCTAATATGAAACTAAGAAATTGTCATGATGTACTATCCTCATTTAGAGAAATGGGACCTAAATAACTACTAAAAAGGTATAGTACTTCATAGGCTATATGAAACATCGTGATTGATATTTCATTATATTCGATAACCTCACCCTATCTTGGAAACAAAACACCAGAAGTATTTCACTTTTTCCCAAATTACCAAGTCACTTGAGTTCCCACAATTGAATATATTATCATTGACTGAATAATCAAGATGCATTCACATCCATCCAACATAAAAAGTAATTCAACTTACAGTAAAAAACTTTTTCTAAACCATTCTACAATTTCCATGAAATATAAACCCATAAATGGGTAATTAAGATAAATGAAACAATAAATTGGCTATAGAGTGTTTCAAATACACTAGAAATGAAAAAAAATTAATTTTCTATCTACGAATTGTTGAAAAAACATATTTGGTAGGATGAGTATTTTATAGAATATTAAAAACATGCAAACCATTAATATTATTTGAAATTAAACCATAAAAAATATTAAATGGTCCATTAAAATACTGGACACTTTTATTTGGAACCCACATCATTACTATGAACATATAAAAATGTAGTTACATGTATATATAAGAAAATCACCCAATAATCACATTAAAAAATTCTATTCTGAATGCATAAATACATACATATATACACATACAGATATATATTGATAAGTGCATGGTATTCATCTTTTAGCACACCAACTTTAAAATAAAAAAAGGAAAAAGATGACAAAATTCAAACAACTTTTAAAAGGGCATGTCAAAAATTAGATTTCCTTTATAATATAATACATCATGTTTTAATACAATTACACCCCTTTAAATTCCCAACAATAACCAATAAATATAGATTTAAAACTAAGGAAACAATTTATATAAATCTTCAAAAAGTCAAATGGTGAAAGTTCATAAATGTTACTACCCTATTCAATAAAGAGATGCTTTCTTTTTAGAAGCCTAGATGAATAAAAAATTATAGTTAAAGTATTTTATCTTGGATTACTGATTAGGATGGGTGAAATATATGGATGTTTTCTACGGTGTGTGCAATTGGGAAAAATAATCATATAAATATCATGTGTTGGAATGTGGGGACAATCACTAGATTGATAACTAGTTAGAGCATGTGGGTGGGCCCCATGGAGGGGTAAAAATGTGCCTTTGGGAAAGATGTGGTACATGTGGGGATTAGTTATTACATTGGTATCATTGGAGGAACCCAGTCAGAAGTGCAGTATCACTATCTAGGTTGAGATATAGGGTCTACAATGTGGATATTATGCTTGGGGGGGGGGGGGTGAATGTTACACACACATATGTTAATGTGTTAAAAGGGATAAATGTTACAAAAATTGTAAAAAATGAGAAAATATCATTTCTAGAGCTTACCTAATTATTACTCAATAGTTAAAGAGGTTTGAGAAATAATAGTGATTTAGATATGTGACATGTTGAAAAGTTTCTCATGGTGTGTACAAGTGGGAAAACTAAAAACTTAAAAGATCATGTGTTGTCCTGTGTAGATAGTCATTAGTTTTACTACATTTTTAGGCATGTGGGTGTTCCAAAGGAAGGGTATAACACATGTATTCTAGGTAACTAGGGTGATTGTGGGACCTTATAATTATATTGGATATTGAGGAGGAACCAAGTAAAAAGTGTGGTGGCACATCCAGGGTTCATATATTGCGTCCAAAATAAGGATGTTTTTATCTTGGGGGGGACTCTAATACCTCGAGATAATATAAGGTTAAAGTGATAAATGTTAATACACATGTCAATACGGCCCAAATTCGATCCCATATCCTCTTTAATTATAAATCCACATTTAAAAAGGATTTTCCAAGATTAGTAACAAAAAATGGTGACCTAAAAGGATATTTTTGAGGGTACGTGTGATCGAGGAAGAAAAAATATTGAATGAACATGTATTATCCTATGGATAAAATTATTAGTTTTCTGAAACATTTAGAAAAATGGGTGCGCCCCATGGAGGGGAACAAACAAGTTTGTGGGGAGATAGGGGTGCCTCTGAGGCTTAAATGATACAATGTTATCTAATTAAGGACTTAGCTGAAGGGTGGTGAAATAGGCTATGTTGAGTTACAGAGTCCAAAATAAAGACATGGGGCTTGGGGGTGGGGGGGGGGTGAATATAACACTATAAGAAGTTAAAGTGTTAAAAATACTAAATGTTATTACCCATGTCAACAAGTTCAACTTTTTTTTAAGCGCCTACCAGATTAAAACTCCATTTTTAAAGAGGTTTTTCATGGGGGATTGATTAGGATGGGTGACCTCCTGGGATGTTTCCCAGGGTGTGTGAAAGTGTGGGAAAAGAAACTAGATGAAAAATTTGTTGGTCCATGGGGATATTCATTATTCTATTGACTTGTTTGGGAATATGGGTGTTCCCTAGTGAAGGAATAATACATATATTCAGTGAAACTAAGGTGCCAATATATCCTAGTTGTTACATTTTTATCAGAGGTCGAACCCAACTGGAAGTGTGGGGAACTTTGTGGGTTGAGATATAGGGTCCTAAATGTGGATATTGTGATCAATGGGGGGGGGGGTATTTTAAAAGGTTAAAAGGGATAAATTTAACTACTCATGTTTACAAGGTGTACCTCTATTTTGGGGATCCTACATGATTATAAATACATAATTAAAGAGTTTTGGATTGGAGTTGTGATTAAGATGTATGTTGTTTTGAGAATTTTTGCAGGGTGTGTGTAGTGGGGAAATAACACATTGAAATAAAAAACTGTATACCTTTGGGGACCACCATTAGTTTGATGCACCATTGGGGCACATGGGTGGGCCCTAGGGAGGAGAGAGTGTGTGTTTTTGGAGAAATTGGGGTGCGTACAGGGACTAGCTGTTAAAATTAAAACTTATTTTAAAATTTTAAAGTATCAATCGTAAAATTAGTCATATAACTAGTGTTTTTCACTCATGAATTTAGTTTTAAACTTTAAATAAAATATGAAAAATTTCTTATACAATGAAAATAAAATGAAAACCGAATCTCCACCTATTAAATTCATTAAATATATTTATGATATAATTAAAATGATTAGGCATAATATTAGAAAAAAGGAAATTATAATTTGAAAAATCATATATTATCGAATGGGAAAACCTATATAGAATTAATGATAGTCAAGAAAATATCTTCCACCTTCAATGGAAGACACCAAAACATGGAGGAAAAGGGCCCAAAAAAACATATCACATTACTTAACAAAGAATGAATCACAATAAATCTATCAATGAAAAGCCGATAAGGTTTGGATGATGAGAGTCCATGACTATGGGAGAATAAAAGGTGGTGGAATTGGAGAAGGGAGAGGAGATGAGACCTTACCAAGGTAGCGGACCATGAATTTCTAGTAAATCTACACGAAATAATGATGGGAGAGGGGGTCGGGGGGGGGGGGGGTCAACATGAATATGGTGGTGGGGGAACCTTTTATTCATATTAATTATTATTATTATTGCTGTTTTCAATTATTATTATTTTAAATTATTTTTATAATTTTATTATTCATTATCATGATTTATTTATCCCAACTATTTACCAACATTCATTGAAATATTATTGTCAATTATCTAAAAAATATTTAATATATGAATAAAATAATACACAAAATATGGTTTATTAAAATCTCCCCACCATTATATATTCAATACTAAAAAAAGTATTTGTTCAAAACAATGGAAAAAAACAAGGGTGACCACTACACTTCTAAGAGAAAAGGGAAACTAATCCCAAATATCCCAACTATTTAGAAATTACCTAAATATTGAGATGAGATCCTAGAAACTATAAAAAGGATTATACAAAATGAACTGATGAATCCCACAGAAGTGAATAACCATAAAAAATACACAATGTGGTTATATTGAATGATTATAATATAAAATACCCAATCCCTAATACACCCTATATACATGAGATAAAGACCACGTCATAGGGTATTTTCTTTATATGAATCACAACTACCTGCAAGGGTGTATACTAGTGTCAAGTCCTCATTACTCAATGTTACATAATGCCTTGGATACTGACACTATATAATGTCACAATAACCTACACATGCATATGTATGTATCATTCCCTCATTGGGTAGAGATACGTAACACTCCAAAACCTAACCCAATATCATATAACAACTCCCTATAGGGTTGTATACAAGTATCAAGTCCTCATTTTAGAGACATAAATAATTATATATTACCTGACTCTATATCATATCACAACTACCAATAAAGGGTTTTTCAAGTATCATTACCTTAGAACTCACAAATACATAACGCTATGGTGCTGAACCCTATATCAGATCACAACTACCAATAATGGTGTATGCTTGTATCATACCCTCATTTCCCACGGATATACAACACTTCATTGGTTGAAACTATAAATAATTACAACCACCTATAAGGTAGTATATAGACATCATTCCCTCATTACCCATATATACATAACACTCCACTTACTAACCATATATCCTATCACAACTACCTGTAGGGGTGTATGTAGGTATCAAGATATCATTACCCAAAGACACATAACACATTTTTTCCTAACCCTATATCATATGAAGACTACCTCTTGCAGTGTTTTCCATATCATTTAATATAAAAATCACCGTAATGAAATTTTCTATATAATTAGTTCAGGGCCAACTAAAATATATACAAAAATTTAATATCAAGATCTCCCCCATGGGCTTTTTCTATTAAAAGCATCAAGAAATCCCAAAAGGGTGTTTTCATTTCGCTTAAATGTTGTTTTTAAACACATCACCAAAACCATAGATAAAACAAAATCATTATTTTATTTTATGGTTATAATTTCTAATATCCATTTCTTCATTTAATAATGAACTATTTTAAAACTTTAATATTCAACTTCACCATTTATTGATTAAATAATCACTTCTTACTAATTCAAGAGGGATAATTTTAAAACATAACCTACATGTTATTATTCATTAACGATTTCCACCAACTATAATTAACAAACCTGTTTATGAACATAAATTTTATATCACAAGTCCCTTGTTCCATTTTAATGTCCCATTTAACAATTTTTCAATCATGATAATTTTGTTGCTTTATTTCATTTGAGTTCGTAAATCCAACATCATTTCCAAATTTTATCAATTGAATTTGTATGAACTAAACCATGATTTGAAAAAGTCCATTATCATTATCATAAATGATTTTAATATTTCATTTCTCAATCATCAATTTCAATAAAAAATTCAATCCAATCCATATTACTATAGTTCACTAATTAAAAAGGTCAATAATTTTTTATCCTATGATTACACATGATTATAAAATAATATATATAATGTTTCATCATTTCATTATCTGGGACAAGGGTATAGTTCACAACCATGTCATTCCTATTGAAACCACCTTTCACTCAAATCTTATCATTTTAAAAGGGAACCTTAAATAAGTATAAAATACAATAAAAAATTTGATTTATATCATTCCAACAAATTTTGAACCTAGTGTGACACAATACAAACCAATTGACAATGAAGAATGAATATGAGATAAATTAAGGAATCCTCTACCTCAATTTAATCATTCACATTTAAGCCACTACCAAAACCTTATATACTAGGCCCAATAAAGTTACGACATAAAACCCATGCTCTATTATATCTCATCACATCGAAACTATGACTAACCACATAAAGAAGGTATGTGACACTCCCCCAACTTGAACTCTAGTGAAGTGTTGAGACCAATAGGTTTTGAGGTTCTAAGAATAGGTTTGTTGAGAAGAAGGATGGATTTATTAGTATTCTATTTTATTATCAAACATAAATCAATTTATAATGCCATGAATTCTTTATAATGGTGAAAAACATTGTCTAATGGACTTAAGTTATTGGATGGAGTGTGGTAACAAACTAATATATAATTATTTTAACAGTTATATTAGACATATATGTTTAGCATAGTTAAATTAGAGGATTATTTTTTGATCATCAAAGTAAATAAAAATCAGTTTTATATGATGTTATTCATGATTATATATTATGTTATCTTTAATGTGGAATGTTTTTCAGGATAAAATATTGAATAATTTTGGATATTACTGATGAAGTTAGATTAGATTTAAATGGGTGTGAAGTCTATCTACTGAAAATGGTTATTAAATCATATAGATATTTGTGATGTATATTAGAAACGAACGTCTATAATATCATAAGGAAAGAATGTGTCGTGTAAGTTCTAGAATGAAGGGAGACACCTCAATATTCACGATTTTATCAAACAATAGTTTTTGAATAGGGCATCAAAACAATATCTCAATGATGATCCATCAGATATAGGGTGAGTAGGAAAATAATATCCTTTCATGGTTACCAAAAACATAAGTTCCAATGAAGATTACCAAGATGGATTTTTATAGATATTTTCAATGTATTCCATGAAGAAATTAACTGAAACAATGTTGAGTTGGTCATTCAATTATCCAATTATCATGAAGGGAAGATAGTAATTCATGCCGTGATTTTAGAATGTGTAAAGAGTTAATTGAAATGGAGTTTTAAAAAATAATTCCTATGAAGGTTTTATGAATCTTATATTTTAGGTTGTTTGACGGTGATTAAATGAAGAATCGTTTTAAAGGTATTTTTAAATTTGGAAGTGGTAAATTAAAATTTGAGTTCATTCTCCAAAATAATTTTTTAGAGAAACTTAACTTATATAAATGGGAGAAAGTGAGCTAAATAATGTTTTTTGATTATTTTTGAACCATGAAAGATATTGTTGAAGCATAGAACCAAAAAATTGTTAAATAATTGGATATAAATGCAAAAAATATAGTTATTCCAGACATAACGATCCTATAAAATGGAATGAGACGAACATGGTCAAGAGATTATCAGAAAAACATGAATCCAATTTGTATCATTCAATAGAGGTACTAGACTGGAGGTACTAAAACAGAGGTCAATGGAACAAGGGTTCCAAATGATGCATGTCAGATGAATTGGTTTGGAATGAAGTTGATAAAGATGATATTTATTACTGATGTGAAAGAAAATGAATAGGACTAAGAAGATATTTTAGCAAGGAATGTGTGATATTTTTTGAACAGTGTAGCAAAATCATTATATCATGTTATTGAAGGTTATTTTTTTTACAAAATATTGTTATATCATATTACATATGAAATACCACAAGAATTTTCGAAGGAATATAGTTATAAAAAAGTGATGGATATACTATGATTGTTAGAACCACAAATGGATTATTTTTCAAGTGGTCATGTGATCTTTTATTACATCCAAACCATGAAAAAGACTAACTACTCTTATTTATCAAATAACCTTGTAAATAAATGTGTTCATGTGGGTTTTTTGTGTGTTTTTTCTAGAAGATTCATTTGTCATTAACTAAAGGTGAAGGTTATTTAAAATGCAAGGAATTATAGAAATAGAAGTAAATTGATTAACCCCTACCCCTCTTAATAATCATATATATAATGTTTGGTCATTTCAATTGGTATCAAAGCAAAGGTTTCTTTATTAAATCTTTGCTAATGTTTAATGAGAAAGATGGTTTCCATGGATGTTCGGAACTCTATAAATAGTAATGTAATTCCCATCTATGATGGAATGAACTAACATATATAGAAGGATAAATTTTATCTTAAATTATATTCATTGGATAATAAGTTATGAAATATTCTAAAAAATGGTTTTTATCCTCATTCAGAGGGTGATCCCTTAAAATATACTTTTTATAAGAATTTATAGAATGATAGGAGAGCCATAAATGCTATACTTTACACAAAAAATGAATTTGAAATTATATGGGTTAAAGTTATTGGAATACTAAAGGCATCTAAGAAAAGTTGATTTTTTTGGTAAATATATATAAAAAAGAAAGTTTTAATATCTAGTTATTATAGGATTAAAATATTAAAATAGTTGATGATGATTTTATTGGTGAATTCATTACATAAGTTAATGAAATTTTAAGAACCATAATATTTTATAGTGAGATGTTGAAATATTTTATTTGAAATTATTGTAATAATTATTCCAAAAATATATGAATTTAATGTATGTTATTTATAATATATAGATCCTAAAGATAATTCTTTAGATGAACTTTTAATAATTCTTATCACTTAAGAAATTTTAATATAAAATGATGTAAAGAATAATGAAAATATTGATTGGAAAATATATTTCAAATAAATGAAGAAAAGATAGTACAATAATGTTCTAAAGGACTAATTTTGTGACTCCAACACCAAATATTAGGTTTGTAAATAATTTTATGAATTAATGTATTTTTTTTAGAATGAGAAAAGAGACAAAGGGAAGTAAAATTTAAAGCTACCATTGAAGTTTTTTGGTTGAAGATACATTGTACATTTTGATGAGGATTTTCCAAGAGTAAAGGAAGATAAATTTTAGAAGTCATAAGATATATAATCATAAAGATATATTATGAAAAAGGTAGAAAAACCTAAGTCACATTTAAGGACCGTTCTTTTTCCAGACAAAATTTTTTGATCAAAAATATGAATTTTTTTCTTGTAGATGATTGTATGGGATAAAATAGTATCTTAACCTAGTATATGATCTTTGATAATTTCTCTGACCACTCTATTAGTCCTAGAATTGAATGTTTACCCTAGGATAATAGATTTATGGAATTTCTATCCATTCAAATTTTAGCTAAATACTTAATATTTAGCATTAAATTATCTGTATCGGTTCATTCGATGATTTATTCGAAAAAGTAATTTCTATTTAGATTATATATACCTTATTGAACCTATAATGTGGAGTTTTTTCTAGGATAGGCCTTAAATCCAGACTGGGTGCCACCCCCCTTTTCTTAATACTTTTATTCCTTATTCTTTTCTCTTTTTTTTCTTTATTTCCTCATAGTTTCTCGCATACAATCATGATGGATATCCATAGCCCTATAAAATATTGGATGGTAAAGGGAGATATAAATAGAGATAGGGAGAGTGGGTGGCACCATAACAGATATCAGGACATACCAAATTGACATGAAACAACCGTGGACCATAGAAATAGGTGAAGCTTCAAAATTTTGTACCCAAAGTTTATCAATTTTTATTTTTTACCAACAATCATAATAGTTTAATCATTATAAAGATTTAATCCATTTATATTCTTGATTTTTGTCACTTTAGTCCTAATCTTATTAATTTGGGGTAAAACATGTGTTTCATGGAAATCCAAGGGTCTTCTCTTAGGGTAAATCTATTTACACAATGTGAGGTTCAGGGAACACACATTGCGTGTTCTTCCAGTTTGGGGAAGAAGAAATTTTCAACGTATATGCCTTGTACTAAGGTGTATATGCTCTGTATAGGTAGTCGACCATGTTTTCGAGTACCCATCTAGGCTTCCCGTGTTGGGGAATGTAGTTTTTTAGAGTAGAGGGCCAAACCCCATGTGCATCGCACACTGTGTAGAAGTACACGACCAGGACAAACACATGGATAAGCTGGTTGAGGGACAAGGGTTGGTACCCCGTTTATGGTACACACCATGTACCCTCCGTACAATTTTAATACATGGGCTTTTACACATTCAATCTAGTGGAAGTCCACACCCATGTAGGGCTCTGGGAGTACACACTGTGTTCATGGGGAGATACTAAGTGTAGTTCCCCTTGTAAACCTTTTTGGGGGTTTTCGTATCTTTTCACCAAGTCGTTGGAATTAGACCCAAGGGTAGTCCATTATAGATTCCATTTCAAATATATTATTATGGTAGGATCCATGATGTTTTTTGAGGTATCTTAGAAGGCATTTATTAAATAGAGAGGATCTTCCTCTGGTAATTGAATCCAGTGTCACCTAAGAGAGAGACCTTTGATCCGAGATGATCCATAAGGTATATCTTTAGACCGATGACTTTGTATTTTTTGTTTTAAGGGTTTATCCCCTTCCAGATGTTCCTTTCCAGCATATGAGTCCATGATACTAGTTTTCCTAAAGATCTGTTGTAGGATTATTTTATTTACATATCGACCTAGAGGTTCCCATGTAGGATGCCGATATCTTATTCCTATTACAAAGGTTCCCATATGTGATTCGTTTTCTTATATTTTGACCTAGGGAATACATTATAGGATCCCTTTACCTATGTGGTCATTTTGAGGATCCCATGTAGGGAACCCTTACATTCATACTAATATGTCAGGGGTCCCACTTAGGATGCCTTTTCCTATGTACCATTTCATGGATCCCTTTCCAGATGCTTCTATTTATTTTACAGATTAGTATCCAATGTAGGATTCCTCCATTTCCCTTTTTCCAGTTGAGGATTCCAAGTAGGATTCTTTAAACAATGTAAATACCTTAAGTATCCCAAATAAGATGTCTCTCAATATTTAAATGGAGGGACCCAGTGGGTACGTCAATGTTTGACCGACCTTGATCTAGTACATCAGGTTTGCGAAGAGATGGTAGCAGGTGTCACCTTAGAACCCATGATAAACATGTCATCCCATGATTATTTAGTAGTAGTGGTCTATTAAGTGTTTGACCAACCTCATAATTTATTCATTCCATCATATGTTTATTGCTGATGCAATAATCATTATCATAACTTCTTCCTAGTTGGTGGCTGTTAAGCCAAATATGTAGAGTCTTTCATTCTATTTAGGATTCATAAACCTTCTTCCTAGGATTTAGATTCCGTGACATGTTAGTTTAATGTGTTTATTATTATATTTAGAGGTAATACCTAGAATATGGATGTTGAGAATGTATTTTTGATTATTATATTATTCATATGTCTAGAGGGGTTCTTGGACTCCAACTATTGATCCTACTACTATGATATGTGGGCATAGCGTACCTAGAAATGATAAACATAGACAATTCCACTATCCCAAGTGATTAGGATGATTATGATATCCTTGGATCAAGGTTTAAATGATTATGATGTCCTAAAACTAGGGTTTTCAGTGGATGATTACGCTCTAAATGGTTTCTAGTCAATAGGGGATGATTATGCTCTCCTTGATCAGTGGCTTATGGAGGATGACTATGCTCTCCTAAATTTTCATATTATGAGGATCTATAGACATAATCTCTTGGATTAGGATTAAGATAAATCAATTTGTCAGGTTAGTTATGTATGGAATCTCACTCTTATGTTTAAAATTCACATTTGGATATCAAGGGGGTTTCATGACATCTCACTAGTGATCTCTCCAATAGATCACCTAAAGGTCAATCCCTTAGTGTTCATCCAAGTCGCAATGTCATGGATGCCTAAGGACCAGGTCCTAGGGATTAGAAATTTGATTGGATTTACATGGTATGAGAAGTATGATGACTATCTAAGTAACCATTTATAAGATGTCTGGATGTACTTCCCCAAAATCCTTATTTATAGTGATTGGAGGTATGTATGGATGAACCTAGGTGTAGGGTGAGTATCCCCCTATGATGAAGATGCTTTATCAGATATATTTACGGTATTGGTTGATGCTTGTGTGTGTAAATTGGGTTTATAAACTCAGAGATTGAATTAATGATACAAGACATTAGTGGCATGATGCCCATCTCACTTCCCATTCGTAGGATGTCCAAGCGATTGTGATTACCGACCCAATGATCAATTGCTAATTGGTTTTATGTTATTTTATTCAACATATTCATGAATATTAACATTTATGTATATATGTATAGGTATGGGTCTATAAATATACACATATATTGATATGGGGATCCATGGTGGTACTTTCCTAGTTGACCAAGATCACAGACCCATGGTATAACTATATTTTCACATTATTAGTTTTAATTATCATTTTAGTTATGTCTTAGTTAGGCTAACCAATTGTATTTTTCATACACTCATAGAAAAATACTTTATAGGTTACTTGTTGGTGTGTCCTACAATGATTATTTCTCACCCATTCACATGCACCTTAGTGTATGTGTAGACCTTATGTCTACTTTTTAGGTTGATCACAGTTCCATGGTGGATAGAGATGAGGCCCAATGTTCCATGTTCTAGTGGATCTGCTCATGTGGGTTTTTATGTTCAGGATAGTGAAATTTGATAGTGTTTAGAAATTAGGAGTGTGGTCTGGATCAGAGTTAGTAATGGATCCCTAAGATTTTATTTTAGTTTCTTCAGTTTACTCCTGTTTATGTATGGATGAACCAATGGTTAACCATTATTGTATATATGACATAGTTTTTTAGGAACTAAAAAATTTTCATTTATTATTATAGCTTTTACTATTTTAGTTTATTTATTTCATTCTCACTCTATTTAGTTTGTAATATTTTTGAAAATTATCTGTTTATTCTAAATTATTAATCTGATATAAGGGAATAATATCCAAAATATCACCCCCTAGGACTTCACTGTTAGTCAGAATCATTTAGAGTGCAAGGAGTAGTGCTTGAGGCCTCATGACTAGCCCACTCAAGGAACTATTTTAGTGGAATCCAAGGTAGGATGTTACAAAGTGGTATCAGAGGTTTTCTTATACGAGTCTTTAATATTTGGGATATGATAAAAAATAGTATTAATAATTTTTTAGAACTAGTAATGAATATCCATCTAGTGAGTTGGGACACTTTTTCTTTTATGAATTCATCAGATTTAGGGGGTTGAGAGTACTATTTTGATCTCTGATGTTATAGATTTTCATTATTTTATACTTGAGAGATAAAAATTTTGTATGGATGTTATGATTTGTGGTCTATTTATTAATATTAGCCTATTGGAAGAGGCCAGAGATGGATTTTGACTATTGGCCAACAATGAAAAGTGGGGTCTCATGCAACATATCTGTCATGTAGGATTCACATAATATAGGTTTTCTAATATTCATTTTTTTGAAGACTAATCCCTTTATATTTTTACATACTTATATATGTATATATATATATTTACTTATGATTGAAGGGTATGAAGATCTATGTTGAAGGATTGGGGTGAGGATGATGACTCAGTACTCATGCACAAGAGGTACAATGACCTTAGTAGGTCAACCAAGCACATGATTCCTTTCTGGTGTATCCCTTGTATGGTGTTGTTTCTTAGGACATGGTTACATAGTTAGATCACCGAGTATCATTTGGATGTACCCCATGAATTTTTCAAGTGAAATGTACCTCTTGGGGTATTACCATATACATATTATCATTTAGGGATAGTTCAGTATCTTCCTCTATATTGGTATCGTGACCTCCAAAGAGCAGTTCCTTATGAGAATGCATAATGAGGATCAGGACCTGGTAGTCCATGATTTTAGTTTTGACCCTTATAGGTCATTATGATAAATACATTCTTTATAGAAATTAGATATTCTGGATAGGTGGTTTGGACCATGTTACATAGTTGTGAGACTTATTATGTAGGGTTAGGTGGGAGACCTAAAGGACCTTAGTTTTAATTTATACCCTTATAGGTGGATGTCCATTTTTTTCAAGAGTAGTATTCATGAGAGAGTGTGGACATCATTTTGATTTTTCTATTTTAGGTAGTAAGATTGGGTTCCAATTAAATTTTAAATATACACAATGTTGGTTCTCTAATTATGCATTATAGAGTTGTTTATGCCTTCAGCCTTAGGTGAAAACCTAGGGTACTGATTTTTGAAGATGAACTTTAATGGGATGGTGTATTAAGTTAAATGTACTAGTTGACCCATGATTTTTATTTTGAAAATGTGGTTATAAAATGGGAAGATTCTCTTGAATTGAATGAAATTGGGTGAAGAGCGGCCATGGAAGAAATCGTGGCACAGTTGAGGTACTTGATTTTGAAGATGATTTCCGGGGGAGATTTTGGTTTGTAAAACTAACATGTTTAGTAACATGTTTAGTTTAGCCTTGTAATGAATGAATTTCTAGAGTATGAGTCAGGTGGTAATGGTATAAGATGGTTGAGCATGGTTTTGTTAAATTGTATATCACTGAGTGGTCATGTGGGAGCTAAGGACTGACAGTTTAAAAAAACTTCATAGGCATGGTTTCTCAGGTGTTATGGTTAAATGAATAATTTACCTTCATGGTAGAGGTGACATTGAGAATAAATTATGTACAATGAGACGGTTGGCCCATGGGTGGACCTGGACCCACGTTGTTAGATGAGGCTGGGTCGAGTGATGGTTAAAGGCAATATATCTTGTTTATTGTGAGTGTGGCTTGAAAGATATGTACATTCCTTTTTTGAAATCCTGGTGGACTCTTAGTTAGATATGATCATGTTCTACCTTAAATTCATATTGATTATTCTGAGATATCCTCATCCTTATGCATATCTTAATTTCTTTTAAATATCATTTATGGATGAGGGAAAGCATTGAGGTTGTGCTCAAGGAGTGGTATATGGTAAGACATATGGTGGGGAGTGCACCATTGACCATTTGAGTGTAGTGATTCTTGTTTTACATTTTAATTCGGCATTTTTTGGGCTTTTTAGATCATATCATTGTTTTGAGAAAATAATAAGAGTATTCCAATTGCTGAGAGTACTAGATCAGTCAAAATTATGTTTCTTTAGTGTAGAGATAGTTGTTTACGCTATGTGGATGTCCATTGAAAAGTATATATTGATTAGTTGTGAACATTCTTAGGGTGAGAACATGGATTCTTGTCTTCCCATTAGGATTCTTATGGATGATAATGTTTTTGATGGGGAGATTGTAAGGACTTCAGTTTTTCAAGATTGAAAATTATGAGTAAACATTTCAATTTTTTCTTACAAATTCTTATAATGGGTAAAATTGTCTTTCCCCAAATATATGATCTTGGAGTATTTTTCTGAAAACTCTATTGGTCTCAGAATATGTTTTTACCCTAGGATTAGAGTTTGAAGGAATTCAGAGCCATTTAAATTTTAATGGAATAATTAATATATAATATTGGATAATTATTAAATTATTTGAACTAGTTCCTTTAGTGATATATTTTGAATAGAGTGATGTGTTGATATTATATCACCGTTGTTGAGTTTAGAACAAGTATTTTTTCCAAGATAAGGCATTAAATCAGGTCATGAATCAGGGCCGATCATCCCCCCTTTTAATTTCTTTTCTGTTTTCATTCTTTTTATTTTTCCATTTTCCTTTTCATTATTTATTTCTAGATTCTCATGTACACATTGGAGGGATCCCCCTAAACATGAAAAAATAAAGGAATAAAGTGGTATAAATAAAGAGATATTGGGAGAGAGGGTGGTACTATCGTGGAGCTTGGGACACGTTCGATCAACACATGATAATCATGGACCATAAAAATAGGTTAAGCTTTAGTAGTTTCATCCCAAAGGTTTTTCATGTTTATATTCCACTATAAATACCCATAGTTGAATAATTTTTATGATTTAATCTCCTTATATTCTTTCTTGTGGAACCTTTGGCCTGATCTACTGATTTTTCGTTGAAAATAGGGGTTTTGGGGTGATCAGAGGGTCTTTTATTCGGGAAAATCCATCAACATGACATGTGGTTTATGGAACACATGCCACGTGTTCTTCCAGTTAGGTGAAGAATAAGTTTTAGAAGTATAATCCATGTACTATGGGGTAAAATCCATGTACAATTACTCAGTCGTATAACCACGTACTTGGCCAGGATACCTATGTAGGAGTACATGGGTGTGTAGAGTACACGAACCAACCCTGTGTGGATCACACAATATATAGAAGTACATGACCTTAATAAATATAGGGATAGTCTGGATGAGGGACACAAGAAGGTACCCCATGAAGGGTACATGTTGTATACCCTCCTTACACGTCCTGTAGTTGGGAGTTTAGATTCCCATTCTGTAGGATGTAGACCCCTATATGGGGCTCTGGGAGTGCACATCATGTATTCGAGGAGACATGACATGTACTTCTCCCATGTAATCATTTTGGGGTTTTCATATCATTTCTCCCATGAGTTGGAATTAGACCCATGAGTATTCCATTCTAGATATCTTTTCATGTATATCAATATGCTAAGACATGGGGGGGGGGGGGGGTTGAGGAAACTGAAGTGGAGTTTCTATAAAATAGAGGTCCTCCCTATAAAAATCATATACAATATCTTATAAAAGTGAGACCTTTAATATAAGAAGATACATGAGCTATATTTCTATACCAATACCTTTGTAGACTTTATTTTGAGGAAATATCTCTTGGGCGATTTGTCCTTCTAGCATGTGTATCCCTGAGACTAGTTCTCTCGAGGATCTCCTGTAGGATTCCTATGTTTACGTTTCAACCTAGTGGATCCCGTGTAGAATGCCTCTATCTTTTTTTCTGTTACCATGTGTCCTCTATGGTATTCATTTATATATGTGTTTACCAATGGATCCATTTTTAGTATCCCATTATATGTGGGTCCATTCAATGGATCCCATATAAGATTTATCTTCCTTCATACTTAGTTTTTGAGGTTCCCCTATATGATACCTTTCCATATGTACCATTATGAGGATTCTTTGTTGGATGACTCAATTGACTTTCCAATTGCAGACCCCATGTCATATTCCCAATTTTTCCTTTTTTTCATATGAGGATCCCAATTAGGATTCATTCACTTAGATAGAGAGATATTATATCCCATTTAGTATACCTCTCAGGGTTTGACATGAAGGAACCAGTGGGTGTCCCGATGTTTGATCGACCGTGAGCTAGTATTTCAGGTTTCGGTATAAATGGTAACAAGTGTCACCTTAGAACCATTTTTGAACTGGGTATCCCATGGGGTTATGTCAGTAGTTATGGGCCAAGTTCTTGGCCAACATCACTCATTTTTTATACCTTCACATGTTAATAACTGATGCAATGATGATTACAATAGGTGCTTCTTGGTTAGTGGCTGCAGAGCAAGACACAATATTTATTTTCTTCTCTTTGTATTGTCCATACATTCAAAATATGAACTTCCATGTCAGCCATGATTTTTTTCATATGTTTATTTTTATTCCCAAAGGAAGTACTTGGGACTTGTCTTTTGATCCAGTATATTTGATTATTATATTATTTGGATGTCTAGAAATGTTTCCTAGAATCCAGTTATTGAGCCTACTACTGTGATATGCGGGCATAACATCCCCATAAATGATACTCATAGACGATTCCTCTATCTTATGTGATGAGTATGAATATTTTATCCTCATATAGTGTGTTATATAAGGAGGTTATGACCTACTCATCCTAGGGGTTTCAGTGGATTATTATGCTCTCCTCGACTTATGGTCTATAGTGGATGATTATGCTCTCCTCAACTGGTGGATTATAGAAAATGACTACACACTCCATGATTTTTCATATGATTAAGATATAAAAATGTGTTCTCTATGTATTTCAACCTAGTTTCAATGTAAACAGACTATACATAACTTTTATGTGATACTTAAAACATTATACAAATGGATGCTCAATGTCTGTATTAGTTTAGTGCCTTTAGAGACATGGAAACATAAACACTAGTACATGAGTGAGCTATATTTTCTCCTACTAGGTTTTCCAAAACAACCACTACTATTAGAATTATTAAAGAATAAATATATCTTCATAACTAGGATAAGGAAATAGAAAAAGGGTTGAGCTTAGATTCCTTGTAATGGTAAACAAGGGACACATGTAAGCATAAACATGAAATAGGGGTATGATATCTTGATCATATTATTAGAATATCACAAAATTCATATCAAATATTATAAAAATGAATAATGATGTATATATTGGAAGTTAATTAGACATGAAAAATAAGGAAATAAAGAACATAATATATAAAATCATAACATTGGAATAATATAGGGATGTGTGGAAAACACATAATCACAAAAAGTGATTTCCATATTAGAAAAGAAATTCTTATGAAGTCCATATTAGTAGCATGGGTTCACTCCCAACACCATATTAGTAGTAATGGTTCAGTCCCATGACCATTCTATTAGTATGAGTTCACTCCTCATACAATCTTGGTAGTTATGGTTCACTCTCACAGATATTTTAGTAGGTAAAGTTCACTCCCAAGACCATCTTAGTAAATCTCACAAGATATAAATCTTTACCTAATTCATTGTATGGAGATATAGGTCCCATCCATCACATAGTGAAATAATACATATATGTGACATATTATCATTAAAAATTATATCAAAACCAATTAAATGAAATGTGTATCATAAAAATGTAATTATATAATAACATCTGAAAAAATATACATGTTTCACAATTATTTAATAAAAACTATAACCTATAAAAAAATCAGGTTTCAAGATAATATATCCAGTGAAAGAGAAATGGAGTTTATAAACATCATTTAATTAAAAAATTATCCATTGGATGAAATAATGTGGATAGAAACATTGAATAATATTCCAAGAAAATAATGAGTTACACCAACGAATGTCATCAAAGATGAAAAATAATTTTGAATGTTCTTTTAAAATCATTTATTAGGGAACATAAAAAATTTTCTTTAGAATTTTTTTTAAAATATAAAACATTTTGAAAACCATTTTTCTGAGAATAAAAATGAAATATTATAATGAAATATTTTAAAAAAATTTGAAATCTATTTCCGTTTAAAACTTCTTGAAAACATATAATGAATTCTTAAACACATTTTGAAAACAATTTCATTGGAAATAATGTGAAAACATATAATGAAATATTGAATAATATTGAAAACCAGTTATTTGTGAATACGTTTAAATCTTATAATTAAATCTTGATTTCTTTGAAATCCAATTCTTTAGAAATAATTCAAAATCATATAATGAAATATTAAAAAAAATCAAAAAATTTACAAAAAAACATATGAGAGAATATTGAAAAAGTTTTGAAAACCCTTTATCGTGAATCTTATATAATAATCTTGAAATATTTTAGATTTTTTCTTTGAAAAATAATTGAAAAAAAATTACAGAATATTAGGAAACATTTTTTTATAAAAAACAATTTTTTCATATTGTAAAGGAATCTTCAGTGTAATTTCAATCATACCCGCGAAAAAATCAGTACGTTCTGAACATTCTTTTTTCACAATAAAATGTTTAAAAAAGTTAATTAAGTGGGAAAAAATATGATTCCTTTAATAAAAAGTAATTTTTTTAAAAGAAAAAACATGTTTAAAAATTCCATTTAAATATCATAGTATAATATTAGAATATTTTTGGAAACCTTTTAGAAAAAATGGTTTTGAAGGAAAAAATATTTCTGACCGAAGAGAGAGGTAAATTCATACTATCTTAAAAACAGATTCTTCATCATATTATGTACCAAAATTATTTAAAATGTTACCATTACTTATATATAACATTAATAAACTTAAGGTAAGATTTTTCTTGGGATTTATAGACATATGTATCCCAATATTTCATTATTTAAAGCATAATCACAAACAATATCGATAAATGATGAGATTGCTTCAATAAACTCTCACCACATGGTAAATTTGAATCATACACCCAATGTTAGAAAATAAAATTAAATGAAGCATAAAATATCATTAATATATAGGGATTCATGATTTACTAAGTCAAATGGATGTATATAGGCCTCAAAAATAATGTTAGGGAATAAAAAAACATGTGTCTCAAAGAAGAAAAATTGGGACAACAATAGATTACTATTTTGGTAACTTTTAAAACATCAAACACGTGAAATAAATATCATATAATTTATATTTAAACACCCATATGTTTATTAAAAATATTAATAGAATACATTCATGTGTAGTATACAAACCATCCAAATGAAATGAGCGGTGAATAAGGAATGAATCTCTTGAAAATAATGAGTGACATGAAATTACATTACCTCGTGTCCTAACTCTCATTGTAATCATACAAAATTTTTGAATAATAAATATAAGTTCATTATACATATAACTCAAAATGATATTATGATATCTAATTACATATACAGTTTTATTATGACATTATATTATCCTCTTTTCAACAATTCTATGTTAAATTTTCACTTCGGGTAATATCTACTTTTCACTTCACATGTGTCTTAATTTGTATTATCATGGGTACATATACAAATATCATGATTTAAATAATGAAAAACATGATATAAATATCATTTATATTCTTTATATGTGTATTATATTAATCTATAGAATATATAAGTCTTAAATTCAATACACCTTTCATGGAGACGGTAGGTCTTATGTATGCATAAAAATGTTTCGGTTTTTATTATCCCATTGAAAGAATGAAAAAATGAATTTTTTTATATTTATATATAATATAATTAAAATTTCATTATAATGTTATATATATCTTATATTTTCACTAAATCCATCCTTAATACATTACATGTAGTTTGTGAACTAACCAAATCACTTTGAGGGGGAAGTAGTCCCAATTCCTCAAAAGAAACTATCATATTTATACAAAATTGAATGCTTAAAGATATGTGGTGTAAAATAATTATGGAATATTTAAAAATTCTATATATAATATATTATATATATATATATGATTTCTAACATAATCACCACCATGACATGTGGTAATGAAAAAATGAACAATTATCTTTTCTTGAGGTGGTAGTTCGCCAAACACAAAAACAATATATTCATTACCTGTTAGATGGATGTGTGTGTATGTGTAGGTTGAAACCATGGAATAAAATCATATCAGTATATTTAGGATAAATTTTTTGTTTTATAATCATGGAATAACTAGAGTTTAGGGGGTAGATAATGAAAACAAAATTAAGGATCTTGTGGAAGGATATTACCTATTCTCTGGGTAACTCCTTTTGGTTTTCACTAAAGGGATTCCTTAAACTGGTTTCTACCAAAGGAATGGAAACTATATTTAGGGTAGGGTTTTAAGGATCTATTTTTTCAATTATTGGTTGATAAAAAGTTGATTGAGATGTGTGATTTAGTGGGAGGATAAGAGGCCTTTTTTATTTTTGAGAAGGAGAGACACTCTTGAAAATATTTGGAAAAGGAATTCCACCCATATTTTAACCGTGTCATGTGGTTCCTATAATGGTAAAAATTATATCCAAGGGAGAATAAGGTTGAAATACTTTTATAAAATGGATTTTAGAATAGTTTATTGGACGTTTTGAGTCTTATGTTTAAGGTTTAGTCCTTTGTTAAGCATATTTTTTTTAATCGTTGTAATTAATTTTAATTACATTCCCTATTTTTTTTGTAACAAAATAATATAAACTTATTAGAATATATAAAGTATGAATATTAAAAGCATATGATCTATTTTTAGAAACAAAAATAATAAAAGTGCTATAAATTATTTTAAATTTAATCCCTCTGATGGGAGGACAATGCATGTTTTTGATGTAAAAAAATTCAAAATGTTTCTATATTATTTTATTCAATTTCATTGTAAAATTGATTCAAATAAATTAAATTGGATTTTTTGATAAAGATTTAATTTAATTAACCATTAAAACAAATTAATAATATAGCTTAAAAATAGAAATATGTTTTATGAAAAAACACTTTTGAATTAAAATTTAGTAAACATCACTGTTCATCAAAATATGAAACTTTCCAGAAAAATACCAAACATTCACCCCAACATAATTTTTTTGGTTTATATTTCAAATATCAGGTTTATTTAAATCTATAATATTTATAAAATATCCTATAATTGGATTTAAAATAGGATCTCCATTAAAAGTCAGTAAAATAAGTTTAATAAAAATATAAGTTTTTATGTATGGAATTGGGTTTGTTCCAATCTTATTTTTATCAAATATATTGTATCAACAACAAAAAATATTTTATTATATATATTATATATATATATATATTAAATTATAATAACTCACTCATTGTAATTAATTTCATTTATTAGGGTAAATTATCTAGGTGGGAATAAAAATATTTTTCTATAAAAACATTCCTTATATATTCGTTTAGTTCATACATTCATTTTTCATTAATTTGTAACTAATGAATTAAAACATTTATTTTCATCAGTTATTTAATCCTATTCATAACTGTTAACTTAATATCTTGGTTATATCTTATTATTTTAAATTGTAAATTGTTATATACTATTTTTTGGTAACCCTCAATCTTGTGTGTTACGCAAGCGATTGAGGGAAATTAGTATTGCATGTAACCAAAGATAACCTTAGATTCCATGTAAAAAGGCTAAAATTTATGTTTTGTGTAGTGAATGATTAAATTTGTGTTTCTTATAACATATTCCAAACATGGTTCTTTAATATAAAATAAAATATTTCCACTGTTTTGTGAAATTTAAAATATCAAAAAGATTAAATTAATTTGAAAAAAATATTTCAAAAAATCAAAGGATTTTCGTTCTACCCCCATAAAATGAATTAATCCCTCTATTTTTTTGGGTTATTGAAGGTTTAATATTTTATTTTTTCTTTCATATAATCCCAAAACATAAAAAATCAATCCTAAAACATCCTTTAAGAAGGGAATGTAAGAAACATAATGGTTTCCCAATGTTACATATGACTAGGTTTCCACATAAAATAATGTAGGTGGAAAGGTAAAACATAGACATGGATATAAAGAATAAATATTAATAGGGAGTGATTGAGGTCATCAATAAAAAACAAGTGAATGATCGAAGGAAATTTTAGAGTCTCAAAGTACAAAATCTATGATGATTTAAAAGGCCATCAGTTCAAAAAAATTAAGGAATTATGATAACATTTTTTGATTAGTTTCATAACATTGAGTAATTAATTTATTGACCAATAATATAATAAAATATATTTACATGATATATTTCAATAAAAAAAAATTTATTCTTTGGTTGTGCATTTATAAATTTATAATTCATCAATTACTTAAAGAAATGGATGTCCGGAAATTAACATCGATTCCGGAAGTACAAAAATAAACTTTTACTAGCTCTTAAGGCCCATAAAATGATGAAAATTAAAAATATTTGTAAATAATTATTATTCAAAATCAATATTTTTAATAAATTAATTTCTAAACATATAATTTAACTACACTGATCATTCCTTAATATTTATTCCTAAGAAATAATTTCATGTTAAACTGAACATTGCGTAGGCTAGTGGTGTGCATGAAACCCTTATAATCTTTCAGTCTGGGGTTCAAGACTAGAAACCTTACTAAGAATGTGTGGTTGTCACCCAATATACATGATTTACTTTTATAAAACTACAATAATTTAACTTCCAAAATAAATGTGAAGAAAATCCTTGAAATAAGTTTAATCACTAAATAGCCTTTTAACCTAGGTTTTCAACACAATTTTGATAAATAAATACATACTATAACAACCCTTTTATTTATTACAAATTAATAAAAGATTTAATTACATAAAATTTAGCTTAATAAAACTCGAAATACCAATAAATATATTGAATTTTGGAATTAGGTATGTTTCATTAAAACATTAAACATGAATTATGGCATCTTTGTTGAAATCTTCTTTAACATGTTTGAGCTTAAAACAGAATTGGATAACCTAGGAAATACACAAGAAAGGGGTGAGTCATAAATCCCATTAAGGGAAAAAAATGGAATGAAATGAAGATAATACTGAATGTTAGACAATACATATTAATGAGTAATAAAGGAACATGAACAATAAGGTGTGATATAGCATGAAATTCCTAACATGGTAAATCTGGAAACAACTTAATACACATAACCATAAACATAGGACATGGATAAACTACCAAAAAATAATAGTGGACAATGTACCATAAAGTAATTAGGTACACCCATTTTCCAACAAGAATATTTTTTGATAAAAAATATTACCTAATGCATTAGATATCTATAAATTTAGGGTGCACCCATCACTTTCATATTCATATCGTGCTTCTGTGTGACACATAGGTCATAAAACATAAATTCATTCATCATTATATTTTATTTGAAGATCATGGAGTATGAAAGAAATACATGTAATTAAAAATTCTAAATATATATGTTCGTAAAAGATAAAACACTTGATAGGAAATAGGGATGATATTCACTACAAAATTGGTTGGGAATGGAAAGTTGTAGTGAAAATTTGACAGCATAACAACATCTCTTAACAATTCATAAAATGAGTTGATGAGTGAAAAATTGGTCTTTCTTAATTTTTGCATGATGTTTAAAGTAATACTTAAATTTAAGGACATGTAAAAACATATATAATTTAAAAAAGTCAAATGATAATAGGTAAGATCGAATAGAAAGAGAATGGAAAGCATGCTTACAAAATTTCTGCATTGTAAAGAGTGTATGTGGGAGGGAATAATGAGGGACAAAGGCCTATATAATCATTAATAAATAATAAATTCAGTATTGGGGATGCGAAAAAACATATCCCATTATTAACAATTGAAAATTAAAGGGAATAACATGATAAATAAACATGGATAAAGAGGAGAAAGGAAACAACAATTACTTGAGTGTGTGACATAAAAACCTTTGAAAGTGGTTTTTTGAGAGGTAAGGGTTACTTGGGAGGATTATTGTGATGGTAGGTATGATTAAGTACATTCTACAAGGATTTTTAGTAAAGAGAAGTAAGATATTGGTTGTGTTTGTATATTAAAAGAGAGGATAATTCTTTAATATTTCACAAACATAGTATTTGGATTCAATATAATAAAATATTCAAAAATAAAAACTATACACTTGGTTTTTTCCCATATATTTTTCCTTAGTGAGTAGGTTTTAATTATTTTAATAGGTATAGGGGTAAAAATACTATAATATGACACTTTTCTTATGTTGAGGTGTGTCACTCTTTTAAAGAAATGAATTTAAAGTCATAAAATATATTATATCTTTTATAGGATTAATAAAAGAATTATAAAATTAGTCACAAAAAATTCAAATAATTTTTTTGGTGAAAGCATATAATTGCCCGATTATACCCATTATGGTTTTTATTACATCATTTTAGGGTCATTATGATGTCATAAAAGACATCATATATTTATATGTTATTTGATTTTCCCCTAAAAATTAGACTATCTCAGAAAATTATGAATAATTGACCATCGAATTGTCAAATGTTCGGATTAAAAAATAATATCTATTTTTTATAAATAATTTTTGAAATAGGTGAATTTTAACTTTAAAAATAAGATATCACATTAATTTAAAATTCTGGTTTTTTTAAAATAATAGTTTTTGAAACCATATAAAAATTACATTTCACTTCATAAAAATTATATGAAAAATTATAATTAGTAAATCTTATTTAATAATAACATTTTATTAACATTTAATTTATTTAATAAATTAATAAATTCATCAAAATCATTCCACTAATTGAATTTTAATATTACCCATAAATATAATTTGTGTTTAATTGAATAAAAATAAAAATAAACCATAATAATGAAAATAAATTCATTATTCAATACAATATACATATTCATATTATAAAGGTCCCGATACATATCTATTTATTTCACCTACATACACCCTGGGAGTATGGTGTGCGATGGTAATACTTTTATGTGGTCATTCAATGAACATGGTTTGGACCATGATCTCGATTAGCTTAAACTTATCACTTAAATGATTTTTCTCAGGCTTTTGTTATTGGATCTTAGCGTAAGCGTGGTAAAAAGAAAAGACTAGATATGATATTTCCCTCAGAAGCTCTAATAAATGTTCTTCATAGGGCATAATTCTACTGGTTGAGGCAATCAATTCCTTTGTCAGAGTCAATTGGATTTTCTGAAGGCCCTATATTTATATTACTCATATGATCACTATTCAATTGATATATTAAAAATTATTAATATTTTTATCGTTATTTTAAATATAATAAGATATAACACCCAAAGTGCTTGTGTTTTATGTAACCATATTACATAATCATACATTTAATTAAATCAAAAAGGGAATCTTTATTTATAATAGATCAAGTAATTACAATCTTCCACCCCTTGAGTAATTTTGTGATCAAAAGTTTCATTCCACCCCCTTAAAATATATGAGTGCAATTTTGTTTCAAAACATCATTTGGTTCCCATGTTACTTCTTCAAATGTGTGGTTTCTCCACAAGACTTTAACAAGGTGAATTTTTCTTCACATAAAACTTTTTCATTATGATATAAGATCTTCATTAGCTTATACCCATAGGAAATATAATTCTCCAATAGAACCAACACTGGTTTGAGTTCATGTGAGGGGTATTAAATGTACTTCCTCAAGATTTATACATAGAATTAATCATGAATTCAAGATATGTTATGTAGGATGTCAGTTTGATAGCCCACCACTCTGATGCGATCCATGATCTCTTATGGGCCTATGTATCATAGAATAAGATCCCCTTTCTACCCAAATCTCATCATTTTCATCCATGGATATATGTGTAGTAATACCATCTCTCCAACATCAAACTCTAGGTCTTTTCGATTATTTTAATCATAGATCTTTTTTCGACTCTGAGTAGCCTTGATTTCATGGTGATTGGTCATAACCATTTCTAAAATTTATTTTTCCATTCAGGACCTATTAGTTTTTCCAAAATTCCTGCCATCATGAAAGTTTCCTATATCAATTTCCATAAACGGATTCATAGGAAGACATTTGGATGCTTGTGTGAAAACTATTGTAGTATTAGAAGTCAACCATAAGAAGATGTTGACCCAAAACTCCTTTGAAGTCAATTGAACCTGATCCGAACATGTCATTGATTGTTTGGATAATATTATTTGAATGGCCATTAGTTTATGGGTGAAATTTCACGTTGATATTCAACTCAGTTTTTAGATCATGTTGAAGAGTTTTCTAGATCATGGAGTTGAAACATGGATCTCGATAGGATATAATAGATAGTGGTACTCCTTGAGGCCTGACCACTTTCTTAACGTATATACATGGATGTACATTAGTGATAATTACTCTCATATCATAGTGAATTTTGTAGTATTTGAAAGAAAATCTTGAAGATCCTATATATCATTATTCCCTCATGAAGTCTTTAGAAGAACATTGGCCAATTCTAAGGTGATGTTTTCCTATTTTCATGTAGGTATGGGTACCAGTTGCATCGTCCCCTGGGATTTTTTTCTTTAAGTTTTCATTTGATGAAATAAATAAATCTTGAGATACATGATAAAATATCATTATTTATATTGTCCAAAACATAGTGTTCTCAATGATCTCAAGACATATTTGGGATTCCAGGATGGGAAGATAATGTTGAGCTTTGTGTATCATCTAACAACTCATTATTTAGCTCATAATTTAATGGCACATATAGTCTTGAAAATAATTTTAAAACATCTTAGTCATTAATATTGAATTTTGAGTATTTTTCTTTTCATATAGTTTCCACTTTTTTTTTTAATTCCCATAATTTCTTTTTGAGCATCCTTTATCCTCTCCAAAAGAGACGGTTGAGCAATAATTTGTTAGAGGATTGATGATGTTAATTTCTTTATGAATCCTATGTTTATCCTCTTTATGTTTATGAGTATTGGATCATTCTAAATTATCATCTATGAGAGAATAAAAATATCCTTTCTAAATAGACTATCTTCCACTTTATTAGATTTTCCTAGATGGTAGTGAATTGAGAATCCATAGTCTTTGATATGCTCTAACAATTTACATTGGTGCATATTCAGCTCTTTCTTATGTGAATATATACTTGAGTATTTTTTATCCACATATATTTTACAATTCTAACCAAAGAGATAATGACTCAAATTATTTAAAGAGAAAATCACTACTCCCAACTCCATTTCATGGTTTGGGTAGTTTTGTTCGTGAACTTTCAATATCCTTGAAGCATATGCAATTAATTTTTCATTTTGCTTCAACACACATCCAAATACCTTCTTCAAAACATCATTGAATACCAAAAAAGAACTCAACTTGTGGGTAGTGTGAGCACTGTCACCATGATAAGCCTCCTTTTCAACTATTTGAAACTTACATCACATTCATCATTCCAAGAAAACATTACCAACTCTGAGTTATATTAGTATGATGGATTGATAATCATTATAAATTTCTCACAAATCAGTGATAATACACAGCTAACCAAAGAAAACTACGAATATATATCATAGATGTGAGACTCAACCATCTTTTAATTGCTTATGTCTTTTAAGGGTATATAGAAATCCCATTTATTGTGAAAATATTTCATAAGAAAGAGAACTAACTCCACTAGAAATCAATTTTTATGTACTTGGCATATATATTTTTCTTTCACAAGGTCTTTAGAATTTCACTAAAATTCCCCTTATACTCCTCTTTAATTTTAGAGTATATTAGAATATGATCTATAAATACTACCAATATTTATTAGGTCATGTATATATATTATATTCATCAAGTCCATGATGATTTTTGAAGGATTGGTAAGTACAAATGGAATTAATATGAATTAATTATGTCTGTACCTTGTATGAAAAGTAGTCTTGGGAATATACTCCACCAAATTTAAATTTTAATTAAGACATGTTATTGAAAAATGGGAATCTATAGTTCCCAAACAAGGTACAACTACATGCCAATACACCTCACAAAATTATTAAACACTAGAATACGATTACTTGATTCATCTACTCTATAAAGTTCGCATTGCAGCGTACCAACCCAGAGATCTCAATCCTCTTTGATATGATCTTCATAGTGAATAATCATCCTATCCATTGTCTGAATGGATTACACAGAGTTGATTTTTCTATCTTTGAAGTCCCGATCAAGGAATCAATCTTGTTTAACTATCTATGATTCTTCATCATCCTTGGCATCAACTTGTATCCTTATTTCATAAATTCTTTTAATCTCATATTCAAATACATTTGGCCAAACAAATATAGCTAACATGTCATCCTTATACTGAAGGATAAGTTTCACGCACTCACCATCCTCTTCTAACCTAACTCCTGTATTCCTACTGGATTCTTCACTTTCCCCAATTTGTAGGGATTTTCTTTACTTGTTTCTGACTTATTGGTCGACCTCATCTCCATTAGGTTTTTCATGTGGGAGTAATTCTTGTGGACCATTGGTTGTTTCCCTTGGACCACTATACATTTCCCCAAGTCTCAAATTTATTTTCCCATTATTCCCTCTAGGGCGGTGAGGACATTTCCCATTATGTCAGTTTATGCTATCCACTAATAGTAACCTATTGCTATCACCAACTGAAGTATCCTCATCTTTAGTAGATGGTGGCTCTTGAACTTTCATACATTCAAATCGGTTCCACAGCTAAATCGCCAAGCCTTCATTGAGTGACCTCTTCTTACATAGATAATCCTTCTTTCCTACTTCATTCCCCACACAAGTCTTCTTCCCACTTTTTCTAGCCATAAGATGTATTTTGATTTTGACAAGAGCTGGACTCTATACTGGGAATGCCTTGTTTCCCAATGGGTTCCACCACCATTGATAAAACCCCATGAACCTATCCTTACTCACCCATCCCAACATTTTCTCAAGTCTATTGGTACACAATAGAAACAAACTGCACATTATACCCATCAGTTGGACTTGAAATTGGGAACATTATGCTTGGGGAGATCCTCCCTGTGCACCCTAACTTGGTAATATCTCAACCACAGATCCAACTTGTAAATGTATTGTTCTCCACTTATCTGATAGAACAAATCATCAATATGATGATAATGATACATGCTCTTTATCCTGATCTTATTAATCTCATGATAATCGATGTGAAGCAAAACTGATCCATCCTTCATTTTGATGAAGAGGACTAGTGCACCCCATGGTGAAGGACATGGGTGTTTGACACATTTATCAAGATTCTTATTTAGATGCTGGTTCATCTCCTCATGTTCCACAAAATTCATTTTATATGGTGTTTTGGATAATGGTAACAACCCAGGTATAAGCTCAATTAAAAACTCATCCTCTCAGCTAGGTAGAAGATTAAGTAATTCCTCGAGAAACACATCGGCATATTCTCTCAAAATGATCATATATTTAAGGATGATTCTTTTATTAGAATAAATAATTTGATCTAGATATTCTTTCTCATATGGAAATAATATCAATTCATTAGATGATGGTGCTAAAGATGATTCATCCTCCTCATCGTACTTAAAGAGAATCAGGGGTCGATTCACAATACAAAGAGTGATTTCCTTATCATGATAAATTATGTTGGATATATATTGTGAAATATAATATATGCCTATAATTGAATCAAATTCCACAAAATGAAGTATGAAGAGGATTTCTGGGAAATTATTCCCATAAATTTTTATTGGTGGAGTTATATACATAGGATGCAATAATTTCTCCATTTTCCATTTTCACTGATAACTCCACTTCCATGCTTTGTGATGGTATTCTAATTGTTCTAATAAAAATTAGTGATATTATGGAATACATAGAACCACTACCAATGTGTACATTCACTATTATTGAATGAATAACTTGTGTACCTAGTACCACATCTCTGAAGGGATCCACTTCGACAGTTGTGATGGAAAAAGCTCACCCTTATTACCTTGAATGTTTTTGGTTGTCTCCAAAAATCATTGTCATAGTGAATTGGATTGAAAAAATTCCCTGGTTCCTTCTAGTTTTAGAAATTAACTAAACACTAATGATTGAAAGGATTATTCCTTTCCTCCATCACATTATCAGGTTTTTCCTATTGAAAGTCATCAGCTAGGTCCCCTTCCTTCCCACACACAAATAATTTTCTCACCACTTCTAGAAATTTCTAGGGATCCTCTATCTGCACGTTTGTCAAGTGGGATGTTGTAATTTCTTATCACTATTATATATCTTTAATAGAACATTGTAATTTATCTCTACTTTCCATTTCTTTTCCTTGCGATACACATGAGATTTGCTGATCTCTATTTTGACTTCATGGTAACAACAAACAATTTTATCATAGTTATTAAAGTCAAGGATTTATGGGGATTTTTGTAGGCTATGTTTTATCCCACCAATGAAGTAGACAACATTGAACTTGGGGTAACGACAAAGCATGAGGTATATCGTGCAATACTTGTGATGTTTTCCACATACACGCCGATATATTTGTTGTATTTTATATCTTTAGGGAAAGGGAATACCTTTCCATTTTAAGTCAGAGGTTTTGGGGAAAATATTCTTCAAAAAACAGTATCTAGAAAACCTTCTGTCACATTACCATTATCCCTTACTCAGGCTTTGTATTTTTAATCAATTTACACTACTAATGAGCATCACCTTCTCCATGATAAACAAGAAACATGAACTTCTATTTTTTATAACACTAAAGGATGACAAATATCTTTTCAATGGAGTTGATCCACTATTTCTATATTAAGGAATAAGATGATGTATTAAAAGTCGAATCCATTTTTCATATAAAGATTTGGATTGTAGCTTATTCTATCTTATAGTGATTTAGATTCCCATCCTGATCGAGTAATCAATTCAGAACCCAAGTCAAATAAGAGATCATCATCATGAATTGTGCGATTCCTGCTTCCATCGAGTTGGGCATCTCATTAAGGCAGTCATCACATTTCTCTTCACATTGATTATTTAACCGATTCCTCAAATTTTAGTTCATTGTCTAGAATAAATGTAAAAAAGTATGAATGATTATATTTATCTTTTAAACACATAAACATGAATTTAACAATAATAAGGAGATTTATTATAACTTATAATAATTTCCTTAATGTAGGAATTTCTAGCCTTCAATCAATGTTATCTAAGATATATTTCTCAACATATAATATTATGGTAAATTTTACTCCTATAATAATGGTTTGTAATGAGATTATGAATTACCAATTCATATCCCCTAGGAGGTTCAAACTAGGTGTTTAGTAAGGATAATTTTTGTGTACATTGTTTCCCTGAGTCATGCATAGAACACCTTGTCAGAGTTGTTACTCCTACGTATATCTATTCTATAACCACATCCACTTATTGTATAAAGATATTTATATATTTTATTGATGAACAACTTAATATATACTAACAAAAAATTAGGGATGTTTTATTATATATATTATTTTCCCATGGCTTTATCTAGAGTTTTATAAACCCCTAACACTTAATATAATCTAAAATATATACAATTCTAGTGTCTTTGGGAATTAAGAACATTTCTTTACAACTTTAAACATAAATTACAACATCATTACTGAAAACGTCTTTAACATGCTTGATCTTAAAACTACATTGGATAACCTAGGGAAATACCTATGATAAGGGTGAGCCATAAAGCCTAGTAAGGTAATAAACATGGTATAACATGAAGATAATAATACATGTTAGATATGGAATATCATTGAGATATAAATGAACATGAATAATAACACATGATATAACATGATAATCATAACATGATAAATGTGGAAACAACACAAAACACTGAATTATAAACATTGATCACGGCTAAATCACTAAGACATAACCTTAGAGAAAGTGCCATGAAGGAATTAGTTACACCCCTTTCCTGAAAGGACATATCATGATACTAATCCTTACCCACTACATTGTATAACTATATAATTCCAAGAAAACCAATCACATTCATTTACATATCATGCTTGTGCCACATAGATAAAAAATGTAAATTCATTCATCATTACATTTTATTTCATTATCAAGGATTATGGAATAAATACATGTAAGTCTAAAATATAAAGTTATATGAGTATAAAAGTGAATAGCCTTGATATGAAATTGGTATGGTATTCACTACACAATTTATTTGTCATGGAAAATCAAAGTGAAAATTCAGCAGCATAATTACATAAGATAAATATTCCTAAAATGGGGTGATGAGATAGAAATGGATCTATCATCATTTTTAACTGAAGTGCATAGTAGTAGGTAAATTGAAGGATACATCAAAAAATATATAATTATAAAAATTCATATGATAATAAATAATCTTGACTAAAAAGAGAATGGAATGGATGTTTACAAAATATCGGCATGGTAATGTGTATACCTGGGAGGGATTAATGAGATATAAAGGGGTTTATAATAATTTATACATAATAAGGTATGTATGATTGAGGGTAGAACACATACCACATCTTTATTACTTTAAATCAAAAGGGCCTAACATGATAAATAAACAAGGATAATGTAGAGAAAGGAAAGAACCCTTACTTGAGTGTGTGACACCAAAATCATGAAAAGGGGATTCTTGAGAGCTTGGGGCACTTTGGGAGGATTATAGAGAGGGGTGGTAGGAGTATGGAAATTGTAAAAGTATTTTTAGTGATGATAAGTTGGATCATGGATGATTTTATATAGGAAAGGAGAAAGGTATTATTTAATATTTCACAAACATAGGTTTTGGCCTCTATATAATTAAATATTGAAAATCACAAACCTACCCATGGTTTTTCCCATGTGTTTTTCCAAATTGGGGAAGTTTTTATTATACTATTAATCAAAGAGATGAACCTATTAAAATTTTAAACTTTCCAATGTGGAGGTGAGTCGCTCTTTTAATGAAATGAATTTAAAATCACAAAATATATTATATGTTTTGGATGATTCATAATGGCATGGTAAAAATAATAACATAAAATTAAAATCAGAATATTTTAAGTGAAAAAAATAGTTTTCCAAGGATACAAATTATAGTATTAATTACATTATTTTGGGTCATTTTGATTTCATAAAACACACTGTATATTTATATGGTATTTAATTTTAACACCGAAATTTGAATGTCTTAGAAAATTATGAAAAATTAACCATTAGATAATTTCAATGTTTTTATTCTAATAAAAAATATATTTTTATTTAAATAATTTTCAAAATATCTGAACTATCACTTTTAATATATGATTAGGCATTTATTGAAAAATGCTGGGTTTTTGACAATAATAGATTTTGAACCCTTATAAAATGTACATTTCACTTCATAAAAATTATATGAAAATTTATAAATAAAAAAATTATTTAATAATAAAATTATTATTAAAATACTAATTATTTCAAAAATCCATTAATTCATTAAAATAAATCCATTAATTGAATTTGAATATTACCAAAAAATACATTTTATGTTTAGTTGAATCAAAATAAAAACCATCCTTTAAAGTGAAAATAATTTAATAATCATAATAAATATACATATTCATGACATTAAGGATTTGATAAATATCAATTTATTATATCGAAATGTTCCCTAAGAGTAAGGGGTGCACTGGTATGTCTTTCTTGGTGTTGTTGGGAGAACATTGTTTGGGCCGTGATACTGATGAGCTTGAACTTGTCTCGTAAACAGTTTCATGCATGCTTAAGTTATTGGATATCAAATAGATCGTGGCCTTGGTAAAATCCCAGAGATTCTATCTCACTTGTAAGCTTAGATAAATGGGTTTCATAGGGAACAATTCTACTGGTTGAGGCCATCACATCCTATTCTTAGTAAATTGGAATTTTTAAAAGACCTATATTTATACTAATATTGTGATCACTTTTCAATGAGTATATTAACAATGGTAAATATTATTAGTGGTATTTTAAATTCAGAAATATATAAAAAAAGTAATTTCACGTTTTATATAACTATATTATATTATAATTCATTTAATTAAATCAAAAAGGGAAACTTCATTTATAGTAGTTCGGGTCATTACACATCCTCTAAATATTAACATAAAAATTTTATGAATTGTTAACCTTATAACCCTTAAGAAATATGAAAATATAAAATAGTATAAAGGGGGTCACAAAATCACCATAACATTGATCCCTTATACATCACAAAGTATCTCATGGTTGTTACATTCCAAACATGTGAATACCTTCTTCAAGTATTCTCTTGAAACATGGTAATGAACTGAATTACCAAAAATCAATATTGAAAATGAGCATGTTTCATTATTCCAAAGTATGTTTTATCATTTCCTTAAATCTAAAAATTTTGTAAAAAACATAAATGAAAAAAAATACTATTTTTTAACAAGCCGTTTATCAATTCTAATGAAATTAGTAACATCTAATTTGATTATTTACATCCCATATATTATTACCCAAAAAACATTATCTAAACATAAGAAACATAAAAATGGTTATCATACATTAGTCAAAATATCACCTTATCATCAAATGAAATTTCCAATCCATAGGAAACATTCCAAAAAATATTTGAAATCCGTAGAGAAAAACATAAATTGGATAATCGTTGTAAACTTCACACTATTCATATAACATAATTCTTGAATGAAAATGAAAAAAACATTGATTATTACAATTCATAAAAAATACATAATAAAGATAACAAAACCTATTACTTACTACCTATTTCCATTAAAATTTGATCTATAGTCTTATCATCATCAAAAATGTTGGGAAAAAATCCCTCAAGACATCATTGAAGCATTTTTGAGGTGATTGTGTTTGTTGACAAAGTGAACATCGGTGTTGTGATTGTTGAAAATGTAAACCATGACATACAAATTCGTTGAAAAAGAAGATTTAATGGTGGAATGTCAAGTTCAAGAGCTGTGGTCAACGATCCATGTTTGTTTCAAGAATTTAGACAAGGGGATGGATGATCTGGAGGTAGCATAAAAAGAACAGATACAAGGTGGCACCATTTTCCAGTGTTTTTCCAATTTTTTGGGCCTAAAAATCGACCAATGATGAAATGTTTTTGGGCAAAGAGACTTGCGAGCTGAGGTCTTGGAGGATAGGGAACTTGCACGCCTATGGTTTTTCAAGATCAGAAGATCAAAATATGGCAAAGGAAAGAGGTTTGCGCAATTTTGGAAGCATGCCGCACAAGTGACTTTCAGGGGAAGGGACTTGCGTGCCGAGACATGAGCGCTGAGGGTTGACTTGCGCGCCATCGCAAAGGGTCGTAAAAGTTCCTATAAATACTGGACCACCCCTCCTTATTTTTAACTGGAGTTCAACACTTTGATGATTCAGAGCTCCCGTTGCATAGGTGTGGTGGTCGCGCAAGTGGTGGTGTGTCGCGCAAGTGGGACTTGCGCGCCAAAGAAGTAAGTTGCGCTTCAAGTGTTTGTTGCACGCCTGAGGTGATTTGGGTAGCAAAGGAAGTACGTCGTGCAAGTTTGGAGAAGCTTAAGCTTGAGTCGTGCAAGTGTTAATAAATACTTTCTTGCTAGTGTTGAATTGCACACCGAGACTGGCACACCACTTTAGAGAAGGGCGCCAAGTAAGGTTGATTTTCGACAATGATTTAAGGCTGCGTGGAAGCTGAGGGATTTCCCGGTACCTTCAGTGCAAAGGGAAATTCATCTACGGGTGATGGTTGAGCTTCAACAGAGCATCTAAATATAGAATAAGATGCATTCCTTCATGAAAATGAAGAGACCTACAAGTCAATAAACTGTGAGTGGATTCCTTCCAAGAGCAGTGAGCAAAGGAAGATAAAGAAAGTGATTCTCTCCACCGGTAGTGAGTTAGAGAGAGAAACAGGGAGTGACCCTTGGGAAAGTGGTGATCTAACCCTAAATCTTGTAAAGGCAGTGAGCCTGGGACAAAGTGACTGTACCCAAACCTTCTAATCCACAGCTAGTGAAGTTTAGTGGAATTGGTACGACCGAAAACCTATCGGTGTATGCTCCTTGGACGTAGCCCTTAGTGGTGAACCAAGTAAAATTGATGTGTCCTGTACTTTCTTTAATTTCTGTTTATATTGTGCTATAGGAGAGAGAGAGAGAAGTGTATTTTTCTTAACAGTGAAAAAGATCAGAATGGGATATAATTTTAAATTAGTCATACCCTGATTCACCCCCCTTTCAGGGTATTCAGACTTGTGGACCTTACAATTGGTTTCAGAGCGAGGTTGATATTAGTTCTTTTCTCAATGGAATTCACCAATAATAAATGGATTCCGATCTTCTATGGGAACAACTTTCAGCTATGGAAGAATCGGATTCAACACTACTTCTGATCTTTGGGTATGGATGTATTCACAGCAGCAATGCATGTCATAACAATTGATATTAATAGTGGCACATTATCAGAAGCTAAACATAGAGAGTTGGACGCAGATTCCAAAACAATTAATGCCTTAGGGGGAGCCCTATCTAATCCTATCTATACAAGGTTGATGTCATGCAAAACGTCACGTGCCATGTGGGAAAATCTGCTGAATATATATGAAGGAGATTCAATGGTAAGAGAGGAAAAGCTGCAAGTGTTGTGGAATAAGTATGAAGATTTGAAGATGAACCTGAAGGAGTCTATTGATGCATTCTTTGACAGGGAAAATATTTTTGTGGAAGATATGAGTGGTCTTGGTGAAGTCATTGAAGACATAAAGATCATAAAGAGAATCTTGAGGAAGATTCCACATCGGTTTAATCCTAAAGTTTCTATACTAGAATATAATGATCCCAAAGAGCTGACACTTGAAAACTTGCACAGTACCTTGTTTGCATATGAGATGAGGAATGATGAAAACGAGGCTGTGGAAAAGGGAAAATCCAATGAAATGGCATCTAAGGCCTTGAAAAATCTCACCATTGAATATTCTTAGGAAGAAGAAGAGACAGATGAGGTTATGTCATTCCTTTCCTCAAATCTTCAAAGAGGAAAAGGAACGTTCAAAGGGAAACTTCCACTCGCTTGCTTTAGATGTGGAAAAGTTGGTCATCTTGCTGCAAGATGCCCTAAAAAGTTTCATGATGAAAATGATGAAGATGAAGTCGAAATTCCCAAGAAGAAGTCTTTAACATTTCTGAAAGGGAAGAAACAATTCAAGATAAATTTCTTCAAGAAGAAGAATCTTCTTTCACAAGAATTTGAAAGTTCAGATGAGTTTGAGGATGAAGAGGTTGAGGAGATAAAAAATTGCAGAGATCGTGGGGTAAATGTCTTGGTGTCGATTGTTGGTAGTTCTCAGAAAAAGGAAGAAGATGACGCTGAAGAAGAAGAAGAAATTGAAGGGAGAGTTGATATGGAAGCCGAATTGGATGATGCTCTTGAGTAGATAGACGTTTTGAGAGCCAAAAAGAAGAAATCCAATAAAGTGGTTCGTGATGCCAAACTCTATATGCAACAACCAGATGAAGAAAATTCTGAGTAGTTAAAAGAAATTGGAAAACTAAAATCCTCAATACCAAAGAGCTCAGAAAATATTATTCAGCATAAGCTTAAAATTGAGGACAAAAGAAGAAAATTGATTGTTTGAATAACACAGTAAAGGAGAAGGTCAGACGTATCAAAGAGCTTGAAGAAGAAGTGGTTAGTATGCGACGAAAAATGAAGGATAAAGAAAAACTCTTGACCCCCAATGTGATATTAGAAAAGCAGGTCATTCCGAAGATAGAGAAGATGAAATAGGAGGCTTGTAGTTTAGCAAGAGTGAAGTAGAAAGAAAGCTCAAATGCTAAGGTTGATTTAGGGATTGATAAGAAACAAAAATCTGTGGCGGTTGATGTCAGACCACAAGCACCCATCCCTAAATTGAAGGTTTATTTGAGCACAAAATAGAATCAGAATATTCAGAGATCCCAAAGGGAAAATCATAGTGGTGAAGTAACATGAAGGAATGAACCCTATATCAGGTGTTATTGTTGTGGGAATATGGGAAATTAACAGTACGTGTGTTCCATAGCCAAGATATATAGAAGGGAATAGGAATAGAGGTGCCAGCCAAACAGAGAATGGTTTTCCAGAACATATTTTTAAGGACACTGTTTTTGGTGCGAATGATTTGGGCACATGGCTAAGTAAAACACTTCGATCATTAAGAGAAATGTGCCAAAGAAAAATCAAAATGTTTGCAAGCAGTAGATCAATAAACCGACAAGTGAGTTAAAAGTTCAGAATAGATTTGTAGCTCTGCAAGATGAAGATGGTCCATCGTACTATAAGAATGATCATGAGTCTCAATCTATACCGAGTATGGAGACAAAAATATGAACCATGAAGAAGAGATCAGAGAAGGTGGTAGTTGCTGAAATCGCCCTTAACGTTTCAGATCGTTCTGGTGTGCGGATTCCTGATAGTGGTATTACGTCTCACATGACAGGCAACAAGGATCTAGTTACAGGCATAAAATATGACAAAGAAGGAGTTGTCAAGTTTGGAAATGATGAAGGCCTGATGATAATTAGATCAGGAAGGGCTAGGTTTGAGGGCAAAGAAATCAGACGTGCTGATGTCTTTGTTATAGAAGGTCTCAATCACAATTTTCTCAGTGTCAGTCAATTGTGTGACTCAGGACATTCTATACGGTTTACCAAGAAGACTTGTATTGTCACGGGAAAATATGGGGCAGTTTTTCTGCAAGGAAAAAGGACAAAGGGAAATCTTTACCTTGTAAGTGTGGAAGATGATATGTGTCTTTTATCTAGAGAGGAAGAAATCCAGCTGTGGCATAAGCGACTTGGTCATCTATGCCAACCATCTGTGGAAGATCTGGTAATGTGTGATGCTACTAGAGACCTTCCCAAACTATCATGTGATCATGCTCACACATGCGATTCTTTTCAACAAGGGAAGATCATCAAAAAAACATACAGTCCAAAGGAATAGAAATCATCCAGAGTTATCAAATTGGTACATGTTGATGCATGTGGACCTATTTCACCACGAGATATAAATGGGAAAAGATATTATGTCCTTTTCATTGATGATTATAGCAGAATGACCTGGGTATTCATCATTACCCATAAGACAGAGGTGTTTTGTTGCTTAAAGTAGTATAGGAGGGAATCAGAAAAGATGCTTGGGCATAAAATTCTGAAGTTTCGTACTAATAAAGGTACAGAATTCAAAAACATTCAAGTTGAAAACTATCTCGAGAAACATGAGATTATGCATCAAATTTCATCAGTAAGAACTACCCAACAGAATGGAGTGGTTGAAAGGAGAAATCAGATCATCAAAAACATGTACAGAATGATGCTTATTGATAAATACATACTAGAGAAATTTTGGAAGGAAGAAGTTTTCACATCTGTCTATGTTTCAAACAGGTCTCTGTTGTGTCCGAAGAAAGGGAAGACTCTGTATGAACTGTGGTACGAAAAGAAGACAACATTGAAATACTTTCAAATCTTTGGAAGTAAGTGTTTCATTATCAACAAAGAAAATCACTAGAAGTTTGAGGCATGAGGAGATGAGGGGATATTCCTTGTCTACACAGGGAAAAGCAAAGCATATAAATGTTTCAACAAAAGGCTGGGAAAAATCATTGAGAGCAATGATGTCACTATAGTTGAAAATGAATAGAATACTCAACGACCTAGTGAATAGTTCTTGGATGAAAGTGATGATGAGGTAAGAAACACAGGGGGAGCAGAAGTGGTAGAGGCTGACTCAGAAGAAGATATTTATGATGAAAATGAAAGTGTCAAGTCTGTGTCTGCAAGGAAGCCAAAGATTCAAGCTGAAATTGATAGGCAGAATATCACCGGTCATCAGACAGCTCCAGTTCAGACTCAAAGAATGAAATCATTACAACAAATATCATTTGTATCTCAGGTGGAGCCGAAATGTTTTTCTAATGTAGCTGAAGATGAAAACTGGGTTCAGGCTATGAATGAAGAGCTTGATCAGATTGAGAAGAAGCAGACATGGGAGATTGTTTCGAGGCTAGCAGACAAGAATTTCATCGAGACTAAATGGGTCTATCGCAACAAGATGAATGAAGATGGAATAGTGATTCGGAATAAAGCATGACTAGTGTGAAAGGGATAATCCCAGATAGAGGGAATAGATGTTGATGAGACATTTGCACCGGTTGCAAGGCTGGAAACGATCAGACTATTTTTGGCCATAGCAGTGCAAAGAAAGTTCAAAGTGTTCCAGATGGATGTAAAATATGCATTCTTAAATGGAGTTCTGGAAAAGGAGGTCTATATTAAGCTTCCATATGGTTTTCTCATTCATGAGGATGAGAAAAAAGTCTACAGGCTGAAGAAGGCGTTGTATGGGCTGAAACAAGCACCAAGGGAATTGTACTCAACGCTTGATCAGTACTTGAAGAAGCTTGGTTTCCAGCATGGAGGAGTTGATTACAATCTCTATTTTAGCAATGATAGTAATCAAAGAATGATGGTGCTGGTGTGTGCCGATGACATAATTTTTGGAAGATCAGATGAAGCTCAATGCAGACAGTTTTCTGAATTCATGAAAAATGAGTTTGAAATGTAAATGATTGGAGAGTTAACATTTTTCCATGGTCTACAGGTGACATAAAGATGGAATGGAACATTAATTTCTGAATATAAATATCCCAAGGAGGTTCTGAGAAGGTTTGGAATGGAGAATTCCAAGGATATGAAGACTCTGGTTGCTACCCGGATGAAATTATCAAAAGATGAGGATGGGAAGCCAGTTAATATCAGAGAATATAGGAAAATTATTGGAAACCTGTTGTACTTAACCGCTACAAGGCTTGATATTGTTTTCACCACATGCCAAGAAACAAGATATTAGAGTAATCCCAAGGAAAGTCACAAGCTCGCTGTGAAAAGAATACATGGGTAAATCAAGGGCACGGTGGACTTTGGCTTAACATATAATGACAAATCTCAGATAGAGTTATTGGGATATACTGATGCAGACTGGGCCTATTCAGCCGAGGACAGGAAATCAACATCTTGAGGTGCATTCTATTTTGGCAGACTATGTAGTGCTTGGTTAAGCAAGAAGCATGATTGAATTTCATTAAGCACCACAGAAGATCAGTATATTGCGACCACTCAAGCATGTACATAGTTATTATGGATGAAGTAGCAGCTTGATGATATGGGAGTTGAATTGAAGTCTCAAATCAGAATCTAGTGTGATAACTCAAGTGCTATCAATCATAGCAAAAATGCATTTCATCACTCAAGGACAAATCACATTGAGATAAAATATCATTTTATCAAGGAGAAATTGGAGAAAGGGCTTGTGAAGTTGGATTATGTGCCAACAAATTTACAGGTTGCATATATTCTGACAAAGGCCTTAAACAAGGATGAATTTGAAAGGCATCAACTAGCTCTGTGAGTTCAGTCGATTCCTCGCACTTAAAATTGTGTGGATGTGAAACCATACCCTCTCCCCAAGGTATGATGTGTTTTCCCTAATGTGTTGATATGTGTTATCTACTCTGTTACAGTCTTCAAAGGAGCAACCTTTGGGTTCGTTGATAAAGGGGGAGAAAATAGTGATTGTTCAAGGGGGAGACTGTGTGGCTATTTAAGAAATATTGACAGATAAGGGGAGAAGCTGACAGGTGGAGCATCCAGACAGGGGGAGTTGAATCTAGTTGAACGTGCTTAGCCAAAGCATAGCTTGGACAACAATGAAAATAAAGATAAACAGGTGTTGATTCTATGAGAAGAAAGGGGGATCGTATAAAATCTGACGATGCTAGAAGTGATCGATCAAAGAATAGATATCACGACAGCTAAGGATTGTGATAAAACCAGAAGAGTGGTGTTGGAAAGTGGTATGGATATTTCCAAAAATTGGTATCAGTTTGGAAATAATTGGTATCAGTTAGGTGTCAATAGAGGGTGTCAGAGTGGAAGTGAATCATTGATAAACTTTTCATTTACTCTTGTTTCTCATGCTGATCATTGCTCATGTGGGCTTAGAGTATGAGTTGAGTAAATCCTTGGTTTCTATCATAATTTCAAAGAGGTGAATGGTGGATGAAGAATCAATGACGTATATTTTTATGGAAGAGTTTTCAACAAACCCAAAGGGGGAGATTGTTGGGAAAAAGTCCCTCAAGACATCATTGAAGCATTTTTGAGGTGATTGTGTTTTTTGGAAAAAGTGAACATCGGTGTTGTGATTGTTGACAATGAAAACCATGACATACAAATTTGTTGACAAAGGGGATTTCATGGTGTAATGTAGAGTTCAAGAGCTTTGGTCACGATCCATGTTTGTTTCAAGAATTTCGATAAAGGGATGAATGATCTGGAGGCGGCATAAAAAGAACAGATACAATGTGGCGTCATTTTCCAGTGTTTGCCAAATTTTTGGGCCTGAAAATCAATAAATGAAGTAAAGTATTTTGGAAAAGATACTTGTGCGCCAAGGTCTTGGAGGATAGGGAACTTGCACGCCTACGATATTTCATGATCCGAAGACCAAAATATGGCAAAGGAAAGAAGTTTGCGCAAGTTTGGAAGTAGGCCGCACAAGTGACTTGCATGGGAAGAGACTTGCGCGCAGAGACTTGCGCACTGAGGGTTGACGTGCACACTATCACACAGTGTGGTCAAATTTCCTATAAATACTGGACCACACCTCCTCATTTTTAACCGGAGTTCAACACTTTGAAGATTCAGAGCTCCCGTCGCGCAGGTGTGGTGGTCGAACAAGTGGTGTTGTGTCTTGCAAGTGGGACTTGCATGCCAGAGAAGTAAGTTGCGCTCCAAGTGTTTTTTGCGTACCTGAGGTGGTTTGGGCAGCAAAGGAAGTGCGTCTCCCAAGTTTGGAGAAGTTTAATCTTGAGTCGTGTAAGTGTTACGAAATACTGGTGCACCAGTGTTGACTAGTGCGCCGAGACTTGCGCGCCGCATTAGAGAAGGGCACCAATTAAGGTTGATTTCTGGCAGTGATTTAGGGCTGCGTGGAAGCTGGGGGATTTCCCAGTACCTTCGGTGCAAAGGTAAATTCATCTACGGGTGAAGGTTGAGCTTCAACAGAGCATCTACATATAGAAGAAGATGCATTGCTTCATGTAAATGAAGAGACCTACAGGTCCATAAACTGTGAGTGGATTCCTTCTAAGAGTAGTGAGTGAAGGAATAGAAAGAAGGTGATTCTCTCCACTGGTAGTGAGCCAGAGAGAGAAACATGGAGTGACCCTTGGGAAAACAGTGAGCTGACCCTAAATCTTGTAAAGGCAGTGAGACCGGGATAGAGTGACTGTGCACGAACCTTGTAATCAACAGCTAGTGAAGTTTAGTGGAATTGGTACGACCGGAAACCTGTCGGCGTATGCTCCTTGGACGTAGCCCTTAGCGGTGAACAAAGTAAAATTTCTATGTCTTATGCTTGCTTTACTTTCTGTTTATATTGTGCATCAGGATAGAGAGAGAAGAGTGTTTTTCTTAACAGCAAAACAAGATCCGAACGGGCTTTAATTTTAAATTAGTCATACCCTGATTCACCCCCCCTCTCGGGGTTTTCAGCCTTGTGGACCTAACAAAATACATAACCATTACTCATACCACATTTTTGATTTTACTCAAGAGATTATAAATTGGGACATTGATTTTCATAAATTTCATTCATTCCACACTTAAGATATTTAACATTAGATGATGTATTGGGATGTAAACTATTAAAATCCTTTTCATTAACATAACTCTTCATTATTCCATTGCAATACCATGATTTGTTTTCTTCTTTTCCATAGTTAGAGACCTTCTTGTTCCTTTATTAAATTCATATAGGTGATGCTTTCCACATTGTTGACAAAAAGGAAACTGAATCTTTTTTCCTCCAGGGACTCCATTACCTGAATTCTTAGTGAACTCCTTCCCCCTCTTCCTTGGTGAGTTGATCTTTTTAAAGGTACATGTTTTTATTAATGTTTTGTTATCACTATAATGTCCTGATCAAAATATCCATCACACTAGTGATCATCGCATTTAACATATCATCAAAAAACTAATCATCACATTCAACATTAACCCAATTCCTTTTGGTTCCCTCTATTTAATAAAACAAGAAAACAGAGTGTGAGAAAGAGTTATCATAGTGTAAAAAATGTAATCATAAAAATTAATTACTTATAGTATGTATAAATTATGAATCCATCCATAAAGATTAAAAAATCAGGATTATACAACACTTTTCATAGAAAAAAATCTATTTAAATCCTTCATGATGGTTCATGACGATTCTAGAAATTCCTAAAGCATATCCCCTCTGGGTGTCAAACTAGTTGTGCAGAAAGCCCTATTTCTATGTACCATGCCAAGTTGAGTGAGTCCCGATACACATTGTCAGAGTTGTTACTCATATTAACACTTTTTCTAGATCCAAATACACTTCTAGTATCTATATAGGGATGCATTAATAGTAAACCACTCATTCTACCCTCTACTAAAATTTAATTACACATTCCTAAATGTTAACTCATCATTTTACTTATCCTTAGAGACATCCCTAAACATATACATCGAAATATACCTAGGGATATCACTAGTTTCATATCCTCGTAGTTACCTGTGTTTGGATAAACCTTAAAATTTATAAAATCTATATCATCTCTATCTTAATGTACATAGACATTACATAATGTTTATAGAGTACTTAAAACATTATAAAAATTTACACATAAATATCGCATCAGTTTTGTGCCTTTGGAAAAAAGGAAGCATAATCCTTGGCACATGAATGAGTTAAATTATGTCCTACTAGGTTATCCAATACTTTAACCACTCTTAGACTTATCATATAAGAAATATATCTTCCTATCCTAGGGAAGGAAACATAAAAAGTTATGAGCCCATTTTCTCAGTAAGGGTAAAAAAGGAAGATATGTGAAAATAAACATGATAATAGGTGATGAGAATGCGATCATAACATTATAAGATTACACCAACCATATCAAAGATAATAAACATGAATCATGAAATAAATATTTGAGGTTAATAAGACACGAATAATAAGGAAATAAAGAACATAATCGATGAATGCACAACATAGGAATAATAAATGGAATCAGGGAAAACACATAATAATATAAAGTGATTCCCATGGTATTCAAGTAATTTATTCTAAGTCCATATTTGTAGAATGGGTTCCCTCCCCATAAACTATTTTTATTCATGGTTCACTCACATTTCCATCTTAGTGGAATGCATTCACTCCTCATACCATCTCGGTAGTAATGGTTCACTCCCGTGGACATATTAGTAGACATGTTTCACTCCCAAGACCATCTTAGTCTATATGATGAGATATAAATCTTTACCCAATACATTGGAGGGAGATATAGGTCACACTCATATCATAGTGAAATAATACATACATGTTCCAAAATATCATTAAAAATAATATCATAACACATGAAAAAATGGGTTTCATAAAAATGAAATCTTATCATGACCTATGGAAAAATATATAGGTTTCATGATCATTTCATCACAACCATAACCCATGAAAATTAGTGGGTTTCAAAAGAATATAACCCATTAAAGATAAAAAGGTTTCACAAACCTCATTCCATAAAAACATAAACCATTAAGAGAAATAATGTGAAAGGAAAAATTGAATCATTTCATTATAAAAGAACAATTAAATCCCAAATATGTCATATTATATGAGAAATTATTTTGAAATATTTTTTAAAAAACATTTCTTGAGTAAAATATTCTTTCTTATTTGAAAACTGTCTTTAAAAAAATACATTTTGAAAACCTTTTTCATGAAAATAAATATGAAATTTTATAAAGGAATCATTAAAAAGATTTTAAAACCCATTTAATTTTAAAACATTTTGAAAACATATAATGAAATATTGAAATTTTTTTGAAAAACATTTTAGTGTATATTCTTTGAAAACTTTTAAAGAAATAATGAAAACGTTTTATAAACCATTTCACTAAATATATTTTCAAAAAATATAAAGATATCTTGAAAATATTTGGAAATCCATTACATTGAAACTAATTTGAAAAATTATAAATAAATGTTTAAAATATTTTGAATACCTTTTTTCTTGGAAATGTATTAAAGGAGCATGAAAATGATTTGAAAATCCTTTTATTCTTAAAACTTATAAAAAAAGCTCGATATAATTTTAAAAACAATATTCATTAAATGTAATTTTTCAAAAAAAAATCATAAAATTAAGAGAAAATTTTATTTTACAAAAATAACATATTATTATTTTATTGTTACTTTAAATGGAATGATGTTCATGATAGTGGGTAAATTTGTATGTGCTGAACATTCCTTCTACACTGTAATTTTTTTAGAAAAGTGCCTCGACTGGAAAATGAAATAAAGATTTCTTTTTTAAAATCCCATTTATTTTAAAAAGTTAAAACATGCATAAAAATTAAATTAAAATATCATTTAATAAGAGTATATTTTTTTGGAAAATTTTTATAAAATATGGTTTTGAATGAACACAATTTTTTGTCCGAAGAGAGAGGTAAATTAAGACTCTCTTAAAAAAATTCTAGATCATATTATGTACCAAATATTGAAAAAATGGTACCATTATTAGGAAATAACATGACTAAATAAAGGATAAGAAATTTATTGAATATTATTGAGATATGGATAATAATATTTCATCAATGAAATCATAATCATAAACAATCTCTATAAACGATGAGATTGTTTCAATAAACTATTTCCACATGGTAACATTGAATCATACTCCCCATTAAAAAATGAAATTAAATGAAGTTAAAAATATCATGAAAAATATGGGATTAATGATATAAAAATTTAAATGTGATGTATATACACCTCGAAAAATAATGTTAGTGCATAACAACACATGTTTATTGAAGAAGGAAAATTCAGACAAAACTGTCATACAAATTCGATAAATTTGGAAACACTAAACCCATGAAATAAATATAATATAATGATTATGAAATTAAAAATATATTTAATAATAATAATAATAGAATATATTTATTTTAATAATACACACCACACAAATGAAATGATTCGGGAATAAGGCATGAATCTAATGAAAATAAAAAAGTGAGATGAAATTACTTTACCTTTTGTCTTTACTCTCATCGCACACATTAAAAATTCATGGATAATAAATTTAGTTAATTATAAATATAAAAAATACCATATTATTATATTTAATTACAAATATGGTTTTATTATAACTTTATATTACCCACTTGTTAACAATTCTATGTTATGGTTTCACTTGGGGTAACATCTACTTTTTTCTTCCCATGTGTATTAATTTGTTTTATCTTGGGTCCTTATACACATATCATGATTTAAATAATGTAAAATATGATATAAATATAATTTATATTTATTATATTTGTTTTATAACATTCTATATAATATATAAGTATTAAATTGAATGCACAATTCATGAAGACAGTAGGTCGTACATATACATGAACGATGTTTTAGTTTTTATTATCATATTTAAATAATTAACAATAATTTAATATACATATTTATTCATATAATTTTATTAAATTATAATTATCATGTTAAATATATCATATATGTTCATGAAACCCCACAATATATTTCATGTAGTGCATGAACAAATCATATCAATTTGATGGAGGAGTAGCCCACAGATCCCCAAAAAAATTATTATATTTACAAAAAAAGGAATGTATAACAATATGTGTTATAAAATAATTAAAAAATATTAAATAAATTATAAATATCATATAATTATTTATAAACAGGGTTTCAATCATAATTACCAACATTATAAGTAGTAATGGAAAACAAACAATCATCATTTCCTGAGGAAGTAGTTCATCGTACACATAAACAATAAGTTCTTTACCCATTATATGGAATTGTGTATACATGTAGATGTAAAACATAGAATAAAAACATCTTAGTATATTTAGGATACTATTATTTAAGTATAATCATGGAATAATTAGATTTTAAGGGGTGGGGAATGAAAATAATATAAATGATCTTGAGGAAGGATGTCACCTATTATTTGGGAAACTCCTTTTGGTTTCAAAAAAGGTATTGATTGGTCTGATTTATGCCAAAAGGTATTCCTCTAGGTTTAGAGGAGTCATGTTGAGGATATATTTGGGTGGATATCAGTCTATCCAATGTTTTTTGAGATGTGTGAGGAATTGGGGGAGATGAGGCCCTTTTATGGTTAAGGAGGAGTGACACTCTTATAAATCATTGAAAAGGAATTCCAACCACCTTTATCATATTTCAAGTGGATAAAATAGCAGTTAAATTACATAAAAGTGATTATATTGTTCAAATATGTCCAAACATGTATTTCGGACAAGTTTATAGGTTGTTTTGGGGTTTAAAATAATGGTTTAGTATTTTGTTATGTTAAATTTTTCTTAATCGTTTTAATTAATTTAAATAACATCCACTGATATTTTCGGTCAAAAAATAAGTTCAACTTATTAGAAATTTAAAATCATTCTGATTCCAAATATTGAATTAATTTTTCAAATGATAAATCATATAATTGACATAAATTAATTTTAATTTAATCCCATAGACGGGACAACAATGCAGAATCCTGAAGTAAAATGATCAAAATTTTACTATGTTTTTATATTCAATTTTATTGTGAAATTGATTCAAATGAACTAAATTTGATTACTTGATAAAATTTAATCTAATTAAAATTTAAAATATATTAAAAATATTATATATCCATATAAATAAAATAAATGAAAAAGTAGATTTGAATAAAAATTTAGTATATTTCAATATTCATCAAAATATGAAACATCATAGAGAAATACCAAATATTAACCCGAAACTATTTTTTGTATATTTCAAATATTAATTTTATTTTGACGTATAATCCTTATACAAGAGCCCAAAATTATGTTGAAAATAGTTTCACCATTAAAAGGCAGTAACAACACCTTAATAAAAATAAAGGGTTTTATATGTGAAATTTAGTCTATTAAATCATATGTTTAAAAAATATAATGTATAAATATAATAAATATTTTATTGTATATTTAATATATATATTTCATTAATATCACTCAATAATTTTAATTAATTTAATTTATTAGAAAAATATCTTTTTTAGCATAAAAATATTTATCTTAAAAAATATCCCCTTTATATTCAATTGGTTTGTATATCCATTTTTAATTAACTTGTAAGTAAAAAATTAAACCATGTATTTTTATATGTTTTTTAATACTATTCATAACCATGAACAAAATGGCTAGGTTATATCTTATTATATTAAATATATATTTTAATAATATATTATTGTACGGTAACACTGGGACTTCTGTGTTACACACACCATCATGGAAAGACAATATTGTGTGTAACATAAGCTAACCATAGTGTTCCATGTAAAAAATATAAACATTATATTTTTTGTAGTGAATTATTAACTTGTAATTTCACATAAATTAATCTATACATGGTGCTTTAATATAAAATAAAATATAGTTTGTGTTGTGTGAAATTCAAAGCATTAAAAATATTAAATTAATTTTCTAAATATATTTTACCAATCCTCAAGGTGTTACATTGGGATTAGGATTATGATAATTTATTTTATTAGGGTGTATTATCAGGGAATATCACACCTAGTCTTAACATTCACTTTTTTATCTCGAGGGATGGGAATGAAACACACTGGTGAGCTCTCCAAAAGATATCATATGGGTTAGAAACTTAGTGTTAATCCGAGTTGCAATGTCGTGACCACAAATAGATGAAGACATATGTCTCAGATATTAGACATGATTTACATGGCATGAGTAGTATGAAGACTATAAAAGTGAAAATCTACATGACTTCTCGATGTAATTCTGTGTAATCTAACATTATAGTGATTGGTGGGCCGTATGGGTGAACCCTGGTTTATAGAAAGTATCACCATGTGGTAATGTACCATGCACGTATATATTTATGTTATTGGCCAAAGGAGGTATACGTCAATTTGGATTATAGACCGATATATTCAATTAATTATACATTGATTGAGTGGCAGGATTTCCATCTTAGTGGCCTTGCATAGAAAGTCCATGCGACCTGGATTACAGATCGTAATATCGACTACAGATTAGTTTAATATAATTTCATTAACATTTCTCATGAATATATATATATAGGTATGGGAATATACATGTATATTTTTATAGAGAAGAACATCGATGGGGTCACTTTCCCTATTGATTAGGATCACAAACCTGGCGTTCAACTGTGGTTTCACATTATTTTATTTACATATCTTTTTAGTGGTGTCCCAGCACGGCTTAGAAGTTTATTTATTTCATTCACTCATAACATCATAATTTATGGGTTCCTCATTGGGGTGGGATACTTATATTATTTCTTACCCCTGAAATTTAAATTTGGTGGATGTGTAGACCTTATGTCATCTTTTCTGGTTGAGTATAGTTGCATGGTGGATAGGGATGAGGCCCAGATTTGTATATTAGGGAAGAGATGCTGGTGTTGGTTAATATTTTTTGGATTTTATAGTTTCACAGTGTATGGATACCAAGTACATTTTTTAGCTCAATTTTAGTAGTAGATCCATGAATATTTATTTCGATTTCTTTTTTTTAGTCGTGTTTCTTATATGGTTGACCTAGTGGGAAACCGGTGTTGCATGCATGACATAACTGTTTTGGATTTTACAACATTTCATTTTTTATTAAAAAATGTTCTATTTTAGTTTTTATATTACTTAAACACTCTGTTTAATTACTACTGTGTATAATACATAGCGAGTTACACTATTGTCTTACTATGCTATCAGGGTATAGTCTCCCCACAATCACACCCTAGGCCCCCACTTCGAGTCTGCAGCCTCTGGCGTACAAAGAGACATGCTTGATTTCTTATTTTAAACAGTCTCAGGGAACCATTTTAGTTTTATCTAGATCAGTATGTTACAACATATTCTATGGGAAATGATAAGAATCTATCAAAATATAAAAAGTGAAACATTTTGTTTAAGTGTAAGGAGGATTATGATAGTTATGTGGATGTTGAAAATTCCAGTGATGATACTGAAAAAAATGACTAATTGAAAAAGTGAATGATGGTAAGTTTATTGGTGATGAAGAAAGTATTTATAAAGAATAATATGAACAGACTAATTAAATAGATTTTATGCTTAAATGAGAGTTAAAATAATGTATTGAATATTTTTTGGATTGAAAGTATGGAAAAGTACTTCGAGAAAGTAGCTATTTCAAAAAAATGAAGAGTTGGTTCTTGAACAAAAATAAATTTTTTAAAAATATATATTTTTTTTAAAGAAGTTACTTGATTAATATATAATACATTACAAAAACCCTAATTAAATAATACCTTCAATGGAGAAATGACTTGATCTTGTTCAATAAAAACTTGTTAATGTCGATAAAAGAGATAAAAAAATACAAAACTTGGTTTTAGTAGTTGGTGAATGTTCAAATATTTTTAAACCACAATAGTATAAAAAAGATCATATTCAGTGATTAATAACAAGGTGAATGTTTTTTATAAGAACAAGCGTGTTAATACAAGAATGCATTTAGGACAAACAAGTAGATTAAAATATTTTTAAATTCATAATGAATAAATGTTTGATTTATGAAAATAATACAACTAGATACAAGTATATGGATGAAAAATAAACCCATGATAAATAATAAGTTATCAGGATGCTACCCAATTATTTTTACTACAAGGATATAAGTTTGATGTTAAAAAAGATAATCGTAAATAGTTATACAGTTCTATAATTCATATAATTCAAAAATGAAAATATTAATTTTATTGGTATTGATAGTATTGTGGAGGATTTCAAATTACATTAAAAATGTGATGGTTAAATCAATAAAACTATAATTAATCCATGTGATAATGGAGGAATATTTTTATGGGGATTGAACCCACTCAAGTACGCTAGCCTAAATAATACAGTTTGAAGAATGAAATTATATGTAATCATTTAGAAACTATTTTTAAAAGATGTGATAATCCTAATAATCCTCCTAAATGATGTAATGTTATGTTACTAAATCAACAATGTTTATATTAAATATCCTAAAATCCTCAGATGATGTAAGAAAAAGGTAAAAAAAGGGTTTGGTTGTTGAAATTTATCTCAAAGAAACAAAAGGAAAATGTCTTTTTATTTTTGATAGTTTTTATTAGTCATATATCTATAGATTTAAACTTTTAATTTTTTTTAATAAAAAATGAATTGTAAAATAATTTTTGTAATTGATGATTTCCTCATATTCAATGGTGATTGATATGATATCAATGGAAAATAAAAGTTAAAAATAAAAAAGTGACCTATTTGTTGATAAATAAATTTTATAAGTTTTTAACAAATTTGTGAAGAAGAAAAATTGGTTGTATTATGAAGATATGTTTTTTAAAATTCTTTAATATTGGATATTTTTAACAAGAGGTTAATGAAAAAAGTGAATCTTTTTCAAGTTAGAGATACAAGGTTTCATTCTATAAGTGCTTGATGGGAGAGAAATATCTATGACATATCAGGTTTAGAAATTTGTGACCATAGAATATGAAGAAGGGGAAAAAGAGAGATAATATTAATTATATTCATAAAATGATAAGAGGAAGAGATTGATGTTTTTTTATTCTTGAAAGGGAATATTAAAACTAATTACATAATAAAGTTGAGATAAATTTCAGTTGTACCATAGAGCTTATACATTTTGGAACATGAAGGCCCATTAGAAAGAAATAAATAAAGCATAATAATTAATTAATTTCCTTTATCAATTATTTTACTCAAAATACACTTATTATATGTCTGAAAAATAACTCATATTGACTTAAAATATTTAAGAGTTTCAAGAGAAATGTTGAAAATGAATGTTGATATCCTGTGAATAAAATTTGACCTGAAAAAAGTTTGGATTATAAGAATGGGAATTTCTATGATTATCTTGAAATTAATATCATTAATCATGAACATAGTACACTATACAAACCATGAATGAATGTTTTTGATGAAAAAAATAATAAAATAATGGTTGAGATGGCTCAAAAAATGTCAATTAAACATGATATTTATCGTTTATTTTGGAGGAAACCTATTGAATAAATCGTTCATATTGAAGAAATTGTTCATAATGGTTGAGATGGCTCAAAAAGTGTTGTATTATTCTATTGAAATGTTTTCACATTCACTTATAGATAATTAAGAATGTTAAGATAAAGTTGTTACTATTAAACAACATAAAAATTTTTCTGAAAAAATAAAATGTTTTAAAAAAAAATAACATGAGTATTTTGATTAATCAATTTGAAGTGATGGGGGAAAATATTGGTCATGCCATATTTGGAATATAGGACAAGAATAGGTCTAAAATAGCACTGGTGATCAAGGAAAACTAGTTCCAACCAGAAGAATGTTAAGGGATGTCTCCCATACCCCTTTGTATTCACAGGATAAGAATAGATATATTGAAGTTGAATTATAGAATAAATAATGGATTTCTTACCTTAATTATTAATTTAATTATATTGAGAATAATAAGACTTGGAGACTTGTAAAAAATTATAAAATAAAAATGTTTCTGGAAAAAAATGTGTTTTTTGCAATTTCTTGAATGAGGATGTTAATGTGATAATAAACAAGGAGTGTATATTTTGTAAAATATTTAAACATGTATAAGTATATATTTTTATTAGGTCATTTCCCATATATAAAAAGTTAAAACCACAACTATATTTTCTTATATTACTACACAATAAAGATACAATATATTATAGATCTGTGTCATGCCATATTTTTAAATGGAGATATCGATGGATAATTTTATATTAAGAAACAATGTGGATTCTTTATTTTTCAAGATGAATGTTATACGTGAAAATTAATGAAGGATTTGTATTGGTTAATGAAAGATATGAGATCCTAGTTTTCAAAATTTTAATCATTCTTAGGGAATTTAAATTTCTTGAAAGGAAGAGTTGATAAAAACATGTACATAAAATAAAATCATGAAGCTTCCCTTATTGTAATTATCTAGGATGTTGATATCATATTCATAGGGAATGATGAACAACAGAGTGAAATTTTATCTATGGAGATGGTAAATTTATTAGAAATTTATATTCAAGCTAAAATGAAATATTATCATTGATAAAAATATCATAAAATAATAATGAAATCTATACTCTTAAGAGAAGTATTATAAGTAACTTCTAAATAAGCTTAGAATAAAAGATTCAAAGACTATTTCCACACCCATTTACGTGGGAATGATGTTGGAAAAAGAGTTTCGAGGAAAGTATGTTTATCCCAAAGTTTTTATAAAGTTTATTAGAATCATATTGTATCAAATGTTTTTAAGAAAAAATATAAAATTTTCCAATTATCAAAGTGTTGAAAAGGGATCTCATCTTATAGATGAAAAATAATTTCTCGTTATATCAAAGAGATAATTGATTTTATAATAAAATACAACAACACATGAAACATCAATCCGTTTATTAATATTGATGTATATTGTCCTGGTTGTTTCAATGAAAAAATATCCACATATAATGTATTTTTATTATTTGGGAAAAAATGTATGAGTTTTCACAAAAGAATGAAAAATTTAATAAATATCAACACTACATAAAATAATTATACAGCTACCACTAAATATGAAAAATGATTACAATGGATGAATAAACAAAATAATTTTTTTTGTTAATATTATGTTTCCACTTCTCTTGTTTTGTGATAATCAATGATCTAAAAAACTCACTAAGAATCTTATACAACATTCTCTTTATAATAACATTTATATTAAATCTGAATTCTGAAAATAGCAAGTGTAATGAAATGAAATTATATTGTAGTTTGTTACAATAATTGATCAATTTGATGATATATTAAATAAAACATTATCAAAGGATAAATTTTAGAAATCGAGGTTGATTGTGGGAGTACAAAATATATCTCTTCATGGTGAAGGAATGTGTTTTCTATCCCCTATATCATATTGTCTTTAGATAGGGTTATCAAAGGGGTATAAAATATGAAACACAAATCGATCAATTGGTATGTGATTTATCTTTAAAGGGATGAAATGTATTTCTGGGAGTTTTTAAAAGGGGTAATATCTAATTTTAGCATGTGTGAACTATTTTTACACTTTGTTAATGTGGATATAGAAAACTATTTTTTGTACAGGTTGATGTTTGTATCATTTATGAAGTTTTGATTTTATGGAAGATGTATATTTTTATAAGAAATGGTTTATAATATCTAATTTATGTAAAAATGTATTATTATTCAATTATTTTTTTCAACACCGAGGTCACTCAAATATGATTATTATTGTTTGATAAGTGACCAATTTCTGGAGTTTCAATGTTTCAGTGATTTATATTATTTTATTGATAACAAAATCTATAGGTGGTGATTATTGAAGTGAAGATATATTTAGGATCTAATAAAAATACCACTAAGATGAAATAATGTTTTCATTAGTATTTTTTTAAAACATAAATGATATTTTTTTAAAGGGAAAAGCCCAGGATTATTATTAAGAAAAAAAAAGTTAAAAGAAGTACAAAAAAGGGAATGTAAACAGACAAAATTATCTCTCTTTATCATGGACGCCATGTTTTTTCCTCAGCTTTTCTCCAATGATAGGTTATTTTTCTCTCATCTCATTCCAATGTTGGGTGTTAATACGACCTCTTGTCCTGCCTCTTCCTCTTCCTCCACTATAAGCTTCTTGAATCTCATTGGCTTGTTGAAGAAGCGATTCTACATCTTCATCAGAACTGACCTCTTGAGCCTCTTCCTTCCTCTTCATTTGGTCTTTCTTATCTTTCTTCTTTTGACTTCGGGTTTTAGCATGTTTCCATTCATCTTCCATTCCTTTCTTCTTATGATCGTCATTACCTGAAACTTCCTGCACACAAACGGTTTCCTATAAAAAAGGAACTCTTGCCTCCTTACTCACATCAGGGGTTTTTTCTCAAAGTTTTTGGAGTTCCATCCATGATAGGTGCCACTAGCTGAGTGTCCATAGAAGGAAGAACATTCAGTCCAGCCTCCCCATGGAGAGATTCAGAAGCAGCAGTGTAGTTCTTTGTGAAAACATTCAAAACAGGGGCAGCCACCAAAGAGGGTCTGTTCTGTACTAAGTCCAGAAGAGTCACCTTGGGAGACTGATATGTCCTTTCCACAGGGGCATGGTTAATAGCAGATGGAACGTTCGAATAATCCAATGCACTTTTAGCAACAGCATCAGTAAAAGATGAACGAGGTCAAGGAGAGTCCTGGACTTTTTCAGCCAAAATGGGATGTTCTGAGATTCATAAAACAGGATCAACACTCCTTGTAGAAGCAGGTTCAGAAACAGGAGTATACACTATATCAGGATTGATTTTTTGTGGCTGTTCTACATTGCCAAGACAGGGAGGTTGCAAATCTGTGAGCACAGATTGTCCTTCTTCTACCATGGCAGCCCAGGATTTTTTGGGAGGTAACATTGTGGAACATCCTTGAATATTAAGATCAGAAGAATCAGAAATTTTCTGATTATGAAGCATGTCATTCAGTTTGGGGCATGATTTAAAATCATTCCCCCTCATAGAACAGTTTGAACAATAGAGATTCCTCCTATAGCTAGAGGAATCATGCCCTAATACTTTGCAATCAAAACAGAATCTAGGTAAGCTTTCATACTCAATTCTCAAACTAATTTATTCCTCATCAGTAGATAAAATTTTTTTGTCAATTAAAGTAGATGAAAGATCCACCTCTACTAGACATCTGAAAAAATTCCCATATCTGGCCAATTCAGTTTCTTTATCCATTCTAGTGGGCACCCCTATAGCTAGAGAAATGTCGTAAAGAATCCTAGGGTGCCATATGATCCAGTTTAAACCAAAGATTCTAATCCAGACTTGAACCACAGAGCTACTCATCTCCAAAGGGTTAAATGATTTGTCCCACTCATGGATGTGCAAAGCCCCATGCTTGAATGAAATGGAGCCAAACCCCCAGGCTCTCAGTTTATGATCCTCAGAAGGAAATAGAAAATGATAGAAACCCTTACCGAGTGAGACACAGTTCCAGGTATCAAATCCCCAAATATCAACTAAACATGACCTGAGATATTCTAACCTCCAGGGTTGCGAGCCCTTTAGCAAGATCAGCCTGGCTATGATAGAATGATCTCCCAATTTCAATCTCTCAGCCACCGCATCAGCATCAGCTTTGACGTGCGCAACTGAACCTTTCTTCCTAATCCCCAAATGAGAAACCTCGAAATTAGACAAGGAAGGATTAGCATGACCAACCTCAAACGATTGTCGCATGCAAGGATCTTTCTCTGGTTCTTTAACCACTTCCGCAAAGGAGATTCTCTTTGAAGTCTCCTCGGTCGCCAGATTCAGTTGCGGAGAATTAGAAACGTTTTTAAGGACCCGCTTCTATCCTACATGTTCAGCCTCCCAAGCTAGGTCAAATCCTGCCATAACTGAAGATCAAAGCGAAAATCACCAAGGAGATCAGCCAGGCTATGATAGAATGATCTCCCAATTTCAAATCCTGCATAAATATATTTATTGGAGTACTTTTTATATATTAAATGTTCATGGAATTCATATCATTAATTATGGTTTGAAAAATTGGGGTCAAGTGTGGGAATAGATTTGAATATTCATATTCTCCATGATTGTACATGAGATTTCTCTTCCTCCAGTTAATAAGAAAAAACTTCCATAACATTGGAAAAATTTATTAATATTATTCAAATGTGTAATTGTGGAAAAAATAGTGGGATAATGTTACCATGAAAATGTTTTTCTAATAATTGTGGTGTAATGTTTTTGTCCATGAAATTTGGGCATAATTTTATCTCAAGCTTGGGATACCATGATTTATATTAAAATTAATGAATTATCTTGGGAAATAATTTAAGAAAAGGTCCATGATGACATAATAAATACTTATTAAAAATTTTATCTTCACTTTACAACAATTGAGATATCCATATACATTTTATTGACATGGTTTAAAATTTTATTTCCCATGAAATATCTGAAATTGAGACCTAAAATTTTAATCTTTTATTTTTATTTTTTTATTTTTTCATAATGAAAAAATATTTCCTTAATCTAAATAAATTTATCTTTAAATTGTATTTTCAAATAATTAATAGAGATATTTTAAAAGGTGTTGAAAAATTATTCAATAATTAACAGATATTAATTAATAATTACATTGATAAAGAGAAATGAAGTTTAATATTTAAAATTAATTAACCATATCATTTGTGATAAATAAATGAAAAGCTCCCAAAAAGAAAATAAAAATTATCCAATTTATGTGGATAATTATGACTTACTAAGATTTTCACTAGAGAGATAGGCTAAGAATAAAATTGACTTAATTCTAGGTGCAGATCCCATCATTACACCACTATATTGGATGGCTCCTATTAATATCAGAGAGTTAAAAGTTTAGTTGGATGACCATAAGAAAATGCTATGAATTCTGCTACGAACAACCCCACGGGGTGATCTTATTTTTATTTCCAAGATGAGTGATATTTCTTTGCATTTGTGTGTTAATTATTGGTAGATGAACATGGTTACTATCAAGACTCGTATTATATCACTTATATAGATGACCTTCTCGAGAATTTGAGAGGATCCAAGTGGTTATACAACACTGATTAGACATGGGGATACCTCTAAATGTGGATGCGGATTACAGATGTTACTTGAAACACTTTTTGATGTATGTATGATTGTATGTGTTGTTGATGATGAAGAATGGTTTTTATAGTTCTAGGAATGGGTTAAAATGATATATATCTAGCGATTTTCTTGAGTACCCCGAGGGATAATTAGTTGTATACGAATATCTCAATGTATAATATTTAGATGAGTGTTCTTTTTATCTTTGGTAACTTGATATCTGAGGAGGGTAGATCAGTTGACCTAATAGTGTCCAAGGAAGTGATTTCATGGGAGAAACTGGAGAATTTTTTTTTATTTCCACATATTCTAGAGTTTTAAGGTTTTTATGTGGTATTCATTCATAATTTCTCTATATTGGTATCATAGATAATTAACTTGATCCAAAATGGGGAGAAGTTCGAATGGTCTGATCTCTATAAGTGATCCTTATATGAGGTGAAGAGTAAGTTGATTTTTGTGTCTATTTTGATATTATCCTAGATAAGTAAGAAAAATAACCTATATTGTGATGTTTCAAGGGTTGGTATTAGAGTAATTATAATTTTGGATAAGAAGTTGGCCTCTTATGGGTCCTAGAATCTGCAGAAACATGAAAAAAATAATGGATTTATGATTTTGAGCGGGTGATGATAGTGATAATATTAATATACAAGTGTAAATATAATTTGGTGATTGATTTGTGTTATAATATTAGTAAAAGATCATACAATATATATTTTCAATGCATGGAATGAATATTCACCCATATGGGTGGGTCAAGTAATTAAAATCAAATTTCATCAATATATTATATTCCCATAGGAAGGGAAACATCATGGTAGATTCACTAAGTACAAAGAGTCAAGTGATTTTTGTTATAGAGATCACCAATGAGTGGCTGACAATTGGCCTCTTCATTGAGACATACATTGATTTTCATAAGTTTCAGTAAGGAGATACCCTGAATACCTTTATCAATAGCTCTAAATTTTTAATATAATGATGGAGAGTAAGTTTTATTAATTAGATTGTAGCATTATGAAAGAATATAAATTTTGTGGGGGAATATCCACATGATTAGATGAAAGATAGTGATGGGATAATTTATTTATGAGGTTATTTTTTGGTTTCTAAAAGTATGAATGGGTAGATTATGTGGCATACACATTAATCGAGATAGGTTATTCTCCTATAGATAACCATGTTTTATCCCCAAATCCACTAGTAGTGTTAGTTTCTTAATACGAAGAAGGACATTATAGAGGTTTATTAATGATGCCTCACCCATTAGTGGGATACAAAAAGTATTAGAGGCCCATTACTGCACATCATCATGTACTCATTCTCTAATGGAAATAAGATGACTCGATGATATATTTTATGGCAGATTTCCTAATACAGCTTTTGGAAATGATGTAGTGTGGATGATTATGGGAACATCAAGAAAATTTTCACATTTCCCACTAATTAGATAATCAAAATTAATTTATGAGATATGATTATTATATGATTAATAAATAATATTACTATAATATTTTATTACAAGTATTTTTCCTATTATAATACTTTATTTATATCATGATTTTAGAAGGGATTTCATTAGAAATTTGATACTTAGGATTATTTTATAATGGCATACCATCATCACATTGATCGGTAGTTTGAGTGTATGATTCAGATTCTAGAATATATATTGTGGGTATATGTGATTAAGATCACATTTTTATATAGTTGATACTATAAATCATTGTTTAAAATCCCATCATATTGTTACTCTATGAGAAATTGTCACTTTTTTAGATTTTACTGGTATTTTGAGATCAAATGAAAAAATGGTTAAATCTGTAAATTTGACAGATATTTATGATTGGGGTATTTTCGTTATAACATTTGAATTATAATTCATCATTGTGTGATTTTTTTGATAAACTCTATGATGTATTTCCTAAATCTTTTTCTTCTAGATCAACGTACTATTTGATCATTTGAAGGCCCAAAAAAATCATTTAATTTGGAATGTTACTGGGCAGACAGAAAGGGACCCACTGATGTAACAGAAGCATAACATGGACCAATCATCTCCCAATGAATTGATTTCAGATTTAATAGAAATATGATTCAATAATACGCGTCCATGATTAATTTGAAGTCAGAATACCCTCATTAAGGCATTATTGGAATGTTCAAAACATGTGGAAGACGAAACGCCTCACCAGGAAAAACAGTTTTAGTGGTTAATAAATTCATAACATCAATACAATTCATCAAAAATCGACCATATTTTTTAAGATACTAAAAATCTAGTGTGTAACAACTTTTATTAAGGTTAAAACACGTGAACAAACATTCTAGAGGGTCAAAATGGCCATGGATGTGGAAGAATTTAAATTTTCGGAGTCAAATGGACTGATTAAATATCTCGGATTCAATTGGCCATAACGCCTACATCTATGGGCCAATAAATATCATATTTTTAGGGTGAATAGAGGAGACACTATGGAACATATGTTATGAAGAAACATGTTAAATATTAGGCCATATATTAGGTCATCCACACAGAATCCTTTATAGGATGATTTTGGATAGAATTCTTTCACCTCATCTCTCTATAAATATGAATCATCACCTCTTCTCAAAGAATTCGAACTTTTATGTGGACATTTTCCTTTGTTTTTTAGTTGCTTCGCATTTTAGTAGTATTATGAATTGTTAATATATTTTTCTCTTATTCATATCATTCTCATTTTTTTTATCTTTGCTTCTTCCACCCATTCATCTCAATCGTTATCTCTTATACTCGTAATCATGAGTAACTAACCTGAGGAACTTCCTAGGGGCTCAATCCAGTGTTTAAACCAATTAATTTCATATTAAAGGTCATTGTTTCTTATTTTATTATAGTTATTTCAAAGGAGATCCTAGTGGGTAAGGTGCCTTTTTGTCTCCACTTCCCACCCAAGGGTTAACTTTCTCTTCTATAATATTTTTCCTCGATCGATGAGGTGGATGAGCAATCTCTTAGCGATCGTTGAGAGATTCAAAATCATATATAGAATATAATATTCACATATACAATAGAGTGTGTCTAATAATTAAATTTGAAACTAATATTGAGATGATGAAGGTTCAACCAGGGTGATTCTCTTGGGAATATCTTCTTTCTATCTAATATCGTTCTATTTGCATTGCATTTGCATGTTTAATTTTAGTTTTGCATTTTAAATTCCAAATTCTCATTTCTGGTCATTTATATATATATATATATACATAGTGAATTTAATATATTGAGTGAATGAATAAAAAAGGCTCCTCAGGAGAACAACCTAGGTCAGCCCCTATGTTGCACTTTGTTATAAAATATTTTTGAGAGCACGCACGATAATGCTACATTAAATTAGTGTAGTTTCCTGGGAGCCAAGTAGTTTTCATTCATTATTTTTATTCAAATTTTTAAAATAAGTTTCCTTTCATTTAAAGCAAACAAAAAAATATAATAAATTTCAAAAACCAAAAAAAAATATTCTTTGTTCTTGAGGTATTCAAATTATGATTATTATGCATGGACTGACCAATCATAGGTGCAAGAAAACCATTACAATGAACTTGATGGTCAATTTCATAGGATTAGTAATAAAGATAAAATACTAGAGAGACAAATTGAATGGATTTTTAAATATTAACGCACATACCAAGTGAAACCCGAACATGATCCCGAACCTGTGCTGGAACCTGAACCAGAACGAGTGGTGGAAAAGATTTCACCAATCATTTTTTATATTAAAGAACCTCATGTAGGTGAGCAGGAACTTGTAAAGGAACTAATAACATCATCCCGCACTCAACCATTTCTTGAGGAGGTCCCAAAATTACACATTCCTGCTGATGCACTCATGGGAGATCAACAATTTTTGGAAGAATCCTAGAATAACTTTATTAATGAATATACGAAAGTTGACCTTCCCATCCTTGATAATGCACAATAAAAACCACTATACCTCTATCATAAATTGGAAGATAATGAAGAAGATGCACCTATAGAGATTGAGTTGCCAATTCTCATGACCGAAGAGATCAATTTACAAGCTGAATTATTTAAAAGGGAAGATTTATTTTTGGATTCATCCTGTTTTAATATTATTCAAACTGAATTGTTTTTTGACTTCCCTTTCTTTGAAATTTCTGATAAAACACAGTAAGATCAGATTGTCGATATTAAATAACAAACCACTCATGTGGTGGTTATTGAAGAAGAACAATCATAGAATATGGATGGGTGACTACCTCCTCAACAATAATTTTCATACCATATGGAGGAGGACGCCACAAAAATTAATAGGGAGCACCCTTATCTTATATTCCCTCCCACTCTGGACCTTAATTTCTTTTTTTATTCATTATTAGGGGTTTGGAACTCTATTATCTTCTTTGGGGTTCTCTAATTTTAGTGTTTAATCAAGTTTATTGGGGAAACTCGCATGCGGTGGTTCATCTCAAAGAAACCACACCCGCCATCTGATTGGGGATAATCCACTGAAACTGCCTGACTAAGAATAGTAAAAACCTAGCACCCTCTTGGGGGTCTAAAACAAGAATTATCTCTTTTATTTTCCATTTTTCATTCTTTTTATTTATTTTTATTTTTTATTTTAATGATTTCTTTTATTATTAAAGTGGCAGCTTCTTGGAGCTTAACTCAAGAAATCCACTTCTGAAATAATGTCAGGTTGTATCTTTTCTTCCCTTGGATTTTATACCTTTATATTTATATTTTGTTGAGTTAAAATGAGGGGTAGTAAAATTTATGTGTGGGAGAGTGTCAACCTTCTTAGTTCTTCTTATGTTCTTTTAATTTTTATTTATCATATTTTTAGGATTTTTGAACATTAATTAATATTCTTATCAAATTTCACACATTAATTGATTTTGAAAAAGTTGAAATGATTTTTGAAATATTGGATTTTAAATGATTCTTGATGTGAAAACATTTTTCATGAATTGGATTGTAAATCATTTTTTTGAGTTTTACTGATTTTTCAAATTCATGACCATGAAACACTGACTCAAAATATTTTTCTATTCTTGCAAGTTATTCTAAACCACTTTGACATATTCTTCCTAATACCCACACATTCTTGAGGGAAAGTTGATTTTTTTTTTGTGAGAACCAGAATTTGTGAATATTCTCTTTTTAAGCTTTGGATTTCATGGAATGTATTTGAAATGATTGAGGCATCTCATTGGCTAGCCACATTTTTTCTTGAGACCCACCTTTACATTTATCCTTTGTAAGACCTTAGATTCCATGAATTTCCTTATTTATTTAATCCACATTACAAGACACTTTTTACTTAAAAACCCACACATTTAGTATTTTTACATGGTTATTTCAAGTTTGAGTGTGGGAGAGGGGTCATTCATGTGAATTAATTGGGATGTGTATCTTTTATGGGTGGCTTCAGGTGTGTGCTAATACTTTGGGAGGTGGATAATAAGAGAATTGGGCATGTGTCGTCATTTCATTATGCTTTATTTTTTTCATCCATTTATCCTTAAAAATAAAATAAAATATAGAGATGAACTTCAATTCCTAATTTTAAATTATTTTATGACTCATGTACCTCTAAAAAATCAAGGGCATGAATATTAATGAATTCATTGTATTTAATTTTCATCTCTCCTCCAAAAAAAAAGCAGTAACTTTATGGAGCTTTGAAAAAAAGGGAGAACATAGATTATATCATTTATTATAATCACCTATTGATTCATGTACCATGTCATAAAATAGGATTTGTGTTTTTTTTCACATTTTAAAGTGGTATTTAGTGAGGAATTTCTTGTGTTTTCACAAGAATTAATCATGCATTGTACTTAAGAGTCCAAACTCCTCTTTCTGGCCTGAAAATTTTTCAATCATTTCCCCACAAACCCTAAGACAAAAAATCATTTAAACCATTAATTAAATCCCTAATTAATGAATTCATATTCATGTTTCACATTGTCGAGATATTATAATTTTCACAAACCTATGGTGATATATGCGATTTTCAAGTATCAGTATAACTCTAGATTCAATTTCTCGTGAGTGAAGAGTGACATAAAATTCAATGAGAGGTAGGTTGTGATTGGGCCATGGATTAATTTATGAGGTTTAAAAAAATTTAATGATTGAAATGAAAATTTTAGAGGGTTGTTTTTCATATATGATACAATATGGACTTCTATTTTGGATAAGATCATTGATATTTTCAAATTTTTGATTGTTGTGTGGAATTTGATTTGGATGTAAGATGATTGCCCATGAGTGAAATGTTAGAGTATGGGGGAGTGATGAAGCTCCTATTTTCATACATTTTACACTATAAATAATTTTTTATAATCCCAAAATAGTGTTATTATTTGATAAATTGTCATGTTTTTAGATGTTATTGGTATTTTGAGCTCAAAGGAAAAAAATGGTTAAATCTGGAAATTTGACAGAATTTTATGAGAGGGGTATTTTCATCATAAAGCTTAAATTATAATTCCAAATTGTGTGTTTATTTTTTTAATCTATATAATGTATTTACAACATCTTTTTTCTTCAGGAGAAAAGTATTATTCTATCATTTGAAGCCCAGAAAAAATCATTTAATTTGGGAAGTTTTTGGGTGGACAGAATGGGACCCACTGATGTAACAGAAGCATAACATGGCGCAAACACCTCCAAATGCATTTATTATAGATGGAAATGAAAGAGGATTTAATAAAGAGTTTCCATGATGCATTTAGAGTCATAATATCATAATGTTTTCACTATTGGAATGCTCAAAACATGTGTAAGATGAAACATCTCACCAGGAAGAAACGGTTTTATTGGGTAATAAATTCATAACATCATGAAAAATCATCTAAAATTTAATATATTTTGTGAAGAGACGAGAAATCAAGTGGGGAATAACTTCTAATAAGGTTCCAACATGTGAACAGACATTTTGTATGGTCATAATGGCCAGTGATGGTGAAGACTTTTAATTTTCCTATTCAAATGGATAGATTAAATATCTCGAATTCAATCGGCTATAATGCCTACATATGATGGCTAATAAATATAATATTTGGAGGCTGAAGGGAGGAGACATTATGGAATATCTTTTATGAAAAAACATGTTACATATTCATCCATTTAATTGGACATCCATGTAGAATCATTTAGAGGATGATTTTAGAGAGAATTCTTTCACGTGATCTCTCTATAAATATGTATCATCACCTCTTCTCAAAGCATTGGAATTTCTCTGTCGCTATTTTCCATTGTTTTGTAGTTTTTCCTATTGTAATAGTATTATTCATTTTTAATATATTTTTCTCTTATTCATCTCATTCTCATTTTTTTATCTTTTGTTCTTCCACCCATTCTTCTACATCGTTATCTCTTATACTCGTAAACATGAATAACTAACTCGAGGAACTTCTCAGGGGATCAATGTAGTGTTGAAACCAAGTCATTTAATATTAAATTTCACTGTTTATTATTTTATTAGAGTTAGGTCTAGGGGGATCTTAGTGGGTAAGGCACCTTTGTGTCTCCACTTTCCACCTGAGGCTTAACTTTCTCTTCTATAATATTTTCCCTTGACCATGGAGGTGGATGAGCAATATCTCAGCGATCGTTGAGATAATTTTATATTCAAAACCACATATAGAAGAGTATATTCACACATAAAATGGATTTTGTATATTAATTAAATTCTAAACTAATAATGAGATGGTGAAGGTTCAATCTAGGAGATTCTATGGGGAATATCTCATTTCTGTCTAATATCATTCTGTTTGCATTGCATTTGAATGTTTAATTTTATTTTTTCATTTTCAATTACAAAATTACATTTCTAGTCATTTTACTCCAGATATATATATATAGTGAATTAGAAGTAGTGAGTTATTGAGTACAAAAATCTCCTCAAGAGAACAACGTAGGTCAGCCCCTATACTGCAGTTAGTTAAAAAATATTTTTGAGAGCGTACATGACAAAGCGTTATAAAATTGGCTCTATTGCTGAGGAGCCAAGTGGGTTTCATACACTTTTATTATTCACATTTTGTATATAAGTTTCCTTTTATTTAAAACAAACTACAAAAAAATCATAAATGTCAAAAACTATTTTTTTTGTACATGAAGTATTCAAATTATGATTATAATGCGTGGACTGACTATTAAAAAGTGCAAGAAAATGTTTACAATGTACATGATTCTTAGTTTCATAACATTAGTGACAAATTTAAAAACCTAGAGATCTAAATATAATCGATTTCTGAATATGTACAAACATCCCAAGAGCAACCCGAACATGATCCGGAACCTGAACTGAAACCTGAACTAGAACGAGTGGTGGAAGAGATTTAACCAATCATGTTTTATGTTAAAGAACCTTAGATGGTTGAGAAAGAACTTATAAAGGAACGAATCACATCATCCCACACTCAACCATTTCTTGAGGAGTTCCCAAAAGTACACAACCTCGCTGATGCACTCATGGGAGATCAATTTTTTTTGGAAGAATCCTGGAATAACTTTATTAAAGATAACATGAATGTTGACCTACCCATCCTTGATAATGCAGAATCAGAACCACTATACCTCTATCATGATTTGGAAGATAATGAAGAAGATGCACCTGCTGAGATTGAGTTTCCAATGGTCATGCCTGAAGAGATCAATTTTCAAGATGAGTTACATGAAAGGGAATATTTGTTTATTGATTCATCGTGTTATAATCTTATTCAAACTGAATTGTTTTCTGACTTATCATTCCTTGAAATTTCTGATACAACACAATTACAGCATACCATTGATGTTAAAGAACAGACCCCCTCAAGTGGAGGTTATTGAAGAAGAAGAGTCGGAGAAGATTGTGGTGCGACTACTTCCCCAACAAAAATTTTCAATACCATATGGAGGAGGAAACCACAGAAATTAATAGCGAGCACACTTATCTTATATTCCCTCCCACTCTAGACCTTAATTTCTCTCTTTATTATTTCTTAGGGTTTGGGAACTATATTATTGTCTTTGGGGTTCTCTACTTTCAGTATTTAATCATGGTCATCGGGAAAACTCGCTTGTGGTGGTTCATCTCAAAGAAACCACACCCACCTTCTGATTGGGGATATTCTAATGAAACAACCTGACTAGGAGTAGTAAAAACCTTTCACCCTATTGGGGGTCTAAACAAAACATTTTCTCTTTTATTTTTCCATTCTTATTCTTTTTATTTATTTTTCTTATGTATTTTCATTACTTTCTTGTAGTCTTAAAGTGTTATCTTCTAGGAGCTTAACTCAAGGAATCCACTTCTAAAATAATGTCTGGTTGTATCTTTCCTTCTTATGATTTTTATACATTTATATTTATATTTTGTTGAGTTGAAATGGGGGGTAGTAAAATTTATGTTCGGGGGAGTGTCAAACTTCTTAGTTATTCTTATGTTATTTTCATTTTTTTTATCATATTTTTAGGATTTTTGAGCATTAATGAATATTCGAATCATTTTTCACACATCAATAGATTTTGAAATAGTTGAAATGATTTTTGAAATAATGGATTTCAAATGATTGTTTATGTGAAAACATTTTTCTTGATTTGGATTGTCAATCATTTTTATGAGTTTGACTAATTTTTGAAATCCATGATCATGAAACACCGAATCAAAATATTTTTCCAATCCTATGAGGTACTCTAATCCACTTTGACAGATTCTTCCTAATACCCACACTTTCTTTAGGGAAACATGAATTTTATTTGTGAGAACTAGAATTTGTGATTATTCTCTTTCAAAGATTTGGATTTCATGGAATGTGTTTGAAATGATTGATTCATCTATTTGGCTAGCCAAATTTTATCTTGAGACCCACCTTTACATTTTCCCTTGTAATCCCTTGGATTCCATGAATTTCCTTATTGATTTAAGCCACATTACAAGCCAATTTTTCCTTACCTAGCTGCACTTTTAGTATTTTTGCATTGTTATTTCAAGTTTGAGTATAGGGGAAGAGCCATTCGTGTGAGTTCATTGGTATGTTTGTCATTTATGGGATGTGTTATGCCTGTTTCAATACTTTGGGTAGTGGATAATAAGATAATTGGTCATGTGTCATCATTTCATTTTGCTTTATTTGTTTCATCCATTTCTCCTTCAAAAAAATTGAAAAAATGGAGATGAGATAGAATTCCTAATTTTAAATTATTTTATGACGCATTTTCCCCTAAAAAATCAAGGGCATGAATTTTTATTCATTCATTGTTTTCAATTTTCATCTCATCCTCCAAAAAAAGAAAAAATTGAAAAAAAGAAAAAAATTTGTGCCTTTCTGAAGATTTTAAAAAAAGGGAGAACTTAGATGATATCATTCACTATAATCACTGATTGTATCATTTACCATGTCATAAAAGAGGTCTGGTCTGGTTTGCCACATTTTCAAGCGTGATTGAGTGAGGAATTTCTTGTGTTTTCACTTGAATAATCATGCATTGTTCTTAAGAATCCAACCACCTTTTTCTGGCCAGAAATGTTTTCAATCATTTTCCCACCAACCATAAACCATAGAATCATTTGAACCATTAATTGAAGCCCAAAATATTGAATTCATTTTACTGTTTCATGCTATGGATAGATGATAATTTTCAAAAACCTATGGTGATACATACGATTTTCAAGTATGAGTATAACTCTAGATTCAATTTCTCTTGAGTGAAGAGTGAGAAAAAATTTAATGTGAGGTAGGTTGTGATTGAGACATGGATAGATTTATGAGTCTAAAAAAATTTAATGATTGAAATGAAAATGAGAGAGCCATGTTTTTCATATATGATACATGATGGGCTTCTATTTTGGATAAGATCATTGATATTTTCTCATTTTTGATTGTTGTGTGGAATTTGATTTGGATGTAAGATGATTGCCCAGGAGTGCATAGTTTAAGTTTGGGGGAGAAATGAAGCTATAATTTTCATACATTTTATACTGTAAATCATTGTTTATAATCCCACCATAGTGTTATTGTATGATAAATTTTCACGTTTTTAGATTTTAGTGGTATTTTGAGATCAAATGAAAAAAATGGTTAAATCTGGAAATTTGACAGATTTTTATGATAGGGGTATTTTCTTCATAACATTTAAATTATAATTCCAAATTGTGTGATTATTTTTTTTGTTAAACTCTATGATTTATTTACTACATCATTTTCTTCAGGAGCAATGTATGATTCGATCATTTGGAGGCCCGAAGAAATGATTTAATTTGGAAAGATTCCGGGAAGACAGAATGGGGCACACTGGTGTAACAGAAGAATAAATCGGTGCACACTCCTCCAAATGCATTTATTCTAGATTTAAAGGAATCGTATTCAATATTGAACTTCCATGATTAATTTCAAGTCAATATACCCTCATTAAGGCATTATTGGAATGCTAAAAACACGTGGAAGATGAAACGTCTCAGTAAGAAAAAAAAATTTCATTGGGTAATAAATTCATAATATCGAGACAATTAATCCCAAATGGACCATATTTTGTGGAGATATTCTAAATCAAGTTGGAAAAAACATTCATTAAGGTTACAACACGTGAAAAGACATTTTGTAGGGTCATAATGGCCAGGGAAGTTAAAGCATTTGAATTTGCCTAATCAAATGGACAAATTAAATGTCTTTAATTCAATCGGCCATAACTCCAACATACGATGGAAAATAAATCTCATATTTATAGGGTGAATGGAGGGGACATTTGGAACATCTTTTATGAAAAATCATGTTACATATTCTGCTGTTTAATGGGACATCCACACAGATTCATTTTGAGAATGATTTTGGAGAGAATTCTTTCACCTAATCTCTCTTTAAATATTTATCCTCAGCTCTTCTCAATGCATTGGAACTTATGTGTGACCATTTTCAATTGTTTTTTAGTTTATTCTCATTGTAAAATTATTATGATTTTTAATATATTTTTCTCTTATTCATCTCATTCTCAATTTTTTTATCTTTTGTTCTTCCACCCTATTCTTCTCCATCGCTATCTCTTATATTCATAATCCTAAGTAACTAACCCGAGGAACTTCCCAGGGTATCAATGCAGTGTTGAACCCAAGTAATTTGATATTAAAGTTCATTGTTTCTTATTTTTTTGTTGTTAGGTCAAGGGAGATCTTAGTGGGTAAGGTGACTTTGTGTCTCCACTTTCCACCAGAGGCTTAACATTCTCTTCTATAATATTTTCCCTCGATCGAGGATGTGGATGTGCAATCTCTAGGAAATCATTCATAGCATTGTATTTTCACAACCACATATAGAATATGATATTAAATCATACAATATAGTGTTTTTTTTAATTAAATTTGAAACTAATAATGAGATGATAAAGGTTCAATATGGGTGATTCTCATTGAAGTATCTTCTTTCTGTCTAATATCATTCTGTTTTCATTCATTCTATTTGCATTGCATTTGCATGTTTAATTTTAGTTTTTCATTTTCAATTCCAAAATATCATATATAGTCATTTTATATCATATATATATACATAGTGAATTAGAAGTAATGAGTGATTTACAACAAAAGGCTCCTCAAGAGAACGACCTAGGTCAGCCCCTTGGCTGCTCGAAGTTAGAAAATATTTTTGAGAGCACGCACGACAAAAATTCATCAATATGTCCAATATTTTTGTAAATTAATTTGAGAGACACCATATATTGTATGATTTTTCCTAAAAAATGGTATTCATGCCTCATTTTATTTTGGAACTATCGAAGCCTTATATGTTAGGTCATGTCGATCATCTCTGTGTCAGCTTGTGGTAGGTTAGTGTTATGTTGTCAGAATAATTCATGTATAGGATACATTATAAAATATTTGGTTAATTATTATGTTTTTAGTGACCACATAGAGTAGAAAATAATCATACACAAAAAGGTGATTCAATCCTTAAGAATTTTGGCTGGGTGATCATAAAATCCAGATTGTGTCAACTTAGTTATTATACACGAAGATATAGAGGTATGGAAAGTTGGTGCACATGTTCATGGGGGAATTTTATGTTGTTAATATGTTCTATATAGGGGTTTTATTTTTTGAAATTACTTATAGATATAAATTGTTTCATGATATATTCCATATATATCATATACATAGATAAAATCTAAATCTACATTGTTTTTTTGGGCGTCAATGATATTGAGATAGCTGTGGATGAATTGTTTTACAAACATCTTGTATATATATTAGTTATAGAGAAAATATTTTAGGTGAGGATATGGTAACGTTTTTTAATGCATGGTGGTATCATATACCTATATACGAATATATTTGAGAGAAAAACGCTGATATATTAGCACCATGGTGAGAGATATTCCATGGTGAGGCATAAGGATTCATCATGATAACGAGTTTATATTGAGTACGGATTTTGTAACACCACAATTATTTCAAAGTGTTAATTCAATGATGGTTTTTTCAAACTATATTTATTTTGATAGGATTGGGTGGATAAAGGATATAGTGAAGACTAGTGATTGTAAACACAGGTGTTTAAATTTTTTATAGGGTTATTATTTGATGACATGGAGTGTAGGGTACCCAGTTGTCCAATACTTGGTACCTAGTGGATACAAATATTTGGGGGGGGGGGGGTTGTGGGACATTTGACAGCTGCTGAAACTAGGACATGAAGCTATTTAGGTAGTAAGTACCCATTTATAATGGACATGGAACATATTAAACACTTATTTTTTAAAGATAATTAAATTATTTTAATATTTAAAAATATTAATTAAATATCCGACCCCACTCTTTATTACCATTTTCATGATCTTTATGGTTCTATCCCTTCTATAATCTTTCATTAAAACTTGTAAAACCTCTTTCAGTGGTCTAACTAATGAGCTTTCCATCTTAGTAGTTCACCATAGGTAAGGCTATGATTTTTCCTCTGTCTATTATTATTTTATTTCTTATTGAGATAGCATTCTTTATCATAAATCCATAATTTTATGTATTATTCCAGGTTTTTTGTTTTTTAATAATTATAATAAATGTTTTTTGGATTAAATCCAGTGAGATTGGAAAAATTATTAGAGGTTCGTAGTACTTAGATTCTCTAGAATTTTATATGTGTGTTATGTGTTGTATGATATGCAGGAATTGGAAGGGGTGTTAAAAAACCTAGAAAAAACCCAATCATAGCTTCCATGGTTATTAAGTAACTATAATAACCAATGAATCCTATGATAGACTTCATCAAACCTTTTATTATTATTCACGGTCTTTGATGACCATTTTTTGTGGAGAAATTTGTGAGGGATAGTGGAATTGGAACCCATGAGAGGTGTACTAGACTAAATCTTGATGTAAGGAACTTTATGAGTATTGAGTATTTCATGTTAAGTATAAAAGTTTATATATTTTATACTACTATATTAAATTACCTTTAAATGAAAATTTATAGAGGTAGTTCCATTTTAATGAAACCGTTGCAAGATAAGTGTTTCCTTATGAATTTATTTGCATGAAGATAGGCCGATATTGACTAATTATTCCTAGGTGTACTACAAGGGTGGTATGGGTAACATAGTGAATAACATATTATTGGTGAGACCAATTATTAAATTATTAACCATTCGATAAAATTATGATAAATTACTAAAATCATTTTTACTATTTTTTATTAAACATTCACCCTTACTTATGTTTATTCTTAAAATGAGTATCTATTTAGCTGTTATTATATTGTGGTTAATATGGATAGACTGCTCACAATGTTTTGTTTTATATATTGTGATAACCCATTCAATTTTTGATACATTTATTTTTATAGTGATACCTCATTCACAATGTCTTGAATTATGTGAATTGATTATCCATTCATTTTTATGTGGTTATGTTTTAGTGATATTCTATTCACTATATATGATGTTTATGTTAAGATAATAATCCATTGAAATTTTCAATATTTCTTATGGGTGATAATCCAATATAATATATTAATAATGTGGTGATATATATTCATCCATAACTTCTAGTGTAGTAGAGATAACCAGTTCATGTATACACCATTGGTATTGTGATAGAAAATTTACCTTGAACTTATTGTGGTGGTATCATGTCCAACTATATTACAAGGTATAAGTGATATCCCATTCACTTTATGTGGAAATTTTAATCATATCCCACTAACCTGTGATTATATAGTGGTGATAACCCTTTAACCTATACTCATTGTGATGATGATAACCCATTCACCTTATTTATATAGTGACAACCCATTCATCATATTGATATGGTGATAAGTTATTCTCCAAGCTGTGATCACAATGATATCCCATTCACTTTGTAAAATAGTATGGTGATAAACCATTAACCTAGACATGTGTTATAAGGGGTGATGGCCCATTCACCTGGACTCGATTTCGGTGATCATACTCCATTCACCCAGAATATTGAAGGTAATGATGGTAAGAAATTAATTCTGTAGCCATGTTTACACTAGGGTTACACCCTCCCATTTTGGAACTCTAGAAAGTATGTATGATCATTCATGAGGATGGTTGTTGAGTTCCCTACTAAAAAATGATTTATATGTTATTATTTCTATATTATCATATAATATTTTCCATGATACCATACATTATCGTGATTTATTTAGGGACCCTATTTTCGATTCCCTACTTAGTGTTTTTCCTCACACCATTCACAAGCATCCATATGTATGCGATGCTTCATATCCATGGATGTTGGTAAACTAAAGGGACCTACATTCTGTGTTTTATCTATGGACTCATAACAAGAGTTATGAGATATAATTAAGTAGATCCTCATGTATGGTTTTGTATATATCTCACTTATTTTTATATTTTGGAGCATGTTATAGATGATTGACCCTTTGAGTGGTATTTCCTTATAATATGATTTTATGAAATTATAGTACATGTTTTTATAAAATTTCAGGAAATTTTCTATGATTTTATTATCACTAATACCTATTTATATTCTATTATTTATTTTTATTGATTATTTACCTTTCATCCACTAATATTTTTGAAAATATAATAAAGGGTATATAAATGCAACATGTTGGTCACTAAACATTTTGACATGTAGGAAACCTCTATCCTATGGGGATGGATGTTTTTTCGTACATGAATATATCAGATTAGTGTTGTTAATGTTAACTAAATTGGGCAATACTATTTTTTCCACCTAAATTCCCTGATTAATGAATATCACTAATTTTACCTATTTAATTCACTATACATTGTTTTCCATTCATACACTATCTTTTATACACCCATTAACCGTACAATAAAATGTCAAGATAAATTCTAAAATTGAAATAAGATAGATTTTTTTTAGTGTATAAGGATTATTGATTCTATTATCCTACCTTATGATCATAATTAACCATGTTAAATAATAACTGAATGAGTCTATAATGCTCTTTCTATTTTAAATTTATAAAGGAGAACTATAATATAATTTTAACCACTAAATCATCCCTCTTAATTTAAAAATTGGAATCCACTAATTAACTATACCATTCTTCTAAAATTTACCATGAACATAATAATTAATATATTATTAGACACACAACCAACTGTAGTCTCCACTTTTCTAAACTCTTAAATCCACCCACATATTCAATTAAAATAATAATTCTCAAATCATATCCAACAACAAAATAATAATAATTTTCATAATCATAATCAGAATATAAATATTATATAATGAATATGAAAAATATTTATTAATTAGATAAATATGACCATAAATTAAACATCAAAATTATCTTATTCAATATATTTATTAACTCCCTTTATTATATTACAAATTTTACAAAAGTAGTTAATAAAAATTAAATTTATTATCACCTCATAAATATTAAATTTTCTATACACCATCTAATAATAATAATAAAAACAATAATAATGAAAACAAAAACATCAACAGAAATAATTGAAATATTAATATACCCATAGTAGTAGTCTAACACAATGAAAATTTTTCTATATAAAAAATCCACTAAATCTAAATACATTTTAAATTTTAATTGCCTCAGATTATCAAGAAAAATATACTTGAGGGTAAAAACCCAATTCCATACTCAATGACATTCACAATGTTCTATTAGATTATATTCAATATAACAATATTAGTATTTTGGTACCAAGTCATCAAAATTACCATGATCATTTCACGAACTGTGAGGCTTGTATTTATTTGTCTATAAAATCCATACTTCTTCAAAATATTAAATCCCAAAATATATTAACCATATGTAAAAAAATAAAAAATAAAACCATCATTTTAAAATACCATCATTTTGGCCTACAATACCCTACATTTATAATGGTTGAACATCTATAATAAATGAGTATTCTAAACCTAAACCTATGATTCATGATTCAAATTACTATATTCTAAATCACTAAATTTCAATAAAACTCACACCAATGTTATAACTCATCCAAAAAGTTATTCCTCTCAAATATAATAACCAAGTCATTTTTATATAAAATTTTCTTAAAATTATATATGTTTTATATCAAATTAGTGGTACAAAATAAAAAATATATGTACCAAATATTAAAAAACTGACACTGATTTATTCTATTTACAAATAAAATTACATATAGAGAACAAATATACTTAATAAAATAATAAATAATACAATGAGATAATAAAAAATTTACGTAACAAAAATTAGAAATTCAAGAATATCACAGTCCCCTAGGATTATCATGACCATGAAAAAAATGTAAATAGAATTTATTATTATTATTATTTTATAAATTATTTATATAAATTTGTGAGAAAACTATGTAAAATATTAACAACATAAATATGATGTATTAGTATGAATTATAAAATCAATGAATTTTGGAATAGTCTCCCGATCAATAAGAATAGTAACATTGATGTTAGAATAGTAACCTGACAAACAGAATAATTAAATGACCTATAAATGATTTATATAATGAATAAAATATCAAAATATAAATTTATATAATGAAAAAAATAAATATTCAAATATGAAAACTCAATAGAAAGTATAAATTAATTTTTAATAAACTATCTTAAAACATATTTTAGAAAACATAAATAATTATATTTAATATTAAAATTATCAAAAAATAATGTTTTTAATTAAAGGAATTGAATTTTTTGAACAATCAAATTAAAACTTCCTAATGGTGATTTTTTTTGAAATTATCTCTATATGATGAATTTTTAGGTGAACAATAAAAATAATTCTTTTCAAATTCTGATGTTTTATGATGTAAATTTTATGTAATAATTATTTAATTGGTACTAACATAGAAATACCAAACCATAATATACTTAATAAGATCAGTGATTAATTTGAATAATATAATATCCATTTCCGAAATATGATAATAATATCTAAAGTCGAAAAATAGAAAAACACCATCAAATTTTTTTATTTTTTATTTATTTGTTTTATATAATCTAATAAAATCATCGGTGGAATGGTTTAAATTTAATAAAATCACGTAATATTAATCAAATATAAATCATAATTTTAAATAATACTTCTATTTAAAGTATTTCTTAAAGAAACATTTTATTCATTATTTTTATTTAAAATACCACTCCCCACATATATAAATACATCATCTCCATCCCCGTGGTAAATCTCTTCTAAGAAACATAACATTAACCAGTATCTACCCAATTAATTCCTCAAAAGATTGACTATAATCCTAGGTATGTTATGACTTCATATAACTATAAGACATTATGGGATTAGTAGTTGTAGTAAACCAGTAACATAAAGAACAAGGTAATGTTTCTACAATTTTTTCTCTTTCATTTTATTTTATTATTCTTATATCCATATATTAACCTCTAATAAAAATATCTATAAGTAAATTAATTATCATTTTATCATGATAATAATAATATTATTACACTATATAAGTGTTATTATAATATATATCTCTCATTCTCCTTTGGAAAAATCATTTTAATGGTTATGTTTATCCACCAATGAGGATGTTTATACTTATTTAATTATAATTTCCTTCATGGATGGTAATTTAATTAAAAATTTAATGTATTATAATATGTAATTTTATTTATTTTCACACTTTTAGTGTTAATTTAATTATTTTTTTAAAAAATAGATATCTAAGACTATGAAATAAAAAAAGATGTCAATTCAATGAAATGTGACATCCAACAGTATCAACATTATGAAAAAGATTATTAGAAAATTATAATGAATATCATTAAATAGAAATATATTAAATGAAAAAATAAATTCTATGATATCTTTTTAATGAACATATGTTTATTATAAAGGATACATAAATGTGATATAGAAAAACTAGGCCTAAGGTAAAGGGACACTAAAAGTTGACATTTTATTTGAGGTATATCTTATATTCATCTATATTTTCCCCACGGTTATTCTAAAATCCATAAAATTTAATTTTACCTTCATTCCCTACTTCTTATTATTTGTATGTGAATGTTCACATATTTTTGTGATGCATTCTTAGCCACTATCATGAACAAAAACAAAGAGATTATTATCAAATTATCTTTTTTGATTCTTCCAATGTTTATTCTTCACATTTTTAATGGACTATGTTCTTTACATTATTAATGAAACCATTGAATTCCCAAAATAATATTTTCCCTAATTATTTTAGAAACTTATAATATAATTATTCAATATATTTTTTATGAACTCATTACGAAACCTAATATTTTCTCATATTTTTATTTCAAGTTTATGATTGACTATATTTTTTTTATGTTACATTCATCATTATGATAATTTTATGAAGTGATATGTGTTCCTAGAGTTATATACCATAATGAATTATATTAAGTGAATAATGTCATGACATAATTATGTGATAACAAGTTGGTATATATTTTTATCTTTCTATGAAATTAAATCCATACACATATATTATAAATTTAAAATATGCCATATTTTTTTACTTTATATTTCTGGGATTTATCCTAGATATTTTGGAGTTTCATTTTTATTCTTGTACCACCTTCCATGCATCCTTTAAATTATTTCTTTATGATTATAATAATGATCCTATAATTATGATTTAATGGTGATGATTAAGTTCACCGATGTACTTATATTTATTCTTGTCTCATGTTTCTACCAATTATTCCACCCCTTACTAGACTATGAGGTCAATTTTCTTTTATTTTATGTCCTTAAGTGATACATGTGTTAAGAAGATTATGAAATCTAATATAATAACTATTCATAGTGATTTTAATAATGTTTTAAATTGTATATGTATTCATATTTTATGAACCTAATTATCCCAGAGTACTAATTTAATATCTAATATTTTTATTAATCATTGCATGTAATATTTAAAATAATATTTTTAGATCCATTTAAGGAGTTTCCATAGTGTTTCAAAAATAATATATCCCTAATGTAAATATATTAAAAATATTAAAAATATTAAATTGGTTACATGATTTATTTAATAAATAATTCATCAATTCTTTAATGGGGTATCGGCCGGGGAAACCAAGGCCCATTTCAACAAAATAATATGGGCCTTTACCCTATAAACGACATAAGATTATTTCACATTTGGAACTGAGTTGGAATATTTTCATTGATAGATTAAAAAAATTAATTATATTATAAAATTTAATGTTTAATTTAATTTTTGATGAAGGAACCCTCTATATGTGTTCTTTATACACAATACCCAATGATTAGCCACACAAAACCATTTTTATATAGGGATAGGGAGATATCTCTTGTAGTGGAGATATTGGTGAGAGGTCATCAAAATTCGAGAATCCAATGATGATCACTGCAAAATTCACTGGTGATATCATCTATGAGAATGTTCTACAACAATGATCAAAACTCATTATGGTTAGAGGTTTTTATTTATGGATTTACATCTATCATGATGAATAATGTGTTCATTTGTTAGTTCATATTAGATTTAATCCATGATTTGTAAAATTTCATAGCTCTTTCAAATTATATTTTCCATTACTAGAACATTATATTGTGGTCAATTGTCATTGGAACATGAGAGTATTTTATTATTGTTTTATATTATTGATCTCAGTTGATTTCTGGTTATGTATTATAATTATCGTCACATAATGTGAAATTTTCAAGGGTTTTTCCACCATTATTTGTTAAATAACCAATGGAATTCATTTTGGTTGGAATCTCAACTGTTTTATAATCACATTATGATTTTCGATACTATATTAAATCAATGTTATTTATCTATATTTTTCTCTTAGGTTTTCAATGTATGGTTGGATAATGGATTATGGAATAATATAGTGGAGTGATTGGGTTTTATGGGTTTTAAAGACATTTGTTAGTGGGGACAATGACTATATAATCAAATTCAATTAAGAACCTCAACACAATGAACATTGGAAAATATTTATTCTAAAAAAATTAAGGATTCATGGATTTAATTTGTTTTGTTGGATTGTTCTTGATCACATGTATAATTATTGGATAAGGCCGTAAAATTGATAATTTCATTGAAGTTATAAATAGCTTGAAAATTTTAATACACAATTTTATGTTCACAAGAACATACAGTATGTGTCCCATGGGACTTGGAGGTATAATTTCTAGTATTAATTAAATATTAAATTACATGAGGTTGATCCACATACCATTAAAACTCAACAATATTTCTCAGAATGTACATGGAGTTGAAGCACAAAAATTTGACAATTAGGCATGATTTATACACTTTAACACACCATGTACCATTGAACATGACTTATAATCAGTGTTTACATGCCTTGTTGAATGATAGAAGTTTAAAAGGAGATCATATTTGGGTGGAACATCATTTACCCCTAGAATACAAAATTTAGTAGTCCATGATTTTTAATACTACCCTAATGTAGTCATTCATAAGTTTAATTCTATGAAGAGAATTATGGAAAACATAATTTTTAGGATATAGATGTGATTAAAAATATTATATAAGATATTTAGTGTGGAATCATTGTAGAAGACAATATTAGATCTAATACTTCACGATGAATTTCAACTAACCCCAAATAACTAGAATATTATCTAATCATTTCACCCACATACCATATGGATGATGGGGTACATTTTCCTTTAACTATAGATTAGATAGGTTCTCTATTTTTTCTAATATGCATGAGTCTCGGAACCTATAACATAAAAGTAAATATTTTATCTTTTTTTATGAATCACTTATGGTCTTGGAGTCATCCATCATTGTTTTAAATTTCATTAATCTACATGGGTTTAGGATGCTTTTCTTATAGATAAGGGTGTTTTTATTTTCATTTATTTATGGAGATCATATGGGACTAAGATCCAATGCCAGTGTAATAATTTTTTCCCTTATGTGTGGGCTTGAAATACTCAATTATAGTTTAGGATTTATTTAATATGTTCATAGATTTACTGACATGAAACTGTTTCAAGGAATTCATAATTCTTTTTGATGGTTGTAAATACCGAGATCATAACATGTGAATTGGGTACCTGTTATGAGTATATGTAGATTCTTATATTATTACAACTTTTCATTAAGGTTTTTAGTTTTATATATTCTGATTCTTTTATACCATTGGGGATTTTAGGGCCTCTAAATGTGAATATATATATACTCACCCATATATTTATTTTGTATACATGTTCCATGTATAGTGATAATGACATGAAACATAATTGTGTATTAGGTGGACATGGTTCATATGGTTCTTAGTGGTGACCAACGCATGTGTTAGCAGGATCATGGAAAAAATAAAAAGGATTGATGTTGTGATTGTTTTGTTGATAGTTGATAGGGTGAACCTATATTCATTTTGACTAATATTGATTTTTTACTTTTCCATTTAGTGTATTTATTTTCCAAAAACTCTTTTTGGATATTAGATTTTGTGAAATAATTTAGTCTAACAATTTATCATTCTTCATTAATTTGGATATTATAGAGATTTCTCTATGTGGGTATATGTATGTTAGGATAATTCCTCGCATATGTATGATATGCCTACTCATTGCTTAAAACTATCCCCTTCCCAATTGAAGGATAGATTATGGTGGTTATCTAATCTTACAATTATCCTCGAGAGCCCAAGGTGTTAGGTCATGTTAGTGTGGTATTAGAGACCAAGATATCCTAGGGTGTATTTTTTATAAAAAATAGGTATGGGGAATATTTTTTTTAGAATTAGGTAAATAGCTTTAAAGTGACTTCCGTTTGGATCTCTAGCTTGCGACCCTAATGTTGGTTCAATGGATAACATATCCCTTCACTTGGAAATAGGTAAACCTCTTGTCTACTCAATAGAAAGATACCATTACAATAAAGAGAAAATTAGAAAAGTATCATATATGAATGGGTTTGTGATTTCCACACCTTTCTCAAGTCAGTTACCAAAATATTATATATTGTACATGGTACATCATGGAAATTTATGGATGTATCCATACATAAAATCAGTTATGATTCCAAAAAACATAATGATGAAAACCAACATATTTACTAGGTTTAGGTCAAGGGCTTGTTCCTGAGTATTTTTCTTTGGTTAAATAACTAGAGATACTTATACTTATTGTGTAGTGAGAAGACACCTCATTGGTCGTGAATGAAAATTATTTAATCCAGGATTAGATGTAGATCATTATAGTGGTACATGATAAATATTTATTTAGCTTGAGGGTTCATCACCAGTTCCAAAATTAGAGGCCACCAATGTTTCAGGGATATTCAGACCTGCATATAACAAAGAACTATCAATAAATTATTACACAAATATTTTATCTTATCCAGACACATTCTAATCAGATGGTGGTTCTTGTGGATAGTCTAATCCATGTTGTAACTAGACATTAATGATGTTTAGTGACATAGATAAAATATTAGGCAACTCATCCTTGTACCGAGTTAGAGAATTTATTTTAGGAGGGTCATTTTCTATCAAATATATGATTTGTGAGCATCTTGGGGCATATTGAACTGTTACATGGGAGAATGTAAATGGATGAGTATGAATCAAGGTTCTATAACCTCTCATGCTAATAAATTTACATGATCTTTAATGGATACTTATATGTGTAGAGGGTTGATAGATAGCCTCACTGAGATATTCAAGATGGTGTGGTTCCACTATGAACTCGTACCTATATTGGGATGATAGAAATGATTACCAAAAATTTCAATGGATCCCTCTAAAACACTAAATAAATAAATAAATAAAAACCATAGTTAAAAAATCATAGAAATAACATTTAATATCACAAATTTTTATCAATAGTTTATTTTAAACATTAAAATATAACATTATATCATCGATGAATCATGTTAATGATTATTGATTAGAGATAAAAAAATAGAATCCCAATCGGTTTTAGACACAGTCTCCCCCCAATACTTGGAGAAAATTATTTTGATCTAAATTTAAGAAGAAATTTAAACCATAGTATTTTTAAAACCAAAATCAACATAGGTTTCAAAATACATCACACCCATAATTTTTAAAATCTGGACCAAAACCCAGTATTGATAATAACAAGACAATTTCTAAAATAAATTTAATACAAAAATTGAAATATTATGCATAAAATAACTATTATAAGGAATATTTTTACCAAAACAAGACAATATTTAAACTAAAATGACATTTTCACCCAACAACAATACCAATTTAAGCACAACTAGATGAATCAAGATCTATAAAAAATGATTTAAATATCATTTAAATATATAGATAGTTAACAAAAATGTAAAGAGATAAAATATTTTGATATAATGACACTATTTAAAAATCCATCATGTGTATATACTCTATTATATAAGTAAAATAAATAGAATGTTTTTATTTTTAAAATATTATTAAACATTACATGTAACATACCAACCCCAACAATCAAATTCGAATACTCAACCTAACCAACAGAAGGCCCAAATAACATTTCCCATCACCATGGGATAATAAATAGTTTTAGAGAATCAAATTTAACAATTTATTTATGGTTTCTTCTATAAAATTATAAAACCAAAATAAGGGTTATAAGAAGAAACCGAGCATAACCATTTGATTCTATGAAAATATCACATATAAAAAATTAGAATATTTGAAATAAGGCATAACCAAACACGAAATATTGTTATACAACATCTCCATAAATTCAGAATATAACTAAATAATAGCTAAAAAGTTCAATAAATATCCAATCACTCCATATACACACTCAGGTGATAGAAAATACATAAAATAATGACGAGGAAATATAATTATGTTGTGTATATAAAAATTAATATAAATGAACAATAAGGAATAACCATAATAAAAATAATATACCCACATATGTCTAAAAACTATGAATCGATCACTAGTTACCTTCTTAAGAGTGAAAAAGTGAAAAATTATATCTACATTATAACCATGATTTCCCTTTACATGTATTAGATCAAACATGGTCAATATGCACCCATAGGGTTTACATAGGTTGTGAGTGAATCATTACCAATAGTATTTGACTGCATGATCTATTTAATACACTTTTATGATAAACAAGGTCGTGGTAGTTTGTATTTTATTAATGAAAATACTATCTTTTAACATTTCATGAAAAAATAAACATGGTAAAAGAAATTAGAAGCTTTTCTTCATCACTAATTATGCAAGACTAGTAATATAAAGAATCACAATGGAATAAATGTAAATGAATACATGATTAAGAAAATAAAAACTAAATTTATTTAAAATAAATTCTTTTTAAAAAACATGAGTGGGTAACAATTGGTATATTCTTGGGAAACCTAGGTCTTTTTTTATAGAGACATGTCCCTAGTGATTTCTTGTGGTTTCAAATTCCTTGGAGAATCATATCTACTTGTTTAAGTTACTATGATTGTATCTTGTCCATATAGATAAATTTATATAGCAATCCATGTATACATGAGATAATTCATATATAAAAAAAATGTTTTTCAATGTCTGATTCTCATCAGACATAATTTATTATCCCATTAACACTATTATGTACCCAAGGTTCTCTTTTGAGAGTCCAATTTAAAATATAAAATTCAAAAACAAAAAATCATAATATAAGGATACATTCTTTTACCATTATTCATAAATTATCAATATCCAAATCCATATATCTTCCCTTTAAAATAAATGAGATGATCCTAGTTAAAATTTTAAATATGCGGAAGAAAACTTTTGATAAATCAAGCACCTCTTAAACTGTGAAATATTTTGTATAATAACATAAAAAATCCTTATTAATCATATTATATCATCATATAAATTAATTTCAATTCAATTAATTTCTTAACCATACTTTTAAATATTTATAATGACCATATGTTAATCCATTATAATCAAAATGTTTTTCAACCATGTTATTTAATTACTTCACCTAATCAACTGTTAACAATGAAGGATAAATTTTTTATTTGACAGAAATTATCAAATAATATTATAACTATATTTTATCACATTAATGCATAATTTTAAATAATAAATAACCTAAGGTTTATGGAATAATGGAATTAATATAGATACACCTATATTTTTCGGAATCTTTACAAATTTCAGTGGGTTTTAAAGTTATAATACCCACACAAAGACCTATTAAATTATATAAAATTGATTATAAAAAAATATCATAGTAGTTATACATTCTAATAATGTCTCATAAGTGAAAAACATTATTGGTGGGTCATATGATAAATGTGTACCCATAAAATGGGTGAGGATGACACTAAGCATGCCACTCCAACCCCTAGAAAGAAAAGCCCTGTGTTTTTTTGGGCGTTTCTCCTTAACATGGAGAAACCCAATCACCAAACAACCCAAAATGTAAAAAATCATATGTGGAAAAGAATAAAAATTGGGATTTATAGAGAATTTAGTGGATAATAGAGGGTAATGAATAGAAATTGTTTCCTTGATAATGATTGAAAAGAACCTCAAATTAGAGTGTAAGAAGTTGGGAGACATCCCATCCTTTGGTGTTGTCTTATTATCCATTATAATGCTGGGTTTGAAACCTCATTATTAAATAATAATAAAAACTCACATAAATGTTAATAATAATAATAATAGTGAAAGGCCCCATGAAGTATGGGTTGGAAAACCAACACACACCCCACCATATGTTTATTAAAATAAAATACAATACATGTTACTATAAAAACTAAAACATACTTTTACCAACATATAGAACATTTAAATTTTCCCAAAAGTGTCATTTAATAAAAGAAATACTAGATCTTATCTTGAACTTGTGAAGAATTATTCTTCCAAGAGCCAATGAAATATTTTCTATATTACCGCTCCATGCAACATAAATGTTATTCTTATTTTAATAGTTCTTTGAGATTCAAATAGGTGCATAAAAAACTAATAAAATGACTTAATTTCAATGATAAAACTAAAAAATTCACTTATAGTATCCATATAATACAAAAGGAAGTCATATTTATTATCATCATCCCCCACAACATGAAACACCCAATTTTCTATGTGTTTATAGGATGATATCCATGCTTACTGTTGATAGAAATTATACATAAGGATCCCAAACAATAGATTAAAAAACTGTGTGATCCTTTGATAAATTCACCAGAAACATCCCATTAGCATAAAAATTTTATGAATATTATTTACTCTAAATAACATAAACTAACAAATTCAACAAACCAAAAAACCAAAAGAAGGTAATGTTTATAAAAAAATAATTATCCAAATATTATATACTGTATATCCTCATTGTAGATCAATGAAAACCTTCCCTATAACATTCTGATTTAACAAGATATCATGTTCTATCCCCGCTATGTCATCATTTTCAATCCATAATTTAAAATACCACAATAAATCCTCACATTAAATATATAAAACTACTACAATGTACCATATAGTAAAGAAGATGATAATTTATCTAAAAAATTCCCACATAAACCCTTTAAATCATGATGATCAAATAAGAATACTAGAAAATAAAATCCTGATAGGGCATATTAAAATAGATAAAATTTGGATCAGAATCAAACCTTAGGTTAGTTTTAGAATTTAATATTTTCATGATATAAAGGTAGTCATAAAAACCTATGTATCATGATCTATATTTCTTAAAATTTATTAAATTATTATCCAAAATCCATGCATATAACACTTTTATGAGACCTTACATGACAATATGAGTACTTTTGTGCTTGATAACTTCTTCATAATCATCATTTTATTTTTCCATTGAGGAATTTCTAGATCCCACTAATATAAACAAATCCGTATCTTTTTTATATGTTGCCCTTCATCGATACAATTCCATTCTAATTCCATGCGTATGGTGAACATATTTATTTGTAATAACGAGTAATCCATCCTCTTTCATCTTGGATAAATCTTTATAAATCCACCATTATCATTAATATATCCATTAGGTTTTATTGGACTCGATTGAGGGTAATTTGTTTCTTCTTCATTCATGTTTTAATCCACACTCCATAAATTATCCTAATCATCATCCAACTTATTTATTCCCTTGACCAATTCAATCAACACTTTAGAGTCCTCCAATTCTAGTTATAATATTTATAATAATTATATTATTATTAAGTTTTTATATAATATAAAAGGCATATATAACTTATTCAAATCCATGAATAAATAATAAAGTAATTCAATCCTAAATATAATTTTCTTAAAAATTAAAATTTAATATAATAATATTAATGGAATAAAATCATTGAAACTCATAATTATAAAAAAAATTATTAAAAAATCCAATATTTGATACGATGTTATTAATTTTCAATATTATGTAAAAAACCTATAAATGGTATGATAACATTACATTAATAAATTAGCGATGGTCTCAGGAATTCTAGACACAAATGTATAAATTTTTAGTTTAACGTTCAATGATGAAATGTTTTCATTAATGTTTTTTGAAACCATTAGTTTACCATGCACCAAATAATATCTCAAATATATTAACTTTTTTGGTTACTGTGATTTATTTTTCATACCATGGATAAATTTAAAATCACATAGTATTTCCAAAATTTCAAAAAATACAAAAAATTTATCCAAAAAAACCTGATGAAAACTATACTTATTAAAATTGGTAAACTAGTTTATCTGAATTATCTTGAAAATAATTCCTCATACCCTTATAATTTCCCAAATTTTTGTTTTAATAGAAAAAATTGATTTATTTTAATAGGAAACGAATCTCAAAATTTAAAACATTAAACATAATGAAAACGATTTTAATTTTATAAAAAAAATTATATTTTAAATATTATAAATTGAATAAAACATATTCACATGGGTTTTCCACAACATAAGTAAAAAATTCCATATAATTAAGAATACCATTATGATGTTATTTTTTTTATCCAAATAACATTTCATTTAAATAATCATCAATTAATGATATTAAATAAAAAAAATTTCAAAATAACACATACAACTTAGGGAAACCATTTTTTTAATAAGTCAAATCCCATTATAAATCAATATTTTTGTTTGTAAATTTTTAATAGAATTTAAGAACCCTTGTTTGACAGAAAACCAATCATAAACCCATAATAAATTTTTTATTTCAATCCTTTAAAATTTATAGAAAACATAAAAAATGGGAATCTAGAATTCAATTCAATGTTTATATGTTTTTAGATAACTTGTATCTAAGAAAAAAAACTAGTTATGGGGTAACCCCCATATTTGAAAAATAGATTCCATTGAATGAGTCAATTTTATATCTCATAGAGACCAAATAGACACTCAGGATTAGAAACCATTTTGTTAATAAACAAATAAGGTTATCCCTTCTTGATACCCAAGATGGTATACTATAATGCCAAAGTGTTTTCTTATATAGCATGTGAAATAAATTATTTAATACGAATTAAACATTCTAAATTGGGAATTATTTTCATTATATAATTAGAAAACCAAAATATGGGTTCCAACTAGAAACCTAACATGACCATTATCAACATTTAAAAATATCACACATAAGAAAAAATAACATTTAAAACAAGGAATAACAAAAAATGATATAAATATTGAAACAAAAAAAACTATACATCAATAATAATAATAAATCATAATGATAACGTTTCATCAATACCATATTTTCCCATATACAATACAATAAGACAATGAATGTGGAAGAAAATTGTATGGAAAGCCGATTACACTAAGGATAAGAAATTCTATTTACATAGAAAATAAGAAATAACTAAAATACATTGAATATACCCATATATTTATAAAAAGTATGGATTAATGACAATTTTAATCCTCTAAAATGAGAAAAAATTATCATAATACTGCTACCATATTGGGTATCATTCTTATTACTTTTATATGGTAAAAAAATTATTTCATACATCTGTATTGTGTGTGTAGTGTGTGAGTAAAACATTAATAGATGGATTCCACCACATTATCTGTATAAAAAAGTTTTTATGATAAAAAAATTAATACTAATTTGAAATAAATGTATTAAAATACCATTTTTACTCTATTATAAAATACAATTAGCATGACGAATGAAATTCTAAGAATCCAGTCAATACGGGTTGAGTACGATAACTAAATTAATGGGGTAAATGGGAATCAAAGTTAAAAAATAATGGTCTTATAAAGTAAAAATATACAAATTTATAATAATGGATAATTTAAAACTATGAGAGGATACCTATAAGTATAAGTAAATGAAACATAGGACAACATTTGGAGTGCCATGTCCTTTGGGCTTGCATTAGGATTTAAATCCATTGATGTAATATTTTCACAAGGTTAAATTTGTATGGGAAAGCTATGTATTAATTATTCTATTTTCATAGTATTTCTTATGTCTACATAGGAGGCTGATGAAGGACCTTCTTGACAGGTCATTATTACTAGAAATGTAATACTCGTAGAATACAGTTTTATGTCTTTTAAGGGGTCACCTCAGAAATATATTTTTTAGTTACTCATAATACCATTCACATGTTTAAATTATTTATCTATTAAATTAATAAAATCAAGGTATTCATGATAATTCATGATGAAAATTAAATTTAAAAAAAAATTAATTACAAGACAAATGGAAAATCATTTTGATAAAATAATGAGCTGACCAAGGAAGAATTACCAATGAATGTATAATTATTTTTTATTTTTAAATAAACCAACTAGTCACTTACAATATGATTTATATACCATTAACTCATTCAAAAAAAAATTATTTAGTTGTCAAATTTTTTTCCGCCTTCCTCCAGAATAAACTGAAATCATCTCTCATTTATGTGATTTGGTAGAGGATATCCCTCTCTGTAGTGAAATTCCAATAAAAAATCCATAACATCATAAAAAATAATTACAAGTACTAAGTAAAAATGTTTATAAAATAGGAATGGGTTTCTAAATAACATTTAGAATGAATAAAACATTCAACACCCACAAATATAATGCTAATTTATACTAGATACATGGTTAATGGGAGTCTTAATGTACTAAGTGAAGAAAAAGATGAAAATACAATGATGATAGAGGATTTAACCGTCACCAACCTCTATGTTCCTCTTACATCTATATCCCTAAAAGTAAATATGACTTTATAATATCAAATTAATAAAAAAAAAACTTAAAAGAAGAAGTTTTACCTCTTTGGTCTATCCTTTTAAGGTTAGTCTTCCATAACCATATAATTTGAAGATATATTTGTGATTAGAATATAATATAAATAATTTATGATCACTATTCTACTATATTATAATTATAATATAACAAATATCATAAAAAAACTATCAAAATTCCATATGTTGGAAACCTGAAACCGAAGATTTATGTCTATTAAAATAGATAAAAAAATAGAAGTCATTCTATGTGGATATGGTGGATAAATATGATTTCTCCATAAATGAGGATTCCATATACTTCCTTTTATATTTTATCCCCTTTATTAACATTTTACACACTTTTTATTATATGCAATCTAGTGTAACCATCAAATATCCTTTTACTACTTTGGTAAAATAAATGGACTGTAATATGATTCTTATTATAACATTTTGTGATCTATTTTCACATACACTATGAATAAATTCCATTAATTCAAATGATATTTGTAAAAATTCTTAGTTTAAAATATGTTATGAAAATTAATTCCTATGTGGGAATCATATAAAGATTATTGTGGTAAACATAGGATGTGATTTGAGGGTATTTTATAAAGAGAATAGATTACACATTGAATCCTTAGATGATATTGGGATTTATGTATGATTGATAATAGTAGATGATGAATATTGGGTGTGTAAAAAAATCCCCTAAAAGTATTCATACATAGATTCTATCATAGTCTATTGAATATTACAAAATATCAAATCTTGTTGACTTATTCTTATGCAGTGAAAATAGGTAGAGATGTACTCTTATTATAAATCTCTTGTGAGGTTTATTATAACTCAAATATTGAAAAGATTAGTGTTTATTTTTACACAAAACTGGAAATTGTAATTTTAGTCACACATTAACTATAACGCCCCGACCCCAGTTACCCAGAGTCAGTGCATTATTACATAACATTGGAATGATCACAAGAAATATCGAATCTCGAAAGACTGATTAGTTTAGTAGCCTTGGAAACACTATATATAATCATAAAGTTTTACATTACATCATAAAAATAAAAACTACAACAACATAGTCTCCATATTCCACACTCTTATCCTCTCATACTATCCCTGTAGGTCATTCACAATTTACTTCTTCATATCCTGGGAAAAATAAAACATAGAATAGGGGTGAGCTCATATGTCCAGTAAGGATAACAATATAGCGGAAACTTTCATAAATAAGAATAAACATTTAAGGCAATGTATAACTAAAACAAAGCCTTTTAAACTTGAACATCAACATAGTATGAAAAAAATTAAATAATTCCATTTTCTCATTCACATGGATATTCTACTAATCGAATAATCACATGCAATATATATAACCAATTTCATAATGATGGAATGCGTAATGCCAGAATATCATAACCACATATCCAAGGCCTCGTGTCAAGACTACAAATATGATTTTGCCAAGGCCTTGTTCCAAGACACTAGTTTGTCTCATGAGACCTACCGATGCATCGAGGAGCTATAGCGGGCTCCACCCGTGACTTATTAAGTCCAATGGATTCCTCATATGAAAAAGTTTAAACATAACATAAACATTCGTATTAAAACTAGCATAAAAAATTTCAATACTTTCACCATAAACCATGAATGGTATAAAAAAACACATCCACAGTCAAACATATCACAAAACCTTCAATACAATATGGAAGTTTTGTATCATAATAAATCAACTTCAAATAATCTTAAAATCCATCAAAGGATGTTTACATAGATCAAATCAAAAACTATTTGACAGAAATATCTATTTTTTTAAATCATTTAAAAGTCACACATTTATAAAGGAAGTAATTTAAAAGATATTTTTGAATCAATGTGTCCCATACCACTTTGAGAATTTTGAAAAGAAATATTATTTCACAATATTAATGTCCATATAAATAAATCATTAAAATCATTTTGAAAATATGGACATTAATTAAAAATATTTAGAATGATAAATCATTAAAACATTTAAAATTATGATCTTGATAAAGAGTACCTTTCACAAATTATTAAAATATTCATTTTGAAATCATTTAAAGGTCACATAATTATAAAATAAAACATTTACATTGAAAATATTATTATAATCTTATAAGGGGAGATTTTACGATTTTATTACGGCGGAAAATAGCCATACCTGCCGTATAAGTTAAAAAAACATTCTTACCTTAATTCTGTCGAAAAGGTTAAAAAGCACCTTGTTTGGAAAATGATGGAAATATTCCTTTATAAAATTATTATAAAAAGTCAACCAAGGGTATAAATTATTTTAACCCATATTATTTTAAATAGTAAAAATGTTGTGAAATACATTTTTAAGAAACATGGATGTGGATGATAAAGAAATACCAGTAGATTATTACGTATAAACAACCTCGGATAATGAAGATATTGCAAAATAAACCCTTAACTTGTACATTTCCTTGGTTGGGGTAGGTTAACCTCGTGTATAATGGTGAAATAATTATTATTTAATTATAAAATAATAATATATATTAATATGATATCATATATGATCTTTTAACATTTCATTGTTAATAATATTTTAGAATTATCATCGTTTCGGTTGTTAACTTACTCATTTTCATTTATATGTTTTGTTACATAAGCCGATTTTTTCATGGATAGGTTGTATCTTATTCATATCCAGAATGATATAAAGTCCTTAGATACTACTATTAATCATCAAATTAGAATTAGACTTGAATGGATATGATGGAGAATGAATCTCATCGCGTTTGTGGAGACGGTAGTCCGTACGTACGCACGAGCGACAAAATCATTCTTTTGATATTAAAAAAATATTTAATTGGATGGTATATCATATATACAGAATCATTATCATGTTATATTTTTTATTTAAATGAATCACAAATCATTATTATGCCCATCCAAATAATAATTTATTGAAAAACAATTACTCCATGACGTGGAGACGATAAGCCTTACGTACGCACGTATGGTGACATGTCATTAAAAGGATGGAGAGAATACTAAATATGGTTGTACCATGTTTATAATAACATCAATGTATATATAATATACTGGAGTTATTATTTTATAATGGTAATAACAAAGATAGAAGAAGTGTAAGAAGAAAGGAACTTGACAAGGGGTGGTGAAATCATTACCTCTTCTTCAGGTTCTTCCTTTTGATTTGATCAAAAGGGCTCCTTAGGATGGCTTTCTGACTAAAGGAAGGACTCTAGGATGAATTGAGGGAAGATGAAAGTGTATTTGGGAAGGGGTTGGCCGAACCAAAATGCTTTGATGGTGTGAATTAATGAGGAGGAGTGCCCTTTTATAAGAGTGGTGATGGAAACCTTTGGAAAAGTTAGAAATATTATTTTATAATAAATTCATATTTTGTTTATAATGGGTCAAAAGTGGATTATTTAAAGTTAATGTGTGTATGGGTTGAAAACAACTCATCCAAGTGAATTTATACAGGTTTGGGTCATTATTTTAACCTTATCTTTTAGTTTTAACTCTTAGTTAATTAGTTTTACACTTACCATGTCACTTTGTATTTTTATATTATATATTTAATAAACTTACTATATACCTCCAATATACCCATAAGTTTTCAATTAATGATACACCTATCATTATATAAGTATCTTGGCCGAGCCTTAGAGTTTTAGGAATTTTATATCAAATAATAATATAATATTTGTTTTAAAAACTATTTTATGTCAATTTTGATAGTATTCAATAATTGATTTTTTTAAAAACCATTTAAGAATGATTCATTCGAAAAAAGTTAATTAAATAAATACTAACATGTCATATTATCCTAGAAAATTAATTTTATTTATATAAAGTCTCAAATTACATGAATATGGGTATTTATAATATCAATTATTCTAATTTTTCATTAATTATGTAATTACTGCATCACCATTGTGTCATAAATAAATTATATTATATAACGTCTAAAAATTATAAATAAAATACCATTATGTAGGAAATCATTTTATATTTCTAATTAATATTTATAGTAGAAAATCCAACATATATAACCCCATTCAAAAATTGTTTTTCTAAAAGATATATTCTTATGCCATTTTTGTATTTATCTTGACTTAATTAATATAAAATGTCATTATCACTTACAAGTGGATCCATGGGGTACCAAAATAGACCTAAATATGCCCATGGTTGGACATGTATCCACAAGTAAGTTTAGGACACGTTTTAGGGTAATTTATTATTATTTTAATATTATTTTCTAACCCTTATTTACTGGATTTACCCTTTAACCATGGTAAATAAAATATTTACCGAAGTAATTATTCAAAATGTCTAAAAATAAAAGTTACCTATTTACACAATTTGGACATCCTGATTCTAAATATGGAATCCATTTTTCCAAATTCAAAACACAAAAGTGGCAGAGATTAATTTAAAATTAATTCCTGTTGTTAAAACAAAAAGCATGTTTTTAAGAGATAATAACTATCAAAAGATTGTCACTTGTTTATGTTCGGTTTAATTGTAAAATTATGTATAATGACCAAAATTGTATTAAATGGTAGAAATATATTCTAAATATACTTTAAAACCTCTCAAATTCATAATTTATCAATATAAATTATTTTGATTAAAAGAGTTGTTTTTAAATAAAATTTAGTAATTTTCAATATTTATCAATATATAAATGTTATCCGAAAAGTTCCAAAATTTCACAGTAGGCTAAATTAGATATTATGAATCTGAAAATTATGTCCATTTCGAGATATTAAAATTTATGAAATTACAAAAACTAGGTTTTACTATTCATAATGGCTAGTTTGATTGGTTGTAGTGTGTGTTAGAACTCGAAGTTGCGTACAACACACACTACTGTCTTATTCAAAGAGAAGAGTACCGTGGAAGCTTGGGGTGTTTCATTGTAAATTTTTTATGTCCCCATTCTAAAAAGAAAATTTATTTAGTCAAATTGAATATATAAAAGATTAAAATATTAGATTAAAAAAAGGTTTCACTATTAAAAGTTGGTAAAAGTGCATTTTTTGAAAAATACTTCTTTTATCTAAAAAAATTTGTTCTTACATTATGTCTAAGAAACTCATAATATGTATTCTAAAATTATAATGATTATATAAAGTTTAAAATTTAGTTATTACTATTCATAACCTCTTTTGAAAAGCTTGTTCGGTAAGTAATGGTGCGCTTGAACTAGGTGTTTCGTGTAGTGCATGTCCTTGAATTATTTTGAAGAAATAACACACTATGAAATCTTGGGGTGTTACATTCTCCCCTCCTTCAATAAAGTGTGTCCTCACAATTTTAAATTGTTCTTCGAAAATAAAAGGTTTAAAATAGAAAATATCTTTGTGGGAAAACCCACATCAGAAATTGGGTTACTAAAATTTAGTCTTAATATGAGGAAAAGGGAAATGAAAGGGTCACCACCAAATGATGATCTCTATTAGGAGAACATTGGTGGAAATTAGAGACATATAATTGGAGGAAAAATATAAATATTTATTGGTGGTGATTGAGGTCATCAATTTTAAACAAGTTTAAAATTCATGTGCTTAAATTCAGAAATCTATGATGATTTAAAATGCCATCGGTTCAACAAAACATAAGGTATTAGGATAAAACATTTTTTTGTTTTAAGATCCCTTCACTAAAGTATAATAATTAATTTATTCATTGAATAAGAGAATAAGAAAAATATATACGTGAAAAGTATAGTCTCATCCTTTAACTAAGTTCAACCACAAACTCATATTTCACTCTAAAATATAATAGAACATTAAAATAATATTCTATTTATCCTATTCGTATAGGGTTAAATAAAAATAATTTACAATTCATCTAGTAGAACCATTAAAAAACGACATTATTCAATCCAGGACATCCCCTGGGTCAGTGGTAGATGATACACCCTTGTCGCCCTTCGGTTGTGGGTTCAAGTCCCGCGGCCTTGCTGGACGCGACGGGTTGCCGCCCGACGTCCGGGTTGTTCTTTTATGGCAATCCAAAATAATCCAAACTAGAACTATCCAAAATAATTTAGTCCAAAATTTATAATGATGGTAAACACAATGAAGATACTTTTTTCCGCATAATAACATGTGAACACCTTCAACATTTATTCTTTAAAAACACTGCAACATCCTGAATTACCATAAAACCATATTGATTACATTCATGATCCCTTATTCCTTAAAGAATAATAGATATACTCATTAAATCCTAAAATGTTGTAAACCCCAACAATTATGGAATATAAAAATCATTAATCAGTTTCAAGGTAGTAAAGAATATCCAATATAATTTATCCAAATCAATCATGTATTATTCTAAAATCACTACCTCAGTATCAGAACCATATAATGGTTTATCTTTCTCTCAACCATATATTTACCAAAAATTTAACATTCTATTGAGTCACTCTTCTTTGTTCCACACAATCTCATGTCCTTAATGAAATAGTACTGCATTACAATCCTTATATACTCCATAATTATTATAACAAGTACATTGTTGATACAATATTGAAATGACATAATAAACATAAGAACTCAAATAATTACTCTTAATATATGGTAGAATCATAACTTGATTTTTATCCAATAGCATCATTTGTGGAATAGTCTGATGACTAGGACATAGGTTCGTGTAGGGTCCAAACTCCTTGCAAATGAAGAATTGTACATTTGAAACCATTTTTTTACCCTTGCAGTCACGTACTCTGGCCCTTTTCCTCCACACTTATAACAAACTCTCATTCCTTTCAGGCAAGTTACAGGGTGTTTCTTCCCACAGTTATCACATATGGGAAAAATATTCTTTTCTCTCTTCCCTTTATCCATCTTTCTCTCTTCCATCCTTTTCTTCTCTTGCTTCCCTTCAAAAACATAAGACTCAGTAAACTCATTACTTATCTTATAAACACATGATATATGATGATAATACATGGGAGACTATTTCTCTTATAAATTCTGTCTTAAGACCATGAAAGATATGATCCTTCTTTCTCTTTAGATCATGTGCATTGCTGGAGTTCTCATTCCTTCTACTGGGCACCATTTCTAAACAATGGAATACAATATATTAGTTTATGAATAACAATACCTAATCCCAAACTTGAAAAACACATAACATAAATTAAATAGTTTATGGATATTATCCATAATAATAAAAATGTCTCCTTCGAGGATGTATATACTCACAAACCCTTCATAATAATTTCTAAATAAAATGAGATTTATCCTAAGCATATCCCCTGGGAGTGTCATAACCAAGAGTGCAGCAAGGCCTGTTGTCGTGCACCAGTTCCCGTTCGAGTCTAGCTCAAAGCGGTGTTTTCGGGTTTTACGCCTAGGTACATCTGTGCCAGAGCCATCTCTACCTGCTCGTATCCAGACAGGGATGTATTTCTCCGAAAACTCACAAAATCTATACAATACCAAAATTCTAGGAATTTCTTCTATACTAATCCTCAATGTCCATCTTTGGTCTATGTGCTCTAATAAGAGTTTATCTAAATCTAGCTTCCAAGGTTTGTACTAAACTTCCTATGATACCAACTGTAACGCCCCGACCCTAGTTACCCAGAGTCAGTGCATTATTACATAACATTTTCATAATCACAAGAATGATCGAATCTCAAAAGACTGATTAGTTTAGTAGCCCTGGAAACACTAGATATATTCATAAAATTTTATATTACATCATAAAAATGAAAAATACAACAACATAGTCTCCATAGTCCACACTCTTATCCTCTCATACTATCCCTGAAGGTCATTCATAATTTACTTCATAACATCTTAGGAAAAATGAAACATAGAAAAGGGGTGATCTCAAATGCCTATTATGTATAAAAATATAATGGAATCCTTCATAAATAAGAATAAACATTTAAGGTAATGTATAACTAAAACAAAGTCTTTTAAACTTGAACTTCAACATAGTATAAAAAAATTGAAATAATTCCATTTACTTATTCACATGGATATTCTACTAATCGAATAATAACATGAAATATCAATAACCACTTTCATAATGATAGAATGCATAATGTCAGACTATCATAACCACATAGCCAAGGCCTCGTGCCAATACTACAAATAAGATTTTTCCAAGGCCTTGTGCCAAGACACTAGTTTGTCTCATGAGACCTACCGATGCATCGAGGAGATATAGCGGGCTCCACCCGTCACTTATTAAATCCAATGCATTACTCATATGAATAGGTTTAAACATAACATAAACATTCTTATTAAAACTAGCATACGAAATTTCAATACATTCACCATAAACCATGAACGGTAAAAAAAACATCCATAGTCAAACATATCACAAAACCATCAATAAAATATAGAAGTTTGGTATCATAATAAATCAACTTAAAATAATATTAAAATCCATCAAAGGATGTTGAAATAGATGAAATAAAAACTATTTGAGAGAAATATCTCTTTTTTTGAAATCATTTAAAAGTCACACATTTATAAAGGAAGTAATTTAAAAGAGATTATTCAATCAAAGTGTCCCATACCACTTTGTAACTTTTGAAAAAAAATATCATTTCAAAATATTAATGTTTATATAAATAAATCCTAAAAATCATTTTGAAAACATGGACATTAATTAAAAATATTTAGAAAGATAAATCTTTAAAACATTTAAAATTTTGATCTTGATAAAGAGTACCTTTCACAAATTCCTAAAATATTCATTTTGAAATAATTAAAAGGTCACATAATTATAAAACAAAAAATTTACTTTGAAAATATTCTTATAATATTGTAAGGGAAGCTTCGACGATTTTATTACGGCGGAAAATAGTCATACCCGCCGTACAAGTTAAAAAAAATTCTTACATTAATTCCGTCGAAAAGGTTAAAAAACACCTTGTTTGTAAAATGACGGAGAGATTCCTTTATAAACCTCTTATAAAAAGTCAACCAAGGGTATAAATTATTTTAACCCATATTCTTGTAAATAGTAAAAATGTTTTGAAACACATTTTTACGAAACATGGATGTGGATGATAAAGAAATCCCAGTAGATTATTACGTATAAACAACCTCAGATAATGAAGAGATTGTGAAATAAACCCTTACCTTGTACTTTTAAATGGTTGGGGTAGGTTAAAATCCTATATAATGGTGAAATAAATGTTATTAATTTATACAAAAATCATATATATTAATATAATATCATATATGATCTTTTAACATTGCTTTGTTAATAATATTTTAGAATTATCGTCGTTTCGGTTGTTAACTTACTCGTTTTCTTTTATATGTTTTCTTACGTAAGCCAATTTTTTCATGGATAGGTTGTATCATATTTATATCCAGAATGATATCAAGTTCTCAGATACTATTATTAATCATCAAATCATAATTATACTTGAATGGATATGATGGAGAATTAATCTCATCGCGTTCGTGGAGACGGTAGTCCGTACGTATGCACGAGCGACAATATCATTATTTTGATATTAAAAAAATATTTAATTGGATGTTATATCATATATAAAGAATCATTATCATGTTATATTTATTATTAAATGAATCATACATCATTATTATACCCATCCAAATAATAATTTATTGAATAACAATTACACCACGACGTGGAGACGTTAAGCCGTACGTACGCACGTATGGTGACATGTCATTTAAAGGATGGATAGAATACTTAATATGGTTGTACCATGTTTATAATAACATCAATTTATATATAATATATTGAAGTTATTAATTTAGAATGGTAATAAAAAAGATAGAAGAAGTGGAAGAAGAAAGGAACTTGAAAAGGGTTGGTGAAATCATTACCTCTTCTTCGGGTTCTTCCTTTTGATTTGATCAAAAGAGATCCATTGGTTGGCTTTCTGACTAAAGTAAGGACTCTAGTATTAATTTAGGGATGTTGAGAGAGTATTTTATCAGGGGTTGGCTGAACCAAAAGGCTTTAAGGTGTTAATCAATGTGAAGGAGGAGTGCCCTCTTATAAGAGGGGTGAGGGGCACCTTTGGAAAAGTTAGAAATATTATTTTATAATAAATTCATATTCGGTTTCTAATGGATCCAAAGTGGATTATTTGATGTCTAAGGAGGGTATGGGTCAAACAACACTCAAACAATATAATTTAGACAGGTTTGGGTTATTATTTTAACCTTGTCTTTTAGTTTTAACTCTTAGTTAATTAGTTTGACACTTTCCATGTCACTTTGTATTTTTATATTATATAGTTAATAAACATACTATATACCTACAAGAGACCACCCAAGTGGTCCATTAATGATTAAAATATCATGATATAAGTCTCTTGTCCTATCCTTAGATTTTTAGGAATTTAATATCAATTGATTATATAATATTTGTTTTAAAAACTGTTTTATGTCAATTTTGACACTATTCAATAATTGATTTTTGTAAAACACATTACAGAATTATTAAATCAAAAAGGTTAGTTAAAGCAATCCTAACATGTGATATTATCCTAGGAAGTTATTATTATTTATAAAAAGTCTCAAATTACATTTATTTGGGTATTTATAAGATCAATTATTCTAATTTTTCATTAATTTGGTAATTACTGCATCACCATTGTGTCATAAATAAATTAATTAATATAATTTCTAAAAATTATAAATACTACACCATTATGAAGGAATACTTTTTATATTTCTAATGAATATTTATAGTCGAAAATCCAACATATATAACCCCATGTAAAAATTGTTTTTCTAAAAGATATATGCTTATCTCATTTTTGTATTTATTTTGTCTTAATTAATATAAAGTGTCATTATCACTTACAAGTGGATCTATGGGATCCCAAAATCGACCTAAAGATGCCCATGGTCGAACATGTATCCACAAATAATTTTAGGACAAATTTTAGGGTATTTAATTATTATTATAATATTATTTTTTAACCCTTATTTACCAGATTTACCCTTTAACCATGGTAAATAAAATATTTACCGAAGTAATTATTCAAAATGTCTGAAAATAAAAGTTACCTATTTACAAAATTTGGACACTATGATTCCAAATATGGAATCAATTTTTCCAAATTCAAAACACAGAATTGGCAAAAATTAATTTAAAATTAATTCCCATTGTTAATACAAAAAGTGTGTTTTTTTGAGATAATAACTATCAAAAGATTGACACTTGTTTATGTCCGGTTTAATAGTAAAATTATGTATAATGACCAAAATTGTATTAAATGGTAAAATTATATTCTAAATATACTTTAAAACCACCCAAATTCATAATATATCAATATAAATTTTTTCGATTAAAAAGGTTGTTTTTAATTAAAATTTAGTAATTTTCACTATTCATAAAAATATAAATGTTATCCGAAAAGTTCCAAAATTTCACCCTAAGCTAAATTAGATATTAAGAATCCAAAATTGAAGTCCATTTTGAGAGATTAAAATTTATATGATTTCAAAAAGTAGGTATTTCTATTCATAATGGCTAGTTTGATTGGTTGTAGTGTGTGTTAGAACTCGAAGTTGCGTACAACACACTCTACTGTTTTATTCAAAGAGAAGCGTACCATGGAAGTTTGGGGTGTTTCATTGAAAATTTTTTATGTCCACATTCTAAAAAGTAAATTTATTTATTCAAATCAAATATATAATATTTTAAAATATTGGATTTAAAAAAAAGGGTTTCACTATTAAATGTTGGTAAAAGTTCATTTTTGGAAAAATACTTCTTTTATCTGAAAAAAAATTATTCATACATTATGTCTAAAAAACTAATAATATGGATTATGAAATTATAAGGATTATATAAAGTTTAAAATATAGTTAATACTATTCATAACCTCTTTTGAACAGCTTGTTTGGTAAGTCATGGTGCGCTTGAACTCGGTGTTGCGTGTTGTGAAAGTTATTGAATTATTTTGAAGAAATAACACACTATGAAATCTTGGGGTATTACATTAATGGACCATGTATCCAAATTAATCTCACATAGAAGAAGTGATATGTCAGTTAATCCTAGAAAACCATTAATCCTTCAACTTTATTCATTCTTGAACATACAATTTTGATTTTATTCTTCTATGGCATGTGATTACTCTTACGTAGTGATTGCAGGAGCTGAGTAAATTAAATGTGAGATTCCATAACTGAGTTACTTTTTGCATGATATATATTTACAAATTTAATCATAGTTATTTGTTTAATTTTAGGGTTAAACACATGCTTCATTCATTTAATCATATGTGGTTATTTACTCAAATGTATGAATTATTCTTCCACCTAAAATTTACAAAAAAACATTTTAAATTTATGTAATTTGTTAATAAAATTAATAATAAAAACAAAACCAATAAAATCCATATTTTCATCTATTTCCACATTAACATATTTATTTAAAAAATAAAATAAAAATTCTATTATTAATAATATTTTAATATTATTTTAATATTAAATATATAAAAATATATATAAAAAATGACAAAAAATATTATTTAATCACTCCCCCATATTTTAATTATTCCCTTAACTCAATGATTGTATCTAAATAACCATGTTAACATAGATAAAATTCTATCCTATGCTCAAGCCCCCTTTTTATGAATATAATAAGTTAAATATTTCAGAAAATCTCATATCTTTTATTCATGTTCCTCATTCAATTTTAAATTTTATACTTCCATGATACACCTAAAATAAAAAGTATATATTTAATTTTCCCTTCTTTATTTGAGTTCATTGTTCCCCCTCAACTCTATTCATCTCAATACCAAAGAACGCTTTCACATTTTTTTAAAGCCATGAATTATTCGTCAGACTTATTGGATGAGTATATCCAATACAAAACTAGTATTTACAAACATAATGAATCCCATAAGGGAATTTTTAATATTTGAGTGAGGGAAAATAGTTATAAAACTGGATAAAAACTACTCTTACTCTTATTAATTGATTTTTATTTTACACAAAATCACACAAATTGTTTATATTAATTTGAATAAATTTATGTTGGGATTCCAATTTCCAATTTTAATCTTGTTTAAATGAGCTATATATTTTTATACGATGATTTATCCTTGGGGAATTAATTTTTTTTACCAAAAACTACCCAATAACATGTTTATTTCTTTAGTTCTTGTTTGTTAATTTTTTTAAACTAAAATCAATTTTAAATAAATTTTAGTTTATAATTTTCAGTAAAAGTATTCCCATTTAATAAAAAAGGAATAATTTTTCCTTTATTAGTCTTTCATTATATATTTACATGTGTAACAAAATAAATGAAATAAATTATATTAAAATAATAAAAGAATCAGAAAATGAAAACAAAACCTAATACTTGTTAAGAATCTACCACAACTAAAATTAAAACCCCTTTTAAGAATAAAAAAAATATGTGTAAATTAAAAATTGTGGTATAAAATGATAAAAACATGATATTTTCTTGGGTAACATGAATGAATATCTTAATTTTTCCATCTTTAAACTAGAAAAAAAATCAAAATAAAACATGTTATATTTTTATTCATTAAAAAATTAAATGAGAAAGAGGATGATAAATTTATGATACTTTTTCGTTTAATATCCAATGTTATTGTTTATTTTTACCACATATATCCATGAAGTTACTTGTTCAACCATAATGTGAATTTATATGGGGATTTTGTGATGTGAACCACCACATTGTATTCTTCCCAACATCATTAACTAAACAGTAGGTGTAGAGACTCTTAAAAGAAAAGCAAATATACCCAAATCCAAACTAGGACAAGGAATTTAAGAGTACGAAGTGGGATTGATAAGAAAAATATGAACCTTGTTATTGAATCATATTTTAATTTATATTTTTATATGTTCAGATTTGGTCAGGTTTTTACTTATGTACCTGGGTCTTCTTCTTCTTCTCCAATCACCACTACTTGTGTGTTATTTTCATCTATATGCAATTATAGATTTATGTGAGAGAAATATTTAATACCGATATAGGGGGACCTAGTAAAAAAATAAATTTTAATTAAATAAAAACTATATGGGTATAGATTTAAATTTCTCCATTCTTTATGCTCAGCTTGTATAATTATCTTTGCATGTAGAACCCTGGGTTACTCATTCCCCTAAATTTCCAATGTCATCTTCTCATTAATGTATTATCATTATCATTTTTATTTTTAATCACCCTATAAGTCCATGAGTGTATTGGATAAGTCTTTATCAAAAAAATACAAAGAGTAATAATTTAATTAAATAAGTGGAAAGTCAAATGAATTTAATCAAAAGTATGACCCCTCCCTTTTGTGGTCTAAACCTATGTTGTTTCCATTATTTTTTTCCATAAAGAAGGATGAATAAAAGTGGAGGGAGAAAATGGTTTTTCAATATGGTTTTTTCTCTTTGATCTAAAATTTAATGTTGGGAGCGAGGAATAACTCTTCTTGTGCCTTGGTTCCATCTTGATAGTACTTATATATGTAGTTCAAGATCATAATAAGATCATTTTCTATGGCTTTTTACAATGGGTACCAGAGGTCCAATTGTTGTCTTTGAGGAGATGTTTTAGTGCATCTTCTATGAATTTTGAGCACAAGTATCCCCTCAAATACATAGAAAATATCTTATTTTTTCCTTAGAAGATGGGTATTTAAAAATATATTCTATTTTATAGATTTTTTAAATTTAATTAAATTAAATTGAGTAATTATAAAGTTAAAATAAATAAAGGGAACCCACTAGAGATTCCTAGATATGTAGCCAAAATTATGATGGACCATTTAAGATGGTATTTATCAATAGAAATTTATAACTCTTGGAATGTAGAATATTTTCCAATCCATGGTTGATTTATAAATATTTTCTCAGTTAATCAAAATTTCAGTCACTTGTTTATTTTTTGTCATTTTATCATATAAATGCTATTTAATAACAATAATTTAAATAGAAAATTATATAAAAATAAAAAAACACGAGACGAAGGTTCCAAAGGATACAAGTTAGTAAAAAAAACCAGAAAGCCCTTGGAGAAATTAACCTTGTATTATAAATTATTGTTTTTATTTAAAATAAATCCATTAATCACTTATTGTAGTATTTTTACACTATTGTATAATTCACACTCACTTTATTATTTTGGAAATCTCAATCTACCAATGAATCGAGTGAATTTTACTGATATATACTTATATAATTGGGTTTGTAACATCCATTTCATGAGTTGATGAACCTTTAAAGAACAATTTAAAGATATATAAATAATTACATATCATGACTAAAAATCTCTAGTAAACAAGATATGGGTTCGCAAATTACAATTAGATTTAAATAAAACCATTCAAGAATTAAACTTTTATCTAAAATTTATGTTAGAGAATGTGTTAATTTGAATATTGATGTTCCAAGAATGGAAATGGAAGAAAATAAAAGAGGGAGATAAATAATATATTTCCTATCACCCCTTGTCCTAACAAATTCACATCCAAAAAATGGAAACCTAAATCATTCAATGAAATAATTAAAACTATATAATGAAAGGGAGTAATAGTTTGGATTTGTAATCTAGACAATGTGGTTCATCCTTCTACTACCATGTACGTAGAATTAAAAATATAAATAAAAAATAAATTAAAATAAAATTATTTAACAATAAGTAATATATTATAAAGTGAGTTTTATAAATATAGTAATAAAAAATATAGTTAAATTTAATAGTTCAGAACCCCAATATGGGAGATTATAGTTTTTCTATGTAGGCAGTGATGTGTGTAGGAATATTTCCAAATGGAATTTAATGAGAGACATTATTTATCAATTTATATGGTTTCTATATACTTCCATGATTTTTTCAATCACCATATGACCTACATATACACTTTTTATAAGATAAATGTATGTGTGGGCATCAAAGAGACATTAATTTGATTTGGATGTAAAAAAGGGAATGGAATATGGTTTTTTATATGACCTTTCATGAATGGTTTCCACATGCATGGAAGATGAATCATATGGTCATAGTTGATATTAATGAAAATTACTTATTCATGGAGTACATATATGTATCATAGTCATATTGTCATTAGAATTGTAGGTTATAAGTTGAGGATACAATATGATTCATTAGATTTTTAGTTGAATCATTATATGTTGTTCGGCGTCACCATGTTTATCAGGATAAAGATGTTGAAAAGTGACAATGGGTGTAAAAATCCCCAAAAAGTATTGATACATACATTTTATCAATATTTTGTGAGACTTACATATCATTTGATCCGAACGATTTATAATATGTAGCAATAGTAGAGAAAAGGTATTCCTAGAAGTGATAACATGTAAGTTTTAATGTTACACAACTCTTTTTATATGTGAATTTATTCTTACATGGGACTTAGAATTATTATTCTAATCCCATATATAATTTCACTATCTCCCAGTTAATCTCATCTTGCACATGTTCAGGCCAGGATACTCTTACAAAATGGATGCGCCTTCCACTTTATTCATATGTTAGGTTCAATTTTGGGTTTTCATCTTCAAAAACCTCTAATTACTCATATACAGTTATTTCATCAACTGATTTAATCAAACCCGAGTTTCCCTAGATTAGTTTTTTCTTACCAAGCATGTATTTTTATATTCAATCTTACATGGTTGTTTGGATACAAGGTTACACACACAACATGTTTTTAATAATACACGAGCTTTCAATCTTCCATATAGATAATTATTTTAGCTAAAAAATAACTAAAACACAATTTACAAGTATTTCCTTTATTAATAAATAATATAATAATAATAAATGACTAAAATCTATAATTTTTCCATTCCCATATTAGAGTCAGTATTTATACTATAAAATGAATTTTATTATTTATAAAATTCTAATATAATATTTATATAAATTATTTTAAAATATTTACTAAAAATGAGAAAAAAAATATGGTTGAATTAGATTCCTCATATAGAAAATAATTTTATGGAAAAATAAATTTCTAATAAAAAAATTCTTATGCTAGAAACCCTCAAAAGTAACCATGATTATCCCATTATAATATATTTTAAATAATGAAATTGAAATCAATATAACATACAACTTGAATTTATCCCTTCACCCATATTCATAAGATATCACTCCACAATTCATATTTATTCCCATGAAAATAAAATGGAACACCCGTTTTAATGGAATAAAGCATTTTCAATAACACATTAGATAAAACAATACCACATAATCCATGAGAATATTTTTTATAATCACTTATATTATTAGATAGTTATAATATTATATCATCAAACAAAAATATTTCCCTCCAATTCAATGGAAAACCATAAAAGATATTATTATAAATACCTTTTGTCCATATCAATTTTACCAAAAAAATCTTTCATCTAACTTAAAAAAATTGATTCAAAAAATTAGTTTTAGAATAAGAAGAATCACAAATGTATTGAGTAGATATCATAAAAGATAGTATTTATAAATATTGACTCATTTAAATAATTAATTAAAAAACCCAACACCCTTGTAAAATACGAATTAACATTAAGGAACATACCTTTATAGGACACTCTATAAATTATACCAGGTGATATGGTTATAATACGTCCAATAGAGACCTATTAAAATTTGTGTTGATAAATAAAAATAAAAATATCATAGAAATTATACTCTATTATAATTAATTTAATGTGAAAAAACTTATTAACTTGTTATAACAGGGATGCACAACAACTAATTATGTGTGTATTATTCTTAGTATGCTACTATATTTCCTACAATGAAAATATCTATGGTTTACGAGTGTTTCAAATTAACATGGTAAATCTCAATTACCTAAGAATCCTATATGTAAAAACTCATTTAGTAAAGAAGATAATATCAAGGATATATAGAGAATATGAAAAATAAGAGAAAAGCTAAGGTATAAATATACCTTAATGATGATTGAAAAAGGATACAGAAAAAGGCAGGAAGAAGCATCTGACTTAAAAAAACCAATTTTTTATAAATGAAATTCATTTTTGAATAAATAAATTCTTTATTAGGTAATGTAAATATCAAAAATATATTCACTACATTTTTTATTTTTGAATGTTATAAAATATTTCCATAATTTGTCTTTCAGACATAAAAGATCATTAAGAACATAATTACTGATAATATATCCAATCAATAATTATCATCAATATTATTATATATTAAGGAATATAATATTATCTAATTAACATATAAGGATGAAGTGATGGCCTTGAATAATAGGATAATACCCTATGAGGCCCATTTACAAGACTGTATAATGGAGATGATATAATGGGGCTTTACTCATGACCAATCAAAATCCATGTTTCAATAAATGATACATGAGAGAATCCATTTTTAAGAAACATTAATTCTCTTAATGACCACTATTAAAACATTGTTTTTCATCAAACCTCAAGAATTTACAATTCTCACATGCCTTACCCTTAGGGTTCACACTTTTGTAATAATGGTTTATGAATCTATATACCAGTAGTATGAATTTATGTATTTTATTTTATTAAAAAATAGGGATTATATTTCTCCATTTAAACTATTTTTTATACATATGACTATAAAATTACATGAATAAAAACCTGATTTTGATATGAAGAGACCAAAGTTGTATTTCTACGAAATATATAATTTAAACTAAAACAAATTTTTTGATAAATTTATGTATTTTTAAATAAATTATATTTTCCTAAAATATTATTATGAAATATTATTTATATAAATTTAAATGATAATATAATTTAATGAAACCCACTATTATTATTCTAACCATAGAACTGGGAATGTTTCTGTAAAAACTAGATTTTTTAAAAAAAATAATGTTTTTATGTAGAAGTGTAAATAATCATATTTAGAAAATTATTTTTTGAACTCATTTTTGAAATCACGATGTTGAAATTATCTAATGATCGCTTTTTCATAATTTTCTTATAGAGTCAATTTTTTGGGTAAAAATTATATATAGTTTAAAAATACTATATGTATTATGCCATCATAATATCCCAAAAATTATTTATTATATAATATAAAAGGCATCCACAACCATAAATAGATTTTCCATTTAAAATCTTGTATTTTTGATGTTCTTTGGTTAATTTTAAAAACGAATAATGAATTATCTAAAACCCATATAATATTTTAATGTATTAAAAATAATTCTTGAATAACATGAATCACTTTTATCATGAGGGGAATTATTTTAGGGGCCTTAGTTATTATCGTACTAAGATATTAAAAACCACCCTCTTGGTCGAAACCACTGTCCAAAAATATGGGAATATTTTTGGTTTTGATTATTTTATCACATTGTGTCCAAAACCTATGTTTAAAAATTCATAAAGAATTGCACATTATTTTTCTATAAATACCCAGCAAACATAACATTCCTCTCCACTCAAAACCCACTTGATACGATGTTCCTCTATCTATCCCTACCTAATATCATCCCAAGGTGTGTAAAAGATCTTAATAACCTCAAACACTCTTTTAGATACACCCATCCGTGGAAACATATTATCCCCTATTAATTTTTTGTTCAATTAAATTCTTTGTACTAAGAATTTTGATTTCAAATTTATCATGTTATAATGTGTTTTTACACATACCTCTACAATGCTTATGATTAAAAAACATTGATATACCACCTTTCACCCTCATTAAAACCTTCCATGAACCTTTTAATATTTCCTTTATGTTGACGAAATTATTCCCAAATTTTATATTTCAAACTTTTTTATGGTGAATACTCACACCCATTTAAAAAAAGGGTATTAAACTAGATATAAATTTCATTAATTTATTTTGGAATTCTATATATATAATATAAAATCCATAATCTTGGGGTTAAAAGTCATTTATTAAATTCTTATGATGTATGATCTACGTAGAACGAAAATTCATATAAATAATATGAAGGTGATGGATTTGGTTGGAATCATATTGACCTAAAATGCATTGGGTATTGTTTTTATCTCATTAGATACCATTTATTGTGCACAACAAATTATCTTAACAACACTATGTTATTATTTCTCTATGGTTATGTCACTATGGTTAGCCTTGACTTATTTTTATTATGTTATGTTTTATGTTGTTTAAAAATTCCTGTAATGCCATGATATTATTATGTTATGTCATATTTCAATATTCATGATTAAATTTATCACCTTTTTCATTCATTATAATATTCCCTTTACTCACTTGTAATATTTTACTTCATTATATGATTTTATATTTCACACAATTTTATTAATTTATTACCCTTTTCTTATGTACATTCACATGTTTTCTCATGATGTAAAATAATATTAATGTATTTTAAGGGAATGATATAGAGTACTAAATAATGTTGTTGTATCAATGATTTATGTTATTGTCAAATGTATCCAATTACCTAGTGACACTTGGCCTCTAGATATTTTGAGATTATGTTATGTGTATATTAATGTATTAAATCTTGTAATTATGAATATAAAAGGGTTTCCTTTGTTAGTATAAAATAATGGTAATGATACTTTTGGGGACTAGGATTATAAAACCTTTTTCAAAAGAATAAGGTTAATACTAAACATTGGAAAACATTCCTATGTTTGGGTAAATTATAGACAGAGTTATTTATAATGTATATAATCACTTTATGGTTAAGAAAAATAAAATTTTATCTCAGAAAATTTTACGTTGGGGTAATAACTCTAAAAAATGTGGATTCTGTATTTACTAAATAACCTTTGAGTGCACGACTAATGTGCCATTCTGCACACCTGGTTCGATACTCCTAGGGTACATTCTTTGGTAAATTCCCTAAATCTTTATTAACCATTATAAAGGTAATAATATGTCTATGAAATTTAGTTTTAGAAAATATACCATATATAACTAATACTGAATAGTAGAAATCCATAATTTAAAATAAACATGTAATTTATGGGTTATCCCTTCATTATGAATTGTTCATATATTATATCATTAATAGTTTTAAAATTATAAATAGTAAGATTATTTTTTATGTAATTAATTATTATAGTTGAAATTGAATATTAAAAGGAAGGATTATCATATATTCATGAAAATTAGATATCCAATTTGACCATAATTATATGAATAATTTCATATCATGTATTTCATTCTGAAATAATCAAACACCACCTAAAAAAATGGAAGTAGAGGTATCAATGAAAATATAAAATGGGGAAATTATTTCATCCCATGTATATAATATCTCCCCTGTGAATATTTGTGTGATGATTTATCACATTTTTTTTTATAAATAATTTTTACGAATTAAATTCTATTTTGGGTATGCATTAGATTTACATATATTTATTCACATAAATTTATTGGAGAAAGAAATCTACTTCTATATTTTAAATATATCTTAAATTAAAAATGATTATAAGGATGAGGATGGATATCCTATATAACTATCTTAGAAATAACAATAATCATTTCATTTGGGGTAATAATATTGAGCTCAAATTATTGTTACTACATAAAATACCATCCATGATGACATGAAAATTTTAGGCGAATATTCTAATGTGTTCCTTGAATAATTTTTTTCTGTTTTTTACAAAATGAGAGATTGAGTTCTCAATCAAACATACGCATGGAGAAATTAAAATTTATTAGTCCTATTATATCTTATATAGATAAAATCTATAGATCATTCCAAGATATAGGCATATTATGGATTTTATAGACTAAAACAAATTACGTATATCCAGAGTTTCTATGGATTAGAAGGATACTATAATTAATTTTTGAGAAACTTATCCCAATTTTTAAACCCACTTACCATGATTACTCAGAAAGGTGTGAAGTGATTTTTATTTAAAGAGATTTAAATAGTTAAATAAGGGGATAATTAGTAAAAATATTATTATATTATTCAAAAGTAGCGAAGTATTTGTTATCTATAGTGATACATCCAAAAAAGGATTATTTTGTGTACTCATGAAAGATGTATAATTGATCTCTGATGCCTCTCTTCAAATAATTATCCATTGTAATAAATGCATTAATCAAGATATAGAATTAAATACAATTATATTTATAATAATAATTTACAGAATTTATATCTTTGGGAAAAAATACGATATATATGTGAATAAAAAAGCATCTAGTATGAATTAAGGAAAAAGGATCCCAATATGCCCCAACAAAGGTGGTATGATACAGTCAAAGATTATGATAGTTTAATACATTACAATCTCAGAAGGGGAATAAAGTGGTAGATTCTCTGTGTAAAAAGGTTCTTAAAACCAAATCCATGAAGAGGAAATGAAGGGATACAGTGAAATTAGACATGAAAAGTTTATAAATGGTAATAATAAAAGGAACATCATCATATTTTTCAAGAATTAAAACACATATTACCGTTATTGAGAGGATCAATGAGGCACAAAAGTATGATGTGGAGTTATATAGATAAGTAGAAAATATTATATATTTCAAATTTGATAAATAATATGTTATATGGTTTTTAAGTGTGATATATATAAAAAAGGGTAAATAAAGTTGGAACATTTGGATGATGCTAGTAACACAACATTTTATATTCATCATGGAAGCACTAAGATGTATAAATATATGTTGGAAATTTTTTTTGTGTGATAACATGAAGAGGGAGAGTAAATAAATTGTAACTATATTATAGGTATTCTAAGAAGTTAAAAATGAATTATAAAAGTATAAGGGTATGATTTATCTATTTCATATACTGGTATGGAAATGGTAATAAATAATAATGGAAGTCATTATAAAACTCTCTTAGATATCTAAAGGGGAAAAAAATTTGGTAGTCAATCCCCTTAAAAAGATAATATATTTCAATGATATTGAAGAAATATCTCTCCATTGAAAAACATGCCAAGATATACATAAGATAAGTGGTAATAAATCATGGAGTACTGACCTATATTTTATCTAATTGAGACATTATGTTTACCTCAATGTTATGTAGAATCCATTAGTAATACATGGGTACATATATTTGTTTCAGGTCTTTTTATGACACTTAGACAGATGGTCAGTCTAATAGAACTATTAAAATAGTAGAGGATATACTGAGATCACATTCAATGGATTTACAAGGATGTTCATATTAACACCTTCCCTGTAGTGAACTAAGATTTATGTATATGGACATTACATTTATTTTGTAGAATAATTAATAAATGGCCCAAAAAGTCACCCAATGACCATATTAGTTTAGTGTCTTTGGAAACTCAAAACATAATATTCTAATCAGGGTGAATGTTCTTCCGCATCTCCAATTAAGATATTCCCTTTTCTTTTTCCTACTTAAAACCTTTATTTATATCATGTTGAAGAGAAAACATAAAAAGGGTTAGCTCAAATTATCATTAAGGGTAAAAATGTAGAAAATAAAACAAACCATATATATTTGAACGTAAAAATATGAACATAAAGTTTAAACTTCAAAATCTTGAGTAATGAAATAAATCTTGGTAGTACTCATGGAATAGATCATAAAAGAACATCAACCATGATATAATATCATGGTAATAAAAAATGGAATTGTAGAAAACAATTATGCACATAATATGATTTCCGAAGTAAATAAGACATTGTTTCCAAGACTATCATAGTGGACAAAGTCCATTACTAAAACGAGTTTACTTGTCATTCCAACTATGTATTACTAAACCAGATTTACCTTCCATTCTAGTCACATCAATCTCCTGTGATATAAATATTTACCTAATTCATTGGAGGGAGATAAAGGTCTCACCCAACTCATAATGAAATCATTCCTTCACGTTCCACAAAACATAATGCATTCATCGTAGCATAACCCGATAAATTAAATGGGTTTCTATAAACATCATTCCATCATAAAAAAATCCATATAAAGTAACATTACGTCATTAAAATAATAAAATCATAGTAATAATAGGGGTATAAACAAAACAATATTTAATGAGCATCATTAGAGATGGAAAATAATTTTGATAAAACACTTTAACGTTATTCTAAAGAAAAAAGTATCCTTTCTTCTTCAAAAAAACATTTTCTTTTCTCAAAATGCTATGCAATTTTAAAAGAATAAAATTTATCTGAAAATATGCTTGAAAACGTGTAGTGTAAGATTCATGGGAGTAAATAATTATTAAGATATAACAATCCATTCATCTCATATAATAAAAAAAACTTTCTTCTCGTATATTTTTTTTGGAAATGTCAAGAAGTACCTCATATGGTAAACTTAAGAAGGATTCCTTCCTAACCATGTTGTAAAATTCAAAATGGGAAAAATGACTTTAAATATAAATAGAATAATAGTTATCATTTAATGATAATATTATTATAAAACATGGAAATGGATATTAAATATTTTCCTAGTAAATAATTATGTATACACAATCTCAGATAAAAATGACATTTTCAACTTTATCCCTTACCATAGGTACAATTTCATCTATAGATTTCTAAAATTATTGTATAGTTGTTTTAAACATATTATTATCATTTTTAAGAACCCTACCAATATTTATTATATCATATATTATTTACATATGTCTTTATATTACCTGTTCATTTCTCAATTCCATGTTAAAGTAACATTTTGGGTAATAATCGTTTTATTTAGCGTACGGTTTTGGACATGTTATTGTTAATATAATTACATAGATAATGATTTAATTTCATCCATAATTTAATACATTATTTAAATATAATATATAATCAGAATATAAATATATATTATAGATAGATAAATGAAATCGAATACACCGTTCAAAGAGACAGTAGTCCGTACGTACGCATGAATGATGTTTCTGATTCCTTATTGAATTTAATGGAAGTAAGTAAATGACACACTGATATATATATACATAAATATAGTAGAATTAGTTGTTAATATCTTTCATTATTATTTATAAAATATACATTATAATAAATCTGGAATGGTTAACATGGAGAATGATTCTCATCGTGTCGTGGAGACCGTAATCTGTATGTACGCACGAGCGAAGATATCATTCCTCTAATTGTTGAATGGTGTTGAATTTTATGGTTTATAACATCTCAGAATTAGTATTATGTTATTATAATCATATATATACTTATTATTCCTACCATTATACGCATCCATGTAAGGTGGTGGTGAAAAAATAGATTACACCACAGCGTGGAGACGATAAGCCGTACGTACGTACGTGCAGTGATTTTGTTATTTGTAGGATGGATAGAAGATGAAATAACTTTATTTCAAATGTATAATAACATATATGTATATTATTTATACTTATGTTTTTAATTTATAATGAAAAAACTAATGAAGATGATATAGAATAAGAATTAAATTTTAAAGAATCTGTAGAAGAGATTACCTCTTCCTTGACATGCCTCCATTAAACTTCCACTTAGGGAACTAGATCTAGTTGTTTGAGAAAAAAACCACTCTAATGTAACTAGTGATGTTAATATGATAAATCTCAAGGGTTTGGGAAAGATTTAAGGACTAAAAATTAGTGAAGATGTGAGTAAGGAGGTGTCCTTTTATAAGAGAGGAGAGGCGCACTTTAGGAAACACCAAAAATATTAATTTATAATAAAATAAGACCCTACAAAAAAGCCACCAAAGGGTGTAAAATTTGAACACGTGGTGATATAGGGTTGTAATCACTTCAACCAATAAATTTTTGACAACTTATTTTGTTAGTTTAAACCTTATCATTTTAATTGACACTTAGTATTCTATTAATGTTAACTATTTATAATAAATTTCTAAATATATAATGATAATGAATATTTACATATATATGTTAATTGACCATTAATGGATACATTATGTCATTTTAGACCTTATATTTATCACATTGTAAATTTTAAACATTTTTATGATTTTAAATGACATAATAAAATGTTATGTTTATAAAATGTCAATAGTGTTAATTTTGACACTATTCATTTATTAGACATTAAATAAAATACTCAGAAAAGGTAGATTAAAAAATATTTAATACACTACTAACATGTGATAGTAACCTAGAAAATTATATGAGCAATTTAATTAGTTATTATGACATCTTTTTTAATATTTTTAAAACCATTTATTTGATATTTCTATTAATAAAATAATTTTTACATCACCAGTGTGTCATCATTAATGACAATTAATTAATACATATAAATTTTAAATAAATTCACATGATGTAGTTAATTTATTTATATTTATAGTGACTATTTACTTTCTATTTTTAATGATGTTTATCAATAAATTAATATTATTACACTTATAAGATATAAGAGAGTGACATGTTGTCACTTTCTTTTGTTTTAATAAAAATTACATCATTTCCATGGAAAAAAGTCAAAGAAATGAATCTATTCTGACCCTTAGGTGATATGGGCCGTCTTTTAATAATCTAATATAATTTTGGTAGGTGTTAATTTAATTTTATAATATTATTTTTACCCTTAATTACCTGATTTACCATTAACCATGATAATAAAAATAATTACCAAAGTTACTATTCATAATGCCCCAAAAAATAAAAGTAGATCATTAACATAATTTGGTCTTAATTATTCCAAATATGGAATCAATTTTTCAAATTTCAAAACATATAAGATGTAATAATTAATTTAAAATTAATTCATCTATTGAAAAATGGGTTTTTATTTAAAACATTGCAAAAGATTGAAATATTTTACCATATGAATTAAATGTAAAATAAATGGAAAATGACATAAATTGTCTTAAAAAATAAAAATATATTATATTTATACTTTAAAACCATTTAATAATATATTTTAATCATATAAATTATCTCGATGAAAAATGTTGTTTTCAATTAGAATTTATCGTATTTTTACTATTCCTGAAAATAAGAAATTTATAAGAAAAATATCAAAAATCTATCCAAAGTAAAATTTTATTTCCTAATTTCAAAGAAGTTTATTTTTCAAAATTTAACTTATAAACATTTAAAATTTTTGATTTAAAATGGACGTTCCATTAAAAGGCGACAAAACTGCATTTATTTTTAAAAATACTTATTATTTCTGAAGAAATTATTTTTTTCTCATACCGTGTTATAGAAAATGAGTAAGATGAATGATAATGTAACAAAATAAAAAATGTGGTTAATACTATTCATAACAGCTAGTGTATATCCCATTTAAAAATAATATTCTAATAATATATCATTGTTTAGTGAATCTTGGTATCGTGTACAACACAAGCTATCAGGGGAGATTACTATTGCTTGTAATGCAAGACAAGTCATTGTTTTATGTAGTTAAAGCTTCCATTAGTGTTGCGTATAACATAATACAAACATAGTTCATTTATTCATTGAACAAAATATATTATCGTGGTTTCATGAAATGATTTCTATCAAAAGAACATGAAATTGTGTGCTAAAATAGATAAAAATAGTGTTGCATATATAGAAAACTAATATGGTCTTGCATATAGCTCAAGATAATATTGGTGTAGAGTACAACACAATACATCAACAAATTAAAATGAATATATCTCATAAAATCTCAGTGTGTTGCATTCTACCCCCTTAAATGAATTTCTCCTTCAAAATTATTTAGGGTTATAAATGGTTTACTACTTGAAAGTTTCTTTCACAGAATCCTACATTGTAAAGAGGAATACTAAAACATAATTTTAAAAAGAAATTTTAGAATCATAATAGTCACACTAATTAACTCATCAATGGGTTTCCACATAATAGAACATAGGTGGGAAGTGAAAACATGGATATGGAATAGATATATAACCATCAAGTTATGATGGATAGTAGAAAAATATAATATTTGGAGAAAGTTAACTATCAAAAAGCCATAAATCTACGATGATTTATGTTACCATCCAATTCATCAGATAATATAGTACTATGATAACTTTTTTGGTTTTCATGATCCTTTCCCTAATGTTGAATAATTTTGAATGAGAATAAATACTTACTTGATTTTGGTATAATCTCACCATTGTTCATGCCTTGAAAAATTTTCACCTCATCTCTTATTTAATGAATTTAAGTCTAATTTGTCATTCTTGATTTATTTTTATATCATTAGATATAATTATAGGTCATTCGATCTGTCTCTATCAGAAAAAGATTAACACAAGTTATTAAATTTACATAAGTCAATCTATGGTGAGATAAATCTTATATGGTTACAAAAAATGGGCGTATACTTTATCTAGCATACTGTTTAATAAAATTAAACTACTTTCTACTTACCAGTGACTTCCTATAGGCCATTGGTAGGAAATAAAGGAATGTTCCACTTCAGATGTTGATTCGATTCCCATAGCCTTGTTCGACATGACGTGTAGTCACCAATCCACTGGGTTACTGTTTTTCGGAAACTATACTATTATAATATTCTAGAAATAATACATATATAAAATTTCTATCCTTAAAAATACTATCTAATGTCCAACATAATCTATTCCAAACTACAGGCTTGTCCAAAATACTTCTATCCAATCTCACTGTAAAAGGAAAACAATTACATAAAAGGTCATATAACATGCATGTGAATACCATGATTTATCCCATATAAGATATATCAAGTTGGTCACACACCAAAAATTATAATGGCTTCATCATGAAATCTCTTGAGTCGTGGTAATAACCTAAATTGCCATATATCCTTATTGAAAACATTAATTTTTCCTTATTCCAAAAATTACTGTACATATTCCTTATGTCCCAAATGTTTTATAATTCATCCATGATAGCATAACCCACTTGTAAAAAAACAATAATAAGTTTCCAAGAAACTAGTATCATCAAATTTACTTATTCAAATTCACATATCATAATCCAAAACATCATTATTTGAACATAATTTACATATTAAGGGTTATCTTCCCCCTAAAAATGTGTTCTCCAAATATATCACCTTACCATTAAATCACTTTTTTGGATCCTTAGAACTATTTACCATATCCTTTCAAATATTTAATGACAAACATATACTGAAAATACTTATATATTTCATGATTCATATAACATAATCTTTTAATTCTAAAACATATACACCTTAATCATCTAACTTTATTTTTAAACCATTAGTTAGGATCCCTCATATTCGTCTTTACTAAAATTTGAATCATGTCATAATGTTTCTCAACCTCCATATTCATAGGTTTAATATAATAAATACTAAAAGAACATCACATAACTGTCACATGTTTTTTACAATCTCTTTATCCTCATTAGTTTGACCAATACTCATACCATCATCATGATTCTATTCAAGATGTTTTCATCTAAGCAATATATCTTCATTATTCCCATACATTTCACATCTAAAAAATTCAATGTCCAACTATGTTCTATGTAGTTCTAGCTATTGAAAAATACTAGAACAAAAAGTGTGAGAAATACATATCAGATATTAGAAACACATAAGTAAAGTAAATTAATTATTATATTTTAATCTTTGATATATTCAGTTTAACCCTATATTAGTCATGATTATAAAGAAACCCTAGGATTATAACCTATTATTTACATAACCTTAGGAAATCCCTAGATATATCTTTAGAAATATATCTAGGTATCTCACTAATGTTTTCACATCCTAGTGTCCAAATTTGAATAAAACTTTACTCTGATACTAACTGTAGAGACTGAAGCATGACATACATGGACATTAGATTTCTTTAGGGGAATAATTAATACATTACACAAACAAATGCCCAAATACCATATTAGTTTAGTGTATTTGGAAACTGGGAACATAATATTCTAATCACAGTGAAAGATCTTAAATATCTCCCATAAATATCATCCATTTTTGTTTTCCTACCTAAAACCTTTATTCATATCTTAGGGAAAATAAAACATAAAATGGGTGTGCTAAAATGCTCAGTAAGGGTATAAATAGAGAAAATAAAACAGACCATATATATTTAAACTTAAAAATATGTACATAGTTTTTAAACCTAAAAATATTGAGTCATGAAAGAAATATTTGCATTACATAAGGAATTGATAAAAAAATAACCTTAACCATGATATAATTGAATGGGAATAAAACATGTAATTAAAGAAAATCATTAAGTACATAATGTAATTTCCATAGTAGCTGATGCATTTTTTCTAATACCTTCATAATAGACAAAGTCCATTATTGAACTGGGTATTTTTGTCATTCCATCCATGTATTACTAAACCAGATTTACCTTTCGTTCTAGTCATATCTATATCATGAGATATAAATCATTACCCAATGAATTGGAGGGAGATATAGGTCCCACCATTCCTATAATGAAATAATTACTTCATATTCTACAAAACATAAATCATTCATCATAACATAACCCAAGAAATAAAATTAGATTCTATAAAAAACATTCCATCATAATATAATCAATTAAAATAACATTCCACCATTAACATAATAAAATCATAGTAATAATAGGGGATTAAGAATAACCCTACTTAAAGAGCATCATCTTAGGTGGAATATAATTTGGATAAAACACTTGAACATAAATCATGAGGAAAATAACATTTCTTCTTCAATTTTTTTTCTCTCAAAAATATATGAAATTTTTAAAGAAATTAATTTAGATGAAAATAAATATGAAAACGTGTAGGGGATGTTTTTGGAAGTAAGGATTCATGAATATTTAAAAATCCATTCATTCTTTATATGTTAAAAAAATGATCTTCTCATACTTTTTTTGGAAGAGTAAAAAATTTCCTCCTATGGTAAACATAAGAAATATTCCATCCCAACCACGTAGTAAATGTCAAAATTTGAAAAAATGACCTTAAACATACATATAATAATTGTAACACCCGATTTTTCATGTCTTTGTTTTCATCCGGTTCATTTGAAATCCTGATAATTTTTTGGGTCCTGTGTGAGATTAATGTTGAGTTTTTAAGTTTTATCTATGTCTAATCATGCTAATTTGGAATCCCCAATTCTTGTTTAGGATTTTTTGAAGAAAGGGTGGTTACTTAATGATTTGGCCCAACCGTGAGCCCATTTCTAGTTTTAAAAACCAAATTTGTTTCTTTTATAAATCCTTTTTTAACCTTTTTCACCCATTAGACTTCCCAAATGACTTCAACTGATATAATCAAACTACCATATCATTTTGGACCCCTTAATAATTCATAATCATAGTGAATTGGGGTTACTTATTTAGGAATTAGGCCAGCCCATGAGACTATTTCCACTTTTAGTAAAATAATTAGTTAATTTTATATCTAATTCAATATTTAATATTTTTTTGTTATTCCACCTCCCACCAGAATCCAGTGTCCCTATCCTCACCCCCACTATCTATTGTACCTTTTTGGAGCTCAGAATAGTCTTAGAGTGGGGAAAAATTATCAATGTCTCTCAAATAGTTTAGAATTGACAATGTAAATTGTATCGTTCATAAATCAATCAATTTGTAACATTTTGGACACTAATCTTTCTTCCCTGGTTCTTCCAGACCTTAGGAGTCTCTAAAAGAAGTTCCAAGGAATTCTCTTTTATTTTATGGTGTAGATCTAGTGTAATACAAAGAGTCTTGTAATTGAAAGGTGAGATTCATTATCCTTTATTCTCCCTCTTCTTCCTACATTCATTATTTTTTGGTTATATAATCTCCCCTTTCAAGATAGACATAGGGTTCTGTTATCCAATGAGTTTTATGGGGTTTTAGTTCATTTGGGGCTGTTCATCATCGGTTTAGGGTTTATAAACTCTCGGATGGTGATTTTGGGTGTCCATTTCCATTACGCCATGGTTTTGAGGTAGTTTATCCCCTTGCACAAGACTTTATCATTTAAGATTCATCTTTAAAATTGTTCTATAACCTTATTAATATGATATTTTATTCTATGAAACCTTGGTTTTAAAGGTTTTGTGTGCAAATTATGTTTTATGACTTATTTTGTTAAAAATATTGTTTTTTGGTATAAATGTGCACTCCTCTTGTTTGATAAATCATTCCATGAGATTTCATTCATGGTTTATGGTATTTTGGATATGTTTCAGTAGCGTGAATAAATATATTTCATGAAAATGTTATTTTATCCCCTTTTATGTGCTTAAATTAGTTGTTCTGTTAAAGAGTGAATGTCATGTGTTCGGTAAATTGCTCAGTTGGCTTTTATGTGTTTAGTGCAATTTTAAATGATTTATTTGGATTTATAAATACATTGGAAGGATGTAAAAAATTATTTTTGGATCCTTTTTTGGATTTCCTATTATGATTTGGTTTTTCAAACAAATGGGCTTTAGTTTACAACATGTTTTGGCCCAAGTTGCTAGAAAATGGCATGTTTCACATTCTTATGAAAATGGTTGTGTTCTGAATATGTAACTTGAGTGTTTTAAGAGATTTATCAATGTGTTTTGATACTGTAAATTGTTTTTATACACATACTTAATAATATTTAAATGCATAACATTTTCAAATGAATGTTTTGAGAAAATTTTTAGAGGCCAGTTGGGCCTTTCCGAAAAATGAAGAATGAGTGTTTTACTTATGTATACCATGTTGTGTCAATTGGGATTATTTTATGGTCCATGAAAAGATTTTATTAAATGTTTTTTGGGCTTCAAAAAAATGTTGGGTATGGTTTTGTTGTGTTTTTATAATTAAAAGAGTGTTTTTGAATGAGTTTTATGTGCAAAGCCTGAATACACTTCTTGAAATTGTTTTACAAAGATTTTTAGTGGTTTATTGATTCATTAAAAAAATGTGAAGAATTTTTGTGGTCTTTTTGTGTGTTTACGATTTGGGAATTGAATTTGGATGTGAAATGGATATTTGATAATACATGTTACTTGATTGATCACTAAAGGGAATTTCATTTATCTAGGTGGGGGGACGTGTACTAGTATACTGGTGATCCTAAGGGGTTTGTCCCCTGTTTCATGTAGCAAGTTTGGCGATGTCAAAACAAACTAAAGTATGATGATGTTGATGTTGGGGGACCACTAAGTTATGGGTATACTCCCAACTAGTGGCTCATGTGCATGAGAACAGATATTTATTATGGTTACTTTCAAAGAGATATGAGGTACCTAGGATTCAAAACTAACTAGTTCTTAGGGGTGGTCCACTGACTTGTGCTCATTGTATATTTTGTACTCACCGTCTGCATACAGTGTACTAGTATGCTAGTAATCCTGTGGGGTTTGGCCCCTGTTTCATGTAGAAAGTTTGACGATGTCAACACTAACTAAACTATAATGATGATTATGTTGGGGGACCACTAGGTTATTGGTATTATCCATAATAGTGGATCTTCTGCACGAGAATAGATATTTATTATGGTTACTTTCACCATGATACGATGTTCCTTGGGCTCACAACTAACTAGTGCCTAGCGGTTTTCTCGTCGCTTGTTCTCATTGAATATTTGGTACTCACCATCAGAATATGGTGTGTTTGGTTGGTAAATTATGTAGTTTGTGTGATTTATTTAAAAGTGTAAATTCTTTAAAGCAGTCCTCTTGAAAACTATTTTCATTTTGAAGTTGCACCACTGTGAACATTGTTACTATCATTATTATTTATAAAACATGAAAGTTGTTTTCCGGTATTTTGTTTTATATATTATAAGACCTTATTTGGAAAACATATAATTATATTTTTTTATTTAATACTTGAAATTTATGTTTCTTTTTTTATTGGATGTGAATTGAGAATAGAATATCGGGATAACCTACTAAGTTTTAAAAGTCACGCCTATAGTCTTCTTTTGTTTTTAGCCCTTTTATAGGTTTCATCTTGAGTTTGATATCCTTTTGAATCATTTGATCATTATGTTAGAGAGTGACTAGAAGGGTCACATGGAGTTATTTGGTTTTTGGGTTTCATCAGATAAATTGTTGGTTTAGTTGTACTTTCAGTTTCTTTTACAAATAATGTTCAGTTCAGTTTTTTTATAAATGTATTTTGGGCTTTCTATTTCATTTCGCTGTTTGTTTTATTGTTTATATATGGGTGAAATCATCCCCTTGTGTACTCTATTGATTCACTTGGATCTTTTCACCATCTCGGAAGGATCAGGAACGCCTCTCGGGACTTTTCACAGGATGGACCTTGTGACCGGTTCAGGGTTGACTCAACCTGGTTCATGGAAAAATGGTATCAGAGGAGGTCGTCTCTTAGCAGACCATTCTTTTTAGAGTTCCCTTGTTATTTGGGGATGTCATGGTAGATGGAGTATTATTTTTGTTACATGAGGGGTAAGTGCAAGAAGAGCATCGAGAACTCTTACTCGTTCTAATCATCAGGTTTCTATGGGAAGTCTGGTTTTATTAGGGTCCTTTGTTCTTACTGATTGTTTGGTGTTGAGATTTGACAAGGGAAGTATTACTAATGACATCTGTGAGCTCACAGGTCCTGGAAAGCCATGTAGAGCTGGGTAATAGTCCTAATAAGTCTCTCATTGTTGGTGTTGTGTTTGACATATGGCCGCCAACTATATGGTCATGTCACCCACCGACACTAGTTCCCTTTTGTGGGTTTCTAGGACCTTTCATGAATTATGATTTTTTGATTTGAAAATCCTTGTGTAAGAATTATGGAAATGGATTTTAGAGGAAGGATTGGATTTGGAAAATTAGAAAAGTGGTTTTTAAAAACTAAATATAATAATGTTTTTGGAAAGGTTGTGTTTTTTTATAAAAATATTGTAGAGGAAGTTGGAATGATTTAACGGGATTGTATTTTCCCTAATCTAAACTTGTGGTTTTTTGATATAAAATGTTTTTAAAGTGAGAATGATTTTAAAGTAATTATGAAACATTTTTTTAAATGGGGTGTTTTGGGCTATCAAAAAGTGTTTGAATTTTCTGATTAGTTTTTGGAAATTCAGTTTTGTGCAGCTGGTGTTTTTCCAGAAAGGGGTTTTGGCCTTCGTGGTTGTCAGATTATGAAAAGAGACATTGTATAATTTTTTTAAAAATTGGAAAGGGATACTTGGAATAGAATGGTTGTTTTTGTATGTTTTATTAAATGAAATGGATTGTTTTTTAATCAAATGGTTCATGATGAAGTGTGGTTTGTTTTATAGAATATGAAAATCATTTTTGACTTGGTGGTTGGTGTTCCTTTTGATGGTACATGATTTTTGGAATGATGTTGTTTTTTAGCCTTTGTTGTTTTCATTGGTTCTCACATGCATGGTTTTATTGATATTTGGAGGGATGACCTATATGGAATGGCTGTTGGGTGTCTGGGGTGGAACATAAATGTTATTGTGAGTGAGACTTGATGAAATACTATAGGTGAATGTGAAAATCCACCAAGTTATTTTATTTTCCAAAAGTTTTTTTAGCTGAAAAATTGTGGTGTTTTTTTTACCAACAGTTATGTGGATGGTTTATCCTATGAAATAGAAGTTTTTTGTATTCCGTATGATTACTTATGATCTAGAGTTCATACTCTTTTTTAATCTTAAGATGGGATCTTGTTGGTCGATCATTTTTGGGATAATGTTCAGTGGGTTTCAAAAAGATGTGTTGGATGTTGTGATGTGGCCAAAGATAGTTCTATGTTGGCAGGATTTCCAATTGATAAACCTAAAGATTCTTTCTGAAATTTCAAAAGCTATATCCAACTCCTAAAATAATTCCTCATTCCATCAGTTTAAATAAGGAGCTATTTGGGATCGCTTCCATTTCGTGGTAATTCTTGTGGACATAGCAGTTGTGTTCGTTGATGTTGATGATTTTCACCATATTCATTATCCATTCTGATCCTCATTCTGAGTGAGATATAATTTTGATACGTATCTATGAATTCATATTTAAATGAAAGTTTTGTGTTGAGAAAATGAGTTTTTTTATTGGTGTGATACTTATCACCATACTGTGGGCCAAAATATGCTTCATGATTTATGGCTCTATCCATAGGCCTCAGAGTGAAGCTTTTCACGCAGTTAGGAAATCTATAGTGGTGTGGGGTGCTTGAACAGGCTCCTACCTCCACCATTATGGTATGTTAGTTTCAATGTCTCTATTGTGGTTCCTAATTACTGTTTATTTCCATTTTTCACAAGAAGTTTGGTGGTATTACCCCCTCACACAGTGTCTATGGTTATGCCTTCATGGATGCGGGTTTCTGATCAATGTCCCTTTGTAGACAGCCTCTGTAAATCGGGTGTGGAATTGGTGTTACCTATTCATAGGTGGAGATTTTTGGGTATTTACGTGGTTTCTTTTGTGGTTCTAGTGGCCAAATTATTGGTTCCCCTTCCCTCCCCTCCTCGAGTGGTGGGGGTTCGGATCCGTGCTGAAAAGTTGGCCAAGTTCTCATTCCCTCTGTTCGGGAGTGGGTAGTTCATATGTTCATGTTGTAACCCAATTATCATTGTTTTGTTAGTTGTTATGGGATAGTTGTTTGGGCTTTTGAAAGTGAGGTAATGTTGAGTTCTTGTTTTTTCGTTGCTAGCTGGGTTCTAATGGTGGGGAGGTCCACCGCAGGTCTCGTTGATTTTTCCTCCTATGAACATGACTAGTGCCAGTTAGTTATTAATGTTAGGGAGTCCATTATACACTAACCTAAATCCCTTGGTTTTATTGGGTGATCTTTATTTTGGGTGATTGTTTGTTTCATTGGGAGAAGGCCCAACAATCGGGTTCTTGGCTTGGATGCGGAGGTGGTGGCTTGACCGTTCCAATGATTTTCACAAAGTGGTTGTGAGTTGGTGTTGTGTTTGGGAATGAGGATTAAGCTATGTTGCTGGAAAATGATATTTCACTAGTTTTATAGGTTTGATCATGTTTATAAGGAATACTTATGTGTTTATATTTTAGCTGGAATGTGTTATGGCTTTTTAAGGCCGGAAAGCTTTAATGGTGAGGAGAATTGTCACATCCAGGTTTTCATGTCTTTGTTTCGATCTGGTTCATTTGAAATCCTGATACTTTTCTTGGGTATTGTGTGAGATTAATGTTGTTTTTTTAAGTTTAATCTATGTCTAATCACCCTAATTTGGGTTCCCCATTGCTTGTTTAGGTGTTTTTGGAGAAAGGGCGGTTACTTCATGATTTGGGCCAACTGTGAGCCCGTTTCCAGTTTTAAAAACCAAATTTTTTTCTTTTAAAAATTCATTTGATTTCAATATTTTTCACCCATTCCACTTCCCACATGACCTAAAATGATATATTCAAACTACCATATCATTTTTGTCCCCTTAATAATTAATAATCATGGTGATTTTGAGTTACTTATTTAATAATTGGGCAAGCCCATGGGCCCATTTACAGGTTTAAAAAATAATTTGTTTATTTTATATCTAATTCAAAATTTAGTATTATTATGTGATTCCACCTCCCACCCGAAGACAATATCCATATACTCACCCCCATTATCTATTTTTCCTCTTTGGAGCACACAATAGTTGTGGAGTGGGGAATCATTATCAATGTCTCTCAAATCGTCCTGAAATTACAATGTAAATTGTATCATTCATAAATCAATCAATTCGTACTATTTCTGCCACCAATATTCTTTCACTGATTCATCCTAAACATAATAGTCTCTCCAAAAAGTTTAAAGACACTCCCTTTTATATGAGGGTGATTATCTAGTGGAATACTAAGAATTTTCTAATTGAAAGATGATATTCTCTCTCCTTTATTCTCCCTCATATTCCTTCATTCATTATTTCTCTGTGTTATAATCTACCGTGGTCATGATCGAACTATGGTTCAATTATCCAATTATTTTTATGATTTTTTGTTCATTTGAGGCTGTTCTTCATAGGTTTAGGGTTTGTAAACCACCGGATGGTGATTTTGGGTGTGTGTTTCCATTAAGCTAAGGATTTGAGGTAGGATATCCCCTTGAACAAGCCTTTATCATTTATGATTCATCATTATCATTCTGTTCTAACCTTATTTATATTATATGTTATGCTGTGAAAGATTGGTTTTTAAGGTTTTTTGTGCAAATTATGTTTTATGACTTATTTTGTTAAAAATACAGTTGTTTTGGTATAAATGTGCACTCCTCTTGATTGATAAATTATTCCATGGGATATAGAACATGGTTTATGGTATTTTGAATATGATTCAGTATTTCTAATAACTCTATGGACTGAAAATGGTATTTTATCCCTTTTATTTACTAAACATAAGTCGTTTTGTTAAAGAGTGCATGTCATGTGTTCGATAAATTGCTCGGTTGGATTTTATGTGTCTAGTGAAATTTAAAATGATTCATTTGGATTTATAAATACATTGGAATCATTTAAAAAATTATTTTGGTATAATTTTATTGCTTTCCTATTTTGATTCGGTTTTACAAACAAATGGTTTTTGGATTACAACATGTTTTGGCCCGTGTTGCCGGAAAATAGAATGTTTCACATTCTTATGAAAATGGTTGTGTTTTGAATATGTAACCTGAGTGTTTTAAGATATTTATGAATGTTTTTTGATGCTTTATATTTTGTTTAAAAACATACTTAATAATATTTAAATGCATAAATTTTTCAAATGATTTTTTTGAGAAAATTTTTAAAGGTCTGTATGGCCTTTTCTAAAAATGAAGAATGAGTGCTTTACAGGTATATACCATGTTGTGTCAATTTAGATTGTTTTATGGTCCATGAAATTATTTTATCAAATGTTTTTAGGGCTGCCAAAAATGTTTGGGTATGTATTTGTTGCGTGTTTATAGTTAAAGAGTTTTTTTGAATGAGTTTTATTTGCACAACCTCAATACACTTTTTGAAATTGTTTTACGAAGATTTTCAGTGGTTTATTGATTCGTTAAAGAAATGTGAATAATGTTTGTGGTCTCTTTGTGTGTTTAGGGTTTAGGAATTGAATTTCGATGTGAAATGGGTATTTTATAATATATGTAACTTGATTGATCAACATTAATTGGAATCCTAGGTATCTAGGTTGGTGGACGTGTACTGGTATGCTTGTGATCCTAAGGGGTTTGGCCATTGTTTGATGTAGCAAGTTTGAAAATGTAAACACTAACTAAACTATGATGATAATGATGTTGGGGGACAACTTGGTTATGGGTATGCTCCCTACTAGTGGTTCATGTGCACGAGAATTGATATTTGTTATGGTTACTTTCACCGAGATACGTGGTATATGGGGATCACAACTAACTAGTTCCTAGGGGTGTTCCCGTGACTTGGCCTCATTGGATATTTTTTATGCACCGTCGGTATACAGTTTGATTGGTTGGTATATTCAGTAGTGTGTGTAATTTATTTAAAAGTGTAAATTCTTTAAATTAGCCCTCCTGAAAACTATTTTAATTTTGAAGTTGCACCTCTTTGAAAATTGTTACTAGCATTCTTGTTTATAAAACATGAATGTTTTTGTCTGGTAGTTTTGTTTTATATATTATGGGTACTTATTTGTAAAAAATAACCTTATATTTTTTTATTTAAAAAATGAAATTGATGTTTATTTTATTTTAAATTATGTTCATGGGGAATAGAATATCGGGCTAACCTACTGAGTTTTAATACTCAGGCCTATAGTCTTCTTCTGTTTTTAGCCCTTGTGCAGGTTTCAGCTTAAGTTCAGTTGCCTGGGGAGACATGTGATCATTATGTTGGAGATTAGATATAATGGTCACATGGAGTTATTTGGTTATTGGGTTTGGTCAAATAAGTTGTTGGTTTAGTTGTACTTTCAGTTTCTTGTACAAATAATGTTCAATCCAGTTTTTATATAAATGTATTTTGGGCTGTCCATTTCCGTCCACAGTTGGTTTTATTGTTTATATATGGGAGAAAACGTTCCCCTGGGTACTCTATTGATTCCCTTGGTGCTTGTCTCCATTTTGGGAGGATCGAGAACGCCTCTCGGGACTTGCCGCGGCTAGCCCATGTGACCGATTCAGGGTCCACTCAGCCGATTTTGTGACAAAATGGTATCAGAGGATGCTGGCTCTTAGCAGACCATTATTTTTAGAGTTCCCTTGTTATTTTGGGATGTCACAGTAGATGGAGTAGGTTTTTTGGGACTTGATGGTATGTGTGGGAAGTGCATCGTGAACTCTTTCTCGTTCTGAACTATAGGTTTCCATGGGAAGTCTGGTTTTATTAGGGTCCTTCGTTCTTGCAGATTGTTTGGTGTTGGGATATGACAAGGGGAGTCTGACTAATGAAATCTATGAGATCGTAGGGCTTGGAAAGCCATGTGTAGATGGGTAATGGTCTTAATAAGTCTCTCCGTGTTGGTGTTGTTTTTGAAATATGGTCTCCAACTATATGGTCAAGTCACCCACCGAAACTAGTTCCCTTTTTTGGGTTTATTGGACCTTTCATGAATTCTGATTTTTTGTTTTGAAAATCCTTTTGCAAGAATTATGGAAATAGATTTTAATGGAAGGATTTAATTTGTAAAAGTAGAAAAGGGGTTTTCACAAATTAAATATAAGAATGGTTTTGGGGAGGAATTGGAAATGATTTAACGAGATTGGAATTTCCCTAATCTAAACTTGTTGTTTGTTGAAATAAAATGTTTTTAAAGTCTGAATCATTTTAAAGTAATTCTGAAACTTTTTTTAAAAATGGGGTCTTTTGGGCTGTTGAAAAGTGTTTGAATCTGATGAATAGGTTTTGGAAATTCAGTTTTTTGGAGTTGGTGTTTTTCTAGAAAGGGGTTTTGGTCTCTGTGATTGTTAGATTATTAAAAGAGACCTTGTAGAATTTTTTTTAAAATGGGAAAGGGCTATTTGGAATAAAATGGTTGTTTTTCTTTGTACAAATAAATAAAATGGATTTTTTTAATAAAATGGTTCTGGATGAAGTGTTGTATTTTTTGAATATGAAAATCGTTTTTGACTTGGTAGTTGGTGTTCCTTTTGAAGGTACATGATTTTTGGAATGATGTTGTTTTGTTTTAGACTTTGGTGTTTTCATGGCTTCTCATATGCATGGTTTTATTGATATCTGGAGAGATGGACTATATGGCATGGTTGTTGAGTGCCTAGGGTGGCATGTAAATGTTCATGTGAGTGATACTTGATGATACACCATTGATGAACATGAAAATCCACCAATTTAGTTTTTTTTCAAAAGTATTTTATCCAAAAAATTGTGGTGTTTGTTTTGAACCGGCAGTTATTTGGATGGTTTATCCTATATCATAGAATTGTTTTATATTTAGTATGATTCCTTATGATCTAGAATTTAAACTCTTGTTGCATCTTGATATGGGATCTTGTTGGTGGCTTGGTTTTGGAGTAATACTCAGTGGGTTTCTAAAGATGTGTTGGATGTTATGATGTGGCCACAGATAGTTCTATATTTTCCAGATTCTCAATTAATAAACATAAGGATTCTTTATCATGTTTCACAAGATATATCCAAATCCTAAAATAATTCCTCATTCCATCAGTTTAAATATAGAACTATTTGGGATCGATTTAAAGTGCTTCTAGTTCGTGATAATTCTTGTGGACATAGAATTTGTGTTCATTGATGTTGATGATTTTTTCCATATTCATTGCCCATTCACCTCCTCATCCCGAGTGCGATATAATTTTGATATATATCTATGTGTTCCTATTTAGATGACAGTGTTTTGTTGAGAAAGTGAGTCTATTTTGAGTGTTTTGATACTTAGCACCTGACTGTGGGGCAACAGATGCTTCATGATTTTGGGCTCCAGCCATATGCCTCGGAGTAAAGCTTTTCATGCAGTTAGGAAATATATAGAGGTGTAGGGCGCTTGACAAGGCTCATACCTCCACCATTGTGGTATGTTAGTTTCTGTGTCTCTATTTTGTTTCCTCCTTACTATAAATTTCTATTTTTCACAACAAGTGTGCTGGACATACCCCCTCACACAATGTCTATAGTAATGCCTTTATGGATGCGGATTTCTGATCAACGTCCCTTTGTGGACCCCCTATATAAATCAGCTGCGGTAATTGTGTTACCTATTCATAGGTTGAGAGTTTTGGGTAGTTCCTTGGTTTCTTTTGTGGTTCCAGTGGCCAAATTATAGGGTCCCCTTTCCTCCTCTCTCTAAGTGTTGGGGGTCCAGATCTGTGCTGAAAGTGTGGGCCAAGTTCTCGTCCCCTTTGGTCGAGAGTGGGTGGTTTATATGTTCATGTTGTAACCATCTTAACTTGGGTTTGTGGGCTGTTGTGGTAGAGTTTTTTTGAACATGTGAAACTGCGGTAATGTTGAGTTCTTGTTTTTTTTCATTTCTAGTTGGGTTCTAATGGTGGGGAGACCCACCACAGGTCTCGTTGATTTTTCCTCCTATGAACATGTCTGGTGCTAGTTGTTTATTAATTTTAGGGATTCCATTATGTAATCCCCTATATTCATTGGTTTTCTTGGCTGCTCTTTAGTTTGGGTGATTATTTGTTTGATTGGGAGAAGGCCCAGCAATCGGGTTCTTGGCTTGGTTTTCGAGGTGGTGGCTGGACCGTTCCGTCGATTTTCACAAAGTGGTTGTGATTTGGTGTTTTGTTTGGAAAAGAGGATTATGTTATGTTGATAGAAAATGTTATTTCAATAGATTGATAAGTTTGATCACGTTTATAAGGAATCCTTTAGGTTTTTATCTTTCAGCTGGAAAGTGTTATGGCTTTCCGGGGGCGGAAAGCCTTAATGGTGGGGAGAATTGTCACACCCGGATTATCATGTCTTTGTTTTGATCAGTTCATTTGAAATCTCGGTAATTTTATTTGGTTTTGTGAGATTAATTCTGTGTTTTTAAGTTTCATCTTTGTCTAATCACCCTAATTTCGGTTCCCCACTACTTGTTTAAGAGTTTTTGGAGAAAGGGTGGTTACTTCATGATTTGGGCCAACGGTGAGCCCATTTCCAGTTTTAAAAACCAAATTTGTTTCTTTTATAAATCCTATGTTTTCATCCTTTTTAACCCATTTCACTTCCCTCATGGCCTCAACTAATATATTGAAACTTTAAAATCCTTTTAGTACCCTTAAGAATTCATAATCATGGTGAATAGGGGTTACTTATTTAGGCATTAGGCCACCCGATGGGCCAATTTCCAGTTTTTAAAAAATAAATTTTTTATTTTATATATAATTTAATATTTAATATTTTCGGGTGATTCCACCTCCCACCCGACACTAATACCGATATAAATACCCCCATTATCTATTTGACTTTTTTAATCTTAAAAGAGTTTCGGAGTTGGGAAACATTATCAATGTCTATCAAATCGTCCAGAATTGACAAGGTAAATTATATCATTCATAAATCAATAAATTATTACTCTTTTGGCCACGAATCCACTTTTATAGGTTCTTCTAGAACATTTGAGTCTCTCCATAATGTTTAAATCCATTACCTTTTATCTATTGGTGAATATCTTGTGGAATATGAAGAGTTTTCTAATTCAAAGGTCGGATTCCTTCTCCTTTATCTTCCCTCTTTTTCCTTCTTTCTTTATTTTTCAGTTTTATAATCTCACATAGTCATGATCGACCTAGGGTTATGTTGTACAATGTTTTTTTGGGTTTTTTTTCATTTGGGATTGTTCATCATAAGTTTTGGGTTTGTAAACCCTCAGATGGTGATTTTGGGTGTGCTTTTCATTACGCCAAGGACTTGAGGTAGGATGTCCCCTTGAACAAGCCTTTATCATTTAAGATTCATCTTTATAATTATCTTATTAAATTATTTATATGATATTTTCTGCTTTGAAACCTTGTTTTTAATGTTTTTATGTGCAAATTTTGTTTTAGGACTTATTTTGTTAAAAATATAGTTGTTTTGGTATAAAAATGCACTCCTCTTGTTTGATAAAATTTTCCTTGATATTTCGCACATGGTTTACTATATTTTGAATATGTATGAGTAGATTGAATAACTATATGGAATGAAAATGGTATTTTATCCCTTTTTATGGGATTAACATAAGTTTTTTGGTTAAAGAGAGCATTCTATGTGTTCGGTAAATTGCTCGGTTGGCTTTTATGTGTCCAGTGCAATTTAAAATGATTTATTTGGATTTATAAATACATTGTCAGCATGTAAAAAATACTTTTGGGATCCTTTTGTGGATTTCTTATTTGGATTTGGTTTTACAAATAGATGGTTTTTTGTTTACTACATTTTTTCACCCGAGTTGCCGAAAAATGGCATGTTTCATATTGTTATGAAAATGGTTCTATTTTGAATATGTAACCTGAGGGTTTTAAGAGATTTATGAATGTGTTTTGATGCTATAAATTGTGTTTATACACATAATTAATAAAATTTAAATGCTTAAATTTTTCGAATGATTGTTTTGAGAAAATGTTTAAAGGCTTGTTTGGCCTTTCCTAAAAATGATGAATGAGTGTTTTACTTGTATATACCATGTTGTGTCAATTGGGATTGTCTTATGGTCCATGCAATGATTTTATTAAATGTTGTTAGGGCTTCCAAAAATGGTTGGGTATGGTTTTTGTGTGTGTCTATAATAAAAAGTGTTTTTTTTAATGAGTTTTATGTGTGAAGCCTCAATACACTTCTTGAAATTGTTTTACGAAGATTTTTAGTGGTTTAAGGTGTACACAATATCATGCCAAAGGGCAGAAAGAATAAAATCATACTTGGAATTGTGAACTAAACATTTATCATTTATAAAATTCACATGGTACCCTTCATCACATAACTGACTTATGCTTATGAGGTTGTACCAAAGGCCTTTTATAAAAAGAACATTTGAAATAACAGCTTTACCAAGAAGAATAATGTTACCAATACCGATAATTTCTCCTTGAGAGTTATCACGAAAATTTACCATTCCACCATCTGTTTTTAAAATCTTCTTTAAATAGTCATTGTTACCAGTCATGTTCCGGGAACATCTATTATCCATGTACGATTGGTTGTTGTTACTTCCTTCATTCTCCTGAAAAAGAAAGAGTTAGATCTTCATAATCCAAATTTTCTTGGATCCAGAATAATTATATAATAAGAGCATGGATAACAATAATTTTTTGGAAAAATAAGCTCTTTGAAACCCAAGGGATTGAACCCTATTTAAAGAATAAATTTTCTTCTAATTCCCACCAATTTGGAATTTAGTACAAAAAGGGGCTCTAGAAGGAACAAAAGAATTATTTTTAAAAATAGGTTTTTCATAAGAATAACCTAAACCCTGATTATTACCATGAGGTCAGATCTGAGAAAAGATCTTGTCAAAATTGTCCTTACCCGAAGTGAAATTTTCATGAAGATTATCCAAGGAAAATATCTCAGATTTTAGTCTTATGACTAAATTCTTATCCTCAATAATAATAGATTTAGAGTTATGTTTTTCCTCTAAAACATCTTTTTCTAAAAACATATTCTTATCATCCTCATTATGTTTATTCTTCTCATAATTAAATTCCTCAAGTTTCTTATAATTATTTTTTAAAACAACATTTTTCTCATCAAGATCTTTGGAAAAATCCAAAATTTATTTTTTAAAAATAGATACTCTAGAATTTTCTTTATGAAGTTTTTTATAAACTTTACAATTTACCTTTTCTAATAGCTAGAATATATAAGAAATTCCTCATAGGAAGGAAAATCATTATTGTTATCTGATGAAGAAGATTATTCATCTAAAGAAAAACCCCTATCTAGAAATGTTTCACTAAAAGACGTATTGGTTAAGGATTTAGCAGTTAGTACGTTATCCATAAGACAATGATTTTGAAATAGAGATCTGGATATTAGACCAATATCATTTTGCCCAGAAGATTCATATTCTAAAGATTCATCAGAATAATCTCCACCACTGGCACTCCAAGGGTCATTGGCTTTCAATACTTTCATAATGCTATGATTTGTATAACTTCTTCTTGTTTCATTTAGAATTACTGTCTTTCTTGTCACTCTTTTTATGCAAGGGACAATCAGGTCTGATATGACCAGTTCTTCTACATTAATAGCATGTCACTTATCTATATTTTTATCTATTCCATCATTCTTCTTGTATCTATATTGGATTCTATTTTTCCTAACAATCCTGTTTATCCTCTGAGTAACATTTTTAACTCATTTTCTAAAGACTCACTTTCACTTGATTCAGATTGAACAATAACATTCTTAGATTTAGATCTTGTAATTCTCTCAGGAGTTTTGGCTTTTATATGATTTTATGTAGTTGTGAAAGCCAAACCTCCATTTAAATACTTCTTCTTAATATTTTATCATCTCTCTTCATTCTGGTTTCATGTTGAAGAAGAGTACCAAACAATTCATCAAGAGAAATCTGAGCAAATTTTCTATTCTCATCTATAGCAGTCCTCTTGTATTTCCATTCATTAGGCATGATGTCGATAATCTTGTCTACAAGACCTTCGTCATATAAACCTTTATCACCCCTTGATTGTAAGTTGTTGAAAATAGTCATAATTCATTATTATACCTTACATACATGTTCTCCATAAGGGATGCAGAAACCATGATACTCAGCCCTGCGCATTGCTCTTCTAGTTTCAATAACATTGGAAGTTCCAAAGTGAGTATCTTAAAGCTTCTTACAAATACTATTTATAGCTTCATAGGATGAATTCTGGCTATAAATGTTTCTAGTCATGGAACATAACAAAGTATTACGTACCTTAATGTTTAGCTGATATTCCACCTTTTCTGGGTGAGTAAAGGTTCTCAGTTCCTTATCAGGAACCTTATAATCTCCAGTTAAAATAATGTAGTTATCTATACCTGTGTTTATCACAAAGGGCTTAATTATATCTCTCCAGTACTCATAGTAATTTCCATCAAAGATCGGTGGTCTAGTAAGATTGAGATTATCTAGAGATCTAACATGAAGGCCTTCCATACTAAAAAGATATTTCTTTCCACCAAACATATTAATAGTAAATGTTTAAAATCAACTATGAAGAACTGAAGAAAAGCAAAACATGAGAAGGATAACTTATATATAGATATAAGTATTTTAGTGACCTCCTCTGATATAAATTGATAGATCGATTCAGGTTATGAGGTATCCAACCTCTGATAATAATTGTAGGATATAATATGTAAAAGTTAGATGATCAATATATAAGAGGGGGGTGAATTTTATACTTTAAAAATTCCTTTGGAAACTTTAAAGTTAGGTTTAACAAGGTTAAACAAACATTCAAAATACCTTTTAAAGAAAACTTTTATAATTTCATAGAAGAATGATTCTAACTTAAATCATATAGAATCTGTAATATAATCAGAGTAAGGAAATTACATTATATAAGAAATCTATACCTTCTAATTTTAACAAAGTTACAAATACAGTGGAAATAGAACTACTTGAAATAGTAATCAAGTAACAATGGGATTCTTTTTACCCAAAGATAAGGGCATCCGACAACCTTGGATAAAGGTTCCTTGATTTTTAATTTCAAGAAAGTCTGTCTTACCCAAACCCAGGTAAACCCTCAATCCGAAGATCGGTATCTGTCTTGCTATCCCCGCAAGCCCTCGATTTTGAAGGAAATCAGAACCTCTTTCTTCCAAACCCAGAATCCCATGATCATCATGATCAGATTCTGCACTAACCAAGTCTGAACAAGTTGTTCACACCTAACCAAGTTGTTTACAACATCCAAACAAAGAACTGAGAGTTGTAAGAGCATTTCTTTTTAGAAATCCCTTCACAATCTTATTCACCGTCAAGTGATTTTCTCGTTCAAATGAGCTTGTATTTATAAGAAAAACATCCCAAAAGTCGTCTCCTCTCCAACGATCATATTTTCTTCAAATTTCAGAGTGAATTGGACACATGGAAAATATACAACAGTTCGTTTATAACAGATTTTACGACATCATTTCAAGTAACCAAAACAATGTTAAGTACAAGAGAACATAGAGTCTAATATCATTGGAAAGATACATTTTAACAACTCTAACAATATCAAGAAAATTTAATCTTAAGAAATCAAGAAAACAGATTCATAGAAATAACATTATCAAGAAAACTGAATCATTTAATCAGAATCACAAATACACCGGAATCAGTATTGAATATCGGTATCTTATAAACACTAGATTTGGAATTGAATATCTCCATCACATACACACCAGATCCGGTATTGAGTATTGGTATAATAAATACACCGGATTTAGAATTGAATATCAACATCATATATACACCAGATTCAGAATTGAATATCAACGTCATATATACACCAGATTCAGAATTGAATATTGGTATCATATATACACCAGATTTGGAATTGAATATCAGCAACATATATACTCCAGATTCAAAATTGAAAAACTGGATCACATATCGTAATTAAAGATAATGCAAAAAAACTAAATGAAAAAATCGGAATGACAATCAGATCATAATAAAAATACAGATCTTTAAAAAAATTCAGAACATAGAAAAACAATGTTTGTGATTTTCAAAACATAAATCTATAAGGAATGGAGAAGTCATAAGATATCCTTATTGACTCAACATCATTTTATCAGAACATGTGAAAAGAAATTGGAATAAAAAAAATCATCCTTACATAACCCATGAAAAGGAATCATTCTTCATAAACAATTGATCATTTATTATAGCACATCTCATGGAAAAGGAACATGATTCATAATAATATTTTCCTCATTATAATAATATACAAAGAGAATAAACAATGATAGTATCATTATATACATTGATTAGTATATATTAAGAAAAAAATGGATTTCATCATAGTGGGAATGTGATTTTAAATGATACCTTGTGCTCTTCATCGATGAATATAAACATTTCACCTTGAAATATATTATTTAAAGTCTAAAAATATTCAAATATTAAAAATATAATTTTTTTGAAAATAAACATTAAATATTAAAGAGTATTATTTATATAATTGAGTGTTCCTGATGAATTAAATATATTTTCATGTTGTTTATATTAAAACATCTATTCTTTTCTTATTTTTTGTAAAAATTCAAAATTATATCATTCAGAATATGACAAGAATATTCCTTTAATATTTATTAAAAATTACAAAAGAAGAAAATTAATTTTAGAAATACTCAAAAAATATTAATATCATTATTGAATTTTCTTAATAAAATAGATATATTTAAGAAAAAGGATTTTGGAATGATGTTAGAAATAATGCTATTTTTCCTTACAAACATATTTCTTTGTCTATAGAGAACTAAATGAGAGAAAAATGAAAGGAAAAAATTTATTATGAAGAAATACCCATTGGATAATAAATTTTATGGGTTTATTAAGGGTTATATTATATTATTTAATCATTATATTCTTAATCACAAATACTCCAGATAAAGTATGATATCATAACAGAAAACCCTTACGATTTGGTAAATTTTGAATCATAAGCCACATGAAATATAAATTTAAATGAGAAATTTAATTTTATAAAAAAATTATATTAATTATAATAAATTTAAATGGTTTTTATATTTACATAATAATTAATTATAGGTGTATCACATAACATATATCCCAAATAAGGCAATTTATGACGAAATTCCATTACCTATGGTATTTTATCATTCATACATGTTTAAATATCAAGTTTAATAAATATATATTTATTATAAATATATTAAATTATCATAATAATATATATAATATATTATATGATTTAATTATAATATTTCATCCCCAGTTTATTTACAATTCATTACTAAAATCACTGTAACGGGTGATAACTACTTTATTTTTCATGTGTGTTCTTGGTTTGGTAGTTTTTATCCGTATACTTTGATCGTGGTTAAATTACATTAATAATTTTAATAATTATATAAATACAATATATATTAATTATATATATATTTATACCAATCCAAAATTTTTATAGATAAAAAAATGAATTATAATATTCATGGAGATGGTATGTCATACGTACACATTAGAGCTGTTTTCATTTCTCAAACGGATAAAACAGAAGAATGGAAAATTGTAATTCATATTTTTTGAATAATTATTAAATAATAAATATCATATATATTTGTTACATATATTATTATTACCATCCATTTCAATATAAACTGAAAAACTAAACACTTCACTTCGTAGAGCTAGCTGTCCAGACATATGCCAAAGCGATGTTATTGTTTTACAAAAGATTGGAAGGTAATAAGGTATATGTGATATTATAATTCTAGAATAATAAATATTTAATTAATATAATATATATTTAAATTTAATACATCATTATATTCTATATTGAGAGGCAATGATGAAAAATGAATTAAATTGATTCGTGAGGCAGTAGTCTGTCATACCAACAATCCACTGTGTTATTTTAGATATCATGGAATAAAATAAATATAAGTTTAAAAATTAACATAATAGAAAATAAATATATTTAATAATGTTATTTTATTGTTTAATCATAATTTATGAATATTTTAAAGAGTTTTATGATGAAATAAATTGGAAACACATTGTTTAGAACATTACCTCTTCTTCAAATAACATCCTTAGTTTTATAACCTAATCATTATAAAGATGGTTTTTATATAAAACCATATACAATAAGTCATGATTAAGGATATAATTAATGTATTTTTGTAGGCCACATATGATGAAAAATGATCTTGAAGTTTGGATATGAAAGTATAGGGGTGTTATTAAATAATTGAGGTGAATGTCACCCTTGTAATTTTTCAGTGTCTTCAAATAATTCCACATCAATTTCTTATAAAAAATGATCCAAAATGAACCATTACTAATCCTTATATGAAATAATATATAAATATTACAATTAAATAGAATTTAGAAATTTTTAGAACATTTTAACCCTTAGCTATTGTTTAACCGGTAGTCAATTTTTTTAATTTTTAAATCTGACATCATTTTCTCTCTTCTTTTACTATTTGTTATGAAAAAAATGAATATTAAATTATTCAAAAATATTAATTATTTTTATTTAAAATATTTAAATTTTTTAATAAAATTCAATTAATTGAAGTGGAGGAAATTAATTTAAAATTAGACACACAAATGTGTCAAAAATATATTTTCCAGTGAAAAAGGATTCATAAGTATAACAGGTTTTTGTATTAAGATTCAACATAAATATAAATAAAATAATATTAATTTGATTAATAATTACATAATTTAATTAATTGAACAATTACTAAACCTTGTATGAAATACTATATAAATATTACCATTAAAAATAATTTAGAAATGTTTTTAGACCATTTTAACCCTTACCTATTTAGTTTGTCCGGTAGTAAAATTTCTTTAATTTTAATAGTAGCATATTTTTTTCCTCTATTTTTACTATTCGTTATGAAAAAAATTAAGATTAATTTATTCAAAAATATTAATTATTCTGATTTAAAATATTTAATAAATTTTATAAAATTAAATTAAGTGAATTGGGGGAAATTAATTTAAAATTAAACACACAAATGTGTCGAAAATCTATTTTCCAATGAAAAAAGAGTTCTTAAGTATAATTAGTTTTTTTATTACAATTAAACAAAAATATAAATAAAATAATAATAATTGGAATAAAAATTACATAATTTAATTAATTTTACTTTTAATAAATTTAAAAATATATAACATTGTAAACTTTTCAAATTAAAAGACTATTTTTTATAAAAATCTTTATTTTCACTATTTATCAATAATATAATATATTCATAAAATAATTAATAAATTACTATATGATAATATAGAAATTATGTTTTCAAAAATGAATATATATTTTTTAATAATATATTATAAAATTTTAAAAAAAATAATTTTAAATTAATTTCACAAAAAGCGATGAAATCGCTGTTTAAAAAAACATACATTTTTAGGCATAAAAGTATATTTATTCTTATCAAATACCCATAGAAAAATTTTATTTAAGGTAGAAAATTTTATTAAAAATATAATATATTAATTTCATTCAACTAATTTATTATTAGTGATAAATTTAATATATTTTGATAAAAACACATTGAAGACATAAACAAGTTTTTCAAAAGAACATATCCTTTATTTTAAATTCAATTTTTAATTTTTATTTATAATTAATTTATAACTAAATAACACATTTTAAACATCTTTGAACCATAAATTAATCATAAATTATTTATTAATATTCATACATTCAAATCCAATGATTAGAATGTAATTATCATATTAAAGAATAATATTATAATAATGTATCTCAATTAATTTAAAATTGTTGTTATATGTAATCCATGCTATCAAAGATATTAAATATATTTGAGAAAAAATATTTCATAAAATCTAATGGTTTAACATTCAACATTAATTAATTAAATTGTCCCCTCATAATTTTATCTCAGTCATAAAAGGGTCAACCTTCATTTAAAACCTACATCATATAGAGGGATAATAAAACATTATTGAAAAGATAGAAAGGGAAATAAGATGGTCCTCTAGAGTGAGAGAAAAATAGGATTCAGAATAAGAGAACATTAATGGAAAGTAAAAATATGGACAAGGTGGAGAAGAAACTCCCAAGAAAAAATTGAGAGTGATAGAGAACATTCTCAATAGAGTGCTAGCAAAAAAAACCAATTTTTTTTTGAAAATAAAATCAATTCATTCAAAATAAAAGTAATATGATTCTTTTTTTATCAATGTCATATTCAATAAGTTGTGGGATTTTTACTGTTAATATAAAGACCATGAAAAAATATACTTTAATTATTTTCATTCCAAAAAACAATTTCACCCTTTGTCTATGAGTCAACCTATTTCGACATCATATCTTACTCTATGAAATGAAAATTCAAGTTGTATTTTTTATGCTTGAAGAAAAACAATTATCTTTTAATGGATCATTAGATCCATAAAATGATGGATTTTTTTTATTCATGTATCAAGATATTTACCAAAACAAGAAAACTTGACACAATATATAAAATTAATTAATTTCTAAAATTTATTCAATGAAAACAATAGTTCAACATAACCCATTCGAGAAATAATTTATCTTAAGGACACTCCAAAATATATCTGAATGAAATTGAGTACCAATGATTGGAATGATTTTATCTCACATCATCCCATTATCAAACATAACATTATCAGGAAATAATTTAAGTCACTCATAATTTCCCATACTAATATTTATATAACCCAATCATTTCTAAAATGAAATGAGATATGCTTCCAAAATACAATTCACTATTTTGTTCCTACATAACCTCTTATCTTTGAAAAAACCCATTTCAATTTATATTTCATTTTTATCCTTGTACTGATAGATGATCATAGTTTGATTTTGAAAATAAAAATTGACTTCATTATTATAGAATCTATCTAGAGAGAGATAATTAACACTGTTATTATCCTCTAATTTCTCTAAAAGATGAATAATAATATATTCGTAAAGATCATTTATATAAATGTCAACTAGAATTCCCAATTCTAGAGTTGGGGATTAGAGTTCATAATTATCATGATTTACTCCAACTATTGAGACCAAATAATATTTCCCTTTATACTTTGTATTTAGGAGATGTTGTGGATTATTATCATCGTTATTCCATATATTAGGGAAATTACTCACATAATTCCAAAAGTCATTAAATATATATTAATGGTGTGTAGGGGATATATTATATTAAACTACATATTCATTCTTTTCCTTGACTTTCTTCTTGAAATTACATTGGCAGTATTTTTCTCAATGGACATGTTTCCCACAATTGAAATTTCTTCATTTTCCTTTAATTAATTCTCTTAACTGATCATTCCTATAGTTTTTTCAAGTACAATGTTGTAAAATTTTGTTCTATTTGTGTGATATGAAACTAGAGATTCCATGAAACCCAATATTCATTTTATTATGAAATGAAATTTGAGGATTTTTAGATTCTATTTCCACATTAAGAGTAAATCGTAAAATTTCTTTATAAAATCCAAATTCCCTTATGGATAATTAATTATGAAGACTATCTTTGAAAAGACATTAATATCGATCAATATTTCATGTAGGGTTGATGATTAAACCATATGAATAAATTGCAAGTATATTAAAATTTTCCTCATTGATACCAATGGATTCATCATCTGTATTCTTAATATCAAATAGAAAATTCTCTATCTTTGTATGTATAATACATGGGATGTACTTAATGAATTACATACTCTTAAAATAATCCTACTATATAGATTAAATTTCATCTCTTTTCCCCATATTATTAATAATATTCCACTATATATTTTCTTCAACTTATAAATGATATATGACTAGCACAACTATTTCATATTCAAAAAAATCCATAATAAAAAATATTTCTTTTGTAAAGATGATATGTTGACCAAAATATGGTGTATAAGAATTCCGATAAATGGTATATGTAAATTGACCAATAAAAATTAAAATTTCACGTTTCTCCATCATTTATAAATTCAAATATTCAACCCGAACCAAGTTAAAACTTATATCTTGAGAGAGTTAAGTGAGCATAGTCATAAAATATTACATCTTAACTACTATTCCATTTATTTTCTCATGAGGACCATCATTTCATTTTCCGTCACATTCTTTTCTGACCCGATTCTTTTAGGTTATATCCTTTGACTAAAACCAAAAATCATGGTGTGAGAAACAGTAATCAAAATTATGAAAATTCATTTATAGTTTGTCTAAATCACGAAACATTCTTTTAAATCTATATCTCTTTATGTTTTATATAGGTAATCCAAAATCATTATCTATTAAAATTCATCATGAAGACTAATAAATAAATTTTTAATTAACAAAAAAATTTCACATGGTAGTCTCAAAATAGGTGCACAGTAAGGGAACACCCACCATACACCTGAATGATGGATGCGATATATTAAACCATCATTTTTTGGGGTTGTAACGTCTAGATTCATCTATACCAAAACTACGCCTTCTTATAGTCTCTAGACATGGGTATATTGTTAGAAAAAACACACAATCTATTTCTTATAAAAAATTTATTATGTCATCCTATACTTATTTTTATCCCTTGGGTTTTCACAAAACTTTTCTAACCATGATCCCCAAATATTTACTAAACCATACACTAACACCAACTATTGAAACCGATGACTTTACAATTTATATATTATGTATTTTTGATTAATATTAAATAAATTTATTAAATAAATTCTTATATAACATAATGGTTTATTGTATTGAGATACTATATTCAAAATCATCTTATTTTTTGAGTGATATTCAATTTCTCCCAAAAAGATCCTCTCACATTGTACTCTTCTTAGATTTAACCTAATAAAAACCTTATTTATAACCTCATGAAAGGAAACATAAAAAAGGGTGATATACCATTATTATAAAATGTAAAAAAGGGTTATATTAATGAAAAATAATGATTAATAATAGGATAAAGGATTGAGAACATATTCTTAACATTTAAAAACCATACCCTTCATTTCATAGATTAAAATCCGAAGTCGTGATAAAATCATAGATGTTTATAAGACATTAATCATAAAGGAAGTCAATAAACATAAACCATGATGGAATATCATAAACATATTAATGTGAAAAAACATAATAAAATAACTTTGTGATCATGTAGAAACAAAAAAAATATTCACTCAACATTATAAGGACCTGAAATTAGACCCTTAAATAACTTTTTGACATCAAAACCAGGACCACACATAAAATTATGGATAAGAAATCCTAATCCCTACATATACTTATGAACATGAAATCCATGTCCACACAAATTATAATAAACATGAAATCTCAATCCATACATTAAATTATAAACATGAAATAAATTTCACAAATAACATATTCACCACATGAGTTCTCTATCTTCGCTTAATGATTTAGAGGGATATATAAATTCAGGCCCAAGCATCACATAATTAAAGTCAGAAAAGATTGATCCACATGATCATAAAACTTTTATCAAATCAAAATATCTAAAAATTAAGTGGGTTTCATTAACAATTCATTATTTCATAACCTTTGGAAATGTAATGAGTATCATAAAATTTTTATCAATTTGTTATAGCATAACCTGTGGAAAATAAATGTGTTTCATAAAAATATTTTCAACGTAATGATAACACATGTTTAGATAGAATAAAGATAGTATCATTGGATCATATACCCAATAATTTTTAGGAAACATCAAATGATTCCATCATAGATTTAAAATGATTTGGAATGACCAATTAGAACCTTTCTTGAGGAAAATACACCACTCAATTTTAAATAACATATATAAAATCTAAAAAATTTTAAATATTAAATGAAGAAATTTATTTTAAAATAATCATTTAATCCATTAAATAAATACATATAAAATTGAGTTTTTATCATGAAAACATTTTCTTTCATTCTGTTTAAATTAAAACAAAATAACCTTTCATATTTTTGGTAGAAAGTAAAAATTACATAATTCATGAAATGATAAGAATGTTTTTTATACCAATTTTTTATTGTAATATTGGGTTAAAAATAGAAATTAATAAAATTGAGGAATATTTAAATCATTTTGAAAACATTTTTTTTATAAAAATAGATATGAAAGAAAAATTACTTTCGATCGAAGATAGAAATAAAGTCGATTTCCTTAAAAAATAAAATTATTATCTTGTGTACATAAGGTGAGTAAAATAAAAATAAAATATATATCATAAATAAATAACCCTATGTTAAGAAAATATGTTTTTTTCTTAAGATTTATATCATAAGTATTCGTTATTAAAAACATAATCATAAACAATGATATTGTAATATAAAACCCTTACCCTTTGGTAACTTTTAAATCATAAGCCACAGGAATAAATAACGTAAAGTGAAATATTAAATATTTTTTAAAAAATCTGATTCATTAAATAATATTTCAAAGGGTATATATATATAATTAATAAATTTCTATTGGTTCCTGACATAACATATATCCCAAAGAAGGAAATTATAGTTAAAAAATATCTTAACCAAGGTCATACTACTTTTGTACGTGTTCAGAGTTCCTGTATAATAAATTTATATTTATTATAAAAATATTACATAAAAATAATCACATATATCATACCTAATAATTTTTAGTTATACTATTTTATCACACATTAATTAACAATTAAATATTAAAATCACTGTTTCGGATGATACTTTCGTTGTTTTTCATGTATGTTTTGGTTCAATAAAATTTTCCTAATAATTTTATCGTGGTTTCATAACCTAAAAAATATTATAATCACATAAAAATCATATATATTAATTATATACATGATTATATTTATAAATAAATATTTTAGATAAATAAATGAATTATATTGTTCCTGGAGATAATGGGCCTCACGTACAAATGAACAGTGTTATCATTTCTATGAGGATGGAACAAAAGAAATGAACATAGTAATTTAACATTAAAGAATAAATTTTATGTCATATATATCACATATTTTCATTAATGTGGCCCTTATTACCATCCAAGTAAAAATAAAATGAAAAATGATTCACATCTCTGCGAGGAGACGGTAGTCTACACGAACACCAGATATATGTTATGATTTTCCAATTGATTGCAATGTATGTAGTTCGATGCGATATTATAATTAAAAAGTTTAAATATGTCATTAATATAATATATATAGAGATACATTAAATCCCTCATTATATTCAATAGTGATAAGTAGTGAGGAAAAATGAATTACATTGGTTTGTGAGGGGGCATTCCACCACACACACGATCGATAGTTTCATTGAACTTTTAATAGGAGAGATGAATATTTTCTATTATATTAGCATAAAAAATAGTATATTTAAGATACTAGTTTTACTATTTTACCATGATTTAAAATTAATTTAAATAGTTGTAATAAGAAATATAGCAAAAACACATTGTCAATAATTATACCTCTTCATCGGACAACAGCTAAAGGTTTATACCTAAAGCCTTGTTATGATGGTATGTGGTCAAAAAATGACTCTAGTCCATGTGGAAGGATGTAATTAAGGGATTGTTTCTAGGATTTTTGAAAAAATGAATTATTATTAATTGTGGAGTAGAGAGTAGAGTGGGTTCCCTTTTATAATTGAGGTTAGTGTAATGATGTTATTTTTTCTACATTTTCAAATAATCTTATATCCCATTCCTAGAATATATGATAAAAATGGAATATTACAAACCCCTAAATGAGATATTTTCTAAAAACATACTTAAAATAATAATTAAGAAATTGTATAGGTCTTTTTAACCCATATATTTGTAGTTTATCCCCTGTAAACTTGTTTTAACATTAATTGTGGAAACAAATTTTTACAGTTTTTACTATTAATTATAATAGAAAATTAATTAAAACTTATTAAATTAAATTAATTCTGATGATTAAAATTATGGAATCCATTTTATCAAATTTATTTTATTGAAGTGAAAAAATTTTATTTAAACTTCAACACCCAAATGAATTAAAAAACATTTTTCCAATGAAATTTGTTTCTTATATATAAAATGTTTTTGTATCCAAATTAATTTTTTTACTACTAATGATAAAAAAATGTATAAATAATAAAATTAATATACTATTTTTTCTTATACAAGTATTTATAACAAAATTAAACATTTTAAATTCATTAAATAATAAAACTAGTTTTAATAAAAATTAATATTTGTCACTATTCGCTGAAAAATATGTCATTTTAAAAAATTATACAATAATTCACTATAAGGTTATTTTGAAATGATTATTTAAAAAATGAATTTATTTTTTAATGATAAATTTTCTTTAAGTATAAAAAAATTAATTTTACACCATGTTTTCATAACATGGGGAAACTACTTTTTAGATATTTGTTTAGTAAAACACATGCTCTATTCATATCCCATTAATAGAAAATTATTAAATGAAATTTGATATATTTGATTTAATAAATATTATATAAATTTCATTTAAATAAGTCAATAATAGTGATTAAATTAATTAAATTATATAAAATCTTATTGTGCACATGAAAATAGTTTTTTATAAGAATATATCATTTATTTTATATTAGTTTTTTTGAATTTATTTATAATTAATTCACAAAAATAATTAATTTCATACAAATTTAATCCATATGATTTTTATAAATTTTCTAGTATTATTCATACTCCCCAATCCAATGGAAAGGTGATAACTTTCACATTTGGTAATAATATATTAATAATATGTGATGTTTTTTTATACTCGTTATTATGTGTAACAAAAATATAGATGAAATGAAATGTATATGAAAATGATTTTTTCATAAAATATTACGGTGTTTCATGAATCCTTTATTTTGTGATCTTTTATTTTATACCAATGTAACTAAATAAAAACCATCTCTAGGATACTGAAGTTGGGGTGTTGCATATGCCCCATTTATACCATTTATTACACACAGGTTATCAATATATGTTGAATTGATCCAATTGACGTCATTGGATTCCTTTATCCATTGTCAGAACCCCACAAGGCCTATCCTTTCATGGGTCTCCAACCAGGTGTACATCTTAAACAATATATTCCAAAATTATTAGGTAAGTCTCAACCCTTCCCCAATTGGTCATATTATCTAGGAGTCCTATATTCATCCTTTCTCTATATACCAATGGGAAATATGTGGTAATATATATCATTTTACTCTAACTTTATGAAACTAGGAAACATAAAATCACCTAATTTATCTTCTATGTTAGGCTAAAAATGGAGCCTATGCATCAGTACCACATAAACAATTTATAATTACCTTTCAAATTGTAGCCTTAGCGACATTAATTTATTGTATATAATATATAACATATACCACATAATGTTAAACTACTTAGAATTGGACCTTGTATTATGAACCTAAAATACAGGACCACATTGTCTTGGTTGCATGACCTGAAAAAGTCGTTTTATTGGGCTCATGATCTATAACTTTAGAATGTGAATAATTATTCATTTATGCACTAACATATAAGGGACAACATTGGTTACTTTTAGATAAATTTAACAGATATGGTGCATCACATTAAGTAGTATCAAACTACAAGGGATCAAATTCTCTTTATAGAGTTATATAGTATGCCCCGATCATTGGCCCAATCTCAACTCCACAAAACCAAACACCTCCCTGATAATGATAAATTATAGATTTAACAGCTGTTTATATTTATATTTTAGTCTAATAGACCAATAAGGAAAAATATAGATCATCTACTACACATATATGTTCACAATGAAGAAAAAATTGCTTTATCCCTCTCATGTCTAAGGTAATTAGTATTGTTACTGGGAAGGATCTCACAGATATGTCTTAAATATATAAGAGACTCCTAAACTATGAAATTAGACCTTTATTGAGATGATTTAAACTCCCGTAATCTTAAAAAATGAATGATTCAATGATTAATTTGAACATGCCAATGACTGCTAACATTTCAAAATTAGGACTCTAGAGAAACATGAAATCATTGGGAACAATATATTGGGAAAAAAAAATGGTGAACCTAATGTGAAATTCATTTACTATATAAGTGATTTATTTACCATACGCTTCTAATTTTGACAATTCATTGATGAGTTTCTTATTTGTGATTTATTATTTGGACCCCCATTATATTCAATTTGAATCAACCAATACACAAAATCAGACAAATTTTTATATCCAAGATATTATAAACTACAATACCCTTTGGTTTTTTCGTAGTATGACCCAATGTACTAGAAAGAAACTTTAACCACCTTGAATTTTGTATCTCAACAATCTTGGTGGGCAATATCACCAACCAAAAACCTATATAGTTAGGTGGTGAACAAAATGGTGTGTTAATATTATCCTAAATAATCCACCCTGTTAATTAAAATATATCTTGAAATCCTATATGATATAATTCTGTATAGTCCAACTCAATAATGATAGGCATGGAGAAGAAGATGTACCTTGTCGTATTATCTAAAATCATGGAAAGAATTTTCCCTAAGATCAGAAACACTTCTCTCCATTATCATAGGTTGGTATAAAGTGGCATAAATTGTATCCTAACTCTTACTCAATTTATTTTAAAGAGGGATCCCACTATTAACAATTATCACTAGTGTCTAACAAAATCAAACCCTAAAAAATATATTAAAGAATATTCTTTTAGAATCCTAGCCCTAGTTATAAAAAACATGACACCCTGAATAAGGCTTAATTAAGAGAATATAGTTCCAAAATCTTAGAAATAGTTTCATACACCATTTCACATTCATAATAAAGAATCTCATCATGTTATACTGTTGAAAACTGAGTAGCTGCATAAGAGTGATTCTACTCGAGAGGATTATTATTTCATTACATTACCAAAATATTGATCATGGTTTGGACACTAATCACATTAAAAAATGTATCCATAAGGATATATTAAAAATGAAAACCTATAGTTATAAAGTACTCAATTTCCCTTATAGAAACTGATATTTTTAAGCCTTTTTGGTATATCTCAATAGTAGCTCAAGGATCCAAGTATCATCCATCAATATGGGAAGAAATCTATGGACATGAAATCCAACCATGTTACCACAATCAAAATCTCTAGAAGTCCTCCCAGGATAATCTATTATCAAGGTACTACCCACGGTACCATAATAAAAAACTATGTAGGTCCTCTTTAGAGCATTCGTTATGAGGGTCCACCCTGTAGTGGAATAATTTACTACTCTAGAGTTACTCAATAGAGATTCAATGTTGAGGATACTCTTTATGCTCCCATAATGATCAAAATTGGAGGAATCCCTATAATAATCCACTATGATGTTATTCTATATAGTTCCGTATTCAACAACTCTGGAAAATATACTCGGACCATTTGTTGTGAAGATCCTATATCAAATACTACAAATAAAAACTCTTTAGGTCCACCACATACCATTATAAATAATTTTACTACCCACAAAACCACAATAAACAGCAATGGAGGTCCTAAAAATATTATCCAATATTAATCTTCTACCAAAAATAATATAATTAACCACTATAGATATAACACACCTAGATTTTATGATATATTTCTCCTAAAATAAATTTAATTTATTTGATAACCTGTGATACATAAAACACCAATACTAAATGAACCATTATATTCTATACCCTAAAAATTTATATTAAATTGATTGAATGTATAGGAGTAACCACATTTTAAAAAAATTTACAAATGATTTAGATAAATCAAATATATCTATTAATAAGTACTCCATTGTTACTAAAGACATTATATGGTTAAAGAACACATTTCCCTAAAAAATGATTATATTTTATGAAAAAATAATAAAATAAAATTTTTCCACTTTTAGTGAATGTATTTGATAAAATTAAATTAATTTAATAAATTAGAATATCAAAATTATCTTTTACTGAATTTATTATTATTTTTGGAAAAGATTTATTTTTTGATTGATAATGAAAAATTCTTAATTTTTTTACAACATCCTTTCCATTTAAATAATTTAAAAAGGAAATTTTTTTTAATATGATTTTAAAAATATCATTACATTAATTATATAATTAATTTTCCTATATAGATTATTGGAATCATTTTTAGGTTTCATTTTGATATAAAAACTCGTTATAGTTAAGAAAACGTTTGTCAAAAATTCAATTTTGTTTCCTTCTATAAGAATAATTTAAATTAAATTCCAATAAATATATGAAATAAATATGATAAAATGGGTTCCATATTTTTAATCATAATAAATAATATTGTTAAATAATTTCAACCTAATTAATGTTAAAATATGTTTACCGAGGGAGGGGTGTTGAACCAAGAGATAAGTGTTATTTTTAAATTTAAATAAGTATAAATAATATATTACGGTCCTATTTTTAACTTACTCTATCATAAAATATTATACCTTTTTATTGGGAGGCATTTTCATTGAACATGACATTATAATATTTTATTCTTTTTGGAAATTCAATATTTGTGCTCTCATCCAATTATAAATGGACACCAACCTTTCTATTTTTCACAAAAATATGATCCATAGAAATATATTTGTCACTAAACAATTATATTTTTAACTTCTATATCCATATATTTGAGGTTAATATCTTTTTAAAATACTATTCTAATTATTATGAAGATTCAATCTAGAAAAAATCTACTGAAAATATGTAATCTTCATACATGTCATATTTAAATTTATTTATTTGTCTAACCCCCATAAATCAATGGTATTTATCATGAAGTAATAACATATATATAAAAAACATACTAAATTTCTATTATGATTATGCACCAACCAATATAAACTATTTATTACATTAAAGGAGAAGTGAAAATAGCACTCATGCATGCGTGTGGACTACCTACTCCACATTGTGATACAATTCATTTACCATCCCCATCATTCAAATATGGGTATTATTATGAATTTATAATTTATCTATTATATTTATGATATAATTACTCTTTTCTATTTATAATATCTAATAGACATTATTTCCTTCGAATCCATTGAAATATGATAATGTCACTCGTGCATATGTGTGGATTACCACATTGATTAAAAATGTGATTTGTTTTTTGATTCTTCTTTACATGGATTAAAATAAAGATATATTTAGTAAATATATATGATACATTTGATTAAATAATTATTATTTATTTTGGAAATATAGTTTTAATATATCTGATTCCATTTATCAAAATCACAAATCAACGATAATGCATATATATGATAAATCATCTCCAAGGAAAATATAATTATTTTTTTCTTAATTTAACTCATATAGATGACATAAGATATATATAATGAATATATAAGATATCTATATCATTATTAATATTGATTATGTGAGGGAACAATAATTAATGTAAAAGGAATAGAAATACCGAACTGAAGTTCTCATGAATAATGAAATAGTTAACTCCTAGAAATGATGATTTTTATAAGAAAATATTAATAAATGATTTTTAAAATATTGTAATAATATAATATAAAGTATTACATGTTTTATAATAATTAGTTTATGAAATAAAAAATTAAATTTATTATTGAATCATTTATATTTTTTTTAAAGAAATTCAATTTTGTGGTCACTAATTTTTGTCTCATATTTATTTCTATGAGACACATGCCATATTCAACAATTTTTTTATGTAGAGTATGTATTAAATATGAATATATTTTATTTTTAATATTATAAATTGTCTTGGTTATTTAAATATTTATCTAATTTTCTCTATTTTCTGACGTTTTTATTTGAAATTTATCAGAGTAGTAAGGATTCCATATTACAATCTCATTATTTATCAATGTTATTTATGATTTTGTTTATGATGATGAACTTTTAGGACCTATATATACATAATTGAATAAAGTTTCTTCTTGTATTGTTATTTCTTTACATTAAGTGTTTTCCATTCATTTTCCTCAATTTAAGATCTCAAAAGATAGAAAAAATGTTTTTTTCAAAAAACTGACATTATTTCTCTCCCCAGCTAAATATAATTTTTCTTCCATAATAATGTTTTCTAATAAAAATGAATTTTTTTAATAATATCTGATTATTTTTGAAATTATTTTAGTAGTTGGATGATGATGATTCTCGCAGTGTTGGAATTTCATTAGAATATAATATTATTTACATATCACCTTTTATAAAAGGGGTGTATGCATAATCAGGAAGTTCATGGCTGATGTACGTTGATGAGCCTAACTCAGTACCTCTACTATCACATATCTTATGATGAAAGAATGCATTATATAAACTAAAAAAGACTTTAATTCCTATATTAATATGATATGGAGGATGAATTCTCAATGATTTATACATCTATTTACAACATTACCATAAGATGCTGAACTACAAGGTATAGTCCCATAATACAACATTAAACTATATCAAAAGAACTATGTTTGTTATAATTATTATTCTTAGAGGATATATAGTAAACCATTAATAGGTTAAATTACATCAATATGAAAAAAAATCTTCCTTTGATGGTGATAAACTCTAGAGTTCCCAACCATGGTTATAATGAAATGAATTATAAATGATGAAGTGAATAATAGAGAAGTTGTGACACACACAATTGTTCCTAACAAAAAATGGTCTTTATCAAGTCATTGGAACATGTTAGAGTATTAATTTATCAGTTCTCGGTAATTATTTCAAAAACATATCTTAAATAATAAGAGAGTCTTAGAACATGTAATAATTTCCCGAAAGGGTATGCTGAGCCGAATCTCCCATCCTCTTGACGAATGTGTGTTCTTAAGCATAATTGAATTCGAAACCACAATGGATCTCCTTCCTTCAGAATGAATGTTTTTTCCTTTTCATGGATGTTCTAATTATTCAGAGTTTCAACTAGATACCTTTATTGTAAAATCAACACAAAATATTGTGCATCCACCCTCAATCACCCAAAACTGAGGATTGGGAGAAACCATTTACTTAATGCTCTATTGAGAACCCGATGGGAACACATTTAATGAATGAATAACTGAATAATTATTAGAATTGGGGACATTGTATCCTAATCATTGGGAACAATACCCCAATTTTTTGAAGGAAATAAAATTGGTTAACCTTACGTTCATAATTCCCAATGAATGCCTCTATTATGACATATCTGACATTGCAAGCACCCATAATCTGAACTACATAAACTATGATATGTCTCTTTACAAGATATGTTGGATGCTTATTAATTCTCAATCCCTCTATTTACATCCGTACGACATGATGAAGAATTTCATCGTGTAGTCCTATCATAAAAAATTAATCTATATCCAATGAAAAATGTTGGTTTTGATTCCATTTCTCACAAGATAAGTAAGAAACCTTGTAGAGGTTTGATACCCTCTTGAAGACACCAAATTACTCCCTAGATGTTAATAACATATTGAGTTATGAAAAATTTATATAAATTAAATCATTATAAAATATTGATAGAATAACAAAGAAGTTGTGATACACATATCTTTTCTTGAAAACACACGGTCTTGATCAAGTCATTCAAAAATGGGTAACAAGTTCTGTATTAGGACTTGGAAAGGATTTCAAGAAAAATATCAAATATATTATAGAATCCCAAACCATGCAATAAATTTCATCAAAAGTTTATGATTAGCGTAACCTAACATCCTCTTGACCAATGTGTGTTCCTAGGCATCATTAGTTTTGAAACAACAATTCACTACATAACTTGAGAAAGAATCTTCATGTTATTCCATAGATGTTGGAATCTTTGTGATTTTACATTAGAGACCAATATAGAAAACATGAAATAAATGATTGTGCAAGAACCCTCAATCACCCACAACCAAGCATCATGTGAAACCATCTAATATTTATCCAAAAAAATAGTGAACCCATTGTGAAAACATATAATGAAAGAATAACTGAACCATTATAATAATTGTGGATATTGTCTCCCAATCCTTTTGAACCATACCCCATTCTTTGGAAATAAATAAAAATGTTGAACTTTCTGTGAAATCATTTAATTGTGTGAATCTTTTATTCAGTTTAAAAGGATATATTTTCTATTTCCCTTCCACACATTTTTATTTGCAAAAAAGGTGATCCCATAATTAAAACAATTAACTATATTGATCCTTTCAAAAAAGAATAATTGACCTATTAATACTTTAATTATTAATGTAATTTATAAAACATATTCTATTATATATGACTTTGTAATAATAAGTTGTCTTGTTTCCTCTTCATAAATTTTGAGACTCCTTACAATAAAATGGAATCATCAAATGTGATAATGTATTCTGAGGCCACTAGAAAAGTTATTAATTAACATGTAACACCCCATCAACTATGAACAACTAGTTTTCACACCATCAATGTGCATAGTTCACAATATAGGTCTTGGACCTGAGTCCTCAATGTAATCCATCGCCAACACAACATCTCTAGTGCTAGTTGGAGAATGTCTTTATAGTGACCCTCATGTTTCATAAATTTTAATTTTAAAACTTTTGACGAATACATATATAATTATAAAAATATACACTCAAAAGACTATACTAGTCTAGTACCATTAGAGAAATGTAAACATAAACATTGGTACATAAATGAACTACATTATCACCCTTATGTTTCTTCCTGACTATCATCCTTCTTAGACACATCAAATATAATACATGTCATCATAAACTAGGGAAAGAGACATAAAAAGGGATCATATCAAATTATTAATAAGGGTAAAAAAGGGAAATATGTAATCATAATAATGAGAATAATGGTATGAGAACATGATCATAAAATTAAATTACTATACCCTGCTTATCAATGATCATATAAATGAATCATGGAATAATTATTGGACGTTCATAATACATGAATCATATATAAATAAAGAATATTATCCATGAAAGAATAACATAGTAACAAAAGATGGAATTGTGTAAAACACATAAGATTACAATATGATGTCCAAATAGAAAATGAATCATTTCCATGATAATCATAATAGTATGGGTTCAATCCCCATACCATCTTGATATTCAGGGTTCTCTATCATAACCATATTAGTATCATGTGTTCACTCATACAATATTTGTAGTCACGGTTCACTCCCATAGCCATATTAGTAGTCAATGTTTACTCCCAAGACAATATTATTATATAATATGAGTCATAAATATTTACCCATTTCATTGGAGGGAGATATATGTCCTACCCATCTCATATTGAAATCATACATACATATTACAAAAAATATTAAAAAATAATATTGTAACCCATGAAATTATATTGGTATCATAAACATTTAATCATATCATAAACTATAGAAAAAGATATAGGATTCATAATCATTTCAGAAAAAACATTACCCCTGAAGTGGAAATAGATTTCATAACATAAAACCTATGAAAGGAAAATAGATTACATAAACCTATTACCCATTATAGAGAAACATATTTCATAAAGTCCATGACATTAAGTATTAACATTCAGAGAATTAATTTGAATGGAACCTTTAGATCATTTTCTTGAAGTCATTAGTAAATTGAACATATTTCATCTTAGATGAAAAATTATTTTGATATATCTTTCAAACAAATTACATGAGGAAAATATTATTTCTTATTTGAAAAAGTATTTTTAATGAATAAAACCATATGAAAATAATTTTCTCAAAAAATACCATGAAAACATATAAATAATATTTAAATAACATTGAAATCATATTTTCCAGAAAAACTATATAATAATCTTTTAACAAAAAAATTCATTGAAATATATTTGAAATCATTAAAAGAAGTCATGGAAATTTTTTGAAAAATATTTCATTGGAAATAATTTGAAAATATATAATGAAATGTTGAGAGTATTTTGAAAACCATTTAATTGAAAATGAATTGAAAACATATAATGAAGTCCTAGAAATGCCTTGAAAACTATTTTTTGAATATTACATTAAAATTTTTTACAGAAATGTTGAAATATTTTTGAAAAAAAATTCATCAAAATTTACATTGAAAACTTATAAAGAAAATAATAAACTAGTTTGAAAACTATTTCTTTAAAAATCACTTTGAAAACATATAATCAAAGCTTAAGAATGTTTTGAAAAACTTTTTACACCAAAACATGTGAAGGAATCTGGAAAAAGTTTTGAACACCATTTCCTTTATGAACTTACAATTGATATTTGAAAATTTTTTGAAAACCTTTTCCCCTGAAAATTACATATTTAGACTTATAAAGAAATTATGAAAAAGTTTTTGAAAAAAATTCAATAAAATTTAATTTTAAAAAAAATCTCAAAAAATAACTTTTTAAACATTAAATGGAAGCTTCATAGAAAATACGTCTAGTAAATCGTTACATGTCATATGTAGTAAAAATAAAATTCCATTTTCACAATAAAATGGTTAGAAATATGGCTTGTTTAGAAAGAGGTAAAACTATTCCTCTGAAAAAAATTTAAAAAGGAAAAAGTGTAATAATTTATTTTCTTTTTAATGGATAAAAAAAGAATATTCTTGGAATCCCTTTTTTCAAAAAGTAGTTTTGAAGGAATACATATTTTTGACTGAAGAGATGGTAAAGCTAACTCTCTTAAAAACTCATTATTAAATATCATTTGTTAAAAATAGTAGAAAAACGGTACCAAAACTTTAAGATATCATAAATAACAATAGGAGAAGAAAATTCATGAGTGTTATTGAAATATATATCATATTATTTCATTAATTGAATCATAATCATAAACAATCTTGATAAAGGATGAGAATGTTTCAATAAACATATTTTTAATTGGAAAATATAAATCACACTCATAATGTAAGAATATAATTTTAAATGAAGCATAAAATATCATTAAAGAAATTATATTCACAATATAACATGTTAAAAAAAGTAAATACACCTTATATAGAAATATAGGTGCAGAACATGGCATCTGTCTTGAAGAAGGAAAATTGAGATGAAAATACTTTACCAATTTGGAGAATTTTGGAACATAAATTTCATGAAAGAAATAAAAAATAATGAATATATAAATACCCATAATTTTATGAATACGAATTATATAATACATTCATGGGAAGTATATACACCACAAAATATAAAATCTTGGTGAACATTGCATGTATATCACATATATAAAAAGTGAGATGAAATTACATTACCTTGTGTATTGACTCGCATTATATTAATTCAAACATCCTTCATAATAAATATATGTTTACTATAAATATATCACAAAACCATATTCTTATATATAATACCATTTATTATTTTTTATGACTTTATATTACCTTCTTGTTAACAATCTCATGTTAATTTTATGTTTCGAGTAATATTCGTTTGGTTTTTTTGATGTGTTTTAAATTTTTAAATCTTTAGTACATATAATTATCTCATGATATCAAGAATGTAAACCATGATATAAATAGAATTTATATTTTTTATATGTCTATTATAATAAATTATTTAATTTATAAGTGTGTAATTCAATACACCATTCATGGAGACGATAGACCACATGTATGCATCAATGATGTTTCCATTTAACAATCGTATTGAAAGAATGTAAGTAAATAAAATAAATAAATATATATATATAATTATTCCATTAGATTTATTATATAAAATATATAATATAAGATCACTTTTATCCATTCTTAATACACTCCATGTACTGTGTTAATGAATCACATTGCTTTGTGGGGGCCGTAGTCCACATTAACTATAACAAAATTATCATAATTACACAAAATGGAATGAAAAAATGTATTGTAAAATAATTATATAAGATTAAATAAAAATAAAAATAATTAATATCATATTTGAATATATTTTCAATCTTAATGTCCTCCATTATAAGTGTCGAGGAAGAATGAACAATCTTCATTTTGTGAGGTGGTAGTTCACCATACACATAAACAGTATGTTCGTTCTTCATTATTTGAGGGTTTGTGTAAATGTAGGTAGACACATTTTTTAAAAAAAATTATAGTATATTTAAGATAATTTTTTTATAGGAATAGAACAAATAGAGTGTAGGGGGTGGACCAATAAAATGAAAGAAAGTATCATGAAAGAAGTCATTACATTTTAATCAGGTAACTCCTTTTGGTTTGGGAAAACAATTAATCGTTGGATTGATTTTGGCCCAAGGGGGGGGGACTCTAGGAGGAAGGGAGGTATTTATTAAGTGTACTGGTAATGAATAGGCTTAATCTATGTGGTTCTATAGGTGTGAATAAGAGGGATAGGTTGTGGCTATTTATAGGGAAATGGAAAGGACACACTTTTATGTTTTCGAAACATGTTAGGTGTACCTATGTTTTTAACTATAAAATGTCATACCAAAACAAAAAAACTCCATAATAGAAGGTAAATGGGAAAATAATTTAATGAAAATGGGTTATAGAAAATCTTATAGGTATTTTGGGTCTTAAATTTAATGTTTCAAACATCGTTAACCTAATTTTTCACCTAAACATTTTAATTAATTAAAATCACTTTTACAAATATTTTTCAGAAAAAACAATGTGGAACTTATTAGAAATGATAAATTATTATGATCCCAAATATTTAATCCATTTATAAAAATTAAAATTATATATGTTGTAGAAAATAATTTAAAAATAATATCACTCACAGAATGGCACTGTGAGTTTTTAAGTAAAAACATCCAAAACATTACTAAGCTGTTATACCCAAATTTCAAAGTTAAATTGATTCTAATGAACTTAATTAGATTAATTAATAAAATTATTATGTAATTAAACTATAAATCCAATTTAAAATATAATTTATATTTATAAATGAATAAGAAAAAAGACATTTAGAAATTAAAATTGAGTATTTGGTACAATTCATTAAAATAATATTTTACAGTGTGCCATGAAATTAAAAATATTAAAGAGATTCAATTATTTTGAAAAAGAATATTTGAAAAAATCTGAGGGTCTTACAGACATGGCCTAGGAGTTCCACATCAACATATCCAACCCATATTTGTAGGTGTATTCATAAATCCTCTATAGAATTAATCCAAACCAGATGAATTCTCCATGATTAGATGAAATAGAGGAGGTCTCCATTATTGTCACATTAAACAACATTGTGTCCATACCCTTAGTACAGAACAACACATACCTTCCCTGCCTCATGGAGGTGGAATATGATGATTGTTACATACACTCAACCACTTAGGATATTCCTAAGATAAATCCTACACATTCTGTTCATCATTATCGAAATTTGGTTTAAATTCCACAAGGATCCCTAGAGTATTTTGTGACTATCCCAACCATCAAAATTCCAGAATCCCAAATGAGAAACCACATAGGGTATAAAAATAATGAAATAATAGAGAAGGATTATATCCATATTACCAGAAATATATCATAATTCCAGTGATGTATATTGATAGTGGCCCAAAATGAGTCCTAGATTATCATTAGATAGAAGTCATTAACTACATCACATCAATCCACATGGACTATGGAATTTCAGGGAGAACCATATCCCATTGGGATATGGTATTGTTTTTAATATTACCCCTAGGATAATATTCCACATGGGAACTAACTGAAAAAACTAATACAATGGGAAATAACTCGAAAAAATTACATCGGGCGGCAACCCACCAAATAGTATAGTGGGAACCGTTCTTTCAAATGACATATCTATAACCAAACCATCTAAAAAGATTCATCATTGAAGGAGAATAATAACATTATTATATCTCCATCATTATGATATCATCCATATATAAGGATTTCTCAACAAATTTAAAAAATAACACTCTAAAATATTGTAATCATACAATTCTTCCATCATCAAAGTCACATCAAGTTATCCCATCACTTTCCTTGTGTAGATGTGCTCAACTTTATATTGCATGCATCTACATAAGGTATTATCGACCATGTTGGTATTTCAGAGATAAAAGTCAATGAAGAATATGGAATATGAGAACATTGGACTCAGTCGCTCAGGTGCATATTGAGACTCCCATCATCATCTATCCACCCTAGAATTTACAAAATAATGGTTGTTGTTATGAATCCTACATGTCATCCACTTAAGTGTGGCAATGAAATTTCGATGGAGGAGAAGATCACTCAACTCCAACAATAGAATAAGGATCTATAGGATATAAGAAATGGAATAATCATGAGACCTCTTCCCTAGAATTTCATACCAGCACCATCCTTCTAATTCCTTCCTTATAGAGAAGTTCCACAACCTATATGGATAGGGGTGTTTTCATATTATTTATCCCTTCATCATGTGAAATTTAGACATTGTTTCACCTCACCCCATCAGAAATGGCTGGAAAATTTCCATATTTTTCACCCACATCAGTGGTACTATAGAATCCATCTGACCTATGTAGTTTCGAAAAGCCCACAAAGGGAGTCAGGTTCCTTTTATTTTTGGGAAATCATGTATCTTCCAAGGCCCCCAATAAATCATCACATGAATATGAAAAAATAAATACCACTACCCTACACCCAAAACTACAAACTCATCCATATGATGAGTCAAAAAAATGTAATTTTAGAAAATAGGAGAAGTAGTGTGTTAAACCATCCATTTATGATACACATTAAATTTTATACACTCAATCGAAATGTTTCAACAAATAATTGGACTACGTTATCAAGAATGGATTTATACAACTCACAATAATGTGGAGGCTGAGTGAGGTGGATTTAACCGACCATGAAAATCACTACACCAACCACTAATATCTCAAAAACAGAAGGGAGATTTTATTTATCATTAATAATTGAATATAAATTTTTTTAATTAATGTTTTGGTATAGATAGAGGATCCTGAATGTTAGGAAATATGTACAAGAGTAATCCTCAATCCATCAGAAATGTCTCTCTCTTAATGAGTTATTAAATGATACATCCTAGTCTCATGAAATTAGAGTGCATGATAACTTCCCTATCACATGAAATTAAAATTAATTATACATCTTAGTCACATGATGTTAAATGGAATTACAATGTTCTAGACTCATGATGCTAAATTGCACAACAATATTTTGTTCGGATGAACTTAAATTGTTTGAAAATATTCTTGCCACATGCTGTTAAACTCAATCAAACACATCCCATTCATAGGAAATTAAACTTTGATACATCTCAATCTCTCAGAGATATAAGAACCATTAGTTGGAAATTATATTTTCTAGAAGTCCCGCTGATGCAGTACAATCGTGACCCTAATAATATCATTAAAACCCTTAAGTCTATTACTAAGGGAATTACATGACATGTTACTTATCTATAAACTCAAATCAAGGAATCAAGGACACATTGTCAGATGTGGAAAGATGAATACCAGAGGGAACATTCTCATACCACTTCAAGCTAAAAAAATTCTACTATCATATATGAGTAGAAAGAATGGGGTTGAGACAAATCCATGACCCAATGCATAAAACCCATAGATGTATTTTTATCGTGCGAGGGTGACGGGATTTGGTGTACATATGCACTATAATTAATGACATTAATCAACATAAACTAGAATATAATATAATCCATGTTTATATTTCATTACTTACCCTATGAATGTAATGTGCAGATTTTAAAAAAGAAATACTATGTTCAACATCGTACATGATACGCAACATCGAGCTTAAATAAACAACTAAATATCATTATTTAAGTGTTACCATTATAACATAGTTGTTGGAATAGATTTAATGAATAGTGTTAAAGGAATAATGAATATATGGTTTAAAAATGATTATATAATGATTCATTGGTTACCAAATTTATTAGAAATGAAAAAATAAAATTGAATATAAAGGATGTTTTTTAATGAAAACCTATATAAATTAGAATAATTGTGTTTATAATATCATATCACACTTATTGGATAATATTAATGCATTATAAAATAAATGTGATGTTAAAATTCATATTATATGTTTATTATGTAAGATATAGGAACTACATAAATGTTAATCCCAAAAGAATTATTTTTTTAAAAAGGCATTTTTACCCCCTTTTGATGGAGAACCTATGACCAATATAGTTTTATAAAATTATATATATTCTATTTGAAAAAATACAATTCTTATTAGGATTTGGGATATCATAATTTACATTGGGTTGAAATTTGGTATATTTATGATAAAATTAATTTTTTAATGAATAGTGAAGGAACTAGATTTTTATTCAAAACCACATTTTCATGTAATTTTCTTAAATATTTATATTTTACTTTCAATTTTTTTAAAAGTAAAATTGGATTTTGTATTTATCATTAAATCCAAAGCTGTTCATTGGAGGTAATTTCCTGTAAAGACCCAATATTTTATCAATGGAAATTACCATATTATAATTATGTCACATAATCACATGAAATCACAATACAATGAACTACTATGTACTTTCTGGCCTTTATACATAATATTGTCACTTATGTGACTTGTATTATGAAATTATGACATACATGGTTGTGATCGGAATGATGTTTGGAGTCCGATAAGTAAAATCTAATTTTTGATGAATTGTAACTGACCCTTATGAATAGTAATGTTACCCTTATTAATAGTAATATAACCATTATGAATAATATATTGTTCCAAAGAATAGTAGCCCAACACATGAATGCACAAATAAAATATTGTTATCTCATAGGTGATAATATGACCCTAGTAAAATTATTAGTATTTTTGTCAGTCATAAATAATTAATAAAAAATAATTAATTAATTTAAAAGAAAATGTATTTTCCTATAAGGTGTTCTTAAATTAAAATTTTCATGTACTCTAGTTTTAATATAATTTTCGAAGACCATACGTAATTTTTGAATGCATTATTAAATTAGTTATAGTTTTAATATTTGTATGTTTCAAGTAAATTATGATTTTAGTTTGAAATTAAATTATTAATATTTAGAAAAATATTTTTCAAAAATGGAATTCATTTTTGGATTCGACGCAGTAAAACATTTTAGGGTAAAATTATAGGATATTTCTAAAATACTTGAATTTTTAATGAATAGTAAATTATGATAATTGACGATAAATGCTAAAACAGAAATTTCTGCATCATGATTGAGTAATGAATGATGTAAATGGAAATTGGTTCTAAAATAAATGCACATATTACTGTTTTTTGTAATATAATCAACACTATTACATGTCTTATTGAAAAATATTAAACTAATGATTAATATATCCAAAAAACCAACCTTCCCTCCACTATAAAATCCAAAAACACTCCATTCTTCTCTGAACTCCTCACAAAACATTTTCCATCCCTCAATTCTTCCCAAATCTATCTTCAAGATCATACCACATTTCTAGAAGCCTTTTTTCTTGTAAAAGGTAATAATACTCTCCCTTTAAGAGGCTCTCAAGGATGACTAAATCAAGAGCTAAACTCCTCTGTTTTTTTCTTTCATTTTCATTTCATGTTCCTTTGTTTTCATTTCATTCATAACCTCTCCTCATTCTAATGGAATGAAAAATATTTTAATATAAATGTATTGGAATTTTGTTATGCTAATGGGATAATTCATTATCATATCTCCTTTCCCATCCTTTTATAAGAATGAAATGGAATCATCGTCCAAGATGTGTTAATTTATCCCATTCAAGGATGTCGAGTAATCAATTTCTATAACCATAATAACTTAAGGTCATGAAACCATTTTTTTCCTAAAACATACTAATAATTAGTTATTTTATCTTATCTTATGTTATACAATCCTTTTTTACACATGAGGTAAAATAATAACACAAAACTAGATAATTGTGTGAAAAATCGCCAAATTAATCCATGTGTTTATCATTAATGTTTCATATAATGGCTCACCTTCACTCCAAATAACCAAATAACTTTTATAACAATGTAATATTATTTATGTTAAATAGTTTCATATAACATCAATTTTGTACAACCACTCTCATCATACATGTTTATCAGAACAAGAAAATAAGTGAACTGATCATTAAATCCAAGCAAGAAAATGCCCCCAAACATTGAAATTGACCATCTTAACTCATAAAAAAGAAATGGATGAACTAAATAAGGTTATAATAAATCAATAAAATTATTTTCAGGTTCTGTAATTATTAATTAATTAATAATATTGTATTATTAAGGTCAATAAGATCAAGCGAAGAACAACATCGACTAAAGGTAAGGGATCCTCTCTTTCTCACATTTATTCAAGAATCTCCTCTATGTTATGTCCTTTTATGTTTGGATTTTAATGATGGGTTATTATTTGTAACCTTACACATACTAACCTCTTTATTTACAAAAAAATATAAACCCCCTTATCACCCTTTAATATATCCAATGTGCGCCCAATACCATACCTATATCCCGTAAGGTATTCTACCGAAACCTCCTATATTCCATCAGCTTACTCTATTTTTCTTTTCATCCAAATGAAGTTGTATATTGTTTTTTCATGAAAAAATTATACATACTATTTATATTCTCCAAACTCATGTTCCAATATTCATCCCTCATTCTCTTTAATTGATATAATTTTTTTAAATGATTTTTTCTCCAATATATCCCTATAAGAAAACCCGTTTTAAACGAAATTCCCAAATTCATACCCAATTTAAAGTACACTAGACAATTTGTTTTTAAGAAATAATTATATTTATAAAAACCTTATTTTTTAATGAAATCATTTTTAGTTGACTTATAGTATTATATAAAATTTTACTAACTATTTTGTTTTAAATTCTCATTAATATTTTCCTTCAAACCACACTAAAATGATTCAATGAAAAAATTTCTTAAATACTTGAGTTTCATGTTGTCAATTATTTTTAACATATCTTACCATGTTATATTACTGTTTTACCTTTTGAATGACCATGCATATTTTAGTTACTTTCTATCATGGACAATTGTTTGATATTCCCATTCATTTTACTTTATGACATGATTATGATACTCATTTCATTCCATGGGTACCCTTATTTTTATGTATGACTAATTATCTATAATTCATTATATAGAAATATTATTCATGAATATTTAAATATGGGTGCACCTTGATAGAACTCCAATTCATTGGGTATAGTTGAGTATCATGATATGTATTGTGCAGCGGTCATGGAGGTTCGCCTTGAATCGTGATACCATGTACAATAGTCTCAGTTGTTAACCATGACTTGTGATCCTATATCTAAAATTAGCCTTGAATCATGATGAAATAATGTTTTATGTTTCTACTACATTATTAAAACTCTATTTTTATATTATCCCATATTTATATGTTATGATTCCACGGGATCCATTAATTTATATATCATTATTCCATGCCTTCGATACCATGTGCTAAAGCTTCTTTAATATCCATTTCACTTACTGCGATTTTATCTCATCAATTTGTTCATGTTATCGACATGTAACAAAATGATGATTTATGATAACAATGGTAGTTAGGAACTCTTTATTAATATAAAATAATAAATGTTTTATTTAGTCCCATGTTTTTGGTTTTATGTACCTAGTCTTCCAAGAAACTAGACTTCATGATCTGTGGATTCTAATAATACATTTAATTATGCCTAAAATCAAGTAATGATATGTGTAAAAGGTTAGGGTTGCTATAGTTTTTATTCAAGGATGGTGTAGTTGTCTTTGGAGATTAGGAACAGATAACTTTAGTAATAACCTTAAGGACGAGACTAAGTATATGAAAACATCTCTACATTTTAGTTTGTATAGAGTAAGTGGTTTATCAAGAAATAAATCCATCTCTAGATACCAAAAGGTAGAGGTGGAAATGGAATAGATTCATCTAGGGGTAAAAACAATTATTTTATCTAGACTCAAATTGGAAGTAGTGCATGATAATGGGACTTACAACACATTTGATTTGACACTCCTAGGGGATAGGATTTGGTAAATTCATAAGAATAGTATTAACCATTATTAAGGGAATAAAATAAAGAATCCCATAAAATTATATGTTAAGAAAAAGATCAAGGATGACCTAGATTTAAACATATGGAATCACAAGTTAGAGTATATTTCCCATTTAGAAGTGTATCATCTTATGTTAAATGTTTCATTTTATGATTAATAGCTAAATATTCAATCCCTAAAATTGTTTGTTCTTTTTCTTAGTTAATAGTGGGAAATATAAGATCACATTTTAAATAATCAATGTGATAGGTAATGTAAAAATGGAACTAATGATATTCATTATATAAGGGGAATATGTAAAAAAATTTCATGATATTACTTTCTCAACCGAATCATATTATGAATAATAACATGAATCAAGGGGGAAAACCTACTCCTCTAAGGAAAAATATGTTTCCATTGAATCCTCAATTCAAAAAATGAATCCCATGTTTAGTGGATATTATACTCCCATCCTCGCGGAACTATGGATTAAGTCTATTGAAAAGATATTCTATGTCCTCCCATTCTCAGAAAAAGAGAAAGTAATACGGGAAGTTTATCTTTTTTTATGGGAAATCTGATCAGTGGTGCCACTAATTCAGAATATGATCTCCCAAAAGTGAATTGATTCCATGTATTAGGATTAAGTAAATGGAATTTTTTCAATAAATATTAACCTGGAACCCTCTGTCTTATGATGAATAGAGATTCCCTCAAACTCAAGTAGATGTAAGATGAGTAAATTAGGGAGTGGAATTATCTAACCCGTGAAAATTGACGGCTTGTGATTATGAGGCCTGGTGTGCATGGAAAGAGTTTTCTAAACTTTTTTATGGTACATTTATTAAACACGGGAGTGGAATTATCTATCTTTTGAACCAGTGCTCGGATTAAAAATCTGAGGGCACTATTGAATTTGTAACACCAGGATTTGATTAAGGAATTATGAACTACAACCACAATAAGTTGGGTGTAAAAGAACGGTTTTCAGACTTTTAAAAGAATAATTAAATAACAACGTTATTTTATTTTCATTCCTTTTTCTATTCCAATAGACAATCGGCGGTGGCTGGACCAACAACCTATCGAGCCCTAAAATGGATTTAGTCCTCGATTTGTTGTAACAACACCATTGAATTAATAAGGATCAATAATTAATTGAACCCCATTAATTCCACGTGTGTTACTCAACCTCCCCCTATCCTATTTATATGGATCATGTGGAGGAGAATTGGAATGGCTTCACCATGCAACAAATTTCAGATAAAGTACCATGATGCCAACCACATGGAATATGGGACTAGTTGTGGTGAGCGGTGATGAGGACCACCAAATCACAACCAAATAATGATGATTGAGTTTCATCATTGGAGGATTGTTGTGGAAATGATGAATGCTTACTCTTCCTCATACGCAGAAGTTCTCTAATGATCTTGAGGTAGGGATTTATCTTGTTTTAATTTCAAGAGATTGTTGAATGATATTCTTCCCTCATGTTATCAAGAAAACATAGAGGGCGCGGGCCAAATGAAAAAGGCCCAGAACCATTGGTAACTATTTTTATCATTGTGTGCTTTACGAGTAAATTTTCGGGTTCGACGAAACCCAAAATCGGGGGTCACGATGTGAAGGAGACAACCCAGGGAAGACTGTCAGCACAACACCAGTGCGACAATACCAGCGCCCCATGAAGGTAGACATAAGAGGCTGCTAGAAATGGCTAGCGGTGATGGAGGTAGTACATTTTCATTTACCATAGGATGAGGCCACAACTTTTCAGCTGCTATATTCGAGCAGGGCGTCCGACACTGGCCGGCCGTAGAGGCAGAGTAGCACGCCGTTGCTTGCCGATGGAGATGACCTCAACACAAAGTCATGGTGGAGAAGGAGGGACTCACCCCTGTGGGTACTACATAGTCTAGGTGGAACCATATGGTGCCTCTTCTTCACCCCCGAATGGTTTAGCTGTCCGGGAGAAGGGTGTGTGTTACCCCCCACATTAGCTAGGGAGGGTCTCATCTAGAGGGTTGTGCGAGCCTAGCAGGCTTCACCACACTGTGGGTCGGGCCAGGCCAGACACCGCCCAAGAGACCTAGAGGGTTGGGCCCATAGTGACCTAGCCTAATAAGGTTAGACCCAGATCGGGTTGGGTTAAACCGAACTGGGCCATGTTGGACCAGACCTGGACCCTTCTAGGCCCAGTTTCGCTAAGAGAGACATATCTTGAAATTTGGGTGTCTATTTGACAAACAGTCAATAGTGATTGAACCCTTGGAGCTAGACTATTCTTCTAGTATACTCCACATATGTTTTGGATAATTTTGGTGTATTTTTGGGTTGGATCGGATCCAAATCCAACTTGGCCCTTGGAACTAAAACACCTATAAGTCCCAGACTGAGTGTCTGATTGATGCGTCATTCATCACGTTGGAACACTTACGACATGGCGGTCCTTTGATATAATTTTTCATGGAGATTAGTGGATGTTGATGTAGTAATGATGGTTTGAGGATATGATCCTCCTAGAATCATGCGTACTATGAGTGGGATTCCAGTGGCTAGAAGTGTGGTGGAGGTTGGAGACAGTTCATAGAGAGGCTAGTACCTAGAGATCCTATGTAGATCTGCACTAATCTTGTGTGGGTTAGATCCTATCTGGATTAGTGCTCAATGATCCTTTGTGGGTCAGCACATACCGATATTGTGTGGGTCAGAGGGGGTTAGTACCTATTAATCCTATGTGGGTCATACTTCTTACGGTCAGCATCAAAGCATCTCGACTGTATAATATGATGGTGATTTATGATTAGTCATATGTACTTCAGTACTTATACCTATTGTGAACTGAGTCTTTACCTTTTTGTTAATTTTACCTTCGTGGTGCTACCTTTGTGGTACTTTTACCTTGTTGGTGTTACCTTTGGGGTACATTTACCTTCATAGTGTTACCTTAATGGGGTTACCTTTGTGTAAATTTTACCTTCATGTAGTTACATTTTGGGTATTCTCCATTTGTGGATTAGTTGTTAAAATGTATTAAAAGATGGAGTCTTAAGTTTCCTTTGGATGGAAATGAGTATCTTTTAATAACATAGGATTATTGATTAGTCACTGAAAGTGTATAATATTAATTTTTAATATCTTTATATTCATTTTTCCAAAGTCCATAAACATTTTTTTTAGTGAATTACATAAATAGAACTTCATTTCTCATCAAAAATGCAATTCATGTTTAAAATGAAAATTTGGGCCCAATCATTCATTTGTTTGTTGACAATATTATATTCATTTTATGAATTTGAAATTTTGGGATATGATTGATCGCTTTGTTTGGAACATTTTATCTTTTAGGTCCGATGGATGAATCCCAAAGGAAGATGGATAATTTTGCGCCTGAAACCAGAAACTTGCTGGAAAAAGCATAATGGGCCTAAGGCCCATCAAACAAATGTGGGGCCCAGAAACCAAGCCCAATGAAGCTCATATTTATACATTAGAAAGATAATAATATGAGGATAATTTTATTGAACTGTGGCCAGAGCTAATTCTGAAGTATTCATGATGACAAAGGGATATGAAGTTAAGTTTTAAATGGTGGACCCGACATTAATGCACAGAAATCCGTTCCACCATTTCGACCATAACATCCAAACGGATGAGCCAAATTTCCTGAAATTTTGATATATTTTAGAAGACACATGTAAGAAGATATTTTATATTTATGACACCTTCGGATTCTTCCATATTAAGTGTTAAAATCACACGTCAAAATGGAGGACGAATCTGGACAGTTTTCCGGGTCAACTTCGAAACGTCAATTTCCTTTTGATTCATCACCCTCCTTTTGACTCTCTTAATTGTTGGGGGGTGAATTTAATGCTGGGGGTGGACATAAGGCTCCTAATATTCATATATAAGGAGCTGATGGTGAAGGGAATAATCATCTAACATTTTCCTTTGAATCCAAGTTTTTCATTCAATTGTAATTTGTCGCTTTCGTTTTGTAATGTCATCATCAATTTTTCCCATGTAAGTTTTTCTTTCACGTTGAGTATCTTAATAAAATTTGTTCTTATTATTTATTTTTTCTTTTTATTTTATTCACACGTTGATACCGTTGAATCTAGGTGTGAATTTATTCACACCCGCACTTGTGAATTCATCACACAACGGTGGAGTGTTCGTTCTTTTAATAATTTACTTCTTCAATTCCGCCCCCATAAGTCTACATCCTGCTTCCATTGGTAGAATAGCATCAATGGAGGGCTAACCTCTTAAGGGTTGATCCAAGGGAGTAGAAAGGTCATGGATTTAATGTTATTTCATGTAATTAATATTTAAATCTATTCGTTATTTTAGTATTTCCATTTGATGAGTTACATTCTTTCTCATCTTTTCCAACTTTAACGATGACACATTTTGAGTGCTAGTATGATCTATTTCATTTGAGTGATCATTAAAGTGATCCTCAAAGGTAATTAATGATTGGCCTTGGAATTGTGTAGGGATTAAATTGGTGAATAATTTGGAAGAATTATCTCATTGTTTGGATATGTCTTGAATTAATGACATGAAATTTTCTAAGAAAAGAAATTCATCCAATCCACCCCAAGAAAAACCCTAAGATAAACCCACCATCAATAATTGTTTAGTTCACATCATTTTTTTTATTATATCTTATTTAAATTATATATTTAGTTCTCCAATTAAAATCTACCTCAAAGTTGTCCACTTCATAGCCAATCCATCAATAAATCATTGCATCTCAAGGTTACTTCTTCGGTCCCTGTGGATTCGATCCCTACTTGTACTTCAACGACCGCTTTTACCGGTAGGGTAAATTTGGGCGCAACCAAATTTTGGCGCCATTGCCGGGGACCAAGTAAGTCACCTTATAACATCTTTCTATTCTCTCTCATTTCTATTTTCTCATCCCCATTTCTCTTCTCTTTTCCCATTTCTTTTTTTTGACCCCTGAAAATCATGATTCCAAATTTTCAAATAAATCCAATGGCGTATAATCAAAAATATCCCTTCACAAACTCAGGATGGAATCAGTTTGAAAATTCACATTGGGAATCACCAACCTTTTTTAATCAACATTTGAATGAATACCCCACCCCTGATAACATGAACAAAATTTGTAATGATGAAGGTTTAAAAGAACAATTTCCATACCTATCAAGAATGATTCAAAAGATGAATAATGAAGAAGTCCATGATGTCAAAACATCTATCAATCCTAATCCAGAAACAATTCTTCAAAAATTGTGTGAACAAATGGAAAAAATGAATTCAGAGGTATCAAGTTTCAGACAAGAACTTCAAAGCATTAAAACATGTGTGGACCCCATTCTCACTCGAACCATCCCTTACTCAATATTGATAGAAGAATCTTGTAACACACAAACCCCTCAAGCCTTTATTGAAGAACCAACCATTTGATTTGGGATAATTGAAGATAATAAAGGAATTATTGATGGGTGCTTAAATCAAGAGGAAATTAATTTTATGGATTCACAAGGGGAAAATTTGACATCATGGACTGAGTTTCCTGAATATAACACCATTAATGATTTTTCAAAAACACTAATCACTGAAAAATTGGGAGAAATACCAAACATTGATCCCACACACACTTCTGATATTCAACTGGACAATTTTCAGGATGAATCTTATTTTCAAAATGAACCAATTCGTTCTAAATGTTTTGGAGAAGAAACTGATTTTGATTTAATTTGTCAATCTCCTTTAGGAAATTTCAATGAAACTGAGCTCAAAATCATTATCCTTCCTTCCCCAGAAAAGAATTACATCATAGGTGATAAAAAGGACCTTGTAGTTTTAGTTCATTCATCTAATGAAGACAATAATTTTGGAATGGTCATTGATGTCTTAGGAAAGAATATAAGTTCAAATCAATCAACAATTTCAGATATTCCTTGGATTTTACCAATCATTGTGGAAAATAGGATTTTACATGAAACAAATTTCAAAAAAATAATCTATCTCAGTCTTATTGAAGTGGAAAAATATGGGTTAATTAAAATGCTGAAAGTTGGAATTGGATAAGTTGGGGGGTAAAACTCGAGCCAACGACGTTAAACAAAAGCGCTGCATGGGAGGCAACCCATGGTTTTCATGTTTTCTAATCATTTTTAATCATTTTATTTTTCATATAATAAATTACCATAGACTGCTGACCTGTTCTTCTTTTATGAGTAAGGATGGGTATGAAAGGGGAGCGCCATAATCATCCGTGTCATGTGGCGTGATCTCTGAGTAATACCTTACCTAGAAAATATAAAGAAGACAATGTATCATCAGTTTATTTTGTTTTGTTTTATTTTTTTTATAGGTTAAAAAAAATAAAAGGACATGTTGAAATCCATAAGGAAAATCCATTCACCACAATCCAAGCTGCTGAGACTCAAATCCAGGATTGAAGGGAGACTATGGCATGCGCTATCATCATCAACCACCAGGTGACTTCATTCCATGATTTTCATTTTAAATTTCTTCATTGAACTCCTCTCCTACCCCCTTCTAACTTTTCTTTTCTTTAAACACTGGGGACAGTGTATTCTAAGTTGGGGGGGGATAAAAAATTATTATTTTTGAATAAAAACATGCATGAAAAGAAAAATTCCATTAACCTTGAACATGATAACACACATTGGAAAATCTAAAATTGGATATCAAATAAATTTTGCATGCCTTTATTCTGATTTTAATGCAAGTTTAAGTTCATGATCATAGTTTTTGGAAAGTGCAGTTGTCCGATGTGATTTTTCAAAGTTTACATTTTCATCCTCTTAATAAAAATTTCACAATACACGTCTACTGGATCGTGGGTGTAAATTTGATTTCTTGGGTCCATTTCATTATAGCATAGGGTTCTGGGGTCACTTTTAGTTTAATTTGAGTCTCCAAAAAAAAGAAAAAACAAGAAAAAACAAAAAAAAAAGACCACATAGAGCAATGTTTTGTCCAAATGCGTGGCATCCGGCACTTGGGGATCGTGACTCCATAGTTGTCTTGCCCAGAGTTAGGCTTTATATCTCTATTGTAGAGCATGAAATTGATAATATGTGTGGCGTCCGACACTTGGGGATCGTGACTCCATAGTTGTCTTGACCAGAGTTAGTATTTTTATATCTATTGTGGTTAAAAAAAATAAAATCAAAAAATAAAAATAAAAAAAAGGATACTCATCTTAAGGTTTAATGTGATTCCCACCTAGAACTTCCATTTTTTCCCCTTGAACAATAAAATGGGCCCCATATCTTTTATGATGCACAACACTTTATCATGATTAATTGGAATTGGATGAAATGTGGCGATGAATTTGAACAAAGGAATGGGCTTGGGCTTGGGATATGCTTATGGACCTAGCCTGTTTTAAATTATTTTCATGGGTTTTCATAATTTTTTTTTGGTATTAGATATTTGGGTGAGTAATGTGTATTAAAATGTTTTTGGAAAGGGGGATTTGAATTTCATATTTGTAATTTATTTTGCTCAGGACTAGCAAAACTCAAGTTGGGGGGTGTGATTAGTCACTGAAAGTGGCTAATATTAATTTTTAATATCTTTATATTCATTGTTCCAAAGTCCATAAACATTGTTTTTAGTGCATTACATAAATAGAACTTCATTTCTCATCAAAAATGCAATTCATGTTTAAAATGTAAATTTGGGACCAATCATTCATTTGTTTGTTGACAATATTATATTCATTTTCTGAATTTGAAATTTTGGTATATGATTTATCACTTTGTTTGGAACATTTTATCTTTTAGGTTTGATGGATTAATCTCAAAGGAAGATGGAGAATTTTGCGCCTGAAGCCAGAAACTTGCTGGAAAAAGCATAATGGGCCTAAGGCCCATCAAACAAATGTGGGGCCCATAAACCAAGCCCAATGAAGCTCAAATATATACAGTAGAAAGATAATAATATGAGGATCATTTTATTTAACTGTGGCCGGAGCTAATTCTGAAGTATTCATGATGATAAAGGGATATGAAGTTAAGATTTAAATGGTGGACCCGACATTAATGCACAGAAATCCGTTCCACCATTTAGACCATAACATCCAAAATGCTGAGCCAAATTTCCTGAAATTTTTAGATATTCTATAAGACACATGGGCGAAGATATTTTATATTTATGACACCTTCGGATTCGTCCATATAAAGTGTTAAACTCACATGTCAAAATGGAGGACGAATCTGGACAGTTTTCCGGGTCAACTTCGAAACGTCAATTTCCTTTTGATTCTTCACCCTCCTTTTGACTCTCTTAATTGTTGGGGGGTGAATTTAATGTTGGGGGTGGACATAAGGCTCCTAATATGCCTATATATGGAGATTATGGTGATGGTAATAATCATCTAACATTTTCCTTTGAATCCAAGTTTTTCATTCAATTGTAATTTGTCGCTTTCGTTTTGTAATGGCATCATCAATTTTTCCCATGTATGTTTTTATTTCATGTTGAGTATCTTAATATAATTTGTTCTTATTCTTTATTTTTTCTTTTTATTTTATTCACACGTTGATACTGTTGAATCTAGGTGTGAATTTATTCACACCCGCACTTGTGGATTCATCACACAACGGTGGAGTGTTCGTTCTTTTAATAATTTACTTCTTCTTCAATTCCGCCCCCATAAGTCTACATCCCACTTCCATTAGTAGAATAGCATAAATGGAGAGCTAAAATATTAAGGGTTGATCCAAGGGAGTAGCAAGGTCATGGATTGAATGTTATTTCATGTAATTAGTATTTAAATCTATTCGTTATTTTCGGATTTCCATTTGACGAGTTACATTCTTTCTCATCTTTGCCAACATTAACGATGACACATTTTGAGTGCTAGTATGATCTATTTCCTTTCAGTGCTCATTAAAGTGATCCTCAAAGTTAATTAGTGATTGGCCTTGGAATTGTGTAGGGATTAAAATGGTGAATAATTTGGAAAAATTATCTCATTGTTTGGATATGTCTTGAATTAATGACATGAAATTTTCTAAGAAAAGAAATTCATCCAATCCACCCCAAGCAAAACCCTAAGATCAACCCACCATCAATAATTGTTTAGTTCAAATAATTTTTTTATTATATATTATTTAAATTATATATTTAGTTCTCCAATTAAAATCTACCTCAAATTTGGCCACTTCATAGCCAATCCATCAATAAATCATAGCGTCTCAAGGTTACTTATTCGGTCCCTGTGGATTCGATCCCTACTTGTACTTCAACGACCGCTTTTACCGGTAGGGTAAATTTGGGCGCAACCAAGTATGTATGGGCATATACCTAAGTAGAGTTTATAACTACTCTCTTCTTTGTTATTGAGGTCTTGCATTATGGTTTTTACATTGTGGAACTCTGGGAGACCTTCGAGAGTCTCGGGGTCTCTACTAATTATTGTTACACTCACCCCTACGTGGGATACACCCAAAACATTCTATTTCTTGTGCAGACAACAGACAATGTTGATTGATGTTGTGGGTTCCCAAACTGGACAGTGCTCAACCATTTGTCATGACATTCCATAGTGTCTAAAGATCGTGAGCTATACCTATCCTTTAGGTAGGATCCTTGGTGGACGATCCAGGAAATATTTTCTCTTTTCATTTGTAATTGTTCCTTTTAGTGGGGATGGTATTCTTCCCCCATTTCATTCAATAGAATTCTCACTACTGTAGTTTACTTCATGGTTGCTTCTTGTTGCACTCTAGGATTGTGTGCTTGTAAATGTTTAAAGTAAATGACTTCCTGTTATAGGTATACACCTTTACAGTGCTATATGCTAGCCACTGGAATATGCAAGGTGGGCTTGGGGTTGTCACGACACATGCCCTGGAGGATGAGTAAAGACAAAGTTGTATCCGAGGAGTTAGTTTTACCAATGGACCAGGACACCGATATTTTCATTGTGGTAATAATGTTAAGTGTTATGAGTGTGATTTTCAGTTGCAGGAATCTAGTGTTTGTGCAGTGGCTAGAGTATCCATACACAAGGACTATAAATTATAATTTCCAACCTAGTGGATGAAAAAAATGATTGCGTGTGGTTTTGAAATGTTATTCTTTGATCTATTTGAGTCAGCACACCAAGTATAACTTTTGACCATGGCATGCCTATTTTTTAGATACATCCAAAAAATAGCCAGCTAGGATTCCCAAGATATGACATGATGACAACACACCATGTGATAAGGCTTTAGAGCTGGGCCCTCTTACGACGATAATACCATCAGGTGGTGCACAACTATCACCACCACCCGTTGGGTAAAAATTTCCACCAGCCCCACCAGCAGAGCGTGCACACCTACTGAGCTTGTTTCAAGAGATCCAGTGAAAGATGACTCCAAGGTTCTGGGGAGATATGGATCCACAGGTAGCTGAGGACTGGCTGGAGGCTGTGGCTAGAGATTTTCGCTTAGTTGGGACATCACCTTATCTGATGGTGATCCCAGCTGTCGGTCTCTTCCAGGGAGTAGCTGCGAGATGGTGGAATCGGACACTCTAGTTACACAATGAGGGGACCCTCACATAAGTGTACTTCAAGGGCCTTTTCAGGGTAGTGTTTTTCCCAGTGACTGTACACCTAGTGCATATATTGTAGCTACTGCACATACAGAAGGGAAAACTGACCATGGACTAGTACTCAGCATGGTTCCCTGATCTCTCAGGATACTCCAATGACATGGTACAAGACCCTTTCATCTGGGACCAAACCTTTGAGAAGGGTCTCCGATGGGATATCAGAGTATCGATGATATCACTCAACATTCTGACTCAAGCTGGGGTGCTAGAGAAACCAGTTTTGGTGGAGAGCTTCCAAGCTAAGCAGACACCAACAGCGACAGCCACAACTAGATGTCAGGAGGCATAGTCATCTGTTATAGGCAATAAACAGATGATTTAGGGGACCAAGTTGTCCATAACATCTAGTGGATGACCTCAAGATATAGGGTTAGTGGTGAGTGGCTCCCAGGACAGAGGATGATAGATGAGGAGCTGACAGTGAAAGTCATGCGGTGGGAAGGGCCACATGGCTCATCACTACTTGAACTGCCATATGGATGACCAACAGACAGTTGAGGGACCACTGAGGTAGAGGAAGAGGTTCAAGAGAGGAGGTCCATAAGGTAACATATGTGGGAGAGGAACTTGTCATGCAGCAGGTGGTGGGCGGTGATTCGATGTTATACCTCCACCACATCTTGGTGGTCCACCCCGACCACATAGAGCGTGTAGATAGGGATGAGCACTACTGCAGGAAGATGAGGCCTATCACCACAGTGCTCTGAATATGAATAGAGGTAATATCTATGCCTAATCCACCTTAGCTACAGTACTTATAGAAATAGGTGACAGTCACTCTTTTAATGCCACTACCCTTGTTCAGATCTTAGACATTCTGATGGAGCTGTTGGGTCGATACTTGTGATTAGAGACTCCTACGAGAGAAGATTCAATGAATACACACTGGATAGGACTACGTTTGAGGTGTGTCAGATTGATAGTATTAGTCACAAATTGTGGTTGTGTCTATGAGTATGGGACTACGTTTTCTTTCACTTGTGAGAAGAGAAACTTTTCAGCATTGGACAGACTTACCGAGAAGAGGGTGAAACCAATCACATCAGTTGGATAGCCTTACCCATGGTGCATTTGATGTTGAGATTCCTTGCTATCCTATAGTGGTGGACCAATATGCCGATGTATTCCCTGATGATGCTCCTAGACTACCTCCTCAAAGTGATGTAAAATTTTACCAAAAACTATACCCTGGGACAGAACTGATATCTACACCAAAATATCATATGGATCCCATGGATCTTCGTGGGTTACAAGTACAGTTATAGAACATACAGAGGAAAGGGATCATAAGGCCCAGTTTCCGTACATGGGAAGCCCCAATTTTGTATTCCAAGAAGGCAGATGGGAGTTTGAGACACAATGTGGACTATCGACGCCTAAACTATGTGATATTGAAGAAGAATTACCCACTTCCAATGATCAATAATCTTTTCGACCAGCTGATGGGAGCTCATTGGTTTTAGAAGATAGACCTCAAATCATGCTATCATCAGCTCAGGGTACAAGAAGAGGATGTGCATAAGACGATCTTTATATGTTGGTATGGACACTATGAGTTTATGGTTAAGCCATTTGGTGTGACTAACACCCCATCAGTGTTCTTGGGACTCATTAAAATGATCTTTCAGTCATACCTCTATAACATTTTTTTGGTCTTCATTGATGACATATTAGTGTACTCAGTGATGTAGGAGGAGCATGCCAATCATCTGTAGATATTTTTGGGTAAACTCCAAGAGCACCATTTTTATGGTAAGATCTCGAAGGGACAATTCTGGATAAGAGAGGTCCCCTTTCTGGGACACATTATCATGGATTCTAGAGGTGAAGTGGATCCAAAAAAGATAGAGGTTGTCCTAGCTTGGGATCCACCCAAGAGTGTGACAAAGGTGTGGTATTTCCTGGTGTCAATCGGGTAATACCATAGATTTATACCCAACATTTCCAGATTTACGACACCCTTTTTAGCGTTGAAAAATATGGGACAACTCTTAGTTTGAATGGAGATATTCCAAAATAGTTTTTAGGAGTTGAGGGAGAGACAGATGAGTGCCCCCATCTTTAGTCTACCAAAAGAGGGTGTTGGGTATGTAGTCTACTATGATGTATCAGGGAATGTACATAGATATTTCTTCATGCAGGAGAGATAAATGATCACTTATAGTTCATGATATCAGAGGAACCATGAGAAGAACTATGCCACCCAGGACCTGGAGTTAGTAGCAGTGGTCTTCTCCTTGAATATGTGGCGACACTACTTGATGGGTGAATGTTTTACAGTCTACTATGATCACAAGGGTCTTAGGTATATATTCTCACAGAAGTCCAAGAACACGAGACAATGGTGTTGGCCATATTTTCTCTTGGTCAATGACATTGAGGTAGTTTACCCTCCTGAGAAGGGGAATCTACTGGACGATGCAACCAATATGAGGTCCAGTTTACAACTACTGAGTGAGGTGATGGAGTAGCTAGCCGCGTCGTGGATATTTTTTTGGACAGTGATGGAGCATCTACCTCTAGTCTTTGACTATCACTCCGCCACATCTTCTGCGAGTTCGAGAGCCACAACTTGGGGACATCGACTGCAAGGCAATAAATTCTCACATATACTTAGGATAGTGACCTAATGGATTTTTTGGAGGTGGGGAGAACGTCATCATCCTCAAAAAACATTCCATGGTACTAGTGGTTCTATGGGAGGAGTTGTTGAGGGAGTTCCATACATCCCTACTGGCGGTACATCCTAGTGTGGCGAAGATATACCGGGACCTCCGGCATCAGAACTGGTGGGTAGGGATAAAAAATGCCGTGTAAATTTTTTTTCACAATGAAAAACTCGTCAGAAATTGAAGGCCGACCATTTAGTTCAAGCAGGATTAACCCAACCTATAGATGTGTCAGAGGGGAAGTGGGATGATATCTACAGGGACTTTATGACAGGGCTTCAATGTACGTCTAGGGGACATGATTTCATCTGGGTGATCATCGACCGACTCACCAAGTGGGCCAACATCTTACCTATCAAAGAGCAGGGATCAGTAGAGGGCTTGTGATACCTCTATATATAGGATATTGTGTAACTTCATGGGGTTACATCGACGATCATCTCTAACCATGACAAATGTTTTACATCTTGGTTTTGGAGGGGATTTCATGAGGCGTTCAGGACCCAGTTACATTTGAGAACCACCTTTCATTAGCAGGTAGATGGTTAGATGGAGTAGATCATTCAGACACTCAAGGACATGCTTCATTCCTATGCCCTCAATTTTGTCCGCAGTTGGGAGGACAACCTGCCCCTGGTGGGGTTTGAATACAAAAACATTGATCACTCCACCATCGGCATGACATAATTTGAGGCCTTGTACGGTTGACCATGAAGATCACCTCAATGCCAGACCGTCCCTAGGGAGTCAGCACTTATGGGTCCAGATATGGTATGGGATACCACTAAGAAGGTGAAAATCATTCAGGAGCACATGAAGACTGTATAGAGTAGGCAGAAGTCTTAGGATAACAGAAGACCAAGACCTTTGGAGTTTGAGTAAGGAGGTCATGTATTCCTATGGGTCTCACATCGATGTGGTTTGTGGATATTTGGCCGAGGTGGCATGTTATCACTGAGGTTTATCAGACCTTTTTAGGTTCTCAGCATATTTGGCAAGGCAGTGTATTGCCTAGATCTTCCCCCATAGATGCACTAGGTGCATGACGTTTTCCACATGTCGTGGCTCAGGAGGTATGTGAATGATACATCACACATTACCGACTGGGGTGAGATAGACATCAACGATGGGGAACCCTTTATGGATGTTCTATTGGAGATTGAGGATCGAAAGGAGTGGGTCCTTCATGGATGATCGATTTCTCTAATTGGTTATCCACAGTCCATGCTCAGATTGACAGTATGAGTCACAAATGGCACTCACATAATGGCACTGTGAGTTTTTAAGTAAAAACATCCAAAACATTACTAAGATGTTATACCAAAATTTCAAAGTGAAATTGATTCTAATGAACTTCATTAGATTAATTAATAAAATTATTATGTAATTAAACAATAAATCGAATTTAAAATATAATTTATCTTTATAAATTAATAAGAAAAAAGACATTTAGAAATTAAAATTGAGTATTTGGAATAATTCATTAAAAGAATATTTTCAGTGTGCCATGAAATTAAAAATATTAAAGAGATTCCATTATTTTGAAAAAAAATATTTGAAAAATCTAAGGGTCTTACAGACTTAGCCTAGGAGTTCCACATCAACATATCCTACCCATATTTGTAGGTGTATGCATAAATCCTCTATAGAATTAATCCAAACTAGATGAATTATCCATGATTAGATGAAATATAGGAGGTCTCCATTATTGTCACATTAAGCAACATTGGGGCCATACCCTTAGTGCAGAACAACACATACCTTCCCTGCCTCATAGAGGTGGAATATGATGATTTTTACATACACTCAACCACTTAGGATCTTACTAGGATAAATCCTACACATTCTATTCATCATTATCAAATATTGGTTTAAATTCGACAAGGATCCCTAGAGTATTTTATGACTATCCCAACCATCAAAATTCCAGAATCCCAAAGGAGAAACCACATAGGGCATACAAATAATGAAATAATAGAGAAGGATTATATCCATATTACCACAAATATATCATAATTCCATCGATGTATATTGATAGTGGCCCAGAATGAGTCCTAGATTATCATTAGATAGAATTCATTAACTACATCACATCAATCCTCAGTGACTGTGGAATTTCAGGGAGAACCATATCCCATTGGGACGTTGTATTGTTTTTAATATTACCCCTAGGATAATATTCAACATGGGAAGCAACTGAAAAAAATAATACAACAGGAAATAACCCAAAAAAATTACATGGGGCGGCAACCCACCGAATAGTATAGCGGGAACCGTTCTTTCAAATGACATATCTAGAACTAAACCATCAAAAAAGATTCATCATTGATGGAGAACAATAACATTATTATATCTCTATCATTATGATATCGTCCAAATATAAATATTTCTCAAAAAATTTAAAAAATAACACTTTAAAATATTGTAATCATACCTTTCTTCAATCATCAAAGTCACATAAAGTTATCCCATCATTTTCCTTGTGTATATGTGCTCAACGTTATATTGCATGCATCTACATAAGGTATTATCGACCATGTTGGTATTTCAGAGATAAACGTCAATGAAGAATATGGAATATGAGAACATTGGACTCAGTCTCTCAGGTGCACATTGAGACTCCCATCATCATCCATCCACCCTATAATTTACAAAATAATGGGTGTTGTTATGAATCCTACATGTCATCCATTTAAGTGTGGCAATGAAATTTCGATGGACGAGAAGATCACTCAACTCCAACAATAGAATAAGGATCTATAGGAAATAACAAATGGAATAATCATGAGACCTCTTCCATAGAATGGCATACCATCACCATCCTACTAATTCCTTCCTTACAGAGAAGTTCCACAACCTATAGAGATAGGGGAACTTTCATATTATTTATCCCTTTATCATGTGAAATTTAGATATTGTTTGACCCCACCCCATCACATATGTCTGGGAAATTTCAATATTTTCCACCCACATCTGTGGTACTATAGAATCTATCTAACCTATGTAGTTTCCAAAATCCCACAAAGGGATTCAGGTTCCTTTTATTTTTGGGAAATCATGTATCTTCCAAGGCCCCCAATACATCATCACATGAATATGAAAAAATAAATACCACTTCCCTGCACCCAAAACTGCAAACTCATCCATATGATGAGTCAAAAAAATGTAATTTTATAAAATAGGAGAAGTAGTGTGGTAAACCATACATTTAGGATACACATTAAATTTTATACACCCAATCAAAATGTTTCAACAAATAATTGGACTACGTTATCAAGAATGGATTTATACAACTCACAACAATGTGGAGGCTGAGTGAGGTGGATTTAACCGACCATGACAATCACTACACCTACCACTTATATCTCAAAAACATAAGAGAGATTTTATATATCATTAATAATTGAATATAATTTTTTTATTTAATTTTTTGTTAGAGATAGAGGATCTTGAATGCCATGAAATATGTACAAGAGTAATCCTCAATCCATCAGAGAAGTCTTTCTCTTAGGAGTTATTAAATGATACATCCTAGTCTCATGAAATTAGAGAGCATGATAACTTCCCAATCACATGAAATTAAAATTAATTATACATCTTAGTCACATTATGTTAAATGTAATTACAATGTTCTAGACACATGATGCTAAACTGAACGACAATATTCTGTTCGGATGAACTTAAATTGTATGACAATATTCTTGCCACATGCTGTTAAACTCAATAGAACACATCCCATTCACAGGAAATTAAACTTTGATACATCTCAATCTCTCAGATATATAATAACCATTAGTTGGAAATTATAGTTTCTAGAAGTCCCACTGATGCAGTACAATCTTGATCCTAATAATATCATTAAAACCCCTAAGTCTATTACTAAGGCAATTACATGACATGTCACTTATCTATAAACTCAAATCAAGGAATAAAGGACACATTGTCAAATGTGGAAAGATGAATTCCAGAGTGAACATTCTCATACCACTTCAAGATAAAAAAATTCTAGTATCATATATGATTAGAAAAATGGGGTTGGAACAAATCCATTCCCCAATGCATAAAACCCATAGATGTATTTTTATCATGTGAGGGTGACCGGAGTTGGTGTACATCTGCACTATAATTAATAACATTGATCAACATAAACTAGAATCTAATATAATACGTGTTTATATTTCATCACATACCCTATGAATGTAATGTCTTGATTTTAAAAAACAAATACTATGTTCAACATCGTACATGATACGCAACATCGAGCTTAAATAAACAACTAAATATCATTATTTAAGTGTTACCATTATAACATAGTCATTGGAATAGATTTAATGAATAGTGTTAAAGGAATAATGAATATATAGTTTTCAAATGTTTATATAATGATTCATTGGTTACCAAATTTATTAGAAATGAAAAAATCAAATTGAATATAAAGGATGTTTTTTAATGAAAACCTATTTAAATTAGAATAATCGTGTTTATAATATCATATCACAATTATTGGATAATATTAATGAATTATAAAATAAATGTGATGTTTAAAATTCATATTATATGTTTATTATGTAAGATATAGGAACTACATAAATGTTAATCCAAAAAGAATTATTTTTTAAAAAAGGCATTTTTACCCCCTTTTGATGGAGAACCTATGCCCAATATAGTTTTATAAAATTTTATATATTCTATTTGAAAAAATATAATTCTTATTAGGATTTGGGATATCATAATTTACTTTGGGTTGAAATTTGGTATATTTATGATAAAATTAACTTTTTAATGAATTGTGAAAGAACTAGATTTTTATTCAAAACCGCATTTTCATGTAATTTTCTTAAATATTTTTATTTTCCTTTCAATTTTTTAAAAGTGCAATTGGATTTTGAATTTATCATTAAATCCAATATTGTTTATTGGAGGTAATTTCTTGTAAAGACCCAATGTTTTATCAATGGAAATTACCATCTTATAATTATGTCACATAATCACATGAAATCGCAATACAATGAACTACAATGTACTTTCTAACCATTATACATAATATTGTCACTTTTGTGACTTGTATTATGAAATTTTGACATACATGGTTGTGATTGGAATGATGTTTGGAGTCCGATAAGTCAAACCTAATTTTTGATGAATTGTAACTGACCCTTATGAATAGTAATGATACCCTTATTAATAGTAATATAACCATTATGAATAATAAATTGTTCCAAAGAATAGTATCCCAACACATGAATGCATAAATAAAATATAGTTATCTCATAGGTGATAATATGACCCTAGTAAAATTATTAGTATTTTTGTAAGTCATAAATAATTAATAAAAAATAATTAATTAATTTAAAAGAAAATGTATTTTCTTATAAGGTGTTCTTAAATTAACATTTTCATGTAATCGAGTTTTAATATAATTTTCGAAGTCCTTATGTAATTTTTGAATGCATTATTAAATTATTTATAGTTTTAATATCTGTATGTTTCAAGTAAATTATGATTTTAGTTAGAAATTACATTAATAATATTTATAAAATTATTTTTCAAAAATGGAATTCATTTTTGTATTCAACAGAATGAAAACTTTTAGGGTAAAATTATAGAATTTTTCTAAAATACTTGAATTTTTTAATGAATAGTAAAATATGATAATTGACGATAAATGCTAAAACATGAATTTATGCATCATGATTGCCTAATTAATGATGTAAATGGAAATTGGTTCTAAAATAAATGCACATATTACTGTTTTTGGTCATATAATCAGCACTATTACATGTCTTATTGAAAAATAATAAACTAATGATTAAAATATCCAAAAAACCAACCTCCCATCCACTATAAAATCCACAAACACTCACATCTTCTCTGAACTCCTCACAAAACTTTTTCCTTCCCTCAGTTCTTCCCAAATCTCTCTTCATGATCATACCACATTTCTAGAAGCCTTTTTTCTTGTAAAAGGTAAAAATACTCTCCCTTTAAGAGGCTCTCAAGGATGATTAAATCAAGAGCTAAAGTCCTCTATTTTTTCATTCATTTTCATTTCATGTTCCTTTGTTTTCATTTCATTCATAACCTCTCCTCATTCTAATGGAATGAAAAATATAGTACTATAAATGTATTGGAATTTTGTTATGCTAATGGGATAATTCAATATCATATCTCCTTTCCCATTCTTTTATAAGAATGAAAAGGAAACATCATCCAAGATGTGATAATTTATCATATTCAAGGACGTCGAGTTATCAATTTCTATAACCATAATAAATTAAGGTCACGAAATCATTCACTACGGGAAAATGGGTATTTGCGACGGGTTATTTGTGACGGGGATAAATCCTTTCGCAAATAGTCCCGTTAGAAACTTATTTACGACGGGGAAAGCTACCCCGTCACAAAAGGACTGGCGCGCCTTGCTCGCCACATCGCGGGAAAGTTATTTGCGACGGGCCGTTACCGCCCGTCGCAAATAGTATGTCGGCAGGTTATTATTTGCGACGGGACCCGTCGCAAATAACTATTTAACCTTTGACCGTAATAAATGTGGGCTAAGTTATTTGCGACGGGATACACATTGCAAATAAACCCGTCGCAAATAAGCTAACCTATAAATACCCCCCATTTGTTATTTTTTCATTCATTCTCAAACTCTATCTTCTACTTCTCTTAAAACTCTATTTTTAGAGTTAAGCGTTTCTTAAGTTTAATATTTTTTTTCCGGAGTTGATATTGAAGTTTTCAACAATGATCAAAGATCAACCTCAGATCAATTTTAAAGGTATTTATGTTCATTTTAATGTAATATTTATTTTAAATTTTTTATTAGTTTCAATTATTCTTATTTAGTTGTAATTTAATTATATTTACATTGTTTTGTTACTAAATAAATTTAAATTATTAGTATTCATTGTTCATAGTTAATGGTAATTAGGAATAATTAGTAATAATTACCAATAATTAAGAATAAATACTAATAATTAGTAATAAATTACAATAATTAGGAATAATTAGTAATAATTACCAATAATTACCAATAATTAGTAATAATTTCCAATAATTACCAATAATTGGCAATAATTAGTAATAGTTGCCAATAATTAGTAATAATTACCAATATTTAGTAATAAATAGTAATAATTAGTAATAATTACCAATAATTATGAATAATTAGTAATAATTATAAATAATTACCAATAATTAGTAATAATTAAAAATAATTACCAATAATTACCAATAATTAGTAATAATTACTAATAATTATCCATAATTAGTAATAATTACCAATAATTATCCATAATTAGTAATAATTACCAATAATTACCAATAATTAACAATAATTAGTAATAATTTACTAATTACCAATAATTATCCATAATTAGTAATAATTACCGATAATTACCAATAATTAGTAATAATTTACTAATTACCAATAATTATCCATAATTAGTAATAATTACCAATAATTAGTAATAATTACCAATAATTAGTAATAATTACCAATAATTACCAATAATTACCATTGGTTAGAAATAACTACCAATAATTACCATTAATTAGTAATAATTACCAATAATTATCCATAATTCGTAATAATTACCAATAATTACCAATAATTACCAATAATTAGTAATAATTGGTAATAATTAGTAATAATTACCAATAATTAGTAATAATTATAAATAATTACCAATAATTACCACTAATTAGTAATAATTAATAATAATTACCAATAATTAGTAATAATTCGTAATATTTACAATAATTAGTAATAATTAGTAATAATTACCAATAATTAGTAATAATTATTAATAATTACCAATAATTAGTAATAATTACCAATAATTAGAAATAATTAGTAATAATTAGTGATAATTAGTAATAATTACTAATAATTAGTAATAATTAGTAATAATTAGTAATAATTAGTAATAATTGGTAATAATTAGTAATAATTACCAATAATTAGTAATAATTACCAATAATTAGTAATAATTACCAATAATTAGTAATAATTACCAATAATTAGTAATAATTACCAATAATTAGTAATAATTAGTAATAATTACCAATAATTACCAATTATTACCAATAATTACCAATAATTACCAATAATTAGCACTAATTAGTAACAATTAATAATAATTACCACTAATTAGTAACAATTAGTAATAATTACCAATAATTAGTAATAATTAGTAATAATTACCAATAATTAGTAATAATTACCAATAATTAGTAATAATTAGTAATAATTTGTAATAATTAGTAATAATTACCAATAATTACCAATATTTACCAATAATTACCAATATTTACCAATATTTACCAATATTTACCAATAATTTGGAATAATTACCAATAATTTGAAATAATTACCAATAATTTGGAATAATTACCAATATTTAGGAATAATAACATTATTACATTATTTGTATATTTTATTATTAATATTAAAATAATATAATTTTCTATATTATATACAATTCTCTGTTCATCTGTGTGTTTTCTATCTCCACAGGTAATATTTGCATTCTTTTTCAAAATTATCAACCGACTCGCCATTGGAGAGGTGAAAGTGAATGAAAATATTAATAATATTATTTTTTGAAATAACAATATTAATATGAATAATAATATTATTTATATTTTAAAATATTAAATTATATATATATATATTAAAATTTTATAATATTATAATTTAAATATATTTTTTTGTAATATTAGAATTATTTTAATATTTGAATGTAAAATAATTCTATTATTTTTATATTAATTAAAATAACTTCTTAATATTTTTTTTATTTATGAATTATAATTCTAATATTATTATATTAATTAAACTCATTTATTAATATTCTATTATTTTTTCTTTTTGAATTATAATTCTATTATTATTTTATTAATTAAAATAATTTATTAATAATTTATTATTTTTGAATTATAATTGGATTAATATTATATTAATTAAAATAATTTATTAATAATTTATTTATTTTATTTTTTTTAGTATTTGTGACAGGATACTATGCCCGTCCCAAATAGTATTATTATTATATTGATTAAAATAATTTATTAATATTTTTAATTTTTTTAAAAAAAACTAATTGCGACGGGCCCATCGCAATTATTTTTATCCAAGGGCCCTTCACATTTACGATTTTTAAAAGTTTTCACATATATACGGACTAATATTTGTGACGGGAAGAATCTCCGTCGCAAATAACACCTTTAGCGACGGGCCCGTCATAAATAATTGTTGTTGCGACGCTGTTTTCCGCGATAGGCTATTTGCGAAGGGACCCCGTCGCAAAAGCCTGTTAGCGACGGGATCCCAACGCAAATGACCTGTCGCAAATGCCATTATTTCCTGTAGTGATTTTTTCCCGAAACATACTAGTAATTAGTTATTTTATCTTATGTTATGTTATAGAATCCTTTTTTACACATGAGGTAAAATAATAACACAAAACAAGTTTATTGTGTGAAAAATCGCAAAATTAATCCATGTGTTTATCATTAATGTTTTATATAATGGTTCACCTTCACTCCAAATAACCAAATAACATTTATAACAATGTAATATTATTTATGTTCACTAATTTCGTATAACATCAATTCTGTACAACCACTCACTTCATACATGTTTATCAGAACAAGAAAATATGTGAACTGATCATTAAAACCAAGCATGAAAATGCCCCCAAACATTGAAATAGACCATCTTAACTCATAAAAAAGACATGGATGAACTAAATAAGGTTATAATAAATCAATAAAATTATTTTTAGGTTCTGTAATTATTAGTTAATTAAGCATATTTTATTATTAAGGTCAACAAGATCAATTGAAGAACAAAATGAGACTAAAGGTAAGGGATCCTCTCTTTCTCACATTTATTCAAGAATCTCCCCTATGTTTTGTCCTTTTATGTTTGGATCCTAATGATGGGTTATTATTTGGAACCTCCCACATAATAACCTCTTGATTTAAAAAATATATATAAACCCCCTTATCACCCTTTAATATATCCAATGTGCGCCCAATACTATGCCTATATCCCGTAAGGTATTCTACCGAAACCTCCTACAATCCATCGGCTTACTCTATTTTTCATTTCATCCAAATGAAGTTGTATATTATTTTTTCATTAAAAATTATACATACTCATTATATTTTCCAAAATCATGTTCCAATATTCATCCCTCATTCTCTTTAATTGATATACATTTTTTAAATGATTTTTTCTCCAATATATCCCTATAAGAAAACCCGTTTTAAGGGAAATTCCCAAATTCATCCCCAATTTAAAGTACACTATACAAGTTGTTTTTAAGAAAGAATTATATTTATAAAAACCATATATTTATAATGAAATCATTTTTAGTTCACATATAGTATTATATAAAATGTTACTAACTATTTTGTTTTAAATTCTCATTAATATTTTCCTTCAAACCACACTAAAATGATTCAATGCAAAAATTTCTTAAATACTTGTCTTTCATGTTGTCAATTTTGGTTAACATATCTTACCATGTTATATTACTATTTTACCTTTTGAATGACCATGAATATTTTAGTTCCTTTCTATCATGGACACTTGTTTGATATGACCATTCATTTTACTTTATGACATGATTATGATACTCATTTCATTCCATGTGTACCCTTATTTTTATGTATGTCTAATTATGTATAATTAATTATATAGAAATAATATTCATGAATATTTAAAGATGGGTGAAGCTAGATAGAACTCCAATTCATTGGGTATATTTGAGTATCATGGTATATTGTGGAGCAGTCATGGTGGTTAGCCTTGAATTGTGATACCATGTACAATAGTCTCAGTTGTTAACCATGACTTGTGATACTCTATCTAAAATGAGCCTTGAATCATGATTAAATCATGTTTTATGTTTCTACAACATTATTACAACTCCATTTTTATATTATCCCATGTTTTATGTTATGATTCCACAGGATCCATTAATTTATATATCATTATGCCATGCCTTCGATACCATGTGCTAAAGCTTCATTAATAAACTTTCCACTTACTGTGATTTTATCTCATCAATTTGTTAATGTTATCGACATGTAACTATTGAGTCAATAAGTTTTTCCTTATGACTTTTCCATTCCGTCTTATTTTGAAAATCACAAACACCTTATCTTTAAGAAAACTGCTTTTATAAGGAAAATTTCTTTTGTAATGAAAATCGCTTTTGTAAGAAAAATTAACCTTGTCACATTTTAACCCATATATTTCTTAAGTACAAGATTCAGATTCATTTCTAGATTTTCAGAAGTGTTTAAAACTTTGACTTAAAAGCATTCTGTTTTAGGCTCCGAATTCTGGATACGAACTTTAATAAAGATCAACTCCAAATTCTGGATGAGAACTGTAATGAAGCTCAACTCCGAATTCTGGATACGAATGTTAATAAAGATCAACTCCGAATGCTGGATACGAACTCTCATGAAGTTCAACATTGAATTCTAATGATGAATTCTCATTACGAATTTTAATGATGAATTCTCATTACGAATTCTGATGAGGATTTCTCATTACGAATTCTGATGAGGAATTCTCATTACGAATTCTGATGACGAATTCTCATTCCGAATTCTCATTCCGAATTCACCTATTAAACAGAATCTGATCATCTTTGTTTTATACACTCCGTATTTGTTTAGACTCCGAAAAATTATTTTTGTTTACACTCTGATCCTTCACTACGAACTTTTGAGTTAGTTTTTAAACGGTGTCATTCATTCTGTTTAACTTATTTTGTTATAAAATGATGTCGTCTATTCTGTTATAAACTAACTGTTGGCTAAGTTACACATGTACAGGTCCCTCCAATTTTTATGGAAAATATGACCGTTGGGAAGGAGGCCGACCTTACCTATAAATAGGAGCTCATTTGAAAGATCTCAAGAGATGAGAATGAAGTTGATCAATCTAGAGACCACACGCTACTAAGGTGATTTATAGAGAGAGAAATCTTTTCATGCCTTGTGCGTACTAAACCGCTCATTCAGTTTTTGCTTCGTGCGACTTCGAATGTTGGTGATTACATTCGAGGAATTCTGGGGATAGGGAGACAGAGGTGCTGACTACCTTGAAGTTCGAGGGCTTCCTTGCTGAGGAAGACAGAGGTTGCCAACTACCTTGAAGTTGAGGGCTTGCAGGTATAGGAAGACAGAGACACTCCGAACTTCGTATCGAGGGCTTACCCTGGTGTGGGTAAGACAGACTTGCTTGAAAGTATAAGTCAAGGGACCTTTATCCAAGGTGGATGGATACCCTTCTCTTTGGGTTAAAAGACTTATATCTTGTTACTTGTAGTTTTTCTACTCATTTATTTCTGCTGCATTTTGTATTATAATGAAAGTATAACTTTCTTATACTTCCTTACTTGTACTCTGTTTCATTTAGAATCTATACGCTTTAAGGTAGAATCTCTTTTTGTAATCTTTAGTTATGTTTCAATTTCCAGAACCATATTTCCGGAACCTATTTTCGGAATCTCTTTCCAAGTTTTCATTTGGTATTAAAGGTGTTGTGAATTTGCTTAAGTTTAACTTTGTTAAACTTACCCCATTCCTTTGCTTAAGGAAAACATAGTTAATCATAACTAACATTAAAGGTTCCAAAGGACTTTTTTAAAGTATACAATTCACCCCCCTCTTGTATATTGAGCATCTACATCATTATTTCGATCCTACAGTAACAAAATGATGATTTATGATAACAATGGTATTTAGGACCTCTTTATGAATATAAAATAATAAATGTTTTATTTAGTCCCATGTTTTTGGTTTTATGTAACTAGTCTTCCAAGAAACTAGACTTCATGATCTGTGGAATGTAATAATACATTTTATTATGCCTAAAATCGTGTAATGATATGTGTAAAAGGTTTGGATTGCTATAGTTTTTATTCAAGGATGATGTAGTTGTTTTTGGAGATTAGTAATAGATAACTTTAGTAATAACCTTAAGGACGAGACTAAGTATATGAAAACATCTCTACATTTTAGTTTGTATAGAGTAAGTGGTTTATCAAGAAATACATCCCTCTCTAGATACCAAAAGGTAGAGGTGGAAATTTAATAGATTCATCTAGGGGTAAAAAACAATGATTTTATCTAGACTCAAATTGGAACTAGTGCATGATAATGGGACTTACAACACATTTGATTTGACACTCCCAGGGGATAGGATTTGGTAAATTCATAATCAGAGTATTATCTATTATTAAGGGAATAAAATAAAGAATCCCATAACATTATATGTTAATAAAAATATCAAGGATGACCTAGATTTAAACACATGGAATCACAAGTTAGAGTATATTTCCCTTTTATAAGTGTATCATCTTATGTTCAATGTTTCGTTTTATGATTAATATCTAAATATTCAATCCCTAAAATTGTATGTTCTTTTTCTTAGTTAATGGTGGGAAATATAAGATCACATTTTAAAAAATCAATGTGATAGGTAATGTAAAAACGGCACTAATGATATGCATTATATAAAATGAATATGTGAAAAAAGTTATTGATAATACATTCTCAACCAAATCATATTATGAATAATAACATGAATCAAGTGGGAAAACCTCCTCCTCTAAGGAAAAATATGTTTCCATTGAATCCTTCATTCAGAAAATGAATCCCATGTTTAGTAGATCTTCTACTCCCATCCTCACGGAACTATGGATTAACTCTATTGAAAAGATATTCTATGTCCTCCCATTCTCAGAAAAAGAGAAAGTAATTCGGGGAGTCTATCTTTTTTTATGGGAAAGCTAATCAGTGGTGCCACTAATCCAGAATATGATCTCCCAAAAGTGAATTGATTCCATGTATTAGTATTAATTAAAAGAAATTTTTTCAATAAATATTCCCCCAGAACCCTCTATCTTATGATGAATAGAAATTTCCTCAAACTCAAGTAGGTGGAAGATGAGTAAATTGGTGAGTAGAATTATCTAACCTGTGAAAATTGAAGGATTGTGATTATGAGGCCTGGTGTGCATGGAAGGATTTTTCTAAACTTTTTTATGGTACATTTATTAAACACGGGAGTGGAATTATCTATCATTTGAACCGGTGCTCGGATTAAAAATATGAGGGAACTGTTGAATTTGTAACACCAAGATTTGCTTAAGGAATGGTGAACTGAAACCACAATAAGTTGGGTGAAAAAGAAAGGTTTTTGGACTTTTAAAAGAATAATAAAATAACAACGTCATTTTATTTTCTTTCCTTTTTTTATTCCAATAGACAATCGGCAGTGGTTGGACCAACAACGTGTCACGCCCTTAAATGGATTTACTCCTTGATTCTTTGTAACAACACCATTGAATTAGGAATGTTCAATAATTAATTGAACCCCATTAATTCCACGTGTGTTACTCAACCTCCCCTCTCCTATGTATTTGGAGCATGTGGAGGAGAATTGGAATGGCTTCACCATGCAACAAATTTCAAATAAAGTAACATGATGCCAACCACATGGAAGATGGGACTACTTCTGGTGAGCGGTGATGAGGACCACCGAATCACAACCAAATAATGATGGTTGAGTTTCATCGTTGGAGGATTGTTGTGGAAATGATGAATGCTTACTCTTCCTCAAACATAGAAGTTCTCTAATGATCTTGAGGTAAGTATTTATCTTGTTTTAATTTCAAGAGATTGTTGAATGATATTCTTCCCTCATGTTATCAAGCTAACATGGAGGGTGAGGGCTGAACGAACAAGTCTCAGAACCTTTGGTAACTATTTTTATCATTATGGTCTTTATGGGTAAATTTTCAGGTTTGATGAAACCCAAAATCCGGGGTCACGAAGTGAAGGAGACGACCCGTGGAAGACTTTCAGCAGAACACCAGTGCGACAATACCAGCGGCCCATGCAGGTAGACATAAGAGGCCGCCAGAACTGGAGAGCCGTGATGGAGGCAGTGCATCATCCTTTACCATAGGATGAGGCCACAACTTTTCAGTAGCTGCGTTCGAGCAGGGCGTCTGACACTGGCCGACCTTAGAGGCAGAGTAGCACGCCGTTGCTTACCGATGGAGATGGCCTCAACTGAAAGTCATGGTAGAGAAGGAGGGACCTGCCCCTGTGGGTACTATATAGTCTAGGTGGAACAATATGGTGCCTCTACTTCACCACCGAATGGTTTAGCTGTCTGGGAGAAGGGGGTGTGTTACCCCCCACATTAGCTAGGGAGGGTCCCATCTAGAGGGTTGTGCGAGCCCAGTAGGCTTAACCCCTCCATGGGTCGGGCTCGGCCAGACACCGCCCAAGATACCTAGAGGTCCGGGCCCACAGTGACCCAACCTAATCAGGTTAGACCCAGATCGGGTTGGGTTAAACCGAACTAGGCCGTGTTGGACCGGACCTCAACCCTTCCAGGCCTAGTTTCGCTAAGAGAGACATATCTTGAAATTTGGGTGTCTGTTTGACAAACAGTCTATGGTGATGAAACCCTTGGAGCTAGACTATTCTTCTGGTATACTCCACATATGTTTTGGATTATTTTGGTGTATGGTTGTGCTATATCGGTTCCAAATCCATCTTGGCCCTTGGAACTAAAACTCCTATAAGTCCCAGACTGACTGTCTGATTGATGCGTCATTCATCACATTGGAACACTTACGACATGGCGGTCCTTTGAGAAAATTTTTCATGGAGCTTAGTGGACGTTGATGTAGGAATGATGGTTTCAGGAGATGATCCTCCTAGAATCATGCGTACTATGAGTGGGAATCCAGTGGCTGTAAGTGTGGTGGAGGTTCGAGACAGTTCATATAGAGGCTAGTACCTAGAGATCCTATGTAGATCTGCACTTATCCTATGTGGGTTAGATCCTATCTGGATTAGTGCTCAATGATACTTTGTGGGTCTGTGAATATCGATATTGTGCGGGTTAGCAGGGGTTAGTACCTATTAATTCTATGTGGGCCATACATCTTACGGTCAGCATCAAAGCCTCTCGACAGTATATTATGATGTTGATTTATGATTAGTCATATGTAGTTCAATACTTATACCTATTGTGAACTAATTCATTTCCTTTTTGTTAATTTTTACTTCGTGGTTCTACCTTTGTGGTACTTTTACCTTCATGGTGTTACCTTTGGGGAACATTTACCTTCATGGTGTTACCTTCATGGGGTTACCTTTGTGTAAATTTTACCTTCATGTAGTTACATTTGGTGTATTATTCATTTGTGGATCAGTTGTTCAAATGTCTTAAAAGATGGAGTCTTAAGTTTCCTCTGGAAGGAAATGAGTATCTTCTAATAACATAGGAGTATGTTTGGGCATATACCTATGTAGAGTTTATATCTACTCTGTGCTTTGTTATTGAGGTCTTGCTTTATGGTTTTTCCATTGTGGACCTCTGGGAGACCTTCCAGAGTCTCGGGGTCTCTACTAAGTATTGTTATACTCACCCCTACTTGGGATACACCCACACCATGTTGTTTCTTGTGCAGACCACAAACAATATTGATCGATGTTGTGGGCTCCCGGACTGGACAGTGTCAACCATTTGGAATGACATTCCATAGTGTCTATAGATCGTGTGCCGTACCTATCCTTCAGGTAGGATCCTTGGTGGACAATCCAGGAACTATTTTATCTTTTCAATTGTAATTTTTCCTTTTTGTGGGGATGGTATTCTTCCCCCGTTACATTCAATAGACTTTTCACTACTATAGTTTACTTCATGGTTGCATCTTGTTGCACTCTAGGATTGTTTGCTTGTACATGTTTATAGTTAATGACTTCCCGTTATAGGCATACACCTTTCCGGTGCTATATGCTAGCCACTGTAATATGGATGGTGGGCTTGGGGTTGTCACGACACGTGCCCTGGAGGATGAGTAATGACAAAATTATATTCAAGGAGTCAGTTTTACCAAAGGACCAGGACACCGATATTTTCATTTTTGCAATAATGTTAAGTGTTATGAGTGTGATTTTCAGTTTCATGAATCTAGTGTTTGTGCAATGGCTAGCATATCCATACACCAGGACCCTATATTCTGATTTCCAACCGAGTACAGGAAAACAATGATTGCGTGTGTTTTTGAAATGTTATTCATTGATCTATTTGAGTCAGCACACCAGGTATAACTTTTGACCATGGCATGCCTATTTTTTTAGATACTTACAAAAAATATCTAGCTAGGATTTAAAAGAGATTACATGATGACAACACACCATGTGATGAGGATTTAGAGCCGGTCCCTCTTACGACGATAATACCATCTGGTGGTGCACAATTATCACCACCACCCATTGGGTAAAAATTTCCACCAGCCGCACCAGCAGAGCGTGCATGCCTACTGAGCTTGTTTCAAGAGATACAGTGACAGATGCCTCCAAGGTTATGGGGAGATATGGATCCACAGGTATCTGAGGACTGGCTGGAGGCTGTGGCCAGAGATTTTCGCTTAGTTGGGACATCAACTTATCTGTTGGTGATCCCAGTTGTCGGTCTCTTCCAGGGAGTAGCTGTGAGATGGTGGAATCTGACACTCTAGTTTCACAATGAGGGGACCCTCAAATGGGTGGACTTCATGGGCCTTTTCAGGGTAGAGTTTTTACTAGTGACTGTACACCTAGTGCGTATATTATATATAGCATCCCGCCATTTTAACATAAACTTTCATTACATTACACACAACTGAGGATCTTTAAGGTTTAGTGTCTTGGAAACCAGGAACATAATACATGAAAACAACATAAAGCATTCTTCTTAAACACTTGAAAGGCTTCTCCTTAAGTTCATCCTAGGTTCATTACTGCATCTCATAACCTGGGGACATACATCAAAAGAAAGGGTGAGCAGAAGGCCCAGTAAGGGAAACAAGAGGAACATTTTACATGTGAACTTGATATACTTCAATAAGGACATGAAAAGAACTTTAAGGTATGAGAAAGAAAATCATGAGGCATTTCATAATAAAAATAACATTTTTCATAACTTGAAGATGTGGCTACATAATTTAACATAGACAATCATGAACATATCACCAAGGTCCATCCCCAAGGTGTCATTTGAAAATTACCAAGGTTATTCACCAAGGTATCATGAAAATTGTAATCTCTAGTGGTTACATCATTACCCAATGCATTGGAGCGCTATCAGGGCACACCCTTAAATTTGCCTTTATTATCATGTGAGCCACATATATAATCATCAAACATTTCATAAATAACCCACATAGCATAAAATAAATGGGTTTCATTTCATAATCATAACGTTTTAAAAACTGCTTTAAAGACATGATCTTTACGTCACTTTAAACCCACAGAAAGGGAAAGAGGGTCTCATGTATGTAAATCCCAGAATTTAAAATGGAACATTTTGATATATATGTGAATACCCTTGTAGAAATATGAGCTTTGAGTATTCACTTTATAACATAAAATAATTTTTGAGAAAAGAGAGAGGCATTTTGAGGGGAAAATTCTGCAGCATAACGGCTAAGTTTCGGGGTTTTAGAAAACATTGAGAAAAGAGGGGACATGGGTCAAACATTCATAAATGACCCATCATACAGTAGAGGGACAAAATATAAGGTATTTATGAACATGGTAATGAAATTTGAAAATATACCATATGAAATGAAGAACATGAAAGGAAGAAAACAAAACAAGATTTCTCTTGTGAAAATTCGGCAGCCTAACGGCATCACTTAAACTTCAACAAAATTGAATTGACAAGGTCAAATAGGGTCTCTCATCATATGAACATAAGAGTCCAGTATGATAGATATAGAGATCATACCCCAACATAATATAAAGGAACTTGAAAGAATTGACATGAATGTAGAACTTCAAAACGAGAAGGGTGAAGAACCACTTAAAAATTCGGCAGCCTAACGGCGCCACTTAAGACATCCAAATACTGAATTGAAGAGATAAAATTGGGTCTCTCATCATGTGATCATAAAAGACCAGTATGATAAATATAGAGATCATACCCCAACATAATAAAAATGAACTTGAAAGACTTGACATGAAAGTAGAACTTTGAAAAAGAGAGAGGTGAATGAATCCCTTGAAAATTCGGCAGCCTAACGGCGCCACTTAAACTTTCTTAAAAAGAAATGATGAGAGTAAGAGGGGGTCTTTCATCATATGAACATAAAAAGGGCAGTAAGAGGAGTATAAAAGAACATCCTCCAAAATAAGAACATGGGGCATAAAAGGAATGACATAAAAGAGATCACTTGAAAAGAAAGAGAGGGGTCGGATCCCTTACCTTAAAATGTAACTCTTAAACCTCAAAGGTTGGGACCTTGAGGGCTTGGGGGCACCTTGGGAGGACTCCTTGGGAGGTAATGAGACCAGAACTTCGTTGGGGAAGAGTGGGGAGTCGAATGGATGAGAGGATGGCTTGGTATTTATAGGGAAAGTGAGGGGACAAGGCATTAATGGCCAAGGGACACCTCACTAGTGGTTTTGGCAAAACCATGGGCTTGCCCATGGTATTTGCCCATGGTATTGGCCACTTGGGACACCTCAAACCTTATCTTACTATTCATAATTCGACCATATTGAATATATACTTAATACATCATTAAATGATGTCATTAAACACCCGTAACTTAAAAACTATACTTTCACTATTCACCGAAAATTCAACTTTCTCAGAATAATCCCAAAATTTCACCTTAACCAAATATCAATGCTCTGATTTCAAAAATGAAATCCATTTTATAAAAATAATTTTCTAAATATTTTTAATTTAATTTTTAAATAAAAACACTATTCATCGAAAATTCATTTTTTTCAGAAAAATCCCCAAAAATTACCTTAGCATAATATCGATGCTCTGAGTTCAAAAATAAAGTCCTTTTTATAAAAATAATTTTCTAATTATTTTTAATTAAATTTTTAATTAAAAAACACTATTCACCCGAAAAAAACTAATACTTGAATAATAATTAATGAAACCGTTATTTTACTATTTTATTGAATCACATTACTTAATCAAGGTGCCTAGATTATTTTAAAACTTTCTTTAAGTGAGATTACTAATCCATTTGGTCATATTACTAATCCTAATCATAAAATCACTATTCATAATTTACTATTCATCAAAAATCAAGTTGATCTTATTAGACTCTAAATTTCGTACTGAACATAATTGTAGAAGACCATTTTTCGAAAATCATTACACATTTTTTATTATTTAAGGTTTACACAACCATTTTTAAAACATCCTTTTTCTAAAATTCATCAAAAATATGCATACAATATTTATCCGGTCATTTGAAAATTCATAAACATCATCATAAGAAGAAATCCAAATTTTTATTTAAAAAAAAGGATTACACAAGGCAATTACGGTCTCGTTACATAACCCCTTATAATACCAGCATAGGACCTAAGAGTAAGGTGTGCTAGGGTGATAGAATTTTGGGGCGGCTCAGTCAACATTGCCCGAGTAGTAATTTCTATCAGTTTGAACTTCTCGCGAAGGCGATTCCGTTCAAGCTTCACATGATGAAGTTCGGCTTGGATTTGGTCCAGAGCAAAGCCCAATGGTGCTACCTCCTTCCCAATCTCTGATAGATGGGCTTCGATCGGCCCAAGGGTACTAGGTGAGGCCATCAAATCTTCTTTCTATAATAATTAACCAAGATTACTTAAATTTAGAGACAATAATCAAAACATTTTGTTCACGGTGGTCATATTGACCGATGGTCATATAACACTCAAAAACCAATGGTCTCATTTTATTTATAATCATGTTTATCAAATAAAACATTTTTTTTGAGTATAAAAAATAATACATGAAATTAGGAAACAAGATTTATTCAAAATTTCGGGTCGTTACAATCTTCCCCCCTTAAGAAATTGCGTCCTCACAATTTTTTTAAATTGGGTTTTGAAATTTCATTGAAATTCCCACATCGGAAAAAGAGTCAGTAACACCATTACTTTAAAAGAAAGAAAAGGAAGTACAAAGGCCACCCGAGTTAACCCACACTCGGGTTCCATGTAGGAAAACATGGACATGGAGGAAAAAACAAAGGGTCAGTTCTGAGAGAGAGTGATAGAGAACATGATTAGGAGAAAGTTAACCATGAGAAAATCCCAAACTTATGATGTGTGTAAACGGTCTTTGATTACCTAGTAGGAAACGTAAACCAACAACATTTTTGTTTTACGTTTCTTTTCATAATTTTGAGGATTTTATTTACTACATAGAACAAAAACATAAGAAAATATACCTACCTTCAAGTAGAGTTTCATCCTTTAACAAGTCCCTACCAACACTAATCTTTTCGCCAAATGATGAGAATTCAAAAACACTTGGTCTCATAAAAGCACAAGAATCATCTTCTATAGAATCACATAATCTACAAAAGATTAACTATCTATTTCTTCTATCTTTAAACATTATCCCAAAAACAGAAAGGTTAAGGTAAAACAACTCTTCAAAAATAAAGGATCCCATAGGAATAGAACCTACTTTTAAATCTTCAAAGTTCCGTGGTACTACCCAACGTTCATCATAGACCACTCCATAAATAACGGTCCTTAAAATTCCTCAAAATAAACCAAACTAAGATTGAAACCCAAATACAAGAAGGATTTGATAACATAGTCTTCCAAAACAACTTCATTGTTCATCTCCAGACAACATCAACCACTCCTAACATCTTATAACAAAAGTAGCTAACCTAAACATATTTTACCCAAGATAGGTTAATCATTCCCAAAAGTAACATAAATTACTATAAGTCCACCTTAAATTCATCAATTCTTCAAAATATAAGTCAACCTTACTCCTCAATGAAAATACTATAGTAATCTATTTACCTCGATCATATAGGGTCCCCAAAATAGTGAACGCCTTCCAAAATAATAATCATCTTTTAATCCCCTAATCATCTCTGACATATTAATACGAAAATTGTCGCATTTCCTATCACATTGGTTGTTGGGACAAGTTATTCCATTTCCCACCATTAACTAAGAAGATAAAGTATAATTAGAGGCTTAAATACTTAACCAATAATCATGAAAAGGAACTTAAAGCATATAAGGATAACTTGTAGAAGAAAAGTATACCCCAACTTGTGATCCCCTAGGTTCCCATCTAGGTTATCCATGATCATATATTCTTATGTGAATCTTTATTTTATTTTATCTTTGTTTCTTTAATAATGGTTCATACCAAGCTTATGAATTTACCAAAGCATATCCCCAGGGAGTGTCGTAACCAAGAGTGCAGCAAGGCCCGTTGTCGTGTACCAGTTCCCGTTCGAGTCTAGCTCAAAGCGGTGTTTTCGGGTTTTACCCCTATGTACATCTGTGCCAGAGCCACCTCTACCTGCTCGTATCCAGACAGGGATGTATTTGCTTGGCAACCCCTTACTCAATACTCACCAAAATACCAGGAAGATTTCCTATATTAAACTTTTCTATAGGGTTCCTCCTAGAGTTTTCATATCCTAATTTCCACAAATAACTAAACCATCCTTTGATACCAACTATAGCATCCCGCCATTTTAACATAAACTTTCATTACATTACACACAACTGAGGATCTTTAAGGTTTAGTGTCTTGGAAACCAGGAACATAATACATGAAAACAACATAAAGCATTCTTCTTAAACACTTGAAAGGCTTCTCCTTATGTTCATCCTAGGTTCATTACTGCATCTCATAACCTGGGGACATACATCAAAAGAAAGGGTGAGCAGAAGGCCCAGTAAGGGAAACAAGAGGAACATTTTACATGTGAACTTGATATACTTCAATAAGGACATGAAAAGAACTTTAAGGTATGAGAAAGAAAATCATGAGGCATTTCATAATAAAAATAACATTTTTCATAACTTGAAGATGTGGCTACATAATTTAACATAGACAATCATGAACATATCACCAAGGTCCATCCCCAAGGTGTCATTTGAAAATTACCAAGGTTATTCACCAAGGTATCATGAAAATTGTAATCTCTAGTGGTTACATCATTACCCAATGCATTGGAGCGCTATCAGGGCAAACCCTTAAATTTGCCTTTATTATCATGTGAGCCACATATATAATCATCAAATATTTCATAAATAACCCACATAGCATAAAATAAATGGGTTTCATTTCATAATCATAACGTTTTAAAAACTGCTTTAAAGACATGATCTTTACGTCACTTTAAACCCACGAAAAGGGAAAGAGGGTCTCATGTATGTAAATCCCAGAATATAAAATGGAACATTTTGATATATATGTGAATACCCTTGTAGAAATAATAGCTTTGAGTATTCACTTTATAACATAAAATAATTTTTGAGAAAAGAGAGAGGCATTTTGAGGGGAAAATTCTGCAGCATAACGGCTAAGTTTCGGGGTTTTAGAAAACATTGAGAAAAGAGGGGACATGGGTCAAACATTCATAAATGACCCATCATAAAGTAGAGGGACAAAATATAAGGGATTTATGAACATGGTAATGAAATTTGAAAATATACCATATGAAATGAAGAACATGAAAGGAAGAAAACAAAACAAGATTTCTCTTGTGAAAATTCGGCAGCCTAACGACATCACTTAAACTTCAACAAAATTGAATTGACAAGGTCAAACAGGGTCTCTCATCATATGAACATAAGAGTCCAGTATGATAGATATAGAGATCATACCCCAACATAATATAAAGGAACTTGAAAGAATTGACATGAAAGTAGAACTTCAAAACGAGAAGGGTGAAGAACCACTTAAAAATTCGGCAGCCTAACGGCGCCACTTAAGACATCCAAATACTGAATTGAAGAGATAAAATTGGGTCTCTCATCATGTGATCATAAAAGACCAGTATGATAAATATAGAGATCATACCCCAACATAATAAAAATGAACTTGAAAGACTTGACATGAAAGTAGAACTTTGAAAAAGAGAGAGGTGAATGAATCCCTTGAAAATTCGGCAGCCTAACGGCGCCACTTAAACATTCTTAAAAAGAAATGATGAGAGTAAGAGGGGGTCTTTCATCATATGAACATAAAAAGGGCAGTAAGAGGAGTATAAAAGAACATCCTCCAAAATAAGAACATGGGGCATAAAAGGAATGACATAAAAGAGATCACTTGAAAAGAAAGAGAGGGGTCGGATCCCTTACCTTAAAATGTAACTCTTAAACCTCAAAGGTTGGGACCTTGAGGGCTTGGGGGCACCTTGGGAGGACTCCTTGGGAGGTAATGAGACCAGAACTTCGTTGGGGAAGAGTGGGGAGTCGAATGGATGAGAGGATGGCTTGGTATTTATAGGGAAAGTGAGGGGATAAGGCATTAATGGCCAAGGGACACCTCACTAGTGGTTTTGGCAAAACCATGGGCTTGCCCATGGTATTTGCCCATGGTATTGGCCACTTGGGACACCTCAAACCTTATCTTACTATTCATAATTCGACCATATTGAATATATACTTAATACATCATTAAATGATGTCATTAAACACCCGTAACTTAAAAACTATACTTTCACTATTCACCGAAAATTCAACTTTCTCAGAATAATCCCAAAATTTCACCTTAACCAAATATCAATGCTCTGATTTCAAAAATGAAATCCATTTTATAAAAATAATTTTCTAAATATTTTTAATTTAATTTTTAAATAAAAACACTATTAATCGAAAATTCATTTTTTTCAGAAAAATCCCCAAAAATTACCTTAGCATAATATCGATGCTCTGAGTTCAAAAATAAAGTCCTTTTTATAAAAATAATTTTCTAATTATTTTTAATTAAATTTTTAATTAAAAAACACTATTCACCCGAAAAAAACTAATACTTGAATAATAATTAATGAAACCGTTATTTAACTATTTTATTGAATCACATTACTTAATCAAGGTGCCTAGATTATTTTAAAACTTTCTTTAAGTGAGATTACTAATCCATTTGGTCATATTACTAATCCTAATCATAAAATCACTATTCATAATTTACTATTCATCAAAAATCAAGTTGATCTTATTAGACTCTAAATTTCGTACTGAACATAATTGTAGAAGACCATTTTTCGAAAATCATTACACATTTTTTATTATTTAAGGTTTACACAACCATTTTTAAAACATCCTTTTTCTAAAATTCATCAAAAATATGCATACAATATTTATCCGGTCATTTGAAAATTCATAAACATCATCATAAGAAGAAATCCAAATTTTTATTTAAAAAAAAGGATTACACAAGGCAATTACGGTCTCGTTACATAACCCCTTACAATACCAGCATAGGACCTAAGAGTAAGGTGTGCTAGGGTGATAGAATTTTGGGGCGGCTCAGTCAACATTGCCCGAGTAGTAATTTCTATCAGTTTGAACTTCTCGCGAAGGCGATTCCGTTCAAGCTTCACATGATGAAGTTCGGCTTGGATTTGGTCCAGAGCAAAGCCCAATGGTGCTACCTCCTTCCCAATCTCTGATAGATGGGCTTCGATCGGCCCAAGGGTACTAGGTGAGGCCATCAAATCTTCTTTCTATAATAATTAACCAAGATTACTTAAATTTAGAGACAATAATCAAAACATTTTGTTCACGGTGGTCATATTGACCGATGGTCATATAACACTCAAAAACCAATGGTCTCATTTTATTTATAATCATGTTTATCAAATAAAACATTTTTTTTGAGTATAAAAAATAATACATGAAATTAGGAAACAAGATTTATTCAAAATTTCGGGTCGTTACAATCTTCCCCCCTTAAGAAATTGCGTCCTCGCAATTTTTTTAAATTGGGTTTTGAAATTTCATTGAAATTCCCACATCGGAAAAAGAGTCAGTAACACCATTACTTTAAAAGAAAGAAAAGGAAGTACAAAGGCCACCCGAGTTAACCCACACTCGGGTTCCATGTAGGAAAACATGGACATGGAGGAAAAAACAAAGGGTCAGTTCTGAGAGAGAGTGATAGAGAACATGATTAGGAGAAAGTTAACCATGAGAAAATCCCAAACTTATGATGTGTGTAAACGGTCTTTGATTACCTAGTAGGAAACGTAAACCAACAACATTTTTGTTTTACGTTTCTTTTCATAATTTTGAGGATTTCATTTACTACATAGAACAAAAACATAAGAAAATATACCTACCTTCAAGTAGAGTTTCATCCTTTAACAAGTCCCTACCAACACTAATCTTTTCGCCAAATGATGAGAATTCAAAAACACTTGGTCTCATAAAAGCACAAGAATCATCTTTTATAGAATCACATAATCTACAAAAGATTAACTATCTATTTCTTCTATCTTTAAACATTATCCCAAAAACAGAAAGGTTAAGGTAAAACAACTCTTCAAAAATAAAGGATCCCATAGGAATAGAACCTACTTTTAAATCTTCAAAGTTCCGTGGTACTACCCAACGTTCATCATAGACCACTCCATAAATAACGGTCCTTAAAATTCCTCAAAATAAACCAAACTAAGATTGAAACCCAAATACAAGAAGGATTTGATAACATAGTCTTCCAAAACAACTTCATTGTTCATCTCCAGACAACATCAACCACTCCTAACATCTTATAACAAAAGTAGCTAACCTAAACATATTTTACCCAAGATAGGTTAATCATTCCCAAAAGTAACATAAATTACTATAAGTCCACCTTAAATTCATCAATTCTTCAAAATATAAGTCAACCTTACTCCTCAATGAAAATACTATAGTAATCTATTTACCTCGATCATATAGGGTCCCCAAAATAGTGAACGCCTTCCAAAATAATAATCATCTTTTAATCCCCTAATCATCTCTGACATATTAATACGAAAATTGTCGCATTTCCTATCACATTGGTTGTTGGGACAAGTTATTCCATTTCCCACCATTAACTAAGAAGATAAAGTATAATTAGAGGCTTAAATACTTAACCAATAATCATGAAAAGGAACTTAAAGCATATAAGGATAACTTGTAGAAGAAAAGTATACCCTAACTTGTGATCCCCTAGGTTCCCATCTAGGTTATCCATGATCATATATTCTTATGTGAATCTTTATTTTATTTTATCTTTGTTCCTTTAATAATGGTTCATACCAAGCTTATGAATTTACCAAAGCATATCCTCAGGGAGTGTCGTAACCAAGAGTGCAGCAAGGCCCGTTGTCGTGTACCAGTTCCCGTTCGAGTCTAGCTCAAAGCGGTGTTTTCGGGTTTTACCCCTATGTACATCTGTGCCAGAGCCACCTCTACCTGCTCGTATCCAGACAGGGATGTATTTGCTTGGCAACCCCTTACTCAATACTCACCAAAATACCAGGAAGATTTCCTATATTAAACTTTTCTATAGGGTTCCTCCTAGAGTTTTCATATCCTAATTTCCACAAATAACTAAACCATCCTTTGATACCAACTATAGCATCCCTCCATTTTAACATAAACTTTCATTACATTACACACAACTGAGGATCTTTAAGGTTTAGTGTCTTGGAATCCAGGAACATAATACATGAAAACAACATAAAGCATTCTTCTTAAACACTTGAAAGGCTTCTCCTTATGTTCATCCTAGGTTCATTACTGCATCTCATAACCTGGGGACATACATCAAAAGAAAGGGTGAGCAGAAGGCCCAGTAAGGGAAACAAGAGGAACATTTTACATGTGAACTTGATATACTTCAATAAGGACATGAAAAGAACTTTAAGGTATGAGAAAGAAAATCATGAGGCATTTCATAATAAAAATAACATTTTTCATAACTTGAAGATGTGGCTACATAATTTAACATAGACAATCATGAACATATCACCAAGGTCCATCCCCAAGGTGTCATTTGAAAATTACCAAGGTTATTCACCAAGGTATCATGAAAATTGTAATCTCTAGTGGTTACATCATTACCCAATGCATTGGAGCGCTATCAGGGAAAACCCTTAAATTTGCCTATATTATCATGTGAGCCACATATATAATCATCAAACATTTCATAAATAACCCACATAGCATAAAATAAATGGGTTTCATTTCATAATCATAACGTTTTAAAAACTGCTTTAAAGACATGATCTTTACGTCACTTTAAACCCACGGAAAGGGAAAGAGGGTCTCATGTATGTAAATCCCAGAATTTAAAATGGAACATTTTGATATATATGTGAATACCCTTGTAGAAATAATAGCTTTGAGTATTCACTTTATAACATAAAATAATTTTTGAGAAAAGAGAGAGGCATTTTGAGGGGAAAATTCTGCAGCATAACGGCTAAGTTTCGGGGTTTTAGAAAACATTGAGAAAAGAGGGGACATGGGTCAAACATTCATAAATGACCCATCATACAGTAGAGGGACAAAATATAAGGGATTTATGAACATGGTAATGAAATTTGAAAATATACCATATGAAATGAAGAACATGAAAGGAAGAAAACAAAACAAGATTTCTCTTGTGAAAATTCGGCAGCCTAACGGCATCACTTAAACTTCAACAAAATTGAATTGACAAGGTCAAATAGGGTCTCTCATCATATGAACATAAGAGTCCAGTATGATAGATATAGAGATCATACCCCAACATAATATAAAGGAATTTGAAAGAATTGACATGAAAGTAGAACATCAAAACGAGAAGGGTGAAGAACCACTTAAAAATTCGGCAGCCTAACAGCGCCACTTAAGACATCCAAATACTGAATTGAAGAGATAAAATTGGGTCTCTCATCATGTGATCATAAAAGACCAGTATGATAAATATAGAGATCATACCCCAACATAATAAAAATGAACTTGAAAGACTTGACATGAAAGTAGAACTTTGAAAAAGAGAGAGGTGAATGAATCCCTTGAAAATTCGGCAGCCTAACGGCGCCACTTAAACTTTCTTAAAAAGAAATGATGAGAGTAAGAGGGGGTCTTTCATCATATGAACATAAAAAGGGCAGTAAGAGGAGTATAAAAGAACATCCTCCAAAATAAGAACATGGGGCATAAAAGGAATGACATAAAAGAGATCACTTGAAAAGAAAGAGAGGGGTCGGATCCCTTACCTTAAAATGTAACTCTTAAACCTCAAAGGTTGGGACCTTGAGGGCTTGGGGGAACCTTGGGAGGACTCCTTGGGAGGTAATGAGACCAGAACTTCGTTGGGGAAGAGTGGGGAGTCGAATGGATGAGAGGATGGCTTGGTATTTATAGGGAAATTGAGGGGACAAGGCATTAATGGCCAAGGGACACCTCACTAGTGGTTTTGGCAAAACCATGGGCTTGCCCATGGTATTTTCCCATGGTATTGGCCACTTGGGACACCTCAAACCTTATCTTACTATTCATAATTCGACCATATTGAATATATACTTAATACATCATTAAATGATGTCATTAAACACCCGTAACTTAAAAACTATACTTTCACTATTCACCGAAAATTCAACTTTCTCAGAATAATCCCAAAATTTCACCTTAACCAAATATCAATGCTCTGATTTCAAAAATGAAATCCATTTTATAAAAATAATTTTCTAAATATTTTTAATTTAATTTTTAAATAAAAACACTATTCATCGAAAATTCATTTTTTTCAGAAAAATCCCCAAAAATTACCTTAGCATAATATCGATGCTCTGAGTTCAAAAATAAAGTCCTTTTTATAAAAATAATTTTCTAATTATTTTTAATTAAATTTTTAATTAAAAAACACTATTCACCCGAAAAAAACTAATACTTGAATAATAATTAATGAAACCGTTATTTAACTATTTTATTGAATCACATTACTTAATCAAGGTGCCTAGATTATTTTAAAACTTTCTTTAAGTGAGATTACTAATCCATTTGGTCATATTACTAATCCTAATCATAAAATCACTATTCATAATTTACTATTCATCAAAAATCAAGTTGATCTTATTAGACTCTAAATTTCGTACTGAACATAATTGTAGAAGACCATTTTTCGAAAATCATTACACATTTTTTATTATTTAAGGTTTACACAACCATTTTTAAAACATCCTTTTTCTAAAATTCATCAAAAATATGCATACAATATTTATCCGGTCATTTGAAAATTCATAAACATCATCATAAGAAGAAATCCAAATTTTTATTTAAAAAAAGGATTACACAAGGCAATTACGGTCTCGTTACATAACCCCTTATAATACCAGCATAGGACCTAAGAGTAAGGTGTGCTAGGGTGATAGAATTTTGGGGCGGCTCAGTCAACATTGCCCGAGTAGTAATTTCTATCAGTTTGAACTTCTCGCGAAGGCGATTCCGTTCTAGCTTCACATGATGAAGTTCGGCTTGGATTTGGTCCAGAGCAAAGCCCAATGGTGCTACCTCCTTCCCAATCTCTGATAGATGGGCTTCGATCGGCCCAAGGGTACTAGGTGAGGCCATCAAATCTTCTTTCTATAATAATTAACCAAGATTACTTAAATTTAGAGACAATAATCAAAACATTTTTTTCACGGTGGTCATATTGACCGATGGTCATATAACACTCAAAAACCAATGGTCTCATTTTATTTATAATCATGTTTATCAAATAAAACATTTTTTTTGAGTATAAAAAATAATACATGAAATTAGGAAACAAGATTTATTCAAAATTTCGGGTCGTTACAATCTTCCCCCCTTAAGAAATTGCGTCCTCGCAATTTTTTTAAATTGGGTTTTGAAATTTCATTGAAATTCCCACATCGGAAAAAGAGTCAGTAACACCATTACTTTAAAAGAAAGAAAAGGAAGTACAAAGGCCACCCGAGTTAACCCACACTCGGGTTCCATGTAGGAAAACATGGACATGGAGGAAAAAACAAAGGGTCAGTTCTGAGAGAGAGTGATAGAGAACATGATTAGGAGAAAGTTAACCATGAGAAAATCCCAAACTTATGATGTGTGTAAACGGTCTTTGATTACCTAGTAGGAAACGTAAACCAACAACATTTTTGTTTTACGTTTCTTTTCATAATTTTGAGGATTTCATTTACTACATAGAACAAAAACATAAGAAAATATACCTACCTTCAAGTAGAGTTTCATCCTTTAACAAGTCCCTACCAACACTAATCTTTTCGCCAAATGATGAGAATTCAAAAACACTTGGTCTCATAAAAGCACAAGAATCATCTTCTATAGAATCACATAATCTACAAAAGATTAACTATCTATTTCTTCTATCTTTAAACATTATCCCAAAAACAGAAAGGTTAAGGTAAAACAACTCTTCAAAAATAAAGGATCCCATAGGAATAGAACCTACTTTTAAATCTTCAAAGTTCCGTGGTACTACCCAACGTTCATCATAGACCACTCCATAAATAACGGTCCTTAAAATTCCTCAAAATAAACCAAACTAAGATTGAAACCCAAATACAAGAAGGATTTGATAACATAGTCTTCCAAAACAACTTCATTGTTCATCTCCAGACAACATCAACCACTCCTAACATCTTATAACAAAAGTAGCTAACCTAAACATATTTTACCCAAGATAGGTTAATCATTCCCAAAAGTAACATAAATTACTATAAGTCCACCTTAAATTCATCAATTCTTCAAAATATAAGTCAACCTTACTCCTCAATGAAAATACTATAGTAATCTATTTACCTCGATCATATAGGGTCCCCAAAATAGTGAACGCCTTCCAAAATAATAATCATCTTTTAATCCCCTAATCATCTCTGACATATTAATACGAAAATTGTCGCATTTCCTATCACATTGTTTGTTGGGACAAGTTATTCCATTTCCCACCATTAACTAAGAAGATAAAGTATAATTAGAGGCTTAAATACTTAACCAATAATCATGAAAAGGAACTTAAAGCATATAAGGATAACTTGTAGAAGAAAAGTATACCCTAACTTGTGATCCCCTAGGTTCCCATCTAGGTTATCCATGATCATATATTCTTATGTGAATCTTTATTTTATTTTATCTTTGTTCCTTTAATAATGGTTCATACCAAGCTTATGAATTTACCAAAGCATATCCCCCGGGAGTGTCGTAACCAAGAGTGCAGCAAGGCCCGTTGTCGTGTACCAGTTCCCGTTCGAGTCTAGCTCAAAGCGGTGTTTTCGGGTTTTACCCCTATGTACATCTGTGCCAGAGCCACCTCTACCTGCTCGTATCCAGACAGGGATGTATTTGCTTGGCAACCCCTTACTCAATACTCACCAAAATACCAGGAAGATTTCCTATATTAAACTTTTCTATAGGGTTCCTCCTAGAGTTTTCATATCCTAATTTCCACAAATAACTAAACCATACTTTGATACCAACTATAGCATCCCGCCATTTTAACATAAACTTTCATTACATTACACACAACTGAGGATCTTTAAGGTTTAGTGTCTTGGAAACCAGGAACATAATACATGAAAACAACATAAAGCATTCTTCTTAAACACTTGAAAGGCTTCTCCTTAAGTTCATCCTAGGTTCATTACTGCATCTCATAACCTGGGGACATACATCAAAAGAAAGGGTGAGCAGAAGGCCCAGTAAGGGAAACAAGAGGAACAATTTACATGTGAACTTGATATACTTCAATAAGGACATGAAAAGAACATTAAGGTATGAGAAAGAAAATCATGAGGCATTTCATAATAAAAATAACATTTTTCATAACTTGAAGATGTGGCTACATAATTTAACATAGACAATCATGAACATATCACCAAGGTCCATCCCCAAGGTGTCATTTGAAAATTACCAAGGTTATTCACCAAGGTATCATGAAAATTGTAATCTCTAGTGGTTACATCATTACCCAATGCATTGGAGCGCTATCAGGGCACACCCTTAAATTTGCCTTTATTATCATGTGAGCCACATATATAATCATCAAACATTTCATAAATAACCCACATAGCATAAAATAAATGGGTTTCATTTCATAATCATAACGTTTTAAAAACTGCTTTAAAGACATGATCTTTACGTCACTTTAAACCCACGGAAAGGGAAAGAGGGTCTCATGTATGTAAATCCCAGAATTTAAAATGGATCATTTTGATATATATGTGAATACCCTTGTAGAAATAATAGCTTTGAGTATTCACTTTATAACATAAAATAATTTTTGAGAAAAGAGAGAGGCATTTTGAGGGGAAAATTCTGCAGCATAACGGCTAAGTTTCGGGGTTTTAGAAAACATTGAGAAAAGAGGAGACATGGGTCAAACATTCATAAATGACCCATCATACAGTAGAGGGACAAAATATAAGGGATTTATGAACATGGTAATGAAATTTGAAAATATACCATATGAAATGAAGAACATGAAAGGAAGAAAACAAAACAAGATTTCTCTTGTGAAAATTCGGCAGCCTAACGGCATCACTTAAACTTCAACAAAATTGAATTGACAAGGTCAAATAGGGTCTCTCATCATATGAACATAAGAGTCCAGTATGATAGATATAGAGATCATACCCCAACATAATATAAAGGAACTTGAAAGAATTGACATGAAAATAGAACTTCAAAACGAGAAGGGTGAAGAACCACTTAAAAATTCGGCAGCCTAACGGCGCCACTTAAGACATCCAAATACTGAATTGAAGAGATAAAATTGGGTCTCTCATCATGTGATCATAAAAGACCAGTATGATAAATATAGAGATCATACCCCAACATAATAAAAATGAACTTGAAAGACTTGACATGAAAGTAGAACTTTGAAAAAGAGAGAGGTGAATGAATCCCTTGAAAATTCGGCAGCCTAACGGCGCCACTTAAACTTTCCTAAAAAGAAATGATGAGAGTAAGAGGGGGTCTTTCATCATATGAACATAAAAAGGGCAGTAAGAGGAGTATAAAAGAACATCCTCCAAAATAAGAACATGGGGCATAAAAGGAATGACATAAAAGAGATCACTTGAAAAGAAAGAGAGGGGTCGGATCCCTTACCTTAAAATGTAACTCTTAAACCTCAAAGGTTGGGACCTTGAGGGCTTGGGGGCACCTTGGGAGGACTCCTTGGGAGGTAATGAGACCAGAACTTCGTTGGGGAAGAGTGGGGAGTCGAATGGATGAGAGGATGGCTTGGTATTTATAGGGAAAGTGAGGGGACAAGGCATTAATGGCCAAGGGACACCTCACTAGTGGTTTTGGCAAAACCATGGGCTTGCCCATGGTATTTGCCCATGGTATTGGCCACTTGGGACACCTCAAACCTTATATTACTATTCATAATTCGACCATATTGAATATATACTTAATACATCATTAAATGATGTCATTAAACACCCGTAACTTAAAAACTATACTTTCACTATTCACCGAAAATTCAACTTTCTCAGAATAATCCCAAAATTTCACCTTAACCAAATATCAATGCTCTGATTTCAAAAATTAAATCCATTTTATAAAAATAATTTTCTAAATATTTTTAATTTAATTTTTAAATAAAAACACTATTCATCGAAAATTCATTTTTTTCAGAAAAATCCCCAAAAATTACCCTAGCATAATATCGATGCTCTGAGGTCAAAAATAAAGTCCTTTTTATAAAAATAATTTTCTAAATATTTTTAATTAAATTTTTAATTAAAAAACACTATTCACCCGAAAAAAACTAATACTTGAATAATAATTAATGAAACCGTTATTTAACTATTTTATTGAATCACATTACTTAATCAAGGTGCCTAGATTATTTTAAAACTTTCTTTAAGTGAGATTACTAATCCATTTGGTCATATTACTAATCCTAATCATAAAATCACTATTCATAATTTACTATTCATCAAAAATCAAGTTGATCTTATTAGACTCTAAATTTCGTACTGAACATAATTGTAGAAGACCCTTTTTCGAAAATCATTACACATTTTTTATTATTTAAGGTTTACACAACCATTTTTAAAACATCCTTTTTCTAAAATTCATCAAAAATATGCATACAATATTTATCCGGTCATTTGAAAATTCATAAACATCATCATAAGAAGAAATCCAAATTTTTATTTAAAAAAAAGGATTACACAAGGCAATTACGGTCTCGTTACATAACCCCTTATAATACCAGCATAGGACCTAAGAGTAAGGTGTGCTAGGGTGATAGAATTTTGGGGCGGCTCAGTCAACATTGCCCGAGTAGTAATTTCTATCAGTTTGAACTTCTCGCGAAGGCGATTCCGTTCTAGCTTCACATGATGAAGTTCGGCTTGGATTTGGTCCAGAGCAAAGCCCAATGGTGCTACCTCCTTCCCAATCTCTGATAGATGGGCTTCGATCGGCCCAAGGGTACTAGGTGAGGCCATCAAATCTTCTTTCTATAATAATTAACCAAGATTACTTAAATTTAGAGACAATAATCAAAACATTTTGTTCACGGTGGTCATATTGACCGATGGTCATATAACACTCAAAAACCAATGGTCTCATTTTATTTATAATCATGTTTATCAAATAAAACATTTTTTTTGAGTATAAAAAATAATACATGAAATTAGGAAACAAGATTTATTCAAAATTTCGGGTCGTTACATTATAGCTACTGCACGTACAGAAGGGCAACATGACCATGGACTAGTACTCTGCATGGTTCCCTGGTCTCTCAGGATACTCCACTGACATGGTACAAGACCCTTTCATCTGGGCCCAAACATTTGACAATGGCCTCTGATGGGCAATCAGAGTATCGATGATATCACTCAGCATTCTGACTCAGGCTTGGGTGCTAGAGTGAGCGCTTTTGGTGGAGAGCTTCCAAGCTGAGTAGACACCAACAGCGAGAGACACAACTGGATGTCAGGAGGCATAGTCATATGCTATAGGCAATAAACAAATGATGTAGGGTACCTAGTTGTCCAGACCATCTAGTGGATGACCTCAAGATATAGGGTTAGTGGTGAGTGTCTCACGGGACAGAGGATGATAGATGAGGAGCAGGCAGTGAAACTCATGCGGTGGGAAGTGCCACATGGCTCATGACTACCTAAACTGCCATATGGATGATCAAAAGACGGTTGAGGGACCACTGAGGTAGAGGAAGAGGTTCAAGAGAGGAGGCCTATAAGGTAACATATGTGGGAGAGGAACTGGTCATGCAACAGGTGGTGGGTGGCGATTCGATGTTCTACCTCCACCACATCTTGGTGGTCCACCCCGAACACATAGAGCATGTAGATAGGGATGAGCACTACTGTAGGAAGATGAGGCCTTTGACTGCAGTGCTCTGAATATGATTAGAGGTAATATCTATGTCTAATCAAACTTAGCTATAGTACTTATAGACATAGGTGACAGTCACTCTTTTAATGCCACTACCCTTGTTCAGATCTCAGACATTTTGATGGAGCTGTTGGCTTGATACTTGTGATTATAGACTCTTACGGGAGAAGATTCAATGAATACACACTGGTGTCAGGAGTGTGAGCATAATCATCGAGGCTTTAAAATGTCACCATGGGTATGGATTGGTTATCCACAGTCCATGCTCAGATTGATAGTATTAATCACAAATTGTGGTGTGTCAGTGAGGATGGGACTATGTTTTCCTTCACTTGTGAGAAGAGAAACTTTTCAACACTGGACAGACTTACTGAGAAGAAGGTGAAACCAATCACATCAGTTATATAGCCTTACCCACATGGCATTTGATGTTGAGATTACAAGTTATCCTGTAGTGGTGGACCAATATGCCGATGTATTCCCTGATGATGTTCCTAGACTATCTCCTCACAGAGATATGAAATTTTACACAAAACTATACCCTGGGGCAGAACTGATATCTACACCAGAATATCATATGGATCCCATGGAGCTTCATGGGTTACAAGTACAGTTCTATAACATACAGAGGAAGGGGATCATAAGGCCCAGTGTCCCTATATGGGAAGCCCCAATTTTGTATTCCAAGAAGGAAGATGGGAGTTTGAGACACAATGTGGACTATCGATGCCTGAACTAGGTGATATTGAAGAAGAAGTACCCACTTCAAATGATCGATAATCTTTTTGACCAGCTGATGGGAGCTCGTTGGTTTTTGAAGATAGACCTCAAATCATGCTATCATCTGCTTAGGGTACAAGAAGAGGATGTGCAGAAGATGATCTTTATATGTTGGTATGGACACTATGAGTTCATTTTTTAGCCATTTCTTGTGACTAACACCCCATCAGTGTTCATGAGACTCATTAAAATGATCTTCCAGTCATACCTCTATAACATTTTTTTGGTCTTCATTGATGACATCTTAGTGTACTTAGTGATGTAGGAGGAGCATTCCAATCATCTGCATATATTTCTGGATAAACTCCAAGAGCACCATTTTTATGGTAAGATCTCGAAGGGACAATTCTGGATAAGAGAGGTCCCCTTTCTGGGACACATTTTCCTGGAATATAGAGTTGAAGTGGATCCAAAAAAGATAGAGGTTGTCCTAGCATGGGAGCCACCCAAGAGTGTGACAAAGGTGTGGTATTTCCGGGTGTTGTTTGGGTAATACCATAGATTTATACCCAACTTTTCCAGATTTACACCACCCTTTTCAGCGTTGAAAAATATGGGACAACTCTTAGTTTGAATGGAGATATTCCAACATAGTTTTTAGGAGTTGAGGGAGAGACAGAAGAGTGCCCCCATCTCCAGTCGACCAAAAGAGGGTGTTGGTTATGTAGACTACTACGACGTATTAGAGACCGTACATAGATATTTCTTCATGCAGGAGAGATAAATGATCACTTATGGTTCATGATATTTGAGGCAATATGAGATGAACTATGCCAGCCAGGAGCTGGAGTTAGTAGCAATGATCTTCTCCTTGAAGATGTGGCGACATTAATTGATGGGTGAATTTTTTATAGTCTACTCTGATCACAAGGGTCTTAGGTATATCTTCCCACAGAAGGCCAAGAACATGAGAAAACGGTGTGGGCCAGATTTTATCTAGGTCAATGACATTGAGGTAGTTTACCCTCCTGAGAAGGGGAATCTATTGGAAGATGTAACCAATATGAGGTCTAGTTTACAACTACTGAGTGAGGTGATGGAGCAGCTAGCTGCGTCGTAGATATATTTTTCTACAGAGATGGAGCATCTACCTCTAGTCTTTGACTATCTCTCCGCCACATCTTCTGCGAGTTCGAGAGGCACAACATGGGGACATGGACTGCAAGGCATTTAATTCTTACATATACATAGGATAGTGACCTGATGGATTTTTTGGAGGTGGGGAGAACATCATCATCCTAAAAAAACATTCCATGGTACTAGTGGTGCTATGGGAGGAGTTGTTGAGGGAGTTCCATACATCCCTACAGGCGGTACATCCTGGTGTGGCGAAGATGTACCAGGATCTCCAGCGTCAAAACTGGTGGGTAGGGATAAATAATGTCCTGTAAATTTTTCTTCACGATGCCAAACTCGTCAGCAATTGAAGGCCGACCGTTTGGTTCAAGTAGGATTAACCCAACCACTAGATGTGTCGGAGGGGAAGTGGGATGGTATCTACAGGGACTTTAAGACAGGGCTTCAACGTATGTCTAGGGGACATGATTTCATCTGGGTGATCATTGACCGACTCACTAAGTGGGACAAAATCATACCTATCCATGAGAAGGGATCAGTAGAGTGCTTGGGATGCCTCTATATATAGGATATTGTGTAACTTCCTGGGGTTCCATCGATGATAATCTCTAACCATGACAAATGTTTTACATCCTAGTTATTGAGGGGATTTCAGGAGGCGTTCAGGACCCAGTTACATTTGAGAACCACCATTCATTAGTAGGTAGATGGTCAGATGTAGTATATCATTCAGACACTCAAGGACATGCTTCATTCCTATGCCCTCAATTTTGTCCACAGTTGGGAGGACAACCTGCCCCTGGTGGAGTTTGAATACAAAAACCTTGATCACTCCACCATCAGCATGAAATCGTTTGAGGCCTTTTACGGTTGACCATGAAGATCACCTCAATGCCAGACCGTCCCTAGGGATTCAACACTTATGGGTCCAGATAAGGTATGGGATACCACTAAGAAGGTGAAAATCATTCAGGAGCAGATGAAGACTGCATAGAGTTGGTAGAAGTCTTATGATGATAGAAGACCAAGACCTTTGGAGTTTGAGTAGGGAGATCATGTCTTCCTATGGGTCTCACATCGATGAGGTTTGTGGATATTTGGCTGAGGCGACATGTTATCACTGAGGTTTATCAGACCTTTTTAGGTTCTCAGCAGATTTGGCAAGGTAATGTATCGCCTAGATCTTCCCCCATAGATGCACCAGGTGCATGACGTTTTCCACGTGTCATGGATGAGGAGGTATGTGCATGATACATCACACATTACCGACTGGGGTGAGATAGACACAAACTACGGGGAACCGTTTATGGATGTTCTATTATAGATTGAGGATCGAAAGGAGCGGGTCCTTCGTGGATGATTGATTTCTCTGATGCGCGTTTGTTGGCAGCATGGGAATCTATAGGAGAGAACATAGGATGTGGAGGATCAGATTAATGCTCAGTACCTACCATTTGTTTCCTTAGCCTATGTTGTGGCTTTCTGAGATGAAATGCCCTAGATTTTCAAGGTAATATTTTTAAATTATATGGAATTATTATGAGTCTGCTAAAATTGATGGTGCATGATTTTGAGGCCCAGTGTGTCTTAATAGAATTTCATAAATTTTTTATGGTACGTTCATTAAACGCATGAGCAATATTTTCTAAATATTCAACCGGTGATTGAATTAAGAATTTGAGGGCACCATTGAATCTGCGGCAACGAGATTAGATTAATGGAGGCTTCACTTCAAACACATTAGGTCGGGAGAAAAAGATTGATTTTTGGACTTTTAAAAGAATATTTAAATAACAATGTTATTTTATTTCATTCATTTTTTCCTCCAACGAACAAGTGGTGGTGGTAGGACCAATGAAATTTCAATCCATTAAAAGGCTTCAATCCTCAATTAATTTTAATATCACATTTCAAATTCTGAAGGTTCATTAATAAATTAAGCCCCATTAATTCCACATGTGTTACTCACCCTCCGCATCTCCTATTTTTAGGAATATTGGGGAGGAGAATTGGTATGAATTCCACAAGAAACAAATTTATGATAATGTACCATGATGCCAACCACTTGAGGTATGAGACAAATTCTGATGAGTTTTGACGAGCACCACCAAATCATGAACCAAAGAATGAAAATTGAGCGGCGTCCTTGGAGGCCTATTGTGGAAATGATGAACACTGACTCTTCCTCAAACGCAGATGTTCTTCAATAATATTGAGGTAGTGAGTAATGTTGTTTTAATTTCAAGATATTGATGAATGTTATGCTTCCCACATGTTATCAAGCTAAGGTGGAGGGTGTGGGCCAAATGAACAAGGCCCTGACCCTCCGATACCTTGTTTATCATTGTGTTCTTTTCGTGTAAATTTTATGGTTAGACAAAACCAAAACATAAGGGTCTTGAAATAATGAAGAAGACCCATAGAAGACTACCGATGCAGCACCAACGCAGCAGGATCGGTGACCCGCACCGACAGGTGATGGTGGCAGCCAACATTGGAAAACTGAGATGTATGTAATGCGTCGTCTTGCACTATAGAAGAAGGTCGTAGAACAGGGATGCGACAATCAGTAAAGAGGCTGATACCAGCCAGTCGTGGAGGTGGTTTGGCCCATCGTCGCTTGCCACTAGAGGGGAAGGGTGCGGCTTTTCAGCCATGGTGGTCTAGAAGGCTGGACAACACCGACAAGCCACACAAGTAGAGCGGTGTGCTGTTGTGCATCACTGGAGATGGTTGTGGTTCAAAGCCATGACCGAAGAAGAGGGACTCACCCTAGTGGGCTCCGTGATGACAAGGTGGGGCCACATGGCGCCACCGCTTCACCCCCGAATGTCCTAGCCATTAGAGAGAAAAAGGGGTGCGTTACCCCCCCCCCCCCGCTTCAGCTAGTGGGGGGGGGGGGGGCAGCCAGTGGGCCACACCCTTCACAGGACAGGCCATGTGACCCTATAAAGCCATGCCCCTTCATGGATCGGGCCATTCCATGCCAACAGGCTGCACCACCAAGGCGGGCCATGGCCTAGCGGGCCAAGCCCACAGTGGCCCTGCCCAGCTAGGTCAGATCCGGACCAGGTCAGGTCCACCCACAATGGGTTGGGCCAGGCCGATCCAACCGGGTTGGACCAGACCCATAGCATTCGAGGCCCAATTTCACTAAAAGAGCCATATATTGAAATCACAGCATCTGTTTGAGAAACTTACCTTGCTACTGGGACCCTTGGAGTGATAAGGTCCTTTTGGTACAGTCCACTTGTGTTTTAGAGAAAGTTTGAATTTGACTAGGTTGGATTGGACCCAAATCCAATCGGGCCCTCATAACTAAAACTCTTATAATTCACAGACCATTATTCTGTTTGATGTGTTGTATGTCACGTTGGAACCCATAAAACATGACGCTCCTTTGGGATACTTATTTATTGATATTTGTGGTGGTTGAGGTATGACCAATGGATTGATGAGCGGATCCTCCTGGAATCAAGCGTACTATGAGCAGGATTCTAGTAGCTGGTAGTGAGGCCAAGGTTGGAGGCAGATCATTCGAAGGATAGTACCTAGTGATCTTCTGTGGATCTGTACCGACCTTCTGTGGGTCTGATCCTTTTTGGGTCAGTTCTCATCGATCCTGTGTGGGTCAACACATACTGATTCTATGTGGGTTAGATCCTATGTGGGTTAGTGGGGGTTAGTACCTATCAATCCTATGTGGTTCAGGCTCTGTATGGTCAGTAGTAGAGCCTCTCAAAATAATAAGATGATCTTGATTTATGATTAGTAATCTGTACTTTAGTAATTATATATGGTGTGAGCTAATTATTTAGCTTTTTGGTACTTTTACCTTCATGGTGTTACCTTCGTGGTGTTACCTTTGTGGTAATTTTACCTTTGTGGTGTTACCTTCATGGTGTTACCATTGTGGTACTTTAACCTCCATGGTGTAACCTTCGTGGTGTTACATTCATGGTGTTACCATTGTGGTACTTTTACCTTTGTGGTGTTACCTTCATGGTGTTACCTTTGGGGTATTCTTCCTTTATGAATCTGTAGTGTTAATGGCTTAAAATTTGGAGTCTTAAGTTTCATGATGAAAGAGATGAATATATTTTGATAACATAGGCATATGTATGGTCTTATACCTAAGTATAGTTGATGAATTCTTCGTGCTTTGTGATTGAGGACCTACTTTGTGGTTTTCCCTTTGTTGAACTCTAGGAGTCCTTCAGGGGACTCAGGGTCCCTATTGAGTATTGTTATACTCAACCTACATAGTCTACTCCTATACCATGTAGTGTCTTGTGTAGATGACATACATCATTGATTGAGGCTGAGGGATCCCAGACTAGATGATGCTATGAGGTGGACCATTTGACATGACATGACACAGTGTCTACAGATCATGATCTGTACCTACCCATCAGGTAGGATGCATGGTGGATGTTCCAGTAGCTATTTTCTCTTTTCAATTGTACTTATACATTTTAGTTGGGCTTGTATTATTTCCCCTTTACTATTAGTACATTTTTTACAAAATCAGTTTAGTTTGTGGTTGCATGTTATTGTACTCAATGATTGTTTACTTCTAAAGGTTTAAAGGCAATGTTGTTCCATTATAGGGTTATGCCTTTCTAGTGCCAGTCGCTAGCCCCTGGACTATGGAAGGTGGGATTGGGGTTGTCACAACACAACCTCGGGGGACAGGTCATGAAAGAAATGGACATCAGAGACTCTTAGTGGAATTGAATACCCAATGACCAAAAGAGGAAAATGTAATCTAATGTGGGATATTTTATAAAACAATTCCATGATGGAAAGAATCCTGATCCCACGTGTAACATTTTTGGGAAGAAGCATCTTGGGAAATGTCTAAAGGGAACTAAAAATGACTTCAAGTGTGGAATGTTGGGATATATGGATAAAAATATTCTATGTGATATAAAAATATGTCTATCATGGATGAAGAAAGGAAGGTCCCATTAAACACTCATCTTGTAGTGCACTGTTACAACTGCAAGGATAATGAAAATTATGAATACAATTGACCTAAGTCGAGGGTTGTCAATGGAAATCAACAACAACATCCATGGAAGCAAGGGATTGATTATGCCATCACTACTGATGAGGTGGATCCAGACATAGTTGTGGTGACATGTATGCTAGTTATTCATTCAAGAATAGAGAACGTACTATTTGATTCTGGTTTTATGCATTATTTATTATCGTGACGGTTTAGTGTAAATATTCAAACACTAAATCAAAATTTGTATGATAAGATATATATGAGATGAAAGAATGGGGAATTATTTAATCCATGTTTTATAACACCTCCTAGTGAGTTTTTGTGGAGTGAACCTCCCATGAAATCTCACCATACATCCATTAGTAGAGTTCGACACCAACTTGGGAAAGGTTTCACTAACTATATGCAATTCCAAAATCAAATATTAGTAAAGGGAGCACACTCTTCACATCCTCAAGCATCCTCCAATTGTTTACAAGTGTAATTATGAAGATGAATCTCCTTCACAATCATTTTCTCATGTATGGATATTAATTATTTATGAGCATGAATGTACAGTTCAAATTATTGAGACAAAGGAGCGAATGATGCTTGAAAACCTTCCCATCATGAGGATTACACTGATGTATTCCCTAAAGAGTTGTCTTGTCTTACACTTAATTGAGAGGTTGATTTCTCAATTGATCATTTTCTTGGATCTCTGCCTATATCAAAGACAACATATATAGTGGGCACTTTAGATCTGGTGGAGATAAAGAATTATAAACAGGGGAATCAGTATAAGGGTTTTATATGACTGAGTGCTTCACCATGGGGTCTGTCAATCCTCATCAACAAGAAGAAAAATGGATTAATACGCCTCTGCGTTGATTATCATGAGCTCAATAAAATCATGGTAAGAAAAATGTATCCCTAACCATGGATAGCTGACTTGTTCGATTAGCTTCTTTGGGCCATTTATTTCCCTAAGGATGAACTCTAGTCAGTATATCACCGATTAGAGGTGAGAAACAAAGATATTCCCAGAAGTGGATTTCGAATGAGGTATGGATACCATGAGTTCATATTGATTCCCTTCAGACTCACTAATTCTCCAACAATTTTCACGGATGTAATGATTAGACGCTTTAGATATTACCTAAATATTTTTTGGTAGTCTTTATCAATGGAATTATGATATAATCCAAGAAAAAGGAGGAACATGAGGAGAATTTGAATACTATGAGGAAGTCATTGTGAAGGGAGATACTATATGAAAAGTATAGTAAATGTGAGTCCTGGATGGAGGATTTATCACTCTAGGGGCATGTTATCACTAGAAAAGGGATATCTATAGACACTTCCAAGACAAAGGAAATTAATGGGATTTTCATGCCAACATGTGTAATAGAGATCCATAGATTTTTTGGTCTTGTTGGGTACTATCGATGACTTGTGAAGAACTAATCATGATTGTCGAACCCAATGAATAAGATGAAATAGAAGGGAGTAATGTTTTTATGGAATCGAGAATGTGAAGATAATTTTAAGGAGTTGAAAGAGAGGATAATCACTATGACTGTACTCACACTCCCAACAAGTGGATAATTTTTTTTGGTGCACAATGATTCTTCCAGGAGAGGATTATGTTGTGTGCTAATGCACAATGATAAAGTGATAGCCTACACCTCGAGACAATTGAAAATCAATGAGAAAAACTGCCATATAAATTTTCTTGAGTTTGCAGTAACGATCTGTGCGTTGAATACCCATGGGAATTATCTCTTTGATGAGAAGTGTGAGATATATACTGATTGGAATATTATTAAATATATATTTACACAGAAAGTGCTTAATATGAACATGCGTATATGGATAAAGCTCATCAAGGATTATGACTACTCAATTCATTTACATTATGGAAAGGTTAATAAGGTGGATGATGCTATAAGTAGAATGGATCCAAAATCTTTATCAATGATGAAAATTGAAAAGGATCCAATCTACATAGATTGGTAGAGGATGGGAATGAGAATCATTAAAGGAGGAAAATCACCAATCTTTTCTCAAATGATTTTTCAACCATCCCTCATAGAGAAAATAGAGGATGCTAAAAGAATAGACATGGAAATTAAGTAAAGGGTGGAATCCATAAGATATGGGAAATCATATATTTTCATGATTAATGAAAAATGGGTTTTAATATTTGGGTCATCATTATGTGTACCATGCAATCCAAAGATAATGTAGAATCTTTCAAATGACGCACATATCTGATCCTTCTCTATTCAAAAAGGTATCACAAAGATGTATTGAGATATCTGAGAAAATTTTTGGAGGGACAATATGTAGATGGAGATTGTTGTGTATACAAGAATGTGCCTTTTATAACAACTAGTGAATGCAGAATAACATAGGGCTAATGGGATGATGAAACCACTACCTATACCATTATGGAAGTGGGAGATCATCATGATGGACTTTTTCTCTGGAATTATAATGACATCTAGAGGAAATAATGCTATATTGGCCATTATGTATCATCTTATAAAGATAGTATAATTTTTCAGGAATCGAGAGGAATTATCATTGGATCAAATTTCATGAATATATATCCAAGAAGTGGAAAGGACTCACGAAATACGACTATTTATTTTATCTAATCGAGATATGATATTTACCTTGAAGTTATAGAAATGTCTCAAACATGCCCTAATAACTGAACTGAACATCAATAAAACCTATCGTCATAAAACTTATTTCCATTATGAGATTACTATTCAGACACTAGATGATATGTTGAGAGAATGTTCAATCGACTTTAATAGAGGATGGGACCAACATCTTCCACTGGTTGAATTATCCAACAACATCATTTTCCACTCGGGCATCCTAATGGGACCATAAGAAGCCATTTATGGGAAAAGGTGCAGATCACCAGCCTATTGGGATGAGGTCAATGGGAATAAGATGCTAGGATATAAAATGATTAATGAAATGATGGAGAAGGTGAAAACCATTCGGTAGCACATCATAGCAACCCAATGATGACAAAAGAGTTGTACAGGAAATCATTGATGAGACCATGAGTTCAATGTTGGAAACATGGTATTTCTACACATATCTCCATGGAAAAAGGTCATGGGGTTTGGGATGAATGGGGAACTATGTCCCTGGTACATCGAACCCTTTGAGATACATGATCGTATCATGGTTGCGGCCTATCGACTAGCACATCCACCCACTATGGAAAAGTACACGATGACTTTCATGTATCCCTCTTAAGGAAGTACATACTAGAACCATCACATTTACTCTATTCAAAGGTGGTGCAATTTAAGAATTATATTTTCAGATGATGAGTCACCAGCTAAGATCTTGGATCATTGAGATAATGTTCTACATAACAAGACAACTCACCTGGGAAAAGTACTATGGAAGAACCATAAGTACGATGAAGAAATATGAAAACTGGAGGAGGCAATGAAGGAAAAGTACCTGCACCTATTTATGGCATATAATGTAGAATACAATTTTATAAAAAAAATTTATTATGGGGAATAATGTAATGACCCAATTTTTTATCAATAAAAATTACCTTATTATAAATATATCATATAATCACCTGAAATCAAAACATAAACTACTTGGTACTACATGACCATTATAAATAATATTTTCACTTATTTGAATTGAATTTCAATCATATAATATACATTGTTGAGATCAGTAAGTTTTTTGGAGTCCAATAAGACAAATTTAATTTTTGATGAATAGTAAATGATCATCATGAATAGTAATGTTACCCTTATGAATAGTGATATGTACCTTATGAATATTAAATCTTCCATAATAATATTCGCCTCATTGATTAATGTATAAAAAAATTTAGGCATCTTATATGTGATAATATGACCATAGATAATGTATTGGTATTTTTGTAAGTCCTAAATAATTAGTTAAATTAATTAATTAATTTTAAATTTTTTCCTAAAAGGTGTTTATAAATTAAGGTTTTTATGTCTTCTAGTTTTGAGATCATTTTATAAGACCTTATTTAATTTTTTATATCATTAAAAAAGAAGTCATAGTTTTAATATTTGTACATTTCAAGTAAATTGTTATTTTAATTGAAAATTAAATTAATAATATTTAGAAAATTATTTTTGAAAAATGGAGTTAATTTTTTTATTTTACATGTAAAATAATGTTTTTGGTGATATTTTATTATTTTCCTAAAATACCTGAATTTTTTATTAATAGTAAAATACGTAATTCACAATAAATACAAAAAACCTGATTTTTTGCATCATGCTTGATTAATAGATGATGTAAATTGCCATTTTTATGAACTCACATTCACATATTAATATTTTTGTTCATGGAATAATCAATATTTCATGTATTATGAAAAAATAATAAACTAATGATTAAAATATTAAGAACACCCTCCTCTCCTCCAATATAAAAACCACCCACAATCTCCTCTTCTGTTGACACATATCTAGCCTTGTGCCTTCAATAAATTCTCCTCAAATTAATCCAAAAGATCCTCCCCCATGTCTATAATCCTTTGGTATCCTCAGAATGCCAAATATTCCCCCCTAAAGAGGTTGTTATGGAAAATAAAATCAAGAGGTAAAATCTTCTTTTCATTTCATTCATCTTCTTTTCATTCAATTTATTTTCATGTTCTGTTGTTCTATTTTCATTCCCAAACTATCCTCATCCAAATGGTATGAAAACTCCAGTACAATAAAATTTCTAGAATTATTTTATTAAAATTGCATAATTAATTATCTTATCTATTTTCCCATCCTTTTATACCAATGAAATTAAAACACCATCTGAGATGTGTTAATTTATCACAATCAAGGACGACAGATTATTAATCTCTATTACCATATTCAATTCTGTTAATTTAATTGTTATTATAGTTGAAACACACTATTAAATTTTTATTTAATCTTATGCGATTTTCTAGAATAATTTTTCACACATGATGTAAAATAATTATACAAAATAATTAACATGTGATCAAAATCTCCAAATTAATCTAATCATTTATCATTAATGTTTTATATAATGATTCACCGTCACTCCAAATAACCAAATGAAATTAATTACCATTTAATGTTATTTATGTTAACTAATGACTTATAACATCAATTCTAGAGATCCATTCTCATCATACATGTTTATTTAAACATTAATATAGGTGAACTAATCATTACAACCAAGGATGTAAATGCTCCCAAACAATGAAATTGAACCTCTTAACTCATCAAAGTGGACATTGAAAAACATAATATGGTTATAAAGAATCAATAACATACATTGAAGGTTCAGGAATTATTAATTAATGAACCTAATGTGATTATTTGGGTTATGAAGATCAAGCGAATAACACCATCAGACTTAAGGTAAATGATCCTCTCTTTCTCACATTTATTCAAGAATCTCCTCTACGTTATGTCCTTTTAATTGTAGTTCCTAATGATGGTGTATGATTTATTACCTCACCCATATTTCCCTCAGGATTTATAAAACTAGATAATCCCCTTTATCTACCATAAATCATTCCTAAGTACACATGGTACCAAGATGATATTTTGTAAGGAATTCTTCCTGAACCTCCTATATTCCTTTGAGTTACTCTATCTTTATTTTCTTCCAAATGAATTTGTGTTTTATATTTTAATTTAGAACTTCTAAATACTATGTATATTCTTTGAACTCATGTTTTGATATCCATACCTTACACTATTTCGGGGACATACATGATTTTAAATGATTCACTCAGCAAAACATCTCGATAAGCAGCCCAGTTTTAATGGAAAATTCTTAAATTATTAACAATTTTCATGTACACTATACGATCTATTTTTAAGAATATATTTTATATATAAAACAATTATATTTATCATGAAAATAACAAGTTTAAATTCTAGTTTTATATAAAATTTTACTCCATTTTTCTATTATAAATTCTTGTTATTATTGTCCTTAAAAATGCAGGAAAATGTTTTATTGCTAAAATTTCATAAATAATATTCTTTCAGGTTGTCAAATATGTTTAACATCACTTACCATGTTATATATCAATATTAAATTTTTATTTTATATGTATTTATTTGTTCACTTCTTTCATGGAAATTTTTATGATATACACATTCATTATGCTTTATGACAATATTATAATACCAATTTCATTCTATGGGCATCCTTATGTTTATGTATGATTTATTAGGTATGTTTATTTATGTAGAAACATTATTCCTGAAAATGTTAAGATGAGTGTGCCTAGATATAACTACAATTCATTGGGTATTGTTGAGTCTCATGAGACATTATGTGAAACATTCTTGGTGGTTAGCCTTGACTCGTGCTACCATGTGCAATAGTCTTGGTGGATAAACATGACTTCTGATCCTCTATGTGAAATGTTACTTTACTCATGATAAAGTAACATTTTATGTTTCTTTCAAATTATTATTAATCCATGATTATAAATACCATGATTAAAAATTATGATTTCACATGTTCTATTCCTTTTAATATCAATATTCCTTTCTTTCTAAACCATGTGCTAAAGCTTTGTTATTGTGATTTTTCCTTTACTGGGATTTTACCATATTCATTTTTTCTTGTTAACCATAAGTTACCCTATGATGATATATGAGCACAATGGATGTTAGTAAATATTTATGAATATTAGATAAATAATTTTTTTATTTATTCCCATGTTTTCAGTTTTTTGTACCCAATATTCCATGACATTAGACTTCACGATCCTTGGCTTGTAATATTATGTTTTATTAAGATTAAAATAATGTAATGATATGTGTAATAGGTTAGGGTTTCTATATTTCACATTGAAAATTGATATAGACACATGACTATTGATAGTTTTTACTTTAAAAAAACACTTTTTCTCATTTTGACAATGATAATTAATTTTCAATTAATTACTACAACTTATCTATTTTGAAATTGGAAAAATGGATTCCATATTTCCAATCAAAATTTAAAAATTATGTGAATAAGACCCCTTTTGGACATGACAAGTAGTTACTTACATAATTATTTTTATTTACTATAGTTAAAGACTACATTTGGTAATTAAGGGTAAAAATAAAATTCTAATAATATTAAACATCTCTAACATATGTCATAACCTTATTGAATGAGATATGGTCGTATAGAGAAATCAATGGGATCAAAATTTGGTCTCTGGATGCCACATTGGTGTGATTATCATACTTATAACTTTTAATTTAATGTAAAGGAAAACATGTTATAAACATATAAATTCTTACTAAAACAATTTTAATACGGGATTATGTAAGTTATCTGTTAGACTAGAAATAGAAATTAAAAAATTAAAACGACTACTTACATTATAGTATTTTATTTATAATTTTTATACAGTAAATAATTAAATTTAATAATGACATACTGATGAGTTTATGATTTATTTATTAATGAAGGAATCAAATAAATGATATTTTAAATAGTAAAATAAATATTATATTACATAATTTATGTTATAAACGAATTTTATAGATGAATATGTCATGTTATAATACTATTTAATTATTTAGTACGAATTTATCCCTATGGTTGGATTTTATTTAAATTCAATAAAATGAATAGTGTCAAAATTGATATAATTGATAATTTATAAAAATAATAAAATAATAAATTATTTATAATAACAAAAATCTTTTAAATTAAAATTTTTTATATTAGAGGTATTAAAGTTAATTAGAAATTTAATTAGGGGAAATTTTCTCTATATATGTAAAATTAATAGCCTCTTAGAAATTTAAATAATGCTACCACTTTTAAAATTAAAATAGAATAATAAAGGGTAATCCAAAAAGGTATGGTTTAAAATAAAATAAATACATGTATAAAAATTATTGGATGAATGGATTTAGAAATATCCTCATCCATTCATCTAAATAATTCAATTTGGAAGTGTTTCTATTAAAAAATTAATTTATATTAATTTGATATTTTATGAATTTCTAAGGGTTCCCCTCCCTTATCCTATAAAACGATACCCTATCATATCTAATAATCACACATCCAAAAACATTTTTGTTAAAAAAAAATCTCCCCAAATATAATACTATAATCCCTTACCACATTCTTGAGGCCTTATTTTAGGCTGAGCTCCCTTTTCAGAGTGGTTAAGGTGTTCATTAAGAGTGATCAAACGAAGAAGAGGTATTATTTTTAGGGTTTTCTATTTTATTTATTCATCTAGTTCCATTAAATATTACTCATCTTATACAAAATAAAAAATATAGTATAAAAAATATATTTATATGTTATTATGTTAATATAATACCCTAAATACATCTATATATCAATCAAATGGGAAATGAATTAATCGTTCATGTGTACATGTGAATTATTACCTCCACGAACAGATTTAGTTCATTTTCCATTACTGTCTATTTAGATCAGTTATAATGATCGAATTAATATTAATATATGATATTAGTTCAATATTTATCAATTTAAATTAATAATGTTTCAATTATGTTCTTACCTTCCTCGCACATAAAAATAATGACATCATTCGTGAGTACATGTGAACTATCACCTCCACGAAGTAATGTGAATCGTTTTTATTCATCAAATAACTTTTATGATATATATAAGTATATTTAAATTATAATTATGATTTTAATAATATTATGATAATTATTTGAATATAAAATATCAATTAACTAATTTTAATGATGATCAATGAAAAATGAAAATGTTACTTATGATTACGTACGACCAACCGTCTCTATGAATATAAAGTTTTTTATTTATCAAAACTATTATTAATGGTTTTATTTAATTAGTATGATTAATTTATAAATTGGATGATTATTTAATGGAAACTATTATAGATATGATTGAATTATTACCGAATGAACTAGTCTCATAAAAACCATGTTCGTTCTTGACTCAAGTACGGAATATCAACATAACATCCGATATGAACATAAATAATTATATATATATTATAACATTGTAATAAGTAAATTAAAAGAAAAAATAAACTAGAAAATGGTTTTAATGTAATTAGAAATTAGTCTAAGTATATTATTTAGGAAAATAATTATTATACATGATGATTCAAACTCACAGTATGAAACGTTGTCTCAATTTTCTTTTGTTGAGGCATATTTTGATAATATACACCACATTATTTCATATGGTGTATAATAAACAACTTTGAATTTTATTTCATTCAACTATTTTAGAAATTAATCTTTTCATATGATGAATTTTACTAAATGAAAAAATAATGTTTCTTAATATATGCATTGATAATGACCTTTCATCCGTTGTGACCATTATTTGGTATGTGGATTAATCTATAAGCTATTATGTTTTTAATGGAAAAGTAAATATTATTTTCCATTTTTTGTATTTTCTTATTTATTTTTTTGAGAATGAATTATTATATCAATATTTTGAAATGATATATTATGTTTTTAATGTGTAAATGTTTTATTTTCTTCATTCATGGTTTATGGGTGAGGATTATGTTATGGTTCAAGTGAATTGCTTATGTATATAAGTGTTTCCATGATAAAACTAGAGAGGGTGAGCCTATTGTAGCTCTCTATTGAATTGGGTAATGAGAAGATGTAAAACAATATGTTTTATCCTATGATATTTAGGGAATATACTCCAATGGGTATTCTAAATGTAACCCTGAAGATTAATCCCTATGTAGCCATGAAAGCTACAATGTTAGTTGGATATGTTTTCCACTTGTTACCTATATGATTTTGGATTTACCTAATGTATTTAAGGATTATTATAATTTCATGGGTTTATAAATATTCATGTACTAAAATATTTCCATATTTTATATCCCTTACTAATATTTTTGATCTCATCCAATGTTTTTGAAATTTTTTCACAGGGTATAAGGATTTGTAAGGGAAAGGAAGAAGTCAAGAATATTTTTAACAAGAAAAATATTTCATGATTTATTTTATGATGTTTTTTATTTTGAGGGAATGGATATTATGTAGACTTCATTACATTGAAATATTTGATATGTTATGTAATATTTATTTTCTAAGTACTTATAACTCTAAATCTGAAAATATCCTTAATGTGAATTCTTAATTAAAACTCAATATTGGGTAACATTTAATGTTGTGTCCTTATAGTTGGTATAATAGTTTGGTTTAGAAAACATTGGATATTATGATGTTTTCATAAGAGTCATGGATATTTATAAGGGTTTATAATTATAGGATGATTATAAGTTCAATGTCTTATAAACCACTTTTGAGATTTATGATCTGAAATATTTAGGTGACTAATGGTATTTTTGGAGACATTCCCTTTTGATGAAATTATGGGTTTTTAGTTTTTGGGATGAAAAATGTGAGTTATGAAATAACCATTAATATTAAAAAAAATTATGGTTATTTATTAGGTCCTTATAATATTTTTTGAATATTATAATAATTATATAATTTAAAAAAAGGACAACCCGCATGATGGGTGATAACCCGTCACATTCGGAAAGGCCACAGGAATCGAACCCACAACTGAAATGTGAAAAAGATTCATCATGTACCATTGGCCTATGTGAATTCCATAATAAGTATTACATTTCTTTTAGTCAAATGTGGTCGTGGGATATATTTAAGAGGAATTATAGAACTTCTGTTTTATCAGATGTATATCCTTGGTATTGGAAAATGATATTGGGATATAGTGATACATGTTATTTTAGAATATAATAGCTATTTTTGTAACAATATATTCCTACGAATAATAGAATAATATGGGATTTTATTAGATTAATAGTGGTTGAATTTTATTTTGGAAGAATCTATGTTTTTATTAAGGACTTATGCGGATTTATGTTATTTTTGTAAGTGATTAACCTATCATGGAGAAAATGTGATTAGGTAAATTACTTTTTGTAATGAGACAATAAGATTTCTTGATGTTATTTTGAGATAAATTTTATAAGTTATCTTGGAATAAAATGTTATATAATCCTTATAATTTTTTGGTTTCAATTTTAGATTGAATTATTAAGATGAATTTTAACGACAATTATTTATCAAATAGTCCTCATTGTCCTTTTGACACTACAGTTGATATTTTTATGTTAAAATAATTTTTCATACATATAATGGTTTATTATATTTGGGGAACTGGTTGATTTTATCTTAAACTTTTTATATTTGGATAATATTTTAGGAATGGATGAATATATTGTTAATATTTTGTGTATTATATGATTGTATAGATTTTTATTCTTGGGTTTTAGGTGTGCCCAAGTAATCCTGAACACTCACCATTTGAGGTTGATATGAGTTTAAAGAAGAAATTTATTAAATGGTGAAACTCTATTTTAAAAGTATGTAACATTAATCATTTTATTAGTCATGATTTTAAATAAATTCCTCAACTTTATGGAAATGATCTTAAAATAAAAACATTTTTTGTTTATTTTTCCTTTTGGGAAATTGAAAACAGTTTAACACATTACGAGTTCATGGTTTTATGATTATTAATCTTCTCCTAATAATTCTTTATATAATTATCCTTAAGAAAATGAAACTCAGTTTTTCATCCATATCCATGTTATTCTACATGAATCCTAGTATTTGTTATCCTGGGTTACATTTGATCTTATATATCTTTTTTTAAGGTGGTAGTTTTATTAAACCTTTTTTCGATGTGGGATTATAATAAAAGTTTTTTGAAATGTCATACCCTAGTTTCTGACACCAAATTCCAATTGTGAGGACAAAATTTCATAAATGGGGGATGATGTAATATCCCGTGTTTTAAGAAAGAAACACTATTCAATAGAGTACACGATACACTACATCGAGCTTTAACGAACAAATAAATATAATTATTTAATTTCTATAATTATAACCTAGCTATCAGAATGCTAGGAATGAATAATACTATTGTAATTAATAAATTTTTGTTTACACATGTTTATATTATGACTCATTGGTTTCCAAATTTATTATAAATAGAAATAAAAACCAATTAAATATAAAGGATGTGTTTTAATTAAAAAACAATTAAATGAAAAATAAATTTGATTATAAAACTATATCATTCTTGTTAGATTATATTAATGAAACATAAATTTATTTTGATGTTAAAAATTCATATTATATTTTTTATAGACTATATATAAGAACAAGATTAATTTTAAGCACAAAAAAAGTAATTTTCAAAAAAGGCATTTTTACTGCCTTTTGATAGAGAAACCTTTTCAAAAATTGTTTTTTTATAATTTTATATGATATATTTGAAAAAAATACTTCATATTTAGAATAGGGACATGAAAATATACTTTTTTATCTTTCAGAATATTTTGGATAAATTTTATTTTTCAATGAATATTGAAAAATACTGAATTTTAATTCACAATTTATTTTTCATCTAATATATATATATATATATATATATTTATTTATATTATCAATTTAATTGATTTTAAAGTGTATTTGGAATTATTTTTTTATCATTTAATATTATTTTGGTGTATTGAGGTAATTTCACATTGTAATTTGATATGAGCACATGTCAATCTTTTCATGGTTTTTACTTTAAAAAACATATTTTATCATTTTGACAACGAGAATAAATTTTAAATTAATTAGAGAAAAATATCAGTTTTGTATTTGAATAAATGTAATCTATATTTGGAATCCAAATTTCATAATTATTTAAATGATTCCCTTTTATTTTAGGGCATGATGAATAGTAACAGTAGTAATGTTTTTTATATAGCATGGTAAAAGGGTAAATCATATAAATAAGGGTAAAATAATTATTATAATAATATAAAACTACCCTAAAACTTTAAATAATATTATTGTATGATATATGGCCAACCAAGAAAACCCTTGGGATGGAAAATTATCCTTTTCGGTCACATGATTGTGATTAGGACACTTATACCTATTAATTTAATTTAATGGAAAATAAGTTATAAACATATCACTTCTTAATTGAAAAATTTAAATATGGGTGTATATAAGTTATCTCTTAGAATATAAATAGTATTTAAAAATATAAATCTATTTCATATATCATGCTTTTTTATTTATAAATTTATACATTAAATATGTAAATTTAATTATGACAGAATGATGATGTAGTGATTGCTTTATTAATGAAAAAATTAAATAAATGATAATATAAATAGTAAAATAAATATTATTTACATCATTTATATCACAATTGAATTTTATAGGTGAGTATGACATGTTATTAGACTATTAAATTGGGTTTTTTGAAGTTATATCTCTATTTTTATTTTATTTAATTTAATATAATGAATAGTTTAGAAATTGACATAATTGATATTTTATAAACAAATATGTTAATAAATTATATAAAAATTTAAAAAATATTTTAAAATCACAATGTGTATATGATATTGTTTAAAAGATGATTAAGTGTCCAATTAGTGGAGATTTACCCCATATAATTAAAATTAATGGCCTATTAATAATTAAAATGTTACTTCAAATATATAAATGAAATGAGAATAATTATGGTTAAACCAAAAAGATAAGGTTTAAAATAAAATCAATACATGTATAAAGATTATTTTATGAGAGGATTTTAAACTATTATAATCCAATATTATACATATTTCAATTTTAAATTATTTTCTTGAATAAATTAATTTATATTAATTTAATATTTTAATAATTTCTAAGGGTTCCCTTCCACTCTCCTATAAAAGGTACCATCTCTTCTATAATACTCATACTTCCAAATCCCTTTTGTTTAGAAATTTTATTCCAAAAAATTATCCTATAATTGATAACCACATTCATGTGGCCTTATTTTAGGTAGAATAAAATTCTTGAAGATGTTAATGCTTTCTTCAACAGTGATCAACCGAAGAAAAGCTATCATTTTTTATGATTTCTATTTTATTTTTCTTCCATTTATTTTTAATATTATTCATACTTGGTGAAATAAAATCTATAGTATCCCCAATATTCTAACATTTTATTATTTTATTTCCATCTCTTAAATCCATCTCTACTTCCATCAAATGGGAAAAAAATTAATCATTCATGCATAAATGTGAATTATCACCTCCATGAACTGATTTAGTTTTTTTCTATTACAATATATCAAGATATTTTATAGTGATAGAATTAATATTCTTATCTAATATTCATGAAATATTTATCATTGTAAAATAATAATATTTAAATTATTTTCTTACCTTCCATGCAAATAAAAACAATAGCGTTATTGGTACATAAGTCGAAACTATCACCTCCACGAAGCGATTTGAATTGTTTTTATTCACCACATCACTTGTATGATATATATAAGTATGTTTAAATTATTATGATTATTTTAATATTATGAGGATCATTATGGAATGATAAAATTATCATTACCTTTTTTCATAATGATAAATGAAAAATTAAAATGTTACTCATGCGTTCGTACATCCTAATGTCTCTATGAATATAGTGTTTTTTATTTTTTGTAAAAATAATTAATGGTTTGATTTGAATATCATGATTAATGTCTAAAAGGGATTATTATAACATGAATAATATTATAGAGATGATGTAATAATTACCATATGGACTAGTAACATCAAAACTATGTTTATTTTTGATTCAAGCACCAAATATCGATAAAACATCTGATATGAACACAAATAATTATATAATTTTTATAACAAGGTAATATTTTATACAAAATAAATAATAAAATCGATAAAGGTTATCAAGCATGTAGAAATTAATCTACATTTATTATTCATGAGTATAAATATTATATAAGATGATTCAGACTCATGGTAAGAGACATTTTACCAATATTATATTATTGAGACATATTTTTGATTATATAAAACAACTTATTTTATACAGTGTATAATCACCTCCTATGAATTTCCATTTCATTAAATGGGTTTCAAAATTAATATTTTTATACAATGTGTTTTAATAAATGAAAAAAATAAAAAAAATTAACATATGCGGCGACAACAACCTTTTCGCCACTATGACCATTATATGGTATTTGGGTTCCTCTACTAGCCATAATGTTTTTAAAGAAAAATTAAATACAATATTCTCTTATTAGGTATTTTTTTATTAAAAATGTTTTGGATAATGAATTTATTAAATCAATATATTGAAATGATGTGTTATGATTGTAATGTGAAATGTGATTTCTTCTTTATGCATGGTTTATGTGTTATGATTATATTATTGTTCTTGGGAATTCCTTATGTATATAGGCGGTTATATGATAAAAATGGCCATGTGAGAAATTTATAGCTCTCCAATTCCTTGGAAATGATATGGTGCAAAATGTAAGGTTTCTCATAAGAGAATTAGTGAATATACTATGATGGATATTCCAAATGTATCCCCAATGGTTACTCACTACGTATCTATGAAAGATAAAATGTATGTATAATATGGATTCCAAAAGTTAACTTTATGATTTATGGTTGGAATGATGTTTTTATGATTCATATAATTTTGTGGGATTATAAATATTCATGGACTATTATTTTCTTCCCATATTTTATACACCTTACTACATTTTTTTGATCATCCCAATTTTTTGAAATGATTTCACAGTGTATAAGTATGGGTAAGATAAAGTAATAGTTATGGATTAATTATCTAAAAATGTAATCCTGAAAAGTTTATAAATGTGAATAATTGATTAAAACTCAATATTATGTTATAATTAATGCCGAGGAATTATAAAGAAAGTACATGTACATGGTAAAAAAGTATGTGGATACCCACCAATATGTTCTTTTGATGATATTATGATAAACAAACATTTGTTTCCCCATAAAAACGGAATCACAAAAACAAAATATTATGGGTTTCCCATATTACTTATTTTGGTAGATGATTTAATCTCAATAATTAAACAAGAATCGGAAAATTAATTGGCTCCAATCCAATTGATAGAGGTTTTATAAACATAATATTATTCCTCAAATGTTTATTACACTAATGCTCGACCAAGATCTGATAATTCCCACACACCTTTAGGAAAATTTGACAATGCCCCCAAGTCATTAATTGAAACTCATAATGTCTAGAATCATCCTACCGTTTATGAAATCATAAATGAAAAAGCTTCCCAAGAATCATTCTCTGATGATTCTGGTAGTTTAGGATATCAATACCACTTCCCATGGCCTCTCTTACATTGAAAATTAGGGAGATGTACTTGTATTACACATCATGTGTAAGAATTACAACATGAAATTTTTTATGGAATAAAAATAGGATGAACTCAAAAACACCCATCATTTATTTGAGGATGGCATCTCCAACGCCATTGATGAGCTCATGAAGGTGAATTTGGGAACAATAGAAGACCCATGCCATATATTAACATTTTTTCCTACCCATTGATGAGAATAAGATATATATTTCATTTTTAAAGTAGAAACAATATGTGTTCAATTGGAATTATATAGAAATTGCCAAGTTGAACCTCAATCTGCATACAGATCACCTAGGATTACTTGATGACCACTGTTGTGTTATGAAAACAACAAGAATAATGGACCCCCTCTAATGATACCATGTTATGGGGGAAAGAATCTAAAATTTACTGTATTTCATATCCTATAAGTAACAATATACACTACTCTGAATCCCATGTTATGTCAGAAAGATAGTAAACTACATAACATAATTCATAAATACCACATCAAATTAAATTCATGGAGTATATCCTTACTTCACGATGTTATACTGCATCAAATATGTCTTTACCAAATGAGGTTAAAATTCAAAATGAAAATTTAATAAAAAATCATTCAATACACTTGATTAAGATGTCTATGATGGAAAAATAATGTTCTCCCTTTACTATATGTGTGTCACATATTCATATGGATGTATCCAATGGAGAATTAAATTTAGCTTGATTCATATTCATACATGATATGTAGTGACACCTAGATATAAGATCGTGGGTTATATTTCAATAAAAATAGATAAATTTCCCACCAATTCCTATGGGCCACACCTAAATATAGTGTTTTCAATTCATGAAATAAATGTTTTTTGATTACTTATTTCACAAGATACATATTGACACCCAGATCCAAAACAATGTGTATAACCACAACATCAAAAGAAAAAATTCCCTAATCTACGTATGGTTTAGAACTATATAAGGAGTTTTCAGTTCAAGAACCACAGGTTTCTTGATCTTGTCTATCACATTATTTGCTTTGATGATTGTTCCCAAACCATAGGTCCAACTACAACATCATTCGAAAAAATCCCCCCTTTTGAGAATAGGTAAAACATGTGTAGGTAGTTCTAAATTTATGAACTATGTGTTTCTTGATTCATTTTATAACATTATATATAGTGACACTAATATTGCTAATCCTGGGTCTAACCTCAATATAAATGGATAAAATTCTCTCACTTTACATATGGTTTAGACCAATTTAAAGAGTTTTCCATTCATGAACTATGAGTGGCTTCATTCCAACTATCACAGGATATTTATTGATTCCAATATCTCAATCCCTAGTCCGAATAGAATCATAAAAAATAACATTCCCCCATCATTGTATGGGTTTGTCCCGTGTAGTGTGTTTTCCATTCACTAACTAAGTGTGACTTTATTTCAGTTATCTCCAGATATATAGTGACAACTAGATCCCAAATCCTGGGCCAAACCACAATATCAATGGAACAAATTCCCTCCATGCGTATAGATGAGTCATATGTGGAGATTTTCCATTCAAAAACGATGCGTGGCTTGATTAGTTATAGAATTGGATATTTAGTGTTTCCTATATCTATAATCTAATGTCCAGCCACAATATCAATGAAAAAAATCCTCACATAATAATAGTTAAACCTAAGTAGAGATTTTTCCATTCAAGGACTAAATGTGGCTTGATTATTGTTATCATAGGATATATTGTGACAGCTAGATCTAAATTCATTTGGTTTCCCACAATATAAATTGAAAAATTCTCCCCTACGTGTATGAGTTAGAATTGTGAATAGAGTTTTCTATTCAAGAACTATTGATTGATTGATTCCATCTATCACATGATACATAATAACTCCTAAAACTCATATACCAGGCACATACACTTTAGAAACATAATAAGTTCACTTTCATATGCAGAGGTAAAACTTTTGTAGGGAACTTTATTTCATGAACTACTAGTGGAATGATTTCTTTAACTATGGGACACATCGTGATTTCTGAATATCTACTCCAAGGTCAGTCTTAACATATAGAACGATGAATTAATACCATTCTGTATTTAAAGGTTTGGCCTATGTAAGGTGATATCTGAGACCTACTATCATGTTACTTAAATGAGCACCCAGTTTCACCAAGTTTGTTACATAGTGGATGGATCATGCGAGCTTAGGGAACATGACAAGCTTCTATGACCCGAGTAACTAAAACATGCCTTAGAGAGTGAGGCACATCCTATTTAGATGTTGTTAAAATCCATGACCATGTCCTAGTCGCATGACATTAAATTTTATGATAATGTCCGCATTTCATGTCATGAATCCATATGACATAATGTCTATAATTAAAGACCTAATGTTACTATGAGTGGCCCTTCATATGTACATATCCTTTATGGAGATAAATTTGTTAAATACATAGTAGAATTAAATAGGCAAATTATTTATCCCTACATTTAATCCTGATCTAGTTACAGGATACCTTAGCACACCTCAATGATAAAAATCACTAAGGAATGAAGTTATAATGCCTATCTCCCTAGTATATGAGTTAGATCTATTCAGAGAGAGATCCATAAGGATATGATTAGGGAATGATTACTTCCCATAAAAAATAATTAGGTAAACCCAAAAAACCCCACCCATAAATATTTCTCATACATTTAAATAAAGAGGGATTAATCATGAAGAAATTGTCTACCTATGTATGAGTCATATCTGTGTACAAAATTTTCACACATGAGATTATTTAGTTAATGAAGGGATCATGAATACGTTGACTAACCAACAAGCCTATCCATGGATAAAATGTGTTTCCCACATCTAAATTACCCTATCAATTGAAATGTTTCCCCAAGTATATCATTCAAAATTTCACATCAGTTCATATGTACTTACAACATTCCATTAAAATGATAATAAAACGCCCCTATCGCATGATGTTAACCATTATGAAAGATACGTCCTCACTACATGGCATTAATTTTTTAATAGAATTTGGTATGGTTGGTGGTCATCATGTTCCTCAAAATATCATTTATAACTCCTACACTTACACAGTGGTTCATAGTCAAACCCAAGGGATGGCATGTGAGTTTTATACGGTTTTATGCAAAATAAAATCTAATATTGTCAGTATTGGAGGGAGTGAACATCTTTTTTACATTTAAAATTTATTTTAATAAAGAATTAATGAAACATGTTTGGAAATTCCTTATTTTTTAATGTAAAAAATGATACAGTAAAATGAAACAGTGTAAAATTAAAATAACTACAGAAATAAATAGGAGTGCTGAGGGTAGATATAAAAGAATGCTCCAGATATTTGAACCTTAATGGCTTAAACAAATGTTCCTCATGTGATTAAATTCACACCCTGAAAATTAGTTGTTAATTCTTTCTCACTAGAAGAAATAACACTTTGTATTATAGTTCTCGATGTTCACCATATCAAAAACCACATATATCAAATATATAAAAGTTTATCATCAGAAAACTATCTTGCTGAGAGTTATGATGATATTGAATTTTAAATTTTGGTGAACTGTCTCAATGATCGATCTTGCCAAAAGATCATTGATTTGGAATTATGTTCTTGATGGTGTTAATTAAATTGAATGTTTAAGAACCAGATTCAATCTCGCCAAAAGTATCAGATTCTAATTGAAGAAATTAATTGAAGAAGATTAAATTTTTCACCCATTAAACTCCACATTATCGAGATAATGAAATTAAACTTATATCACTGTGAAAATATCATTAGAATGTACATTGTAAAACATATAAAAATTGAAGAAGAAAGATCCTCACTCTAATAATGAAGATCATGTACTGCCACTTCAATCCTGCAATTCCAAATGTTCAGGGATTCCTTTCGTGTCTACCAAGAGTTTCACTCTCGAATTCTGTGTTTAGGAAATTATAATGAGTGCCTCCCATTTTTTTCAACTTTCTCTGCTTTTAATATCCATTTTTACCTGTTGCATGTCACAACTCTATTTTCACTGACTTCAAAATCCTTTACATATGCACAACACACATACATTTTTTCTACGACTGGCGAGTCACACTAGTTTTTCCTCATGTAACTAACATCGGATGAGTTAGTTGAGTCAACCTAGACGTGTTTTAGGCTTTCTTGTAAACCTAAACTGTAAAAAATGACTAAACTAAGTTAAATCTATTAAAACAAGATAGTGAAACAATTGAAAAAAATTAGATAAATCACTTAGCAAATAATAGCTAGATATTTTATTTATTTAATCTAAAACATAAACTATTAATTATTAGATATTAATATTAAAAAATTAAGTAACTAAGTTATTTAATTTAATATATTTATTAATGATAATTTTTTTAAGAATAAAGAAATATATTAGATCATTAAAGAATTAACTTTCTTTATTTAAATTTATAAGTTGTCAAAATTTAAATTATAATTATTATATTTAATAATTAAGTTGATATATATGATTAATTTTTATTAATAATTTTAACTAATAAAAAATTATTATTTTAAACATTGGTTTTTTTAATTAATTAAATAATTTATTTTATTCAAATTTTATTTATAAATTATTATTGATAATTTATTTTATAAAATTCATTATAAAATAATTATTTAATATGATACATTAAATTATATTTTATTTAAATTAAAATTAAAAGACTGATTAATTTATTTTAATAATGTTTTATTTATGTTAATTAAATTTATAATTACTCTATATAAAAATTAAATATCTTTTATAAATAAGTGTTTATAATTATTAAAGTTGAATATTTTATCTTGGTAATTTCTATATTCAATTTTATTCTAGTTTAATTTTAAATAGTTTAATATTTATTTTATTTTGTATAACTATATCTTCGTCCCCAAATCCTCGGCGCACAGTAGGAGATCACTGGTTTCTTCTCCAAGCTAGTGGCGACATTCCATCCTTTAACAACAGCACGAGATTCCCAGATCCAATTGTAGTGGAGTATTTGATCATCTTAGGTCCTCCATGATGTGAAGGATTCTCTTCATCCATAGTGAATAGGTTTATTCTCACAATGGCTCGACCAGCAGCACACCGTCACACTAGTTCTTTCTCCCTTAGTGCGGATCAAACCTTCTCATGAAGTTCACTTCAACTCAGCTACAACCAATGTGGAGGTGGATGTAATCGTGCTTGGTCTTTAATGGTGGTGTCAGCAGTATCCTAAGACAGGGAATACATGTCGGTGACGATAGAGGAAGAGGGGTGCATTGGAAAGAGTAGGTGGAGATGAGGATTCAAGACTAATGGAAGGAGGAAGGAGAGACCGAAAGAGTCGGTAAGTGGAAAAGGAGAACGGTGAGATGCATGGGAGTAACAGTGAGATGGAGGGGAGAAACAGTGAGCTGTAGGGGCACAGGGTCACTGTTAGACATAGAAATAAAAGGTCAAAATTGGTTAAAAAACAAAGGGCAGAGGTCCCTTTTAGTTGAATGGGTAGCTGCGGGTTGCATTGAGAAAAGATTTTGAAAGTCACCATTGAAAATTATTAAAGGTCATTAATAGGCTGAAATAAAAGGTCACTAATGATGAATAAACAGAAGGGCCACCAATGGAAAAAGGTCATCGGTATACTTAATAGTCACTGCTTCCCATTAAGAAAAGTGTCCCTATTAGAACAAAAATTAATAACTAACGACGACCTTCAAAAATTTAAAACGCATGTATTAAACAAAAAATTAAAACATAATTAAACTAAATTAAATGATTTAAACTAATCAATTAAAATAAATCTAAACACCATAAATTTAAAACTGGATTTTTATTAAATTTAAACATTTAAAATTACAGAAAAAATTATTAACTAACAACACCTAAATAAATAACTACATGATTAATAGACTAAGATAATGTATGAATTAAATATAAATTACGATATAAATTAATTATAGGGATAAATGTAAATGAAAAAGGGTAGAATTGGTGACAGAATAGGTCACCAATGGCTCTTGCCTACCCGACCAGTAGACTAAAATCAATAGAGAATGAATAAATAATTTAACTGCATACATAAGATTATATAATTAATGTTTTAAAACTATTAATTAATTAATTATATAACTATTTAAAAACATAAAGTTAAAAGAGAACTATTTTATTTAATTTAAACTAAAATTATTATATTGATTAATTAGATGGATGAGTAAACATATTAATAAGTAAAGTTAAATTATTTTAATGAATCTATATTAAAGAATAAAATATTAAAAAAAGCATAAATAGTAACACAATGATTAAATAATTGTTTATAAAAATGTTAATTTACTAAAAAGACCAGAATATTTTAATTAACCAAACTAATCAAGAAATAATTAAATTAAAAAAGTAATGTAAGAATAAAATTATTATCTTAAAGAAAAAAAATACATAATTAATTATAAAAATTTATTAATTAACTAATTTATTTATAAAAATACAAAAGTACAACTATTTAGTATAAAGTGAATAAATAATTAATTAAATCATTAAAAATTACATAAAAATATGTGGCAAAACTATGCAAAAATAGATCTGTATTAGAATACCCCATAATTATTCCTTATAAAATTACCAAAAGATCCTGAACATTACCTATCATAGTATGGGGTGTTTTCATCAACCATTAAACACCTCAACCGATAAATCACACTTCATGAATTGAGAATCTCTGGTATCCTCCAACAATTCATGGCCCTTGTAATGAAGGAATGATCTCTCTATTTTAATATCCAATAGGTGGTCAACAAAAGATCCTTATGCCCCTAAACCATAATATTATTTAACCTGCATGAAGGGACTTATGATCATTGGGAGCCCTGATTTCATCAAAATGGACCCCATCACCTTACAATGATTCATTATCATTTTTAGAATGATTTTTAAATATCAATGCTCATGACTCTATAAACTTGAGCCGTGATTTATAACACTCTCATCTTCTTCTAGAAAAGATGGTGTATTACTATGTACTATGGGAATCCTAATTAGGATATTTTTTTAATAGTCACGTCATACCAGTACCACATTCATCATGATTATAAACTAGTTGACCTTTTTTCAAAGATGTACGATGTTAAAAATTTATCCTTTGAGGGTCAAAATCACATGAACAAAAATTATTAGTGAATGATGCATAAAACTAGTTAGTTTGAAAACCCAGATAGAGTTTATTGAGAAAAATAGAACCCCCCACTCACTGAAAAATTCATCTCTTGAGTATATCCAATAGTTAGAGTGTAAATAAACAAGGAATAATGTTCAAGGGTCTTGCTTTGTATCCCTAGTAAAGACTAATCCTTGGTCACTAGATGCCCAAGTCCCAAAAATATTTAGAAAAAATATTTTTTAAATCTTCTTATTATGATAACTTGTTCAATACACAGTGAAATAAATTTTAGTGTTCTCAAACCAATCTTGAGTACCCTATTTTCCATTATCCACTTTTATGTATTTTATGTCTGAGATGAAAAAACCAACCCAAGGGGATTGCTCTCTCATTATCCTGGATACCCTCTATAGAAAACTGGTAAAAAGGACTGGTTAATCTAGAAGTACCCCACTAGTATTCATTAGATAATTTCCACCCTTCCAAGGATCACATGCCTAGAAGATTCATACTAGAGATGCAGCCCCTTAAATCTAGGATTTAATGTCTTTATCACAAGTATTATGGAATTTTGGAATTATAAATGGTTTACCGTTACCCCCACATTATCCACCTATAATTAACATTTATATTCCAAGACTGTAATTTACAATCCACATAAATAGACTATTCAAGTTGATTCAATATCCTCGATGTTATGTTATCTTGTGTTTAACCCCTTATGTTGGAATGAATGTGAAATTCCATTATGGAAACTTTTGATGACCCTCAATACAAAAAATGAAACCACCCAATGTAGGGACTACTATTAACCACAAAAAAATTAAACTTTATTTAGATTCCAAGGAAATTCTGGGATAGATATTCTATGGATACCCCAATTCATCATCCAAATGATTGAATTCTCATAAATATGTCATGGCTCATGAAAAGGAGTGGGGGACCTTCTACTTGACATTGCATGTAATCCCTATGGGATCAGGCATAAGGGCCATTGAACTACCAACTAAAGGAATATTCAGCTTGTATTAAATGACCTCTATTAATCTTGGGTTGTAACAACACAACATCAGAACACAGCATCTTGGGGTGTTTTTTTGGACATCCACGGTATGTCTTTTCCATTACATATCCATCGGTTCCTGATCAGGGACACATTTTTTACAAAACCCATATAACAATTACCCATTTTTACATAACGTCTCTAAAATTTTAATATCAACCAATAAAATTTATGGTAAGGAATAAGGAAAAAATAACCCATCAAAGACACTCATTCTTCATAGTCCCATCAAGGATGTAGGGTTATAAAAATTCATGAATAACCATCCTTCACTAAAAAAATAGATCTTAAAATCTATGATACCATAAAATACATCAATAAATGTATTGTTTCGATGAACTTAAACTATTAATGTATAAGGTACAAGCTAGAAGTCCAAGAAAATACAATAGCAAGCCATCTGATTAGGAATACCCTAAACTAGAGCACGCAAATCGTATATATTGTAAGACTTTCGAATGGAAAATTAAAATTGACACCATTAATTCAAAATTGAAACCCCAAAAAGGGAACCCAAGTAGACATTTTAGTCTCTACTCACTAGAAAATCATTTTCCATGATCTATGGAATATTGAGAATTTTTAAAATCGAAATGGCACAAAACATTTCACCATGAAAAACAATAAAGGGATCCCAAAGAAAAATTAATGTCCAATACTTCAAAGTATTCCACATATATAGATTAGGAAAAATCTAAGTCTAAAAAAAAGATGATAAATTTCTTCTGGGGACGTTTCTTTATGACTGGAAAAAATACTACGCCTGGAAGTCCCACTATCCTAAGAAAAAAAATAGAGTGTATCAATATTCCTTTGGATTTTCTTAATGGCACATAGTCCTCTCATTCCATTAGAATGCACAAGACAAGATATATCTTTATGGGAAAAAAATATCAGAGTGGTCTAATTTGTGTGGCCTTAAATATGGCACAAGATCTTGATAAGTATATAATATCCACTAGAACATGGCTCCCTACCCGTTATTTCAATATTTAATGTCAGATGTCCCCATCCAACATACTAGCTAGATCTATATAATAGAAGTTAGGGAATATTTCATGCTCACCGAACCTATGTTTTCTATTGGTGAGCATGTTATGAATTGGATTGTTTTTTCCTATAACTATGTATGGATTGATTACTATTACCATGGGATACATAGTGATGTAAATGACTATTATATTGGATCTAACCACATTTTTCTTCCTACCCAATCCCATTTCAATCAATGAATTTATACAAATTACAATCTCAAGATACCAATTCCCAAATCCAAGTCTACTCCTATATTGGACTCAACCAATTTATCAGTGCCAAAACAATCCCCTTGATAGTAATTGAAATTCCTCTTTTAATACAATCCCAAAAAATCTTTTTATAGGGATCACTATCAAAACCAATTATATGTTTAAATAGAAGGAAAAGTTATCTACATTTATCTTATATTAATATTATTTTACTTCGGAATGAATACAATTGTATTATGGGAGGAAAATTTTGTTGGAACCAATAGTTTTGCAACAAACACATTTCTTATTAAATATTCAAGGAGTGAAAAGCCTAATATTTAGGGTTTCAAAACCAGGATTGATGAATAATAATGTATTGTATAGGGTTTATTTTAATAAAGGAATGTCCATTATCATTTTTTAAATTGATTATAATTCTATATATTTAGGGATCCTATTAGTCAAAAAAATTTCCATCAGGGATAACAATCATGATATCATGAACAAGAGAACATACGGGAGTGGCATCAACCATTATATAGGAGCCTGTGAGTCTGCTACTTGAGTGGAAAGTGTTTAGAAGATAATTTCCCCTATATTGAGAACACAAGTTCTATTTTGGTGTAACTAGGTGGGGAGCTCAATGGGAGGGTGGGGCAGCTCTGGCCGTGGGTGCTTGTGTTATAGATGTTGACCCCACTATCAACTCAAAAAGTAGATTACATGCCAAAAATTATTATGTGGAGCCAAAAAAGCTGGAAATTAATTTTTTATGAACATTTTTGAGGTAATATTCTTCCACCAAAAAACAAATAGAAAAAACCATAATAATCGAATAAATGTGATCCATGCTAGTTGATCACCTCAAGTGATCATTTTCAATCTCCGGGTAATCTTTTGTAGTCACTGAGTCCCCTAGTTCGACATAGTTAGTCATACTAGATATTTGTATGACCTCAGCCATTGATGGCCACCAAGTATTCCTTCGATGATGATCAAATTGAGGAAAATGAGTTATGAACTATGACCCTGATCCATGCATGTAACTTTATTTCACATGAATTAATTATCTCAAAGAAACTAACCCCACCACATGAAACTGATCATGAAATCACATTAATCTGTCAGAAGGGATTATAAGAATCATATGATCAAGGTATGATGCTCATGAAAATACAATTAGACATTACTGATACTTCACATAATAAATATTATATCTCTTCACTATAAGAGAAAAAAATCATTTCCATCTGTCCCAATATCATGAATAGTTGAATGAATACCAATCATGTGATCACATAATTCCCTCAAATTAAGGTAAGATGATTATAGGAAGTCTTTAAATATATAACATGAATCTATCATAATATTTCTAGAAATCTACAGTATTAAAAAATAGTGATCATGTGAGGCCCCAAAAATGATCATGTTATTCTTTGTCAGCTATTGATCATGTCAATAATTGAATCCATCATGTCATCATCTAATACAGCTCATTTAAATCCACAACCACCTCATATTAATGCACAAAATTTATTCCCCATGGAATTAGGAGAAACCTTCAGTTGACCTCTGACTTTATAAACCCGTTTTCTCTGCAAAATCATTATATGAGAGAAAATATAGAGTATATGACGAGGAAAGGGGACAAGAGAATAAGGATATAGTGAGAGTTGGAAATAACCATAATAAAAATCATATAGGTGATCACGATAACCCATAACCTGATCCCTTGATGATCATATAATCTTAATATGAACTTAATATCTTGGGATTCCATTAAGCGAACCCAGGTTCATGTGATCATTCAAATAATTCCATGAATTATTTTTTAATTATTCCATTGAAGACCTAAAGTGGTTGGAAATTATATTAACCATCACCCATGCACCAAATATTCCATGAGAACCATTTTCCAAGCATGATGTTCCATAATGAATCCTTTAATTTGTTCTAAGAAACCCACACAAGATTTATTGACGTCATGAGATTACATTAACTATTTATAATAAAGAGAAATCATCATATAGTCCCACGTCAACATGTATGCTCCCTTATACGTGTCAACGATGACATGAAATTCCCCTTTCCAGACCCTCAGTTGAGAAATGTATCCACTTATGTTCATGCACCCGTGTCATGCAGACACTACATGGAATTTCTCCTTGACATGCAAGTGATCCCATGTCTATGTATTCCTTCTCCCGTGAAAATTATTCTCTATGTGAACTTAAACATGATTCCCATGGAAAATATACATCATACATATAACATGCACTCTTTTTTGTGTAATAGATCTTGGAAATTTTCTCATGATCCCCCATGTGACTCTATTAAGATCCTAAAATAGCATGATTCCTCATTAGTCTCGTGATAACCTCATGCAATCATGGACATGTTGGGATTGATTATGAAACATTCCATTGACATGTCACCTTTTATCACATGTAATTCCATGTACATGTCATCATTATCTTGAAATATATCATTTCCATGTCAGTATTTTCCTATGACATCTCACATACAATTCATTTTATCACATGAGGAAACCTCAAAAAATTCATCTTGATCATGCGAAGATGTCATGGAAATGGCAGTATAATCATGTGATATCCCATTGACATGTGAGCGGCAATCATGAGAACAAATCTGAGACATGTCAGCAATGTTAGAAATTAACATAAAATGTGGTAGGAAATTTTTCAACACAGGCCAGATATACATCCTTGAAATTCCAAAGAAATACCTAGTACATGTCAGGTATACAACCTGGACATGTGAAATGAACACCCTAGTACATGTCAACTTTTTATGGAAAGCACATTTGTACATACACCATGTAAACCACTGACCATGAGCCTTCATTTTATTACCCCCCTTACAAGGGGGTGTACTTAATTGGTTAGGGTTACAAACCCCTGGAACCCAATTTCAGTCATTCTCTAAGACAAGCCCTCTATGTAATACCATAAATCATCTATAGACCATTCATGATCAATATCTCTCTTTTTTATCATAAGATAAATAATGAACATGTAACATGGGCATACATCTTGGTTTATGTTCATATATTTCGTAAACAATGAGTATAAAAATAATTTCTTAGACCGTAATCCCTAATTCAAACCCATAATAGGGTTAGTGTAATTTAACAATGAAAAATTTAATTCTTGTTACAAGTATGATTTGTATAACATCTTCACACAGCCAGATATACAATGGGAATCTAGATTGGCATAAGTCCCTCTATATCCCAGAAACTATAACCCATGGGACATAAATACTCATGTCTTCTTATCAATATTCTTTATCCATGAGCCGATTGATACTATAATTAAACTAACTGAAATATTATTCATATTATAAACAATATACATTTAATTCCTTCCCAATTCATGAGCTCTGTACCATATTATCTATGAAATTGATAATAATACCTCTTTTAGGGATACGTTAATGTTTAATCTCTGTACAAAAATATATCTCAAGTGATGTGTTCAATGTTAGGTTATCTCTAGTTTCTCACACCGTGCATGATTAATGTGGTCTCAGATACTGGCGATGGTTATACCAAGGGAATGATAAGGATACCACACAACGTGGGCCCTTTATTAGAATGTAAGTACAATTAGATATCATATTAACACAAACATGAATACTTTCGATGAGGTAGTTTAGGGCACCCTTATGTTCATAAGTCATGCTCAAGGACTCAATTGTCACAACTCTTTGGATACCGATGCCCATAATCCAAACTACAAATATTTTGATTTATATCTCAATAGGATACATTGGATTCCTTTTCAAGGATCAAGCCATCTATTTAAATCCTCACATCATAATGTTTAAATAAATGGTATATTCCTGAATTATGACCTTAAAATTTTTCAAACGAACTGTGTGGGTTTTGATTCCTTTTATTATAGGATATGTAAGACACCATCTAGTAGTTTAATCCAATATCCAAGATAATAACCATCACCCTTGATGTTAATAATATCTATATTTTTTGTACAAGGAAATAAACTAATGAATCGTAAATGAATAATAGAACACTAGAAAATCTATTTAAAAAAATTTCCCTTTAAAACACGTGGATTTTTAAGACATTGGAACATGAAAAACCAGTTTTGTATTGCGGATTGAGAAGGATTTTTTTAGAAATATCTTAAATCATTAAGGGAGTATTGTAATAGAAAATAATTCCCCTCAAAAGGGTTATATGAGACAAAATAACAATCATCTCCACCAATGTGAGTTCTTGTGATTTGTTGGTTTCGAAACCCCAATTGACCATATTCCTTTGGAAAGATGGTTCCTGCCTTTCATTGATGTGGGAACTATTTGGAGTTTCAGTTAGAGGAAAATATGGTTCACATGTAAACAATGATTGGGCAACCACCATCAATCACCCAAAACCAAATATCAGGTTAATCGATCTATAATTTTTCACAAACACCATATTTGAATGATTAATTTTAAAAAATATATTCTACTTTTAATTGGTCAAATGAGGTACTTTTTACCCTTTACCAAAAAATGTGAAAGGAATCTTTATTTGTATATACAGAACATGAATGAAAATTTCCATCATTATGATAGTTCAATGGTTTGATTATTCATTTACATGTTCCTATATCTTTTTTCAAGAAATTTTATTCATTAATAATTTAAAATATATAATATTTTAAATTTGTGTTTTCTTAGTTAGAAGGTTATATTCCTAAAAAAATATTCTCATTGACAATTGAAAGGAATTTTTATTCATGATAACATATCCCTATGATACGTATTTTTACTGGGGATATGGACCAATGATACCATCCTTATTATTTCTCTAGATTCCATATGAATATTTATGATGAGATGTTTCTAAAAAAAATTTATTTTAGATATATTATGATTAAATGTTTAAATGTTTAGAAAACAGATTTATTTTCAAAAAGTTTTGTTATATGATTTTTGATATTGTGGAACACATATGAATTTATTATGATTATGTGACATGTGAGACATTAATTATATATCACATTAATTAATTTTTTAATTATTTATATCCTATGACATAAAACTGACTCAAATGGGGAGTCAAACTAGTTCGATAAGGGACATAGTCCACTATGATTGACTTTGGTGTAAACCCTACTTATGTATATGATGGAATAGGGTGTAAAACGAAACCGCAATGATTTTTTGGAGAGTGAAACATTAGTAATCATATAATTTAATAGAGAGTGAACCAAATTCACAATGATAGTATTAGAAGTGTTTCTTAATGGTGTAAATTATTTTTTAGGATTATGATCACTCCACAAATATATATCTTATGCGAATGTTATGTTCTTATGTATCATGTTCTTTGATTCATTGATGATTCATGTATTATGAACTAAAAACACTAATTAAATGAATCAATGTTATGTTATTTGATATGATGGGTATGGTTTTTAATTTTAAAGACCATGTACTCATACACTTATGCTCATTTTATGTTTAGGTAGTCATTTTTATCTCTCTTATTTACCCTTACCAAGAATATATGATTACTTTTCCATTTAATTTCATTCCTTGGGTTATGAGGAATAGTTTTATGTATGATATTTCTAACAAGGGAACTAGTTATGAACTACTTAGTGGGAGGAGATCTGCATATCTTATGAATATATTGTTTAAGTATTCATGTTTATAAAGACCCAAGACCAACACAATTATATCATGGATCCAAACTTTTTTTTATTGATAATTTATCTTCTAAGAAGATATTTTTTTATGAAATGTATGGGGTGATATTGTAGGTAACAGATAAAGGGCTAGTTAGCTTTGGAACTTAAGATGAAAATTATTTAGTCATAACCCTTTGGATAATCCTATGTATTAGTGAATTTCTGAGATTATGGTAATGAATATATTGTAGTTTTCCTAGAAAAACATCCATGTTTGTATATAATAAGTCGATGTGTTTTTGGAATAAATTTTTTAGGGATACCACCCATAAAAAGATTCGGTTTAGTATATCATAATCATCATTCTAATTCATGATGAGTGTCCCATTACTTTGAACGTAGATTGACATTTCCATGGAATATTCTGGGGTCAAATCATATTTTCTTAATGAAGCTATATAAATGATATAAATAGACAATTAACATGAATGACCTAGGTACACCATAACATGTCATAGATTAAAAATAACGTTTCATGATTTAGATATCCAATGTATAGTTTTTATGATTGGTCACACTGATTAAAAATTATTGATTGTTATGTTAACCATTTTTGTTTTATTAAGGCAATAAATATATAATGATGATGATGAGGTAGTAACAAGTTTTCAAAAAAATTTATTTACCCTATTTTATCTTCATTATATGATGTATTATATATCACGAAATATATCAATTAATTTAATTTCATATCCTCAACAATTACTGGTTTAATTAGAAATTAAGACATATAATGGTATATTTATCACAGCTGAAGTCTATAAATATTCTATGATTGTTGTTTTTGGGGATGTGCTTCCTAAAAATATCATTAATCTCCTTCTAGTTGAATTTGATATTATCTTAGGCATTGATTGATTTTCATTACATAAATCCCACATCATTTTTAGAGTAAGGGGAGTGATGATTGACATTACAATCAAACCTATGATCAACATGAATTGTGATTAAAAATATTAATTTCTAATGGAAATAAAATCCATTATACGGGTATTCATTCTTATTAATAATGGTGTTTATCTCATATGGTTTTGGAGAAACTCATAATCAAAGGTATTCATATCATGTGGTAGTTTTTTGATGTATTTTTAACATAGTTTCAAAGTCTTCCACCAAATCAAGAAGTGGATTTTTCAATAGAACACATTCTTAGTGAGAAACCTATATCAAATACTATATATAGAACTTCCATTATTATGATGATGGTATTATGGAAGTAACTCAATATGAATCTTGATAAGGGATTTATTCGTCCAAGTGCGGCATGTTGGGGTACATTTGTTCTTATTTTAATAAGAAATAGAGATCAATGAATTTATATATTTATTTTTAGGAACATAACAAGATTACTATCATGAAAATTATCATCTACACTATATTTAGGAATTTATTGATCAACTACATAATGATCAATAATTTAACAAAATTTTCCCACATTCAAGATATCATCTTTTGAGGGTCAAGATAGAGGATATAAAAAATATATCCTTCTTTATGAGGTGTAGAAAATAAAATGTTAATAGTGATTCCATTTGGTCTTATGAATTCTACTTCTATACTTAGATATTTAATTAAAAGAGTCTATAATATTACCTAGATCAGATTGAGGTAGCCATTATAGAAAAAATTAATTTATATTTTAAGAGAAAGGAATATAATGAAGGTCAACTGAGGATTATACTATTGACCCTCAGGAAGAATAATATCTTTGAAAAATATAACTCTTTTGATTTTTAGATAAAAAATGTATCATTTTTTGTCCATATAAACTTAAGGAAGGGTATATATGAAGATTCATCAAGGATAAAAGTTATTAATCATTATTCCAGAGAAACCATAGTGATTGAGATCTAGATCAATCATTGTTTGAATTGTTATTATCAATTATTTGTTGAAAATTTCTCAAAAAAATTCTATTACACTCACCAATTGAACTCATAATGGAGAATCATTCCCTTGGGATGATGAATGTGAGTAGAATTTCACGTTACAGAAGAGAATGTCAGTCAGTAAACCTATTCCTAGAAAACCATATAGTGGAAAAGGGTTGTAGTCTATAATGATTCATCAAATAATGGAATGGGATGTGTAATAATGTTGACTGATATGGTTATAGACTATTCTACCCAAAAATTAAAGGATCATAACAAAAAAGTCTCAAATCACAATTTAGTGATAAATGAATTTTTTTTCATTAATGATATATCAGCTTTAAATTTATAGAGAAGTGATAGATTTATATTTATCATAACATATTAAAGTATGTATTCAAATAGAAATAGTACAATATGAACCAGATAATATGGTTGGAGTTGAATAAATATTATTAACACCAAATAAATTATCAATATGGGAAAAAAAGGAAGGAAGATGATGCTTTGAGTCAAAATAATCATGATAGTTTATATATGATAAGGATAAAAAATATCCAATAATTTTTTATTTTCATATGATGGATCTTGAAATATTGAATTAATGGAAAAAAAATATCTTTCTCCAATAGGTTTCCAACCATTTATCCATTTAATGATTGGAGAGAAGAAATAAAAATATTTATAAGTAAAAAAATGGTGATAAATACTCATGAGAATGACCTTGATTGAGATGTAATGTTAATATTCAAGAGCCATGTATGTGCCTCTCCAATAATAGACATGATGATGAAGATATTCGAAGATTATAATAGTTAATTATCCAATATTCGTCCAATATATATGAAAATTTATAATGTTATAAGATACTATTTCTAGTTGGAAAACATGAAGAGAGATATTTTAGAGTACATATCTCAGTTCTTAGTGTGTCAGCAAGTTATGGATAGGCTGAATAAGTCCAAAGGTATTTTACAATAATATCCATACTAGAATGGAAACTATAAAACATTACCTGGGATTTTTTGGACTCTTTGAAAAATGTTTGTTGGAAGTAATTCTATTTAGGATTTAGTTGATCACATTAAAATGTTATAACACTAAATTTGAAATAAAAAATAGATATATCTTGAAAATATTTTTATAATATACAATAAGTGTGGGAAAAAGTTTCATATCTTACCACATTGTTTTATATATAATATAGATCCGATATTTACCGCAATGTTCTAGTGAAGCCTTCAGAAAGATCTTGATTTTGAGTTGTGTTTGAGTAATTTTTACAATCCTTAGATAGATGCATGGTCTAGGAGAACCATTAAAACCATAAAGTATATATTGAGTTCTAATTCATTGTAATTAAATGGGTTTTGGATCAACACCTAACTCTAGTTGATATTTTTTAAAACAATATCATTCACTTGATCATTTGGAAGAATCCTTATGAATCCTTATATTTAAATAAGAGTATAACATCAATGTACTAGTATTACGATGTATAAATAATGATATTGGGACTTAATATAGGAGGGTAAATGGAAAATTAATTCTGATCCATTCGGTAGCACATCCTGGAAGCTCAGAGTCAATTTAAAGATGATACGTAGTTATATTGGCACTTTCAATATTCTTGATTAAGAATAGAGAATATCTATTTTCAAAACACTTCCACTGAACCTCCCATAAGTTCATGTTATTTTACAGGTATCAATCATCAGATAATACATTCTAGATAATACGAATGTAATTTTGTCATTAGTTGTACCATAGAATAAATATATTTCTTATGAAAAAAGTAACTAGAAATCTTAGATTGTATATATAAAATCACTACTAAAAATAAGACAATTAGCGACCGCCATTGGCGGTCGCTGTTGCCCCGTCGCTAGAGGGCTTTAGCGACCGCCAATGGCGGTCGCTATAGAAGGCCGTCAGATCGGCCTTCAGCGACCGCTTGGCGGTCGCTGAAGGCCCCCTGCCGGGCACCCTATAGCGACCGCCTATGGCGGTCGCTATTCAAAAAAAAAAAAATTTTTTAAAATTTTTTTTATTGAATTCAATATAAATATATATATATATTTATGTAAAAATATTCATATATATACTATTAAATACAATATTTTAAATATATATATATATATATATATATATATTATATATTTGAAATGTTTTAATATATATTTAATACATATATAATATCAAATCATTGTGTTATAATAATTTAAATATTCTCTATATAATATATTTTAAATATTATATATATATAATATATTTTAAATATTATATATATATAATATATTTCAGGTCGTTCGGAGCACGTTTGCTCCGAATTGGACCGCCGCACGCCGTTTTGTTTCCGGCCGCCGCGGTCACACAGCACCTCCGAATGAGGTGACGTCTGGCCGACCATTTCACAATTCACGCCCCGGATGTTGTCGTCCGGTTTCGTGGCATTCAGAGGTCGTTCGGGTGGTTTTGACCCCCCAACGCGCCATTTCAGCGCGCGCCGCGCTGCTGAAAACGGCACAATCGGACGTGCCGCGCGAACCGCACGTCCGATGGACGTGCGGCCTCCTCCTGCATCTCAGGAATAATATTTCTATCGTTCCCGTGCGGTTTCAGGTCGTTCGGAGCACGTTTGCTCCGAATCGGACCGCCGCACGCCGTTTTGGTGTTTAATGGCGCCGGAAACGCGTTTCCGGCCGCCGCGGTCACACGGCACCTCCGAATGAGGTTCCGTCTGGCCGACCATTTCACAATTCACGCCCCGGATGTTGTCGTACGGTTTCGTGGCATTCGGAGGTCGTTCGGGGTGGTTTTGACCCCCCAACGCGCCATTTCAGCGCGCGCCGCGCTGCTGAAAACGGCACAATCGGACGTGCCGCGCGAACCGCACGTCCGATGGACGTGCGGCCTCCTCCTGCATCTCAGGAATAATATTTCTATCGTTCCCGTGCGGTTTCAGGTCGTTCGGAGCACGTTTGCTCCGAATCGGACCGCCGCACGCCGTTTTGGTGTTTAATGGCGCCGGAAACGCGTTTCCGGCCGCCGCGGTCACACGGCACCTCCGAATGAGGTTCCGTCTGGCCGACCATTTCACAATTCACGCCCCGGATGTTGTCGTACGGTTTCGTGGCATTCGGAGGTCGTTCGGGTGGTTTTGACCCCCCAACGCGCCATTTCAGCGCGCGCCGCGCTGCTGAAAACGGCACAATCGGACGTGCCGCGCGAACCGCACGTCCGATGGACGTGCGGCCTCCTCCTGCATCTCAGGAATAATATTTCTATCGTTCCCGTGCGGTTTCAGGTCGTTCGGAGCACGTTTTCTCCGAATCGGACCGCCGCACGCCGTTTTGGTGTTTAATGGCGCCGGAAACGCGTTTCCGGCCGCCGCGGTCACACGGCACCTCCGAATGAGGTTCCGTCTGGCCGACCATTTCACAATTCACGCCCCGGATGTTGTCGTACGGTTTCGTGGCATTCGGAGGTCGTTCGGGTGGTTTTGACCCCCCAACGCGCCATTTCAGCGCGCGCCGCGCTGCTGAAAACGGCACAATCGGACGTGCCGCGCGAACCGCACGTCCGATGGACGTGCGGCCTCCTCCTGCATCTCAGGAATAATATTTCTATCGTTCCCGTGCGGTTTCAGGTCGTTCGGAGCACGTTTGCTCCGAATCGGACCGCCGCACGCCGTTTTGGTGTTTAATGGCGCCGGAAACGCGTTTCCGGCCGCCGCGGTCACACGGCACCTCCGAATGAGGTTCCGTCTGGCCGACCATTTCACAATTCACGCCCCGGATGTTGTCGTACGGTTTCGTGGCATTCGGAGGTCGTTCGGGTGGTTTTGACCCCCCAACGCGCCATTTCAGCGCGCGCAGCGCTGCTGAAAACGGCACAATCGGACGTGCCGCGCGAACCGCACGTCCGATGGACGTGCGGCCTCCTCCTGCATCTCAGGAATAATATTTCTATCGTTCCCGTGCGGTTTCAGGTCGTTCGGAACACGTTTGCTCCGAATCGGACCGCCGCACGCCGTTTTGGTGTTTAATGGCGCCGGAAACGCGTTTCCGGCCGCCACGGTCACACGGCACCTCCGAATGAGGTGCCGTCTGGCCGACCATTTCACAATTCACGCACCGGATGTTGTCGTACGGTTTCGTGGCATTCGGAGGTCGTTCGGGTGGTTTTGACCCCCCAACGCGCCATTTCAGCGCGCGCCGCGCTGCTGAAAACGGCACAATCGGACGTGCCGCGCGAACCGCACGTCCGATGGACGTGCGGCCTCCTCCTGCATCTCAGGAATAATATTTCTATCGTTCCCGTGCGGTTTCAGGTCGTTCGGAGCACGTTTGCTCCGAACGGGACCGCCGCACGCCGTTTTGGTGTTTAATGGCGCCGGAAACGCGTTTCCGGCCGCCGCGGTCACACGGCACCTCCGAATGAGGTGCCGTCTGGCCGACCATTTCACAATTCACGCACCGGATGTTGTCGTACGGTTTCGTGGCATTCGGAGGTCGTTCGGGTGGTTTTGACCCCCCAACGCGCCATTTCAGCGCGCGCCGCGCTGCTGAAAACGGCACAATCGGACGTGCCGCGCGAACCGCACGTCCGATGGACGTGCGGCCTCCTCCTGCATCTCAGGAATAATATTTCTATCGTTCCCGTGCGGTTTCAGGTCGTTCGGAGTACGTTTGCTCCGAACGGGACCGCCGCACGCCGTTTTGGTGTTTAATGGCGCCGGAAACGCGTTTCCGGCCGCCGCGGTCACACGGCACCTCCGAATGAGGTGCCGTCTGGCCGACCATTTCACAATTCACGCACCGGATGTTGTCGTACGGTTTCGTGGCATTCGGAGGTTGTTCGGGTGGTTTTGACCCCCCAACGCGCCATTTCAGCGCGCGCCGCGCTGCTGAAAACGGCACAATCGGACGTGCCGCGCGAACCGCACGTCCGATGGACGTGCGGCCTCCTCCTGCATCTCAGGAATAATATTTCTATCGTTCCCGTGCGGTTTCAGGTCGTTCGGAGCACGTTTGCTCCGAATCGGACCGCCGCACGCCGTTTTGGTGTTTAATGGCGCCGGAAACGCGTTTCCGGCCGCCGCGGTCACACGGCACCTCCGAATGAGGTGCCGTCTGGCCGACCATTTCACAATTCACGCCCCGGATGTTGTCGTACGGTTTCGTGGCATTCGGAGGTCGTTCGGGTGGTTTTGACCCCCCAACGCGCCATTTCAGCGCGCGCCGCGCTGCTGAAAACGGCACAATCGGACGTGCCGCGCGAACCGCACGTCCGATAGACGTGCGGCCTCCTCCTGCATCTCAGGAATAATATTTCTATCGTTCCCGTGCGGTTTCAGGTCGTTCGGAACACGTTTGCTCCGAATCGGACCGCCGCACGCCGTTTTGGTGTTTAATGGCGCCGGAAACGCGTTTCCGGCCGCCACGGTCACACGGCACCTCCGAATGAGGTGCCGTCTGGCCGACCATTTCACAATTCACGCCCCGGATGTTCCCGTGCGGTTTCAGGTCGTTCGGAGCACGTTTGCTCCGAATCGGACCGCCGCACGCCGTTTTGGTGTTTAATGGCGCCGGAAACGCGTTTCCGGCCGCCGCGGTCACACGGCACCTCCGAATGAGGTGCCGTCTGGCCGACCATTTCACAATTCACGCCCCGGATGTTGTCGTACGGTTTCGTGGCATTCGGAGGTTGTTCGGGTGGTTTTGACCCCCCAACGCGCCATTTCAGCGCGCGCCGCGCTGCTGAAAACGGCACAATCGGACGTGCCGCGCGAACCGCACGTCCGATGGACGTGCGGCCTCCTCCTGCATCTCAGGAATAATATTTCTATCGTTCCCGTGCGGTTTCAGGTCGTTCGGAACACGTTTGCTCCGAATCGGACCGCCGCACGCCGTTTTGGTGTTTAATGGCGCCGGAAACGCGTTTCCGGCCGCCACGGTCACACGGCACCTCCGAATGAGGTGCCGTCTGGCCGACCATTTCACAATTCACGCCCCGGATGTTCCCGTGCGGTTTCAGGTCGTTCGGAGCACGTTTGCTCCGAATCGGACCGCCGCACGCCGTTTTGGTGTTTAATGGCGCCGGAAACGCGTTTCCGGCCGCCGCGGTCACACGGCACCTCCGAATGAGGTGCCGTCTGTACGGGGGGTGGCGGGGGGCTGTAACGGGGGTGGCGGGGGGCTGTACGGGGGGTGGCGGGGGGCTGTACGGGGGTGGCGGGGGGCTGTACGGGGGTGCGGGGGGCTGTACGGGGGGTGGCGGGGGCTGTACGGGGGTGGGCGGGGGGCTGTACGGGGAGTGGCGGGGGGGCTGTACGGGGGTGGCGGGGGGGCTGTACGGGGGTGGCGGGGGGCTGTACGGGGGTGCGGGGGGCTGTACGGGGGTGGCGGGGGGCTGTACGGGGGTGGCGGGGGGCTGTACGGGGGTGCGGGGGGCTGTACGGGGGTGCGGGGGGCTGTACGGGGGTGGCGGGGGGCTGTACGGAGGGTGGCGGGGGCTGTACGGGGGTGCGGGGGGGCTGTACGGGGGTGGCGGGGGGCTGTACGGGGGTGGCGGGGGGGCTGTACGGGGGTGCGGGGGGCTGTACGGGGGTGCGGGGGGCTGTACGGGGGTGGCGGGGGGCTGTACGGGGGTGCGGGGGGCTGTACGGGGTGGCGGGGGGCTGTACGGGGGTGGCGGGGGGCTGTACGGGGGTGCGGGGGGCTGTACGGGGGTGGCGGGGGGCTGTACGGGGGTGGCGGGGGGCTGTACGGGGGTGGCGGGGGGCTGTACGGGGGTGCGGGGGGCTGTACGGGGGTGCGGGGGGGCTGTACGGGGGTGGCGGGGGGCTGTACGGGGTGCGGGGGGCTGTACGGGGGTGGCGGGGGGCTGTACGGGGGTGGCGGGGGGCTGTACGGGGGTGCGGGGGGCTGTACGGGGGGTGGCGGGGGGCTGTACGGGGGTGGCGGGGGGCTGTACGGGGGGTGGCGGGGGGCTGTACGGGGGTGCGGGGGGGCTGTACGGGGGTGGCGGGGGGCTGTACGGGGGTGCGGGGGGCTGTACGGGGGTGGCAGGGGGCTGTACGGGGGTGGCGGGGGGCTGTACGGGGTGGCGGGGGGCTGTACGGGGGTGCGGGGGGGCTGTACGGGGGTGCGGGGGGCTGTACGGGGGTGGCGGGGGGCTGTACGGAGGTGGCGGGGGGCTGTACGGGGGTGGCGGGGGGCTGTACGGGGTGGCGGGGGGCTGTACGGGGGTGGCGGGGGGCTGTACGGGGGTGGCGGGGGGCTGTACGGGGGTGGCGGGGGGCTGTACGGGGGTGGCGGGGGGGTGTACGGGGGTGCGGGGGGCTGTACGGGGGTGCAAAGGCCATCCCATTGATTACAAAAGTGAAAAATAAAAGTGATAATATCTAATTAATACATATTTCTTTTATCGATACCATACAGAAATTTATAAAAAATATATTAATAATACATAATCTATAAAATATTTAAAAGACCACCATGGATGGTAATAATGCATTACTTAAATGAATAAATACAGTACATCAATGTCAACCCTACCAGTAAAAACAAAAAACATATCTCGTGAATATATGGTGCGTCACGTGTTGCCATCACTGCTACCTCCTTCTGGTGGGCCAGGTGCCTACAACAAATAAACATTATAAATATTTTAATAACAAAAATAATTTAAATTAAATAAATAAATACAGTATATACCTGCGTCGTATGATCCCCTGTACCATCAGCTCGACGCACATATTCCCGCAGTGCTCTAACCTCAGCTGTCAATTGCGCATTTGTCTCCTCGGAAGCGCGCAGCCGTGCCTCAAAATCTGACATCTGCTGTGTCATATGAGCAACAGCAGGACCGACAACCGCAGCGCGTGACACTACAGAACGAGGAATCCCTGCTCCATAGGTCAAACTATAGCCATGCCCGTCCCGACCAATAATGCGATGAAAGATCTCATCCCGTCGCATGGGAAGCTGTCGCTGGTCCTCTGGCAGCTGTTCTAACTCAGCTTCAAATTGATCCTGTGAAATATTTAAATATATATATGTTAATATATAGATTTATGTAATTATTGGTAAGTACAGACACTTACTATCAATGCTGCAACCTCTGGATCATTGCGATCACGAGTCCTTATCCACACCGACATTTTATCAGTTGCTGCACCTTGCCCTCGCAACTGTATATTAAAAGAATATAAACACAAAACCATATTAATTAATAAATTAAAAAATGAATAATATATACCTCATGTCGGATCTGAGACACGTGACGAGTCCCGAGCCTGTGAGCTGGTCCCTGCAACGCTCGATTCTCCGAATGGCGTGTTGACACCTCCTACATTCAATTCATTCAAATTTCAAACAAATCACATATTCTTGAAAATATATATACAGAAAAATAATTAATATACTAACCGCAACACCCTCAGTAGACCAATATGCAACCAAGTCACGCCACTGAGCTGGGAGGACACCTCTAGGGACCTTTTCCAAAATGTCAAGGGCACCCACATTTGGTATCCAGTGGTCCCTCTTCACTTTGCCTTTATAATCTTTCCACAGCTTACGGCATTTGCTCATACACACCGGCCGAAACTCTTCAGGGCATACTTTCAAATTTTGCTATAATGAAAATAATCAAACATATTAGTATTATTTATAAATAGAAAATAAAGTAAAATTATTTTCTTACCTGAACCTCCCTCCATAGACGATCTAATGTGTCCTGAGGGATAGAAGCCCAATCACGCGTGGTCAATGGAAATCGATGTGGGTCACGTATGATATGACCCAGCTGACGAATAAATGCCGGGGCATTCGGTCCCACGGGATGAAATACCTCATCAAATGAAACATCTGTCGTCGTGTCGGAATTCCATGATAATATGCCACGACCAGGGCCTCTCCTGCGAGAGGAAGAAGCAGCCGAGTCTGATCCTGTTGAAAACAATTTTATATATAAATTGACAAATGTTATATATATATATATATATATGTCAATTACATAAAAAATATAGACAATGACATTCAAACATACCTCGACCCTGAGACGTAGATGCCTCAGATGGATGATGTGGATTTTCTGCCTCTTCCCCTGACATGTCTGCAGTCATACAAAATATCAGTAATGAGTCCAAAGTGTTTAAAAGATAAATTGGATTGTTCTTAATAAATCAAACTTGTACAACTGTTAATCAAACAAAAAATGGATTGAATAATTAGTTGTGAATGAATTTTAAAAAATCAGAAAGTTAATCAACCTAAATATTTATGACTGATTGAGCTACAAACCTGAAAGGGAGGGGAGCCGAAGGCTGTGCTGCGAGGGAGAGGAGGCAGCGAAGGGGAGCCGGAGCCAAAGGCGGTGCGGCAAGGGAGGGGACGGGCGGCGGCGGCGGCGGGGAGCTGGAGGAGAGGAGGCGGTGAGGGGACGGGGGACGCGCAGCGAGGGGGGGGGGGTGTCCGGGGTCGGAGGGGGCCTTCCGAGGTGCGGGGAGGGGTGTCTGGGGTGTCGGGGGCCTGTCAGGGGTGCGGGCAGGGGTGTTCGGGGTGCGGGGGTGTCCAGGGTGCGGGGGAGGGGGGGCTGTCTGGGGTGCAGGGGGGCTGTCGGGGGTGCGGGGTGGGGTGTCCGGGGTGCGGGGGGCCTGTCCGGGGTGCGGGGGGGCTGTCCGGGTTCGGAGGGGGGGTGTCCGAGTGCGGGGGGGGGGGGGGGGGGGGGGGGCTGTCCGGGGTGCGGGGGGGCTGTCCGGGTTCGGAGGGGGGTGTCCGAGTGCAGGGGGGGCTGTCCGGGGTGCGGGGAGGCGTCCGGGGTGCGGGGGGCGGTCCGGAGTGCGCTGGGGGGTGCTGTCCGGGGTGCGGGGAGGCGTCCGGGGTGCGGGGGGCGGTCCGGAGTGCGCGGGGGGGTGCTGTCCGGGGTGCGGGGAGGCGTCCGGGGTGCGGGGGGCGGTCCGGAGTGCGCGGGGGGGGTGCTGTCCGCGGTGCGGGGAGGCGTCCGGGGTGCGGGGGGCGGTCCGGAGTGCGCGCCGGGGGCTGTCCGGGGTGCGGGTGCCGTCCGGGGTGGGGGGGAGGGCCGAGAGGCCGGAGGGCGGCGGCCGGAGGCCCGAGGGCGGAGGGCGGCGGCCGGAGGGCGGATGGCAGGCGGCGGGGGAGGCCAGGCGGCCGGGGAGGGCGGCGGCGGGGGAGGGCGGGCGGCGGGGGAGGGCGGGCGGCGGGGGAGGGCGGGCGGCGGGGGAGGCCGAGCGGCGGGGGAGGCCGGGCGGCGGGGGAGGCCGGGCGGCGGGGGAGGCCGGGCGGCGGGGGAGGCCGGGCGGCGGGGGAGGGGAGGGCGGCGCGAGGGAGGGCGGCGAGGGAGGGTTAGGGCGAGGGATCGAGGGAGAGGAGAGTGCGCGGGGGGGGGGGGGGGGGGGGGCGCAGAAACCCCCCGAAATTTTTTATTCAGCTTAGCGACCGCCATTGGCGGTCGCTAATGCTGACCTATAGCGACCGCCAATGGCGGTCGCCCGAGTCTGGGGGGCTCCAATGCCCCCTTTTCTAGTAGTGAATGTTATGGAATATTAAAACTCACCCAGTTAAAGTTCCCTAAAAGAATCATAAATTTGATGAATCTACATGAGACCAAGAGGGTGTGATGAAATAGACAAATCTTCATTTATTTTTATCAATGTTATTGAATTATTTGGTAGAATTTTATTTTAAAGGTGGTATAATGTAACTCCATTAAATTTTATGATATATACATCTTCAAATAAATTTAATATCATTGATGACATGCGATGAACATAACCCCAAGTCTATTTAGATAATAATATAGTATACATCTGTATTCTATTTGTTAAATTTAAATAATGAATATGAATAATAAAATTTTACAAATTATGTATAAATGATTTAGATAAATTTAATATTTTGCTAAATAAGTAATCAATATTTAGTAGTGTTTTAATTTCTTCTCAAACACATTTTCTGTAATAAATGAATTACCTTTGTGAAAAAGTTGAACATTAATTTCTAAAAAATTTACAAAACTTATTTTATAAAATTTACTTCAAATAAAAATATAAAAATAAAAATATGATATAGTGAATTTTATTGAATTTTAGAAATGGATTTTTTTATCGACCAATACAGAAAAATACTGATATTTACTGAAATGTACAATTTCATTTATCTTATTTTAAAAGGTATATTTTATTATATAATGGTGGTTAAATGTATAATTATTTTAAATATATTATAAATAATCCAATTTGGTTCCTTGAAATAATTTGTATGTTGATGTTTTATATATAAAAAATATATAACTAAGAGAATATTTCTTTGGATAACTGTTCTTAAAAGGACTTTCAGGTTTAATTTTAAATTCAATCTGACAAATTATATGGGTGGATGTTGATAAAATGGATTTCTTAGTATTAATCAGACTAATTAATATTATTTAATAAGTTCAACATAGTTTTTTTAAATTAATTGTTAAAAAGGTTATAATTTGTTACCGTAATTAATGTTCAAACGGGTTTACTGGGTGGTTTAAACCAATAGATAAGGGTAAGAGTTACAATTAATATTGTTTATGTACTATTTTATGTATGTATATAGAAATTATCCAACAATTGTTTTAAATTTATTTCTATTTGAATCACATAAATTGAATATGAATTTATGATATTTTATTCTTTTAAGATATTCCAAGTGTGTCCTCTTGCACACTTATAAAAGGACACCCATCATTCACATTTTTAAACCGCATTGATCAATATATCACGAATAAAGTATAACCAATTATATTATAAAATTTCATATCCATGAATTTGAGTTTTTTCATTTTTAAAAACCATTATAGTGGTCTTCAAAAATAGTTCTAAATGACTCCTACTGAAGAAGATGTAATTGTCTCACCTGACCTCATTCAAATTATTTATTTTTATACCTCCAATAAATTTATGGTAATAATAATAAAATAATTAATTATATATCCTAAATATTATAAAATTTTATTATGAACATGTAACCCCAAATATAAACCCTCTATTCCAACAAATTAGAAGTGCAAGAATCTCTCATGTGTGTGGACTACCTTCTCTACATAATGATATGATTCACTTTACATCACCTTATTTCATGGATGGTTATTATTATGAGTTTAAAGTTTATATATTAAACTTTTTTAATAATTAATATTTAATAATTATATTATTATTTATATTTTATTACTTTTAAATCCATTGGAAAATGATAACATCGTTCATTCATATGTGTAGACTACGACCTCCATGAAGCGATACAATTCAATTTTCGATTCCTCTTTACAATGACAGTAATAAGGATAGATTTAATTAATATAGATGAAATAATTATTATTATTTTAATGGGTATTATTAATTTTATTTATTCCATTCCAACTATCAAAAAGTTAAAATAATGTTCATGCCTAGATACAACTTACCAACTCCATGGATGGTGTAATTAATTTATATATATATATAATCTATGTATACATATATATTTCTATATATAATTACATATTTGATTCATAATTAAAATTTATTAGATGATACAACCATTATTAAAGTTCAAGTATATGAAATAATGAATAGGAATTCACATTAAAATTGTAATAATAAACACCCAAAAGATCAATTTTAATAAGGGATTATTAAGAAATGTGTTTAGAAATGTTATAAGTTGATCAAATATGATATTATAAGTATGAAAATTATTTTTCAATATAATTATAATAAATTTATATTTATTACATATAATATTATATAGCTATAATAAATTTAAGTTTATTATATAGAATATTAGGGTCCTATAGAAGCAAGTCGAATTTGAAGTACGAAATTTTTGTCTCACCTTTATTTTTGCGAGGAACCTTACATATTCAACAATTGTTAATTTTATTTAATGTATAAAATTTAAATAAATGAATATTATTATTTATATAAAAATTATTATTTGGATGTACATATCTACATAATTTTCTCAATTTAATGTTGTTTCGATTCAATATATATCAATGTTGTAAGGGTTTTTGTTATAATCTCCATGTTTATAGACATTATTCATGAATATATTTTTAATTATGATATTTGATGACCAATATCTTAATAACCCAAGAATTTTCATCTACCGTAGTTATATATATAGGGTACATCTTTTCCATTAATGTTTCTATTTGAAAACTCAAGAGACCAAAATAATTTCTAATGAATACTGACATTATTTATTTATTCGGTAAAAAATCTATTTTATTCCATATCAATTTTTTGTAAAATATTATCATGAATGTTTATATATAACTTGTAATTTTTTAATGACTTTATTTTACACATTTTTTAATATTTAGGAACTAGTTTTTATAGAATCTTCTCAAATCTTCCAGAATGAAGCACTTTTAAATTTTAATTGAAAATATGAATGGAATAACTATTTTTACATATACAACACGAATAAAATTTCCCACCTTTATTATAGCTAATTTATTTTAATCTACATTTAATATCTTCCATGGTTATTTTTTAAATAAAAATTTTTCCTTATTATTTATACATTATTTAGATTTTAACTGTGTGATTTGAAAATAAAGAAGATATTTATTTAACTAATATTCCATGTGAATTTTTGAAATAATATTCATTTATGATATCACAACATAATATTAATTATGATTTACCAAGGGTATTATCTAAAGATACCATCCATACGCTTTCTCTAGATAGTTTATTATTATGAAGCTGAGATGTTTATGAATCCATTTATTTTCCATAGGTTATGTTGTATTATGGATATGTTTATTAAAAATGATTCATTTACATGGGTCATGATATATTATTTCTAATATTTTGGAACAAATATGAATGGATTATTGTTATGTGATATGTGGGAAAGAATTTAAATATCCTTCTAATACATTGGGTAATGATGGATGTCTAATGAGATAATATGGACTGGAATGGGGATTGAACCCAGCTAAATAAGGAAATCATTCCACAATTATAGTCTTGGGACTAAACCAAGAATAAGGATATGATGGAATGAATAGTTAACCCAATACACTATGATTACATTGGCAGTAAACCATGACTATGGATATGATGAAATGTGGAGTGAACCAATCAACTATTATGGTCTTGTATGTGAGTCTTTAATAAAGAGATAATTTTATTTGATTATTTGTATGACACAAAATTATTTCATATTCCAATATTTTGTTCTCATAGATCATGTTAATTGATTCATTTATTACGAAAATGAAACATTTATGGCATGAATCCTGATTATGATCTTTGATATGCAGTATATGGTTTTAAAATATTAATATCTTATTTCAAAACCTTATTCATATGTGGTATTTTAGAGATAATTGATATCCCTCTTGTTAACCCTTATTGATCATCTATGCTCACCCTTTCTTATGTTTCCTTTCCCCAGGTAATATATAATTTTTTTATTTAGGTTATTTCCATGAATTGTTATAGTTATAAAGAAATTGGTGGAAGATGATGTAGATACCTTATGACCATGTTGTTTATGTATCCATGTTTCCAGTAACACTAGACCAATATGATTATAGCATGGATCACACTATTATATACTCAATATTCATATAATAAGATGTGATATTTTTAAGGTAAATTATGGGTCTCTATGTTAGAGGTCCTCACAATGAACATTATTTGATGTTCCCCCTACCATGGAACCACAATAAAAAAACCATATAGTTCATAACATGAATATATATTGTTATGGATATTCTTCAAGGAACATAATCAACAACCTTGGAGGTCAAAAAAACATCATACATAGTTAATGATCTCCTAGAAGCATTAAAATCCACAACTCTGGAGGTTATCACATGAGAATCAACTATATAGATCTTCCTTATAGTTCTATAATCAGAAAGTATGGTGGTCCTACAATTATAATCCTCTTTAAAAATCTTCCATGTAGTTGCAAAATACAAAAATTGGAGGAATTACCCAAAGAGTCTTCTATGATGGACGTCATAATAATAGTATGATCAATAATTATAGATGATAATATATAGATTACCAATCAAATAGTTCCTCCCGAAAAATCTAGATATATCATCTCTAATGGTCCTTTATATAGCAATAAACATAAAATCACCATCTCTACAGGTTTTACCCAATGTTAGGTGAAACTATAAATATTTGAATGACCTTGTATGTGAACTAATTATAGATTTCATCCCCATTACAATGTGAATATCGATAATGATGGATCTCTTTATGAAACAAGATACATATTCCCCCAAAATATAATGATAATCCTAAAAGGTGGTCCTCACATTTAAAAATCATTAATATTTATTGCGTATTGAGTCCCTTTAAATGGAAACATTGTTATTAAATCCAAAGGTCCAACCCATGGAATATATTTCATGAGACATCATTGTGATGGGGAAAACAACCAATATAGCGTCCCTCTATATTAAATCAACTAATAAAGATATAACTATAGATAAATTTTCCATGGAAAATGATATAATACCACTAGAGGTCCACCTTAAATTTCTTATTGAAGAGTTCCTCCTTGTGAAAAAAATTCAACCAAAATAGAGGTGAACATCATATAGGATTTCAACACAAAAATCATAATCAATTACTAGTGGGATATAATCCCATTAATTGTGTGGTTTGGGTTAGTGAACATCATCAATGCTACATTTTAGTAATATAGCATTGGTTGTGACTAATGTGGTCCATAATGATCCCACTCCTATGAATGAAAAAGTGGATAAACTACTTTTACAGTTAGATATGGTAAAATAACCCCTCATATAAGATTATTAACACTCCATGGTCTTTTGTTAATAATTTATTGAAGATAGAATATTGATCTTGTTTTGGACTATGAATGGTCATCAAAATAAAATTACCATAACATAAAAAGTGTAATTCATGCTGTAATTTTATCATAACATGTGGATGAATATATTTTATATCATGTTCATATATAAAACATAGAGGAAGTACATTAACCATCATGAACTAAATAATGTTCTTTTAGAACTTGTTAACCTGGATGAATTTTCAATCATGGGAAATTTTATATCAAGGAAGAAGACAAGTTTCTTAAATATGAATACTTTAGATGAATAAGGGTACTTCACCTGTTGATCACTAGTACTCCACTAGATGTGCATATTGATTCTTGGGGTGATTACAAAGCTCTTAACTTCATTAAACACATAGGATAAGATAATTTGTTTGGAAATTGATAATAATATGCTATCACTTTAGGATGAGTTTTATGTATTGTATCCATATATTATAGTTTTTAAATCCAATAAAGTCACTCCATTTCAAAATTATAGAAATTTCATACATGATGAGAGTGAGATATTGATTGTATTCTACATCAGGACCCTAGGAAATTTAAACATGTAGCCTATTTGATGTAAAAATCCTAAAATTGTGGAGAATCCTGTGATTTAATGAACCTCTCTAAAAACAGGTATTTCATTAATATTATTACCTTATAAAATACTAAAAGGAATAAATATTTCATGATATATATGAATGTAGTAATACATGACAGGCCTCATCCCATAGCTTTGATAGTACTTTTACCCCCACATCATTCCTTGAAATCTTTTAATATATAATATTGAATGCCCATTATTGTAGAAAAAATAAAAAATATCCAACCTCAAGGGCTTGGAGAATTTTATCTCTCCTCAAATATAAAATTAACTCAATATTATATGAGGATAAACATAAAATTATGTTCCCCATTATTTCCTTTACATCACAATTCATATCCTTCCTCGTGATCAGATTTAATGAAAACTGTTAGGTAATACCTCAAGATCACTATCCACAAACCACTTCTAGAGGAGAATCAATGAGAGAGAGAGAGGGAAAGTGAAACTGCATAAGGTTATCAAGATAAAATATTCCACCAAGAAAGTATATATCAATTAGGATTATTACATATCTTTATATATATATTTAATGGATAATGAATCCCCTTACTATTTTAATGTGGATAATGATATTATTCTAATTACACACTTCTTATCGGTGAATGTTTATTATGTTAACCCCACATGTAACATGGAGAATAAAACTAAAATAGAAGAACCCAATGAGGGGAAATACATTTGAAATATTTTTCACACTGAAATGCATAAATAGGGTTCGTGAGATCAACATCAAATTATTTCCCCAAATTTAGGATCTTCAAAAAACAATATATACCACTAACTTAGGGAACATAAACTAAATATAAAAGGAAAGGTGTAGATATATCCACAACCCTCCATCCAATGTGAATAAGTAAAGGATATTTATATTGGTTTATCAAGTATGATATTGAGTTTGATAATCCATGAAAACTCAAATATTATTTTTAGAGATAATATACTATGTATGTGAAAATATTATGATTAAGCATTCATATATCATCTCATTAATTCCATTCAACTATAGGGAACCATGTATCTAGAAAGAGGGAGTCCAATAATCCAAAAAAATGAGGTCCCAAATAAATAGATTATCTAACCCTGATAGAAATGTATTACTAGAAGTTTCCCTATAGAACCATAACCAAAAAAATTGAAAGCTTGATACCCTTGGTTAACTCGAGATGTATGTTAATAAAATGTAGTGACATGATTACTATTTTATGTTCATCCTATTTCCTCAAATTGGAAATTATATCATAAGGAAATTTCTATAAAACTCCTCAATGATAACAAGTCCCCTACAACTACATCTAAATAAATACAGGGGAGACACACTCTAGTGTTTCTAGAGTGGAAGCCCTGACATGATATGGTAGACATGAATCATCCTCCCCCCTTCACTAGGAACCCTACATTCTTGATATTTAATGGAATAAGAGATCTAGAGTATAATATTTCACACATATCATATCAATGAATTAAAATTATTTTAATTAAAAATAAATAGGTTGAAATAAAACTCATGCGTTTTAGAAAAACCCTATAAGAACCCATGTTTGTATTGTTAAAAAATATACGAGCTGACTTTTTTTCAAACTAGGAAGATCCCCATTAATAGTTTCTTTAGAAATTTTGATCTATGTAGATCAACATCACTATCCTAAACCACTTTCATTTTAGTAATAGTAAAAATATATGTGTATAATACGTCGTTTCATTGTGTAAAGTCAAACACAATTCATAGAATATAATACATTCATATTAGAATAAATTTAATATATGAAAGGAATATTTCATAGATGATTTTATGACACCCAAACTTCTCTTAAAATAACCTAATGAGTTTTAGGTGTTTTTACCCCTAACATAGTGAATAGATTATGTTCATATGAATTAAAAATACAAATATCATCCAACTCTATCGACATAGAGTATCAATTTTTTTTAAAATGAAACCGTCAAAGATAACCAACATCGATGCTAGATTCAGCCCATAAGGATGCTCTATATTAAAAAGTTCTTCCAGAATATTGGTGGTTTAAAAAAACATCATTTACCTAATGGGAAGAATTTAAAAAATCACTAAATTTTTTGGGACCAAAGAACAATATCTATTCACTTTCAATGGAGGATTTTCAAGTGTCTTCATCACTTCACTTGAAGAAAATATGGTTATATTTTTTTAGATCATCTGAACCAATGAATATGATATTCATCATTACCTTAATTACTTCCCATTACATTTGATATTTGGGTATAATATATTGGAATAATTCATCTTAAAGGAATTACAAAATAAGATGATTTACTTGAATAAAATATAGGTTGGTAAACTGTAACGCCCAGACCCCAGTTACATAGAGTCGGTGCATTATTACATAAAATTAGCCTGATCACAAAAGATTAAGACTCGAAAGACAAATTAGTTTAGCAGCCCTGGAAACACTAGAAACATTCATAATGTTTACATTACATCATAAAGTGAAAAACTACAACAATATCTTGTCTCAATAGACCATACTCATATCCCCTCATACTATCACTGCAGGTCATTCATAAAATAATTCTTCACATCCTGGAAAAAATAAAACATAGAAAGGGGTGAGCTCAGATGCTCAGTAAGGATAACAATATAGCGGAGAATTTCACAAATAAGCATAAAAATTTAAGGAAATGTATAACTAGAACAAAAGACTGTTAAACATGAACATCAACATAATATGGAAATAATGAAATGAAATAATTCCATTTACTTATTCTCATGGATATTCCCCTAGTCCAATAATCACATGTAATATCAATAAACAATTTAATAATGATGGAATGTGTAATGCCAGACTATCATAACCACATAGTCAATGCATTGTGCCAAGACTACAAATAATATCATGTCAATGCCTTGTGCCAAGACACAAGTTTGTCTCATGAGACGTACCGATGCATCGAAGCGCTATAGTAGGCTCCACTCGTCGCTTAATATTTCCAATGGATTCCTCATATGAAATGTTTGAAACATAACAAAAACATTCGTATTTAAACTAGCTTACGAAATGTCAATACTTTCTCCAAAAAAATGAATGGTATAAAACTTGCACAACCATAGTCATACATAACTCATTCAATAAAAAGTGGAAGATTGTATTGTAATAGATTAACGTTGATTGAGAATAATGAAGGATATTGACATAGATTAAAATTATCATCATACTATTGATAGAAATATCCTCTTTTTCTTGAACACATTTAAAAGTCTCACTATTATTCATGAAGTTTTTTAAAAATAGATTTTTGATTCAAAGTGTCCCATACCACTTTGAAAATTTTACAAAGAATTTTAATTTTAAAACTTTAATCTCAATAAAAATAAAACCATAAAACCATTTTTAAAAAATAAACATTAATGAGAAATATTTTGAATAATAAATCATTAAAACATTTAAAATCAAATTTTAGTTATGGTTCCTAACCAAAATAGAGACACTTGAATTCAAATAATTTAGGTAATAAAAACATTTTAATATCATTAGAATAAAGGGATTAATGATATACTACTTCAAAGTACATTATATACACCATATAAAAGTGATTTGGTGTATAACAACAAAGAAGTCTCAATGGGATGTAAATTGAGATGAAATCTCTTATAAAGACTGTATACTTGGGTTAAGTATAAATCAACAACATAATTATGTGTGAAAAATAAAAATACACTCGATATGATTGTATATTCAATGTAAATCAATCAGAGGACATTCACACATATTCTTGTAAAAACAACACCAATGAAATGGATATTTAACTCAACAAATGGAGATTCAGTTAAAATTACTCTTATCAAGTTCATATCGATGAATTGAGAATTAAAAAATGGATCGATTATGTGTATCAAAAAGTATATCCACATAATGGGGAGTGGAAATTATGACAGAAGAAAATGAATAGTGATTCCACACATAATCATGGAGTAAAATAATCAATGAAGTATGCGTAAAGTCGAATGAGTGGAAATTGAAATTTCATATTCCCTTATCGATTTTGTAACTTATGAAACATACACCCATGAAAGAAGGATCATAAAATTATGATGTCAATATCCTTAAATTAAAGTATTTTACACAATGAATACAATCATGGGTAGTACACACACCACTTGCAATAAATAAGTGGTGAACAATGGAAATCTCAAGGAATTAAAAGTGTGATAAGAAACCCCTAACGTTGTACTTATTCCTTGGTCAAGGGTAGGCTAACCTCCTTTATAATGGTTAAATAATTGTTATTTAATTATAAATTAATCATATACATTAATATGATATAATATATGGTCTTTTAACATTGATTTGTTAATAATATCTTGGTATTATCGTCGTTTCATGTGTTAACAGATTCATTTTTCTTTATATTCTTTGTTATGTGAGCCATATTTATTATTCATGGGATGTAGAATATTAAAATATAGAATTATATCAAGTCCTTAAAAATTATTTTTAATCATCAAATGAAAATGAGTCTTGAATCGATACGATGAGGAATGAATCTCATCGCGTTCATGGAGATGGTAGTCCGTACGTATGCACGAGCGACAATATCATTCTTTTGATATTAAAATAATATATAATTGGATGGTGTGTCATATATACAGAATAATAATCATGTTATATTTATTTTTTACATGAATGAAACATCATTATTATACCCATCCAAATAATAATGTATTGAATAACAATTACACCACGACGTGGAGACAGTAAGTCGTACGTACGCACGTATGGTGATATGTCATTCAAAGGATGGATAAAATACTGAATATGGTTGTACCATATTTATAATAACATCAAAGTATATATAAGATACTGGAGTTATTATTTTAGAATGGTAATTGCAAAGAAATAAGAAGTGGAAGAAGAAAGGAACTTGAAAGAGGGTGGTGAAATCATTTCCTCTACTTTGGGTTCTTCCTTTTGATTTGATCAAAAGGGATCCTTTGGTTGATTTTCTGATCAAAATATGGCCTCTAGGTTGAAGTGAGAGAAGTTGATAGGATATTTGGGCAGGGTTTGGCAGAACCAAAATGCTTTGATGGTATGAATTTGATAGAAGGGGGAGTTCCCTTTTATAAGGGGGTGAGGGGCACCTTAGGAAAAACGTAAAATATTATTTTATAATAAATTCATATTCAGTTTAAAATGGATCAAAAGTGAATTATTTCGAAGATATGGTGGGGAGGGGTCGAAATCCTTTCATCCAATAGATTTTAGATAGGTTTGGGTCAATATTAACCTTATAATTTATATTTAACTCTTAGTTAAATAGTTTGACATTTATCATGTCTCTTTGTATTTGTATATTATATGGTTAATAAACTTACTATATACTCCAAAGAGAACCCCAAGTGGTTAATTAATAATACAACTATAATTATATAAGTCTTTTGGATGCGCCTTATATTTTTAGGGATATTATATCAATTTATAATATACTATTTGTTTTAAAAATTCCTTTATGTCAATTTTGACACTATTTAAAAATTTATTTTTGTTAAAGTCTTACAAAAATTATTAATTTGAACCAAAATAATTTAAGAAATAATAACATGTCATATTAACCTATAAAATTAGTGGAATTTGTAAAAATTCTCAAATTACATTTATATGGATATTTGTAATATCAATTATTTTAATATTTCATTAATTAGGTCATTACTGCATCACCATTGTGTCATAAATAAATTAAATTATTTAATACTTAAAAATTATAAATAAAATTAAATTATGTAGAAAATATTTTTAGATTTATAATTAATATTTATAATCTAATTTATCTTATGTATAACCCTATAATAAAAATGTTTTAGTTATTAAACATTGATTTTAACTCTTTTAACTCTTCTTTGAATTAAATAATAATAAATGTGCTAATCTAATCCAAGTGGACCAAAGTGGTGCATATTTTATTCATAAGGTTGTTTTTGGTCTAATTATACTTAGCTAATATAATTAGTACATGTGTTAGGGTAATAATAATATCATTTTTACCCTTAATTACCATATTTACTATTAACTGTGGTAAATAAACATAAAACGTTACTATTCAAAAAAAATTATTTTTATCTCATTGAACCAAATTTTACTCCTTGATATTAAACGAGTCTCCCAGATTTTTGAAATTCCACTCATAGAAGTGGTAAAATTATGTTTTATGTGAATTTGTAAATTCTCCTAGGAGGTGGGTTAAAGACGGTGAAAAGTTCAATAAAATATTTATATATCTAAAATTATTATAAACTGGATCCAATGGATTACTTTGAACTTATATAGGTAGTATGTATATATTATTACCTAAAATAAATTTAAATAAAATAAATAATTATTTAATTAAAAATTCAGTTTTAAGCTATAACTCAGTGTTTTTCACTACTTATCAAAAAATGATTTTTTTTAGAAAAATACCAAAATATTACCATAAGCTAATTTCGATGTTCCGAATACAAAAATGAAGTCAATTTTGAAAGATAAAATATATAAAATTTTAAAAAGTGGGTCCTACTATTCATAATGGCTATTTTTATTGGTTGTGGTGTGTTAGAACTCAAAGTTGCGTACAACACACGCTACTGTATTATTCCAAGAGAAGCGTACCATGCCAGCTTGGGATGTTACATTCTCCCCTCCTTGAATAAAGTGCATCCTCAATATTTTTTTAAATATATGGCTTGGAAATATAATGGAAAGTCCCACATCGGAATAAGAGTCAATAAAACTATCACTTTAAAAGAAAGAAAGAGAAGTAAAAAGGTCACCCAAGATAACCCACACTAGGATTCCATGTAGGAAAAATGGATATGGAAGATAAAATAAGTGTAATGTTCTGATGGAGAGAGATAGAAAACATGATCCAGAGAAATTTAACAACAAGAAAACCACAAACCTGTGATGGGAAAAATGGTCATTAGTTTCCCATTAAGAAAAGTAAATGAAAAACATTTTTTAAGTTACATTACATAAAGATAAGGAATTTATTTATGAAATTGACTAAGAACATAAAGAGATATAATTACTTTTTAAGTATAGTTTCATTCTGTATTAAATTTCCACTACTAACTCATTTTTTTAAACGATGAGTATTCAAAAAGACTTGGTCACACTAGAAGAGCTAGAATAAACTTGAAGAGAATCACATGATCCAAAAAGGATAAAATATATATTTACCTTGACTTTAGAGATTAATCAAAACCAAAATGTTTTGTACAAGATCTGATGATCCCCCAAAAGGATATTCCTTTAGAGAAATAAATACTAATCTTAATTTATAAAATTAAACAAAAAATACCCCAAAGTTCAATAAATACCATTTAATAAACAATTTTCCTTAAAATTATTCAATATAATCCAATATATTATTTAAACCCAAAACATAGAAGAATTTGGTTATATAGTCTTCCATGTTAAATTTTATCTCCAAATGACATCAACTACTCTTAAAGTCAAATACATAAAAGTAATTAATCTAATCACATATTCTCTATTATAGTTTAATCATTTCAAAAAATAACCCATCACTATAAATCCATAATAAAAACATAGATAAAAATCCACCATTACTCCTCAAATGAAATCCTATAGTATTCTATTTTCCTTGGGCATATAGTGTTCCCTACAAAGGGAAATCTTCCAAAAAAACGTTTATCACTTAATCACCAAACGATTTTCCTATACTAAGGGTATTCATTTTACAAGACATAAGATCCCAAATAAACTTATTATTGATTAATAAAATCATTTTACTATAAATAATTAGTCACACTAACTAGGGACTTCATGTAGTCCAGTGGTAGGCGATAAATCCCAATCACACTCCAGTTGTGGGTTCGATTCCAACATCTTTTTCCAATGCGACAGGTTTCCACATGGTCTACATGTTGTACTTTTTCAAATATTATATTTTATAACAGTACCAAAATGAGATAAATTTCTCAAAATAATATAACCACAAATTTTATCTCATACCTTGAATTATTATCCCAAAATATAATAACTTGTAATTGTTCAAAACCAATGATCATATAAAACCGAATGGTTATTTATAACTATATCCACAAGAGAAAAGATAATTCTTCTTCAAATATCATTCTCACATGACATACTGGAGGGTTAAAAATAAAAAAGAAAATTATTCCCAAGTAATCCCATCAACACGGAGCAATAAAACTTTTAATCATTTCTCCAACCATTTATTTCCATATACCATCTTCTTTGACAAAGAAAATATCCTATAGAATAGGGAATTCACTTGGGTAATGGCCAGGTCCCCTTCATTTATGGAAAATGACTGTAAGTGGATTCTTGGGACAATTTTTATTTTCTTTTATTGTACCCTTCATTTTTCCTCTACAATTATTCACTTTATGTCCTTCATTCCCACACATAAAAAATGTCTTTGTTCCATTGAGACAATTTCTTAGGTGTCTCCATCCACATTTCCTGCATAATAGAAATTGAGGATTCCTTTCTCCATGGTCTCCACTATAGCATCCCACCACTTTATCACATAAACTTTCATTACATTTTACAAAACTGAGGATCTTTAAGGTTTAGTGTCTTGGAAACCAGGAACTTTAAACATGAAAACATAAAACATTCTTCTAAAACACTTGAAAGGCTTCTCCTCATGTTCATCCTAGGTTCATTACTACATCACATAACCTGGTAGCATACATCAAAATAAAGGGTGAGCAAAAATCCCAGTAAGGAAAACAAGATAAACATTTTTCATGTGAACTTGTGATACTTCAATAAGGTAATGAAAAAGAACTTTAAGGCATGAGAATGAAATAAAGAGGCATATCATAATAAAAATAACATTTTTCATAACATGAAAATGTGGCTGCAACATTTAATATTGACAATCGTTTCGTTTCACCAAGGTCCATCCCCAAGGTGTCGTTAAAAATTACCAAGGTTATTCACCAAGGCGTCGTTAAAATGGTCATCTCTAGAGATTAAGTCTTTACCCAATGCATTGGAGCGCTATCAGGGCGCACCCTTAAATTTGCATTTATAATCATGTGATCCACATATATCATCATCAAACATTTCATAAATAACCCATATAGCATAAAATAAATGGGTTTCATTTCATAATCATAGCGTTTTAAAAACTGCTTTAAAGACATGATCTTTACGTCACTTTAAAACCCACAGAAAAGGAAAGTGGGTCTCATGTATGTAAATCCCAGAATTTAAAATAGACATTTTGGTATATATGTGAATACCACTTCAGAAGAAAGGTCTTTGAGTATTCACTTAATAATATAAAAGAACTTTAGAAAAGAGAGAGACATTTTGAGACGGAAATTCTGCAGCACAAGGGCTATGTTACGAGGTTTTAGAAGACATTAAAAAAGAGAGGTAAAATGGGTCAAACATTCATAAATGACCCATAAAACAGTAGATGGACAGAATAAGAAGGATACATGATCATGGTAATGAAATTTCAAGTACATACCATTTGAAATGAAAAACATGGAAGGAAGACAAAAATTAGATTTCTCTTATGAAAGTTCGGCATCCTAACGACGTTACTTAAACTTCAACAAAAATGATTTTAAAATATGAAATAGGGTCTCTAATAATGTGAAAATAAGAGTTAAGTATGATAGATATAGAGATAATTCCCCAACATAATTAAAAAGGAACTTGAAAGACTTGACATGAAAGTAGAACTTTGAAAATAATGAGAAGGGTGAAAGAATCCCTTAAAAAAATTCAGCAGCCTAACGGTGCCACTTAAAACATCAAAATACTGAATTAAATAGATAAAATGGGGTCTCTTATCATATAAACATAAGAGTCCAGTATGATAGATATAGAGATCATACCCCAACATAACAAAAAGGAACTTGAAATAATTGACATGAAAGTAGAACTTCAAAACGAGAAGGGTGAAGAACCACTTAAAAATTCCGCAGCCTAACGACGCCACTTAAAACTTCAAAATACTGAATTGAAGAGATCAAATGGGGTCTCTCATCATATGATAATAAAAGATCAGTATGATAAATTTAGATATCATACCACCAAAATAATAAAAAGGAACTTGAAATACTTTACATGAAAATAGATCTTGAAAAATGAGAAGGGAGAAAGAATCTGTTACAAAAATTTCGGCAGCCTAACGGCGCCACTTAAAACTTCATAAAACGAAATAATGAGAGCAAGAGGGGATCTCTAATTATATGAACATGAAAAGGGAAGTAATAGAAGTATAAAAGAACATCCTCCAACATAAGAACATGGAGCATAAAAGAAATGACATAAAAGAGATTACTTGAAATGAAAGAGAGAGGTCGGATCCCTTACCTTAAAACATAACTCTTAAAACTCAATGTTTGGGACCTTTAGAGCTTGGGGGAACTATGGGAGGACTCCTTGGGAGGTAAGGAGACCAGAACTTCGTTGGGGGAGAGTTGGGAGTGGAAACTAAAGGAGGAAAGGGTGGGTATTTATAGGGAAAGTGAGGGGACAAGGCATTAATGGCAAAGGGACACCTCATTAGTGGTTTTGGAAAAACCATGGGCTTTCCCATGGTATTTGCCCATGGTATTGGCCACTTGGGACACCTCATACCTTATCTCACTATTCATAATTCGAACATATTGATAAAAACATAATACATCATTTAATGATGTCATTAAACACCCGTAACTTAAAAATTGTATTTTCACTATTCATCAAAAATTCAACTTTCTCAGAATAATCCCAAAATTTGACCTTAACCAAATATCAACGATCTGATTAAAAATATGAACTCCATTTTATAAAAACAATTTTCTAAATATTTTTAATTTAATTTTTAAATAAAAACACTATTCACCGAAAATTCATTTTTTTCAGAAAAAAACCCCAAAAATTACCATAGCATAATATCGGTGCTCTGAGTTCAAAAATGAAATACATTTTATAAAAATAATTATCTAAATATTTTTAATTAAATTTTTAATTAAAAAACACTATTCGCCCGAAAAAACTAATACTTGAATAATAATTTATGAAACCATTATTTAACCATTTTATTGAATCACATTACTTAATCAAGGTGCCTAGATTATATTAATACTTTCTTTAAGTGAGATTACTAATCCATTTGGACACATTACTAATCCTAATCATAAAATCACTATTCATAATTTAATATTCATCAAAAACTATGTTGATCTTATTAGACTCTAAATTTCGTACTGAACATAATTGTAGAAGACCATTTTTCGAAAATCATTACACATTTTTAATTATTTAAGGTTTACACAACCATTTTTAAAATATTCTTTTTCTAAAATTCATCAAAAATATGCATACTATATTTATCCGGTCATTTGAAAATTCATAAACTTCATCATAAGAAGAAATCCCAATTTTTATTTAAAACAAAGGATTACATAAGGCAGTTACGGTCTCCTTACATAGCCCCTTATCACACCAGCATAGGACCTAAGTGTAAGGTGTGCTAAGGTGAGAGAATCTGAGGGAGGCTCAGCCAACATCGCACGAGTAGTAATTTCTATCAGTTTGAAATTCTCGCGAAGGCGATCCCGTTCTAGCTTTATACGATGAAGTTCAGATTGAGTTTGGTCCAGAGCAAAGCCCAGTGGTGCTACCTCCTTCCCAAGTTTTGTTAGATGGGCTTCGATTGGTCCAAGACTACTGGGTGAGGCCATCGAATCTTCTTTCTATATTAATTAACCAAGATTACTTGTATTTAGAGACAATAATCAATACGTTTAGTTTCTAGTGGTCATATTGACCAATGGTCATATAACAGTCAAAAACCAATAGTATCATTTTAATTATACTCTTGTTATCAAATGAAACATTTTTTTGAGTATAAAAATAAAATAACACATAAAATTAGGAAACAAGATTTATTCAAAATTTTGGGTTGTTACAATCTTCCCCCCTTAAGAAATTGCGTCCTCGCAATTTTTTTTAAAAAAATTAGGTTTTGAAATTTCATTGAATGTCCCACATCAGAAAAGGAGTCAGTAAAACTATTACATTAAAAGAAAGAAAGGGAAGTACGAAGGTCACCCGAGTTAGCCCACACTAGGATTCCATGTAAGAAAACATGGACATGGAGGAGAAAAAAAGGGTCAAGTTCTGAGGGAGAGTGACAGAGAACATGATTATGAGAAAGTTAACCATAAGAAAATCCCAAACTTATGATGGGTGTAAACGATCTTTGATTACCTAGTAGGAAACGTAAACCAACAACGTTTTTGTTTTACGTTCCTTTTCATAATTTTGAGGAATTCATTTACAACATAGAACAAAAAGATAAGGAAATATATCTACCTTCATGTAGAGTTTCACCCTTTTATAAGTTTCTACCAAAACTAATCTTTTCTCCCAAACGATGAGCATTCAAAACTACTTGGTCTCATCAAAACACAAGAATCATCTTCCAGAGAATCACATAATCCACAAAAGATTAACTATCTATTTCTTCTATCTTTAAACATTATCCCAAAAACAGAAAGGGTAAGGTTAAACAACTCTTCAAAAAGGAATAATCTCATAGGAATGGAAACTAATTTTAAATCTTCAATGTTCCATGGTAATACCCAAAGTTCATCATAGACCATCCCATAAATAATGGTCCTTAAAATTCCTCAAAATGAACCAAACTAAGATTGAAACCCAAATACAAGAAGGATTTGATAACATAGCCTTCCAAAATAAACTTTATTGTTCATCTACAAACAACAACAACCACTCCTAACATCTTATAACAAAATTATCTAAACTAAACATATTTTACCCAAGATAGGTTAATCATTCCCATAAGTAACCTAAATTACTATAAGTCCACCATAAATTCATCGATTAATCAAAATATAAGTCAACCTTACTCCTCAATGAAAATACCGTAGTAATCTATTTACCTTGATCATACAGGGTCCCTAAAATAGTGAACGTATTCCAAAATAATAATCATCTTTTATTCCCCTAATCACCTCTGTCGTATTAATACGACAATCGTCGCATTTCCTATCACATTGGTTTTTGGGACATGTTCTTCCATTTCCTTCCATTAACTAAGAAAAGAAACTATAATTAGGGGATTATTTACTTAGCTAATAATCATGAAAAAGAAACTTTAAGCATAAAAGGATAAACATGTAGAATACATGTATATCCTAACTTGTGATCCCCTAGGTTCTAATCTAGGTTATCCATGATCATATATTCTTATGTGAATCTTTATTTTTTTTATACTTGTTCCTTTAATAATGGTTCATACTAAGCTTATGAATTTACCAAAGCATATCCCCCGGGAGTGTCGTAACCAAGAGTGCAGCAAGGCCCGTTGTCGTGTAACAGTTCCCTTTCGAGTCTAGCTCAAAGCGGTGTTTTCAGGTTTTACCCCTATGTACATTTGTGCCAGAGCCACCTCTACCTGCTCGTATCCAGACATGGATGTATTTGCTTGGAAACCCCTGACTCAATACTCACCAAAATACCAGGAAGATTTCCTATATTTAAACATTTCTATAGGGTTATTCCTAGATTCTTTATATCCTAATTTCCACAAATAACTAAACCATCCTTTGATTCCAACTATAGCATCCCACCTCTTTTCACATAAACTTTCATTACATTTTACAAAACTGAGGATCTTTAAGGTTTAGAGTCTTGGAAACCCGGAACTTTAAACATGAAAACATAAAACATTCTTCTAAAACACTTGAAAGGATTCTCCTCATGTTCATCCTAGTCTCATTACTGCATCACATAACCTGGGAGCATACTTCAAAATAAAGGGTGAGAAAAAATCCCAGTAAGGAAAACAAGATAAACATTTTTCATGTGAACTTGTGATACTTCAATAAGGTCATGAAAAAGAACATTAAGGCATGAGAATGAAATAAGGAGGAATATCATAATAAAAATAACCTTTTTCATAACTTGAATATGTGGCTGCAACATTTAATATTGACAATAGTTTTGTTTCACCAAGGTCCATCCCCAAGGTTTCGTTAAAAATTACCAAGGTTATTCACCAAGGCGTCGTTAAAATGGTCATCTCTAGAGATTAAGTCTTTACCCAATGCATTGGAGCGATATCAGGGCGCACCCTTAAATTTTCCTTTATTATCATGTGAGCCACACATATCATCATCAAAAATTTCATAAATAACCCATATAGCATAAAATAAATGGGTTTCATTTCATAATCATAGCGTTTTAAAAACTGCTTTAAAGACATGATCTTTACGTCACTTTAAAACCCACAGAAAATGAAGGTGGGTCTCATGTATGTAAATACCAGAATTTAAAATAGACATTTTGATATATATGTGAATACCACTTTAGAAGAAAGGGCTTTGAGTATTCACTTAATAATATAAAAGAACTTTAGAAAAGTGAGAGACATTTTGAGACGGAAATTCTGCAGCATAACGGCTCTGTTACGAGTTTTAGAAGACATTAAAAAGAGAGGGAAAATGGTTCAAACATTCATAAATGACCCATAAAACAGTAGATGGACAGAATAAGAAGGATAAATTATCATGGTAATGAAATTTCAAGGACATACCATTTGAAATGAAAAACATGGAAGGAAGAAAAAAATTAGATTTCTCTTATGAATGTTCGGCAGCCTAACAGCGTTACTTAAACTTCAACAAAAATGATTTGAAAAGATCAAATAGGGACTCTAATCATGTGAACATAAGAGTTCAGTATGATAGATATAGAGATAATGCCCCAACATAATTAAAAAGGAACTTGAATGACTTGACATGAAAGTAGAACTTTGAAAACAATGAGAAGGGTGAAAGAATCCCTTAAAAAAATTCGGCAGCCTAACGGCGCCACTTAAAACATCAAAATACTGAATTGAAGAGATCAAATGGGGTCTCTCATCATATGAACATAAGAGTCCAGTATGATAGATATAGAGATCATACCCCAACATAACAAAAAGGAACTTGAAATAATTGACATGAAAGTAGAACTTCAAAACGAGAAGGGTGAAGAACCACTTAAAAATTCGGCAGCCTAACGGCGCCACTTAAAACGTCAAAATACTGAATTGAAGAGATCAAATGGGGTCTCTAATCATATGATCATAAAATATCAGTATGATAAATTTAGAGATCATACTCCCAACATAATAAAAAGTAACTTGAAATACTTTACATGAAAATAGATCTTGAAAAATGAGAAGGGAGAAAGAATCCGTTACAAAAATTTCGGCAGCCTAACGGCGCCACATAAAACATCATAAAACGAAATAATGAGAGAAAGAGGGGATCTCTCATTATATGAACATGAAAAGGGAAGTAAGAGAAGTATAAAATAACATCCTCCAACATAAGAACATGGAGCATAAAAGAAATGACATAAAAGAGATTACTTGAAATGAAAGAGAGAGGTTGGATCCCTTACCTTAAAACATAACTCTTAAAACTCAATGTTTGGGACCTTGAGGGCTTGGGGGAACCATGGGAGGACTCCTTGGGAGGTAAGGAGACCAGAACATCGTTGGGGCAGAGTTGGGAGTAGAAACTAAAGGTGGAAAGGGTGGGTATTTATAGGGAAAGTGAGGGGACAAGGCATTAATGGCGAAGGGACACCTCATTAGTGGTTTTGGCAAAACCATGGGCTTGCCCATGGTATTTGCCCATGGTATTGGCCACTTGGGACACCTCATACCTTATCTCACTATGAATAATTCTAACATATTGATTAAAAACTTAATACATCATTTAATGATGTCATTAAACACCCGTAACTTAAAAACTGTATTTTCACTATTCATCAAAAATTCAACTTTCTCAGAATAATCCCAAAATTTCACCTTAACCAAATATCAATGCTATGATTAAAAATATGGAGTCCATTTTATAAAAATAATTTTCTAAATATTTTTAATTTAATTTTTAAATAAAAACACTATTCACCGAAAATGCATTTTTTTCAGAAAAAACCCAAAAAACTACCATAGCATAATATCGGTGCTCTGAGTTCAAAAATGAAATCCGTTTTATAAAAATAATTATCTAAATATTTTTAATTAAATTTTTAATTAAAAAACACTATTCGCCCGAAAAAACTACTACTTGAATAATAATTTATGAAACTGTTATTTAACCATTTTATTGAATCACATTACTTAATCAAGGTCCCTAGATTATATTAATACTTTCTTTAAGTGAGATTACTAATCCATTTGGACACATTACTAATCCTAATCATAAAATCACTATTCATAATTACTATTCATCAAAAATTAAGTTGATCTTATTAGACTCTAAATTTTGTACTGAACATAATTGTAGAAGACCATTTTTCGAAAATCATTACACATTTTTAATTATTTAAGGTTTACACAACCATTTTTAAAATATACTTTTTCTAAAATTCATCAAAAATATGCATACTATATTTATCTGGTCATTTGAAAATTTATAAACTTCATCATAAGAAGAAATCCCAATTTTTATTTAAAACAAAGGATTACATAAGGCAGTTACGGTCTCCTTACATAGCCCCTTATCACACCAGCATAGGACCTAAGTGTAAGGTGTGCTAAGGTGAGAGAATCCGAGGGAGGCTCGGCCAACATCGCACGAGTAGTAATTTCTATCAGTTTGAACTTCTCGCGAAGGCGATCCCGTTCTAGCTTTATACGATGAAGTTCAGCTTGAGTTTGGTCCAGAGCAAAGCCCAGTGGTGCTACCTCCTTCCCAAGTTTTGTTAGATGGGCTTCGATTGGTCCAAGACTACTGGGTGAGGCCATCGAATCTTCGTTCTATATAAATTAACCAAGATTACATGTATTTAGAGACAATAATCAAAACGTTTAGTTTCTAGTGGTCATATTGACCAATGGTCATATAACAGTAAAAAACCAACAGTATCATTTTAATTATACTCATGTTATCAAATGAAACATTTTTTTGAGTATAAAAATAAAATAACACATAAAATTAGGAAACAAGATTTATTCAAAATTTCGGGTTGTTACAATCTTCCCCCCTTAAGAAATTGCGTCCTCGCAATTTTTTTAAAAAAAATTAGGTTTTGAAATTTCATTGAAAGTCCCACATCGGAAAAGGAGTCTGTAAAACTATTACTTTAAAAGAAAGAAAGGGAAGTACGAAGGTCACCCGAGTTAGCCCACACTATGATTCCATATAGGAAAACATGGACATGGAGGAGAAAACAAAGGGTCAAGTTCTGAGGGAGAGTGACAGAGAACATGATTAGGAGAAAGTTAACCATAAGAAAATCCCAAACTTATGATGTGTGTAAACGATCTTTGATTACCTAGTAGGAAACGTAAACCAACAACATTTTTGTTTTACGTTCCTTTTCATAATTTTGAGGAATTTATTTACAACATAGAACAAAAACATAAGGAAATCTATCTACGTTCATGTAGAGTTTCACCCTTTAATAAGTTTCTACCAAAACTAATCTTCCCTCCAAAATGATGAGCATTCAAAACTACTTGGTCTCATCAAAACAAAGCATCATCTTCCAGAGAATCACATAATACACAAAAGATTAACTATCTATTTCTTCTATCTTTAAACATTCTCCCAAAAGCAGAAAGGGTAAGGTTAAACAACTCTTCAAAAAGGAAGAATCCCATAGGAATGGAAACTAATTTTAAATCTTCAATGTTCCATGGTAATACCCAAAGTTCATCATAGACCATCCCATAAATAACGTTCCTTAAAATTCCTCAAAATGAACCAAACAAAGATTGAAACCCAAATACAAGAAGGATTTGATAACATAGCCTTCCAAAATAAACTTCATTGTTCATCTCCAAACAACATCAACCACTCCTAACATCTTATAACAAAATTATCTAAACTAAACATATTTTACCCAAGATAGATTAATCATTCCAATAAGTAACCTAAATTTCTATAAGTCCACCATAAATTCATTGATTCATCAAAATATAAGTCAACCTTACTCCTCAATGAAAATACCGTAGTAATCTATTTATCTCGATCATACAGGGTCCCTAAAATAGTGAACGTATTCCAAAATAATAATCATCTTTTATTCCCCTAATCACCTCTGTCGTATTAATACGACAATCATCGCATTTCCTATCACATTGGTTTTTTGGACATGTTCTTCCATTTCCCTCCATTAACTAAGAAAAGAAACTATAATTAGGGGCTTATTTACTTAGCTAATAATCATGAAAAGGAAACTTTAAGCATAAAATGATAAACATGTAGAATAAAAGTATATCCTAACTTGTGATCCCCTAGGTTCCAATCTAGGTTATCCATGATCATATATTCTTATGTGAATCTTTATTTTTTTTATCCTTGTTCCTTTAATAATGGTTCATACTAAGCTTATGAATTTACCAAAGCATATCCCCCGGGAGTGTCGTAACCAAGAGTGCAGCAAGGCCCGTTGTCATGTACCAGTTCCCGTTCGAGTCTAGCTCAAAGAGGTGTTTTCAGGTTTTACCCCTATGTACATCTGTGCCAGATCCACCTTTACCTGCTCATATCCAGACAGGGATGTGTTTGCTTGGAAACACCTTACTCAATACTCACCAAAATACCAGGAATATTTCTTATATTTAAAATTTTCTATAGGTTTATTCCTAGATTCTTCATATCCTAATTTCCACAAATAACTAAACCATCCTTTGATACCAACTATAACATCCCACCTCTTTATCACATAAAATTTCATTACATTTTACAAAACTGAGGATCTTTAAGGTTTAGTGTCTTAGAAACCAGGAACTTTAAACATGAAAACATAAAACATTCTTCTAAATAACTTGAAAGCCTTCTCCTCATGTTCATCCTAGGTTCATTACTGCATTACATAACCTGGGAGCATACTTCAAAATAAAGGGTGAGCAAAAATCCCAGTAAGGAAAACAAGATAAACATTTTTCATGTGAACTTGTGATACTTCAATAAGGTCATGAAAAAGAACTTTAAGGCATGAGAATGAAATAAGGAGGCATATCATAATAAAAATAACATTTTTCATAACTTGAAAATGTGGCTGCAATATTTAATATTGACAATCGTTTCGTTTCACCAAGATCCATCCCCAAGGTGTCGTTAAACATTACCAAGGTTATTCACCAAGGCGTCGTTAAAATGGTCATCTCTAGAGATTAAGTCTTTACCCAATGCATTGGAGCGCTATCAGGGCGCACCCTTAAATTTGCCTTTATTATCATGTGATCCACATATATCATCATCAAACATTTCATAAATAACCCATATAGCATAAAATAAATGGGTTTCATTTCATAATCATAGCGTTTTAAAAACTGCTTTAAAGACACGATCTTTACGTCACTTTAAAACCCACAGAAAATGAAGGTGGGTCTCATGTATGTAAATACCAGAATTTAAAATAGACATTTTGGTATATATGTGAATACCACTTAGAAGAAAGGGATTTGAGTAATCACTTAATCATATAAAAGAACTTTAGAAAAGAGAGAGACATTTTGAGACGGAAATTCTGCAGCATAACGGCTATGTTGCGAGGTTTTAGAAGACATTAAAAAGAGAGGGAAAATGGGTAAAACATTCATAAATGACCCATAAAACAGTAGATGGACAGAATAAGAAGGATACATGATCATGATAATGAAATTTCAATGACATAACATTTGAAATGAAAAACATGGAAGGAAGACAAAAATTATATTTCTCTTATGAAAGTTCGGCAGCCTAACGGCGTTACTTAAACTTCAACAAAAATGATTTGAAAAGATCAAATAGGGTGTCTAATCACGTGACATAAGAGTTCAGTATGATATATATAGAGATAATTCCCCAACATAATTAAAAAGGAACTTGAAAGACTTGACATGAAAGTAGAACTTTGAAAAGAATGAGAAGGGTGAAAGAATCCCTTAAAAAAATTCGGCAGCCTAACGACGCCACTTAAAACTTCAAAATACTGAATTGAAGAGATCAAATGGGGTCTCTCATCATATGAAAATAAGAGTCCAGTATGATAGATATAGAGATCATACCCCAACATAACAAAAAGGAACTTGAAATAATTGACATGAAAGTAGAACTTCAAAACGAGAAGGGTGAAGAACCACTTAAAAATTCGGCAGCCTAACAGCGCCACTTAAAACTTCAAAATACTGAATTGATGAGATCAAATGGGGTCTCTCATCATATGATAATAAAATATCAGTATGATAAATTTAGAGATCATACCCCCAACATAATAAAAAAGAACTTGAAATACTTTACATGAAAATAGATCTTGAAAAATGAGAAGGGAGAAAGAATCCGTTACAAAAATTTCGGCAGCCTAATGGCACCACTTAAAACATCATAAAACGAAATAATGAGAGAAAGAGGGGATCTCTCATTATATGAACATGAAAAGGGACGTAAGAGAAGTATAAAAGAACATCCTCCAACATAAGAACATGGATCATAAAAGAAATGACATAAAAGAGATTACTTGAAATGATAGAGAGAGGTCGGATCCCTTACCTCAAAACATAACTCGTAAAACTCAATGTTTGGGACCTTGAGGGCCTAGGGGAACCATGGGAGGACTCCTTGGGAGGTAAGGAGAGCAGAAATTCGTTGGGGGAGAGTTGGGAGTGGAAACTAAAGGAGGAAAGGGTGGGTATTTATAGGGAAAGTGAGGGGACAAGGCATTAATGGCAAAGGGACACCTCATTAGTGGTTTTGGAAAAACCATGGGCTTGCCCATGGTATTTTCCCATGGTATTTCCCACTTGGGACACGTCATACCTTATCTCACTATTCATAATTTGAACATATTGATTAAAAACTTAATACATCATTTAATGATGTCATTAAACACCCGTAACTTAAAAACTGTATTTTCACTATTCATAAAAAATTTAACTTTCTCGGAATAATCCCAAAATTTCACCTTAACCAAATATCAACGCTCTGATTACAAATATGAACTCCATATTATAAAAATAATTTTCTAAATATTTTTAATTTAATTTTTAAATAAAAACACTATTCACCGAAAATTCATTTTTTTCAGAAAAAACCCCAAAAATTACCATAGCATAATATCGGTGCTCTGAGTTAAAAAATGAAATCCGTTTTATAAAAATAATTATCCAAATATTTTTAATTAAATTTTTAATTAAAAAACACTATTCGCCCGAAAAAACTAATACTTGAATAATAATTTATGAAATCTTTATTTAACCATTTTATTGAATCACATTACTTAATAAAGGTGCCTAGATTATATTAATACTTTCTTTAAGTGAGATTACTAATCCATTTGGACACATTACTAATCCTAATCATAAAATCACAATTCATAATTTACTATTCATCAAAAATTAAGTTGATCTTATTAGACTCTAAATTTCGTACTGAACATAATTGTAGAAGACCATTTTTCGAAAATCATTACACATTTTTAATTATTTAAGGTTTACACAACCGTTTTTAAAATATACTATTTCTAAAATTCATCAAAAATATGCATAATATATTTATCCGGTCATTTGAAAATTCATAAACTTCATCATAAGAAGAAATCCCAATTTTTAATTAAAACAAAGGATTACATAAGGCAGTTACGATCTCCTTACATAGCCCCTTATCACACCAGCGTAGGACCTAAGTGTAAGGTGTGCTAAGGTGAGAGAATCCGAGGGAGGCTCGGCCAACATCGCACGATTAGTAATTTCTATCAGTTTGAACTTCTCGCGAAGGCGATCCCGTTCTAGCTTTATACGATGAAGTTCAGCTTGAGTTTGGTCCAGTGCAAAGCCCAGTGGTGCTACCTCCTTCCCAAGTTTTGTTAGATGGGATTAGATTGGTCCAAGACTACTGAGTGAGGCCATCGAATCTTCTTTCTATATTAATTAACCAAGATTACTTGTATTTAGAGACAATAATCAAAACGTTTAGTTTCCAGTGGTCATATTGACCAATGGTCATATAACAGTCAAAAACCAACAATATCATTTTAATTATACTCATGTTATCAAATGAAACATTTTTTTTGAGTATAAAAATAAAATAACACATAAAATTAGGAAACAAGATTTATTCAAAATTTCGGGTTGTTACATCTACTGTTGGAGATCTTATCATTCATCACCTTTCTTTTATTTGTTGACTCTGGGAGTTGGTTAATATATATGTTGTTGATCATATTTTTGGAAAACTGATTTTTCATGAATACAATATCTTTTACATCTATCCACATTATATTTTTTTGCTCATTTCCATCACCGTTCCCACATTGAACATCATTCTCAATGTTACTAGGAATTCCTTGGAATCCAGCCATTGACTAAAACCTGAATTAATTGTGTTAGTAACAGTAGTCATAAAATCATTTAGAAAATATCATGACCCCATATTATCAATTTGAAACACATTTTCATTAACCAAGGTCATTTATTCTAATCTTATATTAAAATAATTCGAACCTTTTTATATAGAAAAAGTAAATTATACTAAGAATATCCCCTGGGAGTGTCGTAACCAAGAGTGCAGCAAATCCCATTGTCATGCACCAGTTCCCGTTCGATTCTAGCTCAAAGAAGTGTTTTCGGTTTTACCACTAGGTACATCTGTGCCAGAGCTGCCTCTACCTACTCATATCCAGACATGGATGTATTACATGGAAAACACATAAAATCTATACAATACCAAAATTCTAGGAAGTTCTTCTATACTAATTCTCAAAGTATATCTTAGGGCTATGTGCCCTAATCAGATATTATCTAAATCTAGTTTCCAAGGTTTGTACTAAACTTCCTATGATACCAACTGTAACGCCCCGACCCCAGTTACCCAGAGTCGGTGCATTATTACATAACATTGGCATGATCCCAAAAGATCATTTCTCGAATGACCGATTAGTTTAGTAGCCTTGGACACACTAGATACATTCATAATGATTACATTACTTCATAAAGTGAAAAACTACAACAACATCTTGTCTCCATAGACCACACTCATATCCCATCAAACCTCCCTACAGGTCATTCACAAAATACTTCTTCACATCCTGAGAAAAATAAATCATAGAAAGGGGTGAGATCAGATGCTAAGTAAGGATAAAAATATAACGGAAACTCTCACAAATAAGCATAAACATTTGAGGTAATTAATAACTAAAACAAAAGCCTTTTATATTTAAACATCAGAAAAATATGGCAAAAATGAAATTAAATAATTCCATTTACTTATTCACATGGATATCATACTAGCCGAATAATCACATTCAATATCAATAACCACATAGTCAAGGCCTTGGGCCAAGACTACAAATAAGATTTTGTCAAAGCCTTGTGCCAAGACACTAGTTTTTTCTCATGAGACCTACTAATGCATCAAGGATCTATATCAAGCTCCACTCGTCACTTACTATTTCCAAGTCAGTCCTCATATGGAATGTTTTAAACATAACATAAACATTTGTATTTAAACTAGCTTATGAAATGTCAATACTTTCTCCAAAAACAATGAATGGTATAAAAATAGCACAACCATAGTCAAACATAACCCATTCAATAAAAATTGTAAGATTGTATAGATTAAACTCAATTGATAATAATGAAGGATATTTAAATAGTTTAAAATAATCATCAAACTATTGATAGAAATATCCTCTTTTTCTTGAAAACATTTAAAAGTCACACTATTTGTCATGATGTTGTTTAAAAATATATTTCTGAATCAAAGTGTCCCATAAAAAATTGAAACGTTTTAAAGGAATTTTAATTTTAAAATATTAATTTCCATATAAATAAACCCTTAAAACCATTTTTAAAACACAGACATTAATGGGAAATATTTTGAATATTTAATCGTTAAAACATTTAAAATGATATTTTAGTTAGAGTTCATAACCAAAAGAGAGACACTTGCGTACAAATAATTGAGGTAATCAAAACATTGTAATATCATGAGAAAAAAGGGAATCATGATATACTATTTCAAAGTACATTATATACACCATATAAAAGTTATTTTGTGTATAAAAACAAATAAGTCTCAATGAAATGTAAATTGAGATGAAATCTCTTATAAAGACCGTATCCTTAGGTTAATGATAAATCCACGAAATAATTATGTGTGACAAATATAAATTCACTCAATATGATTGGATATTCCGTGTAAATCAATCATAGGACATTCAAACATATTCTTCTAAAAACAACACCAATTAAATGGATATTTAACTAAACAAATGGAGATTGAGTTAAAATTACTCTTATCAAGTTCATATCGATGACTTGAGAATTTACCAATGGAGTGATTATGTGTATCAAAAGTATATACATAGAAAGGGGAGTGGAAATTATGAAATATGAAAATGAATAGGGACTCCACACATAATCATGGAGTCAAATAATCAATGAAGTATGCGTAAAGCCGAATGAGTGGAAATTCAAATTTCAAATTCACATATCGATTTTGTAACATAAGAAAAATATATCCATGAAAGAAGGATCATAAAATTATTATGTAAATATCCATAAATTAAATTATATTACACAATTAATACAATAATGAGAAGTACACATACCACAAGCAATAAATTAGTGGTGAACAACGGAAATCTCACAGAATTAAAAGTGAGAAAAGAAACCCCCTACTTTTTACTTTTTCCATGATTTAGGGTAAGTTAAACTCTTTTATAATAGTTAAATAATCTTTATTTAAATATAAATGAATAATATACCTTAATATGATATCACATATGATCTTTTAACATTGATTTGTTAATAATATCTTAGTATTATCGTCGTTTTGGGTGTTAACGGATTCGTTTTCCTTAATATTGTTTGTTATGTGAGCCATATTTGTTAGGGATGGGATGTATCTTATTCATATCCAGAATGATATTAAGTCCATAAACATTATTTTTAATCATAAAATGAAAATTAGTCTTGAATGGATACGATGGGTAATGAATCTCATTGCGTTTGTGGAGACGGTAGTCCATACGTACGCATGAGCGACACTATCATTCTTCTGATATTAAAATAAAGTATAATTGGATAGTGTGTCATATATACAGAATAATTATCAGGTTATATTTATTATTTACATTAATTACACACAATTATTATACCCCTCCAAATAATAATGTATAGAATAACAATTACACCACAACGTGGAGACAGTAAGCTGTATGCACGCACATATGGTGACATGTCATTAAAAGGATGGATAGAATAATGAATATAGTTGTACCATATTTATAATAACATCACAGTATATATAATATAATGAATTTTTTTAGAATGTTAATAACAAATAAATAAGAAGTTGAAGAAGAAAGGAACTTGAAAGAGGGTGGTGAAATCATTACATCATCTTCAGGTTCTTCCTTTTGATTTGATCAAAAGGGCTCGTTAGGTTGGCTTTCTGATCAAAATAAGGCCTCTAGGTTGAATTGAGGGAAGTTTAGAGGATATTTGAGAAGGGTTTGGCAGAACAAGAAGTCTTTTAAGGTATGAATTTGAGATAAGGGTGAGTTCTCTTTTATAAGAGGGGTGATGGGCACCTTTGGAAAGACATAAAATATTATTTTATAATATATTAATATTCGGTTTATAATGGATAAAAAGTGACTTATTTCTAGGATAAGGTGGGTATGGGTCAAAATAAATTCATCCAAAATATTTTAGGCAGGTTTGGGTAACTATATTTACCGTATCATTGATATTTAACTCTTAGTTGAATAGTTTGACATTTACCATGTATCTTTGTATTTTTATATTATAGGGTTAATAAAAATACTATATACTTCCAAGAGAACCCTAAGTGGTTCATTAATGATACCAATATAATTATATAAGTCCTTTGGGCGAGACTTAGATTTTTATGGACATTATATCAATTTATAATATAATAATTGTTTTAAAAACTCCTTTATGTCAATTTTTTACACTATTTAAAAATTGATTTTGGTAAAGTCTTAAAAAATTTATTAATTTGAAAAAAAATTAATTTATGCAATCCCAAAATGTCATATTAACCTATAAAATTATTATAATTCCGAAAAAGTCTCAAATTTAATTTATTTGGATATTTATAATATTAATTATTTTAATATTTCATTAATTAGGTAATTACTACATCACCATTGTGTCATAAATAAAATAAATTATTTAATATCTAAAAATTATAAATAAAATACCATTATGTAGGAAATATTTTTAGATTTATAATGAATATTTATAATCTAATTTATCTTATGTATAACCCTATATTAATTTTTTTAATTATTAAACTTTGATTTTAACTCTTTTACTCTTCTTTGAATTAAATAATAATAAATGTCGTAATCTAATAAAAGTGAACCAAAGAGGTTAATATTTTATTCCTAAGGTTTTATTGGTCGAATTATACTTAGCCAACAAAATTAGGACATGTGTTCGGGTAATAATAATATCATTTTTACCCTTAATTACCCTATTTACTTTTAACCATGGTAAATAAGAGTAAAAAGTTATTATTCACCAGAAAATATTTTTGATTATTTAACCAAATTTTACTCTTTGATATTAACTGTGTCTCTCAGATTTTTGAAATTCCACTAACAGAATTAGTAATATTATGTTTTATGTGAATTTTTAAATTCTCCTAGGAGGTGGGTAAAGGACGGTGAAAAGTTCAATAAAGTTTTTATATATCTAAAATTATTATAAACTGAATCCAATGGATTAAATTTAACTTATATAGGTATTATGTATCTATTTTGACCTAAAATAAATTTAAATAAAATAAATAAATATTAAAAAAAATTCGGTTTGAAACTATAACTCAGTATTTTTCAGTATTCATCAAAAATTGAATGTGTTCAGAAAAATACCTAAATTTCACCCTAGGATAATTTAGATATTCCAAATCCAAAAATGAAGTCCATTTTGAATGATAAAATGCATAAAATTTCAAAAAGTGGGTATTACTATTCATAACGGCTAGTTTGATTGGTTGTGGTGTGTTAGAACTCGAAGTTTCATACAACACACGCTACTTTATTATTCAAAGAGAAGAGTACCGTGGAAGTGTGGGTGTTACATAAACCCTTAGTGCATTTGACATGTATATCCATTACTATAACAAAAGAATAAGAGTGGTAGTAAGTACAAAATAGAGGGGAATGAAAATTAGATTATTGGATGACCAAAGAATCATTCAAATATGAACATGTGATCATCCTATCATGACTAGATAAACCATTTTTAACCATATTACCACTACTATACATTAGAATACATATTAAACATTATAATATTCCAATATCCAATATAATAAATATTAGTATAAAAAGAAACAGTAATACGATCCTTATAAAGTACAGAAGATAATATAGACTCATTAGGATCCCTTATCCCCATCATTAATTGGCTAGGAACAATCCCACCGAGTAAAACCTTAATCATATGAGGAATCATGATATGACTATATCAATTTTATTCACATAACATGCTTATTTTCCAATGTGGAGTATTTATATAAACTTGTGTTCCATATCAATAATTTATGAGGATCTCATAGTGGCTGAGTAAAGTTATATCAAAATAAAACATTATTAACATGTGTTAATTACACTATATCCACATATGTAGCTAGGAAATAAATAAAAGATCATTAACAAGATGATTGAGAATTTCATTTTGATCATGGGTTATCCAATACTCGTTCGGACCCTATTTTTCTTGTAGACCAATTGGAAGATAACAAGTCAACTAGTTAACACCAAAACACATAATGATTAGTGAATACCAACTGAAAAACCATAACACTACATAATAATATTCATGGATAGGATTTATTTTATTATTAAACCTTTGTCCATAAGCCACAGTCTAATGACTAATTTCATTGGAGTAAGCATAAGTCATTATTCAAGAACTATGAAATATTAAAGAATCACATTACAACCCCATCCTAATTCTCAATCATGGAACCCCCTCATCTCTATATAAGAAAACATGTAATCCATTGTTGAGGATTTTTCACGTAAATGAGTGTTTAAAAATAATGTCATTGTAGCTGATTTATTTCACACAAAGTCTAGCTCCACATGGTGTCATAAATTCATTTCATTCAAAAAAATTTCTAAAACAACCATATAATTGAAGATTAGGCCATTGTACATATATAGTAAGATCAAGGAATTAAAATACATTGATATATAGTTTATAATGGTTTTAGAATCAATCTTATATCGATCTTGATCCTTTAATGTCTGGGACATAGTGAATCCAAGAACCTTGTTATTTTTTGAGGTAAATATCCTTTACATTCTCTAAATTCTCATTTTAAATGTTTATATATGGAAATTTATGATTTTTTCTTTTGTTTATAGAGGCTTAAGGGGTGTCTAGGTCTGGTTAAGAGCATGAATCCAAGCTTTTGGGTTGAAAATGGCTTGGAACACAGTTAGAATAAACCATGTGGGGATGTCTAAATGGTTTTAATTGAAGCGTGATACCAAGGTAGAGAATAGATGGAGGTCGCATAGTTTTTTGAAAACCATTCCCTTTGGGGTTTATGACTGTGTGACTATATTTGAAATTATTAGTGGAGTTTTTCACAATTTTTGCATGGTTTGTTAAAACATGCGGTAAAAACTTGAGAAGTTCCCATCCCTACTACTAAGCATGCACGACTGGAATAATGCTTAGACAACCACATGACCATACATGGAAAAATCGTGTTATTAGGTAAACTTACAAAAAATAATCTAATTAAATAAATTTCAACCTAATTATATTTATTATTATACCATATAGAAACATTGATATTCGGAGAGACCTCTTAAAACCTAATTTAAGAGTTGTGGTATGTTCTCCATATCATATTCAATTGAATTTAAGCTCAAATCATTATATCTAAATCAGTAAGATGTTGATTAATTTTTATCCCTTCCTCATTTATTTTGATATAGGATATTCTATTTAGGTTAAAGATAATTTACTATATTATTTGATTCTTCTTCCATTATATGATTTTCTACACATATGAGCCAAATCGAGAGATGACACTAGTTGAGCTATCATCAATGGACCTATAGTAGGTGGTATTGTTCCTGTAATTAAATGTTGATCTGTTTATAAGATGTTGTGATTTATTACTAATTCTTTGGTGGCATCATGAAATGAATTAAATCCTTTAATTGATAGTTATAGCCTATATAATTAATGTATATGTTTAATGATTGTTTATAGGTCAAAGACCTTAAAACTGGATAAACCATTTTAGGTGTACATTTTAATGAAATAGGCAATTAATATGGTATATTAATTTGGATACATTGGATGTGTGCCAATTTTCCAGTTTTCTTAGTTTTTAAATTTTGAACTGAATTGTGAATCAAATTTATGATTTCAGTTATGAATTGATATGTGTTTTGAATTATAATTTTAATTGTAAAATAATTGAAAATGAATAGGTAATGGATTCTATACCCCTAGAAACATTTCAGGTATTGGTTAATTAATCATGATACACTTTTAATAATGAATTTCCCACGTGATTAATTTAGTGGAAAGACTTCTAAGATTAACCCCTAAATTTAGTCACCTTATAAGGTGAGTTTTATGTGGAATGTTCATGGGTTTGACCATAAAATTCATTAAATAAAATTGATTGTATGAAGTTGATTAAATATTAATGAATTAAATGAATGATTATATCTATTGGGTGACACATTTATTTAATAATGTATTCCATGGATGAACTCTTGAGGATTTTACCATTCTTATTCTCAAGTTAGTCTTAGACTTGTTATATGGACTTCTAAGGATGCACTCATAGAGGATAACTATTTTATATTGAGTGATACTTTTAAATCATTAGTGTATTGGAAAGGATAGACTCTAATAGAATTTTATTATATATTTCATGGGAAATACATTGTCTACCTTAGTGGAATATCAAGGATGGACTAAAATGGTAGTGATGTTATACCACAACTGGAGTGATACCTAGGGTATTTTTTGGATGGCCACGATTGGGCTTGTAAAGTGATTGGGTTAAGATTCACAGAGAGTGAGACCTGGACATCAACATAGGAATTCCATGGATAAGATCCAGTTGTAAATTTAATAAATAATAAAATGGGATATGTGACACTTCTACCATGCCAAATCATAAGGTTGGTCTCATCCTATGTTTATACATTATGGGTGGCTTGTTTGGTATCAGTTGATAATGTTATCATGGGGAAAACTTTAAATTACTCTAGGTCAAAAGACTTGTTAATTAAAAGGATTTTTTTATAAATGAGAACCTAAAAATTATAGGATGTTTACTTTTAGTATATCCATTGAAAGCAAAAAATACGACTGGCACACTGTGAGTGTTATATATTCACAAAATGGATGGATATTGACCTTCAGTGGTTTCATACTAGTATTATATCTCACCACCAGTTCTAGAAAGCTTGGTTTCCTAGATAGATGATATGATTTTAGGTATTGATAATGGAAAGTGACCTGATACAGGCTGTTCACTACTTCCATGGGGAAGGGGGGGATGGAACCAAGTTGAGGATAATGATGCTAACTAGGATACATTTATGAAATAGTCAAATTTTTTGGTTGTATTGTAAACTATACTTTTATAAATGTTTTTGAGGTTTTTATACGCATATGAAATGTGTCGTCATAATTTATATGAGCTTCATTTTGGTACTATTATCTAGTTTTATGGTTAACTATTGGGTGATTATTATTACTACTTACAATAATTGTATATAATTGATATTTTGTTATTTTACACTATTGTAATGAGGGAACTATCTCCCCATACACCCACCTAGAACCTCAATACTAGTTTTCTATCTCTGTCTTTTATGAAGATTCACATAAGGCCATGTGACAAACTGGGCTTAGAGAACTGTTTAGTGAAATTCAGTTCTGGGATGTTACAATATAGTATTAGAGGTATCTTAAGATGTTATTTATAATTTAGTGAAAAAATGATAAAAATAAATTGGGATTCGGTAATTATTTGTGCCAGGGAGTATCTTCCCCGCGTATAAGAATGAATCCAAATTGCCTTAAATTAAATTTATGTTTAAAATTTTTTAACTATTATAGATGATTGGATTCCTAAATGTGGTGATGCACTTGAATTAAGAAGTTATTCTTGATATGATTATGGGTTATCTAATGTTATTACTTGAGGAGATGTGTGAATTCCATCTTAGGAATATTTTTAGGCACTTTACAAGAATAACATGCCATGAAATATTCCATTAAACTTATGGTTCATTACTTGTTTCATGTTGTTGTGATAGGTGGCATGATAGTAATACCTAATAATGTGATAGGAATTTTGGAATGTGTTATGATGTGAATCAGGTAAACTCTATACATTAGATCATGTGAAGTATGGGCCCTCATGGATTAGACTTTGGAGAACCATTGGATCAGTTCTTTATGATATGTGATAAATGTTAAAAGTGTATGGAGTCAAATAAATTGGAAACAGAAATTTCTCATCGAAGAGAACATAACCCAGACCCGACCATAGTAGTGGGTAGAATGAAGAATCTGTTGCTTATATATGATATGTACAGTGTCCAAACCTGAATGTATGAGTAATAATATGGGTTCTTTCTTATATATGTCTTCTTATACCTATCCTATGTTAGTATCTACCCTTTTGAGGTGTGATCATTGATAATGTTCCTTTATGAGGTGTGTATTGGATTTTTTGAGGTATTCCACCATGATTTCCTATAGCCAAACATCTTGAAGGTGGAAGTGAACATACTCTAGAGGTAGAGGGCCATGGCCTTCCAGTGGACCCTCCATTAGTTCCATCCATGGCTGTAGTTTTATTACTAGACATAGGTGATGTGGCACAGTTCCAAGTGGGGTTCTTAAAATTCATGGAGACTAATTAGGGAGAACTAATACCTAACCCAACTATAAAAGAGTTGGCGCATGAGTTCCAATAATATAATCCACCCATGTTTTTAGGGGATGATAGAACACAAGCTGTAGTGTCAGGGATAGAGGTGATGATATCTATCTTGGACCATCAAGAGCTTCCTCTAGAGAAGAAGGTAAATCTCATTAGATATATGAAACATGATTCTGAAAAAACATAGTTGGATGTTATTAATCCTATATATCATCATCCGAATATGGATTTGGGTTATTCATATGATCTATTATGAATATTTCTATCCCATGACATTGAGGTCCAATAGATACTTTTTGTTTTTTCACCTCAAGTAGGGTGAGTTATCAATTATGGAATATTCAACACTTCATACTAATATTCAGGGATTCACATGTATTTTAATGGGTGATGAGTTATATAAAGACATAAAAATAAAGGACTCTCTTAGGTTTGACATTCAATTTTTTGAAAATGTATTTCATGAGACTATCATATCTATAATAATGTATAAATATATTATCATAGAGCGTAACCTATGAGTGGCTAGAGTTGAAATCCAATATGGTTAGACATATCAATCGTGTACTATATTAATCGGCAGTAGGAAAAATCATATATAACTTACACATAAAAATATTAGAAGTCAGAGTGCATGCTTAGGTAGGTAGGTGAGGTGATACTAGTGCATTAGGCTGAGACATATGATGCTTTAGTGTATGAGGTTTTAAGTCTAGTATCGATCAAGCGGCATGATGGGTCATATATAGTGGTTATGTTGAGCCTTTCCTCCAAAATCGAATGAGAGAGGTTCTACATGGACTCAACATTCAAGAGAAGGGTTAGCATCTTCGCATCAATAAGGGAGCTGTAGTTTAATAGTCCATTCATGACAAGGTGGTGGTCTTGGCAGGGGTAGTCAAACACAGTCTTACATCGATAACAGAGGGGACCTACTTGGGTTATCTAGCCATTATTATAGGGTCACAGTTCAATCTAGAAATATGCAGTACAAAAAACCCTTGTGGTGCAGGAACCCAGACCTTCTACTATCATAAGAACTATTCTAATGGCCTTTACCTTAAGTTATTCATTTCATGATACATTGTCTAGTCAATGATTTATATATGTTACTGTTGTAGAGATCCTTGGGTTATGTATTTACACATTTGATGTCTTGATGAAACATGAATTTCCTTGGGATATTGGAACTAAATATGTACATTAGTTCTAGGAGTTACCCGTTGATACAAGTGTGCGCCACATAATATTTTACCTCTTTTTCTTCAAGATGAATGGTTTATACATCATTATCAGGATGGATCAGTTTTACCATCTCAATAATTCATTGATTTATATCACCAAAGGGTAACATTTTCATCACCACAGTGAGAATATTTAATTCATAAGGGTGAATGGGATGTCCGGGTGAGTCAAGCAGGACCCGGGCATCATGGGTTGGGTGGGATGACAACCTAGATTACAATATTATATCTAGAAGATCAGAGAACATATCAAGCTTATTTCCACTAAGTATTTGATCATTTTAAGGTTGTTTTCCAAGACGACCATTCCAGATTACCTCTAGTGAGAGATGTTTATTTCTCTATTGAGATAGTGAAAATGGTTTCTTTAGTATCTATCCTCCTTATAGGATGGCTACTATATTGATGAAGGGGATCAATAAGAACCTATTTGATTTAGTGGAAATGAGTTTTATTTGATTTAGTACTTATCCAGGGGGTTCACATGTACTTTTTTTTTTTGAAAAGTGTAGATGATAATTTTAGTCTATGTGTGGATTATGAGAAATTGAACTAGCTAACAGTAAAAAATATATATCCACTCTCAATAATAGTTGAACTATTCAACTAGCTCTAAGGATACCAGGTGTTATAATAGATTAATTTGAGATCTAGTTACCTTAAAGTGTGTTTTTGACCATTAGAAATACCTCACACAACTTTTTTTAGTAAGTATAGTCTCCATGAAAATTTGGTTATTCCATTTGGTCTCATGAATACACTAATAGTCTTCCTGGAATGGATGAACTGATTGTTTCATCTTTATCTGGATTTTTTTGTTGTGGTTTTAATGGATGATATCTTGTTTTATTCTCATAATCGACACAAAAATTAAAACCATCTTGAGATCATATTGGATATACTGAGAGAGAACCAATTATTGGATAATCTCTTAAAGTGCCAATTTTGGATGAATCAGATTCACTTGCCGGTTCACATCATCTCATAGAGTGTATTATTTAATTATGTAAAAGTGAGATTATTGGTTTCCTAGGAGAATCCCAAGAACATATTAGAGGCATAGCGATTATTGAGGATATCTGGTTACTATAATCAATTCATACTAGACTCCTCACACCTAGAAGTGCCATATAGTAGATTTACTAAGAAGTGTTTGATTTTTTTTATTAGATTCGTATGATAAATCCTATTAGAAGCTAAATAGGATATTAAAAGAATTGTTGTTTCTAATTTTTATAGAGCTGGGAAGGAGTTATATAGTGTAATGTGAGGCCTCATGTATTGGGAATGTAGAACTTCTTATGTAGGGAGATAGATTCTGGGAGTATGGGTCACACAAGTTAAGGCCACATGATATGAATTATCTAATTCTTGATATCGAGCATATTGTGGTTGTTCACATATTACATTGTTGAAGAAATTTCATTCTTGGAGAGTGATTATTGGTGTACATAGACCAGAAAATCCAAAAGTATATATTTATATATCCTAATCTGAACCACATACAATGAATAATTGTAGAATACCTATAGAATTGTAATTTAAAGCATTTTTATATTTTTTAAATAAAATACAACAGCTAATTAACTATGAAAGAGTACATATATATTGGTAGTTTAGAAAGAAAGTAGTAAGTAGTAATTCATGGATTTATTCTATGAGATGCACTTGGAGATGTGTAAAAATCAGGGAATGATATTTTTATCATTCATAGTTGTTACCTCTACCCATCTAGATATAGTGGGGATGATCCAACTATTGTAATCAGAAGGCTTATTCATACTAGATAGTGTAACTAGAAAGGATCATTATCATGGTTGGACCATTGGGGACGATGAACTTAAATTTTCCCACGGTTGTGTATAGATTTATTCATAAATGAATGGGGAGATGATGAAGATTTCATTATTCATATTGGGTAGTGCATCTTATTGACACCATGATGTAATGGTACATACATTTCAAATTATATTGGATATGATTGAAAATAGATTTAGTAGGCTCTTTCATGAGTTTTTCCACCTGTTTGATAGTGAAGATGGAACATCATAGACCAATGAAAATTTAATAGAAGTTACCCATCCTTGTGTGGAAATGGGATGACCTTGTGATTAATATCATGATAGGTTTACCAAGGTTTTTTGGAGGTAATGATAGTGTATGTGTTGTTTTTTCATGGCTCATGACAGTTTCACATTTCATACTGATCAGAGAGCACATCAGTGTTGATGATCATGGGAGGTTATAAATCCCTGAGATAGTTTGACTTCACGAGGTCTGGAATACTTTCATTTTAGATAAGAAATCCAATTTTACTTCATGGTTCAGGAATGGGATATATAGTGAGTTAGGTACATAAGTAATTTTGAAAAAACATACCACCCTAAGAAAGATAACATGATAGATCTCACAATTCAGGTTCTTAAGGACATTCAGAGAGCATGAATCCTAGAATTAAGGGTCTCTTGGGAGAGATATATACCCCTAGATGAATTATCCTAGAAAATAAATATTTCAGGATAAAATTTAGATGGCACCTTATGAGTCTCTGTGTGTTAGTCCATGTCAATCACACCTTTGTTGGTTAGAGGACGGAGAGGGTGCAATTTTTGGACCTCACCTTGTTCAAGAGACGATCGAGTAGGTAGAATTTATTTACAATTGGATGGATACTATGCAGTCTTAATTGAAACCATATACCAATCCCCTAAAATTACCTAGATAGTTTGATGTCAGGGATCATGTTTTCTTTCTTGTTTCATCGAAGATGGGACTCAAGAAGATTAAGAGACATATAAAACTTTCAATGCATAATGTCGAGTCATTCAATCTTCTATAGAGAGTTGGAATGGTATCGTATCTGTTGTTGTTACCTAATAGGTAATAATCTATGAATGATGTCTTTAATGTATCTCAACTATTATGTTACTATTCAAAACCATCTTATACCTGCCAGCTCGAGGAGGATGAGTTATAAAAAGATTCATCCTTTAAGGAGAATCATATACATATTGTATATTGTAGAATGATGGTTCACTAAGGGTATTTGGATCCACTAGGATGGGTGTTTTGGAATCGTAGCCATGTTTGGGATGTGACCTAGGAGTGAGAGGCTGATGTACGATCAAAATGCCAAAATTTATCATATATACATGATTCACCACCCATGGAAAGGAAATTATGGGAAAAATTTCTTTTAGGGGTTAAGTTTTTAAGACACCAGTTCTTTCAAAAGGTAAATATCCTTTTAATTTTGACATTTGACGTTTTAAAAGTTTAAATATTTCCTTTTATGAATTCTTCTTGAGTTTGTAGAGGTTTAAGTGGTGTATGAGGATAGTTCAGAGCCCCGAACCCATTTTTGTTTAGAAAATTGCATGGCGCATTGTTAGAATAAACTATGTGGGGGTCCTTGTGGTCTGAATAACCATGTGGGACCTGGGAAGATTTCAATAATAGACTTCAAATTTTTGACAAACCATGAGATTTTGGGTACATGGACATGTGTCCATATCTACAATATCGACAGTGAAGTTTTTCATAGTTTGTGCAGAGTATGGAAAACAATTTGGAAAACCCATACAAAGTTTCCCCCCTAATGCTAATCATGCACATTTGGTATATCTTTTGTCAAACAATGAAATAAAACTATGTCACCCCTTATTTTTCATTGAAATTACATAATTACCCTAATTAAATATATTTCTTCCTAATTATATTTTCTCTTATCATGGAAAACATCATAGATATTTGAGAGCCTTATTTATTCATATAGTAGGATTTAAGGAAATGTTTATGCCTGATCTCATATTAACGAATATATTGTCTCATTGCATAAATATTCATAAGATTGTGATTCCTTCTATGTAATTACCCATTCAGTCTGGTATCTGTAGTGTCAGTCAAATGGAAAAAAATTTACCATATTATTAGCTTCTTCATCATTTCTCCAATATTATATATAATTGAATTGAATAAAAAGGTAATACTGGATGAGCTTTCAACTACAGACCTACAGTATGTGGCCTCATGATTTTCATTAAATGTTTTAGTGTTTATATTTGTTTATGTGCCACGTTCCAAATTCTCCAGAATCGCCTTGAAATGAATTAAATCCTTGAATTGATATATATATATATCCAATTTCACTAATTATGCCTATTAGTGATTATTTATAGGTTGATGTCATTGAAACCAAATATATCCCTTTAGGTGTTTTTTTAATTAAATGAAATTTTAATATGCTATATGAATTTATAAACCATTGAGGTGTGCCAAATTATCCCATTCATTAGGATGTGAATTTTGAATTTAATTGTTAATCCAATTGATTAATTCAGTTATGAATTGGTATAAATTTTGAAATGTAATCAATTGTAATTTAATTTGAAAATAGTAGGGAATATTTTTCATTCCCCTAGAGACATTCCATGTATTGTTTAATAAAGCATGAGATGCTTGTAATAATGAATTTCCCACATTAGTAACTACGAGGAAAGACTAATAAGCGTATCACATGAATTTACCCACCTTCTACGATTACTTCTTAGGAGAATGTTCTTCATTATAACCATGACTTATATTATATGAAATTGTTTATTTTATGTTGATTAAATTTTATTTAATTAAATAAACTATTATATGACTTGGGTGACACATTGTCTCAATGATGAATTCCATGGATGGACTTGTTTGGATTTTCCATGCTTATGTCTGAGTGAAACTTGGACTCCTTATATGGACTTCATAGGATGGACTCATAGGGGATTAATATTATATTCCATGTGATACTTGGAATTTATAATTGGATTTCCAAGTAATGACTCAATTGGAATTGGATTATATATTCCAAGGGAAATAGTTTGCCTCCCTTAGTGAAATCTTAATGAAATAATCAAATTGTAGTGATGTTATATTGCACCTAGTTTGATACTTGGGTTCTTGTGAGGATCTCTATAAATGGGCTTATAAGGTTTTCGGTTATTATCGACCTGGAGCGATACCATAATTCAATTTTAGGAATTCTATAAATAGGCTTGAGTTCTAAATTGTATAAATAATTTAACGAGATATATGACATGTCTTACAAGGAAAAGTACAATCTTTGATTAGGTATTTTTTATTCTTTATGGATGGAATATTAGTCATCCTTTTATAATGTTATCATAGAGGGTGCTGGGAATTATTCTATGTATCGAGTCTTATTAAATAAATGGAATTAAATAATTAAATCGATTTTTTTATAAATGTGAACTAGAACATTAAATGATTTTTACTTTTAGTACTTCAATTTCCTATTATATTACAACACACACACTGTGACTATTATATATTCACTGACTGGATGGAAGTTGAACATGGGTAGTTGCCAATTATGATTCTATCTCAAACACTATTTGGGATCCATTGGGTACTCAGACAGACTATTATTTTGATGGTATTGATAAGGGAAAGCACCATAATACAGGTTGTTGATTTCTACTTAAGAACATTGGAGCATGGGGCCGAGCTGAGGGTTGTGATGCAAGATAGGATTAATTTTTCATTTTATTAATTTTTGACATTAAATGTACTCCTAAATTTTATATATGATTTGCTTATTTTTTAAATACATAAAAAATGGATCATCAACATTTTATATGAGGTTATTTTTTTTATTTTAACTATTCTTTACGGTTATCTATTTTTTGATTTTTATTAATGCTTATGATACTTGAATGATTTCAAAATTCTTCTATGTGACGGTCTTGTAATGAGGCAATAGTCTCACCATGGACACACCTATACCCTCACTTCTAGTTAGAAGCCGCTAGTGGTTGGGGATATTCTCTTAAGGCCATGTGACTAACTGGGCTCGAGACATAGTTGAGTGGAATCTGGTTCAAGGATATTATAATGGAGTTTTTTGTCTCTATATTATATAATTTTTTTAGAATATGATAAAGTATTGAAGAAACTAATTGGGATGAATAATTTGATAACTGAACTTGGTGATATTATTTATCAATATGATCTCATGGTGGTTTTCTATGATGATTTTCCCCCCATCCTTCTAGAAATTCCAGGTATTTATATTCACATATCAGTGGACCCATTAAATAACTGATGTCTGAAATTATCTATCCAAGGGAAAGACATTGTATAGTATTGTGATAAATATACTTTTGGTTCCTATAAATATCACAATATAAACATTTTGTTCAATAATATGGATTGGATGATAGTTATGGTAAATAAAACTATAAAAAATGTTTCCACCAATATGTTGTAAATTTCTGTAATCAATCCATGGAGTGAAATTTGGGAAGATTTTGTGTTTCCCATTAATCAAATTGATGTCAAATAAATAATATTTAGTAATTAATTGTGTTGTGTTGGCTAATTACCGAAAACTCTTGATTAATTTACTCAAATATTATGGTCAAGTAGTCATTACCATTAACTAACCTTCTTCGAAATAAGAGAAGATCACTATGTAGCACATATGGACCTATATTCCCACAGAGCACCTCTATATTAATTTGAGTCTGACTGATATTATAATGAATATCAATGTATTTGAAATTTTACTCATATAATCCCTTTAAGAATATCATGAGTTTTGTGAAACATTAACTATATTATCTGGATGTTAGTGAAACTGAACACAATGATTAAGTTTCTATAATGATGTTTTCCCAATGCGAAAAATAATGCCCCCATATCAACTCCAAGATATCAAGGAGATAGTCTGTCCTTTACTCTATACAATAGTGAAGAGTTAGTAGATAAAGTCATAGCCCCTTTCTCAAATTTAGAGATGTTGTATTCATCAGCGTTTATGAACTCATACAGGTTAATCGACATATAAAATATATTTTTCAAGACCTAAACTGATCAATGAATCCAATAATCATGGATAATTGGTGGAAAACATATATTTTTTTAAGCGAAACAGAAATGTATTTTTAAGGAATAACATGAATATTCTAGGGTTGGATCCTTAGGTTTCTACTCATAATTTTTGTTTTTCCAAATATCACCATTAATATAAACATGTGGAAAGATGAATATATCTGACCCATGCTTTCAATGTGGAATTTAAAGATGAAAAGGTGACAAATAACACATTATTATGTATTCTAAATACACAAAATTGATTTAAAACATTATTTCAGTAAAGAAAATGAATTATAGTATTTGGGGATTCATTGAATTCAGAAAAAAACAATCCATTATAAATAATTATTTTCCAATACTAATCAGTGATGTCAAAAAACAACCTAGTAAAACCAGTAAAATATGCTCTTGATCCATCCCCATGACATAGCTAGGGGAATTATCAATCCCCTTGTTCAAGATAACAACATCTAGAAATCAAATAAGTGTTTATGGGATTGATTTTTTTGATATAAATAATAAAAGACAAAAATATTTCTCTAAGATTCCTAACAGTAAGAGTTCATATATTAGTTACCAAATAAAGTTAGAACAAATAGATGAAAAATATAATAATAACCAAAAAAGAATAAATAAAATAATTGAATAGATAAACCAAAAATTTAATAGATTTAGAAAGATACAACAACCTAAATGTGGAAGACCGAAATGGACAATTAATCCCTAATAAAAAATAAATCCAACAGAAACCCAACATAAATTACATGTGAGCTCTTGATTACCATACATCCACGCTACCAACTTGATCCTTGAGTTATTCCATAACAAAATATGTAAAAAAAATTGACATAGGTTTCCAGACATTGAGTGGAAAAATTATGGTTTGATCATAATAGAGATCCATTTTCAATAAATAGATAGTGTATGTAAATATTTTTCTAAAATATTACATCCATGAGAGTTTTAAGTACCAATAAAAATTATTCACCTACTCATTTATAAAAAATAAATCACTATATTTTTTTAAACTTTTTTATGAAACAAAATATATATTTTGATGAAATATATAGAAATCTTTCTTGAAACTAACATATTTCAAAATTAAAATTTGATTTTTTTAAATACAAAACCAATACACACTAATACTATTCATATCAAATAAAAAACACTTCAATAATTAATAGAATTATCCCATGAAATGAAGAAATATAAATTGAAACTAAAGTGATATATGAAAAATAAATAAATAATCCAAATCAGTGGAAGTAGGAATATAATATAAAAGTATAGATACTGAATCATTTCATAAATGGAAAAAATATAGTTAAGTTTTAATGAAATCATCATAGTAACCAAGAAAAATTAAATAATAAAAAATCATGGTGACTCATAGAAAACCCATGAGAAAACTATATATTTTTTCTCAAATTGGAACCATCTACATTCCAATCAATAAATCTTTTATATCAATAATAATCCCAATTCCCTCAACTTTTCTCATTGCTGTCACTCCCATTTGGAATTTTACTAACATCTTGGATCTAGGAATTAAAATATTGAATAGGTATTAACCATTTCCTATTATTCACTAAAACAACTATGATACCCATGAAAAACCATATTAGGAGGTGAGGTACATCTGTCAAAATTCATGAATAAGAAACATATCATGTTGTCGAAAAAAGTTAAAAAATATTCAGAAGTATCAATTAAAATACTCTCTATATCCAATACTTTGTAATCAAATAAAACTAATTGGGCACCACTTAGGGTGTAGCTCAGTTGTAAAAATGTTTTGAATTTCCAAATGGGAAATTTATTTGAAATATATTAGGATGCTTCCATAATCCCATTGAAAAATCATTTCAATATCAAATCCATTTGGAAACTCATTTTAAAGTATGAATGAAAAAAAGAGTTTTATTGATAAATACTTATTTAGAGGATTATTTTAAGATCCACGTTGAAAACCCAATAGAAAATTTAAAATAAAATTTTTGAATCAAGGAATCCTTTGAAATTCATCATATATATATATCCATTCACCTATATATTTTGGCATGTAATATGTATATATTTTTAGATCAACACACACACACACATATCATCATTTATAGGAATCACTAAGTGAAATAAGAATAGGATATGTATTAATCATCTCATCAAACCCAATTAATTCAGAAAAAATACATAAAAGTGCATTATAAATAAGAAATCAATTTAAATGATACCCTAATACCTTATTAATATAATATAGAAAATTTAAAATTACAAACAATTTTTAAAAAATAAAAAATAACATCGAAACCCTTTTAGTAATACTTACAAACACATTGAATATTCTTATTTCTAGGAAAACCAAGATACTGAGTCTATATAATCTATTAATATATTTAAAATTGAAATAAAAAATTCAAATTAACAATTGTTTTAAAGAATAATTCAATTAGAAACATCAATAATTCATGATATGTAAATGAAATGAAAAGGTACGTAACCAACTACATGAATCTCTGTGAAAATGGAATGAAACCTTCAAAAATAGGAAGTGAAGAACATAAGACATGATTCATATGGCCTAAAATTGTACAAAATAATAGATAAGGTCAAAATCCATCTGTATGGTTTATCAAAAAATGAACCATGGAATGAGAAGAGTAGAAAATATGAAAATGAGGGATAATAGGGAGGAACAGAGGTCATACTTTGAAAGAGGAAATAATTATGGTAGAAGGAAACCTCAAATATCATGGGGGATGAAAGGAGGAGGAATCCCCTAGGACACCTCATTGTCCATCCTTATAACTTCTTACTATGGATTATGATTATGATGATAATATGTTTATGAAACCCATTCCTTTTACATGAGTTATGATATGATGAATTCTAAAAATGATTTTGAAAACCATTTATCTTCCATGACTTATGTTATGATGAAATATTTTCAAATCCCATTTTATTTCCACATGTTACGATATAATTAATGTTTCATGATATTGCGGAACATATATTTTTTATTTGAATTTTGTGATTTTTCGACCCAGAATTATATAACCCTATAATGTATTGTGTAAATAATTATATGTCATTATAATCATTTACCATATTGAAAATATTACACTATATTCATAATGTATAGGGGATTTTTGTAAAGCCCTGACCCTAGTTTCCCCAAGTCGGTGCATTATTACGTATCATTGGACTAATCAAAAAATATCAAGTCTTGAAGGACTGATTAGTTTAGTAGCCTTGGAATCACTAGATACATTCATAAATTTTACATTACATCATAATGTGAAAAACTACAACAACATCATGTCTCCACACTCATATCCCCTTATACCATCCCTAGTGGTCATTCATAAAATATATCTTCACATCCTTATAAAAATAAAACATAGAAAGGTGTGATCTCAAATGCCCAGTAATGATAATAATATAGTGAGAAACTTTCATAAAAAAGCACAAACATTTAAGGAAATGTATAACTAAAACAAAAACCATTTAAACTTGAAATTCAACATAATATGGTAGAAATTAAATGAAATAATACCATTTACATATTCACATGGATATTCTAATAGTCGAATAATCACATGCAATATCAATAACCACTTTCATAATGATGGAATACATAATGCCAGACTATCATAACCACATAGTCAAGGCCTTGTGCCAAGACTACAAATAAGATTTTTTCAAGGCCTTATGCCAAGAACCCAGTTTGTCACATGAGACCTACTGATTCATCAATGATCTATAGAGTCCTCCACCTGTCACTTACCAAGTCCAATTAATTCTTTATATGAAAATTTTAAAACATAACATAAACATTCGTATTAAAACTAGCATATGAAATGTCAATACTTTACCCAAAAACCATGAATGGTATAAAATAGCCCATCCACAGTCAAAAATAACTCATTCGATAAAATAAATAATATTTTATTTTATCATATTAACCTCAATCAAGAATAATGAAGGATATTGATATAGTTTAAAATAATAATCAAACTATTGAGAGAAATATATCCCTTTTTCCTGAAAACATTTAAAAGTCACACTATTTTTCAAGAAGCCATTTAAATAGATTTTTGACTCAACGTGTCCCATACCAATTTGAAAATTTTAAAAGGAATTTTTATTTGAAATCTTTAATGTCCATATAAATAAATCCGTAAAACCATTTTTTAAACATGGACATTAATGATAAATATTTAGAATAACAAATCTTTAAAACGTTTTAAAATGATATTTTAGTTAGAGTTTCTATCCTAAAGAGAGACACATGAATAAAAATAAATGAGGTAATAAAAACATTTAAATATCATGAGAATAATTGTATTCATGATATAATATGTCAAAGTACATTTTATACCCCATATAAAAGTGATTTGGTGTATAACAACAAAGGAGTTTAAATGGAATGTAAATTGAAATGAAATCTCCCATAAAGGTCATATCCTTAGTTTAAGGATAAATAATGGACATAATTATGTGTGAAAAATATAAATACAATCAAAATTATTGTATATTCAGTGTAAAATAATCAAAGGACATTCACACATATTCTTGTAAAAACAACACCAATGAATTTGATGTTTAACTCAATAAATGGAGATTGAGTTAAAATTACTCTTATCAAGTTCATATCGATGAATTGAGAATTTATAAATGGAGTGATTAGGTGTATCAAAATTATATCCACAGGAAGGGGAGTGGAAATTATGACCTAAGAAAATAAATAGTGATTCCACACATAATCTTGGAGTAAAATAATCAATGAACTATGCGTAAAGCCGAATGAGTGGAAACTGAAATTTCAAATTCCCTTATCGATTTGGTAACTTAAGAAACATACATCCATGAAATAAGGATCATACAATGATGATGTAAATATTTATAAATTAATTTATATTACACAATGAATACAATCAGGGGAAGTACACACACCACATGCAATAAATAAGTGGTGAACACTGGAAATATCATGAATTAAAAGTGAGATAAGAAACCCCTTACTTTGTACTTTTTCTTTGGTCGAGGGTAGGTTGACCTCTTGTATAATGCTGAAATAATTTTTATTGAATTATAAAAGAATCATATACATTAATATGATATCATATATGATCTTTTAACATTGATTTGTTGATAATATCTTAGTATTATCATCATTTCAGGTGTTAACGGATTCATTTTCCATTATATTATTTGTTATGTGAGCCATATTTTTTATGAATGGTATGAATATTATTCATATCCAGAATTATATCATGTCTAAAAACATTATTTATAATCATAAAAATAAATTTAGTCTTTAATGGATATGATGGGGAATAAATCTCATCGTGTTCGTGGAGACGGTAATTCGTACGTAAGCACGAGCGACAATATCATTCTTTTGATATTAAAATAATATATAATCATATAGTATATCATACATACAAAATAATTATCATGTTATATTTATTATTTAAATTAATTTCACATCAATACTATACCCATCAAAATAATAATATATTGAATAACAATTACACCACAACGTGGAGACAGTAGGCCGTATGTACGCACCTATTGTGAAATGTCATTCAAGGGATGGATATAATACTGAATATGGTTGTAACATATTTATAATAAGATCACAGTATATAGAAGATAATAGAGTTAATATTTTAGAATTAAAATAACCAAGAAATAAGAAGTTGAAGAAGAAAGGAACATGAAAGAGGGTGGTGAGAACATTACTTCTTCTTCGGGTTCTTCTTTTTGATACGATCAAAAGGGATCCTTAGGATGGAATTTTGACTAAAGGAATACCTCTAGGATTAAGGTAGTACTTTCTAGAGGGTATTTGGGCAGAGTTTGGCCGAACCAAAAGGCTTTGAAGGTATGAATAATTTGTTAGAAGAGGAGTCCTTTTATAAGGGAGAGGAGGGGCTCTTTAGAAAAAACATAAAGTATTATGTTATAATAAATTTATTTTTGGTTTCTAATGGCACCAAAGGTGATTATTCAGAGTCTAAGGTATGTATGGGACGAAATCAATTCATCTAATAGATTTTAGACTGGTTATGGTCACTATATTAACCTTATCATTTATATTTAACTCTTAGTTAAATAGTTTTACATTTTCCATGTCACTTTGTATATTTATATTATATGGTTAATAAACTTACTATATACTTTAAGAGACCCCCAAGTGGTTCATTAATGATACAACTATCATTATATAAGTCTTTTGGCCGAACCGTATATTTTTAGGAATAGAATATGAATTAATAATATAATATTTCTTTTAAAAACCCTTTTATGTCAATTTTGACAATATTTAATAATTGATTTTTGTTAAAGTCTTAACAACTTTATTAATTCGAAAACAATTCATTTAAGAAATAATAAAATGTAATACTAATCAATAAAATTCATGTATTTCATCAAAACTTTCAAATTATATTTATTTTAACGTTTATAATACTAATTATTTTATTCATTCATTAATAAGGAAAATATTGCATCATTATTATGTCATAAATAAATTTAATTATTCAATGTTTAAAAATTATAAATATAATACCATTATATAGGAAATATTTTTACCTTTCTAATGAATATTTATAGTCGAAAATATAACATATATAAACCTATGTAAATTTGAGTTTTCTAAAAGATATATGCTTATGTCATTTTTGTATATACTTCATCTTAATTAATATAAAGTGTCATTATCACTTACAAGTGGATCCATGGGGTCCCAAAATCAACCCCAAGATTTCCATGGTCGGAAATGTATCAAAAAATAGGGTTATGACACGTTTTAGGGTAATTTATTATTATTATAATATTATTTTTACACTAATTTACTGGATTTACCCTTTTACCACGGTAAATAAATAATTTACCGAAGTAATCATTCAAAATGGCTGTAAATAAAAATTAACTATTTAAACAATTCGGACCTACTGATTCTAAATATTGAATCCATTTTTCGAAATTTAAAACATAGAAGTGGCAGTAATTAATTTAAAATTAATTCCCATTGTTAAAACGAAAAGCGTGTTTTTAAGAGATAATAACTATCAAAAGATTGGCACTTTCTTATGTCTAGTTTAAATGTGAATTTATATACAATGTCCAACATTGGATTAAATGGTAAAAATATTATCTAACTATACTATAAAATAACTCAAATTCATAATTTATCACTATTAAGTATTTCAATTAAAAAAGTTGTTTATAATTAAAATATAGTAATTTTCACTATTCATCAAAATATGAATGTTATTAGAAAAGTACCAAAAATTCACCCTAATATAATTTAAATATTATGAATCCAAAAATGATGTCCATTTCAAAATATAAAATTTATAAAATTTCAAAAAGTGGGTATTACTCTTCATAATGGCTAGTTTGATTGGTTGTGGTGTGTGTTAGAACTCGATGTTGCGTACAACACACACTACTGTATTATTGAAAGAGAAGCATACCGTGGATTCTTGGGGTGTTAAATTTTCATACTTATTACATTAAATTAGAAAAAAAATAATTGTAATAGTTAAAAAAAAGATATTCAATCAAAAAAAACATCAAAGAAATTATATATTAAAATTAGAATAGTTGAATGGAAAAACATGAAGTGAAAAAATGTGGAGTATAAGAAAAATAAATTTTATTGGGTTATAGGTCTTTAGACTAGTTCAGAAATAGATTATGTCAAAATAACCAGAATGATGTATCCTAGATCATTTAGTTTCTTTATTAAATTGGATTTATATACAAGGAACCACATCTCAAAGGACCCAACAGTTTATAAGACAAGGAAGACTAGATACGTACATGAATTTCACATTGCATTTTAAAACATAAAAATGAACAAAATATTTTATTTGAGAAAACAATTATTCTCTATACTATATCCTTACATATAAATCATAATACATTTCTTGGAATCCTAGTTAAAGGATACATAAGAAAGGGGAGATCTCAGATGCTCAAAAAGGGTATACATGGTAAATATATATGATCGCTTAAATATTATATAGGAAAATGTTATTAGAACATGATTATAACGTTATAAAACTATAACCTATATATCATAGATGAGTCAAGATATAAATATCGATAGATCATAAGACATGAATTAAAAAGGAATCAAAGAACATGATCCATGAGAACCTAACATTGGAAGAAGAAAAATATTTTTGGTATAAAAATAATCATATAAAATCATTTCCTTAGTATTAACGTCACATTAAAAATATTATATTAGTGGATTGGATTAACTTTCCAAATCATCATAGTATTCAAGGTTCACACCCATGACAATCATAGTGAATAGAGTCCCTTACTGTACTAAGTTCACTCCCCATTATAGTTCAATTTATTTCATGAGATATCCTTATTTACCAAATGAATTAGAGGGATATATAATTCAGATCCCTACCCTAAAATAATTAAAATCAAAAAAATATGTTCCAAAAGATCATAAAAAATTCATCATATCACAACCTATTAAAGGAAATGGATTTCATAAGAATTTCATCATGGCATAAACTATACAAGAAAAATTGGTTTCATAAACACATTTTAATAATAATATTAAGCCATGGAGGGAATGGACATGGATTGTATTCACAGATAACATCCCCATAAAATATCAAAAATAAATAATTTTTTTATAAAATATTAAAAATTTATTTAAAAAATGAAATGTAATTTTTTTTTATAAAAATCATAATTTCATTTTGAAATAACTTCTTCAAAATATAAAATTTCCAAAATATTAAAGAAAAAATTTTCTTTTAAAATAAACTTTCAAACATGTAATGTAAACTTCAATGCATGAATAATTTTGATAGTGTAATTTTTTTTCATTCCTAATATGTTAAAGGAAAACATTAATTTCACACTTTTGTAAAAAAATCAATAATTACCTCATTATGAAAACAACAAGATGATTCCTTTTAAACCATTTTTGTAAATAATTAATCATTTGTAATAAAACATTAAAAAATCATAATAAAATATTAAAAACTACACAAACACTTCTCTTTATTTCTCATTAATACATGATTTATTATATAAGATTACACTTAACACAACCTAGAGGATTGATATGTATATTTTCATTGGTAATTAGGTACATTACATAACATCAAAAATGGGGAATACAATATAATTATTGGAAATATGTTTAACATGATTGTAATATTTTATCAATCTTAAAACTGTGTGGGATGACCTAGGGACATACATAACAAAGGGGTGATTTTCAAAGGCTAGTAAGGGAATAAAAATGGTATAACATGAAGAGAATATTAAATGTTTTACAAAAGGAATATCAATGTTGAATAAAAATAGTAGGAATATTAATAATGAACAATTCAACAAGATATATCATGATAATAAAAAAGTTAACATGGGAAATGTTCAAAGAACATAAAACACTGCATCATAAACAAATGTTAATGATAACTACCAATATATCTTGATGGAAAATTCCCCATAAAATAATCAGGTTCATTCTATATCCCAACATGACGTTTCATGAGACTAAGAATTACTCAATGTATATGAGCTCTATATAATTCAAGGTTCACCAATCCCTTTCATTTAATTAAAACTATTAATTTTACCAAATTGATTAAAAAAATGGAATCAATCATCATAATATTTTTTCCAAAAATCAATGAGTGGGGAATAAATACATTTAATTCCCATGTCAATGTATTACAAGTGTATAATTTTGATAACCCTTACTAAGAAATGGGTATTCTATTCCAGACACAATTTTTTTTTCTTGGAAAATTATTGTAAAAAATTTAAAAGCATAATGACATCACCTAAAAATTCATAAAATGGGTCTATGAAAGAGAAATTTGTATCTCATCATTATGAAATAAAATGGAGAATTATAGGGACATTGAATTACATATTCTATGATGGGGAATCGTAAATAGAAGGCATAAGATAATAATGAATGTTTAATATAGTAGAGATGGTGAGGATATCTTACAAGAGTGTGTTACACAAAAATGATTGTGAGGTGAATATTAAGGGTATGTGGGCACCTTGGGAGGACTATATAGGGGAGGGGGGTTTTAAGAGTAAGAAAGTGCTCCAAATATTTTTGAGTACAGATAAAGAGGATCATTAATGGGTTTATATACGAAATGAGTGGGATTTTCATTAATATTTATCAAACATAGGTTTTGGAATCTATATAATAGAATAACAAAAACACAAACATTCTCATGGTTTTGGAAATGGTTTCTTACAAATGGGATTTTTAATTAATTATTTTTTTAGGACATGGTATGATTTTAGTAAAATAAAACCCTTTATTATGTATAGGTGTGTCAGACTCATAAAGAAGTAAATTTAGAACTGTAAAATATATTAATTGTCTTTTAGGATTCATAATGGAGTTATAAAAGAAAAAAATAAAAAAAAATAACACAATAATTTTAAAAGGGAAAATTTATTTTATTGTGGGTAGCATCTATATTTTCTATTACAACACATTTGGGTGATTATGATGTCATGATGCACACCATATCTTTATAGGGTATATATTTTTTACTAGAAAAATCAATTTTCATAGAAAACTATGAAAAATAAACCATCAGATAATTCAAAAATTATGATTCAAAAAATATTATTCTATATATGTGAATTTTTGACTTATAAAATAATAATTTACATTTATTGAAGAATTATGGTTTAAAAAAAATAGTTTTCAAACCCTTATGAAAATTATATTTAATATCATAAAAATTTTATGGTTCTCTATATTTAATAAAATATATTTAATAGTAATAATATTTTATAAAATTATTTATCTTAAAAATCATATAATTCATCAAAATTAATGTCTTAATTGAATCAAAATTCTAATTAAAAAATAATTTTCCTACTTTATTTGTATAAAAATCCAAATCATTTAAAAATAAATTATAGAATGAAAATATTAACATTAATCTATTAAAAATATAATTTACACCATCAAATACCTAATGAGTTAGGTGAATTAGGTTCAGACATTCATGGGGTTGTTCCATATACATGGTTTTGGATATGATATTATAAACCCATTTTCTCATGCTTATGATGTTGTATTTCATATTGAAATTGGTTAAGGTAAAGTCCCATAGATGCTATCTACATCAAAAGCTGTAACAAATTACCATCGTAGTTTATGATCCAACTGGTTCAGGGCATTACATTCTTTGTCTATACTAATTAGATTAGTTAAAAACTTATATATACTAATAATACAATCATTATTCCTTGGTTATAATATCAAACGTAGTTATTGTTACCAGTATTTTAAATATGATAGGATATAATAAAAAAATAAGTTAATTTTTTGTTACCATACTATATTATAATACATTTAATTAAAAATTAATGGGAAATTGTATTTATAACAGTTTGGTTCATTGTAATCTCCCCACTTGATGAAATTTAACCCTAGAAATTTTCATTTCCAATAATAAAAATGACGTGGTTAATTATATTTCATCACTTCCACCGGTTACCACATCACTTCTTCAAACATAGGGTTCCTTTACAAAACATTGACCAAGTGAATTGCAATATTTTATAGAACTTTTTCTCTACAATATAAGATCTTCATTGGCTTCTCTTCATATGGGAGATTATTATCTAATGGTACCATCTTTAGATTTAGTACATTTGAGGGGTTTGGTATGTACTTTCTCAAGAGGGATACAAGGAATACTTAATTAACTTAAGATACATTATGTTGGAGTGATAGTCGATTGGCCACCACTCCAATTTGATCAAGGATCTCAAAGGGGCTGATGTACCCTTGACTGAGATTTCCCTAATTCCCAAATCTCATTAATTTATTCCATATAGATATGAGGAGGAAAAATATATCTCTAACATCAAACATTTGGACTCATTTATGATTGTTGTCATATCTCTTCTATTTACTCTAAGCAACCTTGATGTGCAGCATAATCATTTTAATGTTTTCCACTATTTCTTCAACCATTTTAGGACCTAAATGTTTCATTCCATAATTTCAACCCATCATGAAAGTGTTCATCAACTCTTCCCATAAAGGGATTCATAAGAAACAATTTTAATATTTTGGTGAAAATGTTATTGTACGAGACTTAACTAGAGGTTGATGTTGGTCATATCCTCCTTGATGTGAATTGAGCAAGCTCTCCACATGTTCTCCATTTTTTAGATAGTCCAATAATATTGGCCATTAATTTTAGAGTTTTATGACATTATAAAGTTTAACTTCGTATATAGAGAATAATAGAAACTTTTCAATATATTCGAGTTTAATCTTGGACATCGATCATAAACAATTGAAAATTTTACTCCATGCATCCTCACAACTTCTTTGATGTATATTAGTGCAATTTGGACGAGCGAAAAGTCCTCCCAAATTGAAATAAAGTTACCTATCTTTTAAATATGTTCCAAAATAACCCATATAGATTTTCTTTATTTGGATGTCTTCAAAAGTCTAGTGGAAAATTCTATGTTTATCTTTTCCCATTTCCATGTTTTAGGGGTAACAGTTTCATCATCCCCTTAGAATTATTTCTTCCCATCATTCACTTACGAACATACCAGACACGTTTATGTATATTCCATGATCTCATTCTTCATATTGTCTCATAAATAGTTTAATTGGAGATATAGATACACATTTGTTATCCCTAGGTGAATTGAGAAGTTTGATATTTGAGAATCAATTTGAATCACTCTCTTTGTCTTGTGATTATATGGAAGAACTATCCATGAAACAAATATTACAACCCTTTATTTATTATCATTCAAATATGATTATTTTCCATTTATTATAGACTCCACATTCTTATTAATTCACATATAATGTATTTGATCATCCTTTACCCCCTATAGAAGTGATTAGTGAGAAAACATTTGTGAATATATTGATAATATTACTTCCTTCATTTTTCCCATATCCATCCTTTCCAAATATTAGAAGAATGAATCCCTCTATATACTCATCAATGATAGAATTTATCAATCTTTTCTTCATAGACCATATTATACATTATTCTATTTCCTATAATGGAAGTGTATTGATCATTCATAGTACCTAATCAATTAAAACCATTATCATTGGTGCATATTCATCTATTTCTGTGTAAATATATACATGAGGCTTTTTCAATCCCTATATATTTCAAATTTCTCTCCAATGAGATAATTCAAATATATTATAATAGAGATTATATTTTTAGAAAAATGTACATCATGTTTTGGGTAGTTTTAGTTGGGAAAATTCAACTTCTTTGAAGAAAAGTATATGACATTATCTATCTACTTTTACACACTATCAAATCCATTTTTCGAGGCATCGCTGAATACCCTGAAAAATTCTCCACATGTGGGTATTGTGTGTACTCGTTTAATGATAATTTTATGTTCATATGATTTATTCTCTCATAAAATTAATCATTATAAGAAAAAATGACTCCCTTTTGAGTTGGTTGGTTAAAGGGGATTGTAATCAAGAGAAATTTATCCCAAATCGATGATAATACATAGATAATCAAAGAAAAATATGGATATATGTCCCAAATTCTAGCCTCATCCATTCTCCAATTGATTTTTCCTTTGAGGGATACATATATATCCTGTTTATTGTGACGATATTCCCTATGAATGACACATCCTTCATCCATGACACACATTTTTTTACATGAAGTAAATATTTTACTTTAGTATGGTCTTGATTATAGTGCTCATATTCTATTCAGGATCCTCCTTGGTTTTGGAGAATATTAGAATATTCTCTATAAAGAATACAAGAAATTTTTTGAGGTAACATCAAAATATTCTATTCATAAAGACCATGAATATTGTTTGACCATTAGTGAGTTCAAGTGGAATTACTAAGAACTCATAGTGCTCTTACCTTGTAGGGAAAAGAGTGTTTGGAATATCATACTTCTTCCCCCGAACAAGGTGATATCACAACAATATATCATACTTAGAGAAGTATTGTGATCTACTTAGCTAATTAGACAAGTCATAAATCCATGGTTGTGGATACTTGTTTTTATCATGGTATTGTTGAGATCATGATAATCAATGAAAAAGAGAATATCCCCATATTTCTTCTTAATGAAGAGAACAGGGGCACCCCATTGGGAATCAATAGGGAATATGTACCATTTAACCAAATTATCCAATAGTTTCCTCTTAATCTCCTAATGTTACAAAATATTCATTCTATACAGATTCTTGGATGATAGAAACACCCCAAGTGTAATCTCAACTGAATATTCAACCTCTGTTCTAGGAGGAAGGTCAGAAAATTCCTAAAAAACACATCAACCATTTACCTAAAACTGGAAATGTATTCAAGGATGATTCTTTTGATAGGCTTAGTTTTTTGAGCTAGAGATTTTTGTGATAATGTATATTCACCCCCTATGAATTTTTCAAAATCGTATGATGATTCATGATACGAATAGTGATTTCCTACTCCTAGAATTATTTTGGGTGTATATATATAATTACAATCTATTAATACAGTTTTATAAAACTCAATTAAAAGAAGTATGAAATGGTTTTCTTGAAAGTTCAGCTAGAAAATTTTGACATGGGAGGAGTTATATACTTGGGATTAAATAATTTCCACATTATTTTTTTTCACCTATAGTTTTAATTCCCTGATATTTGGTGGTGTCAGAATAGTTCTACTAAACTTTTGTGATATTATGGATGCATAGAACTAGAATAAAAAATTAAATCTCTATTCTTGATTGAACTATTAGAATACCTGTCACCTATTCATTGTTTGGATCTATCTCAACAATTGTGATAGCAAAATCTCACCATTACTGACTTGGAGGTTGTTGGATGTCTAAAAAAACACATGGCATAGTGCATTGGTTTGAAAATATTCATGGTTACATGATGTTTAAGCAATAAAAAATGGGCCAAGGGTTGAACATACCACTCCTTTCCTACATCTCATTGTTGGGTTTTGATGTCAAAAATCACCAGCTATGTGTCCATCCTTCCCATACATAAAGAATCCACTCATACCACTTAATAAATTTTCTTGGTTTTTTTCCACACCTTTGACAAGGGGGATGTTGAAGTTTAATTTAATAGTTATATTTCTCAATTGGACCACCATAATTGAGATCCAATTCCCTTTTCTTTTTCCAATTATACCCTTCAGATTTCCCAATATATACGTCAACTTTGAGGGAACATATAATAATTTACTCATAGCTGTCAATGTCTCAGATCACTATGGATTTTTATATACATGGTTTTATACTACTAAAAAGCGTTAAACCTAGAATTTGGGGGTAATAGAAAAGTTGGAGGAGTATCGTGAAAGTATTGTGATGTTTTTCTCATATTCCCTAATAGAATCATCTTATTTCTTCTTTTAATAAAATAAATACCATACCATTTTATGTTAGCGAGTGTGAGGAATATATTTATCAAAAAATATTTTATAAAATTCCTTCCACCCAATCACTTCGATCTCTTCCTCAGGATTCATATATTTGGTCAATGTCTACTACTGATAATATATTCCCTCTATATGACAAAAATATTGCATATCCTTCTCTTTCATAGAACATTGAAGAATGGATATGTTATTCACAATGGATTTTATCCATTGTTTCACTATTATGGGATTATATAATACATTAAAAGTTGTTGAGATTTGACACATAATGTCTGAATTTCATCATGTTTTCTCCTAGGGGTATTTTTACCCCTCTATTGATTTAGGATTCTATTCGGAACCTATTTTAGATTAGAGATTATAATAATTAGGTTCATGAATCTAGCTCCCATCTGGTTAGGCATTTCATTGGGAAATTTATTACATTTTCCTTCAAATTAGTTTTTTTCATGATTCCTCTGATTTTCAGAAATATTTTCGGATAAAATTATAAAAAAAGATGATTATTTTTACCCTATTATACAATTAATGGGGGAATATAATAAAATTAAAGGGATAACTTATAAATTACCTTTATATATTAACTTCTAAATTTATAGGATTCAATACATGTTATCCATAATCTATTTCTTAATAGATACTATAACCGTATTTTTTTGTTCCCTTAATAATTTTTAATAATGAGATTATAAATTTACCAAGTCATATCCACTGGGAGTGTCAATTTGGTTTTGTATATGGAATATTGTTGGTCACCAGTTCTTGGTCGAGTCTAGGTCAACATCGTGTTTTTAGGTTTTACCCCTATATTGATTTTTTCCAGATCCACATCCACTTATAGTATCCAGATAGGGATGTATTTCCTTGATAATCCATTTAATCTAAAATTACCCAAATTTTGGATATTTAATTGCACATATTCATATCCCTAAGTATTTTTCAAATTTTATCTAATGCTAAAACCTAAAATAATTACACATTACCTTTAATAAAAACTATGACAACCCTCCTCTTTATCTCATATTAATACAGGATTTATTACATAATATTAAAGTTAATAAAATCTGAATTAATTAGAGTTATAATGTCTTTTTGAATTGGGATCATTATAAAACAAATTAAAATGTGGAATACAGGATATTTATTGGAAAAATTCTTAATATGATCATAATATTCAATTAAAGATAATACTAAATGCGATAACATGATGAAATAGATAAGAAATGGTTGTGCTATAAATCCAAATAAGGCAATAAAACATTAAAAAATGAAAAAATGATACATTTTACAAAACAATAACATAAATGGGGAAAAAAGAGTATGAATCACAACATTTAACAATGATACATGATATAACCTAATAATTTTGAAGGAAACTTGCGAAATGTGGCAACAACATAAAACCCAGCATTATAAACATAAGTAATGTGTAAATCCAAATAAATAATCATAGAAAAATTCAAATAAAGGAACTAGGTTCACTCCCTATCAAAATATGACAACTCATGAGACTAAACATTACCCAATTCTTTAGAGTGCTATATAATTCCGATCCCACCCATCATTTTCATTTTAGTCTCATGCTTATGTGTGCCACATATATAATAAAATACTGATTCATTCATCCTCATAGTTTTTTAAAAGATAAATTAGTGTGTTATACATGCATTTAAATCCCAAAGTGAAAGAAGTATAAGTGTATAATGATGAACACCCTTGATTGGAAATGGGCATGCTATTGACTAAAATAGTGTTTTGGCAATAAAAATCGTTGGGAAATTTTAGACACATAATGGTGTCCTGTAAAAAATTCAGAAAATAGATTGATGAGATAAAATGGTTACTCATCATTTGGAGAAAAAATATGTCATAATATAGACATGATAATACAAATCCCAACATTAAGAATTTTAAATTGAAGACATATGTTAATAAAGAATCTTGAATAACAAAAAAAATGCGAGGATCCATTAGTTTAGTGTGGGGCTCCAAAATTATTGTGAGAATATTCATGGGGGATTGGGGTGACTTTAAAGGAATATAGAGTGGTAGGGAAGAGTAATGATGTGATAAGAAGGTATTTAGTGAATATAAATGGTATATTTGTCGGTATATATAGGAAATGAGTGGGGACTTCATTAATATTTTGCAATATTAGATTTTGGATTATATAGAATAAAATAACAAAAACGACAAAACAATCCATCGTTTTTCCAATGGATTATACCAAATTTCCTTTATTTTAATTGTCTCACAAGGATATGTTCTGAAATCTATAAAATAATACCCTTTCTTTTGTAGAGGTGTGTCATATATTTAATGAAATTATATAAAAAAAATTTAAATACATTACTGGTTTTGGGGGATTTATGAAGTCTTTATAAAATAAATAAAATAAACATAAAATAAAATTAATTTAATTTAAAAACTATATTCGGTAATTTAATCCCATTATAATATTTATTACATCAATTTTGGGTCATTATGATGTCATGATACACACCATATATTTATATTGTATTTAATTTTTAACGAAAACTTTATCTATCTCATAAAATTATAAAATATTCACCATAGGATAATTTTAATGTTATGATTCCAAAAATAATAATATTTTTGTCAAAATAATTTTATAAATATGTGATTTTTCAATATTTAAATAATTATAATCATTTATTATGAAATGAATGATTTCTTGACAATAATAGTTTTAAACCGTTATAAAAAGTACATTTACTTCCTAAAAATTATATGATCACTTATATTTAATAAAAAATAGTTAATAATAATATTATATGAAAATATTATTTTTTCCAAAAATCCATTAATTTCTAAAAAAATATTGTAATTTGATTTGAATAATAATTAAAAGTACATTTTGTGTTTTATTGTATAAAAGTAAAAAAACATTTATAAAGTACTAGTAAGAAGAAAATATGAAAATTATTAAATTTAAAATTCAACATACATATTCATATTATTATGTTATTGATACATATGCATTTAATGCACTAGAGAAATCCCTATGAGTAAGGTTCATGATGATGAGACATCCATGGGCTGGTTTAATAGACAAGGATTGGGTTTTGATCAGGATGAGGTTGAAATTCTCTAGTAAATAGATTTTCCATGCCTAAGTTGTTAGATCTCATCATGGGGTTCATCAAGGGAAATGATAAAAGATGTTATGTCTGCAATTATCACTAATAAATGGGATTCATAGTTTAGGATCCAACTTTTTGATGAAATCACATCCATTGTTTGGGTCAATTGGATTAATTAATCCTTTATATTTATAAAAACATATTATTAATGTTCAACTACAATTGTATCAATGGTAATAAAGATTAATATTGTTTTAAATCTGATGGGATATAATGATACCAAATGAGTGAATGTTTTTTCTAAAAACCTATTCCATAATAAAATATTAAATTAAAATAGTTAGGTAATTTTATTTATAATAGTTATTGTCATAAAAAAATCTTGCAAACATTTTTATAAATCATGTACATGGAACAAAAATGATTTTTGTCTGAAGGGTTAAATGTTGTCTTTTTTCATTAATAACATTATTTTAGTCTCTTTAATTGTTAATGTGAGTGAAAATAAATTAAAAAAATCTTAATCTACAAAAATAACCAAATTATAATAAAAATTATGATTTTATTGAGAAATAGATCAGGAAATTTCATCATCAAATACGTAATCATAAACAATTCTAATAAATAATGAAATTATAACATAAAAACTTATCCTCAACTATGACTCACCTATAATGAGTTTGAACCTCATGAATAATAAATATAGATTTATTATTCATATATTATAGACGAATAATAATATATATCATACCATATATGATATATATATAATGTTTCATCACATGATTATTTATAATTCATTTTTAAAATTTGAATTATAGGTCATAATTGCTACATTTTTTATGTATGTTTATGTTTTATAGTTTCGAATAATTATACATTGATCATGGTTTCATCATATCAATAATGTTAATAATATTAAAAATATCATATATATTCTTTATTTACAAATCTATAATCATCCTTAAAATTTATATATAGAAAAATGAATTTCACCATTCCAAGAGAATGTAAGATATATGGAAACATTGACATTGTTTTTGGTGATTCTGACCCCAAAAATAATATATTAAAAATATTAATATATATTAATGAACATGAATGAATCATTTTAGTTTTTATATAATTGAAAATGTTCAATACCTAATTGGGTAAATCTGAGTGTACATTTTAATTTATAACATGGGGTTTATTCTATACTGGGCCTATGGTTAGTTAGTGATGGATGTTCCGAGGGGGTGACTAACAGAGGGTATGTCTAATTTAAAGAAATAAATAATTTATTTATTTTTATTTAAATGACCTAAATATAATCATCTAGAAATAACCAATTAGGGAAAATATCTAGGGTTAACCACATAAATAAGAGTAGATTTGAGGTTAGGATTGGGAATTATTTATAGAAAAATCAGTATCAGAGAATTACTGATGATCAAATCAAGGTGGATAGAGAGTTAGTGAGTGCATAAGATCTTATTCATCACTAAATAATTAATTATTCACTAAAAAATGATTGTAAATTAAGGTATGTAACATATTTTTGGATTTATGCCTTTTTAATTTAATCAATCATGGATTATTTTATCTTATTTTATTTCTTTTTTATTCAAATATTCACATGATACCTTATATTATTTTGATATTATTGACCCAATAAATAGTTTTTTCACCTCTACCACAATAGGATGCAAAGATTATGTTATCTTTTAACAGTAAATATTGTCTAAGGATGGTTTTACCTTTGTTTGTTATAACTTATCACCAGTGTACTTCATGTTCTTTATTTTTGGATTCAGTGTTACAATATTACATTTATAGGGATGATTTTGTATGATAAAACCCATAGACTCATCATTGTTTCATGATCAATTAACATATTGGGTATTATTTCATGCATCAGGATAAGATTCATACGAACGGTAGTGATTTGTAGATCCAGAATATAGAGCAGTAATGGGTGCATACCGATAATGTGGGTGTATATGTTAGGGGGAACTAGTGTCTATAATCATGTGGTGGCAGTAGCTTGACAAGAAAAAAGAATCATTCCCTGTATTTTTTTTCAAAAATTCCAACTACAACGATAAGAATCACATTCAGTATACAACCCATAAATCCCATGTGGCTAAATTCTAGTACCCCTATATATAATACAAGAATACATGGGAATATACATGTTCTAGAACATGTTCATGACCCGATGTACATGATTATGGGCTGAGGAACCTTGAGACTGGCCATATGTACATAACCAAGCCTTGGGAAAGGAGGAAACTCCTTGTACCCCTATGTACTTGTTGTGTAGTCCCATATAGAAAAAATTTGCAAGTGTATGAGATAAAAGTTCCACAAGACCAGGCTTGGTCTCATGTAGTGTGTCCATTAGTTCACGCCATGTACCTCCAAGAAGATTTTACATATTATGTGTCTCATTTGTTTGGACACAAAATTTGACCCACGAGCATCTTATCTTGACTAGTTTTCCACATAAAACCTAATGGAATAATTAATTGTGGTTTTTTATATGATGTAATGTGTTGTTAGTGTGTTAATTTTTCATAAGAAACTAGAAGAATATAAATTATTACGCATGATCATTAGAGAGAGGGTAATGTTGGAAACCCCCAGTCACATCAAGGTGTTGGTCCCCATACTCATTGCATTGTATGGGTAGTAACCCCCTAATGTGGTAGAGCATGGGTCTTATATTTTAGAGTGTTTCCCCTTGACTATGTAGCCTAGTAGTGAGGTGAATGTCCTCTATCTGTTGAGTGGTACCACCTCTGGCCCAAGAGTGTTAGTCAATTATCTACTTGTTGAGTGGTACACCCCTGAAATACTAGGGGGAATCTCCTATATATGATGAGTAGAACCACCTGACATATCATTTCGTGGGTTATATATACATATATTGGATCCCCATAATTCAATAAGGCATAAATCATTTATTTTAAGATTACGTCTCATTAGGCATTGGAGCTCAGTGGTGAGTTATGGGTCCTCCAGATAGTTTCATTCGTGGAAACTCTATATAATGGGAATTGAAGATGAACCATTAGTGTTTCAAGAAGACTCATTTTTATGGACTATTCTGTGAGGTGAAGATTCCTTTTCTTTCTCTATAGAGATTCTTTATGAGCATATATGTATATCTTGTGGTTAATATCCCTCTTTATATGGGTTGGGATACATTTATATATATATATATATTTCTACCATTATGGTTTTTAGGGTATCCTACTGGGTGTGTATATACTCACCCATGTATGTGTTTTCAAACAAGAATCATATATCATGGAGATGACAGGCAGTTCAGTGGTGACATCAGTGAAGCTTATTACTACTTGAGTGAATTGGCCATGATCATTGGTCAAATTTGGAGATCAATAAATACTCTCTCTCGGTTATCCTTTATTATAGTAGTTGTCGGGATGAAACTTAATATATGGTTGGTTTTATATATTTCCTCTTTATGCTTTGGATTACTTTGTCATACAGTTATGTATTCCCTATAGGTTATTGTATTCATTATTTTACTCTAGTTATAATTTTTTTTAAAATAACCCTCTCCATTATTTTCTAGAGATTTCTAGGTTCATGGGAAAATTTACATTAAGTAATTCCCTCATGTTTTTTTCCATATCAATAATTTTCTCCATCCGAATACTGTTTGTGGTTGGATTTGGGTGGTCATCCCTATCATTATTTCATCACGGTGGGCCATGGTGGGTTGGGTTTTGACAGAGTGGCATCCGAGAAGTTAATTATTTGTCATAGTATTTGACGTTATCCCATTTTGAAGTTTGTTTTGTACTTATGGAAATGGTTTTAAAGTGTGTCCATTATGGATTTCAGGGTAGGGATCCTAGTGTTGGTGCAACGACTGACATATCTATTCACCAGGAATCTGACAACATTCTTGGTGGCTCATCATTCCAAGAGATTGGTAGTTGGGAATATCAGTACATACATCATATAATATTTATTCCTTTGATTATCCTTATTGACTTATATCCCCACATATATATATTATCATCTAAAAATTGTTTGCATTGATCACTTCTAGGATATATATATGTATAGAAAACCAACCTAGTTACTGATATAGGATAGTGGTGATAATCCGTTGAGTGGTGAGGCCTTCGTTTAGTGTCTATCTCTTGAGCTGTTTCCTTTGAGTATAATGGTAGTAGTGTGCCCACCTATAAAGCATCCGATAATACTAGTAGTATAGATTGGTGATACAAATAAGTTTAGAGTAGTCCACATGTTCTAGTATTAGGGAACCTTAAGGTTTCGTGATGAACTAGATCTATGTGAAGAAAAGGATGTCTTAATTCAGTGATCTGAGAATTAAGGATTTTTATGAACCCAACTAATCATATGGTTTCAATAGAAGTTAGTATTTTTTATTGAGAATTGGGTACAGGTGTATTCTAGTCACACAAAGACATTATGAGACAACACTATCAATGATAAAAATCCATAAATTATTTCATGAGGTGAATTATAATTTTTTCTTGTTAATGGTTTAGATCTTAGAGGTTCTTGAGATAGAATAGGGTATTATGATAGTTCTAAACAATGTTGTGTGGTTTTCTGACCTTACAAAATAATCTATCCACATGGTGTGTAATGGTTACATTCATGTGCAGAAGTTTGATCAAGGAATCCGTACATAGATTTGTCCAAATGCGGACCACTTATGAAATCCCATTGATATTAGAGTGCTAAATAAATCTATGGTTATGAACATATTAATTTCAAAGAGATAAAAACTATTATGAGTTGTAATGGGTTCCATTATGATGTGTCATTATAGTAGTTTGCAGGCTCAAGTAGACTTGGGTTCAGTGTATGACACATTCTCATGGGAGGACATAATCATGTGGATATGTGACATTGGGTTCGAACAAAGGTTATGATCAAACCAGAAATGGTTGTTCCTATACTTTTGAAAGGATTGGTCACACGTATCACAAATTTCATGGCCCTTAATTTTTAGGAGGGAAGTAATGTAAGAGATAGAGCTCCATGATAGATGCCACATCGTGATATAGGATCTCTCAAGAATGGCCTTGTCTTCCTCCTAGGGAAGAGGTGTTGGTATATGATAAGGTGTATCTCAAAAAGGAGGATATTTTTGTGGTGGATGACTCTATGAGCTACTCCCATCACTACCACATGGTGCCCCACACATGGATTATGGTGCAGGTGTTTGGTGCTACGATTTGTTGTTAGATATCGAGGACTATGACCAGGATGCCCATGAGACGATATGAGGCATGAACTATGTTTTATCTACCCTTTATCTTGTATTTATTGATATAGTAGGGGGTAATTAAATAATATTCATGTGTCTTAATTCTAAATATATATTTTATTGGATATTTTATTCCAATAGATTTTTATATTGGTTCTTACAGGGAATGATTCATCGATATCACTTATCTATAGGTTGTTGGAACAAGTGATTTATGGGGAGGGTTTCTCATTGGACCTCTTGGCCGCCATGATGATGTCTTATGAAATCATCATGGGTAAAAAATTATTATCGATGGTATTATGCAATATGAACTATCATAAAAAAATTTAGAGGCATTTAGATTGATGGTATGAGAGTATACTTTGTGGATGAGAGAGACCTCATGGATGTGAAAGTGGGTCTTATGAGTAAGAATAAAAAATCCAACACCCATCAATTGGTGTGATTTTACCTAGGTGTAGTGGTCTCTTCAATAATTACAAATAATTTACTAGTCGGGGAATTTATTGATGTCTTACCTAAGGTGAATTTTTGGACTACCTGCAAGGTAGGAGATACCCTTTTTCCTTGAATTACTCCCTATGACCACACCAATATCTTCTGTCACATATTAGATGGCCCCTACAATGATCTAGGAGAGAAGGGTATAGATGTAGGACAATTGAGAGAAGTTATTTATCATACTCTGCATATCCCCCCAAGTAAGTTAAGGTTTTCTTCATGAAACTGGTGGTTGGGAGCTTAAATATCTCTGTTTATTATCATTAAATAAACAAAAAAAACACTCATTGATGAGGACTGACGAACTCTTCCACTATCCAAGAGGTGTGATATGTTTCTAAAACCCCTATTATATGACCATCTACAAATATTTGAGTGTTAAAAAAATTATGACATCACTACAAACACAACATGCTCTTGGTGATTCATCTTGGTGTGATGAATGCCCCCACATTGTTTAATGATATTATGAACCAGATCTACCAATTATACCAAATTTTATTTACGGTTTTTATTAATTTATGGCGTAATCATTTAATTTTTATAAAGGTAGGAAAATTTAAATCATCTATGGATGGTTCAAGATTAATTCTGAGAGAACTATCTCTAAGGTAAAATCTCCATGTACCATATTTGATTTGAGAGGATCACTTTTTGGGTAACATTGTATCATATAATGTTTTATTCATGGACTCAGGGAAGTTTTATGTAGGTATTTATTGGGAGACACCCAAGATAATGTCATATTTGTATAGTTGTTTTGGCTTGGAAGGGTAATATATGAGATTTATAGCATACTTATATAGGATTTCAGCCCCTATGACATCACTTATAAGGAAAAGGGAAGTTGTTCATCTGGATCGACTAGTCTTAGAGATCCTTCTATGAGTTGAGACTAAGTTTGATTAGTTCCCCTGTGTCAAGACTATGGGAAGAGGGTGTGCAGTACGTAGTGTTTTGTGACGCTACTATATTTGGGGTTGGATGCATGTTAATGTCGAGGTAAGAAATTATTTAATATGGGTAGTGGTAGTTGATAACTCAATATAATAATTACAGGAGTCAAAAACATGTATTGTTAGTGGTATTCATCACCCTGAATATGTGGATGCACTATTTTTATAGAGACCCTAGCCTTTAAAATATACCATTACATAATATAAAGCATAAATATACATCAGATTACAAGACAAGGATCATGATTTCAAGTGTGTTTTAAAAATATACAGATAAAAAATAAAACATGGGGATAAAAAAATTCATTATTTAATCTCCATAATGAGATCCTAATTTTCATTTTTATAATACATCTGCATAAGATATGTTGTGTAAAAAAATGAACAAAGGGACGAGCTAAAAAGCCTAGTAAGGGAATGAACATAAGAATAAAGTTTAAGAACATGAGTTAGGAGGCATGACATAAGGATATATAAATAATGACACATATGGAATAAAACATATTAACATATAATCATATAATCATGCAATCATATACATGGGGGAAAACATAAAACATTTCATTAGTATGAGTCTCGACTAACCACCAATCATGTTTCCCATAGAATTACGGGTCTAGGCTAACCGCCAATCCTATAACACATAGCATATCATGAGACATAACTTTACCCAATGCATTGGATCACTATCTGGGTGCACCCATCTCAACATTTTCATGAATATGCTTTCTACATGAAAAATCATATATAATCAATAATACATAAATAGAATGGTACCCATGGAATGAATTGAGTACCACAATAATGACATAAAGCATAACCAATGGTTGTATAATGAAAGTTTCCATGAGAGAAAATAATTAGAACATACATGGACTTTAATAATGTAAAATTGGCATATAAAAGTGTACGTGATGTAAAAAATAAGTGACATAAAATAAATTTTTTTTTGAGAAACATTAGCATTAAGACATTTTTGAGCGATTTTAAAGAAAATACTCTAGAGATTTTAAAATAGAAAAGGTGAAAATATTTAATATAGAACCATAATTTAACCAAGAAAGTTTTCATAAAAAAATGAGAGATTTTATAATGGTAATAGTGGCTTAAAACAGAGGATAGAGTGGACTCGAAATTGGATAATAATTCAGAATGTTCCCTTAAAATAGGTTTGATTATTGGGAAGAATTAAGTTGGAAACCACTTAAAAAAAGTTATATCCTTGAAATATAATGAGTGATATATCTTTAAACATGTGTTTGGAAAAGAAAAACCGAATTTATATGTTTTCCATAAAAATAAATGACAACTTCTGTTGGTTACAAAGAAATATAGAGTAACCCAAAGGAATAAAGGTGGTTATGGTGGAATCCCTTACCATATGTCTGATTGTGTTATCCATTTGATATTAATGACCGGAATAATCAAATTATGTTCACTAATTAATAATCCCATAACCTATTCTATATAAAAATGACTTATTAAATCTTCTTTGAGTTCATTAATAACCTTTTGATTAGTTATGGGGTTCAATTTCATTGCTCGGGTTCGTTTGTTTCTTTGGTTCTAATGAAATGTGCACTTATATTCATGTTCTAAGAATCATGTAAAATGGGGATTATTGTCCAGAATTTGAGTTATATGTTATTAGTGGAAAATCATGTAGGTTACATCATTGTAAATTCCATTTGGTTACTTGAAATGAAGTTGACTAATTATTTAAATTATTTAATGATAACTATTTGGGTTAATTGGCAGTTTTTGACAACATTGAACATGTTGTGTTTTTTAAATAAAAACCTTCGGTAAAAAAGGATTACAAAACCATAGATGTGACATAATACCTATATAATGGTCTTATTCAACCAAGAAAATTGATTCATAACCATAATTGGAGACAATAATTGAAATTGAAAACCCATCATCCATGAATGTGGTAAATTAGCACATCTCGGATGGTATTATAATTTTAGTATATATAATAATGAAAGGATAGATGATGAAGAATTATTACTTTATCATAAAAATAATCCATTTCATTCAAATCACTGCCGTCAACACAACATTTGGATAAAAGGAGATGAGGAAATAATAAGAAAATAGATGAACTTGAATATGAAATAGATGTTTGGAGATACCTAATGAAAATTCGGCAGCCTAACGACGTCATATAAAATTTCATAAAATAAATTGATGAGAATGAAGAGGGTATCACATAATATAAAAAAATATAGTCAGAGTGATTCAAAATATAAAACCCCAACATATGGGAATGTAATTCTAAATAGATAACATAAAAGAAGTGTTTACAAATAGAGGAGGGTTAAAGGATCCCTTACCTTATTGAGTATCCACTAAAACATTAAAGATGGGACCCAGGGGGATTGAGGACAACTTGGGAGGGATACTAGGGAGGTAAAACACCAAATATTCATGGAGGATGGATTTTTAATGAATGAAAACGAATGGATGAGTGGGTATTTGTAGTAAAAGAGAGAGAATTTATTATTAATTTTAAAGACACCTCATTAGTTGTTTTTGGAAATCCATGGGCTTTCCCATGGTATTATCCACATGGGACAAATAATATCTTATTTTAATGTACACAATTAGACCATCTGTTTTTATTAATCATTACATCATTATGATGTCATCAAATATACTGAAAACTCAAAACTGTATTTTTACAATTCATAAAATATTCCTGAATTTTATGAAAACCCCAAAAAATATCCTTACCATTTTTAAATGTATATAATTAAAAAATAAATCCACTTTGGAAATGAATTTTATAAACATGTTTAATTTAATTTTCAAATAAAATTATAATTTATTAAAGAAAATCAATATTAAAACTATAACTCGTTTTACAAAACCATGAAAAATTTATCAAGGTCCCATAAAAATATCTTATAAAAATAAGACAATAATGTAACAATTTATGAAAATAAATTACATTTTTGAAATATTAAATTAAAAATAAAATTAAAAATAAAATATTGTTGACATAGAAAATAAAAATTCTTATACTATGATCGTTTTTTTCACTTTTATGTTATATAAATTGTATTTTTACATTCATGGGTGAAGTTTATATTTTTTGGCCAATTATTTATTCATTACTAATCATTATTATTCATAAATGTGTTCTACTATTCATAAGCATATGTAACTATTCATAAAAAATTATATTTGTCTTATCATACTCCAAATCACTTACTGATCACAATTGTAGATGACCATTTTTCAAATTTAAATACACACAAGTAAAAAACTTATGTTTAATGGTCACATAATATTTAGTAGTTCATTATGTTGTGACTCCATGTTTTTATATAACATAATTATAAGAGGGGATTCAATTGAAATCTCTGGTTTTTTATAGTTTTCTAGGAAATGACTTTTTTGGGTAATCAAACCACTAGATTCTCATGTATAAATTCATCAAAGATACATGAACCTCAAAAAATCAATTTGTAAGAAATTCTATAGGAGTATGACATTATGATAGCCTATAAATCTAGGAATGGAAACATTGTGGTAGATTCCCTTTGTATGGAGTCCCATTATCACTTTGTATATGAGGCTTCTGAGTAGTTTTCATATCTGGAGTTGATCATAGTTGAAGATAGGGGTAAACATATTCTTCAGTAGATAGTGTTCTCTTTTCATTCTCTTTAGAGTGAGAGAGAGTGTCGGAAGGGATACCTTGACATTGAATTTTTATATGACTAGATATAATTCAGTGATATACTATATTTATTATTAGAATGAGGGAAGCATGTTATCCTTTTCTAGGGATGGACATGTGTTCCCATCATGTTGTGTGTCGAGGTGATGAGGGAGTTTTACACTTCCCATTTCTTGTACATCATAATGTGTCAAATATTTACAAGGAACAATATTAGACATTATAGTGGGTTGGAAAGAGGTGGATTTTAGCCGAGTTCATCTCTCAATGTCCCACATGTCAGTAGGTAATGGCGATTCACCGTGTTTCAATAGTTTTGAATCATCCTCCTATGATTATCAAGTTGATATAATATGGATTAATAAAGGAATTTTTGGTAGGTATTATTTATTTATAGTCACACCCTAATGATATATGTGTAATTGTTTAATGACACACCAAGTTGGATCACATCTATTCCATAAAGGAGTAAAATTCCATGGAGATTTTGGGGATGTTATAATTTTATGAGATCATCAAAATACATGGGGAACATATATGATTTTCTACAACTGTGATCCTCTACTCAAATCATGATTTTGGAGAGTATTGTTGGTCTCCGAGACCCAGTAGAGGATGAGTACAACATTTTACTCCAATATGGATAGGCAAACTGAGCGGGTTATCCATGTGTTAGAGGATATGCTAAGGGTATTCATGTTAGGCTTCAGAAAAATCGGGGTGTGGGGATCCCATTCCACTTATATGATATTATTATAATAATAGGTATTTTTAAAATATTAACATCACACATTTTTAGGCCATTTATGGGAGACCATAAAGGACACGCTAGTGATACAAAAATATACACGAGACATATTCTATTTGGATAGGGATGGTGAAAGTTGTGTAGAAGAATTTTTAGGTGATCCACAAACATAGGAGTACATCCCATAGAAGATATCATTCTTTTACATTTCTATATCATATGCACTTTGATTTTGAGAATGGGGAGAAATTTTTCTTAAGTCTCCCTATGATAGAGAAGGAAAACTCTCCTTGTGGTTCATTATATTTTTATGATCATATATAGGGTTGGAGAGGTTTCTTATAACCTTTTCATTCTCCCATAATTTTATTAAGTTCATGAAATAATTCATTTGTCAAAGATGAATAATTAATCCCATTAACCTACATAGAATATTTAATAGGGTGAGCAAGATGATGCCGATAGATCCACCATTACGGAGTAACTAGTGGCAACTGAGGATTGATAGAGGAGTGTTCTATGGTGATGGAATATTCCCTTGGAACATTTTCTTTAGATTTAGTCCTTTTAATATTTTGAATTTATTGCTTTTAATATTTCTATGTATATATCAATATTTATCATCTGATTTGGCCCAATGTTTAGGTACTCGGGACCATAATAATTGTAACACCCTGAGTTTTTATGACCAATAATCATTTTAATTTCGTTGATGTCTTGTGTTTTACGCTACCCCAACATTATATTGTGCTATACGCAACACCGTTTTAGCTTGTAGTATATGAAAAACTATTCTTGGCTTATGTTACATGCAAGAGAAACCTTCCCCGGTAGCTTGAGTTGTACGCAATACCGAGTTTCACTAAACAACGATATGTTATTAAAATATTTTGTAAACTAAATATTATGAATATTTATACCCACTTTCTAAAATTTAATAAATTGTATCTTTCAAAATAGACTTCATTTTTTGATTTGGAATATCGAAATTAGCCAGGATGAATTTTTGGTATTTTTCTGAAAACATTCAATTTTTGATGAATAGTGGAAACACTGAGTTATTGGTTAAAACTGACTTTTTATTTAAATAATCATTTATTTAATTTAAATTTATTTTTGGTAAAAATAGATACATAATACCTATATAAGTTAAATGAAATTAATTGGAGACATTTTATAATAATTTTAGATATATAGAAATTTTGATTGAACTTTTTACTATCTTTTACCCTCCTCCTAGAATCATTTGCAAATTTACATAAAACATAATTTTTCCACTTCTGTGAGTTGAATTTCCAAAATACAATAGACATGGTTTATATTAGTAAGTAAAATTTGCTTTAATGAGATGAAAATAATTTTTGGTGAATAGTAACTTTTAACTTTTATTTACCATGGTTAAAAGTAAATAGGGTAATTAAGGGTAAAAATGATTTTATTATTACCGTAACACATATTATAATTCTATTGGATAAGTGTAATTCAACCAAAAACAACTTTAGGAATAAAATATTATCCTTTAGGTCCACTTGGATTAGATTAGGACATTTATTATAATTTTATTTAAAGAAGAGTTAGAATAGTTAAAATCAATGTTTAATAACAAAAACATTATTAATATTGAGTTATACATAAGATAAACTCGACTATAAATATTCATTAGAAAGATAAAAATATTTCCTAAATAATGGTATTTTATTTATATTTTTGAGACATTATATAATTTAATTTATTTATGACAGAATGATGATGCGTTGATTTCCTTATTAGTCAAATAGTAACAGAATTTATATTATAAATACCCAAATATATATAATTTGAGACTTTTTAGGAATTACACTAATTATATAAGATAATATAACATATTAGGGTTGGTTATATTAATTGTTTTTGAAGTAATAATTCTGTTATATATTTATGAAAAACAAAATACCAAATAGTGCAAAAATTGACATTAAAGAGTTTTTAAAACAAATATTATATTTTTAATTGATATAATGCTCCTAAAAATATTATTTTCGTCCAAAATACTTATATAAAAATAAATTTGACATTAATTAACCAATTTAGGTTCTATTTGCAGTTTATAGTATGTTTAGTAACCATATAGTGTAAGAATACAAGAAGACACAGTAACAGTTAAATTATTTATCTTAGAATTAAATCCAAAGGATAAGGTTAAAATGGCAACCTAAACTTGTCTAAAACCTATTGGTTGAGAGTATTTAGACCCATACCAACCCTATCATAAAAAATAGTCACTTATTAACCATTATAAAGATAATATAAATTTATTATAAAATAATATTTTATGTTTTTCCTAAGGTGTCCCTCACCCCTCTTATAAAAGGGAACTCCCCCTTCTCTCTAATTCACACCTCCAATGCCATTTTATTCTTCCATAATATGCCAAAATACCCTATAAACTGTCCTACCTTCATCTTAGAGGTCTTACTTTAGTCATAAATCCACCTTAAGGATCCCTTTTGATAAAATCAAATGGAAGAACCCGAAGAAGAGGTAAATATCTAACCACCTATTTCAAGTTCCTTTTTTCTTCCACTTCATCCTTAATTGTTGTTTCCATTAGGAAATAATAACTCCAGTATATTCTATATACTATGATGTTATTATAAAAATTGTACAAAAATATTAGTTATTTTATCCATCCTACAATTGAAAAGTCACCACACGTGTGTACGTACGGCTTAACGTCTCCACGTCATGGTGTAGTTTGTTATTCAAACATTTTTTCATTTGGATGGGTATAATAATGAGTATAAATGATATAAATAATAAATATAACATTATTATGATTTTTTATATATGATATACTATCCAATTATATACGATTTTTATATCAAAATAATGATATTGTCGCTCGTGAGTACGTACGAACTACCATCTCTATGAATGGGATTAGATTCATTTTCCATAATTAACCATTCATGTATGATTATAAAGTATATATAATAAATAATCATGAACTATATTAAATAATAATTATAATGTATTTTTTTACATATATGTTTCATTTACTTAATTCCTTTCAATTCAATAAGGAAACGAAAATAGCATTCACGCGTACGTACAGCCTACCGTCTCCATAAATAGTGTATTTCATTCCATTTATCAATCTATCATATATATTTATATGATGAATATACATTATATATAAATAATATTTTACATTTTGTAATTAAGTAAATCAGGATATAATTAATAATATCAAGAACAACAAGTCGAAACACCTATGATAAATTAAAAGATTTTACCCAAAACGCTACTTTAACATGGAATTTACAAAAGAATAGGTAATATAATATCATAAGTGAATCATATATGATATCATAAATATTATAATGGTTATTTTAAATGTTAATAATATGTTCAAACCCACTATATAAGAGTCTCTAACACATACGGAAGAAATTGGCCGTCCGGTAAGGGGTTATTTCATCTTACTTTTATTTCTTTGAGACATATGCCTTAATCACCATCTATTTCATTTGTATAATGTTTAATGATTCCTATGAATGTTTTATGATTTTTATTATGAAGGATATTATATTCAAATATGAATGTAATTTTTTTTTATTTTATGACACGTATGATTCCACCGATCATAAAAGGTATGGGATAATTTTGAAAATCTCATTTTTATCCGAGATTGCTTATACGTAAGTGTTTACTAGGGTTATATTTTTCATCAATGTCCATAAAAATGTTTTCCATAAATTGTTTAATATTATTGCATGTATGTTTAAAGTCATGTTTACCCCTTTTTGACTTTTATATTATTTTATGGAAGGAATCATTATTTTGTTTACCATATGAGAAAGTTTTTTACTTTTCCAGCAAAAGTAGTAGGAGAATGTTTTTTTATCTTATACGGCATGAAAATATTTTTACGGTTTTGTAATGACTAATTTCCATGAATCATCCTCTACATGATTTCATGATTATTTTTAAAAAAATCATTTTCATTTAAAATTGAACGGAATTTTCTGAAATGAAAATGATTTTGAAGAAGAAATGATATTTTCCTCAAGAATTCATTACAAGTTTTTTGTCACAAATATTTTCCATCTACGATGACATTATTTAGTATGATTATGATTCAAGTATAATGTCTCTATAATTTCCATGGTTTGATTCTTCTTATGATGAAATGATATCCATTTGTTTTATATGGATTGTGTTATGTTGGGGCCGATGTTTTTGAAACCCATTTTATTCATTTGGTTATGATGAATTATTTATGTTTATTTGGTGGCACAATTAAGAATGATTTCATTATGAGATGGCTCGGTCCTATATCTACCACTAATGCATTGGGTAAATATTTATATCTCATGAGATAGACATGGCTAGAATGGCATGTGAATCTGATTTAGTAATACAGGGCTGGAATGAAATGTAAACCCAGTTCAATAATGGACCTAGTCCAATATAATGTTCTTGGCAGCAATGCCTTGCTATACTATGGAAATCATAACATGTTCTTAGTAATATCCATAATTAAATTTCTTATTTACATGCTATTTTATCATGATTTATGTTCCTATATGATATATTCCTTACCTACTTCCAAGTATTATGTCATTTCTCAAGACATTGATGTTTAGATTGTATGTTCACGTTTTTTGCATTCAAATGTTTATGGATTGTTTTATGTTCTCTATGTTTACCCTTACTGAGAATTTTAGGTCATCCTTTTGATGTTTTATTTTCCCCAGGATATAAGGAAAGGTTTTAGGTAAGAAGACAAATAAGGAATACGTTTATGGGAGATGTTAAAGATCATTCACAATGACTAGAAGATGATGTTTCGAGTTTTCCAAGACACTAAACTATTACGGTCCTTGGGTTTCTATTTTTTTATGTATTAAGTATTCCAAAAAAGTAATGTAATGTCCATGTCTACAAGTTTTTGTATTTACAAAAATAATATATTAAAAATATTCATATATTTTAATTCATGTGTTCACATTGGTTTAGGGTCTCTAATTTTCCTAATATTTGGGGAATTATGTTGGAAATTTGATACCGTGGTTGATTTCAAAACATGGGGTTTACCAAGATATGACCTAAGTTTCATCCACATTAGATGTTTGGGGGAGGTTATTATAGGAAGATAAATTAAATTAAATTAAGGAAAATTTATTTTATTTTACATGACCGAAAACCAGTCATTTATAAATAAAAATTCATAACATAGCTCAAGGATTAGCTGCATAAAACTGAGAGGAATTGTGTGTAGGATTATGAATTCTTCATTGGAATATTAGGATCAATGATTTATGGGGGATTATATTGAGGTGAATCTAGAGGAAACAAGTTCAACATGTCTTCTTCAACATTATTAAACTTGTTCTTAACCAATTTTCAAATCTAAATTGAGTTAGGGAGTGTTATTTGTTGTAATTTCTCCTTTATGATTTAATAATGGATTAATTAATTTATCTTATTTCATTTCCAGCATTTTTTAATCAACGTATGATCCATGCCATGAATTTTATATTTTTGAACTAAAAAATATTTTTTCACATTTCTATCACCCTGGGAAATCCTTATTATGTGATAGTTTTCCAATAATGGTTGGGATACATTAGATTTACCATTGGTTATGATAATTTCTCACCACTATTAGTATTGTTATTTACTATTGTACATGGGCCAGGTTTTGAATTTTTTGGGGTAGGTTTGAGTGTGATCAAACCCTTGGATTAATGGTTATTATATAATGGATGATTTTATTGGATATTTGTGAATGAATAGAAAAGATATATGGATTATGGGTGATACTACGCAGATCTAGGATTCATAGATTAATCATGGGTAGTGTGATGGAGATGAGATGAGATGTGTGGGGGTTGGGTGGCTGGAATCCGACAACTAGTGGTGGATTCAGCATGAGAAACCATAGATGCACACTCCCTATAGAATTTCGTGGTGTTAATGGTGACATAAGTGGAATGGAAATATGAATGATGATTTATTAGGGTGACAATGAAAAATAATACAACATGGAGTGTAGTTTAAGAACACAAAATGTGCAGTCCCCTAGAAATAAAAAATTTGGTTTGGGGGGAATATATAGGTCACATTCCATGTATATCCCACACATGCCACATGAGATGGTGTTGGTGGCTCAACGTGTACTCCATGTGTACATGGGTACATGTACATGCTTACCCAAGGGAATGAACTGTAGTACACAAGCATGGGTTGGGGTACATGTGTATAGGATTTATGGGAACAAAAAATCCCAATGTGGGGATGAAAGAATATATATCCACCCTATACTAGTAGTGTAGTACCACACATCCATCTAGTCCTTGTATAGGTGAGGAATGAACTAGGCGTGAAATCATGGTCACACACCATGTAACCCCTTGTGAATTCCATGTACATCCTACAAGATTTTCCACCTTTTATATCTCACTCATTAAGACATTTATTTTGGCCCTCATGTAGCCTTTACTGAGTAGTTTTTTTTTGCAGAAGATGATGGTATCCTTTGAAGTGTATTTTCGTATATGATGCGAGGTTCTGAGAAAATTATTCTTCTTCAGGTGAATCTATATGAGTAGAAATGATCAAGAAGGATTCTTTGAGATATGCTGAGGTTATAAACCTACTTGTCACACCAGGATTTGTGTCCCGCTAATCTTTTGACAAGTTGAGTAGTAACCCATATAGTACTAGTGAATATTTCAACTATTGTAAATTGTCCCCATTGTCTACTCGGTGTATTGGAGAGGTGTTAGTACTATATATATTGAGTGGTACCCCATATATAACTAGGGTTTGGGCCCTTTATCTACTTGATTAGTGGAACCCCATAACGTACCATAGTGTAGGTCATCTATATTTTATAGGAGACACTTGAACAGACTAGGGTGTGGGTCCTCTATATACATAGTGGAACACAAAAACACATTATGGAATCATTCCTCTCAATAGAGATTATGTCCCCTTAGGTCATGAATATCAGTGATGATGTAAATATTCTATACATAGTTTCTCTTATGGAAACACATGATACTAGGTATTGGGGATGCACACATGGAGTTTTTGGAATACCCATTTTCCAATGATTTTTTGTGAAATGAAGATCACTTTTCCCTCCCTACTGGGATTATTTCTTAGCATTTGAATATGTAGAATGTATTTCGTTTTCAAATTTTCAATGGGTTGAGTTTAATTTTATATTATCTCTCTATTTATTTCATTTCAATGATTAGGGTATCTTATTGGATATGTATATAATCAACCCCACATGGTATTTTCCTGCACATGTAGTATCTTATGATGATGAAAGGTATTTCAGTGATGACATTAGTGGGAACAATGGTGCTTGGGTGTATTGGGTGATTTCAATGCTCAAACATGGTGATTCAAAGTAAGGATCTCTTTGTTATTCATTATTTATGGTATTTTCAGGTTGGGACATCATTTCTGATGGGGTGGGTATTTTATTCTTTTAGGAATTAGCTTACATTGATGTACTCTTGTAACGCCCTGAGATTTTAGAAGTGAAATGACATATTTTTTTAGTATAGATGTCACAAGACGGTGTGAATAAAATTGAATGAAAAAATTGATACATTATGATATATTTCCATTTAAATAAATTTTTTCTCTTCATTTTATTGAAATGAACACAATGTTAGGTTTAAATTAAACATGATACTTTATTAAATTATTTGTATTTAAACTTAACCATAATAACCATGTTATTAATTAAGAGGGTATAAATTTGAATAATTGAATTATGATAATTATATGATTTACATAATTATAAAAGAAAAAAAAATTATCAACTGATCATAAATTAAAATAAAATCATTTAGAAGAAAATGTAATGTTTTCTAGATAAATAATATTTTTATAAAAGTCAGTTCGATCATAATTTAAAATTTTTTAAATTAATTTAATTTTTTAAGAATATATATTTGATTAAATAAATTTTATTTTTGAAATCTATATGGAAAATTTTTTTGTTCGTAAATTTTTGAGAATTCTATGAAAAGTTATATTTTTTTAATGAATATTGAAAAAAATAGATTTTTAACGAAAAGTACATTTCAAATTGAATTGAAAATCATTAATTAATTTAATTTAAAAAATGGATTCCATATTTTGAATTAAACTTTTTTTATCATTTAATACATTCAAATTAATTTTTAGCTATAATAAATAGTGAAAACATTAAAAATTAATTATCATAGTGAGCTTTTAAATGTGTTTATCGAGCGTTAAACCATGAATATAAGGTATGAAATTCCCTAAAAAAAAAAGATACGCATTTCATAGACATATTTTTAACTTATCACCTCCAAGGTAGAATAATGGCCTATTTTAGAGGATTTTAAAATGAGAAAGGAATGGGTATTACATTATCTTTTCCAAAATTCCATATGTGGTCTCTACCCCACTCAATAAAGGCTATCCCATATCCTACCCTCATGATACTGATAAATCTATTTTTTAGTAAATAAAAAACAAAAAATTTACTTATTTCCATACCTATATCATAGATTCCTTATATTGATTAGGAACCCCTCCTAGGAAGGCTTTAGGTAAAACCAAAAGTTGTTTCCCAAAGAAGAGGTAATATTTTTAACTAAGCATTTTCATTTTAATTATTATTATAAATAATTATGATATTATTCATAAATGATAATACTATAAAAATAATATATAAAATATTATGATATAATATTATTTTAATGGAATGGATTATAACTATCTCATCCTCAATAAAATGGGAAATGATATTGTTGATCAGTTGTACGGAGGACTTTCGCATCGCAAAATGATGCAATTATTTTTCCATCACCACAGTTCATGGATAGATATAATAATAGATTTAATATATGTATATAATATTTATTAAAATATTATACTTTATTTACTATGATATCTTATATACCCTTATACTTCCTATTCTGTGGGGAATACGATAATATCGTTCGTGTGTACGGTAGACTACCGCCTTGAGAAATGACACGATTCATTTTTACTTATGCATTAAAAGGACGCTAAAAAAGAAATTTTTAATGAATATATGTGATATTTAATACCTATCCATACTTATGGAAATATACATTTACATATTAATTCTTACCATCTATTCCTTTTAGAAAACAATAATGTCTCTCATGTGTACGTGAGGACTACCACGTCCACGTCGTGATGTAAAATTATTTTTCTTTTATTATGAAATGAATGATAGTAAAGATGAATTTAATTAATTTAATATATATATATATATATCATATTAATTATTATTTATAGTGTAATTACTATTTATATTAATTTAATTACATCCATCAAGGAAAATTTAAATAATGTTTATGTGTTGGAATTACCTACTGTCTCCATGAATAATGTAATCCATTTTATATCTCTAATATTTTTATATTAATCTAAATAAATATATAATGAAATTATATTATTTTTATATTATTTTTTTATTATTTGATATCATTTAACCATGATCAATAAAAAAGGAAATAAATTACCGAACCGAAACATTCATGAAAAACCAAGAGTTATCACCAGAAATTGCAATTTTAACAAAAAATTGTGGATAAATAGGTCATTAATGAATATAATTATATCATATATGGTATTAAATATAATAGTAATGTTATTAAATATTTTTATAATAGATATAGATTTGTTATATAGGAGGATCAGATACATATAATGGAAGTCGAACATGAGGAAAGGGTTTTTCTTCTTACATTAACTTTTATGAGACATATGCCATATTCACACAACTTATTACTTTGTGTGGTGCATATTCTTAACCTTTTTATATATTATATAATGAATAAATTTATCTTCTTGTTATTTAATTTTTTATTTTATGCTATTCATTTCAGGGGTCTATTGATTCAAACGTTACTAAAATGGTAATGGTGTATTTACAATGTCATCATAATTCATGATTTGTTTATTTTTAAGTCTCCCTAGGTAAATGTAATTGATATATATTATAATCAATATATTATCTTATTATATGGTTATTAATTCATGTTATCATTTAATATTAGTTTTTCTACTCAATTTGGCACATAAAATGATTAGGAAAATGTTTGTAATAAAATTCGACCTTATTTATCGCTTTGGTCGGAAATCATTTTGTTTTACAAAAATATTTAAAAATGTTTCCAATTTTTATTTAATATTCACAAAATGTTTTATTAAAGAAATGATAACACAATATTTAATTTTTATATTTTATTAAAAGGAATCTTCATGAGGTCTTCCAAACAAGGCCTATTTTTCTTTTACAAAAAGGGGAAATGATCATTATTTTAATGGGAACTACACATAAAAATTATATTCTATTATTAAAGAAAACAATATAATGATTTTTTACATTAAAAAAAGTTATTTTAAAATAAAATTATTTCAATTTTTTTTTTAAATTTTAGTTATAAAAAAATTTTCATTGTTAAAAGGTTATTTTCCCCATGAACATTTTGGTGAATTTATTTGTAGTATTTCAATTAATCAATGACTTCAATCCTTTATTTCACATATTCTTTATTATAGAAATGATATAATTATTCCATAAATATTTTTTATATAGATGTTTTATGATTAGTTTTATTGGTGTTATATAAGTTTCATACCATTACTATTACTTTAGATTGTTTATGATTAGTTTGTTGATTTGGATAATTGTTAACATTTTTATGATATTTTTCAATATGAATATATAGTTTGATTAATTTTAAACCCTTTCATATGATAAATTAATTATACATAATATATGATCAATAGGGCCCTTTATACCCCCTCATTGCATTGACATGTATAATGAGACAAACTAACTTGGGTTTTTGGCTGCGGTCTTACCCATTTATGTAAGATGTCAGGATATAAGGACTTGATAGTATTGTTAAAATGTAAAGAATTATTCATTCCATCATTATGATAATAGTTACTGTTATTATATGTGATTATTTTATTATATAGAATTTCTATGGTTATATATTATGGTCCCATGATTATTTATATGGAATTATTTAATCATCATTTATTTTGTCTATGTGTCTTGATGAAATTGAATGAATTTCATATATTTCAGTTATTTAACAATAAATATGTATTATGATTATTTATTTATGATTTTTTATACTCCACGCAAACCATTTCTGAGTTTCAGAGTTATCCCATTTATTATTTTATATTTTTCCCTACATTCCAAGAATATTTTTAGGGGTGATATATAAGAATATTCTATGTGGAATATAGTAATTATCAAATATAACACTTTTGTATTTTATGTTTTAAAATTTAATGTGACTTTCAAGTGTGTATCTCGTTTTATATGAATACGTAACTATATTTTCCTTTAAAAATTGATTCCTATAATATTATTCCAATTTAGAAATTTGACCACTAGCTCTGGGATAATAGGGTTGAGGTCATTATATTTGGAATTTTTGGATGTTTAGTAAAAACATTGGGAACTATAATTAGAAAAAAACAGACTGTGGAAGGTCATCTAGTCATTAAAATTGATTATATATATATATGAACATATTAATATTGGATTAATGTATAAATCTTGTTTTATTAATAGAAATACCCTATATAAATACTACATGTGGGCGTTGTTGAAGCATGGATGTTCCAAAGGGTAATAATTATGAAAAGGACCATTGATGTTGAATTGAGTGTGACCTAGTAAATGAAACATGCTTTATTGTGCATTGGGTTTGATTCTACCAGAAGATATTCTTATGAAAGATCATGTTTAATTTATAATTGAATATGAAGTATTCTAATTTTTTATGATTTGGAAAAATATACCATATAACCCACGTTTATTATAATTATATTATCCATGAATAAAATTATCAAAAAATTCCAAGTTTATAACTAGTTTTGGGATTATACACTATGTTTCATAATATTATTCTCTAATATAGTATATTATATTATTTAGAAATTTCTCAAATTGGAAGGAATTAAAAATAGGTCAATACACATACCTAAGGTAGGGACTTTCCTCCCAGGTATGATAATGAACCTAGAGCTAGAGATAGATTTGAAACTGGTCAAATTATAACCATATTGGGGAAACTAACTCTGGTTTTGAGAAATAAACTTCCCCATATACAGTATCATGCTTTCCTAAAATGCAATGAAATAACGATATACCACTTTCTACATTGAAATCCTCTAACATAAAGGGTAATAAAAATATATTAGTAGCCAAGAAATGGAAAATTTCCTTTGAGAATATATTTATGTGTTTTAGAATTATTAAAATATAGAATGTTTTAATGTATTTTAATCATATATTAGGGGATAAAAATCAATACTGGTAACTGATTCAAAACAACAAAAATGATGCTGAAATAGAAAACCTGAAACGGAAGGATTTTATCATACTCTTCTTAGAAAATAAATTTCCTCATGAGTAATGTGTAGATATAGAGAGGTAATTTATAAGTCTAAGAAAAAAGGAATTTGAATGTGTTTCAATCTTTGAATCTAACATTACATGTTTATTAGGTAATGTTTAAAATTATGTATATTATCATAAAAAAATATTCATTATTTCTTTTATAGGATTAAAAAAATTCATCAATGGGAAATATTCTCAAAAACATTCTCAACATAAAAGGACATAATATCATGTTGTACGATGAAAAGGAAATAATTATAAATTATTTATGAATTATAAGGTAATAAATATAATAAGAGTATTGTAATTGAAAAAAGATGAAAAAATGAATATGGGAAATAAGGATTTTTTCTCATTGGATAATTGTAGAAAGATACACCTTAGATCATACTTGATGGGAACTGGTGTTTTATACAAGTGCAATGAGAAATTGTACCATGATAATGATTTCAAGTGTAATAATTAATTTTCAGTCATTCAATGCATCAATAATACTGATATGGGGAATGATGAAAATGAATGTCCCTTTAATCTTGGGAATATACCTCTATTGAAGCTGAGGTATTAAGGTCATTCATAGGATATATCTATAATAAAAGTGGATTGATTAAAGTTATTGTATATTTGGATTCAAGAATTATTTTGTAGAAGTATTTTATCAATAATATTATCATTATATAATTCATAAAATGCATAATAATTTTATTACAGTGGTTTCTTTATAAGGATGTGAAGATATATGATAAATTTTTTCAATGACCAAGAAAACTGATACAATTGAAAGTTGATATTTTTGGAAAAACATGATTTAGGTAGTATACAAGATAATATGTTCTCAATGTTGAGATAATAATGATAAATATATTTTTGAAGTATAATATTTATGATCTTAAAATCAGTGAGTGATTTGATGAGTTATGTTATGTTTGTTGCATTTTATTTCATTTTTGGAATTATAGATTAAAGTTTATAATTTATAATTTTATTCAAATAATTTGATAAAAAATAATTTTCCAAAGAATAAATTTTTTCCACAGGTTTTTATGGTGATCAAGGTAATAAAAAATTTTCTTTGTGTCATTAATAGCCAGGTTATGTTGTCTAGGAAAGTTAATGTTATATTGATTAGTGGCCTCCATTTTAATTTTTCTAGACATTGAATTTGGTAAGAAATATTTTGGAAAGGTATTAATGTTAAATATACATGGAATAGATGAATTTTTTCTATTTTTTTGATAACTCATAAAAACCATTTAGGTTTTGGAACCTATCAGAGGAAGGTAATTTTCTTCTTTTACAGATCTTTTGATCCAATAAAAAACAATTCTACTGTTTCTGGAATAAAAAATAATTTTTCGATATTAATTTCGTGGAGAAAGAGATGAGGCAGAAATTTTTAGAATCATAATTTATGGTTTAAATTATTATTAAGAAACATAATGGTATCACGTATTTATATTACCTTCAATTGATAAATATAACAAAAATTCCCCAATATTAGAAAATTGATTTTGAAAAAAAAATGAATCCATATTACATCAATATATAATAAACCAAAAATTATTTTATGTCATTAATGATTTATGGTTTTGGGTCCATACCATTCCCTTAATTATTCAATTTATTGTGATCAATAATATTTATCAATAACTAAAATTATTCATGCTCTTCTTCTATGGCCAAATCATCACTTCCCACCAATGTCCAACTACATCGAAACATCATTATTTTTTATTCTTCATGTACATTTTACATAACTTTTAATGAAATTAATAAGATGTTTATATAAACATTTTTATTAGGTTTTTTTCCAACAATGTTATTTTTAAATGTCAAACCATTTATTTTTTATATTAGGATTAAATTGTGAGGACAAAATTTATTTATGGGGTTAGAATGTAACACCTGAATATTTTAAAAGAGAATAATCTTATTTTATAGAATATATGATTAGAAACAACAAGATAATACTATAATGTAGCACACATATAATTTATTATATATATATATTTTAATTAATTCAATATCTTTAATAGTATTCAATGCATGAAACATTGTGTTTGAATGATACTTTATAATCTATTAAAATATAATTATTTAAATAGGACCACTATAACCAAGTCGTTATGTTGGTAGGTATGAATATAACTAACTATATTATGAAAAGTATATCATTTTAACATGTATAATATTAATTGATTTATAAATTAATTATAAATGAAAAAAAAAATCATTTGGAAGAAAAAGAAATGTTTTTTAAAAAATGTATATTTTTAAAAGCCATGTTCATTGCGCTTTGTGAAATTTTTATAGAAATATTATTTTAATATATTATAATGTTTAATTGAAAAAATAAAATTAATTTTTTAAATCTATAACATAAAAATTATACCAAGAGTTTTTTGAGAATTTAATGAATGAAAGAATTTTGTAATGAATTTTGAAAAAATCCGATTTTTAATGCGAACTTCTTTCTCATTTATGTTGTTTACAAAGTTTCATTATACATAAAACTGGGAATAATGTAAAACTATATCAATTATATTAAAATTTATGTAATTTAGCTCATTTTAAAGAATTTCATATTTAATTATGATATAAAAACATTTTATACTTTTAGATGTTTTTCTATAAAAAAACTATTTTTTACGCATCTTTTAGTTTAATTTTTCAAATGATTTATGCCACATGTTTTTAAGTGAATTTCAAAAAATACACACATATTAAAAATCAAAATAATTTCTATTTCAAAACAAGTTAAAATAATTTTTTTACCATAATTAACAGAGAAAATAGTAAAAATTAATTACCATAGTTAAATAAATAATGAATTTACTGGGGGTTAAGCTAAGATGTTAAGGGATAAAAATGAAAAAAAAAACATTAAAAAAATCCATATTATGTATATATTTTGACCTTATCATGTATAATTATTTTTAATTACTCATTTTTGAGTACTTTGTAATTAGAAATAAGTGGGTATGACATTATCTTTTAAAAAGTTCAATGTGTGTCATCTCTTCAACTTATAAAAGAGCACCCTTCTCATCCCCTATTAACACTTTAAAAAACCTATTATTTGGAAAATAACACACCATATATATTCTTTAATTACCTCTCCCAAATATATATTTTTTTATATTAATAATCCATCCTACGATGTCCCTAGTTTAAATTTAAATTGGTTTCTCAAAAAAGAGTTATCTTTATTAATTATGCACTTTAATTTTAATTTTTCTTATAAATACATAAAATCTTATTAATTTATAAAAAATTAATAAACATATTATATATCATATAATTATATTTTATTTTCTTATGTTAATGATATATATATCATCTTCAGTCAAAATAAAAATTCATCTTTCAATCTTGTATAGGACGAACTACCACTTTGTGAACCAATGTAATTTTATTTCCATCACCACATTTTAAGGATGGATATAATGATTTATTTTACAAATTTTTATGAAATTTATGATATTATTATTATTATTAAATTATGATATCACATATGCCATCATACTTTACATTCTTTCAGGAGATGATAACGTCGCTCATGTGTATTGCAGACTACTCCCTCGCGAAATATTGAAATTCATTTTTCAATTATTCTCTACAAGGAAGTAAGGATAATGTTATAGAATATATTTTACATTTATGAAATAAAAATAAAATTTTCAATATAATATCATAAATAAATTCTCATATTTTAATCCTTTGAAAAAGTAATAATGTCGCTCGTGTGTATGTGTGGACTACCACCTCCCCCTAGCGAGGTGAAATGTTTTTCATTCTATATTACATGAATGTTAATGAGGATGAATATTATTAATATAAATGAAAAAATTAGAATAATAATGACTCTTTAGTGCCTTATATATATTTATTTTGTTTTATTCAATATTTAATGAAAAATGGAAACAACGTTCATGTGTATGTATGACCTACTATATCTAGAACAGTGAAATCAACATCATATCTATATCATTTATATATTACAGTAAATACATATATAATGAATATATATATATATATATATTTACATTAGGTTTATAATTATATATATTATGTAACCATGTTCTATGAAAAAAGATCAAAATTTATGATCCAAAACAAACATGAAAAATGACTAAATTACCAACCAAACTAGTTATTTTCATGATGAAGTTTTAAGAAACAGGTCATAAAACACAAAAAGTAATTTATATATGGAATTAATAATCTCTATATGGTTCTATAATTGATTTATTATAAACATATATTTTTTATATTATATTTTTAAACGCATATAAATGATGTCAAACCTACGTTAATGGTTTCTCAACCTAATTTTAAATTGACGAGTCATATGAAATATTCACCATTTAGTAAATTGAGTTATTTATATACATCAAATTTTGATATATAATATCATGATTTTTTATATTAATTTAATTTAATTTTTCATTAAACGTTTTTTCATTCATGGGTTTCATCATTCAAATGTTTTCAGCTCAGTCCGTTTCCCATAACTACTCAGGTATAAGCATCCAACAATTATCCTAAGACCGACAATTATAAGGTCTAGTCTGGTTCAAAAGGTACCTGAGTAGGGTGTGAGATTAAATTTCAATAATCTAGAACCCACTAGTGTTAAGCCCAATCAAGTTCAACATAAATTATAAATTGATGTTATATATAATTTAATAAATAGAACCTAATAAAGAGTAACACCCATCTAGGTTCCCAAGGGATACCAAATGGCTATAAAATATTCATATCATTTCATGGAAATCAGTTTGATCCTATCAATACATAGAGAAACACACATACACACACATATATATGGAATGGCTTAAAAAATAATCCCCTACTTAATAGATAATTAAGAGGCCTTTTAAAATGGACACTTTTAAGATTGTTCAATAAGTGGAATCATCAAGTGAAAACATTTTATATAGTTAAATAAGTGACCTCAACATGTACACAGTTTTAATATAGTTCATATAGAGGCCTTATAATTTTCTAACTTTTTAAACAGTTCATTCAGTGGCCTCATCATGTGCACACTTTTAATATAGGCATCTAGTAAAACTGTCTCACATCCATATTCATTTAATATAATGGAACAGGGAAAAATTCCTCCCATCCAAAATCATTTAATATAATTTCATGGTGTAAACTTCCTTCAATTATTAGAAGTTAATAGTTTATTATGTTGTATCATCTTGTGCAATGTTTTGATATACGCAATGGGTAAGCTTCCTCCCATCCGTAGGAGGAAATAGTTCATTATGTTGCATCAGAATGTGCACATTTCATTATAGGCATGGGGTAACACTTCAGCACATACTTAGTAGATAATAGTTTGTTATGTGGAATCATCATGTGTACACATTTAATATTGGAATGGGGTAAAATTGACTCTCATCCTTAGGAGGTAATATTTCATTTCCATAATCTACTATATCTACTAAACCTGGGTGTTTCCCTGCTTACATGTCATCACCACATTCAACCACATCACCCAATTCTCATATCAAATTACCGTTAAACCCTACACTATCCGCTCTAACCACCGCAGTACCCATCACTTATCATATCCGAAAATCGAATTACAGCGAGACAACTTCATGCTTAGTGTTACATCTTCCATCTTCTTCATCCTGATACGATCTCAATCTACAACACCTTATGGGGTTTCCACCACTCATGTTCTCCCTCCACCGCTTACATTTTTGCCTCTGTCTCATCCTAAGGCCTCCACCTTTATCACCTCCATACACCTTACTACACCATCTGCTCCACCCCCTCTTACACCTCCTTCGCACCTTCTATTGTTTCAGACTCCACCATCGGCTTATTTTCATATCACCCCTAATTGGTTTCCCCCACTCAAAAAACATGATTGTCTCACTCTACTGCTCGCGTTTTCCATCCGCATCATCTATGGTTTCCAATAATAGCATTCTCCCTCCACATTCGTGATTACCTTCCCTCTATATTTGCGATCCATCCCACCAACCCGCGCTACCTTCACCATTCAATCAAGGCAGGGGTTCTCTTTCAGCTAATCATCCTACAAAATACATCGTGACCTTCCTCTCATTTTGATCTTTCTTAATCATTTTCTTATAGGAATCCTCTCGATGATCTTCCTCACCTAGGGAAACTTTTGTCTGCTACTCCTCTCAAGAAGATCTTCCTTTCAACATGTTCCCACTGTATGCTTCTCCTATAACAATGAACCATTGTAATTTTGGTCATCGTTTCAGCCCTCCAATTCAGCAGGAGATCCTCACCATTTAACAGATACCATCGACATCTTCTTGCAATTGTAGTCCGAATTTGAGCACCCATTGTCTACTGAAAATGTTTCACTTCAAAAACTTATGATTTCACACAAAATCAATACATTCCTTTGAGATGGATTCAGGTCAAAATAGGGTTAAATATGTATGAGGTAACATAACATTTACGCATTTTTAACCTAGACACACTACAAAACCACATCCGGGTCCATATTAATTTTGATTATAACTACAAAATACACTTTATCTTATCTACTACTAGACCCACATCCTATGTCCATTACAAAAATCCATTCACCTGGTTTTCTATTTTAGGTATTACTTTATCACAACTACATACTTGTCTCTCAGTTCTACTATATCCTCGGTTTCTCACCACCAATATTTCATATTATCCTGTGGTAGTTTTGTTATTATCTTCTTCAACCTATCCAAATTTCCAATTTTTATTATTATTCTAGATTCATTCAGAATTTTGGTTTTCGAAATGGCTTGTATTTTCTGTCATCATTAATGATTTTTGTTTTCATTCAAGAAATGATTTCTATATATCCTTGGTTAAGACCACCAATCAAGTGATGTACCCGCCCAATGAAGGCCACATTAGAAGTTATTTTCATTCAATTTTAAGTTTAGATATTAGAAAATATTATATATTTATGTTATTATGTTAGTTTGGTTAAAATTTAATGGTTGTTTCTGCTGTGGAAATTTAACTACCTATTATCTATCCACTCTGATCGATCCATTTTTTCCCCAAAAACTCTTTCTGCAACATCCATTATTTGTCCCCACACAAATGTGTACTACTGCATTCATTCCCTCTCAAGGAGATTGTTAAAGACCAAGATTTGGATTGTAATGGGTTTCTTTTTTTTTACTTTATTTATATGTTACAATGAAATTTTTTTTCTCTATATGCGAAAATATCATGAAGTTTCTACTAAGACATTGTTTCTTCACCTATATTTTTTACCACGGTTGAAATTGATTTTCTCTATAACATCAATGTTTGCTACATTATCAATAAGTGCAACTAATTTCATTAAATATACAATGCTTCTAAAATCATTCATAGTATATAATTAAAATATTGTGCCATATTTTTGTGTAATTTTATTTCTTTCATTTAATATTTCTATTCATTTTTAAGAGTTCATGTTTCTTCTATTAGTATCTTATTTCAGTCCGACACTGTTCACAAGGTAATTTTTTTTGGTCATGTGATATAAATAAACTAATCAACTATTTTGTTTTAATTATGAAAAAAATATCTTCCCTTAATAATTATTTCTTCTAATTTACATTGTTTCTATGAGATATTTTAACTCCATTTCATTTTGTATATATTATTTGAGATCATAGGGTATAATAAATTTGTGTTGAAATTTTATTGTGTAGTCCTTTTTTTTCTTCTCATTTATAGTTTTATTTTTTTTCTAGATTCCATATTTCTATTGGTCATGTGACAATTATTTTTTTGTGTTATTTTATTTTTTATTGTCAATTAATGATTTTATTCATTTATTAGATTATAGTTTTCCATTATCGGATTCTTATATCACTTCTAGATAGTTCATAAGGGAGAACATTTTTTTTGGCCATGTGATCTCAAGAAGTGAATCTGATGCGGTTTCAGGTATGAAATACTATGTTCCATTGAAAAATATTTTTTTCTAATTTTTATTGTTTATATTATATATTTTAAATCTATTTTATATATCATATCATATAATTCTTTTAATGGGAAATCTTTTTGTTTAATTTTATTTGTTGTCATTTAATATTTTTATTCAATTTTTAGATTGTAGGTTTCTTAATTTCATATTGATATGCCAGTTCTTTATGAGAAAAAAATTGAGGTCAAATAAAAATTGAATTACAATTATTTTTAAAAATTATGTTTAGATTTTATTTCACTATTGATTTTAATCTTTTTCATATTCTCTCTATATTATGATATATTGTCTGTGTATTTTTTCACATTTAAAACATTTGTTCCTTTATTAATTTTTTTACCCAATATTAATTGCTTCACCAAAATATATATTTTCTTTAAACACACATAGATATATCCATAAAATATGAATTTGTAACCTTATTTTTTTAATTTAGTTGAAGTATCCCATAGAAACTTGGGATGAGGATGTGAGATTCAATTTTTTATTGAATGTTTCACTATATTATCATCCCATACAATCCTGTGGTTTCCATAAACCATCAGAGCATACAAATATTGGTAATAGTCATCTTCATCACCATCTACCAATAGTGATTTCCTACCACTACTCCTCCATTCATAGTGAATCTTTGACTACCTCCTTCTCTCTGTGTTCGTCCATTGGAATTTGGTCATCGTAACCCTAACTACTACATGTTCATCTTCAACACCTAGAATCCCTAGTGTACTCAATTAATTTATAGTGGTAATATGGTGCTACATTGTCAAGCAGTATCATTCACTCTGTTGCATGTTTGATTAGCTACATATTAAGGTCAGGTCATCTCTCTATACCAGTAAGACTCATATTACTGAAAACTGATTTTTCAATCCACTTCAATCAACTGACTATGCATAATCCACACACCAGGATCCGCACAACCCATTTCTCTTGACAAGGGATCGTCTTCATCTCGGACACCACTACTACTTCTAATCTTTTGGCTCAACTATTCATTCAATACTACTATAACCTAGAATTATTCCTGTGTTGAGCAAGTCTAATTTTCAACCACCTATTAGATGTTTGTTTTCAAATTAAGGTATTAATATTTAGTATGTATGATGTTTCATGTTACCATATAGCCTATAATAAATTAGCACTTATTGTGACTTGAAAGAAATCATTGAAATCTATTCTGACAGTCAACATAACTGCTTTGGATTACCCAGGTTTCAGGGTACTATTACACTACATTATATCATACAACCCTTGTATGCCTCACATAATTTAATCAAAAGAATACTACCACTATCTTAGTTGAAGACTACCCTATCACTTATTTTCAGAATTAATGTGTCAAATTTTCATAGTTGCATACTGCTATGCAATTACAATTTTAGCCAGTTAACTGATTGCCTTCACTATTTATATTACATTGCCTTTACTATCCACATTGTATAAAATGGTTTCATTGTACATGTTGACATTCATATATAATGAAACCCAAACCCAACATGCATTCCTTGTCAACCTCTAGAGATTCAAGGTTTCAAAAGAGAAAAATAATGAAGGAAGGACAAAACAATTGTGAGTTATCTATTTTTTTACGTGTAAGTGATTCATTTGTTATCTTTGTTTCAGTAACTATATAACTTACTAATATCAGAATAACAATTTCAAAATTTAATGGGAATTCATTATTGACATTTATAAATCTGTTTTCTACTATAATAAGTGAACCACTGTCTTAAAATGGCATCACACATGGAGTGATAAATATTCTAATAACACCATTATCTATCCATGGTTATTTATTTTGGTATATTTCTATTTAAAGCATAATTATTATAACTACACTACATACTAACATAAATAATTTGATTTTAACTTCTTCATGTATAGTACCCCTACAATCTACAAGTCAGAATACATTTTCTTCCATAGAAAAAAAGCAAAAGCAATGACCAGATGCCTTTATACTATCTTCAATTTATTTCTGTTAGTACAATGTCACTTTTTAATTATCAAAAAATATTTGGCCACACAAACTAGGTAATCATCCCCTAACATGTGCCTCATTTATTTCGGTAGCTTTCATGTCTTAAGATAACATTATATCTGATTCACCACAAAACTCCTCAATTAGGTAAGAACACCACATTCATTAAATATCATATTACAGTTACCTTGATAAATTCAGTTACTATCGTGACTGATGTAAAATATCTATCAGATTCATCAAGTTCCTCCACGATAAGGTAAGAACAACTAATGATTTTACATATTTCCCTTACCTTTAAAAGATTATAATTTCATACGATTTACTCTGCCAACTGAGACAGATTAAATCAAACTATTCACTGGGACTGCATTACTTTATCATGTACAAGTATGCTGTCAATTTTAACACAAGTATATAACATCAGACACAAAAACTTTGATATATGTATATTATATATATATATATTAAATAATATAGAATAGTAAACTGTTTTATAAAAATAAATCCATATTATAGAGAACAATCATTTTCTTTTGATACATAAATTTTTGAGAGGTCATGAACACATGCATACATCAATAGTGTCATACATAATATAGAAATTAACACAGGTATGTTGACATAGATGATTAGTTAGAAACATTAATCACTTCCTTATTATGTACTAGACTATAAATTTATGTCTGGTTGGCTATTGTAGGAAACTAAAAAGAACAAAAATATGATGACAACACTGGTTTGTATAGTTACTGAACATACATTATGGCTACAAATAAAAGGCAACAACCACCCTCTACTAACTGGGATTACTGAATAATAGCTTATACATTTTCTGGATGTTCAATCACGATATTTAAATATTGGAGACCCTACTAACATTTTCCCATCTTTTCAAACATTAATGTGGTTGGATGAGAGAAATAGGAAATGTATGAACAGACAAAACCAATGATTCTCTCAATGCTTCACTCTAGGAAAAAATGATTTGAACATACTACCGTTGTGTCCCCAAAACCTAAATATGTTTCTCTCAATTTTCAATTCTACCGAGGTAGCATATCATTCAGTTTTTTCAGTTTGTTTTCTCTAATAATTTCATCACTTTACTATGATTCTTTTTATCATTTCATGATAGGTCTATCAAACCATTATGTAGTCTCCCAGGACATTAAATATTGGCACCTAATTTCATATATCAACTTTGATCATGTCTTCTACTAGGCTATATAACTTTTCACTTTACAATGTTCTTAATTAATTCTATTATTATAACATAAATTTCTATAAATAAATTTAAATTCTATATATTAATTTTTTTAATACTGTATTTTCAATCTTTACCTATAAAATATTAAATAACAGTTAACTGTTAAATCTTTGATGTGTGTTTCACTAATTTTAATTTCCATAGATTCCATCTTCAAATTATCTAACAATAATTTCTATGTAGAAAAATATGTCACGTGATTTTGATAATGATCATGAAATTCAAGGTAGTGTCTAAATTTTTCAAGACAACAAGGATTCAATGAGTTAATATACATAATTACACACTAGAACAAAAGTAACTTTAAATAAGAAAATAGATAAAAAACAGACTAAAATGTGATTCAACAAACTAATTGTTAACATACATGTTCAGTGATTAGTTTTTTTTTCATTAATGTTTTTCAAATTTCTATTTGAAGTTAAATTGTTGTTACATTATCTATATAACTAAAACATTATTTGAAATTTATGTTGCACCATATAAAGTACGTAGTCATTTCATTATCCTATTTTCTATGTATTCAATTTACATTTCCTAAATAATTATACTGTATAAAAATGTATGTTTTTGGCCACATGTCATCACAATTTCTGATTTGCATACTTTACATAAACACCATCTTGGTATTTATTATAGAAACGTCAGATCTTTTATTTGAACACCATGTTTCAATGGTAATGGATTGTAAACTTGTAATTTATTGAAATAGGTGACCCTATCTTCAAATCATATGTTTGGTGGACTTTGAAAACAAAGAACATTTAGTTTTATTAGACATAAAATTATGATGATCATTGATAGAATTTATGATGTCCTTCAATGATTTGTCCAATTTTTAGGATGTATTGAATATTGTTACACTAACATGTGACAAAGATGTGTTTCATTGGCAGAATATATAAAAATGGTGACATAAATATTATGTGTTTTTTATGTTGTCTTTTCACAGTACCTATTTCTACTATGATGTACAAAAAATCATGTTTTGTATCTCTTCATAAATGTTTCCTAATTTTATACTTTATAAATAAGCTATCTCTGTATACTATCGAAAAACACCAAATTAGTTAGCTTTATTACATCATAATGATTGATTTTTTTGAGTTTATTTTACTTCAATTACTACTACATTGTTTATTTTTATTGTTTGATTGTATTTTCATATTTAAATATTCATTAATACTTATTAATATGTATAATTAAATTTTCATCTACAAAGTTCATTTTATGGACAATGAGCTGAAGAGATGTTGCAAAGACCCTTTGTTCCGGGAATGCTTCAAATAAATCACTTTTCTGAAAAACATTTAGAAACAAGCAATTCATAGACTATTGTGTAATTATATATTGGATTCTGACATTTTTTACTCAAATTAATCCTCTTCCCATAGTGGAATATAACCAGGACTTGTATGCATATTGAGATGAATTGTAAACTTCCTCCAAAAAATAGAGACTTGCTTTCTGGAATATATTCTATGTTTATATTTTATTTTGTTATATCTATATTTTATCCTCTTTTATTCCATTTATGTGTACCATTAATATCTGATTAAAAATCAATAGACATTACAACTATTTGGAAACATTTACAAAAAAAAATTATGTTTTAAAAGAAAAACCATTAATTTAATATTTCATGCATAAGAATATGTGAGGACTAGTTATAATATAACTCATAAGGAAACACTCCTTATCCATTTCACAATTCCATACAATATTAAAAATAATAACTTCATTCACATTTATACATAAGCAAAAAAATATTATGAATTTCAATTAAAACATTAACATAGTTGTTAATAAAATTTTAATCAATCTATGTGGAAAATACTTATCATTTATGCCTTTAGAAATACACCTTTCCATCACAAGGGAACCATTTAATTTACCCCTTCAATAAAAGGCAAAAATTAAAATTAGACCTCACAATTTATTCTAATGCATGCCATTTAATATAATATCCTCATTCAATGTTATCTCATCTAATTTTCATATATAAGGAAACATGGTATCAGGGTTCCAATGCGATGTTAATTCCACTTAAAGGATTCTACTATATCTTTAAAGCTATCCAAACCAAGTGAATACAGTTTCTATGTCTCTATGTCCATTTCATTTATAGGTTAAGCTAAATTTGGTTAGGTTCACAGGGGAACAAGTATAGACCGTAAATTGGTAACTTATCTAGGATAATTCGTACGGGATATGTTCTAAACCTAATTCACACCATAAAATACATCATGTTATATGAAAATAACCAAGTAAAACTTGTAGGAAATAATATGTGTCAACTTCGTAATTTTTATCTTGAAGACAATGCACCTCCATTTGAGGTGTTTTATTATAAAAACATGATATTCATTTCAATCAATGGATTTATATCATATGAAGTCATATTTTCCCAGATATATAGTTCTACTAGTACTCACGCATGCATATGAAGGACATATTAAATTAATGGTTTATCTTTGAAAATAGAATTTTATTTCTAAATTTTGCATAATAATAGTAATGTTTGTTAATTTTTAATCCGATAGTATTGGTACATATGATTGGAATAGAAGAGGAAAAACTCTAGATATAACAAAATATGATTTGAACATAGAATTTATTAAAGAAAATAAGTTTCTATTTTTGGAGGAAGTTTGAAATTAATTTCAATATACATACAAGTCCTACTTATCTTCCATAGTGGGAAGAGGGTTAATTGAGTAAAAAATGTAGAAGCCAATATATCATTACCCAATAGTCTATGAATTACATGTCTGTAAAAGTTTTTCCAAAAAGTTATTTTCGAGAAGCGTTCCAAGAACCATGGGTTTTCGCAACTTCACTTCAGCTCATTGTCCAGAAAATGAGCTCTGCAGATGAAAATTTAATTATATAGAATAATAAGTAGAAATGAATATTTAAATATGAAAATATAATATGACAATTTAATCAAACAATTAAGTAGTAATTGAAGTGAAACAAACTCAAAAAAATCAATCACTATGTTGTAATAAAGCTAACTAATATTGTGTTTTTCTATAGAGATGGATTCTTTATAAAGTATAAAAATTGGAAATATTTATGAAGAGATGCAAAAAATGATTTTTATTACATCATAGTAGAAATAGGTACTCTGAAAAGACGACATAAAAAACACAGAATATTTATGTCACATTTTCTATACATCCTACCAATGAAACACATCTTTGTCACATGTTAGTTGAAAAATATTTGATACATCATAAAAATTGATCAAATCATAAAAGGACATGATAAATTCTAACAATTATCATCATCATTTTATGTATAATAAAACTAAATGTTCTTTGTTTTCAAAGTCCTCCAAACATTTGATTTGAAGATAGGGTGACCTATTTCATCAAATGACAAGTTTAAAATCCATCACCATTGAAACATGGTGCTCAAATAAATGATCTATAATTTCTATAATAAATTCCAAGATTATGTTTATATAGAGTATGAAAATAAGAAATTGTAATGACATGAGGAAAAAAACATACAGTTTTTGTACATTATAATAATTTAGGAAATGTAAATTGAATACATAGAAAACAGAATAAAGAAATGAAAAAATGATTTATATGGTTCAACATAAATCTAAAATAATGTTTCATTAATATAGATAATGTAATAATCATTTCACATCAAATATAAATTTAAAAAACTGTAATGAAAGAAAATTAAAACAGTGAACATGTATGTTAATGATTTGTCTGCAGAATCAAAATTCAGTCTGTTTTTAGAAGTTTTCTTATTTACATTTACCTTTGTTCTAGTGTGTAATTAAGTATATTAACTCGTTGAATCCTTGTAGTCTTAAAAAATGTAGATAGTAACTTGAATTTCATTATCATTATCAAAATCACATGACATATTTTTCTATATAGAAATTAATGTTAGATGATTTGATGCTAGAATATGCAGCAATGGAATGTAGTGAAACACAAATCAGAGATTTAATAGCTAAATGTTATTTAATAGTGTATAGCGGAATATTTAATGGACATTTAAAAAAAATATATTTATATAATATAAATTTATTTATAGAAATTTTTGTAATAATAATAAAAATAATTAAGAACATATTAAACAGAACACTTATATAGCCTAGTATAAGACGTGATTGAATTTTACATATGTAATATGGTGCTAATATTTAATTTCCCAAGAGAATACCTAACAGTTTGATATACCTATCATGAAATGATAAAAATAATGCATTTAAGTGTTGAAATTCTTAGAGAAAACACACTGAAAAAACTGAAAGATATGGTACCTTGATAGAATTTCAAATTAACAGAAACATATTTAGTTATTGGGGACACGACAATAGTATGTTCAAATCATTTTTTCCAATAGATCAGCATTGAGAGAACTGTTGGTTTTGGTGGTTGATACATTTCTTATTTCCCTCATCCAACCACATTTATGTTTGATAAGATGGAGAAATGTTAGTAGGGTCTTCAATATTTGAATATCATGATTTAATATCTAGAAAATGTATAAGCTATTATTCAGTAATCACAGTTAGTAGAGGGTGGTTTTTTCCTTTTATGTAGTCGTAATGTATGTTCAGTAACTATACACACTAGTGTTGTCATCATTTTGTTTTTATATTGAGTGGCCTACAGTAGCCAACCAAACATAAATTTATAGTATAGTACATAATATGGAAGTGATTAATGTTTCTTCCTAATAATCTATGTCAACATAGCTGTATTAATTTCTGTATTAAGTATGACACTATTTATGTATGCATTTGTTCATGACCTCTCAAAAATTGATGTATCATGAGAAAACGATTGTTCTCTATAATCTTTATTTATTTGTATAAAACAATTTACTATTATATATTTTTAATATATATATATATATAATATACATATATAAAAGTGTTTTTGACTGATGTTATATACTTTAATTAAATTGGAAATCATACGTATACATGATAATGTATTGCAGTGCCCATGAATAATTTGATTTAATATGTCTCAGTTGGAAGAGTAAATCGCAAGATATTATAATTTTTTAAAAGTAATGGAAATATTTAAAATCATGAGTTGTTCTTACATTATCAAGGATGCACGTGATAAATCTGACAGATAGTTTATGTCAGTCATGATAGTAACCGTAATTATCAATGTAACTGTAAGACTATAATTAATGCATGAGGTGTTCTTACATTATCGAGGAGGTAAGTGGTGAATCTGATATAATTTTATCATTAGACACAATAGCTACCGAAACAAATGAGGCACATGTTAAGAGATGATTACCTAGTTTGTGTGGCCTAGAATTTGTTGTTAATATAAAAGTGACATTGTACTTAAAGAAATAAATTGGAGATCAGCTAAAGGAATCCGGTCTTTTCTATATCATGTTTTCTCCTGAAGAAAATGTATCCTGACTTGTAGATTGTAGAGGAAATGTACATGAAGAAGTTAAAAACAACTTATTTGTGTTAGTCTACAGTGTAGTTATAATAATTAGTCTTTAAACTGAAATATACCAAAAGAACTAACCATTGATAGTTAATGGTGTTAGTGGAAAATGTATCACTCCATCTGTGATGACATTTTAAGATAGTGGTACACTTAATGTAGTAGAAAAATGATTTATCGATGTCATTGAGGAATTTACATTACATTTTTACACTGTTACTATAATGGTAGTAAGTTATATAGTTACTGAAAGAAGGATAACAAATTAATCCCTTACAACTAAACAAAATAGAAAACTCACAATTGTTTTGTTGTTACTTCATTATTTGTCTCCTTTGAAACCTTTCATCTCTAGTGGTTGAAAAGAAATGCATGTTGGGTTTGGGCTTCATTATATATGAATGTAAACATGTTCAATGAAACAAGTTTATGGAATGGGGATAGTAAAGGAAATGTAATATATATAGTGATGGTAGACAATTAACTGGGTAAAAATTTAATTGCATAGGAGTATATAACTATAAAAATTTCACACATTAAATCTGCAAATAAGTGATAGGGTAATATTCAACTATAAAAGTGGATTTTATCTTCTAAATAAAATAAGAGTGACATACAAGGGTTGTATGATATCATATAGTGTAATAGTACCCTGAAACCTAGGTATCTCTGACCAGTTATGTTAACTGTCATAATAGATTTCAATGATGTTCTACAGGTCCCTGTAGATGCTAATTTATTATAGTCTATATGGTAACCGGAAACATCATACGTACTAAAGATGAATATTTTAATTTGAAAATAGACCTCTAATAGGCGGTTAAAAATTTGACTGCCTCAATGTAGGAATATTTTTGGCTTCTAGTAGTATAGAATGAATAGTTGAGCCAAAATCTTAGAAGCCTAGTGGTGTCAGAGTTGAAGATGATCCCTTGTCTATAGAAATGGGTTGTGTATATCTAGGTAAGTGTATTATGCATAATCAGTTGATTGTAGTGGCTTGCAAAAATTGGTTTTCAGTAATAGGAGTCTTACCGGTAAGGATAGATGGCCCGATATTAATATGTAGCTAATCTGACTTGCAACAAAGTGAATGATACTACTTGAAATTGTAGTACCATATTACCACTAGTAATTAGTTGAGTAGCCTAGGTTTTCCAGCTATTGAAGATGGACATGTAGTAGTCAGGGTTATGATGAACTGATTCTAACGGATGACCATAGAGGGATAGAGGTTGTCAAATATTCACTATGAATGGTGGAGCAGTGGTAGGAAATCACTATCGGTAGATGGAAATGATGAAGACTATTACCAATATTCGTAATCTTTAATGGTGCGCGATAACCGCAAGTTTGTAGAGAATGATAATATAATGGAACATTCAATAAAAAATTGAATCTCACATTCTCTTCCCATGTTTTATGGGCTACTTCAACTAAATTAAAAAAAAGTAGGTTACAAATTCATATTTTAGGGATATATATATGTGTGTGTAAAGAACATATATATTTTAGTGAAACAAATCATGTTGGGTAAATAAATTAACAAGGGAACAAATGTTTTAAAAGTGAAAAAATCAACAGACAATTTAACTTAATATAGAGAAAATATGAAAATGATTAAAATAAATAGTGAAAAAATATAAGCATAATTTTTAGAAATAATTGTAATTAAAAATATATTTGACCTCCATTTTTTATCATAAAGATCTTGCATATCAATATGATATTAAGAAACCTACAATCTAAAAAGTGAATAAAAATATTATATGACAACAACAAAAATTAAAAAAAAATTCCCATTAAAATAATTACATGCTATGATATATGATATAGATTTAAAATATCTAATAGAAAAAATGAAAATTAGAAAAAAAAATAATTATCAAGGGAACATAGTCTTTCATACCTGAAACCACAACAGATTCACTTCTCGAGATCACATGACCAAAAAATATGTTATCCCTTATGAACTATCTAGAAGTGAAATAAGAAACCGACAATGGAAAACTACAATCTAAAAAAATTAATAAAAGCATTAAATGACATTAACAAATAAAATTAAACAAAAAAATATTTATCAAATTACCAAGGGAAACATGCAATTTAGAAAACAAATAAATCCATAAATGACAAGAACCAAAAATAATACCCAAATAAATTGCAAAAAAAATTATTATACCCTTTGATCTCAAATAATATATACAGAATGAAATAGATTTAAAATATCTCATAGAAAAAATGTAAATTAGAAGAAATAATTATTAAGGGAAGATATTTTTTCATATTTAAAACCTAATAGTTTATTAGTTTATTGATATCACATGACCAGAGATTTTTTTAACTTTTGAACGGTGTTGATGTGAAATAAGATAATGATATAGGAAAGATGAAATCGTAGAATGATTAATAGAAATATTAAATGACAAAAAATAAAATTCCACAAATATATTGAATAAAAATGAAATTATATATTATGAAAGAAACTAAAAGAATTTTATATTGAATGAAATTAGTTGCACATACCGATAATATAGCAAACATTGATGTTATAGAGAAAATAAATTTCAACCCTGCTAAAAATTATATGTGAAGAAACAATGGCCGAGTAGAAACTTCTAGATATTTTCACATACAGAGAAAACAAATTTTCATTGAGATATATAAAAAATGTAAAAAAAGAAACCCATTACAATCCAATTCTTGGTCTTTTCCAATCTCTTTGAGAGGGATGAATGTAGTAGGCCACATTTGTGTGGGGAAAATCACAGATGTTGCAGAAAACATTTCTGGGAAAAAAATCAAAGGATCGATCAGAGTTGCTAGATAATAGGCAGTTAAATTTCCACAGCACAAACAACAGTTACATTTTATTGAAACAAATAAAATAACATAGAATATATTAGATTCCCTAATATATGAACAGAAAATTTAACTTCTAATGTGTCATTCTTTGGGAGGGTACTTTACTTGATTAGGGGTCTTAACTATGGATATATCAAAATATTTTCATGAACGAAAACCAAAATTATTAATGATGATGGAAAATACAATCCATTTTGAAAACCAACATTATGAATGAATCTAGAATAATAAAAAAATTGTAAATTTGGATTGGTTAAAGATGATGAAAACAAAACGGCCACAAAAAATATAAATTACTGGTAGTGACCAATTGAGGATAAAACAAAACTGGGAGGGTAGTATGTAGTTTTGATTAAGTAATACCTGAAACAGAAAGCCAGGGGAATGAATTTTTGTAATGGACACATGACATTGGGATATTAGTAGATAATATAAAGTGTATTTCTTTAGTTAGAATCAAAATTAATATGGAGTCGGATGTGGTTTTGCAGTGTGTCTAGGTTACTACAACGTAAATGTTATTTTACCTCAAATACAGTCAACCCTTTTTGCAACCTGAAGTAGTATCCGAGGAATGGATTCATGATGTGTGAAATCTTCAGTTGTTGAAGTTAATAATTTGGAGTAGACATTGGGTGATCGACATCAGCCTACAATTTCAAGAACATGTCGATAGTATCAGTTAAATGCTGAGGATCTTCCGATGAACTTGAGGGCTGAAATGGTATCCAAAATTACAGTGGTGCTTGGTTGTAAAAGAAGCATACAGTGGGAACAGGGTGTAAAGAAGATAGTCAAGGGTGGAGTAGCAGACAATAGGATACCTGGGTGAGGATGATCATTGAGTGGATTCCTATAGGATAACGATTAAGAAAGATCCAGATGCGAGAAAGGTCATGATGTATTTTTCAGGACAACTAGATAAAAGAGAAATACTGCCTTGAATGGAATGGTGGGGGCCGCGCGGGTCATTGGGATGGATCATGAATATGGAGGGAGGGTAATCCTGAATATTGAGGGAGAATTTTATTTGTGGAAATCATATATGATGCGGACGGAAAATGGGAGCAGTGGAGTAATACAATCATGATTTTTGAGTGGGGTAAACCGATTAGGGGTGACATGAAAATCAGCCAATGGTGGAGTCTGAAAACATAGAAGGTGTGAAAGAGGTGTAGGAGGGGACGGTGCAGATGAAGTAGGCAAGGAGGATAGATGCGATAAAGTCAGAGGCCTTAGGCTAAAACAGAGGTGAAAATGTATGCGGTTGAGGGAGAACACAAGCAGTGGAAACCTCATAAGGTGTTGTAGATTGAGCTCGTAGTTGAAGGAAGAAGACAGAAAAGGTTACCCTAAGCATGCAGTTTCCTCAGAGTAATGCGTTTTTTAAAGATGACAAGAGAGGGTACTATGGTGGTTAGAGGAGATTGTGTAGGTGTTAATGGTAATTTGATATGGGAATTGGGTGATGTGGTTGAATGTGCGATGACACATAAGCAGGAAAACACCAAGGTTTAGTACATATAGTAGATAAGATAAAGGATAATTATATAGGAAACAAAAATAAACATAAAACATAATTAAATTAATGGGTAAGAATAAGGATTCTTCCTTAAGTTGGAACCAAACTAAATAGCCGACTCTTTTCACCTTTTAACAATGAGATGATGCTACCCACTTGCAGGCACACACAGAAACACATTTATATATCCTTAATATAATTCATGTGATTCTTACGCCACGAGGGACCACCTACATTGAATATGTTTATATATTTATTAATATACCTACCTATGTATCTGACTGCAAACCTTCAATGTTGATCCTAACTCTCTACAAAGAAATATAGAGACTCAAAACACCTTACAGTCATAAATTAATGTTGTGAAAAAAATAAGAAGGTGTAAGCCCTCACCTTAGATGGTATTGACCGACCGATTCGACAAAAACCACTTCGCCTACAATGGTGGTTGTTGGAACGTGCATGAAAAATCCCGAAGAAGCCTTCACATAACCTAAAATAAATTTTTTTATAGAAATTTTGGTTAAATGTTATGCCTATGTTCGATAGAACATATAGGAAAGATGAAGAGACCCTAATCAGCTGAGAAATGAAGGAAGAAAGAAATAGGGGATCATACCATAGAGATTCAAGGATGAAAATGTGAGATTTCTGGATAGATTTGATTAGGATAGGAGGTCATTGGGAGGAGGGGTTCACATCAAAGGGGGAACACCTTTAGGGGTGTAGTATCACAATTTTGGTGAAAGAGGGGTGAGGGAGTGTTAGATTTTAGGTTTTTAATTTAATTTAATTTATTTTAAATTGATACCACATGGTTTGGGCCATGCCATTAGGAAAATCATGCACCGAACATGGAACTACCCTCTTCATAAAATACAGACATTGAATGGGCTAGGTGTATGGTTTGGGAATCCACGTGAAGCCTATAAGAAAAATACTCTTATCCAATAAATTGGGCAACATGGTTACCTGTAGTGGGATTCATGGTTTCACACAAACCATGACCCCTCTACAGTTTTCCAAAAACTATATTTTTCAGGTCTGGAAGTTCTGAAACTCATTGAACAACCCAAGAAACATAAAATTCTATAACCCAAGTCCAAATAGATCACAGTTGAGTATTAAAAAAATTTAAATTAAATTCATATTCTCAATTTAAAAAATGACTAATTCAGCTATTGAAAAAGATATAAACATTTTCTTTTTAGTCCAGGACAAAACATGGATCATTACAACCCTCCCACCTTAGAACATCAAATCTTTTAGAATCCTTAGAGAACAATGTAACCCATCACCCAACCTAAACGGTTCATTATTTCTTAGTTGAAAATTCTTGATATGTTTCCAAACAACCAATTCACCCATATTAATTCCATTAAGCATAGGGAAAATAAACCACCAAGACTCGAGCAAATGCTCATTTTCCAAACCGATATATTGAGACAAAGCATACCCAATCCCATCTAACTAGATACACAATCATGTCATCGTCTCTTCAATCAATTGGACAAAGGTACTTCCCACAATTGGTTTTAACATTATATAGAATAACTAAAACTACCATTCCTCAATCACATGAATTGATCTTAAAAACACACTACAAGAATTTCAATGATTACCATAGCGTTATTTTTGAAATGATCCAACAATTGATTCCCTATCAAATTGAATGTCCATGTTGAGCTAGTTGTTCATGAAAAGAATAGGTTTAAACCGGCCACACCTGTCTTCACATGACGACGTTCTTTATAACTATTCATAACCAACCTTATTCATTAATCAATAGAGGAAAGAGTCAAGACACTATAGATGACTAAATAATTCGAAGCCCATATTATATATTTTATGTTTTATAAGATGATGTGTGATGAATTCTCCAAAGTAATCTTTCATTTATGACAGAAAATCCCACAAAAGACTACACCCAACACCCAATGATGTTTCTATGGTGAAACTACAAGGGAAACCAAACATCCCATGTGAAACACCTTAAGAGAACCATCCAAACAAGCCCAATAGATTTCAAGCATTAGCATAGTGTAAGACCAATTCTCTCTTAGTAAATCATGGATGAAGAAAAGATGGGGGCGATTCTCATCACTTACGAAAATAGACTAATATATTTTTTAATAGATTGTAGTTAGACATACCTTATTATTGGGATGAATAAGAGTCAAATCACAACTGGTCGACCGTAAAGAGTTATCTCAGCTTCACTTTCTGATCAATATCAATTCAAACTGGTCCAAAAACCTTTACCTCAGAATATTATCCCAATCCAAATTTTTTTATCAGTGGTTGAATACACAACTGAACACAAGAACATTATGTTTCTTAGTAGGAACTTATATGTATTTAAAACTCAAAGGCCTAAAAGGAATAAAATCCCAATCAAACACTTCCTAAATATTTTTTTAGGTAGTATCCCTTCAAATTTGAAGGCAACATTTAGCAAATTTGACATGAACCTCTCCGAAGTAGGTGTAATCTAGATGCAAAGGAAAATATAACTAAGCATTCAAGAGAAGGATAGGACAAAAAAACTTAAAAGAACATGTGACGATTCTATGATCTATAATCTTAATGTCAAAACAGTATACAAGGAAACCAAAACCAACATAGACTGACATGTGAAATCACTAGAGTCTCGATATAGTTCCCTTGAATGTTAGGATGAACCTATATATTTAATTCTTAGGTTACCCTACTCAGAGATGACTTGTGACCTCCCATAAAAAATCAAGGATCAATGATTCAACTGATCTCATCGGGTTAGTTATAACATATATCATATAATAGTATCACATACATCAACACATTCAACCAGAGGAAAAGTAATATGGATAAGGATCAAAGAAGAAGCTGACTACACCCTTCTCTGGTCTTACCTATATGAAAACGAGCATTACCCAATGATCACATCTATAACAGGGTTAAGGAAAAAAAGATCACCAATCTGAAAAAGGGTGTCATTTCGAAGTCAAAAATCCAATAGTGGACCGAGGCACCCAACCAACATCAAACGTTAAAGAACACATGGTACACGCATACCATTTAGGTTATATGGGTTCCACCTACCAAGGGATGCATCCTTACAAATAAAAAGCATCGACCCAAGCATTTGGTCATGCTAGTAGAAGTCACATGCTCATGAGCCAAATATTTATGTAATTGAAAAAAATCCAATACCTATTGAAAACACGTAGGCTTCCATTCTATGTAAACTCAATGAAAACTCAACTACCATCTCATGAGGGTCTCAACAACCACTAAAGGTTCTTTTTCAAAGGCCTTTTCATTTATTCACAGCAATATTTAACCATTTAACATTTCCAGTCATCCTGTATTTATCAAGAAATTGAATAAAATATAACTATTTTACAATTAAAGAAACCTATGAGGGTCACACTGACCCAACCTAGATCCTCTAAAAAGAAACCCAATAAATATTTGTCAAATATAAATGTCTCAAACACCCATACCAGCTCATCTAATGAAAAAATTACTCAACTAACCTACCAGGTTATAGATTCATTTATGCATTTAATAGCTTCATTTTATTTTAAAACTAACAACACTTACATATAAATAAGAAACTCAAAAAGCATCATTTCATTACATTTAGCATGGCTGTCAAATTACCAGTTCATGAAGAACCAATTCTCTTCATTGATTAATAATTGGATTATATTTATAGAAACCAAAATCACTTTATAATTTTAACATGCTTATATAAATATATATAAGTACATACAGATGGGTGGCCATCTACTAACCTATAAAGTGCTTATAGACTTTTAATTTTGGAATTTTGAACCCTTTAATTAAAAAAAATTTAACTTTGAATTTAAAGTTTATAATTCATTAAATATTATTAATATCCTTAAACTTTATACATATTATTCTCAAAAATTGTTTGAATATACGGGTTACCCAATCTCGGGTGTATGGAACTGATACACCATACACTCAAAAATTAGTTCCCGATCATTCAGAAACTAGATATAAAATGAAAAAATGATATCATAAGAATTAGAAATAGAAGGAATGAAAAATATTTATCTAAGAAGGTATAAATAATCTTTTTATTTAAGAAAATGACCTAGAATATAAACACTATGTATGGAATAGTACATGAGTCAAAAAACCCAATCACGAGGAAACATACTAATGAAACTACATGGCATTCCATTATGTATAACATGTTAATTACCATTATTACTTGTATGATGCTTGGAATGAAACTCTATTGAAAAGTCATAAAAAGTGTAGAATTCTATAAATCCCATAAACCATAAGTTATAGAAATACAATATTCACTCAAGATGAAATCATATCATTATTAATAGTGATAAAAATGAACAAAAAATCCATGCCCTCGGTATTTGGTCATTTCATGCATGTGGGATAATCAGTCCCATGCATAACTATTAATAAAGTGATCACACATTCTTAGTATCTTTTCTACCAACACAAAATAGTAAGACAAAGGAAATAACATTCCACTATCCCAGTGGATCGACCAATGGGTCACATCGCCTCAAGCATATATCCTTGTATGCTAGAGGCTAATGAGTAGATGTGAGGGTCTCGTGAGGTTATCGTGGAAATAATATAACCTCATATCAGAGTTCAAGAAGTGTTTAATAAAATTAATAGAAGAAATAGTAGACAAGTAAAAGATAACATCAGAAGAAAAATAATAATCATTTTATAAAAGTGGCTAATGTCAATTTATACAATGCTTTCATGGATAATATAGCGACACTTCCTAATTGAATGTAGTAAAAAATAGAATATTCTCAAAACAGTCCAAAATAGTGAAAAGATAACAGGCCCCATGGGTGATATCCACAAGCATCCAAAGCTATCGATCTGCTCTTTACAACAAACTCCTCAGGTAAAAGTATAAAACAATCAACAAAGCACCTGAAATTATATGTTCAACTCTTGTACCATGGGTTCCCATGTAGGGTGTGATATGAAATATCAGTAATCCAAAACCCATCGATGTTAAGACTAATTATGTCAAACATAAATTAAACAGTAAAAATGTAAGAACCCAGATCTTCCTTTTAGGTATGGATTTTTTATTTTGGGTTATTATTGAGGAAAATGAAGAAATGGGAAATTTTCTATGTACACATTGTGTACTTTTGAGTACACGCCTTGTGATTTTGAGTATATTCCATTTGATTTTGAGTACATTCCGTGTAACCAGTTGTTGTGTATAGCTGGGTACTGACTGTGTAATGGCCAAGTATATGTCCATTTAGGTTATCTAGAAGACCCTCTAATGCGGGAGCCTGTTGAGGATAGTAAAAATCGTGTACATTAAATGAACACATCATGTTATTTTATTTTTAATTCATTAATAGAAGAGGGGTTGAATCTCTTATCTAGAACACCCTTCTTATTTCCGTGTCTTTTACAGTATAACGACATACTATTGTATATATTAGAGCTCCTCCCATTCCTCTATCAGAGTTCCGATTGAGACACTATCAGGTGCGTTGGTATCCCACTGGTGAGATCCATCTTCCCCTAGAGCCCCTTTTTCTAATTTCCCCACTCTATTGAGTTATTCATGGTTGAACGATTTTATACTTTTTGTAGATCTACATCATTGTAGGATTATTCAAGGGCCAATGTTCAATAGTGTTCATCATAAAACATCATAGTAGGTTCTTCCTTCCTTTTTTGATTGTATTTTAATTATATATCCTTAATGTTTTGAAACCCCTTGATTGGGGTATTGCGTGTGTTGAAAATTTACTCTATTTAATATATTATTTGGTTTGTTTGGTTGAGAAATGGTTTTTTCTTAGGAATAATGTTTAATATTGTTATTATGTGTGTGTTTCCCATGTTTGATAGATGATGGCAGTTTGGTCTAGAATTAGTTTTAGGATTTCATTGTTTTCTATGCCTCATGTTGTTAGGATAGAGTTACAATTTATTTGAGATGCATGTGATTCGCATTATTAAAGTATGATCAAGGGGAATTTGATTGTGAGAGCTTCCAAAGGTAGGGTCATTTGTGTATAATTTTTTGTTATGTTGACTCAGGGGTATTGACCCTAAGAATATTCAATTCCTCATAGATTAGAGGGGTTCGAACTTGAGAGATACCCATAGTGTCTTTATTAATAAAAATTTTCCCTTAGGGAATTGACTGTAAGAGCTTTGACGTGGTCATTATAATTTATTTTTTCTACGCAGACCATGGTGTGTTGACCATTAGAGCTACTGGGGTTGTTGTTAGTAAATGATTAGTACTATGTGGACCAAATGGGTTAGAATGTGTGATATTTTCCTGAGTTTCATTATTTATTGAATAGATTATATGTTAAACTAGAGGGATTAGACTGTGAGAACATTACCAAAGGGTTTATTTTGACTGTTTGGTGAATGTGATGAGCCTGACATACTAATGCACAAGCATGGAATCATTCTTAATTGTTTGTTAGATATTCTTTTGAGACATCTATTTTTCTGTTACTGAAGGGATAAAGTGCTTATGCTAGATCCCAGGATTCATTATTCAATGGATTGAATAGCAAATAAAAAATGAATGTAATTGGTATTTGTAGGGTTGTTTACTTATGATCATTTCATAGTTTATTGATTTATTTTGAATATAAAATTCTATATATATTCCATGACATTTAGGAATATATATTTTGTTAGTTCATACTTGGTTTTGTTTCACACCCTATTTAGGTCATGCTTTTGGACCTAAATAGATTACTTGGTTGTAAGTATAGATTATGGAAATATCCATTTTTTATAAGGCTCTTTATTGCTATTGGAGCTAGAGAACATGGGACCAAGCTGAGTCTTGTGATGTTGTTGGAGTTTACTGTTATTTGTACTTTATTTTAGTATTGTATTTCTAACATTTTGACTTGTTTGGATGATTCAAAGACATATGTGACATGCATCATTTATATATTGTCTCCAGTTGTTTTATTGCTATCAGAATTTATTTTATTACATCTATTGAATGATATTACTAATCAATCTACTTATAAATATTTTTAATCGATTGTGTAAACATTTATAATTAGGGAATTGTCAGTCCATTATTTAATCTCGACCCTCGCTACTAGTCTGCATCTTCTGGAATTTTTGGGAATTTCCTGGGTTCATGTGACCAACTAGGTACAGGGAACATTTCTATTCTGAGAATGAACACACCGTGTGTATTGGTGTTACATGAACAATTTTGGAAGAGGTACACTCCATGTTAAATCATAAGGGAACACACCTTGTAGTGGTTATACATGCCGTGCAACCTTTATTTGTAATACTTTAATACTTCTTCTCCTATTCCTTTCTTGGACTTATAAGTTGTTGTTATTAACAATCCTGAACATTGGTGTGTGATAGACCTTCCCGATTCATGCCACCCAGACATCCTTTAGTTGTTTGATAGAAACAGGGAAATTATCATACACCATAAATGGTAGATCATGGATGACCAAGAAATCCTCCTATTATACCCATTTTTGAATTGGCTGTTATACCGAACGTAGGTGCTGATGCACAGTTCCATAAAAGATTTTTGAGGATATTACATACATACTTGGGAGCAACACATCCTGCCCCAACTATGGAGGATCTAACCCTGGTGTTCCAGCAGCAGTATTATCCTAACATTTCATGGGATTTAGGACCACATGCTATAGAGTAAATGTTGGAGGCCATGATTTCTTCTTTCAGCATCTGGAGATGCCTCAAGAGAGGAGGGTGAAGATCGCGGTGTACATGCTACACGATACTACCAAGAGATGGTGGCATGTTATCTCACAGGATGGAAGTCATACTTATATGGTTGGGGATGATTTTAATAGAAACTTATATGAATACTTCTAACCCAATACGTTGAGGTCCAATCAATATCAAGAGTTCATGCATTTAGAGAAGGGATCTCTTTCAGTGACAGATTACTTGTCTCATTTTGAAGAGAATCAGCACATCACATATATTTTGGGAGGTGGAAACTTATCATTGGCTTGACTATTTGATGATGTTCTCAAGTATGACATCTTATCCCAGATGAATATTTTCAGGTTGACTTTGTATATAGGTATAGTGAACTTGGAATTGATTATTGAGCACAATGTGAGGGAGTTAGGAGCTGCAAGCTAGATCTATTCAGCACCGATGACTAGTACTCCATTAATAGATAGTATGAAGCACCATAGGGAGATTTCACGTGATGTTTACTCTATTAGATAGGTGGTGAGTTACCAGTGTGAGAAATGATGGAATACGAGACCACATTGCCTGAAGGACCTAGTTGAGTGCCAGTCTAGCAAGAAGATGGGTAACTTCAAAAATTTAACTAGTTTTTCTCAATATCTGTGAGTGACAAGGGGTCTATTATGATTCCATGATTTTGAGTAGGATCACTAGTTTTTCATCATTCTGTGAACTAGAGTTCGATAGACCATTCAATCAAAGGAGGTGGTCGTGGTCGTGGTATCCAGGATAACGATTTTCAGTGATAGTAGGGTGGATCAGCTTAGGGTAGTCAGGTAAGGGTCGCTAGACCACGATATTGAACTGTCTTTTACAGTAGAGTAGACCCAGTACTATCCAAATCATGGACCCACTATGGTTAGAGGTATGATTCTAGTTTCCTTATTTTTAACTTCTTCCCTTTTTGATATAAGGGCATCCGATCATTTCAAATATGTGGCAGTTTTAGAGAGCCTCATGATCGATATATTTATTGTAATGCCCCGACCCTAGTTACCCAGAGTCGGTACATTACTTCGTAACATTGGCATGATCACAAAAGATCATTTCTCGAAATACCGATTAGTTTATTAGCCTTGGAAACACTATATATATTCATAAATGTTACATTACATCATAAAGTAAAAAACTACAACAACATAGTCTCCATTTTCCACACTCATATCCCCTTCAGACCATTCCTGTAGGTCATTCCTAAAATACTTCTTCACATCCTGGAAAAAATTATATCATTGAAAGGGGTGAACTCAGATTCTCAGTAAGGATAACAATATAGCAGAAGCTTTCATAAATAAACATAAACATTTAAGGAAATGTATAACTAAAACAAAAGCTTTTTAAACTTGAACTTCAACATAATATGGAAAAAATAAAATTAAATAATTCCATTTACTTATTCTCATGGATATTCTACTGGTCGAATAATCAAATGAAATATCAATAACCACTTTCACAATGATGGAATGCATAATGCCAGACTATCAAAACCACGTAGCCAAGGCCTCGTGCCAAGACCACAAATAAGATTTTGTCAAGGCCTAATGCCAAGACACTAGTTTGTCTCATGAGACCTACCGATGCATCGTGGAGCTATAGCAGGCTCCACCCATCACTTATTAAGTCCAATGCATTCCTCATCTGAACAGGTTTAAACATATCATAAACCATAACATAATCGTATCATATAAAACATGCATAAAGGAAACATAACATTTCAACATTTCAATTACAAGATATCAATAAAACACATTGATATAATAAAAACATTTTCAAAAACATTTTAAATACCAAAATATAAAAAAATTAAAACTTTGTAATTATTTTCATTAAAAAAATGGTTGTGGCTTGTAGAGGAAGCCGAAACTCAAATAATGGTCACGACAGCGGAGAAGTCGTTGTCGCCGCATACGTACAACAAGAAAATCATTCCTTATTGTCATATAGTAAAACTCTTCGTATAAAAAGAATCTTGTTGAATAAACGTAAAAGTCTAAGGGGTTTATACACCGTATAAAAGAAATTTGTGTATAAAAAAAATATGCCTCAATGAATAGAGATTGAGACAAAGTAACATACAAAGATAAATTTTTAAATAAAATAGATCTTTTATGTGTATTCTATATAAGTACACATAATGAAAGTACAAATACAAGATAGGATATAATAATATCATGACATAATTTGAAAGTAGGAGATTAACCCAAAGAACGGAAATTGGGTTAAGAAGTTCCCTTACCTCGTGTCCAACTTGACTCGACCGCTATTTAACCTCCCGATTAATAAACTAGAGTTAATATATACTTGCTTAAGAACCTTTATCAAGTTCATTATCCCTTTTATATCACTTATTACAATGTTACGAAAATTATGTAGTCATTTAAGTTAATAACGGTCATTTTGTCGATCTTTGGTACATGAGTCAACAATAAACTTCTTATAATTACAAGTTGTTTATGTGGTAGAATATCCATTATCTCAAGAATTATATCCATGATGTAGATATAATATATATCATATATATCCAATATATACATTCATTCATATTATTTCGTAACATTTAGAGGTAAGAAATGAAATGCACCGTTCATGGAGAAGGTATGCCGTACGTACGCAGGAACGCTAATTTCATTTCTATTTCATATTTAATGGAATGAAGTTATAATTATATAAAGGTATAATAAAATTCCAGTATAATATATTTTATAATACCATTTACTCCATCCTTTATACATCTCATATATGGCATTAACGATTAAAATCACATTGAGGGGGCGGTAGTCCGCACTTCCTGAAATGAAATTATCACGTTTACCCATAATGGAAATCGTAAAGGTATGACATAAATGAAAAATACAGAATCATAAGGAAAACAAAAACATAATATATATCATATATAAAAATAGTTTCATCATAATGTCCACCATGAGAGGTGTTAAAAGAATATTGAATAATCATCATTTCGTGAGGCAGAAAGTTTCCAACCACAGAAACAATATGTTCTTTAACAATTTGATGAAGGTGTGTGTAAGTGTATATCAAATTCTTCTCATAAAAACATACTAGTAGATTGAATTTACTGGTTTTGTAACAAAATAAATGAATAAAATGAGTTTAAGGGGTTGTAGAAGAAAAATAAAACAAAATAACATAAGAGAAGACATTACCTTAAAATCGGGTAACACTTTTTTCATTTGAGCTAAAGGATTACTTGGGAAGAATTCTGACCAAATAAAGGTTTCTAGGAGTAATATAAAGAAGTTGAGAGAGTATTTGGGAAGAGTTTGGCCGATCCAAAAGGCTTTGAAGGTGTGAAAAAGGTGGTAGTGGTTGGGGCCTTTTATAAGAGGAGAGGAGGGTCACTCTTGGAAAGTCTTGAAATGTTACTTTATTATATAATGATTTTCGGATTTTAAAGTTCCCACACTTATATATTTCAAGGATAAGGTGATAAGGGTTCGATATATACTCATCCAATTGGTTTTTTACAAGTTTAAGTCTTAGATTTTACATTATATTTTCATTTTATTTAAATCGTTAATTAATGAGGTAATCGCTGCATCGTCATAGTGTCATAAATAATTTAATTTATTTAATGGCTAAAATTTATAAAAAAATTATCATAATGTAGGAAATATATTTATATTTATTATGAATATTTATAGTAAAAAATATGACTTGTATAACCCCATTTAAAAATTGTTTTAGTAAAACAACTCATGTTTGTGACATTTTTATTTTAACATTAAATAAAATGTTTTTAATGTCATTTTCCGACCTAAGTGGATCCATGGGGTCCAAAAGGTGACCCATGGATTTTATTGGTCGTCCATGACTCATCAAATAAGGGTAGGACAAGTTTATGGGTATTTTCATATTTTTATAATATCATTTTTACCTTAAATTTCACTAATTACCTTTAATCGCGATTAATTAAACTTAAAAGTTACTATTCACCCAAAATTATTTTAATCCCATTGAACCACATTTTACTTCATAATTACAGCCATGTATGTCAGATTTTTGAAAATAAAATCACAGAAGTGGTGATGTTTCATTTAAACGAAAAATCAGTTTTTTAACTATCACTTAGTGGTTTCACTATTCCTCAAAAAATGATGTTTTTCAGAACAATGCCAAAATTTCACCCAAAGCTATAATTGATATTCCGAATTCAAAAATGATGTATATTTTAAAAAATTCCAAGAATATAATTTTCATTAATTAATTTTATAATTAATTCCCGCTGTCACAAGAAATAGCGTGTTTTTAAGAAACAATATATATCAAAAGATTGACAATTGTTTATGTCCAATTTCAAATTGAAATTAATTATAATGAACACCATTGGATAAAATGGTAAAAATATATTCTAATTATACTTTAAAACCACTCAATATTATAATTTATCACTATAAATTATTTCGATTTAAAAAGTTGTTTTTAAGTATTTTTCACTATTCATAAAAAATTTGAAGTTCTCAGAAAATTACAAAAAAATCAACTTAGGATAATTTCGATATTCTGAATACAAAAACGAAGTCCATTTGGAAAGATAAAATTTATAGAATTTCAAAAAGTAGGCATTACTATTCATAACAATTACTTTGATTGGTTGTGGTGTGTGTGTTAGACTCGAAGTTGCGTACAACAAACGCTATTGTATTATTCAAAGAGAAGTGTACTGTGGAATCATGGGGTGTTACATTCTCCCCTCCATCAAATAATTTCATCCCTGAAATTTCATATAATATCACTGTATAAAAAGACTCGGGTGATTTTTCATTATAAGTTTCTTGGGTTCCCACGTTGCCTCCTCCATCTTATGGTTTCTCCAGAGAACTTTTACCAGACGAGTCGTCCGGTTTCTCAGCACTTGTTCTCTTGAATCAAGAATCCGAAAGGGCTCTTCGCAATAAGAAAGATCAGATTCTAGTTCTAATTCCTCATAGGTGAGTACATGCATTGAGTCAGGCATGTATTTTCTCAACAGTGATGCATGGAATACAACGTGAAATTTGGAGAGACTTGGCGGCATTTCCAAACGGTAAGCTACAACCCCAATTAGTTCTAGAATTTTGAAGGGTCCAATTTACCTGGGACTCAATTTACCCTTCTTACCAAAATGTATAACTCCCTTCCATGGAGATACCTTCACGAAAACATGATATCCTACCTGAAATTCCAAATCCTTCCTTTAGTTGTCGGCATAGCTCTTCTGCCAACTTTGAGCTGCTTTGATGTGGTTTTGGATTACTTTCACCTTTTCCATCGTTTCCTCCACCAGTTCTAGGCCTACAAGTTTTATTTCACCAACGTCATCCCAACAGGTTGGTGTGCGACATCTCTTTCCATATAACTCTTCATATGGTGCCATCTTAATACTTGAATGGAAGCTATTGTTATAGGAAAATTCTACTAGACGTATATATTGATCCCACATTCCTTGAAAGTCAAGTGAGCATGATATCAACATGTCTTCTAAGGTTTGAATAGTTCATTATGATTGTCCATCTATTTGAGGGTGGTAAGCAGTGCCCAAACGAAGTTCAGTATCCAAGGCCTTCTGAAGACTTTTCTAGAATCTTGATGTAAAACGGGGATCACGATCCGAGATAATTGACAGGGGTACTCCATGAAGTCTCACAACTTCATTAATATATAGTCTTGCTAGACGTTCAAGTGGTAGATCTTCCCTTATATCAAGAAAATGTGCTGAATTCGTGAGATGATCAATAATGACCGAAATTGCGTCATTCCTTCTAGGAGTCTTTGGTAGTCTCATGAAAAAATCCATCGTAATATTATACCATTTCCACTCAGGTATGGGAAGAGGTTGCAATACTCCACCAGGAAGTTGTCTTACAGCTTTCACTTTTAGACAAACCATACATCTTGACACAAAATCAGCAATCTCCCTTTTCATTTTGTCCCACCAAAAATTTCCCTTTAAATACCTATACATTTTGGTTCTCCCAGGGTGTATAGAGAAATTGGAACTATGAGAATCATCCAACAATTCCCTCTTTAAATTAGGTATATCGGGAACACAAATTCTGCTCCAAAATTTCAAAATTCCATCATCATACACAAAGTCACTCAATCTCCCATCATTCACAGCTTTAATCTTCTTTTTCAACTCTTCATCATCGGCCTGAGAAAACTTTATCCTTTCTAGTAAAGATGGTTTGGCAACCATTGGAAATTTTTTTTGATGTTTCACCCTCCATGGTGATTCCCATATCCATCTTTACTAGATACATGAAAATTGGTTCCCTTTCCACACTCATCATGTTTAAAACTCCATGATCTTTTCTACTCAAAGCATCTTCAACCTTATTTGCCTTCCTTGGGTGGTAGTGTATCATGAAATCATAATCCTTGAGTAGTTCAAGCCATCGCCTTTGCCTCATGTTGAGTTCTTTTTGTGAGAAAATATATTTCAAACTCTTGTGATCGGTATATATCTCACATTTTTCACCATAGAGATAATGTCTCCATATCTTCAAGGAAAATATTACAGCAGCTAACTCGAGATCATGAGTATGATAGTTCTGCTCATGAATTTTTAGCTGTCGTGATGCATAGGAAATAACCCTATCATTCTGCATAAGGACACAGCCAATTCCTTTCATTGATGCATCACTATAAATAACGAACCCATAATTCCATGATGGTAGAGTCAACATAGGAGCATTGACTAATCCTCTCTTCAGTTCATTAAAACATTATTCACACTCTTTTGTCCAGAAAAATTTAACCCCTTTACGTGTGAGCTTCGTTAATGGGTTAGCCAATCAGGCAAAATTCTGGACAAAACGTCGATAATAACATGCCAAACCAATAAAGTTGCGTACCTCAGTTATACTCATCGGTGCTGGCCATTCTTGGGTTGCCTTGGTCTTAGAATGATCAATGGAAATTCCATCCTTAGAGACAATATGGACATGAAAAGAAATCTCTTGATGCTAGAATTCACACTTGCTAAACTTCCCATATAATTCATGCCTTCTAAGAGTCCTCAAGATAATGCTCAAGTGATTTTCATGATCTTTGTAGCTTTTGGAGTATACCAAGATATCATCACTAAATACCAACTCAAAATCATCAAGATATTCCATGAAAACTCTATTCATTAGATCCATGAATACAGAGGGTGCATTAGTCAATCCAAAGGCATTACTGTAAACTCGTAATACCCGTACCTTGTTCGAAATTCTGTCTACAGAATGTCTTCCTTCTTCACACACAACTGATGGTATCCAGATCGAAGGTCAATATTTGAAAAGTTTTGAGCTCCATGAAATTGGTCAAATAAATCATCAATGCGAGGTAGGGGATACTTGTTCTTTATTGTTATAGTATTGATCTCCCTGTAGTCAACACACAATCTCATAGATCCATCTTTCTTCTTAACAAAAAGTACAGGGGCTCCCCATGGAGAAACACTAGGGTGAATTAATCTCTTATTACTCAATTCCTCTAGTTGTTTATTTAGTTCAACTAATTACACGGTGGCCATTCTATAAGGGGTCTTCGATATAGGCCTTGATTCAGGAATTAAATCAATGTAAAACTCAACTTCTCGTTCTGGAGGATGTTCAGGTAAATCTTCCGCAAACACATCTACATATTCTTTCACAATAGATAAATCCTCTATTTGAACATTTCTTTCCTCACCCTTAGTCATTTCAATCTCTTCCTCCCCAATAATTTAATTTAGTTGAGCTACTGGGGGTGGATCTAAATAAGAATATGGTGGGGACGATTCTGATCTAAAAATAAGGTGTTCCTTATCATCATCATTAAAAATCGTAACCTTCTTCTTCTTACAATACATCATTGCATCATAGTCCGAAATCCAATCCATACCGAGGAATATATCAAACTCAATCATAGGTATGACAATGATATTAGTGGATAAAGAACATTTATCTGCTCTAATGGGGACTGATTCACAAAACATTGTTGCAATGATACTTTCCTTAGGAGTTTTGACTGAAAATTCCCTTGTTAAATAAAATTGGAAATATCTAATTTTTTTTTATCAAAATGGGATGATATGAAACAATGTGATGATCTAGAATCAAATAATGGATTTTATAAACTTGAGGAAACCATTAAATTACCTTCCACCACGTCTTTCAGAGCTTCAGCCTCAGTAGTAGTGATAGTATAAGCTTGGCCTTGATCCCTTGGTCTCTTCTGAGGTATGTTCCCCTGACGCTTAGGACATTCATTTTCATAATGTCCCATCTCTCTACAATTATAGTATTCCAAATTGACAACAACTTTCTTTCCCTTGCAATCATGATCTTGGTGGCATTTTTCACCACACTTTTAACAGACTCTCATTCCCTTCAAGCAAGTACCGGGGTGGTTCTTCCCACATTTACTGCAGTAATGATATTCAACTTTTCCCTTATTCCCCTTATTTCCATTTCCAGATTGATCAGAAGATCTATTCTTTTCTTGCTTTTCTTTAATGTCATAAGACTTAGAGAATTCCTCTTCCGTCTTAATAGCTCACGAGACAATATCTTTATAAGACGAGAAGGTTTGTGAGACTAATGCTCGACGGAGAAATGGTTTTAACCCATAAAAGAAACGATCAATCTTACTTCTTGGGTTACGTATATAATCTACTGCATAGATCACTAACTTGTAATGTTAGCCTTATACTTTGCGACATCCTCATCCTCCTTCTGCCTCAGACTCAGAAATTGCCTTTCCATATCTGCTCGATGTTCATGTGGAAAGTATTTTTCTAAGAAAATATCTTTAAACTCCCTCCATTCCATACTTGATACTTCTTCATCTTCCTTTTTATTTTGAATCAGTGACCACCATTGATCGGCATCTCCAGTGAGGTGGTAAACTGCCATGATAACCTCCTCCCTTTCGTTACTCCCCAATGCATGGAATATTTTCTCTAAGGAGATTATCCATTGCTCAGCTACTAATGGATTTGTACCCCCATTAAATGTTGGCGGTTGTTTCCTCATGAAGCAGTCTAACATTCATCCTCCACGTTGTGGATTAGGGTGCTCTATACGAGTAAGGTTATTACTCATAACCCGAGTGAGTTGTCCCAGTGTGGTAATAAGTTGATCAGCACCAGTTGTATCTCAAGCTCCACAATAATTATCTTGATCAGGAGGGAAATCCCTACAAGGAGTGCGTTCATTGATATAGTTTTCCATTCCTCCCACTAGGCGCCATTTCAAAACAATGGCATAAACTAGATTAGTTTATGAATTAAAATACATAATTCCATACATGTAAAACACTTAACTTAAATTGAACTATTTATGGATATAATCCATAATCATAAAATTATTTTCTTTTAGTAAGTATGTACTCATAAGCCCTTCATAATGGTTTGTAATGAAAATGATAATTATCCTAAGAATATCCCTGGGGAGTGTCGTAACAAAGAGTGCAGCAAGGCCCGTTGTCATGCACCATTTCCCATTCAAGTCTAGCTCAAAGTGGTGTTTTTGGGTTTTACCCATAGGTACATCTGTTCCAGATCCGCCTCTACCAGCTCATATCCAGACAGAGATGTATTGTTCGGAAAACCCACAAAATCTCTATAATACAAAAATTCTAGGAAGTTATTCTATACTAATCCTCAAATTCTATCTTCGGGCTATGTGCTCTAATCTGAGTTTATCTAAATCTAGCTTCCAAGGTTATTATTAAACTGCCTCCGATACCAACTGTAACACCCCGACCCCAGTTACCCAACGTCGGTGCATTACTTCGTAACATTGGCATGATCACAAAAGATCATGTCTTGAAAGAGAGATTAGTATAGTAGCCTTGTAAACACTAGATACATTCATAAATGTTACATTACATCATAAAGTGAAAAAGTACAATAACATAGTCTCCATTTTCCACACTCATATCCCCTTCAGACTATCCCTGCAGGTCATTCCTAAAATACTTCTTCACATCCTGGAAATAATTAAAACATCAAAAGGGGTGAGTTCATATGATCAGTAAGGATAACAATATAGCGGAAGCTTTCATAAATAAACATAAACATTTAAGGCAATGTATAACTAAACCAAAAGCCTTTTAAACTAGAACATCAACATAATATGGAAAAAGTAAAATGAAATAATGCCATTTACTTATTCTCATGGATATTCTATTGGTCGAATAATCACATGTAATATCAATAACCACTTTCATAATGATGGAATGCATACTTCCAGACTGTCATAACCACGTTGCCAAGGCCTCATGCCAGGACCACAAATAAGATTTTGTCAATGCCTTGTTCCCAGACACTAGTTTGTCTCATGAGACCTACCGATGCATCGAGGAGATATAGTGGGCTCCACCCGTCACTTATTAAGTCCAATTCATTCCTCATATAAACAGGTTTAAACATATCATAAACCATAACATAATCATAACACATAAAACATGCATAAAGGAAACATAACATTTGAACATTTAAATTGAAATATATCAATACAACACATTGATATAATAAAAACATTTTCAATACAATTTTCAATACCCAAATAAAGGAAAATTAAAACTTTGTAATTATTTTTCATTAAAAAAAGGTAATGGCTTGTGGAGGAAGCCTAAACTCAAATAATGGTCATGGCGGCGAAGAATTCGTTTTTGCTACATATGTACAACTAGAAAAAATTCCTTTTTTTTTGTTTAGTAAAACACTTCATATAAAAATATTGCTTTTTAATAATCATAAAAGTCCAAGGGGTTTATACACCATATAAAAGAAATTTGTGTATAAAAAAAATATGCCTCAATGAATGGAGATTGAGACAAAGTACCTTACAAAGATCATTTTTTAAATAAAATATATATATTATGTGTATTCACTATAAGTACACATAATGAAAGTACAGATACAAGATAGGATATAATTATATCATAACATAATTTGAAAGTAGGAGATTAACCCAAAGAATGGAAATTGGGTTAAGAAGTTCCCTTACCTCGTGTCTGACTTGACTCGACCACGATTTAACCTCTAGAATAATAAACTAGAGTTAATATCTACTTTATGAAGAACCTTTTTCATGTTCATTATGTCTTTTATATCACTTATTATAATGTTACAAAAATTATGTAGTCATTTAAGTTAATAACGGTCGTTTTTTTGATCTTTGTTACTTGAGTCAACAATAAACATCTTATAATTATAAGTTGTTTATGTGGTAGAATATCCAATATCTCCAGAATTATATCCATGATTTAGATATCATATATTTAATATATATCCAATATATACATTCATTCATAATATTACGTAACATTTAGAGGTAAGAAATGAAATGCACCGTTCATGGAGACGGTAAGCCGTACGTACGCATGAACGCTACTTTCATTTATATTTCATATTTAATAGAACGAAGTTATAATTATATAAAGATATAATATAAATCCAGTATTATATAATGTATAATACCATTTACTCCATCCTTTATACATCCCACATATGGCATTAACAATTCAAATCACTTTGAGGGGGTGGTAGTCCGCACATCATGAAATGAAATTATCACGTTTACCCGTAATGGAAATCGTAAAGGTATTTCATAAATGAAAAACACAGAATCCTAAGTAAAAAAACATAATATATATCATATATAAAAATAGTGTCATCATAATGGCCACCATGAGAGTTGTTAAAAGAAGATTGAACAATCATCGTTTCGTGAGGCAGAAATTTTCCAACCACAGAAACAGTATGTTATTTAACCACTAGATGATGGTGTGTGTAAGTGTAAATAAAATACTTCTCATAAAAACATCATATTATATTTATGATACTTGTTTTTTACAAAATAAAGGAATAAAAAGAGTTTAAGGGGTTAGAGAATCAAAATAAAACAAAATAACATAAGAGAAGACATTAACTTAAAATCGGGTAACTCTTTTTTGATTTGAGCTAAAGGATTCCTTGGGAAGAATTATGCCCAAAGTGAGGCTTTTAGGAGTAATATAGGGAACTTGAGAGAGTATTTGGGCAGAGTTTGGTCGATCCAAAAGGCATTGATGGTGTGAATAAGGTGGTAGTGGTGGGGGCCTTTTATAAGAGGAGTGGAGGGGCACTCTTGGAAAGTCATGAAATGTTACATTATTATATAATGAGTTTCGGATTTTAAAGGTCCCACACTTATATATTTCGAGGATGAGGTGATAAGGGTTCGAAATATACTCATCCAATAGGTTTTTGACAAGCTTATGTTTTATATTTTACATTATCATTTCATTTTATTTAAATCGTCAATTAATGAGGTAATCGCTGCATCATCATAGTGTCATAAATAATTTAATATATTTAATGGATAAAAATTATAAAAAAATATCATAATGTAGGAAATATATTTATATTTATAATTAATATTTATAGTCAAAAATATTACTTGTATAACCTCATTTAAAAATTGTTTTAGTAAAACAACTCATGTTTGTGACATTTTTATTTTAACATTAAATAAAAAGTTTTTAATGTCATTTTCCTACCAAAGTGGCTCCATGGGGTACACAAGTTGAACCATGTATTTTCTTGGTCGGCCATGACTAATCCAATAATGGTAGGACAAGTTTAAGGGTATTTTCATATTTTTATAATATCATTTTTACCTTAAATTTCACTAATTACCTTTAATCGTGATTAATTAAACCTAAAAGTTACTATTCACCAAAAATTATTTTAATCCCATTGTACCACATTTTACTTACTAATGACAAAAATGTATGTTGGATTTTTGATAATCAAATCATAGAAGTGGTAATGTTTCATTTAAACGAAAAATAATTTTTTTAACTATCACTTAGTGGTTTCACTATTCATAAAAAATTGAAGTTTTTCAGAACAATGCCAAAATTTCACCCAAAGATATAATTGATATTCTGAATTCAAAAATGATTTCTATTTTAAGAAATTCCAATCATATAAGTTTTATTAATTAATTTTATAATTAATGCCCGTTGTAACAATAAATAGCGTGTTTTTTAGAAACAATATATATCAAAAGATTGACAATTGTTTATGTCCAATTTCAAAGTGAAATTAATTATAATGAGCACCATTGGATAAAATTTTAAAAACATATTTTAAATATACTTTGAAACCATTCAATAGTATAATTTAGCACTAGAAATTATTTTGATTAAAAAAGTTGTTTTTAAGTATTTTTCACTATTCATTAAAAATTTGATGTTCTTAGAAAATTACAAAAAATTCAACTTAGGATAATTTCAATTTCCCGAATACAAAAAAGAAGTCCGTTTGGAAAGAGAAAATTTATAAAATTTAAAAAAGTAGGTATTACTATTCATAACGGCTACTTTGATTGGATGTGGTGTGTGTGTTAGAATTCAAAGTTGCGTACAACACATGCTACTATATTATTCAAAGAGAAGTGTACCATTGAAGCTTGGGGTGTTACATTTATGTCTGATGATTTTATGAATATTGAAACCCAGTTAGGGTTTTGGAAGACTATTGTATGCTAGTTCAAGGAGTTCCCTCTAGTGGTTTGTAGGTGTCACTTCAAATAGGACCTCTATGTCATAGAGATGAAATTCTTCGATTTCATTCTTAGAATGGACTGGTTGGAATTTTTTCCAAGACTATTTTGACTTCTATATCATAGGGTGAGTTTCATATCACTAGAGGACATAAATTTTATACAAAAGGGTACATTTTCAGTCCTTGTAAATCAAGATGGACTTGAGCATCATGGGTTGGGAGAAATTACAGCATAGATTTCTAGTTTATAAATGGATGACCAGGGGAAATCATAAATGGAATTTCATCCAATGGTGGATTATATCATTGATGTATTTATAGGTGACTTTTCTTGTTTAAATTCAGAGAGATAGGTATATTTCTCTATCTATATTCTTACAGTAGTTACACTAATGTCCATTACACCTTTTAGGATGGCTAAACATGAGTTACATGAGATCAAGAACTAGTTGGAGGAGTTTCTAGAAAAGGGTTTCCTCTGAACATGTACTTCTCCTTAGGGTTCACCTATTATTTTTTCAAAGAAGGAAGACGATAACATTGAACTATTTTTGGACTATCTAAATTTGAACCAATTGATCGATAAGAACAGATATCCCTTATAAATAATTGATGATCTCTTTGATCTACTTCATGGATCCCTGGTATTCTCGATGATATTTTTGATATGCGATTATCATCATATAAATTTTAGACCTTTAGATATACCTCTTACAACATTTTATAGTATTTAAGATCTATACGAGTATTTGGTTATGAAATTCAGTCTCATGAATGCACCGATTGTTTTTATGGAACTGATAAACCAAGTGTTCCATTTTTACATGGATTATTTTATGGTAGTCTTCATGGATGATATCTTGGTGTACTCTCACACTCAACAAAACAATTCCATCCATCTTGAGATCATTTTGAGTACACTAAGAGGGTATAATTTATATGTGATACTATTAATATTCCACTTCTGGATGGACCATATTGACTTCTTAGTTCATTTCATATCTGAGAAACGGTTTTCAGTATTACCATAAAATGTTAAAGCAATAATGTCTTTAGAGAAGCCAAATAAAATATTTGAGGTACATAGTTATATAGGGATGATTATTTACTATTGTAACTTTTTTTATAATGTTTCATTCTTATCAGCACCATTGACAGGCCTGACTATGATGGATTCAAAGTACTTGTGGGAATATTACTGTGATTAAGCGTTTTAGTAGATGAAATGGAGACTAACTTTAGCACCGATACTAATTTTTCTAGAGCTGGGAAGGAGTTACACCATTTACTATGATGCTTCTGGTATCAGGTTGGGAGATGTGATTATGCAATTCCAATGAGTCGTTGAGTATGGGTCTTGGTAGTTGAGGCCGTATGAGTGGAATTACCTAAATCACAATCTCGAGTTAGCTACAATTGTACATGATTTACACTGTTGGAGACAATATATTTAGGGAGACCATTTTGTGGTATACACTGACCAAAAATGTCTCAAGTATATCTTTACTCATCCTGATCAGAATTTGAGACAATGAATGTTGGTTGAGTACCTTCTATCTTTTGACATTTAGTTTTTCTACATGCTTGGAAATGCAACGAAGTGGCTGATGCGTCGAGCAGGAGGACTCAGATACAGATAGTTTAGGAGGCCAGTAGTGTGTGGTAGCTTAAGACACTATTATATGAGATGCATTTGGAGGTGCATGGTAGACAAGGGCAGACATTCCTCTATTCTATAGTTTTTAACTCTACTCTAATGGATCGAGCATGAATGATGTAGCTATCATATTCTGAAGTCATAGTCTTATGGGAGAGTGAGTCATAAGTGGAAACTACTCATGGGTGTATCGTAGGAGAAAATGAGAAATTAGGTTTCCATGGATGTGTATGGGTGTCAACAAACATATGTTAGGAGTTGATGTGAGATTTTCATTCATGACTTTGGGAAATTCAACCTTTTGTAATCATGATATATCATGATCTACACCATCATTTTTAGAGGGGAGATATGAAGAGGGATGTAATTGGTTTTGTTATGAGTTATTTCCACTATCATTTGGTGAAGGTAGAGCATCAACAGGTGACATTGATTTAACAGTAGTTACCCATTCCCAAGTGGAAGTGGAATGATGTTGCGATGGATTTCGTGATAGGTTTACTGGGTTATCCTCAAGGGAATGATGCGGTTTGGGTTATTTTTGACAGACTCATGAAGGTTTCACATTTCATTCAGATGAAGGAGACATTCAATTTTTATGAGCTTGAAAATTTATACATCTGAGAGATTTTACATTTTCATGGAGTTCCACACTCTATTGCTCCAAACAGGGATGCATGTTTTACTTCTCGTGTCTCATAGGGAATAAAAAGGGAATCGGGTACACATGAAATTTTGAGTACATCGTACCATCCCCAGACAAATGGCCAGTTTGAGAACACGATTTAGGTGTTAGAGGAAGGATTTGAGCATGTATACATGATTTTTGAGGCTCTTTGAGAGAATCATACCCAAATTGATGTTTTGATAAAATTACAATTTTCAGGTAATGATTCAGAAGGCACCATATGTAGGTTTTTATGGTAGGCCTTGCCAATCACCCTTATGTTGGCTTGAGGCAAGAGAGGAAACAATGTAGGGACCTCATTTGGTATAGGATACCACGAAGTTAGTGGAGTTGATTCAGAATAGGCTGAATAATACATAGTCGTGTTAGAAATCTTACGCTGGTCAACAGAGATGAACTATGGTGTTCGATGTTAGAGACTAGTTTTTCATACATTTCACACCAAGGTTGGGACACATGGGTATTAAGAAACATGATAAGCTTTCACCAAGATATGTTGGGCCATTTGAGGATTTGGAGAGAGTCACGCCGGTTACATATCAGTTGCAATTAAATCAGAGGTACTAGTCTATGCATGATATAAATCATGTTTCTCAGCTATGACACTACATTGCAGACCCATCTCATGTTTTCCAACAGTATGATTTTGAGTTTTAGGTGGACACATCCTTCAAGGAGAACCCTATTTGAATTATAGATCATACCATGAAGGTTATCCATGGTCGGTATGTTCCTTTGGTATGTGTGCTATGGCAGCATGGGGGAGTATAGGATGAGACATGGAAGAGGGAGCTCGATGTAAGAACACAATGGCCAGAGTTGTTTGAAGATTATTATTTCCCACCTTGGGAAGGGAAATTCAAGGATGAATTTCATTAAGAGTTGAATTTTTTATGAACATTGATTTTCATTTTAGGTATGGATCTTTATTTTTTGTTTTTTAGGAAAAATTATGATATTGTAAAAAAAAAAATTTAGTACACGCCATGTACTTTTGAGTACACCCTATCTACCACATTACTGCATGTAGCAGAGTACTGGCCATGTAACAGCCATGTACATGGCCGTGTTGTTGACATGGAAGACTGGTTAATGTAGGATCCAGTTGAGCCTAGTACAAGAAATGTTCATTAAATGAACACACAATTTACTTTTCTTTTTAATTGATTAATCAGATAGGTGTCACATCTCACATCTAGAACACCCTTCTTCTTCTTGTGTCTCGTAAAGTAGAGCGGTGTATGGCAGAAAATCTTCAAGATCCTCCCATTCCTCTGTCCGAGCTCCGATTGAGAGGCCACCAGCTATGTTGGATTCCATAAAGTGATTTCTCTCTGCCCCTAGAGCCTCTTTTCCAAATTTCTCCTGACCATTTAGTTATTTACGGTTGAATGATTATAAACTTTTTGTAGATCAGCATCATTCTAGGCCGATTCAAGGGACATCGTTCAAAAGTTGTTATAATTAAAAAAAACTAGGTAGCTGGTTTGTCACTTTTATTTCATGTCATTCAATTATATATGCTTAAAGTCACAAAAACACATTTTTTTGGTATTTCATATTTTTGAATTTAACCCTGTTAAAAACTTTCTATGATTTGTTTGATTGAGAATGGGTTATTTCAAAGGTGTAATGTTTAATACCTTGATTATGAGTGTTTTACTCTATTTGATTGATTACGGAAATTTGGTCAAAATCCCTTTTAGTCTTGATATGTTTTCCATGCCTCGTGTTGTAAGGATGTTGTTACCATTTTTTTGAGATGCATGTGATTAAAATTATAAAAGTATGACCAAGGGAATTTTATTATGAGTGATTCTTGAGGTAGGGTAATTTCTGTATAATTTGTTGTTATGTTGACTGAGAGGTATTGACTATGAGAGCTATCAGGATGTCATACACCAGATATGTTAGACTACGAGAGCTACCAAGAGGGTCTTTATTAAATAAATGTAAGACATTAGGGAATTGACTGTGAGAGATTCTAGGTGGTCATTATATTTTATTTTTGCTAAGAAGATCATGAGGTGTTGACTATGAGAGCTACCTTAGTGGTCGTTTGTAAATGATTAGTGCTATGTTGGACCAAAGGGGTCTGACTATGTGAGCATTACAAGAGGGTCTTTATGTAATAAAATGGTGATATGGTCAAATAGTGTGTTCAGTTGTGAGAACTTCACAAGAGGGTTTCTTTTTAATGTTTTATGAATTCGACTATCCTTCCATGCCAAAGCACAATCTTGTACTCGATCTTACTTGATTTTTAGATAGTCTTTTGATACATCTATTTTTCTATGGAACAAGGGATACATATCTTAGGCTAGATCCCAAGATTCATTATTGTATCATTTGAATAATTAATAAATGAAAATTAATGTTATTTAGAACTATTGTATTGCATATATTTGGGTACTTCTTAGTTTATTTCTTCATTTTGAATATTTCCGACTATATATATTCACTGACAGTTAGGGCCAAATCCTTTGGTGGTTGCCTATTGGGATTCATCTCACACCCTGTTTGGGTAATGGTTTTAGAACCAAATAGATAATATGGTTTTAGATAGAGATAAGGGAAATAGACCTTCTTCATCAGGTTCTTGGTTGTTGTTGGAGCTGGAGAGCATGGGACCATGATGATGCTTGTGATGTTTTTGGAGTTTGCATCTTTTCTGTATTATGGTTTAGAATTGTATTTCCAGCGTTGTGACTTTTCTGGCTACATTCCTTGACATATATGTCATGCATTATTTATATATGTTTTTCAGTTGTTTTATTTGTATCATTCTTCCAATTTTACTTATATGATATGATATTACTTCTCCCACTACTGTTTACTAATTTTTTCCACATTGTATACTTTTCCGATGAGGGAATAGTTTACCCATTGTTATACCATGGACCTCAATGCTAGTCGGTAGCCTCTGGCCTATGAGAAAATGTGCCCGAGGACATCTGACAAAACAGGTATGGGGAACCTTTGAGTAGCACCAGGAACCTTGATGTTATAGAAGGTATAGATTATTTGATAAACATAACTGCTTAAAGAGTAACACATTTCTATGATACTAAGTGTTAAACGGTAGCTATATGTAATTTCCTGACCCTAGTTACCCAGAGTCAGTGCATTATTTTAATAAATTTTCATGATTACAAGGAATCAAGTCCCGAAGGACCGATTAGTTTATCAGTCTTGGAAAATATATTACATACATGAATTTTACATTTCACAATAAGACATAAAAAACAACATAAATAATCATTATGAATGCCATTATTCCGTTGGCTTAACCCTGAATATCAATCACTATATACTTCTTGGAATCCTGGAAAAATAAAACATAGAAAGGGGTGAGCTCAGATGCTCAGTAAGGATAATAATACAGTGGAAACATTCATAAATAAGAATAAAAATTTAAGGCAATGTATAACTAAAAAATCCTTTAAAATTTTAACTTCATCATAATATGGAAGAAATAAAATTAAATAATTCCATTTACTTATTCACATGGAAATTCTAATAGTCTAATAATCACATGCAATATCCCTAATCACTATCATAATGATGGAATGCATAATGCTGAACTTTATTTTCTTTGTTAAGGCCTCATGCAAGACCTAGGGGCTAACTGTAACCAGAACCTAACCTAGAGTGCCTCTAATAACCATACACCAACCTGGAGTGCCTCTAATAAACGAACACCAACCTAGAGTGCCTCTAATAAACTGACACCAACCCGGAGGTCCTCTAATAACCAAACACCAACCTGGAGTGCCTCTAATAACCGGACGCCAACCCAGAGTGCTTATAATAACCGTACACCAACCCATAGGGTTTTCTTTAACTGGACCCCAACACAGAATATACTAGTCCAACACATTCATCTTATGAAGAGGATGAAATATAACATAAACATTTGTATCAAAACTATCATACGGAATGCCAAAACATTAATCATAAACCATTAATGGCATAAAAATAACTCACCCATAGTCAAACATATCATAAAAACTTAAATAGAATATGGATGATTTTTATAATAATAAATCAACTTCAAACATGTGTAAAATTTATCAAAGGATGTTGAAATAGATGAAAATGATTTGTAAAACTCTTTATCAGAAATACCCATTTTTCATGAAAACATTTAAAAGTCACACAATTTAGACAAGAAGTAATTTAAAGAAATTTATGAATCAAAGTGTCACATTCAACTTTGAAACTTTTGAAAGGAATTAACATTTTAAAAACATTAATTTCCATATAAATATATCCTTAAAAACCATTTTTAAGACATGGATTCTAATGGGAATGATTCAGAAGAATATATATTTAAAACATTTGAAATGATGTTTTAGTAAAAAGGTCCCTTAAGAGAATACCTTTGAAAAATCTTTCATAAAACATGTACATGGTTAATAAATACATAAAAACAACCTCAGATAATAAAGAGATTGTGAAAATAACTCTTACCTATTTGGTAACTTACGAAACATACAACCCATGAAAGAGGTATCATACAATGAATATGTAAATAAACATAAATTAAATTTTAATACAAAAAGAATACAATTATGGGCAGTACATACACCACACATAATGTAATAGTGGCAATATGGCATGAATCTCATGGGAATAAGGAGTGAGATGAAAACCCCTTACCTTGCACTTTCCATTAGTCGAGGGTACGTTTAGCCTCCTGTATGAAGACTATAGTATATTATTAAATTATACCAGATCTATATTAATATTTATGATATCATAAATTATTCATTTATGACTTTATACTACCCATTAAATAATAATTTCCACGTTATATTAATATTTCGGGTAATAATCACTTTTTTTATCGTACGTGTTTTAACTTGTTACTCTTGATTGTATCAGTTAGATAATGATTTAAATACTTCGAGAATATAAAACATGATTTATTTATCATATATATTTAGAATATAAAAATTTATAATAGATGTATATATGAAATGGAAAACACCGTTTATTGAGACGGTAGTCCGAACGTACGCATAAACGCTGTTTCTGTTTTCATGTAGTATTGAACGGAAGTAAGTGAATAAGATATATGTATGTACATAAATAATTTTATATATATATATATATATATATATATATCTCCAGAAGAATTATTATTTCATATATTACATATTATTAATATATATTTATTCATAATCGTCGATGAATGTTGAACATGGAAATGAATCTCACCGCGTTGTGGAGACGGTAATCCGTACGTATGCACGAGTTAAAATATCCTTCTTTTGATATTAATATAATATATAATTTGATGGTATATAATATATACAGAATCATTATCATTTTATATTAGTTATTTACATGAATTATACATCATTATTATACACATCTAAATAATAATATATTGAATAACAATTACACCGTGACGTGGAGACGGTAGACCATATGTACACACCTATGGTGATATGTCATTAAAGGGATGGATAGAATAATGAATTTGGTTGTTCCATATTTATAAAAAAATCACAGTATATATATGATACAAGATATATTATTTTAGAATGAGAATAACAAATAAGAAGAAGTTGAAGAAGAAAGGAACTAGAAAAAGGGTGGTGAAACCATTACCTCTTCTTCGGGTTCTTCCTATTGATTTGATCAAAAGGGCTCCATAGGTTGTCTTTATGATCAAAATTAGGCCTCTAGTTTTAATTGAGTGAAGTTTAGAGAGTATTTTTATAGTGGTTGTTCTACCCAAAAGGCTTTTAAGGTGTGAAGAATTGGTTATAAGTTGGGTCCTTTTATAAGGGGGAGGAGGTGCTATTTAGGAAAAACATAAAGTATTAATTTATTATAAATTCATATTAGTATTAAAATGGCTAAAAAATGGATTATTCAAAGTCTAATTTGTGTATGGGTCTAAATAATTTCATCTATTATATTTTGGACAGGTTTGGTTCATTATATTAACCTTATCTTTTAGTTTTAACTCTTAGTAAATTAGATTGACATTTACCTTTTCACTTTGTATTATTATATTATATAGTTAATAAACATACAATATACATCCAAGATACCACAAAGTGTCCAATTAATGATACACCGATAATTATATAAGTCATTTGGTAGAACCTTAGATTTTTAGAAATAGAATATAAATTAATAATATAATATTTGTTTTTAAAAACACATTTATGTCAATTTTGACACTCCTAAATAATTGATTTTTGTTAAAGTTTTAACAACTTTATTAATTCTAACCAAATTTATTTATGAAATCATAACATGTCATATTAATCAATAAAATTCTCGTATGTCATCAAAACATTCAAATTATATTTATTTTGATATTTATAATACCAATTATTTGATTCTTTGTTTAATAAGGAACATATTTAATCATTATTGTGTCATATATATTTTTAATTTTTCAATGTCTAACAATAATAAATAGTATACCATTATGTAGTTAATCTTTTTATATTTCTAATGAATATTTATAATCGAAAATATAACATATATAACCCTATGTAAAAATTGTTTTTCTAAAAGATATAAGCTTATGTCATTTTTGTATTTACTTTAACTTAATTAATATAAAGTGTCCCTATCACCTAAAAGTGGATCCATAGGGTCCCATAAATAGACCCAAATATGGACATGGTCAGAAATGTGTCTACCAATAAGGTTAGGACACGTTTTAGTGTAATTTATTGTTATTATAATATTATTTTTACCCTTATTTACAGGATTTACCCTTTAACCATGGTAAATAAATTTTTTTCTGAAGTAATTATACAAAATGTCTAAAAATAAAAGTTACCTATTTACACAATTTGAACATCCTGATTCCAAATATGGAATTTATTTTTCCAAATTCAAAACACATAAGTGGCAGAAATTAATCTAAAATTAATTCCCGCAGTGAAAACAAAATGCGCGTTTTTAAGATATAATAACTATCAAAAGATTGACACTAGTTTATGTATGGTTTAATTTTGATATTATGTCCAGTGACCAATATTGTATTAAATGGTAAAAATATATTCCATGTATACTTTAAAACCACTAAAATTCATAATTTATCACAATTAATTATTTTGATTAAAAAATATTGTTTAATTAAAATTTATTAATTTTCACTATACAAATAATATAAAAGTTATCCGAAAAGTACCAAAATTTCACCCTAGGATAAATTAGATATTACAAATCCAAAAATGAAGTCCAATTTTAGAGATAAAATTTATATAATTTTAAAAATTTGATATTACTATTCATAACGACTAGTTTGATTGGTTGTAGTGTGTGTTAGAACTTGAAGATGCATACAACACACGCTACTGTATTATTTAGAGAGAAGTGTACTGTGGAAGCTTGGGGTGTTAAATTCTATCCTCCTTCAATAAATTGCGTCCTCACAATTTAGGTTCGGTATTGCAAACTTGGGGTTGAAGTTTCAAAATATCTTAGTTGAAATCCAACATCGAAAAATGAATTAATGAGGGATTTATTTAAAATAAAGCGTGGTAAGTATGATGGTTACCGAAAATAACACATACTAGGGTTCCATGTTAGAAAATATGGATATGGAAGAGAAATACAACCATCAATATCTAATGGAGAGTGGTATAGAACATGGATATGAAATGTCTAACAATCCCAAAGCCATAAATTTGTAATTATCTATGGTACCATCTAGGACAACTTTTTTTTTCTAAGTTACTTTTATTAATGTTGAGGAATTTATTTATGAGACTGGATAAGATCATAAGGAGATATAATTACTTTGTAGTTAGAGTTTTATCCATTAATAAATTTCTACCACAACTCATTTTTCACCCCAAAACATAATTCAACTCAAAAATACTATATTTATCCGAATCGTATAGGGTTCAAAATATAATGAATTTATAATTCAAATATCAGACCCTTTATGAAAAGAAACTACATTATACAATCCATGAACTTCACGTAGTATAGTGGTATTTGATAAATCTCAATTTCACTATGGTTGTGGGTTCTATTCCCGCAGCTTTGTCCGACACGATGATTCGTCACACGGTCTGCGTGTTGTCCTTTTATAAAAATCCAAAAATAACCTTTCAAACATAATCCCTACCAACCTTTATACTTATCTAAATTACTTTTGTAAACTCTCAGTCCAAAATTTATATGAAAGGTAAACATAATGTTGAACCTTTTTACCCTATAATAGCATGTGAATACCTTCATCATATATTTTTTTAAAACACTGAATCATCCTGAATTACCATAAAAATTTATTGATTACATTTATGCTCCCTTATTCTTTATAGAATACTAGATATACTTCATCCATCCAAAAATGATGTAAACTCCAAAAATGATGGAATATACAAATCTTTAATTAGTTTCAAGGTAGTCATGAATATCCAATATAATTTACCCAAATAAACCATATCTTATTTCAAAATCAGTACCTCAAAATTAGGACCATATTAAGGTTTATCTTTCCTTCAACCATGTAATTTCCACAAAGTTTTACTCATTGTAGAGTCACTTTTCTTAGTACCATAAAATCTCAAATCCTCAATGAAATAGTACTACTGGACAATCCTTATTTATTTCTAGTACATCATTGATACAACACTTCAATGAAATAATTACAAAATTACAACAAAAAAACACTAGCCATTCCTCTTCATCTGTAGTAGTATCATATCATGACTATTATCCAATAGAATCATTTGCGACATCCTCTGATAACTGGGACATTGGTTTGTGTAGTGTCCAAACTCCTTGTAGATAAAGCATTGTACATTTGAAACCTTATTCTTACCCTTGCAGTCACGTACATGGTGTCCTTTTTCTCCACACTTATAACAAACTCTCATTTCTTTTAGGCATGTTCCAAGGTGTTTCTTCCCATAGTTATCAAACATGGGAAAATTCTTTTTTTCCCTCTTCCCTTTATCAATCTTTCTCTCTTTCATCCTTTTCTTCTCTTACTTCCCTTCAAAGCCATAGGGCTCAGTAAAATCTTCAATTATCTTATCAACACATGATATTATTTCTTCAAATGAAGATAATATGGGGGAGACTATTTCTCTTATAAATTATTGCTTAATACCATGAAATATATGATCCTTCTTATTCTTTGGATCATACGTATTACTGGAGTTCACATTCCTTCTACTGGGCACCATTTCTATACAATAGCATACACTAGGACATTTTATGAATTGCAATGAATAATTCCAAACTAGTAAAATACCAAACGCAAGTTGAACAGTTTATAGATATAATCTATAATCATAAAAATGTTTTCTTTGATTAAGTATATACTCATGAGCCCTTCATAATGGTTTGTAAAGAATATGATAATTATCCTAAGAATATCCACCGGGAGTGTCATAACCAAGAGTGTAGCAAGGCCCGTTGTCGTGCACCAGTTACTGTTCGTGTCTAGCTCAAAGAGGTGTTTTCGGGGTTTATCCCTAGGTACATCTGTGCTAGAGCTGCCTATACCTGCTCATATCCATACAATGATGTATTGCTCTGAAAACTCACAAAATCTCTATAATAACAAAATTATAGGAAGCTTATCTATACTAATACTCAATGTATATATTAGGGCCATGTGCTCTAATCAGAGTATATCTAAATATAGTTTCCAAGGATATTACTAAAATTCCTCTGATACAAACTGTTACGCCCCGACCCTAGTTACCCAGAGTCGGTGCATTATTTTAATACATTGGCATGATTACAAGGACTCAAGCCCCGAAAGACCGGTTAGTTTAACAGTGTTGTAAAAATAGATTACATACATGAATTTTACATTGCACTTCAAGACATAAAAAACAACATAAATAATCTTTATGAATTCCATTATTATCTTGGCTTAACACTACATATCAATCACAATACAATTCTTGGAATCCTGTAAAAATAAGACATAGAAAGGGGTGAGCTCAGATGCTTTGTATGGATAACAATATAGAAGAAACATTCATAAATAAGAATAAACATTTAAGGCAATGTATAACTAAAAAAAAGCCTTTTAAATTTGAACTTCAGCACAGTATGGAAGAAATAAAATTAAATAATGCCATTTACTTATTCACGTGGACATTATACTAGTCGAATAATCACATGCAATATCACTAACCACTTTCATAACGATGGAATGCATAATGCTGAACATTAATTTCTTTTTCAAGGCCTCATGGCATGACCTATGGGCTAACTATAACCGGAACCCAACCCAGAGTGCCTCTAATAACTGGACACCAACTCGGAGTGCCTCTAATATCCGGACACCAACCTAGAGTGCCTCTAATAACCAGACACTAACCCAGAGTGTCTCTAATAAATGGACACCAACTCAGAGTGCCTCTAATAATCGGACGCCAACACGAAGTGTCTCTAATAACCAGACACCAAACCGGAGTGTCTGGTTTAACCGAACCCCAACCCGGAACATACTAGTCCAACACATTCATCTTAATAAGAGGATGAAATATAACATAAACATTCGTATTAAAACTAGAATACTGAATGCCAAAACATTAATCATAAACCATTAATAGCATAAAAATAACTCATCCATAGTCAAACATATCACAAAACCTTAAATACAATATGGATTATTTTTATCATAATAAATCAACTACAAACAATTGTAAAATTTATCAAAGGAGGTTGACATAGATGAAAATGATTTGTAAAACTCTTTGAGTTAAATTCCCCTTTTTCATGAAAACATTTAAATGTCATACAACTTAGACAAGAAGTCATTTAATGACATTTTTGAATCAAAGTATCCCATTCAACATTGAAACATTAGAAAGGAATTAACATTTTAAAAACATTCATGTCCATATAAATATATCCTTAAAAACCATTTTGAAGACATGGATACTAATGAGAAAGTATTATAAGAATAAGTATTTAAAACACTTGAAATGATGTTTTAGTAAAAAGGACCCATAAAATAATACCTTTGAAAACTCTTTCATTAAACATGTACATGGATAATAAATACATAAAAACAACCTTGGATAATAAAGAGATTATGAAATTAACTCTTACCAAATTGGTAAATTACAAAACATACAACCCATGAAAGACGTATCATACAATAAATATGTAAATACCCATAAATTATAGTGTAATACACAAAGAATAAAATTATGGGTAGTACATACACCACACAAAAGGTAATAGTGGCAATATGGCATGAATCTCACAGGAATAAAGAGTGAGATGAATACCCCTTACCTTGCACTTTCCTATAGTCGAGGGTATGTTTAGCCTCTTATATAAAGACTATAGTATGTTATTAAATTATACCAGAACCATATTTATATTTATGATATCATACATTATTAATTTATGAATTTATACTACCCATTTAATAATAATTTCCATGTTATATTAATATTTTGGGTAATAATCGCTTTTTTATCGTACATGCTTTAACTTGTTACTATTGATTGTATCAGTTAGATCATGATTTAAATACTTATATAATATAAAACATGATTTATATATCATATATATTTAGAATATAAAAACTTTATAATAGATTTATATATGAAATGGAAAACACCGTTTATGGAGATGGTAGTCCGAACGTACGCATACACACTGCTTATGTTTTCATATAGTATTGAACGAAAGTAAGTGAGTAAGATATATGTAAGTACATAAATATTTATATATATATAAATATATATATCTCTAGTAGCACTATTATTTCATATATTACATACTTATTAGTAATATATATTTTTTATAATGGTCGATGAATGGTGAACTTGGAAATGAATCTCATCACGTCGTGGAGACGGTAATCCGTACGTACGCACGAGCAAAAATATCATTCTTTTGATATTAATATAATCAGTAATTTGATATTATATAATTTATACAGAATAATTATCATGTTATATTTATTATTTACATGAATAATACATCATTATTATACACATCTAAATAATAATATATCGAATAACAATTACACCATGACGTGGAGACGGTAGGCCATACGTACGCACGTATGGTGACATGTCATTAAAGAGATGGATAGAATAATGAATTTGGTTGTTCCATATTTATAATAAAATCATATTATATAGAAGATACTGGAGTTATTATTTTTGAAAGGGAATAACAAAGAAGAAGAAGTTGAAGAAGAAAGGAACTTGAAAAAGGGTGGTGAAAACATTACCTCTTCTTCGGGTTCTTCCTTTTGATTTGATCAAAATGGATCTTTAGGTATGATTTATGATCAAACTAGGTCCTCTTGGTTTAAGTGATGGAATTTGAGAGAGTATTTGGGCAGGGGTTGGCCGATCCAAAAGGCTTTGAAGGTGTGAAGAATTGGATAGAAGTTGGGTCCTTTTATAAGGGGGAGGAGGAGCTCTTTAGGAAAAACTTAAGGTATTAACTTATTATAAATTCATATTCGGTTTATAATGGCTCCAAAGTAGATTATTCAATGTATATGATGAGTATGTGTCAAAATCCTTTCATCCAATAGATTTTATACAGGTTTGGGGCATTATATTAACCTTATCTTTTAGTTTTAACTCTTAGTTAAATAGATTGACATTTACCATGTCACTTTGTATTTTTATATTATATAGTTAATAAACTTAATATATACATCCAAGTGACCCCAAAGTTGTCAACTAATGATACACCAATAATTATATATGTCCTTTGGCAGAACCATAGATTTTTAGGAATATAATATAAATTAATAATATAATATTTGTTTTAAAAATTCATTTATCTCAATTTTGACACTACTCAATAATTGATTTTTTTGAAGTATTAACTACATTATTAATTCGAAAAAAATTCATTTCTGCAATACTAAAATTTCATATTAACCAATAAAATTCGTTTATGTCCTCAAAACATTCAAATTATATTTATTTTAAGATTTATAATACCAATTATTTGATTATTTCTATAACAGGGAACATATTACATCCTTATTGTGTCATATATATTTTTAATTTTTCAATGTCTAAAAATTATAAATAATATAAAATTATGTAGGAAATCCTTTTATCTTTCTAATTAATATTTATAATCGAAAATATAACATATATAACACTATGTAAAAATTGTTTTTCTAAAAGATATAAGCTTATGTCATTTTTTTATTTACTTTAACTTAATTAATATAAAGTGTCGCTATCACCTACAAGTGGCTCCATGGGGTTCAAAAATCAACACAAAGATGCCCATGGTCGGACATGTATCCAAAAATAAGGCTAGGACATGTTTTAGGGTAATTTATTATTATTATAATATTATTGTTTACCCTTATTTACCGGATTTACCCTTTAACCATGGTAAATAAAATATTTACCGAAATAATTATTCCAAATGTCTAAAAATAAAATTTAACTATTTACACAATTTGGACATACTGATTCAAAATATTGAATTCATTTTTCCAAATTAAGAACACCTAAGTGTCATAAATTAATTTAAAATTAATTCCCGCTATCAAAATAAAATGTGTGTTTTTAAAATATAATAACTATCAAAAGATTGACACTTGTTTATGTCTGGTTTAATTGTGAAATTATTTCCAATGACCAATACTGTATTAAATGGTAAAAATATATTCCATGTATACTTTAAAACCACTCAAATTCATAATTTATCACTATCAATTATTTTTATTAAAAATGTTGTTTTTAATTAAAATTTAGTAATTTTCACTATTCATCAAAATATAAAAGTTATCCGAAAAGTACCAAAATTTCACCCCAGGGTAAATTCGATATTCCAAATCAAAAAATGAATTCCATTTTGAGGGATAAAATTTATTAAATTTGAAAAAGTAGATATTATATTTATAACGGCTAGTTTGATTGGTTGTAGTGTGTGTTAGAACTCGAAGTCGCGTACAACACACGCTACTATATTATTTAAAGAGAAGCGTACTGTGGAAGATTGGGGTGTTACACTATAATAGTTTGATCTCATTTCTAGGATATCAGTATGATCTGATCACCACATAAACACACTCACACATATAGACCAAGGTAGTAAAGCATTTATTTCCTATTATATCATTAAGTGTCCATAGTCTGGAAGACTTTTAATGTTGTTAATAAGTGGCCTTAGCATTCACACAATATAAATATAGTTCAATAAGTCGCCTTAACATCTGCACAGTTTTAATATTGTTAAATATATAGCATCAACATGATCACACATTTAATATAATTCATTAAGTGGCCTCAATATGTGCACACTTTTAATATAGTTCACTCAATGGACTCATCATGTGCATGATTTTAATATATGGAAGGGGTAAAACTGCCTCCCATCCATAGTCATTTAATATAATGGCATGGGGTAAATTGGCTTCCATCCTATGGAGATAATAGTTCATTATGTTGCATCAACATGTGAACAATTTCGCTATAGGCTTGGGGAAAATTATATCCCTTCCATGGGAGATAATAGTTCATTATGTGGAATCATCATGTACACATGTTTGATATAGGTATAGGGTAAAACTACCTCCCATCGTTTGAAGATAATAGTTTATTATGTGGAATCAACATGTGTACAAATTTAATATCAACATGGGGTAAAACTGGATCCCATCCTTAATATATAATAGTTCATTACCATAATTATAATATAATGCATTAGGAAAAATTTCATATACATCTTTTATAGCCATACTATATTACATATAGCTACATCATTAAATTTTATACTTAAGGAAAACCATTTTAATCATTTCACTTACAACATTAACATAGTGATTACTCTCATTCTAATCATTCACTGAGGAAAATAATTCTCACGTATACCTTTTTCAATACAGCTTTCCATCCCTAGGGATGCATTTATCTTAACCCTTTAATATAAGGAAAACAATTCACTATGCCCTAACCATTTTATGTGACGATTTCCATTTAATGTATGTTCCTTCTTCAAGGTCATCTCATCCAAATCTCCTAGACATAGAAAATCGGTTTTTGGGTTTAAATATGATGGTTATTCTATTCATAGGATCCCACTATATCATTTATGTGATCCTAAACATGTCTATTTAGTTACCATATCTTCATGTACATTTCATTTAATGGTTAAGAAAAAACTTTTTAGGTTTTTATTGAAAAAATCATAGACAATAAAGAGGTAACTCATTTGGGAGCATTCATAAGGCATGTGTTCTAAAACATCTTCATACAAAATATGAATTAAAGGTATAAGAAAATAATCATGTCTAAAGTGAAGGGAAGAATTTTTGTCTTCTGCATTCTTTTTCACTTAAAGACAGCACACCACCGTTGGATGGTTTTTTATTATAAAATAATTATATTCTTACCAAGCATTGTATTTGTATCATGAGAATGAATCATTTCCTAGCTAAGCAGTTCAATATGTTAAATCATAATTAACAAGGTAAATAAATAAAACATTGATCATACTTAAATTAAAGGGGAAGGATATGAATCCTACCTCAGGTTGGAACCAAAGAGAGTTGTCAACTCTTCTCCCTTTAATACCAGATGATTCTTCTAACCTTTCACGCTCATATATTCTTATAAATAAATATATAAATATATATATATATCCTTAATCAAATTCACATTATTCCTAATTCCCTAAGGGAACATGTACAATAATGATATTTTTTATCTTTACCAACCTATATATATGAGCATAGTCCTTAAAATAAGATCCAAACTCACTAAAAACAAATCTGGAAAATCAAAACAACTTATGGTACTAAATTAAAGAGGTTCAGAACATAGAATAAGGTGTAATCCCTCATGATAGATGCATGTGACATACTAATTCTACCCAATCCTCATTGCTTATGGAAGTGGTTGGTGGAACATGCAAGAAGAATACCCGAGGATGCTTTCACATGACCTATATATTGAAGAACCCCAAAAATCTGGCTTAAATCCAAACCCATAGGTCATGACAAACCAAGATGCAAGACGTAGATACCCAAATAAATTGAGAAACATATAGAGTAAGGAATAGAGTAGTTTACCCAGGTGATCCAATGAAGAAAATGTGAAAAATCATGAGAAATTTCATCAGGAGAGGAGGCCGTAGAGAGGATGGATACATGTCAAAGGGGAAACTCTTTTTGGGGCGCTTCTTCGTGGGTGTAGAAATATATGGGTTATGGAGTGACATATTATAGTTTTTAATTTTAATTTATTTAACTTCATTAATTCCATAAAAATTAAGACACCACATGGGTTGGTCTTCAAAGTTAGAGAAAACCGTGTGCCGACTATGAGGACCCCTCTGCTAAATATATTCTGATCTCAAGGGGTATGAACACAGTTTCTAAAACCATGCACATATCATGAGAAACTCATATATCAACTTAAATAATGTCACATCGTTATCTTTATTGGCCCGTATTATTTTAGACACATCGTGCACCCTCTGTAGTTTTCTAAAAACCTTATTTTTTGGGTCTGATTCTTTTGAAACTCTTTAAGGCACCATGGTAACTTAACAAGAATTCAACCAAATCCAAATAAATCACTTATTAGTGTTAAAACATAAGAAATTTAAATAGGATAAATTTTTTTAAAAATGACCCATTCAGTAATTGAAAATGTTCAAAAACCGTATCTTTTTAGTTCGGCTCAAAATTAGGATCAATACAAATATTATTTGAGATTTTATTTCATAAATTATTTTTATATTTTAAATATTTTTTTTATAAAATTGGAAAAATATAATTTTAAAATATGTTAACTAAAAAAATGAAACCGTTTTTAAAGAAATATAGTTTTAAACATATATATAGATTCAATAACATCTCATTACTAAAAAATAGATGAATATTAACATATTTATATAAATATATAACATATAAACTTTATTATAATAATTCACTAATAGTGAAGAATTTTATTATTAAGATAAAAAAATTGTTCTCATAAGAATAGTTTTTCCAAAAAAACATTTAATTTACATTTAATTATTTTGTATTTTCATTTATAATCAATTGATAACCAATGAATTTATTTTACACATGTTTAAAATATTTAACATTCATAATATAGTTTTACATATTCATACCCACCAATTTAATGATTAGGTTATAATGATCATTTTGAAATAGTAATATTTTCAGGGTTTATTTAGTCTTGGTATTGTGTTACTTATACACCATCGATCATAATTTTTGTATTATATATTAGAGTGTTATATTATTATCCCCTTTAATTAACCAAATTCTAATAATTTTATCTTAATCTTGGTAAAAAGGTTTTTATATAAAAAAATAAATTTCTTGAAATTCCAAATCAAAATAAGGGATAATAAAACTTATCCATAAAAAGAGTGAAAATGAAATTTAAGAGTCATAAAATAACTAGGTTTCTAAATATGAGAAAATATGTGGGATTTTAAAATATATATATGGAGGGAAAAAATTATGTCCAAATAATTATGGAGGGTGATATAGATCATTAATCACTATAATGTGAATGGTCAAGAGAATCATAAAAAAAAGAAAACTATAAACCAATGAGGTTTGAAAAGAAAAATTGATTCATGAAAATGACATTAATAAGATAATATCTTTTTTGTTTCAATATCCTTTTTCTTGATTTTAGGAATTACATTAGTTCATATACAAAATAGGAGAAAATTTACATACTTTTAATGTTTAATTCCTTTCTTTAAACAATTTTCATTCCAAAGTTATCTTTTCTTTCAAACGATGAGTATTCATGATGGAAATTTTTACTCCCTATGTTGAAAAATATATTTCATAATCCATTATATTATATAATTATATTCTACATATCCATAAATATTATCATAAAAAATATTTATCATAGGGTAAACAAATAGAAAATTCATAATTCCTCAAATGATGAAATAATATGATTACATTCAAAATTTTTTTGATAATAAAAAAGTTTCTACTCTAATCCCTGTATCCAAAATTACAAAAATAAATGAAAAATTAAATAATGTTTTTTATTAAATGTTGATCTTATAAATTTTATCTTAAATTCCAAAAAAATTTAATTCTAATATTTTAAAATAATCATCCATTTCGAATCTCCTGTTAAACGTAATGTTAAAATATATCTCTTCCCAAAAAAGAATCTCCCAGAATACCATGATAAATAAATTTATAATATTATAATTTTTGAATTTATGAAATGTATCATAAATAAAATTCAAAAACTCACCTAAAAGGTAATCATTAACTTGACCATAAATATCTCTAAAAATATAGCCTTTCTAATAAATAAGTTTTCAAACATCATCATTATCTATATTTCACTATCTAATTTACTTATAATATAATTATATACTAACACAATTTGGTATTTGATCCTCAATAGATTATTATTTACAAAATGATGTAGATGTATTAAATTATCTCAAAAATAAATTACTTGAATCGTTAACATTTGTATATATGCCATGGAATATATGATAAAAATTTAATGTATAAACCCATTAAAATATACATAACTCTTAAGTTAAACCCACATAAAGATTTGTATTATTCAAAAAAGTAACAAAATATATATTAAGAAAAAACTATTGAATATATTCCATAATCCAAAATGAAATAAAATTCATCAAATATGACTTAAATATAATTGTCATCAGATCATCATCTGATTTATTAAAACAATTTAATTCTTCAATTAATTTCAAATAAATTTTTTTTAATTATGAAAAAGTACATATCATGGTATATCATTCCCTTAATAACATGTTTACAAAAAATATCAAATTAACACTAAAGAAATTTTTTTGAATATCTTTACCATTCAACATATGTTTTTAAATCGTGAAATAAAAATTATTGTGGAATAATACTTAGTTCTTTCATGATTCTTATAACTAAAATAAAAGTGGTAACAATACATATATAACTAAATTATAAAATCCAAATACATAAATACTTCAGTTATATATCATTAATTATTGGTGTATCAAAGGCATTTCCTTGGTCTATGAGTTTTCCTCATCAAGAGGGAATTTAACCCAAAAATTCATAGGGTCACCAATCATAAGACAATGAACTATAAATTTATCTATAGGATGAAATTTAGTCATCTACACTAAAATCATAATTTTTATTCATCAATGAATTTCTCTATGAAATTTTTTTCTACAAAAACCAAATTTTCTTATTCCTCTAAGAAATTTTCATGGGTACCTATTTCAACATTTATCACATGAAGTAAATTGATTAATTTTTCTTGAATTGACTCCCCTACTCATGTTATTAGAGGATTGCATCAATCTCTTATTGTTTAGGTATGATAGCTAGTTATATAATATTTTTTTAATGATATACCATGGTAACTGAATATGTATAATCATAATATCATTCACATCAATCACTATCCCATTTGGTTGCTTAGAATCACCATATTTTCCATCAGATTAAACATTATCATCATTTCTCCTGGTTCCAAACATTAACAAAAACCAATAATCATGTTCTGATTAAAAATAACCATAATTTAAAACCATATAGTCATGAAAAAATAATTTTATATATATAAAAATCATGTGACATTTTAAATATATGACTCATTAGTGTTTTCCTAGAATATACATGATCATTATCTATTCAAATAATTCATGATCATCCATAATGAAAATCTTAATTATGCCATGAAAATATTATAGGAGTGTAAAAATAGAAGAAAAATTAGGGAACACTCACTATGAACTTAAATGGTGGACAATATATACCCAATACAAATCTTCTTGTGGTTATTACTCCTAGATACATAATTTATAAAACCATATCAACATTTGGTTTCTAATTATGGATTAATTACCATGGATACCACATAATATGTTCCTTACAAAAAAATTAGGATATTATATTATAAAAAGTATTATCATTAAATTAAATTATAAGGATATATTTTCTAATCAATGTTTAACTAAATATATATCCCATGGTTTCTACTAAACTTCCTATGAAACTAGATATAAATTGCTCAACCAATGTATTATTAGATTAACTTGTTACTTTATGACATTGAATGTAGATATAAGAAACTACATCCCGGGGGACCGAATAGTTTAATTTACATGGAAAACTAGATACATACGTTAATTTTATATTATATTTTAGGACATAAAGAAAAATCATATTTTCAATGTGAACAATATTATTTCCTTTATCACATTCATTAATATCATTCACAATAATCTTTCAAGAATCATAGAGAAAGAAAATATAATAATGAAATGGGATTATATTCTTATCAAAGGGAATTAGGGGGGATATTAATGATCATATAAATATAATATACAGACAAGGGGATGATAACACGATCATGAAATTTCAAATATATGATCTTCATATCCTAGAATATTCAAGTACTAAATCATGGAAATTCAAAATTATTTAATTATAATAGAACTAATGAACATGATTTATGAGAGCCTAATAATGTCATAAGTCATAGTTTTTTGGAATAAAAATTAAAACAGAAAACGTTTTGCTTTGTAATCAAGGACTAATACTGATAATATCATAAAATATTTGGTTCACTCTCTAGACTATCATAGTTTTCATGGTTCACTCTGAAGATGATGATAATTAAAAAAGTGTAATACTAAACTTAGTTTTTAACCAATTCCAGTCTTGTTTATCTGATGACATATCCTTATTTATCTGTGAAATGTATGTATATATAATTTTAAGAAAACAAATTACATAATTTATGTCATAATTATATGTTCCATAAGTTCACAAACAATAATTATATCAATACCAGTGAAAAAAACACATTTCATAAGAATTTCATAATGGAAAACCCATGTAAAAAAATGGGTTTCATAAACTTCGTGTAATAATAATCATAACCCATCTAGATAAGGGATAATGATTATATCATTGTATAGTATACATATTAGTGATTAGTTATCATAAAAGTATTCCATATTAGATAAAAAAATTCATTTAAATAATCACACTGAACATTTACTGAGGAAAATATCCTTTTAATTTTAAAATCACTTCAATATAATTTTGAATTATGTGAAATATTGTGGATACCATTTATTATAAAATACCCTTGGAAACAAGTAAAGTAATATTTCAATAATTTAATTTTTATGAGATAATAAAATTTCATTAATTTCATATAAGTTAATATAGAGCATTCCATTCATTATTTTGAAAAAATTTCATATAGTAACTCATTCAGAAACATCAATGTAAATTTATTTTTAAACTAGTTAAAATAAATAAATAATGGGTACCAATATCATTAAAAAATCACAGTAATATATTAAAAAATTCTTGAAATCATATTTATAAAACATGTACATGGAAGAAAATGGATTATTTTTCCAAAAAGATAAATAATATGATGTTTCTTTAGGAAATTATTTGGTTCATTCAACTCTTAATGATTGAAATATAAAATGAAAATATGAAAAATATGAAAATAAAAAAATTATAAATAAAATTAATTTATTTATTGAGAGGTAGAAAATGAAATTTTTTCATCCTAAACATAATTAGAAATAATTTTAGTAAACAATGATATTGTAATAAAAATCCCGGGTTCATATTACTTTTTAGATGTTCAAACATTCAGTATAATAAATATAAATTTATTATTAACATATTAAAAAAATTATTATATATATATATCACTATATATGATTTACTTATAATATTTTATCCCCATTTTATTAATAATTACATATTGAAATCAATATTCAATTCAATATCTAGTTTATCTATAAATAATTTTTTTGGTTTAGCAGTATCAGCCCTTGTAATTTTATCATGTTTCCCAAATATCAAAGATATAAATAGTGATAAATATATCATATAGATTTTATAATATTCATATTTATAATAATATATAAAATTTATAGACCAAAAATGAATTAAACTATTCATGAAGACGATATGTTATATGTAGGAATAAACGTAGTTTTAAATTTTCAAAGGATTAGAAAAAGGAAAATAATAATTGAAATTAAAAAATTATTATAAAAAAACTTATATAATATATATTCATATTATCTATCCTTATTAACATAAATATCCAAATAAAACAAAAAAAATCACGTCACTTCGTAGAGGTGGAATTCAACATGCACACATTAGTTATGTTATCAATTTCATAAAATTTGGAATGTAAGAAGGATGATGGGATATTATAATTATAGAAGTGTAATAATGTAAAAAATAATAAATATGTATTAAAACCATAATTATTTCTAACTATGAAAGGAAATGATAGATAAAAAATTACATCAGTTCACATGTCAGTAGTCTGTCATACGCCCAATCGATGGTTTCAATTTCTATTTTATGGAAAATGAGAACTTTATAGGTAAAAAAAATAAATAAATGCACATTATATATGGAAGATAATTATTTTATTATACTATAACATTTGAATATGATTTTTACGAGGTAGAAGAGGAAATAAAACAACAACTCTTATTTAATATTGATACATCTTCTTTAGAAAACATCTGAAAGTTTATAAAAAATTTGTCCTAAGAAGATTTATAATAAAACAATGGAAATTGGGATGTATTAAGTATATAAGGAACTTATTTTGGTAGAAAATTTTAATAAGGTTCAGGAAGTGTGATGAGAATAGGGGAGGAAACATCAATTTAGAAGTAAGGGGGGGGGGGAACTTTTGTAATGTCTTAATGTATTAAATTAATATAAATTATTTAACATATTTCAATTGTTAAAAACTAATATAATTAAAATATAGTATGACAATTGGTTGAAATAATTTAATACTAGGTGAAATGAACAAGTTTATATTAGGTTTTTATCATTACCACATAGTTTTAACCAACGTAAATCTTTTTTGATAGTTACCATGGTAATAATGTTTTTTACTCTTTAGGGAAATGGATATTTATTATAAAAGGATTATTAGAAACTAAAATTACCATGTTTAATAATTTCAACCAGATAAAACCTCTATTTCTTGGAATATATGATTATTAATATTTTATATTATTTAAAACATATTAACTATTATAAAATATAAAAAATATAATTTTTGGTACTATTAATTTTAATTTTATTTTGAAATTAACATAGATAATCTAAAATTATAATATAATACTTTCACACATCACTAAAATATTATATTTATATATTATATTCAAAGAGAATAATTATTTATTATATTTATTTTAATTTTTTTTAAAATAATATAATTTATTTTTTCCATTAATAGAATTAATAATATATGAGTGTTGTATATGAATTTAATATAGTTATTCCAATAAAAAAATTATAAACAAATTAAAATGACAAAGAAAATTACGTTGAAAATTAAGACTCATAATCAAGCATGTATTGTTTTTTATCTTTTTCACAAAATATTATTCTTATAAAAATTAATATAGTGGAATTTGTGTCCTTATATTTAAAATAAATACTATAATGGTTAAAATAAAATAAATATGTAACCATGTGTCCATATATGATATATTTGGATATAAATATCGAGAATCAAATTATCCAATAGAATAAATTCCAATGTTAAGGTAATTTTTTTTGTCTTCATCATATTATTTTTAACCGTAGTTTTGTGATTTACCCTTACCGTCATAATAAATATTTACTATAGTTACTTTTTGTAAGGACTAAAAATTATGTTGAATATATTGAATGATATAAAATATTATTTTTTATAATATGAAATACTTTTTATGAAATTATTTTATCATAATTGGGAGAATTTAATTTAATCCTAAACAAGTAAAGGAGATGAAAAATAGTTTTCCAAATAAAATGTTTCCTTAAGTATAAAAAGATGTTATATAAAAATTCAACAAAAAATTAATTAAAATTACCATAATATGATTACCAATAAAAAAAATTGGTTTAATTTTAAATTTAATCAATTTAAAAATAAATTAGAGGATTGTAAATTCTTTAAACTAAAATAATTTTTTAATAAATTTAATATTTTAAAGTATCTGTAGAAAAATTAATCTTTCAAAAAAATTTATGAAATATTTAATATATGATAATTTATACAGAATTACTTCAAAATTTAAGATCATTTTTTCGTACAAATATTTTAAAATTGGAAAAAAAGTAATTTCAAATTAATTGTGAAAAACACAATAAAACTATTTTTTTGAAAATATTTATTTTTAAACAGAAAACATGATTTATTATTATCTCATTTATTGAAAAAAATATCATGTGATTATTGTAATATTTGAATAAATATATAATGTACATATTTTATTAAAATCATTCAGAAAAATTAATTTATTTAATTTACTATGATAAAAATTAATTGCACACATAAATATATCCTAAAAACATTTCTTTTACATTCAAATGTATTTTACATTTATTATAAATTTATAAAAAATAAATTTATTTTATAAATCTATAAACCAATTAATTTTCATAATTTAGTCATTCCTATTTATACAAGCCAATTTAATGGCTAGGTTATGATGATCATATTTAGATTTTAGTATTATAATGTTCATTTGGTCTTAGTGTTAAAAATCATTTGAATTATAAATCACTGTTTTATTTTATTAAAAATCTAAGGGTGTGAACATTTTCCCCACCCCTTAATAAATTATATCTTCATAATTTGAACTCAACCTTTGTAAATAAGGGTTTCTCCTTGGAAAAAACATTTGTTGACATCCCACAAAATATCAAGGGTTAATAAATATTTCTCATAGAAAGAAGGAATTGAAAACATGAAATACATCACATTACTATCTTTCAAAATAGTATAAAATTTTTGGGAGGTGAAAATACTGACATAAAGAAAAATTTTAATCTCTAAATATTTCTGGATAGTGATAATGATTAGTGATCAGAAAATAATGAATGATCAGTAGAAAATTATTTACTACAAAACTATATACATATAATCTATGACAAAGAGCATAAATTATTCAGAAATGAATGGAATAAGAATGAATTTTTTCTCTAGATCATTTTCCTAGAGTTTAAAAATTAATTTACAATATAATAAAAGAAAATATGGTGATATAATTGCAGTAATGTATAATTTCAAACTTCAATCAATTTCACAATATCAAAATTTTTATTTAAATGGAGTGTTTTCAATAATAATTTTATTTATAATGATCTGAAATTAAATTCATAACCCACAAAAGGATATAAATATAGTCTTCATTCCATAAATTTTAACTATAACCTAATTGATATCATAGGGTTAGATAATATAAAAAATTTATAAACCCTTTGATGATGAAATAATATATTTATCTCTAAAATTTATATAATAATAAAAAATCATAAAATTTTCCCCGACATCCAAAAAGAAATATATAACATCAATATTGAAAAATTATTTTCCTAAATAGTAATCTAATAAATGTAATATTACATTTAAAAAATCTAACTGAATTATTCCTAGGTAATATTTCATGTTAAATCACATGTTAATCCTAAGGGTTACATATATCTCAACCCAAATAATAGTCTTCCAAAATAAAATGATAAATCACTATATAATATTATATTTTTGTCAATTTCACAAAAAAATATCATAAATCAAATCACAAAACTATTTAATATGGAAATAATTAGCTTTAAAATATATATCATTGAAAATATCTTCCTCTTATTGAATAACTTCTCCATAATAATGATTATTCATATATCGATATCCAAATAACATAATTTCAAATCATATAGTTACCTAACATCTTATTAAAACTTAAATAGTGTATTCTTCCCAAAAATAAAACACCATGTCCACTATTTTAAAAATACAAATGTTTAAAACCAATAAAGGGGAATCTATGTCTTTTAACGTATAATCAACCTTATACATATAAACACATTATTGTATATAAAACACTTAAGTTAATCTCACTGAAAGACATATATTCTTCCAAAAATTAACACATTTTTATTAATAATTATAAATTCAATAAATTACATAGAGCTCAAATTGAAATAAACATCATCTAGAATAACCTAAATCACTTTTTTATCCAATCAGTATCCAATTTATTTCATTAATTTTAAAAATATCCTTTTCCCAACTAAACATTATTTACTAAAAAACTCATATATTAAGGTTGATATATTCCTTTATCATTAGTTTTCATAAAAACATCAATTTAAAACTAAATAAAAATTATTGGTTATCAGTACCAATAAACATAAGTTTTGGAATCCTTAAAAAATATTATGGAACACTCCATTTATGTTTGATGATTATTATTACCAAAATAATACTGATAAAAATTATTCTATACCATAATTATCATATATTAATAAATAAATACTTCAATAATCTCAATTTAATGACTAGTATAACATAAGTCATGACTTTTTTTGGAGTAAACCATTGTAAGATGTAACTGACATATATAATTCCCCAGTTCCTCAAATTTAATAAAAAATTTATAAATAGATATTTAGGATGAAATTTATTTCACTTCATTTCATTCTTCAGTTTTACCCATAAATTCATTGATCTTTGACCATAATTTCTATGCATAAAATATTTTCTTATTCATTTGATACATTATTTTGAGTATATCATTCAATATTTTATGTATAATGGAAATTATTCCTTCTATTCCTTAATGGTATCCAACATGTGAGCTTGTAGTAGACTCCATCCATCTCATGATTGGTGTGTTAGAGTGTTTGTTTAGTTAAAGGTTTATAATCAATTATCATGAGAAATTATTCAGAAAAATAAAATGTACCTCCATTTCAGTCACTATCCCATAATGAATATCTGAATCACTATATTTTCCATGACATTCAGCGTTAACATCACCCCTCATGTTTTCATCCATTTAATAAAAAAACAATGGCGTGACTAACAATAATTATAATAGAAATCCATATAATCATAAAAAATAATTAATATGTTATCTAAATCATGACACATTATTTTTAATCTATTCCACTTTAGTATTTATATAGGTTATTAAAAACACAATCTATTGTAATAATTTTCAAATGGTTATTATATAAAATGGTAATTTTCTATGAATATTTATTAATAGTGTAAAACTAGTTGGGTAGTATGGGAACACCCACAATCCACTAGAATTATGAATGAGGTATACTCAAACTAAATCTTTTCTGTGTAATTACCCATAACACATTTGTGGTAAAACCACACCAACTTATATCATCCATACATGGATCTACTTCCCATGAAACTACATAATCTCTACCATACCAGAATATTATGATTTAAAATTATTCTTAGACTTATCATCAATGTCAGTAATAGGGTAATATTACCTCATATATGCTTTCCAAAATCCAATCCACATGGATTCTATTACTCATCCTATGATACCAATTGTGATGATCATAACCCAATTAATCTATAGCCCATGGTTACTTCATTACATCAGAAATTGAAAAAAGAAACTACACACCAAAGGAGAGAATAGTTTAGTAGTATCGAAAAATTTGATACATAATTTAATTTCAAATTGCAATTGAAGAATTAAAATATAAAAAATTATTTTCTTTGATCAAACCATTATTACCATTATTATATCAATAACTATCAATTTTTATACACTTTTCGACATCATAGGGAAATTAAAAAAAAAATCTAAAAATGGGTGCGCTCAGATGCTTAATGTTGGTAAGAAGATATTATTCAATGATTAAATAAAAATAAAATTCAAATAAGGGTATTATTAAATGATAATGACATTTGAAAACTATACCTGTCATCTCATAGAAGAGTTATGGAATAAATCATGTAAGATCATAGGACATGTATCATAATGGAATTAATGAATATGATCCATGAGAGGATAAAATTTGAATAAGTCATAGATTTTTGGAATACACATAATCATTTGAAATAATTTAATTTGTTTTCAATGATTTTTATTAAGACAATAATAGTGGATTGAGTCTACTCCCCAAAGTAGCGTATAAATGACAGATTCTCCCAAAACAACCATTGTGGAAAAAGTCCAATTCATTATTAGATCCAGTCCATATCATATTCTTCTTAATCTCATGAGATATCCATATTTAAGCAATTAAATAAAGGGATATATAATTTAGATACCAAAAATAAAATATCTAATATCATACATATATATAGAACAAGATCATTAATCCTTTGTCATATGGAAACCCATATAAATAAAATAATTTCAAAATAATTTATTCATGGCATAACCTATGGAAAATAAATGAGTTTCATATGAATATTTTAATCATAATTTGACACCATTAAGAAAAAGGATAAGGATGGTTTTTTTGGATAATATTCTGAGTAATGACTTTTTAATATCAAAGTATGGTAATTTGATGTAAAATTCTATTAAAATATTAGAATAAAAATTTATTGAGGATGTTAACCATTTTATTTTGAAATAATTTCTTTAAATTGAAAAAATTTCAAAAATAAAAATATTTTTTTAGAAAAGAAACTTGGAACCATGTAAATGAATTTTTGAATAATTTAATGGTTAAGATGTTAATAAATAACATTTACGTTTTATTAGTTAAAAAAATAATCCTTCTACACTTCCATAAAAATGTAAAAAGGTACCTCAATTAGAAAAAGATTTGAAGATTTATTTTTGGAAATTTTTTACAAATAAATCATTTAAAAAATTACATTAAAAAATCCTCGTAAAATAATAAAAACACACATGAAAACATTTTTTTTGAAAACATGGACATGGAAGAAAAATTATGTTCAACCGAAGAGGGAAAAAATATATATAATGTATAAAAATTATTTGTGTCTATTAGATTTTTTAAGAGAGGAAAATGAAAGAAAAAATATAATACTTCTAAATAAATATATGAGAATAAAATTAATGAGTGTATTTTGAGTTTTAAAATTAAATTTCTTCATTGAAAAAATAATCATAAATAACCCTATAAAACAATCAGATTTTAACATTAAACCCTTATCCCAGGTTTAAATTCTGTCTTTTGTGTTCAAAAATAATATATAATAAGAAAATTTCTATTTTAAATATATTATATAATATTAATTATATATATAATATTGTACATTATTTAATTATACTCTTTTATCACCTGTTTATTAACAATTGTTTGTTGAAATCACTGTTCTTGGTAGTAATTGCTTTGTTTTTTATTTATGTTTTAGTTTCAGAGTTTCATTTATTATTATTTGAATAGGTTTACATAATATCCATAATATTAATAATGATATAAATTTCATATATATTCATTATATATTATTTTAGAGTCATCCATATAATTTATATATAGGAAAATAAATTATACCTTTCATGGAGATAGTACACTATACGTACATAAGAACATTGTTTTCATTATTTTGTGGGATTGAAAAAAAGTTTATATGTAATTAAATTTTCCAGAATCACTATAATATCAAATATTTCAAACATATTCATTTAATATATCCTTATTACCATATATGAAAAAATTAAATGGAAACTGAATCGCATCGCTTTGTGGAGGTGGTAGTCCACACATTCACACAAGATACATTTTAAATTTTCAAAATATTGGATGTTAAGATGGTCTATATGATATTATTATTCTATGTGTATAATTATTTCATATATTTAATACATATATATTAAATACATAATTATATACTTTTATGATTGGTGGGGATTGAGAACGAATTATATTTTCTTGTGAGATGATATTCTTCTATACACATGATCAATTGTTTTCATTCCCATTTGATTGAAGTGGAGATAGATATAGGTTATATAATTAACATAATAAAATATTATTTTACGAGAGATAATTTTTTTTATTATGTTGTCATGTTTTAAAAAAAATTAAGTGGTTTGGAGAATAAATAAAACAAAAATGATCTGTTATGAATGATATATCTTCTGTGAAAGAACTCTTTAGGATTACAAAAGAACCATTTATTGGATGGTTTTATAACAGATATGGACTCTATAATATATTTAGGAATTAATGGATGTTTTTTAATGGATAGTTCAAAAAATGTTCATTAAATTGTGATGAAAATATGATAGGAGGTTTCTTTTTATTATAGTGGGGAGGTGAACTTTTGAAATTTCATAATGTATTAAATTGATATAAATTATTTTTCTTTCTAAAATTGGTAGAAATTGATATAATTACAATATAATATGATGATTGTCAAAAAAAATGTCATAAAATAAATATAGTAATTGTTAATATTAGGATTTTATGCTCATTTTTTTTCAAAACATTAGTCATTTTTCAAAATTAGAGTGATAATAATTTTTTTATACTTTAGGGGTCCAAATATTTAGAGTAAAAGAGAAATTGGATAATAAATCTAACAAGGATAATATTTTAAACTGTATCACAATAAATTTTATGGATAAATTATTTTTTGAAATTTTTTATAATTTAATCTAATATTATATAATTTAAGTAATCATTAATCTTATTTTCGGAACTATTCATTTAATTTGATTTTGAAAACATCCTCAAAATTGTTTAATTTTAATATATTCATTAAAAAAATAACTAAATGGATATATTTTCCTAAAACAATCATAGGTAATAATTTTTCATACAATTTATATTACATTGAATGTTTTAAAAATCATTTGTTTAGTTAATCCATTAATTAAAAAATTACTATATTTGGGTTACATAAGAATTTATGGAAATTGAATCGTTATTAAAAATTATAAATAAATTACCATTATAAATAAATTATATTTAAAATTAATATTTATAATGAATCATATATATTTTATTTTGGTCTCAAAAAATATTTTAGTTTGTAAAAATAACGAAAATGTCATTTTAGTCTTCATGTTTAGTTTAAATACTATGCAGGTAACAATCAACAAAATATTGAAACTAGTGGACATATTATAGATAAGTTGGTGGAAATGGAAAAAATATTGTAATATAATATGATAAGGTAATGTGTTTTGGTCATTTTGTTTTCTTCATCATATTATTTTAAACCGTAATTCCCATATTTATACTAACCGTGATAATGAATATTTATGATAGTTACTATTCATAATGAAAAAAAATTAACTTGACATTATTAACAAATATTAATTATGATTATTACTAATTTAGAATATATTTTTTCCAAATCAGTTCACATTAGTGGTAGTATTTAATATAAAATTAAACTCACAAATGTGTTTAAAGGAGTTTTTACAAAGAAAAATATTACATATATATAAAATGGCAGTAAATAAAAAACAACATAAAATGATTAAAATGGTCTAAAATGGATTAATAACAAAAAAATGGCATATTTTTACTTTTTTGGCCTTTTTAAAACAATGGTATCTCTTATAACATGATGTTAATTTTATAGAATTTTTCAATGTTCCTTATCCAGATATTAAAAACGGTGGTTTATGATTTTATAATATCTAATACTGATGAATAAAAACAAAATTATCATGATAATGGAATTAAGAAACTCTAATAAAAATACTTGTATGTTTCTCCCAAATCCAATATGTTCAATGTATTTTTTTGTTGTTTGATCCCTCCAATAGTTTTTGTTTCTGGTTTTGGTTTTATATAGTGAATTATGTTTTCTGTACTTTCTTTTCTTATTTTTTGTTTTTGGTATTGTGGTTTAATTTATTTACTCATGTTTGGGATATCACTCCATCCATAAATTGTTTTATTTTGAAAACATAAAAAATATATTTGTAGGGATCATATTATATGTTCTCAAAGACTCTTGAGTATATTATAATATTAATACTAGATGAAAATAAGGAAAAACTAATTGTTTATTATATATGGATTGTTTTCTGTAGGTTTTCTAAACCATGAAGCAATAATTATCCCTATTTTTAAATGGGTATATGATTTTAAAAACATTAAATTACTATGTTTATTATGATGAAATGTATTCATGTGATATAATTAGTCAATTTAAGGCATCATTTTCATATTTAACACCGAAAAATCCATCTCGGATTTTTTTAATTCTTTAACCAAATTAATTATGGTGTGTTCTAACATTTTAGAAATTATAAATTTATCTTCTGGAATTGCATTGTGAGTTCCCAAATTCAACAACGTACTATTACTAAAACTGACTATATTCTTATGAAATTTAGAAATAAAATATTACTATAAAAAAAATACTATCATCTTTTATGAACATCACACAAAAAATCCACAATATATTATAAATAAAACAAATTCACCGAAATATCCTTTTTGAATCTATATTTTTTATGTTCATAACCTCTATAGTCAGTATAAATATAGGATCATCATCCAAACTCCAACCAGTTATACTCTTATAGTTCCAAAACTATTTCCTATCATAACTACAACATGAAAAATCCTTGAATATTTTATTTTCATCCAGGATTAATTCTATTCAATTATTTCTATAAATATATAAAATTGATAATAAGTAATAGGTATATTAATTATAAACTCAATGTTATTAATGATTTGAATGAATTCTCAATCAAATATGAACAATTACGAGTCCCGTATAAGAAATTAAAAAATCATAACCATTTGTAAACTATTATTATAAAATTTTACCAGTTATGATCATATTTAAACACTATGAGTGACTCTCAACATATTGAAATACACTAAAGAGATTATAAAAGTCATTATAACTCAATTACAATCATTAGATTCCATAATGAAGTCCCTATGTGTTAATAAAAACAAAAAATTGCTTTCATTTAAACCCATACTATATAATTTCCATTGATTTTTCTATACTGAAATAATAATTTAGTTTTACATAAGATATTAGTTCCCCATCAAATCTATATGAAAAAAAAACTAACCCCAAAATCGGTCAAAGAATCCATGACTATTTTAATAAGAAAAAAACTCCAAAGGCATACTAAAAATGGTAAATAAGACCCTTAAAAACCATAATTATTTCATGAAACAAACATTACCTGTATTAAAAGATGTCAAAATAACCATTATTTATATGAATTGATACCAAATATCCTGCTTTGAAACGAGAATCACCAATCAAAACCAAGAGCAATCCACATTGACTCTCTAAACTAACATCGAACATATAAACTTATATTGATATCACAAATAAAAACCCACTACTAAAGACATTAATTTTCACACGGATTTTATAATCTTGACCGCCAATTATAATCTATTTGCTAAAAATTATCATCAAAACCATTTGATACAAAATGAACAATACCCAATACTAATTAATGAAGGGAAATGATAAAAATAATTTATATCCAATATAACCATTGATTTGAAATCACTCTATTTTTCTCCATTGACAAAATAAAAAAATGACATTAGAAACCAAGTATTTTTCTTGAATGGAAGACTAACCAAACTGAAAAATTATTTGAAAAAATGTAGCTCCACTTTATAAATAATTATACAAATAATGCTAATTGAAAATTTATTTTTTTACTAAAATAACTCTTTAGCACAAATTAATTTGAAATAAAAATAATATTTACCACAACAAATGAAAATAATTTTATATTATTTTTAAAAATTAAATAATGGAATTTTATTTGTATGAAACAACATAATGAATAAAAAATATCTGTTTTTAAAGAAAGTTTTTTAATAAAATATAAAATTTAAAAAATGAAAAGAAAATATTTATTTCAAAACCAAATATAAACGCAATAATTTTATGAAATACTCACACAATGCAGAACCATATATCACCCAACCGAAAATAAAAACCTAACTAAAATATACTATCAATTTTTTATTTAATATACAACTATTAAAATAATATTTTAAACCTAAATAATTTTTATCAAAAATATATATTTAAATAAAACGAAATATATTAAAATAATAACAATCCCTATTAATTTAATTGTTATTTTTGTTAAATCCCTTTTAGAATCAAAAAATTAGTTTCACCAAATAACTATATTAAAAAAATGAACCATTCTTATATCTTTAAAAATTATAACAAAAATCACAAAAAAAAAATTTACAATATAAAAATACGAAAAAACTCTAGTTATAAAATGAAACTACTTAAATAAATTAATATTTTTCAAAGAGATAAATATTACTCTATAGTTATTTACATAAATCAGATGTAAAAATATACAATCATAGTATTCTAAAAAGTGGACTGAAAAATAATGACCAATCATGACACTAGAAAAAAAACTATGTATCCATAGTTATAATGTTCATTAGTGATTTTTAAGTAATTTGAATCAATTTCAAATTTATTAATTAATAATATAAATCAGTAAAATTAATTTTTTTAACTAATCTCACAATAATTTTATAAATATTAATGAAATACTAAATTTATTATGAAAAATAATTAACCACACATAAAACAAAAAAAAATTGTAACATGGATTAAAAAATTGTTACAGATCCACAGATATAACTGACCAAAATAACTCAATCTTATGTCATAGTATATCTAAAATCATACTAAAATATGAATAGAATACAATTATATCTATTATTTATTGAAAAAACACATTTTTAAGGGGAAATCTAATTAGAAAATTTCCTTTAAAGTTAAATAAAACCTCACGGATCCTGAACTACACATGTAACTTGAGTATCACTATAAAGATGATGAAAATTCATGTTTATATTTTATCTCCCAAATTATGATTCATCCCATCTATATGACTACCATAAAATAACCTAACAAAAATAAGACTTTCTAACATTTCATCTTGATCTGGTTTTTCAAATTAGATACCATGATATGTCAGAACATTACATTGTACTATGTTCCCATCCATTGTTCACTAAATACTAAAATAAATAAATACAAGTATAAAATTATATCATAGGGAACTAATTACAATAAAAAACATAACAATTTGACACATATGAATAAAAAAACTAATAAAAACATGATTATTATATACAAAAATCATATATAAAACTATCACACTTTTCCAATACAATCATAGTCATGCTAAAAAATACAAAGACTAAATTATTCAAATTGTCACTTAAAGTAATATACACTATTCAACTGTGGTTATTTTTACCATTAACAATATCGCTCACCTATTAACCTATAAACCAAGATAACAACATCTACATATGCATCTGGGTGTACATGTAGATAGCGATTACAACCACTCAGTATAACTTACCCATTTGAATTCTCATAATACCCATTCATGAAAAAATAAAAAAAGGTTAATATATATTTTCTAATAAATATATTTTTTATAATATAGAAAAATCATTTAATACAATCATGTATATATATATTATATTTTAATTAAAAATAAATCAAATTATACACTCCCCACCTTTAATACCTATTGAACACAAAAGAAGAAATCAATATATCATAGAGTATATAGACTCTAATATTGACATAATCATGAGGATATTATATACCTCATCATTTGATTCATCACTCAATCCCACACCCATATAATAAGTGTACCTATTTCCATTGTTTTCCACAACTAACTAAAGTGAGATTTACACCTATCCCATTATTTTTGGATGTCTCCAACACTTAATTGGGATTATAGTTTATAATGACTAATTATTCAACCTAATTCCCATTTCAAACACACCTAACTAATTTATAAATATTAACACAACAAAAACCATTATATAATACAAAAAATAAAATCCACAAAAAAACTAGATTCCAATTAATATAATGAATAAATATGAAATAATATATTTTTTTAATTTCAATTGAACATTTTATAGAATGTAAACACCAACAATAAACATATTTATCTCAAAATTAGAGAGATAAATAATCCTACCAACTCATATCACAACCATTAGTTAATTATATCCATCATGGAAATCATAAAAAATCGATAGACCTATCCAATATAAAAAAATTAACACTCAATAAAACACGCAAAGAACCCCAAAATCAGTGAAACAAAGAAATATATTCCCTGAATTATTAACAAACCTGAACATGATAACAAAATTCATGATATGAACTCATAGAGAATACATTTACAATTGATCCAATTCCCAATCATTATTAGTTGGTACGAAACTTATTTTCAATGGAAAGAGGTCATCAAGACATACGAATGAAACATTTGGTTTTGAACTGGTCAAGGGGATGAGAGGTCAATTCATCATTAACTGACCCTTAATTACTATTATGATATTCTATTATAGATTTATAATATTTTGGTGAATCCTTTCATGAAATAATATTAGTTTATACAATGAAATTAGTTGAATGAAAACAAATATTTAAGAGGAAAATCTATGTAGGTATTATATTGTCTATCAATTTTTCTATGTATTTAGTCATTAAATAGTTTTGACACCAATATGAAAGAAATATTGAATTTATCATCACCTATAGGGGGATTTTTATCTTTTGATAATATCGAGGATTTATTATAGAGTTTGGATGAATTACATGAGAGGGTCTTCCAAAATATCCCTAGAAGAGGAATTTGAACCCATGTTGTTAAGTGGCATATAACAGAACAAATTACCTCTTTTGAGGCCATGTGATATTGACAACTATTGTTCATTTTAGGGTGTTAAATCTAGGGCAATTTTCGAGTTATTTGATGTAATGAAATGTAAACTATAGTCTATAGTCAAGATCTGAGTAGGAAGGATACTATATCTTCATCATATTAAGCTATGAAGTATTCTTATACTAATCAGAAATGGAATCTTATAATCATCAAATATGAAAAATGTTCCATCTTATGATTTTACCATAAATAATTCTTTGATTATAACAAATGGAATACTATGATAATCACATAGGGAAGGGTGGATCATCTCATGATCATAATATAAGTTATCTCATTCTCATCATATAAGGAATGATGGGTCTTCTTATGTTCTTCATATAAGGTATCATATTCATGTTAAATATAGAAAGGTGGATCATCTTTCCCTCATCATATAAGGAATCATATTCTCATCACAAATATAATGAGGGCTGTTTTTATACATATATCACAACACATCATATTCTCATCACATAGGGAAGAACTATAATATTAATAAAGAATTTAACTTTCCAAGGGAGAGATGATGAAAATAATGGATTATACCACAACTCAAGGAGAATATGGGGATGTTAATGGTATTGGGATATTAGTATTGATCCTCAAAAAAGAATCCTATTTATCATGATAAAATAAGAATAAAAAACTACATAGTTTTAGTTACATATTTTTAGGTCATGATACCAATAAAATCCATGTTGTATAATTCCCTAATTTGAGGAATTTATTCTATGAAATTTAATTTCAAAAAACTATAAATAGAACGTTAAAGGCACCGATAAATACTTAATGTGGTAATTATCCATGTGTATAAATTTATGATTAATTCTCATATATGATACAAATGAATGAATTTTTGGAAAACTATGATGTGGATCAGGAATAAATTTATTTAATAAAACCAAGAAGAATATATCACCTCAAGGTATACATAAGATAAAGGACGGGGTTATTGTCATTAAAACTAAAAATTGGTTTCTTCCTATTTGAAATGTTAATGGTGAATGTCCCATTTTGGGGTATGTTATAAAAAAGATTCAATTAGAACATTTTTTGTACTACAGTCCATCACTGATCATAAATAAAGTTTTTGGGGTGGTCACCCATGGTATATGCTAGAATGGTAGGTTTCGTCACCCATGTTGGAAACCTTGGTGATGTGGTTTTGACATAGGATGCATGGTAAGAGTGGTTTCTTTGAAGGATACATGGACGAATTAACAACATGGTTGGAGGCATATGAGAAAAAGGTTCATGGGGAGTGTCCTCACTGAATTTTCATTGAGGTAGGTGTATTGGTTAAAAGTGATCTTAGGTCATGGATATCCACAGTGGTCGACCCAAATATAATTTGATGCTATGGTATTTGGTAACATAGGAATTTGTATTTCATGGCGTGAATCCAACTAAGATGTACTGGGCTTGTATTTGAATAAAAGGAGTTTGGGAATCATACTAAATAACTTAAATTAGGCTTTGATGGTTGGTCACTACTCTACCAAAAATGATCCTAGGTATATTTCCCAATTTAAGGCCTTGAAGTGTTGGGTGTGACTCTACTTTATATGATTATCCATTCAGAGGTATTTCTCAATATGAAGGCATAATATGGTTGGGAAAATATTTACTAAATATAAGACTAGGTACATAGGAATATTTCCCTTGTGAGGCCCTTGTAATATTCAATGTGGATCAACACAAAAGGGTCCAATGTGACAATGTATTTTAACCTTTTCATTCATTACATCTTCTTTGGTTCTGATTCATATATCGCCTTTTGGAGTCCATAGAATTCATGGTCTCATAAACAAAATCCTTGTATACTCAGGTTCACTCAGTCTCATTTTTATTTTGTGACATGGGAAAGGGGTCCTTTATAGGAAATCAATACTACCTCAGGCACCTAGTTATAGATTATAGTCATTCACAACTACATCTAGTTGTGCATGAGGCTATGTATGGGTTTATTAATAATAAGGTCTACACATTTCGACTAAGACTCCCAAGACATTCACTATCTGATCCAGTACTAAATAATCTTTATTTATTAATTATATATGATTCTAAGTGAGAGAAATGAACATATACTTGTATATATTTCACATCTTTTACCTAATTTAGATTTTACATATAAAATATAATGACACATTCCCATAACCCATTGGTAATATGAGAATGTTATTTGACATAATATTTTCAAATTCTCCCACAATGTATCTATATAAGACATATTTATTCACAAAATCATACATGTGACTCTCTAATGAAATTAGAAAAATGAAGTAGTGAGATTAAATTATTAGTAAGGAAAAAACATATCAATGAATAATAATAAAACTATATCATTATCATATAATAATATGTGATCATGGATAAATACCAGATAAATAGGACAAGGAATAATTAATGTGTTCTGCAATTAAATATTTCAGTACATGTAATCTCAAAGGAACAAACATATACCATTGAATGAGATTATACAAATTTGAAACAATATTTTTAATATAAGGATCATAATAATATGCATATTATATAAAAATATTGCGTTCCATGGAATCATATCATATAAATTACCTATGACACACAAATAATTATAAAAATAGAACATAGTTGTTTATACAACACAATATCATGACCCTATATATTTTGGTTCTAGCAAAACATCCTATGAACCATTAATTACTCATGAATCATATATAGTTTCTATTTTAATCTCACATGCTGCAAATCCATTAGATAATAATTAGAAGGTCATATAGGACCCCAAACATAAATATCCATACATTTTTATACTATATGGAACCAATAAATACAATATTATAAGAATTTATTAAAAAGATAATGGGTTTTGTAACATTCACAAATAATATCACATGGAATGACATCAATAATGGGATTAATTTATACTAAAAGATCATTTACCAAAAATAAGTATTTAAAAAAAGAATTTATATGGTGATTCATGAAACCTGACTTAATATAAGTGATATCCCTTGGAGTTAAAGAGGAAAATGGAAGATAAATCATAAAAAACGCATTTTATAATATTTATTATCATCATCCTAAAGATTCGTAACTGATAATCAAATACAAAAGTCATCTTTGTAATGGTAATGGAATTACTTTTTAAAACATTATATAGAAGGAAAACCAAAAAATGGAACCCTGATATGAGATAAGGATTATGTCAAAAAATTAGGTGTAGAAGATAAAATACATGTACATTTAAAATAATCATTTTTAAAATGTTAATGAAAAATTATTGAATCCCACATCATAAAAATGAAAATGAAAATTTCTTTTGAAATTATTTAAATACAAATAAGTAGTTAATGTAAGATAAGAAATTATCTTGTTTCAAATATATAATTTAAGCTACTTTCAGAAATAATGTATATTGATGTGAAAGATAAAAAATCCATAGAGAGGATACGCATTGTTTTTATCATTGTCACCCATTTATGAAAAAATGAATCAATCAATTAAAACATGTTAAATGTAATAATGAAAATTTTCAAGATAAAAAAGTGAAAGTTCCCTTTGTAATAAGGAAACCTAAAAATATAACAAAAATATATGCTTACAACCACGGGAGATAAATTATGACTCAATAAAAAAGAGGATTATTCGATAAAACCCTCATGATTTTGGTAATAATTCAATTATATGACTCTGAAGGAAAAATTCAACCAAAACATACAAATATAAGGAAATTAAAATTAATTATAAAAAAATATAACCATCTAGTTATTCAATACACCATATAAAATAAAAATAGTTACATAATATGTAAAAAATCCTTAATGAAAAAAATTAAGATAAAACCCTTATGGATATCATAATCACTGAATTGAAAAGCCTTTAAAAATGAGTTTATGAGAAATAATTTTAAATACCAATGAAATAAAAGGGAAATATAATAAAACATCATTAAATAAGTGATAAAACTAATGTTATAGAAGTAAAAATAAAGATAAAATATTATTACTCAATGAATGTTCTACATGATTGTGTATTCAATTTGATGGGGGGGGGGGGGTAAATTAGAGGTCATTAAATTTTCAAGAATAAATTTAACATATCATTTTTCTTCCATTATATTGATTGAACCTATATAATCGATTAATTTTTATTTATAATTTTCACATACAATTACCATTTTATATTTAATATAATGTATTACCCAAAAATTTCACAATAGACCTCTATTTAAATCATTCAAAAGCTTGCTCTGCATGAAAAACTGTGTTTGAGCACATCATGAACTACCAAAATAGCCATTTAAAATTTGATTATTAATATTATTAACAAAATTGTTTAAGTTATAAATGTTATTTTTCAAAATAGTCGCAATTTTGTTTCCAAAACATCGAAATATGCTTAGGCTGTTTTTTTTATTTTTCTGAAAAGTTTCAATTTTTGATGAATAGTAAAATAGTAAATTGTTGTTAAATACTAATATTTTAATTTAAATAAATATTTAAATTATATTGATTTTAATTTTAAAATACATAAAAAATTGCATATATTAGTTCAATTTAGTTCATCGTAATCATTTTATAATATAATTAGATATAAAAATATGTTAAACTTTTGAATGTCTCTTTTAACCACCTTCTAGCCACACATATTTGATTTCTATTAAACCTAATTTTACCAATTTTTAAATTGAATAGGAAAAAATTTACATACATGGTTGTAAAAAGTATGAATAATGTGCCCTAATAAGATAAAAATAATTTTTAATGAATAATATATTTTGGATTTTATTTACCACTGTTAAAGGTAAATAGGGTAATTAAAGGTAAAATAATATTATAATAAACAATATTACCCTAAAACATATCCTAATATCATTTTATAAGTGTTTTTCATAAAAAAAATAAGCCTTAGGTATAAATTTTTTTTCTTTTTACACAACTTGTCTTAGATTTGTACATTTATTATATTTTATTTAAAGAAGAGTTGAAAATTTCATATTCAAATTTTTATAACTATATCATTTTTAATATGAGGTAAAAAAAGTGATATGGTAGACAATAAATACTATTTATAAAGATAAAATGTTTATATATATAATTTTAATTTATTTACAATTTTATAAAATAAATTATTAAAATATATGGTAACACAGTAATGATGCTGTAATTTAATTATGAAAGTATTAATCAAATAAATGATTTTAAAAATATTATAATAAATATAGTTTTTGTTAATTATGAAATATTTAAATTTTATAGAAAAAATATACATGTTAGTGAAATATTAGAAGTTTTTATTTAAGTTTTCAAAATGTCTTGGGATTTTTAAAAATTAAATTACTAAATAGTATCAAAATTGATATAAATGATACTTTATAATAAATAATATTTTATTAAATGCTATAAAATTTTAAAAAATATGGTTCCATAAAATAACTAGGATAATGTTTAATATGTAATTAATGATTCAAATTGGGTTCTTTTGTAATCTTATAATATCTATATTATTCTTATATTATAAAAAGACAAGTAAACATGATAAGAGTTGAAACTGTTTACCTAAGGGTTAAATACAAATGAAAAGGATAATTTTTTAACCTAAACATATTGAAAAATAATATTTTGAGATGATTTAAACCCATCGTAATCATATAATATAAATAACTCAGTTTTTATCTATTTTATATTATAAAATAATGTTATAATAATTTAATAGTTTTAGAATTTCCAAAAGTACCCCACCCCACTCTCATGGAAGAGCACCAATCCTTCTCATTTATCCCCACATTTAAATCACTTTGCATTGGACCAAAAATTCCCATATATTCTCATAACATACATAAATAAATCCTAGGGGACATAATTTGTGCAGAAATACATCGTATGTAGTGCTTTTGTACAAATCAAAATGATGTGATAAATGAATTGGTAATTTCTTTACCAATTCCATAAAATTTATTATCTTCTTATAATTCTACATACTATGTTTTTTAATAATAATGTAATAATTATCTTATAATATACATTATGATATATAATTTTTATTATGGTAAAACCATAATCCTCCTTTAATCCACCATACAAATAACAATATAACCATGCATGTGTATGTACAGATTACTGTCTCCGCATAAGGGTGTGATTTTTTATTCAAAACTAAATTATTTGGATTGGTATAATGATGAATATATTGGATGTAATTCATTATTATATCATTATAATGATTCATTATAATTAATGTACCATCCAATTGATTACCATTTAAACATCAATGGAATGATACTGTCGCTCGTGTGTATGACCTACCATCTCCATGATGCAGTGGGATTCATTCTACACATTACATTTCATGAATAAGTATACAATTTATATGAAAAGTATGAATAATTATTATTAAATTAATATCATTATGGATATGAAGAAAATGTATCCAATTCATAACAAATGTACTTACACAACAAAACAAGCATAGGGAAACAAAGAAATTAACACACAAAACAATTGTAATACTGAAATATTATTAAAAAAATTGATATAATAGGATCATATAAGATATAATAAATGTTGATATGGTTATGTTATAATTTATTTACATACATTAGTCATTATACAGGAGGTTGAAATATTGTAAACTAATGAAAATTGCATAGTAAGGGTTATTTCACAATCTCATTATCATCTGAAGGTTATTTATATGTATGTATATACTGGTAAATATTTATCATCCATGTACATGTTTTATAAAATGTATTCCAAAATATTATCAAGAAGATTTTAGTGTCAATTTTACCCATGTATGACTTTTTATTAAAATTTATGAATGAAATCTTTTTTTTCCAAAATGAGTTACTTTTTGACCTTTTTGACAGATCATGGAAAGAATATTTTTAACTAATATGGAATGAGTGACTATGTTACTCCATTAATATGCCTCAACATTTTGAATCCTCCCATAAAATATTAAAATTTTATTTTGAAATTAAATTTTTTCTTTTATAAATTATTGAATTTTAAATTACTTCAATGTAAAAAGGGATATTTCTCTCAAAGAGATTCAATAATTTTAGAAATATTATTTTCATCTATCTCAACATCATTTGTTATATTATATGCTTAAATGAGGATGATTTATTATCATACAATCAATCAAATTTTATAGAAGGATTTATGATATGTTTTAATGTTGATGTTGTATTTTGTTACAATTCATGGTTTATAGTTAAGGTATTAACATTTCATATACAATATTTATTATGAATTATTATGTTATGTTTTACCACATTCATAAGAGGAATGTAATGGAATTATTATGTGATGGGTGGAGCCTTCAATATCCACTTGATGCATCATTAGGTCTCATGATAAAAACTAGTGCCTAGGAACAATGCCTTAATGGAATGGTTATTTAAGGTCTTGGCATGAGGCCTTGATGATATGGTTATGATGACTAACATTATATATTACATAATTATGAGGTATGTAATTATATTTCTTGTCATTATTCGACTAGTAGAATATCAATGTGAAATTGTAAATGGTATTATTTTATTTATTACTTCAATATTATGTTGAAGATGATGTTTAAAATGTTTATATTTCAATTTTATACCCTATCATAAACTTTTAAACTTATTTATGATAAGTTCTTCTATATTATTGATCCTTACTGAGTATCTAACCTCACAATATTATTATGTTTCATTTTCTCCAGTATGTGGACATGTATATTATGATTGATCTAGATGAATAATATAATGGATATAACTGTTTTAAAACAAGACAATATATTATTCTTCATTCAATGATGTGCTGTAAAACATAATTTAGTATTTTGTTTTTCCAAGGCTACTAAACCAATTGATCCATCAGGATTCAATTTCTTATGATCATGCCAATGTAATAAAATAATAAATAAACCTTTCAAAACTAGAATTGGTGTGTTACATATAATGTTAATAATGAATGAAAATAAAATAACACATATATTTTTATATGGTTTGACCTAAAAGTGATAACATACTCCTTTCTGTGTAAAATATTATTTAACGAAATATTATATTTTAGGATAATTTTTATTAGTTGAAAATGATATGGGATGTTTTTACCCATAACATGCACAATGCGTCTCATAGTGAGATTCTAAAAACATTGTAATGTACTAATTCCCATCTTTTTGTAAAGTGTCTTCAAAATTTATAGGTCTTATACAATTAATTATTCTTCTATGAGTGTTGTTCTGTTATTTTCCATTGATAAAATTGATTTCAGGGCTATCAAATTTCCTATTTCAGTAAAATTTATGTTGGAAATCTAGTCATATTCCTTGTAAATTTATTCTCTGGTCCTCTAAATATTTCTTGGATATTGATGTTCTCATTATCTCAAACTTTAACTCAAATAAAATTTTAATGAACTAATGTTATAAATCCATCCCTTAATATTTTCTTATTTATAAAATACCACAAAAATCATACCTATAAAATTATTACCTTTATATTTTTAATAACATGCCCTTTTATAGGCTTAAATTACATGGTAGGTGTGGTGATTTGAAATTTATAAACTTCAAGTATCATTTTTAATTCCTTAAAAATCATCAAAAATATTGAAGGAAACTCAAATATCAAAAAATGCATCATTATATTACTTTTATTAATATTCCAAAAAATAGAACTAGAATCACAAATATCCATACAAGATTAATAATTTTGGAATGTATAACTAAACATTGTTGTAATTATATTTTACATTGAGTGAATCAAATGTGCCTTATCTTATCATTGGTGAACAATATATGGATGTATTCTGTGAGACTTGACTTCTAACTCTACATCAATAAAAAATAATGAATGTGTAAAATACCAGGATTTTAATATATGAATTCCATTATATCATCCAATTATGTTCAATATATTTCTGCACACTAAACCCTAAAATTTAGCAAAACCACGACATATTTTAATAACATATATATATTTAAGTATAACCATTTACCATCATTATTTTCTTTTTATTATAAAAAAACACTTTTAAGGAAAAAGGGATATACCCTAGGAGAATACATAGTTATTAAATGAAAATTTAATCCCACTGACCTGCTTATCATTAAAAATTTCCCAGGAGAATGAAGTTATTGATGTTTCTAGATTATCCTTTATATGGTCTTTAAATCAACGTTCTACTATGTCCCAAGCTTGCAAGTACTCCTCTCGGTTGATTTTCCCCACCTTAAAACCTTTTACCATGATAAGATTCTGCTTGTAAATCCAATAATTGTGTTCTTTATTGGTGTCCACCCGAATGGTCTTTTCCATCATTTTATCGCCATCATCAGCTGAAGCATTAATCATAAGGGATTCCTCCTCCATTTCTTCTTCAGAATGCAGTAGTATCTCCAATGGTTCCACAACCTTTATGCCTATCTTCTACGAGACATTCTTAATGAGATCAGCCCCATAGTCTGCAGCCTCTACTTGAACAGAATTTCCATTAATCTTAAGAACACCTTCCATCACTTGGGACTTCAACTTCTTGGTATATCGTGTCTCCATTAGTGAAGGCAGATATGAATAATCCTGTCGGCCTTCCTTAATGCCTCGACGACCCTTCCACCTTCTCAGACTACAGACATCACTCCCATGAAAATCCTGAGCATTGTCTCCTGAAAACTAACTAAAATATTTATGATATATATGTATAAATAAAATAATGCCTTGTTTTATTATAAATGAAATTCAACTAGTTTACCTAATTTGAATAATCAGATCACTTCACTTTTAGAAAATTATATATTTGAAAATTTTCTTTTTATGTGATACGAGTGTATATTTTAAAAAGTATGATTAATGGAATTAAATTATGATTGAAATTAATAATTAGTTAATAATATATTATTAATTAAATTATATTAAATAAGAATAAGAATATTTAATATTTAAAAATGTCATCTCCTAATAAAATATTTTTTCATTGTATTGTATGATTTTATTAAAAAATTGAATTTATAAATTTTATAATTTCAATTTTAAGAAAATATATTTATTTTCATATTTAAAATAACTATATTATCAGAAGATATGTTTTTGGTATTTTACTAAAATAATTTGGCTCAGTTTAATATTGTAAATACCATTATTATTATAATCATAGGTTTTATAAAATCACATGGATATAAGCGTAAAATAAAAAAAATAGTATATTTCAATGATAAATCATATATTTATGTGATAAAATTATGTATTTTAAAATATTATTTAGACAGATAAATCTTATGTTCTATATATTTATTATTAATAGAGAATTATCATAATAAATATAATTTTTTGTCTTTTCTACTCATTATGTGTATTGATGTTGAAATATGAATTAAAATTAATTTTATAGAAAAAAAATTTTATTTAATTTTTAATAAATAAATTTATTTCCTACAAATAATTCTCTTTTGAAATTGGTTCTCATTCCTATATGGTTTATCGTAATAATGTACTTTTAAAAAATGTTATTACGTTTTGTGTGTGATTATTTTAATGTTATCAATTCACAACCTTAAAAAATATTATTTTTAAAAAGTATTTAAAAAATTTGAATATGAAGGGTAAAATTATGTAATATTTACTATCATAATTTTTGTAATTTATTTTAATTAATGTGTTTAGTAATTAATTTCCTAGCTAATTTTTTTTGGAAAAATATAAAAATATAAAATAAAATGCCTAAAAGATTAATGGGTTTTCTCTAAAACAAGGGTACAAGGAGAATATTGACCCAAAAATACATCCCAAAAACATTTTTATATATATGAGTCTTTCAACATTGAATAGAATAATTACAATAGTAAAAACACAATAGTTACTTAGAAAACTGCCATTTTATTCACTTATAAAAAGGAAACACTTCTACCACCAGAAAAATATACTATCCTTAAAATTTGTTCTAAAATAACTGAAACATCACTCTTCCTAGAACCTTATCATATTTTCAAAAGGTACTGGGAACCATTAGTAATAATATAACCTTCATTATCATGGGGATTTTGAAGTTATGTTGATCTCCCAGATATGAGTATTTACATTAACTAGTGTTTTATCATAATTTAACTTTGTTAAAATTTATTTTGACAAAAATAATATAACTGTATTATTATAAATAAAATACTTCAATGATAATAATTTAATGGAATTATCATTATCTAATCATATATCCCATTAATTATAAAAAACAAAATTTTTGTTTGTTTGTAAATCCAAAACACCACCACAAAAAGACACCGAAATAATTTCACATCACCAGCAATAATATATGGTTATCATATTAGATTTAATGATAAAATATGACTTTTTTGATATCTTTAATTTTTCAATGTGAAATTAGCGAACTTATTCATTATATTATCCATAATAAATCATATTTAATCCAATCATTTAAAACAACCTTGCTAAGAAAAAACTATTTTATTCCAATTACATTATATTTTCATATACATTTTGTTTTCCTAATATTAGTTAATAATAATAATAAAATACTATAATAAAAAATACATAATATCATTATTCTACTAGATTATTTATATTGTAGCTAAATTTCTTCATAATTATCTATTAAGAGGGGTATGTTTATTTTTGGGTGGGTTTGGTAACCTTCTTGAGCAATCTTATAAAATGCTTTCAGGGATTAACATGAGTACATAAATAAATTTTTTATTATATGTTAATTATATAATAATATTTTTAATGATTCTATAATGGTTAGAGTATGTATTTATCTCATTAAAATTCCATATTATGTTGTTAAAATTCCTGAAATAAGGCAATACTGATTCCACTTTCATAGAACATTAAAAAACACAAATGGAATTATATTATGGAATTATAAATCCATATATATTTTCTACTATATAACCATAAATCATCTATTAATTATGAAATTTTGGTGAATAATAAAAAAAACATGGCTATTATTAAACAGGTAAAAACTACCAAACATAATATCGGGATGTGGGAAAATAGATAAACAAACCATATTTAATACAAAGAATGACAATATACGAAGATTATAATTGAAAATTGATATGATTAAGGTTTTCTGACTAAGTCATTAATGAATATATGTTTTAACATGGGAGGTTAACATATGATAGTGGAATATTGGACAAGAGTTAAGGGATTTTTCTTTTGAAATTCCAATCTTGGATCAAATTTTGTATTATGTAGATAATTTCAATTATGTAGTGTATACAAAGGATATTTGATATATAAAATAACAAATTATGATTTATTCATTGTATTTCAAATTCAATTACGTGAACACTATTTTATGTGGGGTTAAGTCAAAATTTTCTAATGTAATAAGGGTTTTATTAGTCATAATTCTCATTATTTGAGACAGAATAATTTTTTTAAACAATATTTTATTTTTATATTGTATTTTCCTACCATGGATAAATTTATATCACAATTTTATACTTCATAGGTTTTAATATCCAAATAATATTACTTTATTCAAGTGTCCATTAATTCAGTTGTTTCCCAAATTTTAATGTTTTATTGTAACTCAACATTCATTCATTGAATTCTGATCATCCTCTTGAACATATTTCTTAAAAGTTTAGTAAATTATTCAATTTTTTTAATTTATGATGTATTATAAAAATATATATTGTTATTTAAATTACTAATATATAAAACCTATGAAAAATATTTCTTACTTAATTGGATATGTTTCCATTAGGGGTTATTAAAAACAAAAAATCAATTTATATGAGTTATAAGGTCTTTTCATGGAACTTGTTTTCCATGATTGAGTTCTTTCAACAAAATACTTTGTTATATGTTATCTTGTAATCCTATGGGAAAGCATATTTTTAATACAAATACTATTTTTTAAATATTCTAATAGTATGGTTTTCATTGAAATGTATATTATGAATTTTGAAAATGTTTATCTATTCAAAGCCATGTGTTTTTTCTTCCACAACACATTTATTTTGGGAAAGAAAAATTTCATTTCCAAGGCTCTTTTATTCTATATTTTTTTGGAAAGTAATTATTTTTAAAAAAAATCACATCCCTTATTTTAATTTTTTTTCTTATGTGACCCCTTACTGTGTATCTTATGTATTTATTCATTCTATTTTATAAAAAAACATTTATGTATTCGATTTATCATACATATCATATTCAAGAGGATTTAAACACATGAGGTTACTATTTCATGATGTATCCTCTAATATTTTTTTAATTTAGTGGATTTTAACTCACATTATCAAAGATTTAAATTATAGATCATTTCATTAATGATACCATGAAAAACATTCCATTAAAATGATATTTTTTCATATATATCAATATCCTTTTATGTTTCCTTTCATACGTTTGGGATATATCTGTTTAGTACAATATAAATTATATATTTGAGTGCCTTCTAAAATGTTAATTTTTATTAGGATAATGACCGATCACATACATTTTCTTTTATACATATCCATCATAGTATTTTGAATGATTTATGATCCTATTATCTCGTTTATTGACATGAGAAAAAATATTGGTGTTATCTAAGTTGTTTTTACATTATATAGGAATATTCCACAGTTTACTATGTATTTTTTAACCATAAGCCGTCTTTTTTAAGGGTTATGATCATGATATCTATTTAATTATCTTGGAGAAATTTAATATGGATTTATATTTTTTATTCTAATATGGATGATTATTTCCAAATTTGATATTGTGTTGTTTTCTCAATATCTCATATAACAAATAAAATGAATTTAAACATGTGACATGTTGGACCAAACATTATATATCCCCTTTATGAATCAAAATGTCTCACGAGATGAGCATAATTGTGTATTTTTTTTCATTCATCAAAAATGAAATTGCATTTATAGTAAAAAAAATGATGTAGTGGATTATTGAATGAAATTGTCTATCCAGCATTATGAATTTCATTGATAAGGAACTAGTTGTTGTTATCTATGAAATTTTATAAATTATATTTATATCAAATGAGATATCATTCTTTTATTTTCATTATGTAGTTGAATTATTTTTTATTATATTATCCTTCCAATATATTGATACCATGTTCATTCAATGATTATATTAGTTTTATGTTTTACCAAGTTGATCATTTTATATCACCCCTTTTTATGTTTCCAGATCCTTGTGTTTTGTGGAAAATTATTATAGAAGATATATGTAACATGATTGATTGTGTGGAGGATTTATGGGAGATGTCAAATAATTTTTATGGGTTTCCCAGTTTATAGAATTTTGGTGATGTAGATTTCCATTTATTTGGTATTATTAGTAAATTAGGTATCAAAATCCTATAAATGTATAAACCTTTAATGTATTAAAAATATATGTATAGTACCATTTTTTATGTCATATAATTTTGATATTGTCATATCTAAGATTCTATAATTTGTTTCCACGTGCGATTAAAAAGTATGTGTTTATGATTATAGGATTAGGGGTGCGGGTCCAGTGAATTATAGTTAGTATTAGAGAATATTTCAAATGAATTTTGATATTGGGATGTTTGTTGAGAAAATTTTATTGGTTGATATGTTATTATTGATTATAATTTATTTATAATAGTTAATCTGTTTCAAAAATAGGTGATTTAATGTTATGTTGACAATGCACAGTTTATTTGTGGATTATGATAAGGTATGTTTAGAGAAATCCATTGGGATAAGTCTAATAATGAATTATAACTAAATGATAACATCATAATGTTTCGTTAATATATATATTGTGTTATTATTCAAGAAATTATAACCATTTAGAGATACTAAAATTTGATGCATGCCCTGGAGTAGACAAAACTAGTGGTAATAACCCCAAAATGGAAGATTGAGTATTCAAATATTAATCACCTAGTGTATAATATAGATGCATAACTTCACACCTAGGATGACATTCTTGGAGGATGTTTACTAGTCAATCAAATTTTATTTATGAACCCTTATGAAGGATTTAAGTATATTATTTAGAACACAAAATCGAAAAAGGACTATAGATAAGGATGTAATGATCACATGAATACATATGTTAAAAAATATTTATATTTTCAATAAAAAATTATCATAATTGACTACATATTTAGACATATGTTTTAATTTATGATATTATCATAACCAGTTCAGTTTTTGTATTTTGTTGATAGATGATCATAAGGATGATGCTTAGAAATGTATGTATCTAGATATAACTATGTCTTATAACTGAATAAGAGTTAATACTAAAATCGTTAACAATTTTAGTATATTCCTATTATGATGAAAAAGGTATTTTTTTTGCCTTACCTATAGAAATGAGATTTATATTCTCTTGAAAAATCGTTATATATTCATTATTGACTAATATTTTTCAATTATAATGTGGTATATTATAAAATTTATAAGGATTATATGAATCATTTAATGTTTGTTATTCTGTAGTTATAATCTAATGTTTTGGAAACATATATGATATAGAATCAATAACAATGAAATGTGATTATATGAAAAGTATACATTTTTAAGGATACATACTGATGGAAAAATTATTCGTGGAATAATTACTCATAAATATTAAATATGATTGATGTTTAGGTAACAAACGGTTGATCGTTTTTAATAAATTTGAGTTATACAGTATTGATTTCCTTTGATTTGATTATTTATTTAACAAAAATGTTATCCATGATATTTTTGGTGTAATTTAACTAATTTTTTTATATTGATATATATTGACTATTGCGTGACCTTATTAACAATTGATTGCAATCAGTTTACATTTATATATATTGTCCCTTTCTTAAATAAATTATGCTTTCAGAGTTTTTTAATGTCTTTGAAATTTTGATGGTTTCTAGAAAGGTATGTTGTTTTCAAAATGTATTATTAAGGTATGTACATAACTATGTGTATGATTATACGTAATATTCAAGTTTTTTTAGGAAATATGAGTAGAAAAATATATCCAAATAGAGTAAATTATATTTCATACTATAGGTTTTTTTCCAAGTAAAAAAGATTTCATGAATATCATCACCTATATTATCTAATAAGTGATAATAAAAAATGGTTGGTTGCAATTTTTTAAGGGGGTTTACTGTAAAACCCATGATTTTAATATATTACTTAAATTAAATAAGATAAATGTGTTCAATATATTTCTTCCTAAGAAACCCTGAATTTAAAAAAATGGTTTATATTTAGATGAAGGATAGATATTTAGGTATGACCATTAAAACTGATTCATTGAATTAATGGGAATTAATATGAGTAACCTCTTTATAAAATAAATTATCATGTAAAATTTATTATACTATTAATATATATTAAATTCAATTAGTTTACCTAAAATGACTAATAAGATAATTTATTATTTAGAGTGGTATATTTTATAAAAAATAAATTTTTAATATATACAAATTTCTATTATAAGTAATGTATAATTCATTAAGATAAATTATTTTTGATATTGAAAATTAGTTAATAAAAATTAATTTCTATGTTAATTGAAATTTAAATAATAACCATAAATATTTGAAAATGAAATTTTCCCATATTAATGGGTATTCATTATATTTTGTGTATTTATTCAAAAAAATGAATTCAGAAATTTTTTATATTAGATTTATAAATTAAAATTCATTTTTTGATTTATTATAAATATACTAAATGGATTTATTTTTTTTAATTTTTTAATATAATTATTTTATATGAATAATAAAAATATCGGTATTGTTAAAACCATCAATTTTTTTAAATTACAACGATTTATGAAGAAATAAAACACATAATAAATTTTCATAATAAAATATTTTTTATGTTAAAAATTATGAATTTAAAATTTTATTTCAACTTATAAATCCTTTTTCAATCATGTTTACAAAAAACTAAAATATTACTTTAATATAATTTTTTTTTCGATTTCTCATAATTAAACATTTTGATAGTTAAATTATATTTCAAATTTATATGAAAGAGAAAAAAAATTATTTTAATTATAATAAACCAATAAATTTAATAAAAATTAAAATCTATGATAATATTATCTTGTAAATAAAATTTTAATCTTGATAACTAATTATTCCACAATCTAATTTCTAAAATTTATGTCATTTTATTTTTAAATTAACATTTAAAACCAAATAATTTCATGTGTAAAATGATTTAAAAAATTGTAATTTTATCATTTATATGACATAAAATATCCATTTTGAATTTCTTTTATTTAATATTAATTATTTATGATGAAAACTAACCACTAATAAAAATGTACATTAGGTTAAATGTTTATATGTTAAAATAAAAAAGACAAAACACTCTATGTTTTCCCTAAAATGAGTGGATGACGATTTTATTGACCCCCACACACTTACCCTCTAATTTTTTACATTTTGGTGATATTTAACACTAAATAGATAAACTATATTATCGAAAAAGAATTGGTTTCTTCTAAAACTACCGTTCCCTTAATTTCTAAAAAGGAAATACTTCTGCAACATCAAGAATAACCTATGAGGTATCCTTATAATTTCATACATAAATATTACACGTTATTAGATGAATATGTATTAGAAATAATTATTTTACATTCTAGAACCATAAAAATTTGTTTTCTTTTATAAAATTTATAAATTAAATATAGATATATGAAATATCAACAAAATATCTCATTACTGTATTCTTAGTAGAATCTTTATCAAACATATCATACATAAAACTATTCTTCATAACCTAGGGAGAATGAAACATAATAAAGAGTGAGATATTATTCTTTTTATTTTTTGGAATTCATGATATAAAAATTATTTATGTATAATAGGGTTATATGGAAATGAGAAACATAGATGTACATTTTATAAACATACCATGTAATGGCCCGGACCTCTCAGGTCCATTAATTTATGAAAATGTGGTGTTGGAGGTGTTTCGGGAGGTCAAGGTGACATATCCCCAACACATTTCCAAGTTTCCATTTCTGTGAATAGTGTTTCACAGATCGGTTTCACAGATATGTTTCATAGATAGGTTTCAGAGATTTTTTTCACAGATCGGTTTCACAGATCGGTTTCACAGATTGGTTTCACAGATCGATTTCACAGATTGGTAGGTGTACAGTAATAGTTGGTGAACAGTGCTTCCAACTTCCTACAGTTTTGGCCGTTGTGACATTTCCTTTGATGTAAAATACATTTAAAACCTTATTTTAAGGACTCTTAAGAATGATTCAAAGGCCATAAATCCTATATTAATTATTCCTACGGATCGGGATGTTTTAACTTGGTCAAACCGCGTGGTTTAATGTGATCCGATTTTAATGGGGAATAAACTGTATCTTAAACTGTCACCCCATTAAATCATCAAAAATAGACAAGATATCATTCTCCCTAGTTCTTCCTGTTTGTTATCAGCTATGAGATGCTAAATCCTTTCAATCCTTCCCATAGAAGTTGCACAATCAAACTTTACTCCATGGATTGGTTCTGCTCTATTTAGATGCAACCAAGCTCTATCAATCAATCTTCGATATAAGGTATGTTGTATCATCGTTGTTTTTGGGTTCATCTTCTCCTGTTGTCCTTTCCATATTATAGCATGAAATCTCCATGCCTCTAATGGGTTTTTTCATGGGGTTTGGTTGGGGTTGTTGTACCATGGCATCCTCGGGTGGATGCAATTGTCACGAGAGGAGGATTGTGACCCGTTGTGTGAATAAAGAACGCCAAGAATTATTGAGGTAGTGTATTCGTTGCTTCTCTTTATTTGACGTGAAACTGTAATGTTAGCATGTTTAATCCCACTGGATGTCAATGGAATTGACATAATAAATACATTGAACCGGATAAATGAATTGTATCGATCACATGTTATTTCCTCTTGTTTTGCTAGATAGTGTGATATCTATGCTAGCTTTTGTTAGAATTTTCTCTTGATGCAAATCGGTAAAAAACGTAAACTGGGATTAATTGATAATTGTCTGGCTAAAGATAAAGAGGCATGAAAACAAAACTGGTTCATGTTGTAATTTGATGTTAATCAAATTAGTGCAGTAAGCATGTTTATTTATTTGTGATAGCTTACTGATTAGGTTTCTCGAATTTTGGAACCTACGTTTCATAAATATATTATTTGAAGGTGGATTAATGAACTACTTGTTTGATAATTTCTAAAAGGGTTCTATGTTACCCACTTGATTGTTAAAGGGAAAAGAGCCCATTGATGTGACGTTTGTTTTCCTATAGCATATGCTATAATGTGATCCTGGATGGATGTTGTGATATTTGGAGGCATGTAGACTTTTTGTTGTGGTAGAAGATGATTCCTAGAGTGGTGAGATGCATTGGTTTATGCAGGTGGGTGTCGGGGAGGACACCGTGGATGATTGAATGGAATGGATGTGATTATTGGATGCTTGGTGATTTTAATTGGTTGCTTATCTCATTTACTTTTCCCCACTGCCCAAGGCAACTAGTCTTGCTTACCCTTCTTCTGAAAGAGGTGAATATGGGCAGGTTATGCTACATGCATTCGGTGTTTAGCTTCTCCCAGGAGGATGGGTCTACGCTCTTTCTATAGGAGGAAAAGATTTGACCGGTAGTAAATCTACTCAACGTGTTGATCCCCTAGTGTTAGTAGCATAAGATGATTTTCTAGAATTCCTTGGAATATGGGAAAGAAATTATGTAATGAAGGTTTGAATAAATGGTGTTAACCCAAGGGGATGGAGATACTGGAACATAATGAAGAGGTGGAAAACTAATTGAAGGAGTAGTTGACTTTGGGTGTGTTGCTAAGGAAATTTAATTTGTATTTGTTCATGGTTAATTAATGTCTAAATAATCAATTAACGTACAGTGGAATTGATAAAAAAGGGAATGAATCAATCTAATAAATCTCTTAAAATGGTTGTGTGCTTATAGGATACATATTCTTAAAAGTGGTAGCTCGGAGTTTGAGAGATGTTAACTACAGTTGTGTCTAAGAATAGGTTATGACCATAGTGTGGTTGTGAGTTATAATATATTCTATACTTTTTGTGTTTCTCTACGCTACTCCACCCTGTCAGTAAGGGAAACTGACACCCTGTGGGTTCTGAGCCATGGGGGATTTTTCCCCAACATTCTGCTGGGAGGATGAATGGCAGACTACCCCCTTTTTCCCTGCTCTCTTCTCTTGGTAGATACTTGTGCCATTGGGCACAATGATTTTTTTCCCATATATGTGTGTAGAGGGATGTAATGGCTTGTGGTTATTGAAACACATATATTCTGGATATAGTATCCTATGGACTACTATAGGTGTAACATGTATAGGCTGTGATGGCTTGAGGATCCTTACTCAGTGTGTGGGATGTAATGGCTTGAGGTATAATACCCGATGTATGATACATGCTACACAAGATTTGGTGCCTCCCAGAATCTACCTGGTTACATTGGTTGTGAGGATGGTGTGGTGTTTCACCCATGTGTCTGTGGGAAAGCCTTTATGGTTCACAAGGTGCAGATTGTGGTGCTTTGCCCAGATGTCTGTGGGAAATCCTTTTTGGAAAGAGATTCTTAGGACATGTGACGTTGGGGAAAAGTGGAAAACCAGTGGGGAAGTAGTAGTGGGGTACCCATGATATTCTTTATTATATTCTATATTCTTGAATGTGTTACTTGGTGAGAGTAGCTATGGTGTGGTTGATAACAGAATATATCTGTTTAGGTGACAAGTTAGTTTCACTTGTTGTTCATTATACATTAGCATGCTTTCATTACTTTTTCGCGAGAGGATTCAGGGAGGATCCTATGAAGTATACTATTATACTAAACCTATGTATATATAAACTATTTTTCAGGTCACTTGGAGTAGGTTGGAGATCAATCTGGTTTCTACTAGCTTGGAGTTGCAGGAGCTGTTTGGGCTTGTGGTTCCTGCTGTTTTATTTTATTTTGGGTACTAGCAGTTTATCCCTTTCAGTTGTAGTACTTTTTCCTGGAATTTCATCTATGAACATGGGTTTCTATTATATTACAGTTCTGAGTTGGAGTTGATCGGTGTCTATGTTATCTCTCTCTTCCGCACGTGTTCTCTTAGAGGGTAATTCCTCCCATTTGTGTGTTTACTATACCCTCAGTCCTAATCACCAACCCGGGGCCTACTGGAGGCGGGACTCGAGGGTCATTATCTTGCTTCTCACATTGCTGGCCCATGAGGGGTACACATTATGCGGAGGGGGTCATAACAAAGTGGTATTAGTGGTCTGGTTGAGGGACAGTATGGATTTTGGAGTTAGGCACATGTGAGGTTTCATGGGTTGGTAGGTCAACAGTGCCATTCATGTTTATCAAGTGAGCTAAACACTGCAGACCGGCTGAGACATATGCATTTAGGGCCCCCTATGATCTGATTTATGGTCCATTATGTTTACAATGGCTACTAAACAAGGTGAACTAGTTACATGCTAGAGACCTAGGAAAGGATCATGCATCATTTTTCATTGTGCCTATGTTTTAATGGGTAGACCTTGGGATAGGTTAACCTAAAATGATCAAAAGAAAAAAACTAATTAATTAATGTTGAGTCTTCCCTATTACAGGTTTAGGAGATCAATGTTTTTTTTATTTTGCAGGTATGGATCTAGTTCGACATCCTCGACAGGCTCGCATATAAGATTCCCAGCAGGCTGTGACAGTAGATCACCGCCAGGTAGAGGTTTACGACGATGAAACTTGGTGGAAGACACTCTGATAGTTTCAGTTCCAGAGTTTACAGAAGTATGAGGGCTCCATTTCGGATGCAGTCATGGAAGACTGGTTGGAGGAGGTCGAGATAGGCTTCAGTTCGATCCATTCTCGGAAGGATCACTGGTTGTCCTTGGTTGTGACAATACTGCGTTAAGATGCGAGGTAGTGGTGGTTCTTGTTCCTCAGGGATCATGAGTAGTCAGAGATGTCATGGGAGTAATTACGAGATAGGTTTAGAGTCGAGTTTCATTCTTCAACTGCAAAGGCATCCAGTCACTAGGATCTTCTTACACTTCAACAGGGGAGCTTTAGTGTTTGAGAGTTTGGAATCTGTTTCAGGAACCTTTTACGCTATGCTTCGGACCTGTTACCAGATGAGGAGGCTAGGGTGAGGCACTTTGAGGAGGCTTTGCATCCAGAGATCTAGCGCCATGTCACCCATTTATGATGAAGACATACCTTGAGGTGCTGGTGAGGGCAGAGGTTGTTGAGAGGACGTTGGACTGGACCGGATCATCATGATAGGGGAATCGGCCTGATTCCTCACGAAGTAGAGTTGTGGTTTAGGGTTCTTGGTTTTCAGGGCAGAAGAGTTTCCGTTCAGCTGTGGGTATGTCCCAACCCTTCACATCTCGTTTCTCTAGAGGCAGCAACTCTCAGGCTTATGGGAAGGGATCATGCGCTTGATTTTCTTGTGGTGGTTGTGGCCATCAGCAATGGGAGTGCCCGACCATTCAGAGCGGTCATCGTGTACTGGGCGCTATGCTCCAGGTCCCTCAGTTGAGGCAGTTCCAGCTGAGGCAGCAGCAACCAATTGTGCCAGCTTTAGATCGACAGAGGGTAGATGGGGAAAGCAGAGGATAGCCCCATGATGCTCCCCATCCTCAGAGAGTAGAGTGCAGCCATGGTGGTGGTCATCATTATGGTTAGAGAGGCCATGGAGGAGGTGGTGGTCAGCTTCATGCTCTAGCGTTTGCTGCACCAGACGATCCAAACGTCGTTTTAGGTACCCTTTGATTGTTTTCTACCTTGGTGTATTCCTTGTTTGATTCAAGAGTTGCACACACATTCATATCACATACCCTTGTCCATGCTTTGGGACGTAAGGTAGAGAGGCTTCCAGTGCCCTTGGCATTGACTACGCCAGTTGGAGGTCGAGCTGACTTGTTTGAAGTATGTAGAGGTTGTGAGCTAGTTTTGGGGAAACACAACTCCTGGGGAGATTTCCTATGTTTAAAAATACAACCATATGATGTCATCCTCAGCATGGATTGGATGTATTCAGTGCAGGCTATCATGGATTGCTTTAAGAAGAAGGTCGTCTTCATTGGTGCGAATGGAGAGCAAGTGGTGTCTGTTGGTGAGTGAGATCCTTGGATGGGTCATAGGCGCATTCCATCCTTATCATCCATTATGGCTTAGATGATGATGAGTTCTTTAAAGGTTCAGCAGTTGGTGTTTCCTAGGGTCGTAGAGGAGTACCCTGATGTCTTTCGAGAAGAGGTTGTAGCATTACCCCATCAATGAGAGATCGAGTTTGGGATCGAGATACAACTAGGAGTGTCTCCTATATCCATGTCTCTATATAGGATGTCCCCTTATGAGTTATGAGAGCTACGTATACATCTTTATGGTCTCTTATAGTGTGGTTTTGATCGGCCTAGTGTGTCACCATGGGGTGCACCTGTTTTTTTCGTGAAGAAAGGTGATGGTAGTTTGCAGTCATGTGTTGATTATCATCTCTTGATCAAAGTGACAATAAAGAATCGCTATCCTCTTCTCCGAATTGATTATTTATTCGATAAAATGAAGGGTGCAAGTTGGTTCTCAGAGATCGACATGCGGTCAGGATATCATTAATTGCGTGTGAAGGATGAGGATATCCCGAAAATTGCTTTCCATTATCGTCATGGGCATTATGAGTTCATTGTAATGTCATTCGGCGTGACGAATGCTCCAGTTGTGTTCATGGGATTGATGAATTCTATGTTCCGTGAGTTCCTAGACAAGTTTTTGGTGGTTTTCATCGACGAAATCCTTGTGTAATCCATATCTGAAGAGGTGCATGTAGACCATCTACATGCATTTTTTGGAGTTCTTCATAAAGATTTTCTGTTTGGGATGTTTTCGAAGTGTGAGTTTGGGGCTCGAGAAGTCCGTTTCTTGGGCCATGTTGTGTTCCAACAGGGAGTACCTATGGATCCATTGAAGATAGAAGTAGTCATGTATTGGGAAGCCCCCAAGACAATATCATAGGTGCGAGGTGTCCTTCGTCTCGCAGGCTACTACAGGAGGTTCGTAGCCATGTTCTCCAGAGTTGTGACTCCTCTAACAGCTTTGACTAGGAAGGATCAAGCATTCATATAGACTGATCAGTGTCAGGAAGCTTTCGAGTATCTAAAGGAGATGTTAGTATGTGCTCCAGTTCTTTGTCTTCCAACTGAGAGAGTTCAGTATGATGTTTTCTATGACGCTTCACATCTGGGGTTATGATGTGTCCTAATATATCAGAGGTCAGTCAATTCTTATGGGTCTTGGCAGTTACGTCCCCATGAACATAATTATTCCACTCATAATATTGAATCAGAATCCGTGGTGTTTTCTCTGATGCTGTGGAGAAATTACCTCATTGGTGAGTGCTTTGTGGTTTTCACCGATCATAAGAGTTTGAGGTTTGTTTTCTCCCAGCGTGACACCAACTTCCGACATAGTCAGTGGATGGGGTTATGGTAGGAATTCGACTTTGAAATAACATATACACCGAGAAAGGGGAATGTTGTAGCTGATGTGTTGAGCCGAAAGTCACGTAGTGATGCTGTGCGAGAATCTGGTGATTCATGGAGAGTAATGGAAGAACTGTCAGTATTGAATCTTGATATGGGAGAAGTTGGAGGTATAGGTTATCTTTTTCAAATGACAGTACATTCATCTGTGGTGCAGAAAGTGGAAGAGTCCCTGTTGGGGGATCTAGAGGTGGAGGTTTGGAGAGAGTGATTTCTTTATGGTGAGGCCCCTGATGGTTGGTCGGAGGATGTCCAACACTGAGTGTTATATCATGGAAGGATTTTTTTCCCTTGATGATGTGTGATATGGTTCTCATAGAGTTCCATAGTTACCCTTTAGCAGTACATCCTGGCGTGACAAGGATGTTCCGATCCTTGTGGAGTCAGTTCTGGTGGCCTGGTCTGAAGCATGAGGTTGCAGAGTTCGTGTCTCGATGAATAGTTGGCCAGCAGTTGAAGGCCAAACACCATGTCCCTGGGGGTCTATTCCATCCATTAGATATTCCTCAGTGGAAGTGGGAAGATATCTCAATTTAGTTTTATATTGGTTTACCTTGAGCACCGGGAGGACATGATGCTATTTTGGTGGTAGTGGATCCCTTAACAAAATAGGCCCACTTCATAGCGATCAAGGAGTCGATCTCAGTGGAAGTCTTGTCGAGGAAGTTTCTAGAGGAGTTGGTGAGACTTCATGGAGTACCAAGGATGATTATTTATGATAGAGATCATTTTTTTACCTCTAGGGTGTGGAGAGGTCTCCAACATGCCTTTGGTTCTCAACTATGCATTAGAACTGCTTTTCATCCTCAAACGGATGGTCAGACAGAGTAAACCATCCAGACTCTTTATGACATGTTATTCTATTTTGTTCTTGATTTTGAAGGTTAATGGATGATGCAATTACCCTTGGCAGTGTTCGCTTACAATAATAGTTTTCACTCCACCATCGGCATGGCGCCATTTGTAGCCTTGTATGGCCGGCCTTTTCGCCTCCGTTGTGGTGGACTGGGGTCAGAGAGTAAGCAATTCTCAGACTGGAACTAGTGCTGAATAAAACAGAGATGGTCCAAGTGATTCCTGAGAGGATGAAGACAATGAAATATCTTTAAAAAACATATTCTGATCAAAGGAGGATACCCTTGGAGTTTAATTTTGGGGATCATGTGTTTCTGAAGGTGACTCCTCAACATGGGCATCGAAGGTTTGGTTGTGGAAGTAATCTTTCTCCCCAGTTTGTTGGGCCGTTCAAGGTGATAGCTCAAGTTGGAGCTATGGTGTATCATGTAGAACTTCCCCCACAGACATGTCAGATACATGATGTTTTCCATGTATCAGAGATCCGTTGTTATCTTCATGATGACTCTCACATCATGGATTGGGGATAGATCAATGTTGATGATGAAGAAACCTTTGAGGAGTGACCTATGGAGATCCAAGATTGCAAGGAGAAGGTGATGCGTGGGTGTTCTATCCCATTAGTTCATGTCTTTTGGTGACATGATGGCATGGAGGAGAGTACCTCGGAACGTGAGTCACAGATGTGGGTCCAGTACCCGGAGCAATTTTATGTTGTTGTGCTGATTTTTATTCGATCCTTTATTTTATGTACCTTTGATGTGATGTTATGCATAAATTGTTTGGTTATGGAATGTTTGTTCCCTTGCTCTTAGATTTCATGGTTTTGTTTTAGCTTTCGAACAACTAAGGGTGGTTTTCCCTAGAGAGGTATCTTACGAGCTGGTTGTTCAGACCCCTCTTTTCTTATGGGTTGGTTTTGAATTCTCGAGGATGACAATGTTTTGAGAGGTATATGATGTAATGGCCCAGACCTCTCCGGTCCATTACTTTGTAAAAATGTGGTGTTGGAGGTGTTCTGGGAGGTCAAGGTGACATATCTCTAACACCTTGCCAAATTTCATGTTCTGTGAATAGTGTTTCACAGATTGGTTTCACAGATCGGTTTCATAGATCGGTTTCACATAACGGTTTCACATATCTTTTTTACAGATCGGTTTCACAGATCGGTTTCACAGATCAGTTTCATGGATCGGTTTCACGGATTGGTTTCATAGATTGGTTTCACATATCGGTTCCACAGATTGGTTTCACAGATTGGTTTCACAGATTGGTTTCACAGATCAGTTTCACATATCCGTTTCACAGATCAGTACGTGTACTGTAACTGTAGGTGAACAGTTTTTCCAGCTTCCTACATTTTTGGCCCTTTTGAAGTTTCCTTTGACATAAAATACATTTAAAGCATTATATTAAGGACTCATAATGACGATTCAAATTCCATAAATTCTATATTAATTATTCCTATTGGTCAGGTTGTTTTTACTTTGTCAAACTTCAGGGTTTAATGCGATATGATTTTAATGGGGAATTTAGCATATCATAAACAGTCACCCCATTAAATCTTTAAAAAGGGACAAGATATCATTCTCGCTTGTTCGTCCTCTTTTTTATCAGCTATGAGTCGCTAGAAGCTTTCAATACTTCGCGTAGGAGTTGCACAATCAAAATTTAATCCAATGATTGGTTCTTCTCTATTTAGATGCAACCAAGTTGTATCGAACAATCTTCTATATAAGGTATGTTGTATCATCATTCTTTTTGTGTTCATCTTCTCATGTTCTCCTTTCCATATTATAGAATGTAATCTCCATGCTTCTAATGGGTTTTTCTGGGGTTTTGGTTGGTTCTGTCATACTATGGTATCCTTAGGTGGATGCAGTTGTCACGATAGGAGGATTGTGACCTAATGTGTGGATAAATAACGTCATGAATTGTTGATTTAGGGGATTCATTTCTTCTCTTTCTTTTATGTGCGACTGTAATGTTAGCATGTTTAAATCCGCTGGATGACAATAGAATTGACATAATTAATACATTGAACCAGATAAAGGAATTTTATCAATCGTATGTTATTTCATCTTTATTTTCTAGATAATGTGATATCTATACCTAATTTTCTTATAAGTTGTTCTTGATGCAAATTGGTAAAGAATGTAAACTGGGATTAATGGATAATTGTTTGGATAAAGATAAAGAGGCATGAAATTGAATCGGGTTCTTGATGTAATTTGATGCTAATAAAATTAGTGCAGTAAGCATGTTTATTTATTTTTGATATCTTACTGATTAGGTTTCCCAAATTTTGGAACCTACGTTTAATAAATAAGTTAATTCAAGATGGATGAAAGAAATGCTTGTTTGATAATTTCTTAAAGGGTTCTGATTTACTCTCTTGATTATTGAAGAGACTATAGCCCATTGATGTGATGTTTTTTTCCTGCTGCTTGTGCTGTAATGTGAGCCTGAATGGATTTTGTTATATGTGGAGGCATGTAGACTTTTGGTTGTGGCAGAATATGACGCCTAGAGTGGCGAGATGCATCGATTAATGCCTGTGGGTGTCAGGGAGGACGCCAGGGATGATTGAATTGAATGGATGTGATTGTTGGATTCTTAGTGATTTTAATTGGTTTCTTATCTCCTTTACTTTCCCCCACTGCTCAAGGTAGTTGGTCTTGCTTACCCTCCTTCCAAAAGAGGCAAAGACGCATGGGTTATTCCATGTGCTTTCCATGTTTAGTTTCTCCAGGGAGTATGGGTCTATGCTCTTTCTATTGGCGGCAAAAATTATATGGGTAGTACATCTACTCACCATGTTGAACCCCATGTGTTTTTAGCATAGGATGCTTTTCTAGAATTCCTAGGAATATGGGAATGTAATTCTGTAATGAATCATTGAATAAATGTTGTTAACCCATGGGGATGGAGATGCTAGAACATAATGAATAGGTTGAAAACTTATTGAAGGAGCAATTGACGTTGGGTGTGTTACTAATGAAATTTAAGGTGGATCTGTTCAAGGTTAATTAATGACTAAAGAATTAATTAATATACAATTGAATTGATAAAAATGGAATGAAGAAATCTAATAAAGTTCTTTAAATGGTTGTGTTCTTATATGATACATAGTCTTAGAAGTGGCAGCTCGGAGTCCGAGAGACATTAGGTGCAGTTGTGTCTATGACTAGGTTATAACCATAGTGTGTTTGTGAGTTATAATATAATCTATACTTTATGTGTTTCTCTACGCTACTCTACCCTGTCAGTAAGGGCAACTGACACCCCGTGGATTCTGAGCCATGGGGGGGGGGGGTGTTTCCCCCAACATTCTAATGGGATGATGAATGGCTGACTACACCATTTCGCCCCACTCTCTTCTCTTGGTAGATACTTGTGCCATTGTGCACAATGGTTATTTTTTCCCATATGTGTGTGTAGAGGGTTGTAGTGGCTTGTGGTTATTCACACACATATATTCTGGATATAGTATCCTATGGACTACTATAGGTGTAACATGTATAGGCTTTGATGGCTTGAAGATCCTTACTCTATCTATGGGCTATAATGGCTTGGGGTATAATACCAGATGTATGATACACGTTACATGAGTTGTGGTGGATCCTGGAAACTACCTGGTTACTTTGATTGTGAGGATGGTGTGGTGATTCACCCAGGTGTCTGTGGGAAAGCCGTTGTGGTGCACAAGGTGCAGATTGTGGTGCTTTGCCAAGGTGTCTATGGGAAAGCCTTTTTGGAGATAGATGCTTAGGACGTGCGACGTTGGGTAAAAGCATCAAACTAGTGGAGAAGTAGTAGGGGTACCGTTGATATTAATTATTATATGCTATATTCTTTTATTCGTTACTTGGTGAGAGTAGTCATGGTGAGGTTGGAAATATAGTATACCAGTTTAGGTGACAAGTAAGTTTCACTTCTTGTTCACTATGCTATAACATGCTTTCTTTACTTTTTCACGAGAGGCTTCGTGGAGGATCCTACTGAGTATACAATTATACCCACCCTATGTATATATAAACTATTTTTCAGGTCACAAGTAGCAGGTTGGAGATCAAGCTGGTTTCTACTAGCTTGGAGTTGCAAGAGCTGTTCGACCTTGTGGTTGCTGCTATTTTATTTTATTTTGGGTACTTGTTGTTTTTACATTTCAGTTGTAGCACGTTTGCATTGAATTTCATATATGAACATGGGTTTCTTTTATATTCCAGTTTTTAGTTGGAGTTGATTGGTGTCTATCTTACCTCTCTCTTCCGCATGTGTTCTCTTCGAGGGTAATGCCTCCCATTTGTGTGATTACTATACCCTCATTGTTATATGCCAACTCGGGGCCTACTGGAGGCGGGCCTCATGGGTCATTATCTCCCTTATCACATTGCCATCCCAAGAGGGGTACACATTGTGGGGAGGGGGTCATGACATACCCAACAATTCTTATTCCATAATCACGAGTCCTATAAAAAATAATGATAGTTCATAAGTCATGAATAAAAAAGAGATAAAAAATGATCCTTTAGAGCATTCAATTTGCATATATTTATGTCTTAATAGATATAAATAATTTTTTTAATAATCATAATCATATAAACATTATGTAATTTTTACCCAAAAATAAATTCATCACATGCTAGGCTTGGTATAACCACCCGTATACCTACTTCGGTCATGGGATAACCTCTTACATACCCTCTTTTGGATTTGGATAACCTCTCTTGTATTCATTGATATCCTAAAATATTAATCCATTCCAAATTCATAATAGTTCTATAATATATTCACCCCTCAAATAATCATAATCAATTTATATTTGTGCCACAAGGTCATAAAAACAATTACCGTTTCATCCAAGTAAGAACCATGAAAAAGAAAATTAGTTTCATCAGTTTTTCATCAAGCTAATAATAAAAAAAGAATGTGATACAATATATATGGAATCAATAGATTTTATCTATAATGAATTATATGTTTAATAAAACATTTATTTTATAGATAAAAATACAACAAAAAGATCACCTGAGGATTTTTCTGAAGAAAATACCATTTTATATTTGAAAACACTAATTTAAAATGTAAAATGTTACCAAAATATTATAAAAATAATTTATTTTGAAAATAATCATGGATACATGAAAAGTAATATTAAAATTTTTGATCAATTGCCATCCCAGGAAATTTCATTCATGTAATAATGGTTAAAATAGAGAATCTATTCATAGCATCAGTAAAATGATTCATGTTCAGAAAAGAACAACCATATTCATTTAAAATATATTTTTAAAAATTCACTAATCCATAAAAATGAAATTAATAATTCATTTAATGATAAAAATATCTTTCTATAAATAATGTAGAAGAAATTATGAGCATAGAATAATCCTGATTTCTAATTTAAGAGAAAAATATAGTTAGTTTTCCATAAAAAAATATTTCAATATCCTGAGTAAATAATGTTAGGAAAATTAAAGGAAACACATTATTCTCCTAAAATAAGTAATGAATAATAAAATATATGATAATTTTAAAAAATAGATAATATAATTTCAATATTAGTAATTTAAGAATAAATCATCCCAATAAAAATGTGATTGAAACATAATACCATTACATCAAGTTCATTTTTATTCCGAAAAACTAAAATCTCATTTTTAATAAATTTAAATGTATTATAATTTTAAAAAATAACCTAATTGATAAGTATAATACCATATATGGATCAATTTTATCATTTCATCAACAAATTATTAACAATTATTTGATAAAAAATCATTTTAAGGTGTTAATTGTTTCCTTTTTTAGGAATGTTTCAATTTAGAAGTTATAATCCTTATTCTATGTTCATGGATCCATAATATACGTAGTCATAATAATTATATAAATATAATATATATTCATTATATAAATATTTATAATCTAACAATAAATTTAGTGATAGAAAGATGAATTAAAATGTTTATTGAGATGGTAGTCCATACATTCACAAAAATGATGTTTTAATTTTATAACAAAATAAAGGAAATAAAGATAAACACTATTTTTATCATTATATAATAATTATTAAATAATAAATAATATATATATATATATATTCAATCCATTATTATAAACAACTATAATATTTCTTGATAGAAAATGAATTATATCGCAACAAGGAGGTGATAATCCACACGTATGCATGAGTGATACATTTATTTCCCATTTGATTTAAATAAAGAGGAAAGTGGTTGTTCCTTCTTCATAAATATTTCATAGAATATTTTATATATATTAGAAATAATTTTATGATGGATAATTTAATGTTACAAAAAATGAGGATGAAATAAAATTTAATGTACTATGTTAAGAGTTATACCTCATCATTGAGAAATCAACCTTGTCTTACAACTTATGCCCTGAAAGGATGGTATTATGATAAAAAAGACATCTAGGAAATTGATAGGTATGTTATAAATGAATCTTGGAATGATTATTCCAATATAATAAGATAAGAAAACAATGAATATGGGTGGATTCAATGATTCTATTTATATGCGAGGGAGAGGAAACACTTGGAGTTAGTTGAAAAAAGTAAATAAAGTTAATTCCTTTTTTATGTATAATTCTTTTAAATGGTCATGTATTTGATGGTAATAAGTAATAATGTCAATAATATCACCATCATATAATTAAAATTTTTAGGTTCAAATTTTACTCCTATATCACGCTGCAACCCCACCCCTTGGTAAACATGTTTTAACATTAATAATGGAAATAACATTTTACTATTTATAATATTCAATATGAAAAAATGAATGTGTTATCATTGAAAAACATTTAAATCATTATTATAAAAATGTAATCTAGTTAATTATATTATATTTTTATTAATGTGGTATTAAATATTTTTAAAAAAATGTACAAAATTGAATCAAAACGCATTATTATGAAAATGTATTTTTAATAATAAATCTGATTATACATTCATAAATTTCCATGTAAAAACAATTTAATAATGGTTATAAATATTTTCTTGAATATATATTAAATAATTTTCATTAAGAAGTTTAATCAATATTTTTTATTTTTTATTAGGGAAGAACACATTGTTCTTAAAAAACAATTTCTAGAAAAATTAATCAATTTGCATTTAATTGAATTTATCTTCATTATTAACTATTATCTAACTAATGTAAATGTGATTTTTCATTTATTCATACAAATTATCAATATATTTCATAGAAATGCTTTTTCAATTGTGATCAATATTATTTTTTATTATAAAATTACATAACATATAAGAAAAAAAAATTATTTAAATTTTTTTTCATTTAACCATGAAGTGTTTTATTAAAAATATAAATATTATTTATTAAAAGATAATAAATAAATTTTACTTTTTGAAAAAAATTATATAAATTTTTCATGAAAAGATTAATCATATTCATAACCATCAATATAATTAATATGATATTATGGTTTACTATATCAGGGGTTCATTTATAGTTGAGGATGCAAGTAATTAAATCAATCAAATAATTCATGTTATTTTCTATGGAAAGAAATAGAAAACATTGCAGTGTTACTTTTTCCTAAATTAAAATGAATTTTTACCTTAACATTGAATTATTTTCATATAAATAAATTTTATATCTCTGATTTATCCAATCCTTGGGTTCCACATTGATTCATTAAATTTTTATTCCTCTGGAGAACATTAACTAGGTGAGTAGTCTTTCTTTATAGCACTTTATATCCATGATCCAATATTTTTACTAGAAGTTCATAATATGAATAATCAATTTCTATCCAAGAACATATGAATTTATTACATGTGAAAGATTAGGTATCTACATCCATAACAGAGATGTGTGAAACACATCATGAACAAGAGAGAGGTTTGGTGGATGTTCCAAGAACACAGATATAATCTAGAAGTGATTAAGTATGTAAAAACATAAATATAAAACAGGCTCAACTTTCCCTTCTATTTGAATCTCATATCCTTATTTCATTAAAATAATTCACATGAATAACTTCTCACCATCATCAAATTTCTGATATCCATGAATATTTTCATAAAAAAATTTCATTCAAATCTATATTAACATGATGTTCTCTTGAATAGATTAGATTTTATTTCCCATTTCATCATTTGAATAAGGTAAAATTAGATTTATTTCAAAAACATTGCCCCAACATATTGCAGTGATACAATTATTTTTGATATATGGATTCATAAGGAGCCATTTCAATTCCCTAGTAAATTTTATTATTATAAAAAAACATGACTTGAGAAGGTGTTGATCCTATGAACCATTGAAATATAGAGACCAAAATTTAAACTAATCCTCGATGGTATTAATTGGACTATCATATAGACTATTTTCCAATGGATGGTATATTTTATTTAAATAGAAATCTGTATTGAGATCTCATTGAATAATTTTTGAGAACATTATTGTAAATTTTGAATATGAATGTGATAAAATGTAAGGGTATATTGAATGAAATATTACCATTTAACAAATTTATATCTTATGATATTGATGAAGAGAAAAAAAATATCTGATATAAATGAAATGTGATGTTAGTTATGGAGATCAACTAATACACAAATAAAAATATGTTTTTTATATACTTTTGGGTGTCCAATAAAGAAGTCCATAGTGAATTTTAACTATTAAATTATGGTATGAGTAGTGGTTGTAACATATCCCAAGACATTGTCTCTAATAAATAACATTCTAAAAAACCATGAAACAAGTTATGTACTCTAGAATATCTCTCATCATGTTTCCCTACCATAACTACTCTTTAATATATCTAACATCTTGTTTTACATTCATGATTAATATATAATGATGAGCTACGAGCACATCCAAATATACCATTTTTCATATATGGTATTGATATGAAAAATACTAGGTTCATTAATCTTATCATTCCCTCACAATCATGGTTGAACACAAGAATAGTTCTCGCATTATTTCTCAACCCACCAACTTCTTTCTACAACTCATTAATTATTACATGGATAGATGGTTTAACACTCATTTGAGAAAAGAAATATTTCTCCCATTATTTATAGATAAATTGATCCATCCTTTGTACATATATAAATATTTTATCAGTTATGATCCTCATCATCAATAATCTAGATGGTACTTTTGACTCATGTAATTGGAAACCTTATTTTATTTTCCAATGTGTTAATGTATTGAGAAGTCATAATCAATAATCAAATCCAACCATATTCTCTTGGTCATATTCAATTATCTCTCTAAAAATATATTTTTTTAAATATTTAATATCATAATATATATCAAATATTTCAATAGTCATAATAATTCCTTAATATATTGAATGTAAAAATTGCCACAACTAACTCAAAATGATAATTAATGTAATTTTTCTAATGAACCTTTCATTAATTTCTAGAATAATGTATCCCCATATAATTTAGTATAAGGATAAAAAACACTTCATCAATGAATCACTTTAAATAAAAATCCATTTTCCACCACATGCTAGGGTGAGCAAAGGTGAACTGACTAAAAGTATCGTTATATCTTGAGATTTTTTTTTCATTTATTGGTCCTAATAAATTTGAGATAACATTTTGAGTTAATTAGATAGCAATGTTAAATTACTAAAAAAATATATAATATCTATCCAAACCATAGAAACAACTTTCTTATTCACCATGGTTAGACCGGGAAAATTTTTAATAACTTTTTTCATGGAGGGATCCAACAATATACCATTTCTTGAGTTTTTATGAACTAAAAAATGAAACCTAAAATATAAAAAATCGACACATCATAATTTTTTCACACATATTATCATTCCATAGGTTCTTCAGTAAAATCCACATGTGATCATAATTATATTCATTTCTCATGGAATATATATTAATATCATAAATAATGACTACAAAAACCCAATAAAGGTAATATCAGAATACTATATTCATTAAATAAATGTATATAATAGGGGAAGTTGTAAGGAAATATGGAATAATTATGAATTCATAGTGTTCATACCTTTTATAAAAGTTTTTTTTCAGAATTTATTCACTTCTGACCCTCAATTGATAGTTTCCAAATCTAAGATTAATCTTTGAAAAATATTGATCACCTCATAATTGATTGATCAAATCACCAATATGAGAAATATGATATCTTACATTATTTGTTATATTTATATGTTCCTTATAATCAAAATTATTCTCATTGATAAATATTTATTCTTAATAATAAATTATGTGCACACCTTGGAGATAGATACTACATAATGAATCCTTTATCAATATTTTCATGGATCCTTTTCTTCAATTATCAGATAAAAATTTAGGCCACTATATATAGATTATTTGGAATAGTATTAGCCCAAGGTATGAGTTATATTGAAAACACAACTTAATTATTTATAATAATAATAATATTCTTATTTATAAAAAAATTAAAAATAATCTTTCAATATAAATATATTAAATGTTGTGTTTCACACCATCCATTTGAGAAAATTAATCACTTTTATTTTGAATCAATACCCATAGTATATATTTTATTTATATGGGATGTTTATATTAATCCAAAAATAGGTAAATGATTATAGGATGGATGAGAAAATCAAATATGAATTTTCATAAATGGAAATTGTTATTGGAGTTATATATGTAAATCCAACACATCCTCAAAATAACATCAATTTTAAATAGGGGAAATGATGTGATTTTTTGGAAGAATATTACTAAAAAATCCTTGACATGACATGAAATCATCATTATATTATGCTTCTTCACTAGTAATTAAACTTCTAATAATTGAGGTTGTGTTGTGAAACCCATTTAATTTTTTCAAGTATAAAATAGTATTTAGATATACATTAAAATAAAATATTAATTGTTATTGGGTGAATGTTTTGTATACAATTAACCACTTAATTATTTCACCCACATCTATAATAGTGATCACATGATATTTCTCATTGTATCTGGGCTTAATAAGTTACAGTTGTTGATGGTCATCATTAACCCTCAGAGTCAAGCATTGGTTAGAATAATGAACAAACTATTTGCATTTGGAACCTAGATGTGTGGGTGGTGCAGTTTGTGGATCTTTTTATAGATTTAGGTCATTATTTAAATTCATCTCATCATATCATAATTTGATTTCCCAATGTACTCACTTTCTACACATAAATAATTGAAAATACCTTTGATATAATAATTTATTTGTTTCTTTCAATGCTTTTTTAAAGCATAACTCAGCTTCTTACATCCGTGGTTTCTATTTTTAGAATTTACTATCATGTCAACAATTATTTTCTTATAAAAAAAATTAGATTAATGAGTGAATCTAATATCTATTATTCGCAAAGATATAACATAAAATTATTAATTCTTAGATACCAAAGCTGCATAGGGTTTACAACCATTGTATAATTGGTTTTAAACCACTAAAGAATCGATCAATCCTACTTTTGTTTTATCTAATAATACTATAAGAGTACCTCACGTGTCCTATAAAAGATTATTCATTAGTACTAATGGATTCATCATCATTATCTTTTACGTCATAGAATAAAATTTTCATTTTTATATAAATAATTAAATGAAATTACTTGTGGAAAAATAATATTCTAAACTAATCCTGATATATAGAATCAATTTCATTCTATTGACTCAAATTATTGATAAGAGTCCTTTATTGATATGTTTTTTTATCCAAATGATAAAATGATAAAACAAATATTTTATTCTTTGATAAAAATATGAATAAAAATATTTTTATAGGTATTGATCCGCTACTAAAATACTAGATTATCAATATACCCGCCATCATAAGGTGGATATTTACTCATGAAGGAATCAATATAACATTGTTTACTCGGTTTATAATATTGAAGATTAGAATGATTGATGCCTTGACAAAGTTTCATAATCATAAAAATGATAATTTGTATTCTAGCTCCAATAACATTTGGTTTCCAATGATTGTAATCATTTCATTTCCCCTTTAATTTTTCATTAACATTGTTCCTTGGTGTTAAAACCATTAATTAAAATAGAAAATCATGGAATAAATAACATTTATTATTGTGAAAAACCATATAATAAAAAAATTCATTCATTGGAGTTCTAAATCACAAAACATTTTGATTAATCTATAACACCTTGGGTTTAACCTATGTCATCTATAATCATTATTTATTCAAATCCTTAGAAAAGGTTCGTGATGAAAATATGAATTAACCTAAGAATATTCTCAATTAGTGTCTAATTAGGAATGAAATTTTAGTCCCACTCATCACACACTATAGATGATCAAGTTAATACTCAATGTACCCATTAAGTGTTTTATCTCTAGATGTGTTTGTTCTAGAGCTCCATCCAGCAGGTAATATCCAGATAAGAATATATTTTCATAGAAAAGGAAAATTTTTGTTTTCCATAATATAGTACATTATAATATATAAAAGATTATATTATTGGTTCTCATCCTGATTTCCAAAATTAATATATCCTTGATATGATACCAATGATGTCTATCACTGAACTTCACATATAAATTTTACATCTTATTCATTGAATATTAATTATAAATTATTACAAAATACATTAAAATGATAATTGTATAGTGTCTTTTGAAACACATATACATAACATAAAGAAAGATATAGCATCCAACCCATCCCCCTTTAGTTTATCCACAAATAGTACACTTATTAAAATATTGTACAGAAAACCATTATTCTAATCATGGGGAGTAGTAAACATAATAAAGGGTGAGATGTGATGTTTAGTAAGAAACAAAAATGGAGGTATAAATCATCATTTAATCATAACATGAGCATAAAGTGTAACAAACCAAACTATTGACAATGTAATTTCTCTTATTATATTTACAAAACACTTACAATATACACAGAGATCAATAAAAACATCATTTTCAAAACTGAAAAGTGAAATAAGTTAAATTTCAAGAAATAAAGAAGCATATACCAGTGGAATAATAACATGGTTGTTGAAATTGTAATGAGACTATTAGGAAAAGTAATCTGGACAATAGAATAGTGACCTCACATATTGAGGTGTAAATAAAAATTATGTATCATATAAGTGAAAACATGTTATATTTATATCATGGTATAAGTTAATAATTTTTTAGATAAATTATTTGATGGTATTTTTGTAAATGTAAATGTTTATTTACAATTTAATTAAATAATATAATTATTTAAAAGAAATTTTATTTTCATAAAATATATTCATAAAATAATATTTTGTTTTATTATGATTTCAATATAATTTTCTTAGTCCTTAATTAATATTTCAAAGAGTCAAAAAATTATTCATAATTTATAAATCAATATTATTAGAATATATAACAATATTAATTAAAATTTAAAATTCCCATATTTAAAAATTATTTTCAACAAATATAGTTCATTTTTTTCAAAATAAATTCATAAAAATGATTAGGGTGAATTTTTAATTTCCTCTAAAATAGTTTAATTTATAGTGAATAATTAATAATTGGAATTTATGTTATTTAACATTATAAGTAAATGAATTAGTTTTTAAGTCATGGTTGAGTGATGGACAATGTTGGTGGTCAATATCTCGAATTCAAATGTTATATTTACTATACATATTCATAATACTCAACACTATTGATTATCATGAACTAAAATAAAAAAACAAGTGAATAAAACAATCAGAAACATCCTTCTCCTCCCACAATAAATACCACCCCTCACCACATCTTCTCCTCACACTTTATAAGCCTTATATATTGCTAAAATTCATCAAAATGCTTCTCCCAAACCTCTTCAACACGTTCTTGTATCTTTGGTCTCACCAAAAGACCATTTCCAAAGTGCATTAAAGGGGTTCTCAATGAGATGACACTCTAAGGGTAAAAACCTCCCTCTATATCATTTTAATTTCCTTTTATTTTCTTTTCCTAACCTTCCATAACCTAACATGTCCAATGTAATATGATAACTATAGCATCATACATTACTGTAATGTTTTATTATTAATTCTATATATTTCATCAAATCTTTTATCTTCTTTTTTATCTTAAAAATGAATACATCTTTCAAGATGTGTATAATAACAACCTCCACTAACCAAAGTTTTTTATTTTTTATTATCACCTTAATGGATGGTCAGAAAACCATTCTAATGGTATATTATATTAAAAAATGTATATTACAACTTTTTTTATGTTTTTTAAATAATACATATAAATAATATTAAATAATAAAGAAAAACTAGTTTGGGATAATCAAAAATTCACTAAAAAATTAACACACATCCTTAACAAGATATTTAATGAATCATTATCATATCTGAAAAATGAGGTATGGGACTATTTAAAATAATTTAGGTTCATTAATTTATTATAATTACACTTCATTTGTTTTTATTCCATTTTACAAGAACTTCCATAATAAAACATAATGGAACCCATCACAAAACCCTGAAACGAATGCTCTGGGAATGATGAATTTGAATATTATAACTTATAAAAAAGACTATAAATGAAGTTAATAAAATTATATGAAATCAAATAAATGTATGATAGGTTCTAAATCAAATAAATAATGGATATAATTTCATTATAAATTCTATTAAGTACAAGTGTATAATAGTTTCAAACTTATGGTATGGGATAATCTCTGATCCCCCATTTTAATATGGTTACACATTATCTCTCATTAACTAAATTTTAATTATTAATTAATCTTATTTAATCCTCTTATATTCAATGTGTATATCCAAAACATACATACACTTATAAAATTTTCTTTTTTGAAAGGGAAATACATGATTAATAAGGTTACATTTTTAATTTATTTATATGATATATAATTATTAAAGGGAACATCCCATTTACTTACCCATTTCAGATTATATCACTTAATATATTTTTGGACAAATATATTTTTATAAAATCAATCATTTAATCCATAAAATATGTGTTAGTTCATTTCTTTTTCTATATGAAAAATTATTCATTCATACTCTATAAATCTATTTTCTATTTTTTCTTAAACCACACTAAATTTGAACATTTCTAAAGTTTAGTAAACATTAACTTAATATTTATTAACATTATTTGGATATAATTTATCATTATATTTTTATATAATCACTTATTAATTTCCATGTATTTTTTTAAAATAGTGTTTCATGGAAGCCTTTTTGATATTCCCATTTGATTTTCCTTATGAGATGATTATGACATGCATTTCATTCCAGGGGTAACTTTTATGTGTTATGTTTGATACTTCATGTAGAAAATATATGCATTAAAATGTTATGTTGGGTGTTCCTATAAAGTTTTCCCTTTAATTGGTTAATTTTTAGTGTTATGAGACATCATTTTTGGATAGATAGTAAACCATATTATTTAATGAGCTTTTGTCCACCATGTGTTATATTATCGGATTTTATTCATGAATCACATGTATTTCATGTTGTATGTTTCTTCCATATTCCATTTTTACCTAATTACAAAATTATATGTTTTATATGATACAATTCTATTTGTTTATTGCTGATCTAGGTCATTTTATGTCTCCATGTTATTCCTTATAACCCACGTGCTATGGCTAATTACAATCTATATTCCCTTACTAGTATTTTTATCCAATATCTTGGTTCATGTATTCCCCTTGTTATTATATATATATGTAAAATAATCATCGATGTTAGGATTTAATTATGGAGTTTAAATATTTTTTTTATTTTTTTCATGCTTTCTAATTATGTACCTAATATTTTAGACACTAGAGTTCATACTCATTTGTATGAATTTTATGGTTAATTTTTCTTAAAATAATAGAATAATATATTTAAAGGGATATGACTATTATTTTTGGTATTAGAGTGTGGTATAAATATTTTTGGATGTTAGGACTAGACCAGTTCATTAAAGACCCGAGGGAAAATAATATCACCATGGATAACCTATATTGAAACATAGTTAATGACCTTTTATAATATACTATCTATATATATGTTTATCCTTATTTGTTCAAATTTTTCATCTTATATTATTATTACCTAAGTATTTAATCCTCCCTAAATGTAAACAATGTTAATTAGTTAATGCCTATAAATAGGTGAACACATGGAAATAGTAAATGTGATAAGCAATGTGGTGACTTCTATAATGATATAAAAAATGTGATGGGGAAAGGATCTCAGAAATTCATGACAACAATTTCTCAGACGAATCATATTATAAATAATAACTTCAATAATGTAGAATTTCCTCATTATCCTATGAAATATAATGTTGTGGTTGAATCTTTTATGTGAAAAGGCCTCCCAATATTATTATTTCTTTTGATCCCATCATCGTAGAAAATTGAAATAACTCTATTGAGAATGTATTCTTTGTATATAATTGATCAGATGAAGAGAGATTCATAATAGAGGTCTATCATTTTTGAAGGGGAAGTTGATCAATGGTGAAAGAAACAATGTCTAAAGAGGAAATTTATTTCAATGAATGAAAAGATTTTAAAAAATCAATTAATATTTACCCCAAAATCTCTATAATAAGATATAAATTTAGTTTCTAGGACTTAAGAAAAAGGAAAATGATTTTATCAAGGCATAATAGGAAAAGTTTTACATGCCTTGCATGATACACCTATGGTTTTTGCATTAACATTAAAATCAGATAGGAACAATTATTTAGTGTACTAATGATGGGTCAATGATAAGTGTTGGTGATTCAAGACTCAAAAATCATTAAGGAAATATATTTTTTGTTCCCATAAAGATGAAGTGGAGATATGAAACTCTTATTGGTCTTGTGGGTCAAGAGATAATGATAAGAAAATTTAGTTTAATATGGAAGGATGAGAATTTAAATCCAATTGTGGGGAGAAAATCTATCATCCCACGTGTCAAAAGGGTGTGGAGAATCATCTTGTGATATGTCTATGGGGATCCATGAGATTATGAAAATATAGAAGATAAGGGCATCTGACAAAAAATATCTAAATGGATAATAAGATTCCCAAAAACTAGTAAGTGTAATGGAAGGTTTATATCAACCCTCAAAATGTCGTGTGGTGTTTCAACTATATGGAACACGGGAATTATGGGATTAAATTTCCCATGCTAAGGTTTTTCATAGGAAATCAATAACAGCATCCAAGGTACAAATGAAAGGAATACACAATCATTACCATTGAGGTTGATCTAGAAAATTATTTGGTGACATGTATGCAGGTTATTCATCGAATAATAGAAATTGTACTGTTTAATTATGGTTTTTCATATTGTTTCATATATAGAAAGTCTAGTAGAATTATTAAAACACCACCACAAAATATTATGGTCAAGTAATCTGTTAGAAAATAAAATGGGGAAATTATTGCATCTGATGTGTATACCTCATCCCTGGTTAATGTTTTTGGACTATACCTCCCAAAAAACCTTATAATACTTCCTTTGGTATTGTTTGAATCTATTTTGGAAATGCACTATCTATCTTTATACAAATCTAGTATCAACTATCATGAAAGGGAGATAGGTCTTCACATCCCCAGGAATCCACAAATTCTATATATGAGTAATGATAATGGATAATATCTTTTAAAATTATCATCTCAGTTATAGATAATAATTCATTATGGGAAATAATATATAGCTCAAATGATTATGACAAAAGAGAGGATCATTCATGACTTCATGCCCACTAAGACGGACTATACTAATGTGTTCCCTAAATAATTTCCTAAACATTCTCAATATTGAGAGGTTTAGTTCTCAATGGAACATATTCTTAGATATCATCTTATATCAAAAAAATCTTATAGATTGATCCCCACTAATTTCGAAGAAATAATTATGGAATTATAAGAGAATCTAGACAAGGGTTTTTATATACCTAAGGGTTTCTCAATGGGGTGAAATTGTCCCCTTTTTCAAAAACAATAATGGATCAACCGGCCTCTACAATTATTATTTTGAGGTCAACATAATCACAATTCTAAAAACAAATCTCTTATCACATATAGATGACTTGTTCAATGAGCTACACGTGGTCATGTATTTCTCAAAGATGGACATTTAGTTAGGATATAACTAGTTAAATATAAAGAGGTATAAAATTTTCAAGATTAAAATATGAAAATGGTATTAACAAAATGAGCTCATAGTTAATATCTTCAGAGTCATTAATGCTCCAACAGTATTAATAGGCATTCTAAAAAAGTGTCTTTTGGAATTACCTCGAGTAATTTATTGTAGTGATTATTGATGATATTCTGATATATTCTAAAAGAATATAGGATAATTAAGAGAACATTATTTCTATGACAAAGAAATTTTGATGTGATAAACATTATAAAAATTATAGAAATTGTGAGTTTTTATTGACGGTTTATCATTCATGTGACGCGTTATCACAATAAAAGTAATATCTTTAGACTATTCTATGAAAAATTAAATCAAAGATTGGCCGAAACCAATATATGAAATAGAGATATTTAAATTTTTTGGTCATGAAATGTATTATATACAAAATTTTAAGAACATATCATGATTGTAACACCCAATATCCTTGACAACTCATATGTATGTAATGTTTTTCTGGACTGGTGAATGTGATGATTTCTTCAATGAGTAGAAAAAGTGGCTTGTCACTACATTAGTAATCACTATTCAGGGAATTGAGGAAGCCATTATGGTATACATATATGCTATAAATAAGGGCTTAGGAAATTTAATAATGAAAAATGATAACGTTACAGGCTATATCTTAAGGAATCTAAAAAGTCATGACAGAAATAATCTCACGTTGATCTGGGGTTCATGGATGGTGTCTTCGCATTGAAAATCATTAGGCATTATCTTTATGGGGGATAATTGTGACATATATACTAATAATAAGATCCTAAAATATATATTCACATTGAAGGAGAATAATGCATGCTAGTAAAAATGTCTATAGATCATAATATATTATGACTGCTTAGTCCACTACCATCTAGGTAAGGAAAATAAAGTCATAGATTCTCTATGTAGAATGGATCCTTCAAAATTTTTAATGATGATAATTGATAAGGATCTAGTCGTCATATATTTTTAGTGGATATACATAGGAATCAAAAAATAAGGAATATAATAAATCCTTTATCAAGTTAATGTTCATCCATACCTCATAGAGAAGATATAGGATTATCAATGAAATTATATAAAATTTCAAAAAATGTGGAGGCTGTTAAAAATGGGAAATCCTCAAAGATTAAAATTGATGAGAAAGTTGTAGTTAGATTTGGGTTACCATTATTTGTAACATCCAATGAAGCACACATATCTCAACCTCCTCTATTCACATAGGGAATATAAAGATGTATCAATATTTATGGGAGTAGAATTGGTGGGATAATATTTAGAAGGTCATAACTAAATATACATCAAAGTGAATGGTATATTATCAAGTGATGGTTTAAAGGTTAAATTATAAGGGGGTGATGCATACATGGCCCATACAAACATGGAAATTTTGAAACATCGCCATGGAATTTATCATTGAACTTCCAGGTAAATCATGAAAAAACAATGATATATGTGTTTCAGTGGATCGTCTTACAATGATAGATCACGTTATCACTTTTTTAGAGGATTCTAAATAGACTATTTTTCTCATATACTCATCATGTAAGTGGTGATTCCACTTAGAGTACCAATATATATTGTATTAAATTGACATATGAGTTGTATCTCCAATCTCTAGAAATGTCTATAAAATTATATAAACATAGAGCTAATCATCCATGTGGCCTATCTTATTCAAAATTATTTCCAATCTTAGTAGACTATTAAAACATCGTAGTAAATGTTGAAAATGTTCTATGGACATCAAAGGATAATTAAACAAACTTCTTCCTCTGGTCAAGTTTTAATAAAACAATAGTTTTCCATAAAGAATGAAAATGGATCCATATAAATCCCTTTATATGAAAAGATGTAGAACACCAACATGACAGGAAAAATTTGTTTATCGTAATATTCTATAACATGAAATGGTTAATGAAATTATATAATACAGGAAAACCATATAGCAGCACATAAACAGAGCTCAAATTTTACACAAGTGTTATGAAGACAATCAACGATGGGAACTAGAGTTTTAGGTTGAGGACATGGTATTCCTCTATATATCTCTATAAAAGAGGATCATGATATTAAGGAAGAAAAGATAGCTCAGTCCCAGGTACATCATCCACTTTGAGACTCTCGATCATGTTTGAGATATGGCCTATTGACTAACACTTCCACCTACTTTGTATCATGTAAACAATTCATTCAACACATAAATATTGAATAAGTACATAACTGATCACTCGCATGTACAAAATCTGGAGGTGGTGAAATAGGAGAATGACCTCTTGTATAAATAGAAACCAGTGAAGATATTGGATAGGAGTGATAATTTTCAACAGAATAACACTATTCACCTTGTCTAAGTACAATGGGGGAACTATAAGTATAAAGAAGCTAGATGTGAACCATAGGATGAAATTAATAAGATGTACCCCCGCCTATATTCAACATAGAATGTTAAATGAAATTTTACTGGTGAAACATTATAAGGGGAATGAATGTAATGACATGAACTTTTATCAATCGAATTTCCCATATTATATATATAAGACAAATATATCACATACATATCCCAATAAAAACTTCATCATCATAATTTAATAATTAAATATGTAATATATCTATAAATTAATGAACATATACAGTTGGTATAATAAAAGGACTATTTTAATAGTAATGTGACTATTAGGAATAGTAATCCAACCAAGAGAATATTTAACTAACCTATTAATGTATATATAAAATTTATGTATCTCATAAATGAAAATATGATATATTTATATCAGGGTATATTTAATTAAATGTCTCAAAAAAGTTAAATTATACTTTGGTATTAGGTGAACCATAAAGGTTTATTTAGAATTTAATAATTAATATAATAAATTAAAATGTATTTTTTTTTTCAAAAAATAGATTCTTAAATTCATATTTTTTTATTAGGATTATCATATAAATTTATGTTAGCATAATTAAATATTCAAAGTGTCATAAAATGAATTATAATTTTATAATGGGTATTTTTGAAATAAATGATGATTTTAAATAAATATTAAAAATTTCATATTTATAAAATTATTTTTATAAAATTAATTTATTTTTAAAATTTTCATGCTAAAAAATGGTTGGGATTAATTTTTTTTATGATATGGTTGTATATTTGGTGAATAGTGAACAAGGAAAATTTATAGTATTTATTATTATAGGTAAATAGATGAATTTGTGAGTCAGGGATGAGTCATAGAAGATGTAAGTTGAAATTTTATTAAACTAACATGATTTAATTATAGTATATAGTCAAAATAATAAACACAATTTATAGTCTTTAGCCAAACTAAAAAACCAATGAATGAAATGGTCAAAACACCCCACCCCGTACATTATAAATACCTCCACTCACCACCTCTTATCCTCACACCCTCTAAGCCTTGGATAATTCTAATATTTGACCAGATTCATCTCCCAAACCTATTCTAAACTTTTTGGTCTTTATTGTCTCACCAAAATTCCATTTCCAATGTTCCTTAATGTAACACCCAAGCATCCATAATACGCTTCTCTTTGAATAATACAATAGCGTGTGTTGTACGCAACTTCGAGTTCTTACACACCACAACCAATCCATCTGTATGTTAGGAATAACAATACACACTTTTTAAAATTTTATAAATTTTAACTTTCAAAATGGACTTCATTTTTGGATTCGTAATATCGAAATTGGCTTAGGGCGAATTTTTGGTATTTTCTTAAAACATTCAATTTTTGTTGAAAATCAATGAGTTATTGTTTAAAACCGATTTTTTTAAATAATTATTTATTTTATATCAATTTATATTATGTCAAAATAGATACATAAAACATATATATGTTCAATGTAATTCACTAGAGTCAGATTATAATAATTTTAAATACATGAAAATTTTATTGAACTTTTTACCGTCTTTTATCCACCTTTTAGAAGCATTTGCAAATTTACATAAAAATTAATTTTACCACTTCTCTGAGTTGAATTTCAAAAATATGATATACAAAGTTGATATTGGTAAGTAAAAAGTGGATCAATAAGGTAAAAATAATTTTTCATGAATAGTAACTTTTTACTTTTATTTACCATACAAAAAAGTAAATAGGGTAATTATTGTTAAGAATGATATTATTATTACTCTAACACATGTATTGATTCTATTGGATAAGTATAATTCGACCAAAAACAACGTTAGGAATAAAATATAATCCTTTAGGTCCACATGGATTAGATTATGACATTTATTATTATTTATTCCAAAGAAGAGATAAAAGTGTTAAATTTAATGTTTAATAACTAAACAAATTTTAATATAGGGTTACACATAAGATAAATTCAACTATAAATATTAATTATAAATATAAAAACAACTCCCACATAATGTTATTTTATTTATGTTTTTTATAGATTAAATAATATAATTTTTTTATGACACAATGATGATGCGGTAATTATCCAATTAATGAAATATTAAAATAATTTTTATTATAAATATCTAAATTAAGGTAATTTGAGAGTTTATATGAATTCCAATATTTATATAGGTTAATATGAAAAAATATGGTTGGTTAGATAAAATTTATTCGAAGTAATAATGATGTTATCTATAAAAAAAACAAAATACACAATAGTTTCAAAATTGACATAAAAGAGTTTTTAAAACATATATTATATTATTAATTGATATTATATTGCTAAAAATATATGGATTTTCTAAAAGACGTATATAATGATACATGTATCATTAAATAACTACTTGGGATTTTCTTGGAAGTATATAATATGTTTATTAACCATGTAATATAAAAATACAAAGAGACATGGTAAATGTCAAACTATTTAACTAGGAGTTAAATCTAATATATAAATTTAATATAGTGACCTAAACATGTTGAAAACCTATTGGTGGAGTGGTGACCAAGCCATACCCACCTTATATTTTAAATAATTCATTTTGTATCCACTATAAATAGGAAATTATTTTATTATAAAATAATATTTCTAGCTTTTCCTAAGGTGCCCCTGGCCCCACTTATAAAAGGGCACTCCCCCTTCCCTTAAATTCACACATTCAAAGACTTTTTTCTCATACAGAACCTTCTAAAATACACTCTAAACTGTCTTATATTCATCCTAGAGGACTTCCTTTAGTCAGAAATTCATATTAGGATCCTTTTTGATCAAATCAAAAGGAAGAACCTAGAGAAGAGGAAAATATTTCATCAACTCTTTGATGTTCATTTCTTCTTCCACTTCCTCTTTATTTGTTGTTTCTGTTACAAAATAATAACTCAAGTATATTATTTATGTTGTGATGTTATTATAAAAATGGTACAACCATATTCATTATTCTATCCATCTTTTTAATGACATGTCACCATACTTGCGTACGTATGGATTACCGTCTTCACATCGTGGTTTCATTGTTATTAAATACATTATTATTTGTATGGTTATAATAATGATGTGTAATTGATTTAAATAATAAATATAACAGGATAATGATTCTTTATGTATGATATACCATCCAATTATATATTATTTTAATGTCAAAAAAATGATGTTGTTGCTCGTGTATACATACGGATTACCGTCTCCACGAAAGCTATGAGATTGATTCCCCATCTTATCCATTCAAGAAAAATATTCATCAGATGATTAAAAATAATTTTTACAGACATAATATAATTGTGAATATGAATAATATACATCCTATCCATAACAAGAATTACTTACGTAACCATGCATATAAAGGAAAAAAAATTAGTTAACACTCGAAACAACGATAATACTCAGATATTATTATCAAAGCATTATTAAAAAATAATATATGATATCATATTTATGTATATGATTTTTGTATAATTTAATAACATTTATTTTAACATTATACATGAGGATAACCTACCCTCTACCAAGGAAATGTACAAGGTATGGATTAGTTCCTCAATATCATTACTTATATGATGTTGTTAATACGCAAGGATCTACTTGGCCCTCTTTATCAACCACATCCATGTTTCATAAAAATGAATTCTTTTTACTATTTACTAGAAAATTGGTTAAAGTAATTTATACCCTTATTCTAAATTATATGTTTTCAAGGAATCATTCAGTCATTTTACAAACAAGGTACTTTATGACCTTTTTGACAAAATTAAGGTAAGAATGTTTTTTTAACTTATACGGTAGGGGCAGCTGTTATCTACCGCTATAACATTATCGAAGATTCTATTACAAGCTTATACGAATATTTTAATATATAAATGTTTTATTTTATAATTACATGACTTTTAAATGATTTCAAAATAGAAATAGATATTTCTCTAAATAGGTTTTTATTTCATGGATTTTATGTTTTTTTTAAGTTGATTTATTATGATACAAAGCATACATATTGTATTGAAGGTTTTGTGATATGTTTGAATGTGGATGTGTTATTTCATACCATTCATAGTTTTTGGATAAATTAAAGAATTTTCATATGACAGTTTTAAAATGAATGTTTATGTTATGTTCAATCCTTTTCATATGAGGAATGCATTGGACATAGAAAGTGATGGGTTGATCCTGCTATAGATCCTCCATGCATTGGTAGGTCTCTTGAGACAAAATAGTGTCTTTGCACAAGGCCTTGATGAAATCTTTTTTGTAGTCTTGACACAAGGCATTGACTATGTGGTTATGAAAGTCTGGCATTATGAATTCCATTATTATGAAAGTAACTATTTATATTGCATATGATTATTCGACTAGTAGAATATCCATGTGATTAAGTAAATGTCATTATTTTGATTTATATTTTTCCTATTATGATTATGTTTGTGTTGAGAAGGATTTTTTGAGTTTTATACATTTCCATAAATGTTTATGCTTATTTGCGAAAGTTTCCACTATATTGTTACCCTTACTTAGCACTTGATCTCACCCGTTTTTATGTTTTACTTTTTCCTAGGATGCAAAGAAGTATATTATAACTGACCTATATGGATAGTCTATGGGATCTCAGTGTTGTCCATGTAATTTTTTTTGTAGTTTTCAATTTTATGATTTAATGTAAACCTTATAAATCTATCTAGTACTTCAAAGACAACTAAACTAATCGGTCATTTGAGACATGATCTTCTGTGATCATGCCAATGTTATGTAATAATGATACGAATCAAGGTAACTGTGGTCGGGGCGTTACAGTTGGTATTAGAGGAAGTGTAGTACTATCCTTTGAAACTAGATTTAGATAAACTCTGATTATATCAGATAGACCTAAGATAGACTTTGAGGATTAGTATTGAATAACTTCTTAGAATTTTGATATTGTAGAGATTTCAAGAGTTTTCCAAGAAATACATCCCTTTCTGGATACGAGCAGGTAGAGGAGGCTTTGGAACAAGTTTACCTAAGGGTGAAATCCAAAGACTCCACTTTTAGCTAGACTCGAACAGGAACTGTTGCACGACAAAGGGCCTTGCTGCACTCTTGGTTACGACACTCTTAAGGGATATTCTTTGGAGAATTCTCATTTTTTTTACAAACCATTATCAAGGGATTATGATAATATAATTCCTCAAAGGAAACATCTTTTTTATGATTATGGATTATATACATAAATTGTTCAATTTATGTTAAGTGTTTTACAAGTATGTAATTTTTTATTTCGATTCATAAACTATTCTAGTTTATTACACTGTTTAGAAATGGTGCTTAGTTGAAGGAATGGAAACTGTATCAATGCACACAGTCCTTGTAAGGATTTCCCTCCTACTCAAGATAATTATAGTGGAGATGGTGATGAAACTAGTGCTGATCAGCTAATCACCATACTGAGACAACTCACTTAGGTTATGAATAATAACCATACCCATATAGAGCACCCTGATCCGTAGCGTGGAGGATCAATGTTAGATATCTTCCTGAGGCAACAACATACAATATTAAATGGGGTACAAATCCCCTAGTATGTGAGAAATGGATAAATTCTGTATAGAAAATTTTCCACAACTTGGGGAGTAGATAAAGGGAAAAAGTTGTCATGGTAATTTACCACCTCACTGGTAATTCTGATCAATGGTGGTCATTGATTAAAAACAAAAAAGAAGATAATGATATATCAAATATATAATGGAGGGAGTTTAAAGAAATTTTATTAGAAAAATACTTTCCTCATGACCATCTAGCAGATATGGAAAGGAAATTTCTGAGCCTGAGGAAAAAGGATGATGACAATGTCAAAAATTATGAAGCTAACTTTACAAGGTTAGCGAGGAATGTTGAAGATTATATACGTAACCCAATAATTAAGATTGATCATTTATTGGATGGGTTAAAACCAATAATCCATCAGTATTTAGTCTCACAATCATTCTCTTCATACGAAGATATTTTCCCATGTGCTATCAAGGTAGAAAAAGAATTATCTATGTCTTAAGACATTAAAGTAATGAAAGAGAAGATGAGATTTGATGAACACTCATGAAATTGAAATAAGGGGAATAAGGGAAAAGATTAATATCCATCTTGTAGTAAATGTGGGAATAAACACCCTGGTACATTCCTGAAGGGAATGGGAGTCTATTACAATTGTGGTGAAAAATTTCACCAAGCTCGTGATTGAAAGGGGAAGAAATATGCTGTCGATATTGATTTCTACAATTGTAGAGAAAGGGGGAATCGTGAGAATTAATGTCCTGAGCGTTAGGGAAACATACCTCAAAAAAGGCTAAGGGATCAAGGCCATGATTATGCTCTCACTACTGATGAGGTTGATGCTCTAAAAGATGTAGTGGTTGGTAATTTAATGGTTTCCTTATGTTCATCAAATTCTTTATTTGATTCTGGGTCATCAAATTGTTTCATTTCTTCCCAGTTTTCTAACAAAATTAGATATTTAAAATTTGATTTAAGAAGGGAGTTGTCTGTCAAAAATCTTAATGGAAATATCCTTACAACAATGTTTTGTGAATCAGTCCCCATTAGGGCATCTAAATGTTCTTTATCTACTGGTCTCATCCTCATACCCATGATTGAATTTGACATAATCATCGGTATGGATTGGATTTCGGACCACGATATGAAAATTTATTATAAGAAGGAGGCTACAATTTTTTATGATGATACATAGTACGTTATCTTTAGAGCAGAATCATTACCACCTAATTCATCACTAGATCCACCACCATTAGCTCAACAAAATTCAATTATTGGGGAGGAATAGAATTAAATAACTATGGGTGAGTAAAGGAATATTCAAATAGATTATGTACCTATTGTGAAAGATTATGTTGATGTGTCTCTAGAAGATTTACCTGGACATCCTCCAGAATGAGAAATCGTGTTTTCCATTGATTTAATTCCTAGATCTAGGACCATATCGAAGAACCCTTACATAATCGCCATTGTGAAATTAGTGGAACTAAAGAAACAACTATAATAATTGAGTAATAATGTATTTATTCGCCACAGTGTTTATCCATGGGGGCCCCTATCCGTTTTTTTAGATGAATGATGGATCTATGAGGTTGTGCATTGACTACAGGGAAATAAATTCTATAACAATAAAGAAAAAGTATCCCCTACCTCCCATTGATTATTTATTGGACCAACTTCATGAAGCTCAATATTTTCATAGATTGACCTTCGATCTGGATACCATCTGTTGTGCATTAGGAAGGAAGACATTCTGAATACAACATTTCGAACCAGGTACGGGCATTAAAAGTTTACTATAATGCATTTTGGATTGACTAATTCACCCTCTATCTTCATGGATCTAATGAATGGAGTTTTGAAGGATTAACATGATGACTTTGTAGTGGTTTTTATTGACGATAACGTGGTATACTCCAAAGTTGTAAAGATCTTGAAAATTAATATGACATTATTCTAAAGACTCTAATAAGATATGAATTACATGGGAAGTTTAGAAAGTATGAATTACAGCTTCGAGATATTTCTTTTCTTTTCCATATTGTCTCTATGGAAGGAATTTATGTTTATCCTTCTAAGAACAAGGAATTCCAAGAATGTCCAGAACCAATGAGTATAACCGAGGTACACGGTTTTATTGATTTAGCCGGTTATTATCGACGTTTCGTCTATAATTTCTCCCTGTTAGCTAACCCATTAACAAAGCTCACACAAAAAGGGGTTAAATATGTTTGTTCAAAACAGTGTAAAGAAGGTTTTGACGAATTGAAAAGAATATTAGTGAATGCTCCTATTTTGACATTACCATTGGGGAGTTATGGGTTTGTTATTTATAGTGATGAATCAAAGAAAGGACATGGTTGAGTCTTTATACAGAATGATATGGTTATTTCCTATACATCACTATAGCTAAATATTCATGAGAAAAACTATCATACTCATGATTTTGAGTTAGCAGTTGTAATCATTGCTTTGAAGATTTGGAGACACTATATCTATGGTGAAAATTTTGAGATATATACAGATCAGAAGAGTTTGAAGTATATTTTCTCATAAAAAGAACTCAACATGTGTCAAAGATGATGGCTTGATCTACTCAAGTATTATGATTTCATGATACAGTACAAATCGGGGAGGGAAAATAAGGTGGTATATGCTTTGAGCCGAAAAGATCATGGATTTTTGAACAAGATGATAGTTGAAAGGAACCTTATTCCCATGGATCTAGTAAAGAAGGATATGGGAATAACCATGGAGGGTGGATCATCAACACCTTTTAAAATAATTTCCAAACCATCTTTATTAGAAAGGATAAAAATTTCTCAAGATGATGATGAGGAGTTTCAAAAGAAGTTTAAAGTTGTGAATAACGGTAGATTGAGTGACTTCATATATGAAGATGGAATTTTGAGATTTGGGAAGAGACTTTGTGTTCCCCATATACATTATCTAAAAAAGGAATTGTTGGACGATTCTCTTAGTTATAATTTCTCTATACACTCTGGGAGCACAAAAAAGTATAGATATTTGAATGAACATTTTGGGTAGGACAACATGAAGAGGGAAATTTCTGATTTTATGTCAAGAACTATGGTTTGTCAACAAGTGAAAGCTGTAAGGCAACAGCCTAGAGGAGTCATGAAACCTCTTCCCATTTCTGAATGGAAATGGGATGATATCACGATGGAATTTTTCATAGGGCTAACAAAGACTACTCGAAGGAACAATGAAATATGGGTCATTGCTGATCGTCATACCAAGTCAGCACATTTTCATTCTATAAGGGATGATTTTCAACTTGAACGTTTAACAAGACTATATATTAATGAAATTGTAAGACTACATGGAGTACCAATATTGATCGTTTCTAATCGTTTTCCCCATTTTACATCATGATTCTGGAAATGTCTTCAGAAATCCCAAGATATTTAACTTCATTTGAGCATAGCCTACCACCCCCAAACTTATAGACAATCAGAACGAACTATTCAAACCTTAGAATACATGTTGAGATCATTCCCACTTGACTTTCAAGATATGTGGGATCAATATTTACCTCTGGTGGAATTTTCCTATACTAATAGCTTCCATTAAAGTATTCAGATGGCACCATATAAAGTGTTATACATAAAGAGATGTTGCACACTAACCAGTTATGATGATGTTGGTGAAGGAAAACTAATAGGCCCAGAACTTGTGGAGGAAATGATAGAGAAGGTGAAGGTAATCCAAAACCACATCGAAGAATCTCAAAGTAGGAAGAAGAGCTATGATGACAACCAAAAGAAGGATTTGGAATTTTAGGTAGGATATCATGTTTTCTTGAAGGTGTCTCCAAGCATGGGTGTTATAAGTTTCGATAAAAATGGAAAATTGAGTCACACTTACATTGGACCTTTTGAAATTCTAGAATGAATTAGGGATGTAGCTTGCTATTTGGCAATACCGCCATGTATTTCCAAAGTTCACGATGTATTCCATGTATCACTATTGAGAAAATACATGCATGAACCAACACATGTACTCACCTATGAGGAATTAGAATAGCAACCCAATCTGTGTTATTGTGAATAGCCTGTCAAGGTTCTTGATACAAGTGAACAACTGTTGAGAAACCAGACGATTCGTCTAGTTAAAGTTCTATGGAGAAACCATAAGATGGAAGAGACAACACGGGAACCTGAGGAAATTATGATGAAGAACCACCAGAGTCTTTTTATGCAGTAATATTCTAGAAATTTTGGGGGCTAAATTATTTGAAGGAGGGGAGAATGTAACACCCCAAGAATCCACGAAACGCTTGTCTTTGAATAATACAATAGAGTGTGTTTTACGTAACCTCTAGTTCTTACACACCACAACCAGTCGAACTAGACGATACAAATAGTAACACCCACTTTTTCAAATTTTCTAAATTTTATCTTCCAAAATGGACTTCGTTTTTGGATTATGAATATTGAAATTAACTTTGGGTGAATTTTTTTTATTTTTCTCAACACTTTAATTTTTGATGAAAAACACTGAGTTATAGTTTAAAACCAAATTTTTATTTAAATAATATATTAATTTATTTAAATTTATTTTAGGTCAAAATAGATACATAATTCCTATATAAGTTCAATGTAATTTATTGGATTCAGTTTATAATAATTTTAGATATATAAAAATTTTAGTGAACTTTCTATCGTCTTTTACCCACCTCCTAGGAGTATTTGAAAATATACATAAAACATAATTTTACTTCTTATAGGAGTTAATTTTGAAAAATCCAAGAGACACGGTTGATATCAGTAAGTAAAATGTTGTTCAATAAGTTGAAAATAATTTTTGGTCAATAGTAACTTTTTAATATTATTTACCAAGGTTAAAAGTAAATAGGGTAATTAAGGGTAAAAATGATATTAGTATTATCGTAAAACATGTCCTATCTCTATTGGATAAGTATAATTATACCAAATACAACCTTTGGAATAAAATATTATCCTTTAGGTCCACTTGGATTAGATTAGGACACTTATTATTACTTAATTTAATGAAGAGATAAAAGTGTTAAATTCAATGTTTATTGACTAAACCCTTTTTAATATAGGGTAAAACATAAGATAAATTCAACTATTAATTTTCATTAGAAAGATAAAATGATTTCATAGAGAATGATATTTTATTTATAATTTTTATACATTATATATTTTAATTTATTTATGACACAATGATGATGGTGTAATTCCCTAATTAATGAAATATTAAAATAATTGATAATATAAATATCTAAATAAATTTAATTTGATAATTTTTATGAATTAAACTACTTCTATTTGTTGCTGTGAAATTTTAGGGTTGTTTATATAAAATGTTTTTGACATAATAATTCTGTTATGAATATACCAAAAACAAAATACTAAATAGTGTCAAAATTGACATAAAAGAGTTTTTAAAACAAATATTATATTATTAATTGATATTATATTCCTAAAAATCTATGTCTAGTCCAAAATAATTATATAATGTTATTTTTATCATTACTAAACCACTTGGGGTTATCTTAGAAGTATATAATATTTTTATTAACCATATAATATAAAAATACAAAGAGATATTTTAAATGTCAAACTATTTAACTAAGAGTTAAATTTAAATGATGAAGTTAATATAGTGACCCAAACCTTTTAAAAACCTATTGGCTGAGTGTATTTTGACCTATCCCCACCTTATCCTTAATATAATTTATTTTGGAGCCTTTAGAAACCGAAAATTATTTTAATATAAAATAATATTTCATGTTTTTCCTAAGGTTCCCCTCGCCCCTCTTATAAACGGGCACTCCCCCTTCACTGAAATTCTCAACATCAAATCCTTTTGAATCAGCCAACCCCTTCCCAAATACCCTCTCAACTATCATCCCTTCATCCTAGAGGACTTAATTTTGTCAGAAAGCCATCCTATAGAGCCCTTTTGATCAAATCAAAAGGAAGAACCCGAAGAAGAGGTAAATATTTATCACCTCTTTCTAGTTCCTTTCTTCACCCACTTATTCTTTCATTGTTGTTTCCATTATAAAATAATAACTCTAGTATCGTCTATATACGTTGATGTTATTATGAATATGGTACAACCATAATCATTATTCTATCCATCCTTTAAATGACATGTCACCATACGTGCCTACATACGACTTATCGTCTCCACATCGTGGTGTAATTGTTATTCAATACATTATTACTTGGTTGAGTATAATAGTTATGTGTAATTGATGTAAATAATAAATATAACATGATGATGATTATTTAAATATGATATACCATCCAATTATATATTATTTTAATATCAAAAGAATGATATTGTCACTCGTGTGTACGTACAGATTACTGTCTCCACGAACGCGATGAGATTCATTCCCCGTCCTATAAATTCAAGACTAATTTTCATTAGACGATTAAAAAATAATTTTTAAAGACTTAATATCATTCATAATATGGATAAGACACATCCTATCCATAAATAAATTACTTACATAATAAGGCATATAAAGGAAAACGAATCAGTTAACACCCGAAATGACGATAATACTAAGATATTATTGACAAAGCAATGTCAAAATATCATACATGATATAATATTAATGTATATGATTTTTTTATAATTTAATAAAGATTAATTCACCATTATACCAAAGTTTAACCTACCGTAAACCAAGTAAAATTACATGTTAAGGGTTAATTTTGCAATCACTTTATTATTCAAGGTTGTTTTTACGTAAGTATCTACTGGGACTTTTTTATCATCAACATCGATGTTTCTTAAAAATGTATTTTAAAAATATTTTTATTATTTAGAATAATATGGTTTAAAGTCATTTATACCCTTATTTGAACTTATATTTTTTCAAAGGAATCTTTAAGACATTTTCCAAACAAGGTACTTTATGACCTTTTCGACCAAATTAAGGTAAGAATGTTTTTTAACTTATACGGTGGGAGAAACTATTTTTCACTGTTATAACATCACCAAAGGTTCCCTTAAAAGCTAATAAAAATATTTTCAAATATAAATGTTTTATTTTATAATTACATAAATTTTAAATGCTTTCAAAATAGAAAGATATATTTCTCTAAAAAGGTTTCTATTTCATGGATTTTAAGTTTGTTTGAAGATGATTTATTATGATACAAAGCATCCATATTACATTGAAGGTTTTGTGATATGTTTGAATGTGGATGTGTTATTTCATAACATTCATAGTTTATAGATAAATTATTGACATTTTGTATACTGGTTTTATTACGAATTTTAATGTTATGTTGAAACCTTTTTATATGAGGGATTCATTGGACTTAGCAAGTTATGGGTGGAGCCCGGTATAGCCTTTTGATTCATCAGTAGGTCTCATGAAAGATACTAGTGTCTTGGTCAAAGGGAATGACAAAATATTATTTGTTGTCTTGGCACAAGGCCTTGACTATGTGGATATGAAAGTCTGTAATTATTCATTCCATCATTATAAAAGTGGCTATGGATATTTCATGTGATTATTCGACTAGTAAAATATTCACGTGAGTAAGTAAATGGAATTATTTTGATTTATATTTTCCATATTATGATGATTTTTTTGTTGAAAATACATTTGTTTTAGTTTTATACATTTCCTTAAATGTTTATGTTTATTTAACAAAGTTTCTTCTATATTGTTATCCTTTCTGAGCATTTGAGCTCACCCCTTTCTATGTTTTATTTTTCCCTGGATGTGAGAAGTATGTTATGACTAACCTTCAGGGATAGTCTATGGGATCTTAGTGTTTTGCATGGAAAAAATTTGGATGTAGTTTTCAATTTTATGATGTAATGTAAACCTTATGAATGTATCTAGTACTTCCAAGGAAACTAAAAAATAGATCTATCGAGACATGATCTTTTGATATCATGCCAATGATATGTAATAATGCACTGACTCTATGTAACTGGGGTGGGGGTATTACACTTAAAAAAATTTCAAGGAGATGACACTCAATAGATAAATATTTCACTCTTTCTACTTTCATTTAAATTCTTATCTTTTTGTATCTGTACCTTGACTTTGCTATCCAATGTAACATAATAAATATAGTATCATATATATAGAAAATATTTATTGTATTAGGGGGATATTAATCATCAAATATCTTCTCTTCTATTTTTATCTGAAAAATGAATGCATCATTTGTTATGTGTCGATTACCCACATGTGTCGGTGAAGATTTTTATTTCTCTATTACCACGGTAATGGTTAGTAATAAAACCATTATAATCATTAATTTTTTTAAAATTAATATTAATTATATTTTCTATTCATTTATTAATATATATTTATATTTAATATTAAAATATAAAACAAAACGTGTTTGTGATAATCCAAAAATCACTAAAATAAGAAAACATTCATCATTAAAATTTTAAATTGTGAATCACTCTCATATATAAAAAATGATATATGAGACTATTTAAAATTATATATGAAAATAAATATATTATAATTCAACTTCTACAGTTTTTCATCCATTTTATATGAAATCCCATAATTAACCTCAATGAAACCAATAATAAAATCATGAAACGAATGCTCCCAGAAAGATGTAATTTAATATTATAACCTATCAAAAATTACATAAACTAAATTAATAAAATTATAATAATTATAAAAAATTAAATAGTTTTTCGGATTTAACTTATTAATGCAACATATTTTATTTTTTATGACATTAATTTCAAGTGTATTACATTTTCAAACATAAGGTAAGGGATTATCTCTGAACCCCCATTTTTTCCATCGGGATACATGATCTATCTCTTTACCTCAAATTTAAATATTAATTATTATTTTGTAATACTATATATTTTGGTGTCTACATTACATTCATATTTTTAGTACCCCAAGATTTCATAGTACTTTCTATCTTCAATGTAATTTAATAACTTGCACAACACGCCACACTGAGTTCAAGCGCACCACGACTTACCAATCTAGCTGTTCAAAAGAGGTTATAAATAGTATTAACTGAATATTAAATTTTATATAATAATTATAATTTTTTAATCCATATTATGTGTTTATTAGACATATTTTATGAAGAAATTAATTTTTTCTGATAAAAGAAGTATCTTTTTAAAATGCAATTTTACCACTATTTAATTGCGAACCCTATTTTAAATCCAATATTTGAAACTTTTATTTAATAAATCTGACAAAATAAACTTCTTCTTTAGAATTGGGTCATAAAAATTTAGTTTTGATAAATTTTTGGTGATTTTATGATAACTATCATATTTGGGTGAATAGTGAAAAATATTAAATTTTAATTGAAAACAACTTTTTTAATAAAAATAATTTATAGTGTTCAACAATAAATTTGAATGGGTTGGAAGTGTAATTAGATTATATTTTTTACATTTAATCCAATTTTGGTCATTTGATGTAATTTCACTTCGAAATTGGACATAAACAAGTCTCAATCTTTTGGTAGTTATTATTTCTTAAAAATACGTTTTTTGGTTTTGACAATAATAATTAATTTTAAATTATTTAATACAATTTCTATGTTTTGAATTTGGAAAAATAGACTTCATTTTTGAATTCATAATATCAAAATTATCTTAGGGTGATGTTTCGGTATGTTTTTTAGAACATTCAATTTTTGATAAATAGTGAAAAACACTCTATTATTGGTTAAAACTGACTTTTCATTTAAATAATTATTTATTTTATTTAAATTTATTTTAGGTCAAAATAGATACATAATACCTATATAAGTTCAATTTAATTAATTATAGTCATTTTATAATAAGTTTAGATATACAATACTTATATTGAAATTTACAGTCTTTTACCGACCTCCTAGGAGCATTTTCAAATTTGCATAAAACTTAATTTTACTTATTTTGTGAATTGAATTTCTAAAATCTAAGAGGCATGGTAAATATCATTAAGTAAAATGTGCTTCAATAAGATAAAAATAATTTGTGGTGAATATTAACTTTTGACTTATTTACCACGGTTAAAAGTAAATAGGGTAATTAAAGGTAAAAATGATATTATAAATACCCTAACAGATGTCCTAATTCTATTGGATAAGGGTAATTCGAAAAAAGACCTTATGAACAAAATATGATCCTTTTGGTCCACATGGATTATATTAAGACATTTATTATTATTAAATTCAAAGAAAAGTTAAACGTGTTAAATTCAAAGTTTAATAACTAAATCATTTTTAATATAGTGTGATACATAAGATAAATTCTACTATAAATATTAATTAGAAATATAAAAATATTTCTTACATTATGTTATTTTATTTATAATTTTTTGACATCAAATAATTATATTTATTTATGACACAATGATGATGCAGTAATTACCTTATTAATGAATGATTAAAATAATTGATATTATAAGTATCCAAATATATGTAATTTGAGACTTTTAATTAAGTACACTAATTTTCTACGTTAATATGACATTTTAAGGTTTATTAAATAAATTTTGTTCGATGTAATAATTCTGTTATGAATTTATAAAAAACAAAATACCAAATATTGTCAAAATTGACATATAAGAGTTTTCAAAACAAATATTATATTATTAGATATTATTAGTTTGTATTCTATGTCTAAAAATATAAGGTTTATAAAAGGGTTTATATACTAATATATATGTCATTAATGAACAAATTTGGGTTCTCTTGGAAGTATATATTAAGTTTATTAACCATATAATATAAAAATACAAAGAGACATGATAAATGTCAAACTATTCAACTAAGAGTTAAATCTATAAGATAAGGTTAATATAGTGACGCAAACGTATCTATAACCTATTGGTTGAGTGATTTTGGGCCCATAACCAACTTATACATTAAATAATTCATATTGAAGCCATTATAAACCTAAAATTAATTTATTATAAAATAATATTTCAATCTTTTCCAAAGGTGCCCCTCACCCCTCTCATAAAAGGGCACTTCCCTATCTCTAAAATTCAAACCTTCAATGCCATTTGGCTCGTCCAAACCCTACCCAAATTTCCTTTCAACTATCCTCCCTTCATCTTATAGGCATTCCTTTAGTCTGAAATCCAACCGAAGGATCACTTTTGATCAAATCAAAAGGAAGAACCCGAAGAAGAGGTAAATATTTCATCACATCTTTCAAGTTATTTTCATCTACCACTACTCTTTATTAATGGTTTCCATTCTAAAATTATAACTCCAGTATATTCTATATAATATGATGTTATTATAAAAATGGTAAAACCAAATTCATTATTCTATCCATCATATAAATGACAAAGTCACCATACGTGCGTACATACAGATTACCATCTCCATGTCGTGGTGTAGTTTGTTATTCAAATACTTCATCATTTGTATGTGTATAATAATGATTATAAATGATTTAAATAATAAATATAACATGATAATGATTCTTTTTATATGATATTCCATCCAATTTTATATTATTTTAATATAAAAATAATGATATTATCGCTAGTGCGTATTTATTGATTACTGTCTACACGAACACGATGAGATTCATTCCACATAGTATCCATTCAAGACTAATGTTCATATTATGATTAAAAATTGTAACACCCCATGCTTCCACGATATGCTTCTCTTTCAGTAATGCAACAGCTTGCATTATACGCAAGTTTGAGATTCTAACACACTGCGACCAATCAAAATAGCCATTATGAATAGTAATACCCCCTTTTGAAATTATATATATTTTATATTTCAAAATGGACTTCATTTTTGGATTCGGAATATTGAAATTATCCTATGCATAATTTTTGGTATTTTTCTGAGAACTTCCAATTTTTTATGAATAGTGAAAAATACTTAAAAACAACTTTTTTAATCAAAACAATTTATAGTGATAAATTATACTATTTAGTGGTTTTAAAGTATAATTAGAATATATCTTTACCATTTTATCCAATGGTGTTCATTAGAATTATTTTCACTTTGAAATTCGACATAAACAATTGTCAATCTTTTGATATATATTTTTTCATAAAAACACGCTATTTGTTGTGACAGCGGGAATTAATTTTAAAATTAATTAATGAAACTTATATGTTTGGAATTTTTTAAAATAGAAATAATTTTTGAATTCGAAATATCAATTATAGCTTAGGGTGAAATTTTGGCATTGTTCTGAAAAACTTCAATTTTTTATGAATAGTGAAACCACTAAGTGGTAGTTAAAAAACTGATTTTTCATTTAAATGAAACATTACCACTTCTGTGATTTTATTTTCAAAAATCCAACATAAATGGTCGTAATTAGGATGTAAAATGTGATTTAATAGGATTAAAATATTTTTTTTGGTGAATATTAACTTTTAAGTTTAATTAATCGCGATTAAAGGTAATTAGTAAAATTTAAGGTAAAATGATATTATAAAAATATGAAAATACCCTTACACTTGTACTAACCTTATTGGATGAGTCATGGACGACCAAGAGAATCCATGGCTCAACTTGGGCACCCCATGGAGTCACATGGGTAAGAAAATGACATTAATAACTTTTTATTTAAAGTAAAAAAATTGTCACAAACATGTGTTGTTTTACTAAAACAATTATTACATGGGGTTATATAAGTTAACTTTTCAACTATAAATATTCATTGGAAATCTAATAAAATTTCATACATCATGGTATTTGTTTTATAATTTTTAAACATTAAATAAAAAAAAATTATAACACCTTGATGATGCAACGATTACATCATTAATTAACGATTTAAATAAAAATAAAAAATAATGAAAAATATACGACTTAGACTTGTCAAAAACCTATTGTATGTGTATATTTAGAACCCCTATCACCTTATCATCGAAATATATAATTTTCGGACCTCTAAGATCCGAAAATCATTTCATAATAATGTAATATTTCATGACTTTCCATGAGTGCCCCTCCTCTCTTATAAAAGGCCCCCACCTCTACCACCTTACTAACACCATCAAAGCCATTTGGCTCAGCCAACCTCTACCCAAATACTCTTTAAAAATCCCCCTATTACTCCTATAATCCTCACTTTTTGTAGAATTCTTCCCATTGATTCCTTTGGCTCAAATCAAAAAGAGTTACCTGATTTTAAGGAGGTTAAAGAACGATCGAGTAAAGTCGGACATGAGGTAAGGGAACCTCTTAACCCAATTTCCATTTTTTGGGTTAATCTCCTACTTTCAAATTATTTCATGATATTATAATGTCATATCTTTTATTTCTAATTTCTTTATGTGCACTTATAGTTACTACACATAATAGATCTATTTTATTTTAAAAATTATCTTTGTAAGGGACTTCGTCTCAATCTCCTCTCATTGAGGCATGTTTTGTTTTATACAAAACATTCTTCTATACGGTGTATAAACCCCTTTGACTATTACATTTATTAAAAAGGAATCTGTTTATACGATGTGTTTTACTAAACTACAAAAAAGGAATTGTTTTGTCATACATATGTGGCGACAATGACTTCTCCGCCGCCATGACCATTATTTGAGTTTCGGCTTCCTCTACAAGCCATAACTTTTTTTAAAATGAAAAATAATTACAAAGTTTTAATTTTATTTTATTTTGGTATTGAAAATGTTTTTTAAAGTGTTTTTTTATATCAATGTGATGTATTGATCTCTTGTGATTGAAATATGGAAATGTTATGTTTTCTTTATGCATGTTTTATGTGATAAGATTATGTTACAGTTTATGATATATTTAAACCTATTCATATAAGGAATGCATTAGACTGAATAAGTGACGGTTGGAACCTGCTATAGATCCTAGATGTATCAGCAGGTCTCATGACACAAACTAGTGTCTTGTCCTGAGGACTTGACAAAATATTATTTGTAGTCTTGGCATGAGGCCTTGGCTACGTGGTTATGATAGTCTCGAATTATGCATTCCATCATTATGAAAGTGGTTATTGATATTGCATGTGATTATTTGACTAGTAGAATATCCATGTGAATAAGTAAATGGCATTATTTGATTTTAGTTTTTCTATATTATACTGAAGTTCAAGTTTAAGAGGCTTTTGTTTTAGTTATACATTGTCTTAAATGTTAATGTTTATTTATGAATGCTTCCGCTATATTTTTATCCTTACTGAGTATCTGAGCTCACCCCTTCCAATGTTTTAATTTTTCTAGGATGTGAAGAAGTATATTATGAATGACCTACAGGGATAGTATGAGGGGATATGAAGACAATATGTTGTTTTAGTTTTGTTTTACTTTATGATGTAATGTAAGACTTATGAATGTATCTAGTGTTTCCAAGGCTTCTAAACTATTTGGTCTTTCGAGACTTGATCTTTTGAGATCATGATAATGTTATGTAATAATGCCCCGACTCTGGGTAACTGGGGTCGGGGCATTACAGTTGGTATCAGAGGTAGTTTTGTACTAACCTTGGAAGCGAGATTTAGAAAAAATCTGATTAGAGCACATAGCCAAAAGATAGACTTTGAGGATTAGTATAGAAGAACATCTTAAAATTTTGGTATTATAGAGATTTTGTGAGTTTTTGGAGAAATACATCCCTGTCTGGATACGAGCAGGTAGAGGTAGTCCTGGAAGAGATATACCTAGGGATAAAACCTGAAAACACCTCTTTGAGCTAGACTCGAACGGGAACTGGTGCACAACAATACTCTTTGCTGCACTCTTTGTTACGACACTCCCAGGGGATATGCTTAGGATAAATCTCATTTTTTTACAAACCATTATGAAGGGTTTATCAGTATATACTTCCTCAAAGAAAACATTTTTTTATGATTATGGATTATATCCTTAAATCGTTCAATTTAAATTAAGTATTTACATGTTTTGAATTATTCATTGAAATTCATAAACTATCCTAGTTTATGCCATTGTATAGAAATGGCGCGCAATAGAAGGAATGTGAACTCCATCAATACCTATGATCCAAAGAGTAAGAAGGATCATATCTTTAACGGTATTAAGCCAACATTTAGAAGGGAAATAGTCTCCCATGTGTTCTCAACATATGAAAAAATAGTATCATGTGTTAATAATATAAGTAAAGAATTATCTGATTCTAATGGCTTTGAAGGGAAAAAATAGAAGAAAATGATAGAAGAAAGAATGATGGATAAAGGGACAAGGGAAAAGAATATTTTTCCAATATGTGATTACTGTGGGAAGAAACACCTTGGAAATTGCCTAAAGGAATTGGGAGTTTGTTATAAGTGTGGAGAAAAAGGACACCAAGTGCGTGATAGTGAGGGTAAGAAAAAGGTTTCAAATGTACAATGTTTCATCTGCAAGGAGTGGGGACACTACGTAAACCAATGTCCAAATCATCAGACTATGACCCAAATGATGTTATTGGATAATAATCAAGTTATGATACTACCACAGATGAGGAGGAATGATTAGAGTTCTTATGTTGTTATTAAAGAATTTTTTTAATTTGAGTGTTGTATCAATTATGTACTAGTTATAATAATTATGGAGTATATAAGGATTGTACTACAGTACTATTTCATCAAGGACTTGAGATGGTGTGGAACCAATAAAAGTGACTCCACTGCAGGTTAAATTTTTTTGGAAAATATATGGTTGATAGAAAGATAAACCATAATATGGTTCTGATACCGAGATAGTGATTTTGGAATAATACATGATTGATTTGGATAAATTATATTGGATATTCTTACCTTCCTTGAAACTGATTAATGATTTGTATACATTTTTGGATAGAATGAGTATATATAGTATTCTATAACGAATATGGTATCATGAATGTAATCAATAAGGATTTATGGTAACTCAATATGTTGCAGTGTTTTAAAGGAATACATGATGAAGGTTTTCACATGTTGTTACATGGAAAAAGGATCTTCATTATATTCACCTTCCTTATAAAATTTGGACTGTGAGTTGGACAGAAGTATTTTTGATAACTATGAAGGTTGGAATAAATTAATTTGAACCTTGATGGTATTGTTTAAGTTTAAAACATTTATGAAGATTATTTTTGGAATATTATAATACTATAGTTTTAGGAAAAGGATAACCTGTTGGCTGGGGGATAACCCGTCGTGTCGGACAAAGCTGTAGGAATCGAACCCACAACCATAGTGCGACATGCCTTTATTACCTACAACTAGCCTACAGGAAGTCCTTGGTTATTACAAAATAGTTTTCCTAATGTAAATGGTATGTGTTAATATTTTGAACTTTTTACGATTAGGATAAATATAATATTTTTGAGTTGTATTATCTATTTGAGTGAAAGATGAGTTTTTGGTTGAAATTAGTTGAAGGTTGAAACTTTACTTGTCAAGAATAAATATATATACACCTATCTCTTATTCTATTAATAAATTAATTCTCAAACTTTAGTAAAGGGATATTAAAACTAAAAATGTGTTATCCTGATACCTTATGTCTTGTTGAACTGATAATATTTTATATCAACATAGATTGAAGTCTTTGAGGCCCTCAATTTTACACTTGTTTGTGATTGATGACCTCAATAACTCCCTATAAATATTTACATTTTTCCTCCAACTATATGTCTCTAATTTCCACCAATGTTCTCTTTATCGAGATCATAATTTTGTGGTGACTTTTTCATTTCCCTTTCCCTCTTATTAAGGCTAAATTTTATTAACCTTATTTCTGATGTGGGTTTTCCACAAAAGTATTTTCTATTTTCAACCATTTATTTTGAATGAAAAATTTCAAATTGCGAGGACGCAATTTATTGAAGGAGGGGAGAAAGTAACACCCCGAGATTCCACGATACGCTTCTCTTTCAATAATGCAATAGCTTGCATTGTACGCAAGTTCGAGATTCTAACACACTGCGACCAATCAAAATAGCCACTATGAATAGTAATACCCACTCTTTGAAATTATATATATTTTATATTTCAAAATGGACTTCAATTTTGGTTTCGGAATATCGAAATGTTCCTATGTTTAATTTTTGGTATTTTTCTGATAACATCCTATTTTTTATGAAAAGTAAAAATTACTTAAAACCAACTTTTTTAATCAAAAACATTTATACTGATAAATTATACTATTGAGTGGTTTTAAAGTATAATTATAATATATTTTTACCATTTTATCCAATGGTGTTCCTTATAATTAATTTCACTTTGAAATTGGACATAAACAATTGTCAATCTTTTGATATATATTGTTTCTTAAAGACACTCTATTTGTTGTGACAAAGGGAATTAATTATAAAATTAATTAATTCAACTTATATGATTGGAATTTTGTAAAATAGAAATCATTTGTGAATTCGAAATATCAATTATAGCTTAGGGTGCAATTTTGGCATTGTTCTTAAAATCTTCAATTTTTGATGAATAGTGAAACCACTTAGTGGTAGTTAATAAACTAATTTTTCATTTAAATAAAACATTACCTCTTCTGGGATTTGATTTTCAAAAATTTGTCATACATGGTTATAATTACAAAATAAAATGTGGTTCAATGGGATTAAAATAATTTTTTGGTGAATAGTAACTTTTAAGTTTAATTAATCGCGATTAAAGGTAATTAGTGAAATTTAAGGTAAAATTATATTATAAAAATATGAAAATACCCTTACACTTATACTACCCTTATTGGATGAGTCATGGCCAACCAAGAATATCTAGGGGTCAACTTGGGGACCCTATGGAGCCACTTGGGTAAGAAAATGAGATTAATAACTTTTTTATTTAAAGTAAAAATAAAATTGTCACAAACTTGTGTTGTTTTACTAAAACAATTGTTACATAAGGATATATAAGTTAACATTTTGACTATAAATATTCATTGGAAAGATAAAATGATTTCCTACATCATGGTATTGTTTTTACAATTTTTAAAAGTTAAATAAATTAGATTTTTTATAACACCGTGATGATGCAACGATTACCTAATTAATTAATGATTTAAATAAAATGAAAAGATAATTTAAAATATAATACTTACACTGGTAAAAATTCTATTGTATGAGTAGATTTCGAACCCTTATCACCTTATCCTCGAAATATATAATTTTGGGACCTCTAAAATCCAAAAATCATTTCATAATAATGTAATATTTCATGACATTCCAAGAGTGCCCCTCCTCTCCTCTTATAAAAGGCCCCAACCTCTACCACCTTACTCACACCATCAAAGCCATATGGCTTGGCCATCCTCTGCCCAAATACTCTCTCAAATTCCCGATCTTACTCCTATAAGACTCACTTTGTGCATAATTCTTCCCAAGGAAGCCTTTGGCTCAAATCAAAAGGGTTACCCGATTTTAAGGAGGTTAAAGAACGATCGAGTCAAGTCGGACACGAGGTAAGGGAACCTCTTAACCCAATTTCCATTCTTTGGGTTAATCTTTTACTTTCAAATTTTTTCATGATATAATTATGTCGTATCTTGTATTTGTACTCTCTTTATGTGTACTTATATTTAGTACACATAAAAGATTTATTTTATTTAAAAAATTATCTTTGTAAGGGACTTCGTCTCAATCTCCTTTCATTGAGGCATATTTTGTTTTATACACAACTTTCTTCTATATGGTGTATAAACCCCTTTTACTTTTATGTTTATTGAAAAGAAATATTTTTATACAGCGTGTTTTACTAAACTACAAAAAGGAATTCTTTTCTTGTCATACGTATGCGGCGACAAAGACTTCTCCGTCGCCGTGACCATTATTTGAGTTTCGGCTTCCTCTACAAGCCATAACTTTTTTTAAATGAAAAATAATTAAAATGTTTTAAATTAATTTTATTTTGTTATTGAAAATGGTTTTGAATGTGTTTGTTATATCAATGTGTTTTATTGATATCTTGTGATTGAAATGTGGAAATGTTATGTTTCTTTTATGCATGTTTTATGTGATACGATTATGTTAGGGTTTATGATATGTTTAAACCTGTTCATATGAGGAATGAATTGGAGATAATAAGTAATGGTTGGATCCTTCTATAGCTCCTCGATGCATCGGTAGGTCTCACGAGACAAACTAGTGGCTTGGCATGAGGCCCTGACAAAATCTTATTTGTAGTCTTGGCACGAGGCCTTGGCTACGTGGTTATGATAGTCTGGCATTATGCATTCCATCATTATGAAAGTGGTTATTGATATTGCATGTGATTATTTGACTAGTAGAATATCCATGTGAATACGTAAATGACATTATTTCATTTTATTTTTACCATATTATGCTTATTTTCAAGTTTAAAAGGCTTTTGTTTTTGTTATACATTGCCTTAAATATTAATGTTTATTTATTAATGCTTCCTCTGTATTGTTATCCTTACTGAGCATCTGAGATCACCCCTTCTAATGTTTTAATTTTTCCAGGATGTGAAGAAGTATATTATGAATGGCCTGAAGGGATAGTATGACGGGATATAAAGACAAGATGTTGTTGTAGTTTGGTTTTACATTATGATGTAATGTAAGACTTATGAATGTATCTAGTGTTTCCAAGTCTACTAAACTAATCGGTCTTTCGAGACATGATCTTTTGTGATCATGCAAATGTTACACAATAATGAACCGACCCTGGGTAACTAGGGTCGAGGTGTTACAAAAATAATTTTTAAAAACAAAATATCATTATGAATATTAATAAGATACATCTTATTAATAAAAAACATTTCTATCATAAAAAATAATATAAAGGAAAATGAATCAGTTAGCACCCAAAACAATGATACTACTAAAATATCATTAACAATACAATATTATAAGATCATATATGAAATAATATTAATGTATATGGTTTTTTATAATGTAATAATAATTAATTTACCATTATACAAGAGTTTAAACTTCTTTCGACCAAGGAAAAGTATAATGTAAGGGGTAATTTCACAATCTCTTTATCATCCGAGGTTGTTTTTACATAAGTATCTACTGGGACTTATTTATCATCCACATCCATGTTTCATAAAATTTATTTCAATTTTTTTACTATTTACTATAAAATTGATTATATTCATTTATCCACTTTTTTGACCTTATATTTTTGGAAGGAATCTTTCTGGCGTTTTCCATACTAGGTACTCTATGACCTTTTGGCTAAATTAAGGTAAGAATATTTTTTTACTTATACAGTGGGTGAGGCTATTCTATACCATCATAACATCGTCAAAGCTTCCATTACAAGATTATAAGAAAATTTTCAAAATAAATGTTTTCATTTATAATTGCATGACTTTTAAATGATTTCAAAAAAGAAAAATATATTCCTATTAATTAATTTCCCTTTCATCTATGTCAACATCCTTTGATGGATTTTAAACTAGTATGATGTTGATCTATTATGATACAAATCTACCATAATGTATTATGTTTGACTATGGATCTATTATTTTTATACCATTCTTGTTTTATGGTTAATGTATTGACATTTCGTATTCTAGTTTTAATTCTAATGTTTATGTAATATTTCAAACCTTTCATATAAAAATTGTATAGGACATATTAAGTGATGGGTAGAGCCCGCTATAGCTCCTCGGTGCATTAGTAGGTGTCATGAGACAACTAGATGTGGAATTGGCCGAGGCCTTTCCCAATTTGATATACTGTTTTGGATGAGGCCTTAATCTTTTTCAGATGTCTTGGCCGAGGCCTTGACAAAATGTTTTAGAATGTCCGAAATTATATATTCCCTTATTATGAAAATAATATTGATTGTTCATGTGGTCATTAGACTAGTAGAATTCCCATGATGATGTTTTACTGTGACATTATTTAATCAGCTCATATTCCTGCAATAAAAGTGTTCAGGGTTATTATTAGTAATGGCATGTGTTTTCAATTATTCACCATGCTTAATATTTTGTTATTTTCACCTATATTACTAACCCTTACTAAGAATTTCAGCTCACCCCTTTATTATGATTCATTTTCAAAGGAAATAAAGAAGTTAGTTATGAGTGACTTGAAGGCATAATCTTAGAGGATTGGATGTTTCTAATGGAATAAATTTGTGTTGTATTTCTTTTCAAGTTGTAATGTTGAACTTTATGTATGAAATCTATTTTTCATGACTACTAAACTGATCAGTCCTTCGGGACATGATTCCTTGTAATCATGCCAATGTATTAAAATTATGCAATGACCATGGGTAACTAGGGTCTGGGAATTACAGTTGGTATTAGAGGAAGTTTAGTACAATCCTTGGAAACTAGATTTAGATAAACATTGATTAGAGAACATTAACCTAATAGAGACTTTGAGGATTATCATAGAAAAAGTTCCTAGTATTTTGGTAATGTAGATATTTTTTTATTTTCTTTTAATACATCCCGGTCTGGATACGAGCAGGTAGAGGCAGCTTTGGAACAAATGTACCTAGGAGTGGAAACACTGACAAGGAGTTTTGGGCTTGACCCGCGGTATCCTGGATGTAGGAAGATGAGTCTTCCTACACTATTGGTTATGAAACTCCTAGGGGATATGCTTCGGTTAATTCAAAATTTATTTACAAACCATTATAAAGTATTAAGGAGTAAATACTTTCTCAAAGAATTTTTTTTATGATTTTGGATTATATCCATAAACTCATCAATTTATGTCTAGTATTTTACATGTTTGGAATTATGAATTTCAATTCATAAACCAACCTAGTGTAATCCATTGTTTAGAAATGATGCCTGGTAGAAGTAATGAGAACTCCAACAATACTTATGATCCAAAGAGTAAGAAATATCAAATATTTCATAGTATAAATCCAACATTTAGTAGGGAAATGGTATCCCATGTATTCCCAAAATATGAATAAATAGTATCATGTGTTAATAAGATATGTAAATAATCTCAGAGTCCCATGGCTTTGAAGGGACGCCAAAGAAGAAAATGATTGTAGAGAGAGATGGATAAAGGGAAGAAGGGAAAGAAGGATTTTCCCATATGTGATAATTTTGGAAATAATCACCACTGTAAATTCTTGAAGGGAATGAGAGTTTGTTATGAGTGTGGTGAAAATAACACCAAGTACGTGGTTGCAAGGATAAGGATAAGGTTTCATGTGTAAAATGCTTCATATGCAAGGAGTTGGGTCACTATGCGAATCAATGTCCAAATCATCAGAGAATTCTCCAAATGATGCTATCGGATAATAATCAAGTTATGATACTACCCCAGATGAAGTGGAAAGACCAATATTCTTTTGTTGTTGTCAAAATATTATGTCATTTCAGTGTTTTTTTGATGATACACAAGTTATATTTATTATAGAGATAAATAAGGATTGTACTACATGACTATTTCATTGAGGATTTGAGATTATATGGTTTTATGAATTGTGATTGAACAAAAGGTTAAACTCTTTGGAAAATACATGGTTGGAGGAAGGATAAAGCTTAATATGTTCCAGATTCTGTGGTAGTAATTTTGGAATAAGAGATGGTTGATTTGGATAAATTATATAGGATATTCATGAATATATTGTAACTGATTAATGGTTTTTTTATTTCCTCATTGTTGGAGAATTCAAAATATTTGTATATATAGAATATATCTAGTATTCTATAAGGAATATGGGAGCATTAATGTAATCAATAATGTTTTATATTATTATTGGGTGTTATCTTCTTTTAATAGAATACATGATGATGGTATTCACATGTTATTATGTGGAAAAAAGGTTCTACATTATGTTTTACATCTTTATAAATTCTGGATTGTGTGTTTGGAAAGAAGTTATTTAGATAATTCTAAAGGTTAGAATGGATTATGTCTGAAATTATATTCTATTTTTAAGGTAAATTCTATTCATAAGATTATTTATTGGATTTTTTTATAAAAGGACAACCCAGAGGTCAGGAGACAACCAGTCGCGTCTGGAAAGGCTGCAAGACTTGAACCCATAACTAAAGGGAGACAAGGGTGCATCACATACCACTGGCCTAGTTGATGTTCTGTATTTTATAATTTAGTTTTTAAACGAAATAATAGATGAATTATAAATTCAATTTTATTGGTAGCATATACGATTAGGATAAATACATTGTTGGTCAGAGTGGATATTCATGAGGGGGGGGGGGGGGCGAATTTAGTTCCTATTAAAAAAAATTCTATTTAAAATATTTATATTAAAATCACCCAATTCAAAAAATAAGTTAAATTGTAGTGAGTTTTTAAAGATTATAAGTGTTAAATTAGCTTCTCAATGATTGATTATTTCTCTGTTAACTTAATCTGAAGATTAAGTTAGATTTTGAAATAAACATAGTGGTTCAGAATAATTACCAAAACATTCTAGTTTGGCTATCATAGTTACTTTAAAACAATTTTAATTTCAAAGTAATTAGCAGTGGAATATTGAAAATATTTTAAACTAAAATAAGAACAACAACAATTTTAACTAAGAGGTTCAGTCTCAAGCTGTGACTTAGTCATCTCAAACTATTTATATAATACATTGATCCACACCCTATATCGAGGTTTACAAAAGTACACAGAATGTCCAGGTCCTCATACCTCTACCACAGTTTTTCATGAGATACAAAAAGGTGTAAAGAGTTTGGTGTGAGGATTTCAGTATCCTCTAGTACATCATAGGAGTTAGTATGTGTGTCCAAACAGACCGAAGCACACACAATGCTTGTAATGTAATAAAAATGATCACAATAGAGCAATAAAATAGATATGAGTTTTGAATGCTCTTGTATGATGTCAATTCAGCTATGGACTCCTTCAGATTAAATCAGATGAAGATTTGAGTTCTTTTATAGAAGTTTTCTGGAAAATAGTGTGTCGTGATTTTGTTTCTTTACTTCCTGTACAAGTGTTCATCATCATTGAGACAATATTCCATATAGCACATGAACCTCCATCTAATCTTATTTTCTTTATGTGTATGAGTGTTCTTCAAGATCCTCGTTTGTTCTTATTATATGTTTGTATCTCTATCTTCCCTTTCTCCAATAGCTCAATATTCATTTTATTACTTGAGATCCGACAATGGGAATGATTACCTTTATTCAGGTATGAGGTACGGTTCCCTAATATCCATCAAACACCATTAATTAGTATCTGAAATAAGGAGTGATTATTTCTATAGGTGAGAGGTACAATTTCTTTATATCCAATAGATATCATTAATAAATTTCAGTTGCATTAAAAGAACCAAATATGACTGTTTTTAATAAACAAATAGAGAGAATGAGTTTAGAGAAATAGTGACTGGTTTCATTCAGTAGCTCCTTGTATCAGTGAACCTGTAGCGGTGTAATTTTAATGGTAGGCCTTGCATTAGAATCTGTTACTCTCTATAATGGTAACTTTCTTGTATCAGTAGCTATTTGTGTAGCGGTATCTCCTTGTATCGGTATCTGTCTGTGTAGCAGTAGCCCCTTGTATCAATAGCTGTCTATGTAGTGGTATTGTAACATCCTAGGTAAATAATGAATAAAAAAATTTCATATTTATTAATATTTATGAATTAAATATTAATTTTACTTTAAAGGGGTTGCTATGTTCGATAGCATACCCGATACGCAACAAAGAGTTTCATTGAAATCTTACGTTGCACACTAGTAATACAATAATATTATTTTAAATGGTAGATAACATGTAGCCATTGTATTGGCGGGAATGGATAGAAATAACTACAACATGATTATATATGTTTTTTAAATGTTTTTACATTTATCCAATAAAAGATAAAAGATTAAAATACAGAAAGAATTCAATTTTAGGCGTATATGCCCCAGTTTTCACTAAAAGTTCAGTTATCACCTTTTGATGGAAAACCGTCATTAAATATGGTTTTGTTCACTCTTATACATTCTATTGGACCAAATAAAACTCTTCTTTAGAATTGGGACATCAAAATTTACTTTGTGGAAGTTTTTGGTATCTGTCCGATAAAGTTCATTTTTAATGAATAGTGTAAAATGTTGTGTTTTAATTCAAAACCTCTTTTTAATCTAATTTATTTATATGATTAGATTATATTTTGAATTGTTTTTAAAGTGAAATTAGAAAATATTTTTACCATTAAATCTAATAGTGGTCGTTGGAATTAGTTTCACTTTGAAATCGGACTTAAACTGGTGTCAATCTTTTGATACTTATCGTTTCATAAAAAACACGCTATTTGTCATGACAGTGGGAATTAATTATTAAATTAATTAATGTGAATTATATGTTTTGAATTCTGTAAAATAGACTTCATTTTTGAGTTCGGAATATCAAATATATCTTAGGGTGAATTTTTTGTATTTTTCTGAAAAACTTCAATTTTTGATGAATAGTGAAACCACTAAGTGGTACTTATAAAAACTGATTTCTCGTTTAAATGAAATTTTACCAGTTTTGAGTTTTGAATTTCAAAAATCCGACATACATGGTTTTCATTAAGAAGTAAAATGTGGTTCAATTGGATTAAAATAATTATTTGGTGAATAGTAACTAATTAAGTTTTTAATCGCGATTAGAGGTAATTAGTGTAGTTTGAGGTAAAAATAATATTTTAATAAAATGAGATGAGCTTGAAACATGTCCTAACCTAATTGTATGTGTCATGGCCGACCAGGAAAATCCATGAGTCAACTTTGGGACCCCATGGAGCCGCTTTTGGTTGGGAAATGACATAAATAACTTTTTATTTGATGTTAAAGAAAAAATGACACAAAAATGAGATGTATTACTAAAACAATTTTTACATGGGGTTATACAAGTGAAAATTTTGACTATAAATATTCATTAGAAATATAAAAATATTTCCTAAATCATGATAATTTTTTTATAATTTTTAGTCATTAAATAAGTTAAATTATTTATGACATCATGATGATGCAGCGATTACCTCATTAATAAAGGATTTAAATAAAATGGAAAGATAATGTAAAATCTATGACCTACACATGTCCAAAACCTATTGTATGGGTGGATTTAGAACCCTTATCACCTTATACTAGAAAAAAATCAATTTGGGACCATTAAAATCCGAAACGCAATATAAAATAATGTAACATTTTCTTACTTTCCAAGAGTGCCCCTCCTCTCCTCTTATAAAAGGCCCCCACCTCTACCTCCTTACCAACACTTCCAAAGCCATTGGCTCGGCCAACCCCTGCCAATTTTGTCTCTCCACTTCCCTTTATTACTACTTGAAGCCTCACTTTGGGCATAAGTCTTCCCAAGGAAGCCTTTGAGCTGAAACCAAAGGGAGTTACCCGATTTTAAGGTAATGTCTTCACTTGAGTCATTTTGTTTTATTTTGCATCTCCAACCCCCTAAACACTTTTTACTAATTTCTTTTGTAACAACTCAAGTATAATAAATATACTAGGATGTTTTTATAAGAAGTATTCGATCTACAATTACACACACCTACATCTAATGGTTAATGAACATACAGTTTCCGTGGATGGCGAATTTCTGCCACCCGAAACGATGATTGTTCAACATTCTTTTAACACCCTCAAAGGTTGCCATTAAGATGACACTATATTAATATATGATATATAATATGTTTACATTTTCCTTACTCTTATGTATTTTTCATTCTGGGCATACCTTTATGATTTCCATTATGGGTAAACACGATATCTTCATTTAAGGAAGTGCGGACTACCGCCCCCTCAAAGTGATTTGATTCGTTAATGCCATATGTGGGATGTATAAAGGATGGATTTAAAGTTATTATATATGATGTTGTACTGGAATTATAATATACCTCTATATCATTATTATTTCTTTCAATTAAAATATGAGATAGAAATGAAAGTAGCATTCATGCGTACGTACGGCTTACCGTCTCCATGAACGGTGCATTTCATTTCTTATCCCCAAATGTAATGTACTATTATAAATACATGTATATAATGGATATATATGATGAATGATACATCTAAATGATTAATATAATTCTGGAATTAAAATATACATACCTCTCATTTAGTTTTAATTTCATTAATATGACAAAGAAATGAAAGTAGCGATCATGCGTACGTACGGCTTACCGTCTCCATGAATGGTGCATTTCATTTCTTATCTCTAAATGATTATGTAATATTATAAATACATGTATATGCTGGATATATATGATATATATGATATCCAAATCAGGAATGTCATTCTGTATATAAAGAACCTTTTACCACACGAACAACATGTAATTGTAAGAAGTCCACTTTCGACTTAAGAACCAAATATCGACAAAACAAACATTATTAACTTAAATGGTTACATAATGTTTATAACATAGAAATAAGTGATATAAAAGTAATAATGAACTTGAAAAGGGTTCTTAATAAAATAGAAATTAAATCAAGTTTATTATTCAGGACTTTAAATAACGATCGAGTCAAGTCGGACCCGAGGTAAGGGACTTTGTCTCAATCTTCTTTCATTGAGGCATATTTCGTTTTATACACAACTTTCTTTTATACGGTGTATAAACCCCTTTGACTTTTACTTTTATTCAAAAGTAATCTTTTTAGACAAAGCATTTTACTAAATGACAAAAGGGAATGTTTTTGTCGTACGTATGTGGCGACAACGACTTCTCCGCCACCGCGAGTATTATTTGGTCTTTGGCTTCCTCAGCAAGCCGTAATGTTTTTAAAATAAAATAAATACCATATACTCTTTTATGAATTTTGGTATTGAAAATGGTTTTTATAAAGGATTCTATTTTGTCAATATATTTAAATGATATATTGTGATTGAAATGTGGAAATGTTATCATTCCTTTATATTGGTTTTATGTTTTATGATTTTATATTGGTACTTGGACATTTGACGGGTGGTTACGTGATAAACCATATGACGTGTTGTGCCGTGAATACCAGGACGGGTGGTTATGTTTTAACCTCCAATGCATTGGGTATGGAAGTCGGCTGTATGGCTAATCCATTAAGTATGTATGGAAGTTGGCCGTATGACTATTCCATTAGGTGATATGTGTGGAAGTCGACCATATAGTTATTCCACTTAAGTATGTTTATGTCCCAAGTTACCTTATATGTTATGTGTTCTTTATATGGGTTTTATCGTTATCCTTTGGTTACAAAAGGGTAAGTAATGATATTTTATTCAGTGAATAGTTTTACTACTTCATGAAGGTGAAGGTATTACTTTGATAAAGTATACATGGTTTATGTGATGTTTGAAAAAATAACAGTTTTCATTCTTTGTGTATCCCTTACTGAGATTTTTATGCTCACCCCAAGTTTTTTTGAAATTTTTTTCACAGGACATAATGTGAATTAGGGTCAAGGACGGGATCAAGGGAATGACATGTTATATAAAACATGGAACTAGACATGTCTCTTTTTAAGGGTTTTTTTATTTTATGGAACCATAGTAGAAGTGTCTACTTTGTAATCTTTTGAGATGTAATAGTTATGTACTAATTCTCTAAAACTCTAATCCTAAATAGATCCTCAATGTGAATTATTCATTTAATTCAATATTAATAGATGTATAAGGCCGGGGGCCTTATATTTGGTATCAGAGGTCGGTTTAGACAACTTTAGTAGTTAGAAAATTGTTAAATTATAAACTAATTTATGGTACGATTGAAATGATATAGCATTTGAAGATTACCATGTTGCTTCTCCTAAGATATTTCTGTGTTAAGAATGGCTTTTCATAGAGGAAACAAAATAGATTTTTTGAGAAGTCATACAGAGGGAAATGACCTTTCAAATCAGTATCATGAGATGGTCAGAATCAGAACTAAACAGTTTGTTGCAGTGATGGACCAGTTGACTCAGGTGAAAAATGTTGGGTGTTTTTATTGATGATATTTTGGGGTTTTCTAAAAGTAAAGAGGATCATGAAATCCATTTAAGGGTTATCTTCCAATCCTTAAAATAAAAGAAACTATATGGAAAATTAAGCAAGTGTGAGTTTTGGTTACATCAAATTTCTTTCCTGGGTCACATTGTTTCAAAAGATGGCATAACTGTTGATCCTGCTAAAACAAAAGTTGTTTAAGAATGGCCAAGACCCACAAATGTAACAGAGAACCGTAGTTTTCTTGGTTTGGAAGGTTACTACCGAAGGTTTGTTGAAATTTTTTCACGATTATCTAGTCCAATGACTAAGCTAACTCAGTAGGGTGATAAGTTTATCTGGACAAATAAATGTGATGATTGTTTTCAGGAGTTGAAAAGAAGATTGGTGAATGCTCTAGTTTTGTCACTTCCTTCCAGGAATGGTGAGTTTGTTATATACAGTGATGCTTCGTTAAAGGGACTTGGATGTGTCCTTATACAGAATAATCAGGTAATTGCTAATGCTTCACATCAGTTGAATACTCATGAGGTAAATTACCCTACACATAATTTGGAATTAGCTGCTGTTGTTTTTGCTTTAAAAATTTGGAGGCATCATTCGTATGGAGTAAAGTGTGAAATATATACTGATCAAAAAAGTTTAAAGTATATATTCACTCAGAAAGAATTGAACATGAGACAGAGGAGATGGATGGAATTAATCAAGGATTATGATTGTACAGTTCATTACAATCTGGGAAAAAGAAAATAATGTGGCTGATGCTTTGATTCGAAAAAATAATGCTCCATTAACCATGATACGTTTGGAACGAGATCCTTTGGTTTTTGATTTGATGAAATTTGGCATAGAAGTTGTTGGTGCAGGAAGTTCTTCTGTTTTGTTTTAGGTATCAGTGAAATCTTCTCTATCAGACAGAATCAAGCAAGCACAAAAGCAAGACAGTGAGTTACAGAAAAAGTTAGAGTTGGTACAGAAGGGTAAGTTGCCTGAATTAAACATTGATAATGGTTGTGTTTTGAGGTTTGGGAAGAGATTATGTGTGCCTTGTTATTCACAGTATAAGAATGAGTTGTTATGTGAGGCTCATAGTTCCCCGTTTTCAGTTCATCCTGGCAATACTAAGATGTACAGAGATCTGCGGGAGTATTACTGGTGGGATGAAATGAAAAGGGATATTTCTGATTTTACTGTGAAGTGTTTGACTTGTCAGCAGGTTAAAGCAGTGCGGCAGTTACCGAAAGGGATGCTTCAGCCTCTACCAGTGCTAGAGTGGAAATGGGAGAATATATCCATGGACTTTTTTGTGGGATTACCGAAGACATCTCGAGGTAATAATGAAATCTGGGTTATTGTTGATCGCTTGACTAAATCAGCTCATTTCCTTGCCATACAAGATAATTTTTCCCTAGATCAACTTTCCCGTTTGTATCTTAAAGACATAGTAAGGTTACATGGATTTCCTATTTCCATTGTATCTGACCGTGATCACTGGTTTACTTCTAACTTTTGGAAAGGCCTTCAGAAGTCATTGGGTACTGAATTAAAATTTAGTACAGCTTTTCTTCTGCAATCCGATGGGCAGTCAGAACGAATAATTCAGTCCTTGGAGGATATGCTACGAGCTTGTTCGATGGATTATCAGGGAAGTTGGGACAAACATATTTCTTTGGTTGAGTTTTCTTATAATAACAGTTTTCGTTCCAGTATACAGATGACACCATTTGAGGCATTATATGAGAAGCGGTGTTGAACTCCAGCATTTTGGGATGAAGTGGGTTAAAGGAAGCTGATGGGACCAAAATTGGTAGAAGAGATGGCAGGAAAAGTTCAGTTGATTCAGAAACACATGATAACAGCTCAGAGCAGGTAGAAGAGTTATGCGGATAACCGGATAAAGGATCTATCTTTCAAGGTAGGTGATCATGTTTTTCTCAAGGTTTATCCATGGAAAAGTGTGATGCGATTTGGTATGAAAGGAAAGATGAGTCCAAGGTTCATTGGACCATATGAAATTCTAGAGAGTGTTGGATCAGTTGCATACAGAGTGGCATTACCTCCAAGTTTGTCTTAGGTACACAATGTTTTTCATGTTTCGATGTTGAGGAAGTATATTCCAGATTCATCTCATGTTTTGAGTCCAGAGGTAGTTCAGTTGGAAGAAAATCTATCTTATGAAGAACAACCAGTCCAGATTCTGGACCGAAGAGAGCAAGTGTTGCGAAATAAGGTAATCCACCAGGTAAAGGTTTTGTGGAAAAACCATATGGTTGAAGAGGCAACGTGGGAATCTGAAAATACTATGAGGGATAAAAACCCCCACTTATTTTGATAAGTGAATAAAATTGCGAGGACGCAATTCCCAAAAGGGGGGAAGGATGTAACATCCCAGGTAAATAATGAATAAATTTTTTTCATATTTATTAATATTTAATAATTAAATATTAATTTTACTTTAAAGGGGTTTCTATGTTCGATAGCGTACCCGATACGCAACAAAGAGTTTCATTGAAATCTTACATTGCACACTTGTAATATAATAATATTATTTTAAATGGTAGTTAAAATGTAGCCGTTGAATTGGAGGGAATGGATAGAAATAACTAAAACATGATTATATATGTTTTTTAATTTTTTTAACATTTATCCAATAAAAGATAAAGGCTTAAAATACGGAAAGAATTCAATTTTAGGCATATATGCCCCAGTTTTCACTAAAGGTTCAATTATCGCATTTTGATGGGGAAACGTCATTAAATATGGTTTTGTTCACTCTTATACATTCTATTTTACCAAATAAAAGTCTTCTTTAGAATTGGGACATCAAAATCTACTTTGTGGAAATTTTTGGTATCTGTCCGATAAAGTTCATTTTTAATGAATAGTGTAAAATGTTGTATTTTAATTCAAAACCTCTTTTTAATCTAATTTATTTATATGAATAGATTATCTTTTTAATTGGTTTTAAAGTGAAATTAGAAAATATTTTTACAATTATATCCAATAGTGGTCGTTGGAATTAATTTCACTTTGAAATCAGACTTAAACTAGTGTCAATCTTTTGATACTTATCGTTTCATAAAAACACACTATTTGTCATGACAGTGGGAATTAATTATTAAATTAATTAATGTGACTTATATGTTTTGAATTTTGTAAAATAGACTTCATTTTCTAATTTTTATTATCAAATATAGCTTAGGGTGAATTTTTGGTATTTTTCTGAAAAACTTCAATTTTGGATGAATAATGAAACCACTAAGTGGTACTTATAAAAACTGATTTTTCGTTTAAATGAAATTTTACCACTTCTGTATTTTGAATTTCAAAAATCTGACATACATGGTTTTCATTAAGAAGTAAAATGTGGTTCAATGGGATTAAAATAATTTTTTGGTGAATAGTAACTTATTAGGTTTTTAATCGCGATTAGAGGTAATTAGTGTAGTTTGAGGTAAAAATAATGTTTTAATAATATGAGATGAGCTTTACACATGTCCTACCCTCATTTTATGTTTCATGGACGACCAAGACAATCCATGAGTCAACTTGGGGACCCCATGGATCCACTTTGGTTGGGAAATGACATAAATAACTTTTTATTTAATGTAATGTAAAAATGACAGAAACATGAGATGTTTTACTAAAACAATTTTTACATGGGGTTATACAAGTCAGAATTTTGACTATAAATATTAATTAGAAATATAAAAAGATTTCCTACATCATTATAGTTTTTTTAAAAATTTTTAGACATTAAATAAATTAAGTTATTTATGACATCATGATGATGCAGCGATTACCTCCTTAATAAAGGATTTAACTAAAATGGAAAGATAATGTACACTCTATGACCTAAACATGTACAAAACCTATTATATGGGTGGATTTAGAACCCTTATCACCTTATCCTAGAAACACATCAATGTGGGACCATTAAAATCCGAAACCCATTCTAAAATAATTTAACATTTTCTTACTTTCCAAGAGTGCCCCTCCTATCCTCTTATAAAAGGCCCCCACCTCTACCTCCTTACCCACAATTCCAAAGCCTTTTGCACGGCCAACCCCTGCCCATTTTGTCTCTACACTTCCCTCTCTTACTACTTTAAGCCTCTATTTGGGCATAAGTTTTTCCAAGGAAGCCTTTGAGCTCAAACCAAAGGGAGTTAGCCGATTTTAAGGTAATGTCTTCACTTGAGTCCTTTTGTTTTATTTTGATTCTCCAACCCCCTAAACTCTTTTTATTCATTTATTTTGTAACAAATCCAGTATAATAAATATTCTAGGATGTTTTTATAAGAAGGATTCGAGCTACACTTAAACACACCTACATATAATGGTTAAAGAACATACTGTTTCCGTGGATGGCGAATTTCTGCCTCCCGAAATGATGATTGTTCAACATTCTTTTAACACCTTAAAAGGTGGCCATTAAGATGACACTATATTTATATATGATATATAATATTTTTATTTTTTCCTTAAGCTTATGTATTTTTCATTTTTGGCAAACCTTTATGGTTTCCATTATGGGTAAACATGATATCTTCATTTAAGGAAGTGCGGACTACCACCCCCTCAAAGTGATTTGATTCGTTAATGCCATATGTGGGATGTATAAAGGATGGATTTAAATTTATTTTAGATGATGTTACACTGGATTTATAATATACCTCTATATCATTATTATTTCTTCCCATTAAATTATGAGATAGAAATGAAAGTATCTTTCATGCGTACGTACGACTTACCGTCTCTATGAACGGTGCATTTCATTTCTTATCCCCAAATGTAATGTACTATTATAAGTACATGTATATAATGGATATATATGATAGAAGATACATCTAAATGATGAATATAATTCTGAAATTAAAATATACATACCTCTCATTTAGTTTTAATTCAATTAATATGACAATGAAATGAAAGTATCATTCATGCGTATGTACGGCTTACTGTCTCCATGAACGGTGCATTTCATTTCTTACGTATAAATTATTATGTAATATTATAAATACATGTATATTCTGGATATATATGATATATATGATATCCAAATCAGGAATTGAATTCTGGATATAAAGAACCTTTGACCACACGAACAACATGTAATTGTAAGAAGTCCACTTTCGACTTAAGAACCGAATATTGACAAAACAATGATTATTAACATAAATGGTTACATAATGTTTATAACATGGCAATAAGTGATATAAAAGGAATAATGAACTTGAAAAAGGTTCTCAAGTTAACAGAAATTAACTCAAGTTTATTATTCAGGACGTTAAAGAATGATCGAGTCAAGTCGGACCCGACGTAAGGGACTTCGTCTCAATCTCCTTTCATTGAGGCATATTTCGTTTTATACACAAATTTCTTTTATACAGTGTATAAACCCCTTTGACTTTATCTTTTATTAAAATGGAATCTTTTTATACGAAGCGTTTTACTAAACGACAAAAGGGAAGGTTTTTGTTGTACGTATGCGGCGACAACGACTTCTCCGCCGCTGCGAGTATTATTTGGCCTTTGGCTTCCTCAACAAGCCGTAATGTTTTTAAAATAAAATAAATACCATATACTCTTTTATTTATTTTGGTATTGAAAATGGTTTTGATAAAATATTCTACTTTGTCAATATATTTAAATGATATATTGTGATTGAAATGTGGAAATTTTATCATTCCTTTATATTAGTTTTATGTTTTATGACTTTATATTGGTACTTGGACATTTGACGGGTGGTTACATGATAAACCATATGACGGGTGGTGCCGTGAATACCAGGAAGGGTGGTTACGTTATAACCTCCAATTCATTGGGTATGGAAGTCGGCCGTATTGCTATTCCATTAAGTATGTATGGAAGTTGGCCGTATGGCTATTCCATTAAGTGATATGTGTGGAAGTCGACCGTATGGTTATTGAAATTAAGTATGTTTTTGTCCCAAGTTACCTTATATGTTATGTGTTCTTTATATGGGTTTTATGGTAATCCTTTGGTTACAAAAGGGTAACTAATGATATTTTATTCAGTGAATAGTTTTACTGCATCATGAAGGTGAAGGTATTACTTTGATAAAGTATACATGGTTTACGTGATGTTTGAAAAACTATCAGTTTTCATTCTTTGTGTATCCCTTACTGAGCTTTTTATGCTCACCCCAAGTTTTTTTCAAATGTTTTTCACAGGACTTAATGTGGATTAGGGTCAAGGATGGGATCATGGGAAAGTCATGCTATATAAAACATGGAACTAGACATGTCTAGTTTTAAGTGTGTTTTATTTTATGGAAACATAGTAGAAGTGTCTACTTTGTAATATTTTGAGATGTAATAGTTATGTCCTAATTCTCTAAAACTCTAAACCTAAAAAAGATCCTTAATGTGAATTATTCATTTAATTCAATATTAAGAGATGTATAAGGTCGGGGGCCTTATAGGTATCTCCTTGTATCGGTGATCTTCTATTGGTATCTATTTCTCACTACCAGTAGATGTTACCATTGGTATCAGTAGCTCTCTCTATCAGTAGCTTCCCTTATCGGTACCTGGTATTAGTGACCTTGTCTATCAGTAGACTTAGTCTATTGGTGACCTTTGCTTATCGGTAGCTCTGTCTATATCAGTGACATTAAAACATGAATGATTATAATGAATTTTTTCTATGCAATTCATTTCAAGATTGAGTTAGTTATTAAAATTAATCATTTATAATAATAATTAAACATCTAATAACATATTCCAATGATATGATTTTATGCTTTTGATATTCATATCAATTTATTAGTATGATGACATAACGTGGAAGTATAATTAATATATAAATAGGAATTATTTCGGATTATCAATTTATATCTAAACATAATTGAGATCATCAAAACAGATGAGTCCAAAAATCTCCCCCTTTTTTATAATCACAAATTATGGTATTATAATCCATAATAAACATTAAATTAGTAGAGTAAAATACATATAATGGAATTTATCAGTGTGTTCAGATCATAACTATCAAATGTACCAGAGTTAAAGTATGGAAAAACATAATAGTAAAAAGAAATATATATTTTACCTAAAAATACATATTATAATTTTCTCCCCCTTAGTGTAATTTCCCACCATATTATAATTTTTCTCCCCCATTGTGATTAGAAAAAATAGAAAAATAATGGTTTAAAGCATAAAATAAGAAGAGAGAAAAAAGACATTTGGATTTCACTTGACAAAGTTACATGAGATAGTACAAAAAAAGAAAAACATTCATATCAAATGTATTAGACTCTAATTAATCAACCTCCTCAATAGGAATTTTTTATTTCTTTTTCAGATCATAAGAGGATTCAGGCTTGGTAGGCATAGGTGAAGGCTTGTGAACACAAATGATGACCCAATGTAGTTGAGCTACTGAAACACTACCAGTTCGGTAATGAGAACTCCTTTGGGTGATCATAGGGGTCAGGATTCAGATTGCCTAAACAGAAGCCAGGTGAGGTGTGGAATCAGCAGAACTAGGGGTGGGAAAGGCAGGAGGCACAATAATAGGTGTGTTGTTCACATGCAGTAATGGCAGTAAGAGATTCTTGATATCCATAATGATACCTACTCCTCTTTCTATAGAAGATATAAAATCATCCTTGTTCTCCATAAACTCGTCCAAGGTAGGAGTCAACTCCCTGAACTTACTAACTTGTTCATTGATGTCTTGAGAATCTAAAGGTAGTTTTAGATTCTCTAACAGCAGATTTAATTGGATGGTTAGCTAATGCTTGGTGTACACTCTCTCAAAATAGTAGTCAATTTTGTATTTTAGTTCTTTCTCTCTTGCAGTATAATCTCTCATATAATCTTGGAAGATTTTTCTGATATCCCTAGAGGTAATAATCACTTGAGAATCAGTTCAGATAATGGTACTAACTTGACGAAGTTCATTTTTCAGCATAGACCTGAGTTGTTCAACATCAACTGAAACTCTGGACGAAGCAAGAGGTGCCATAGTAAAGGCTACTATTTCTTTGAAAGATTAAGTCAAATTACATATCAAATTTTTCACAACAAAATCCTGAGTTCTGACATGCGTTTCTAAGTTCTTCTTAAAATCATCAAACACATCCACAAACTATTTTACTACACCTTGAATGTAGTTAATGTCCATATCAACTTGAGATTTAGAACTCATTATTATTTCAAATGAGGAAATAGATTGCTTCCTGGAATAAATTGCCTCTGTCAAACTCCCAATCGTATTTTGACACACTTTCACTTTATCCATCACTTCTGTCACAACACTAGACAAAACATGTCTTAGAAAAGATACCAAATCACTATCCATTTTATTTATCTCTTCAACAAAACAAGTTTTCAAGTCTGATTTTTCTGCTTCAAGGTCTCCTTTTCTCACAATGTTTTCAGGCAGAGCTAGAGGAGCTACTGGTTGAGCAGTAACTTCCTCTGTGAAAATATCATAAGACAACGGATGGCTTCTAATGGGTGTCTCGTCATCAGAATCAGGGTAGTCTAGATCAAAAACAAAAAAATACTAGATCCACATACCAATCTTCCACTTCATAGGTCAAATAAACAAATCATGTCCTAGCATTTTTCTCCCCCTAAACCTGAGCTTCCATCACGATATCTACAACAGCAGCAGTAACCTCCTTGGGTAATTCCTCTTCAGAAGATTCATCTATAACTAAATTCAAATCCAAACCTGGTTCCATAGGTTGGGGTATGTCAGAAATAGGTTCTGGTCTATCAAATACAAGAATCTCCACAACAAGAATAATAGACCACTCAATTAGAGGATTGAGACTCAAACATGTACTTCCATTCTAAGATACTGTTTATTCTTATTCATCATCACAATTTTTAGAATATGGATCAGTCTCCACAAAAACTGATCTAGGTGGGTCTTCCTCATTTATAAAGATTTATTGAACAGTTTCTCCTTGAACCACTTCATTCACAGGTGGACATGCCTTTCCATAAGATACCTTTTCATTAGCTGTGCTTGGAGAATAATATGGATCCCCTCCATATTTTATATAGGTATACTCCTCAGCATCATCATCACTATATTGAGGTTCCTCCTCTTCAAATTCTAGAACTGAATCCCTCGTATCCTTTGGTATGGAAGGATAGTCCACAGAATTGAACTTTTCATACAACATCCCTTCATCACTGACCCATTCTCTTCTAAATGGGTTCCAGTTAATCTTCATGTATTTTAAAATAGTTTTAGTGATACCGTAGTTGTCCTTCATCACTATAGTCTCATCTTGGGATCCATATATTCGCATTACATTAATCATTAATGATATCCACTTGGAAAAGAACATAGGATTTTTTTTATTTCGACGTAGTCATATCTTCTAGCTGAACCATCAGAATCCTACATGAATTTACTCTGACATAATGCCTTGGTAGATACAACAAGAATATATCATGGAATCTGGGGATGGAAATGTCCCATCTTCTTGGACTTAACACATGCTGGACAAATTTGAACAACAACCGATTCTATCCATCCATTTCGGTAGAAACTACTTTTCATAGTGTTCCATCTCTAGTGATCTCTTCAAAGGTAGCTTCATACTCAAAAATTTCACTAGTTGGGGGTATATAATTTGAATATAAATTTAAGATACCTTCATCGGGTACCCTCAAAAAATAAGCCAATTCCACCAAGGAGAATGAAACTTCCTTTCCATTAAAAAAATGAGAAGACCCGATTCACATTATCAAGTTTTTAGAATTTGAGAAACCCATAGAAGAATTTATCCAATTTAGGATAATGTGGTCTTTTGTTGTTTGAGAAGCATTCAACCCATTTTTGGTTTTCACGTACTCTCAGAATTATATACATACTGGTCATCAACCATTCTGCACATAGCTCTTTCTCAACTATTATTTCCATTTTCATGAGATACGAGTTTACAGGTTTCTTCACATCACTATCACCACAAGACACTCTTTTGAGTCTCTAGTCATTCAGATCATCAACCACTTTACTGACAGCCGATCTCTTCACTCGTGTAATTCTTCGAATCGCGAGGTTTAGGGTTTGAGAGAAACGATGGTTCGAGAGAAAAGGATTGAAGGTCAAGGGTTCAAGGTGGATTGAGAGGAGGATAAAACTAATGTTTTATCATTTAGGAATAAATAAATAAATAAATATGAAATAATAAATATAATACAAATGATACAGATTTTTGGGGCTTGAAAGAAAAACACAAACCTTAAAACAATGAAAACTTGCAGTGACATATACCGGTGAGGATTTATAATAGTGAGGTCCAGTAACAGTGAGGTTATAATGGTGACATTCATACCAATGAGGTATAACGCTGAGGTTCATACCGGTGAGGTATAATGGTGGGGTTCAAACCAGTAAGGTATAACTGTGAGTTTCATACCAGTGAGGTATAACGGTGAGGTTCATACCAGTGAGGTATAACAGTGAGGTTCATACTAGTGAGGTATAACTGTAAGGTTCATTCTAGTGAGGTATAACAGTGAGGTTCATACCAGTGAGGTATAACAGTGAGGTTCATACCAGTGAGGTATAACAATGAGTTTCAAGGAACGTTTATCATTCCTAACTCATGTCTAATGTAACTTACCATCTCTGAACAAAAGGCTTGGTGAATATGTCAGTTAATTGATGTTCAATGACTATAAATTCTAGAGTAATACCACCATTTTTATAATGATCCCTCAAAAAGTGATACCTTACCTCAATTTTCTTAGTCCTTGAGTGATATATAAGATTCATAGAGATATTGATCACACTGGTGTTGTCACAGTTTATAGATACATGTTTAAAATGATATCCATAGTCCAATAAAGTGTGTTCCATCCACAGAATTTGTGCACAACAACTACCAGCAGCTATGTACTCTACTTCAGCAGTAGACAATGCAATAGAATTCTGCTTCTTACTACACCATGATACTAAATACTTACCCAGAATATGACATGTTCTATAAGTTCTCTTCATATCTAACTTGCAATCAGCAAAGTCAGAATCTGAATAAATTTTTAAATCAAATGATTTTCTTTTTGGATAAAATAATCCTAAATCAGTAGTATGTTTATGAAATTTGAAAATACTTTTAACAGAAACAAATTGTGACTCTTTTGGATTAGATTGAAATCTTTCACACATACATACACTAAACATAATAGTCGGTCGAATAGAAGTAAGATAAAGTAAACTCCCAGTCATTCCTCTATAATTGGTTTGATATACTGGTTTCCCAGTTTCATCTGCATCCAATTTACAAGTGGTAGTCATAGGTGTATCAATTTCTTTATTACTATCCAAACCACACCGTTTTAAAATATCTATTTTATATTTACTTTGATTTAAAATAAAACCATTTTCATTTTGAAAAACTAGAAGTCCAAGAAAATATATGAGTTCTCCCATTAAACTCATTTAAAATTCACTTTGAATACTCTTTGAAAAATCAATACATAAAGCATTTTTAGAATATCCCAAAATAATATCATCGATAATGATTTGTACTATCAAAAAATATTTGGAAATCCTTCTGATAAAAATATTTAGATTAGCAATCCATTTAATAAAACCTTTTTTAATAAGAAAATTACTAAGACTTTCATACCATGCTCGAGGAGCTTGTTTTAAACCATAGAAATCTATGGAATGTTTAAAAACCCGATTTGGAAAATGAGGATTAGTAAATCCATGTGGTTGTTAAAAAAACAACTTCAATTATAAAACCATTTAGAAAATCACTTTTAACATTCATTCGATATAACATAAAATTTAGATGAGCATCATAAGCATGTAGAATTATAAAAGCTTCTAACCTAGCTATTGGTTCAAAGGTTTCCTCACAGTCTATTTCTTCTTCTTGAATATATCCTTGTGCAACTAGGCTAGATTTGTTTCTTACTATATTTCTAGATTCATGAACATTATTTCTAAAAACCCATTTAGTGCCTATGATCAAGGTGTCATTAGGTCTGTCTACTAATTCCAAGACATTGCTTCTTTAAAATTTATTTATCTCTTCTTTCATAGCCACATCCCAAAATTCATCATTGATAGCATCATTTATATTTTTAGGTTCTGAAAATGAAAGTAAGGCAAGATGTTCAACCTGATTTCATAGAGAAGCTCTTCTTTTTGATTGTCTATCTAAATCTCCTAATATATAATCTATAAGATGTGTTTTAAGGGTCCTAGTTGGTCTAGAATATGTGGGTCTAGAAATTTCATGTTCATTTAAAGGTTCTGGATCAACAGAAGTAGTTTCTGGGAAATTTCCAGAACTGGTTGTCATAACAACAGGTTAACTGTTTTTGTCATTAAGGTTTATAATGGACAGGTCTTCTTCAAGATTTTCAAGAGGGTAATTCTGTTCGTGTGGATCAGTTTAATCAAATATGATGCGTATAGATTCATCCACACATTGGGTCCTTTTATTAAATACTCTATAAGATTTACTAGATATAGATTAACCTAGATAGATTCCTTCATCACTTTTGGATAAAAACAAATCAAGATTATTTTTAGTATTCAGAATATAGACATTGCAGCCAAAGACTCTAAAGAAACTAAATTTAGGCTTCCTATTATTCCACAGTTCATAAGGGGTATTTTTAATAATAAGTCTAATAAAGACTCTATTTATAATATAACAAGTTGTATTCACAGATTCAGCCCTGATCTAAAATGATATGTCAAACTCATTGTGCATAGTTCATGCAATTTTTTAAAGGGTTCTATTCCTTCTTTTTACTGCACCATTATATTGAGGTGTCTTAGGGGGAAAAAAGTAGTGGCTATATACATTGTGTGATAAATAAGTTTCAAAGTCATGATTTCCAAACTCACGACCATGATCACATCTCATGGTCTTAATCTTAACTCCACTAAGGTTTTATACAGACTTGGAGTATTTAATTAAATAAGAACAAGCTTCAATTTTGTGAGCAAGAAAGTATACCCAAGTGTATCTAGAAATTTCATCTACTAGAACATAGACATAGTGATTCCCATTTAGACTGGAAACTCTATATGGTCCAAATAAATCCATATGAACCAACATGAGAGGTTGGGAAGTTGAAAGTTATTCCTTTGATTTGAAAAAAAAATTATGTTACTTTCCGTTTTTACAGGGATCACAAACATTATCTGTTGGAAATTTTAGTTTGGGTAGATCTCTAACTAAACCTTTCCTAGTCAGTTTCATAGGGGAATGAACATTGCAGTGACCCAATCTTATATTCCACAACCATGATTCTTTATGAAAATCATTTAAACAAGAAACCTTTTGTTTATCTAAATAATTAATATATACATCATCTACATTTTCATTTCTTAATGCAGTAAATAACCAAATATTTTTAGAATTAAATACATTGCAAGCATCATTTTCAAATTTAACATTGAAACCATCATCACACAATTGAGAAATGCTTAGTAGATTGTATTTTAGTCCATCATTAAATAATACATTAGAAATTATAATTGAATCATTGTTAACAATATGGCCTAATCTGATGATCTTTCCATTTAAGTTATCACCAAATATGAGATGTCCTCTATCAACATTGATTATGGTCTTAAAACATGAGTAGTCTCCTGTCATATGCCTCGAACATCAACTGTACAAGTACCATATCTTCCTATAGAAACATTTCAAGCATGTTTCCAAGAAAATTGATTTAGACAGAAGCTAACATTGGTACCTATATTTTCATGGGTCGACAATAGATAGCAACTAAATCTTTAGTCAATCATATTTTTCTAATGGATTTCCTATAATTAACAGATTCAAATGATTTTGATAAATAAAATTTGTTTGGTCTGTAAGAATTTGAACAACTAGATAAAGCATAAGAATTTCTAGAACTTGAGCTAGCAACATACTATATAGAATTTGAAATAAATTTATTCTTAACAATCTATCTCTTTCCACGTTGGTATCCTAAACCATTAGTATAGTTTGGTGAAAATTGTTTTCCAAGAATTTTAGTGAGAGTATTCTTTCCATTTGTGAACTTTGATAAGTCTTTTCTAAGTTTCTCATTAGATAGTTAATTTTTAGTATTCTCATTTAATATTTGAGAATTATTTTCTTTTTATATACAAAGATTTTATTTAACAGTACTAGTCATGGCATACTATTTCTTCAATGATTTGTACTTATATTTCAGTTAATTACAAGTATCTTCCAACATATTACAGTATTCAAATAGATTGGATTTATACATATTATCATAATTATTTGGTTCACTCTCATTCCCAAAATTGCAATCATTTAGCATTGGGGAAATAGGTAACTCAGATGTTTTAGTCCTGAAACACATGTTGGCCTGATTCTTTTCCTTAGAATCAGAAGCTTCAGACCCACTTGAGATGTCTTCATAATCACTCCATGTAGCATTCTTTTCATTCTTATATTTTTTTGTCCTTGAAATCATATTTCTTCTTAAACATTAATTTTGGATAGTCATCCTTAACGTGTCCTTTCCTTTTACATTAATAATATACTATCTCGTCATCTTTATCATCTTTCTTCCAGTCTCTCATCCAATTACCTCGTTGGTCATACTTACCCTTATAATTTAATTTTCTGAAAAATTTCTTCTTACTATAGAATTTCATTAATCTCTTGGCTCTATGAGCCATCTCTTCATCACTATCTGAATCTGAAAATTCAATTATTGTGCTCTCGAAAGGTATGTATACTTTCTCATTGTCCTTAATCATTGAGGTATTAGACTTAAATGACACTGAATTTTTCTTTGGTTCATCTTCTTCCTATTTTATACCTTTAGATCATCTTCATAAATGATCAACTTACCAATCAGCTCATTTGGAGGTATCTTTCTAATCTCACATGATTCTCATATAGGGACAGAGGTTCCTCTCCATCTGTCTGGTAGGCATCTTATTATTATCATGATTTTCTCTTTTTCTAGAAGAGATTTTTCTACTGAGATCATTGTATTGACTATCTCATTAAACCTGTGATACATATCAGAAATAGATTCATCATATTTCATTTTAAAATTATCATAATTAATAGTGTTTGTACTTAGTCTCATTTCATTAACATCGGTTGTTACCTCATGGGAAACAACCAATGTATCCCAAATTTCATATGCAATATTACAAGAAGATATTTCATTAAGTTCTTCATCTACTAAAGTGAAATAAATAGAATTCATTTCATTACAATTATTATAGTAAGAATCTTTCATAGGTTCATCCCAAGTAGTTCTAACAATTTCAAGAATCATATAATGAGTCTCCATAGCTATCCAGATGTCAAATACCACACTTTCTATTTGAATTTTCATTTTGATATTCCATTGGGCATAATTACCAACATTAAAGAAAGGTGGCCTATTGGTAGCTACACCTTCTAATCTGTTATCCATAATAACTATGATTCATAAGGATATATAAAGATTTAAAAATTTAAAATTAGCTGAAATTTTGAGATCTTTAAGATACATCTAAAATCACAATTGAAAACATTTCACAAACATAGTATTTTGAAAACCGTTATCAACCTGCCCTTGATTCCAAATATATGTCAGAGTGGATACTGAAGAGGGGGGTGAATTGAGCTTCTATAAAAAAATTATCTTTAAAATATTTATATTGTAATCCCCCAATTCATAAAATAAATTAAACTATTGTGAATTTTTAAAGATTGAAAGTGTTCATTTATCTTCTCAATGATTGATTATTTCTCAGTTAACTTAATCAGAATATTAAGATAGATTTTGAAACTAACATACTTGTTCAAATTAATTACAAACACTTGATAGTTTGACTATCAGAGTTACCCTAAAACAATCTTTAATTTCAATGTAATTAGCAGCGGAATATTGAAAATAGTTTAAACTAAAATAAGAATCACAACAGTTTTAACCAAGATGTTCAGTCTCAAGCTAAGACGTAGTCCTCTCAATCAATTTATATAAAAATTTAATCCACACCCTAGATCGGGGTTTACAATAGTACTTAGACTGTCTAGGTCCTCAGACCTCTACCACAATTTTACGTGGGATACACAAAGGTGTAAAAATTATGGTGTGTAAATTTTAGTATCCTCCAGTTCAACTTAGGAGTCAGTGTGTGTGTCCAAACTGAGAGAACCACACACACTGCTTTGAATGTAATAAAAATGATCACAGAAGAGAAATAAAATTGAGATGACTTTAGAATGATCTTTTATGTTGTCAATTCAGCTCTGGACTTATTTGGATTGAAATAGATGATGCTTTGAGTTATTTTCTGGAAGTTGTCTGGAAAACATAGTGTTGTGATTTTGTTCCTTCACTTCCAGTACAACTATTCTTCTTAAATGAGTGAGTATTCCATGTAGCACTTGAACCTCCTCCTGAACATATATTGTTGTTGTGTATGAGTGTTCTTCGATTTCTTCATGTGTTTTTCTTGTATGTGTGTATCTATATCCACCCTTTCTCAAATAGCAAGATATTCTGTTTATTACATGATCTCCAGTAATGGGAATGATTGCCTTCTTTCAGGTATAAGGTACAGTTCCCTGAAATCCAACAAACATCATTAATTAGTATCTGACATAAGGAGTGATTACTTCTACTGGTATGAGGTACAGTTTCCTAATATCCAATACAGATCCTTAATTAATTTTCATTGCATTAGAAGCACCAAATATGACAGTTGCTAATAAACAAAAAGAGAGATAGAGTTTAGAGAAATAATGACTTTTTTTCATCGGCATCACCTTGTATTAGTGAACATGTAGCGGTGGACTTGTAATGGTAGGTCTTGCATCCGTAGTCGTTACTCTTTGTAATGGTAGATTGCTTGTATTAGTAGATGTTTGTGTAGCGGTAGCTCCTTGTATTAGTAGCTATCTTTGTTGAGGTAGCTCCTTTTATCGGAAGCAGTCCATGTAGTGGTAGCTCCTTGTATCAGTGAACTTTTTTCGGTAGCTCTTCCTCGCTATCAGTAGATGTTATCATTGGTATCGGTAGCTCTCTTTATCTGTATCTTCCTCTATCGGTAGCTTGTATCAATGACCGTATCTATCAGTAGACTTAGTCTATCAGTGACCTTTTCTTATCGGTAGATCTGTCTGTATCAGTGACTTTAAAACTTGAATTCTTATAAAGTATCTGTTCTATGCAATTTATATTCAGGTTGAGTTAGTTATTAAAATTAATCAATTATAATCATAAGTAAACATTTAATAACATATTAAAATGATATGATATGATCTTTTTGATATTCATGTCAATTTATTAGTATGATGACATAACTTGAGAGTATAATTAATATATAAATAGACATTATTTTGGATTATCAAATTATATCTAAACATAATTGAGATTATAAAAATAAGTGAGTCCAACATAGAGTATTTTTATGTTCTATTATCTCTTATATTGAAAGAATAGTTTGTTGTAGAAATTAGATTAAGTATGGAACACTACGTGTCAAGTATATTTTTTTCTAATATTCTGTGAAGAAATTAATTATTAAACAGTAGTTATGGGATCTTAAAACCAAAAATGTGTTATCCAAATTCCTTATGTTTTGTTTAATTGATGATATTTTATGTCATCATAGATTGATGGCTTTGAGGAACCCAATTTTACACTTGTTTTTGGTTGATGAACTCAATCACTCTTAATAAATATTTATTCTCTTCCTCCAATTATGTGTCTCTAATTTCCACCAGTGTTCTCCTAATCGAGATCATAATTTCATGGTGACTTTTTCATTTCACTTTCCCTCTTATTAAGGATAAATTTTATGAAACCAATTTCCGATGCAAGTTCTCCACAAACAGATTTTTCTATTTTTGAAAATTTATTTTCGAAGAACAATTTCAAACTATGAGGACACAATTTTTTGAATGAGGGGATAATGTAACACCCCAAGATTTCATAGTACGTTATTTTTAAACATAATTCAGTGACCTCAACTACACACAACATTGAGTTCAAGCACACCATGACATACCAAACTAGCTATTAAAAAGTGGTTATGAATAGTAATAACTAAATTTTGAAGTTTATATGACCCTTATAATTTTAGAATCCATATTATGGGTTTCTTATACATAATATAAGAACAATTTCAATTTTTTAGATAAAAGATGTATTTTTTTAAATGCAATTTTACCACCTTTTAATTGTGAACCATCTTTAAATCCAATATTTGAAACCTCTATATTTTAAATTTGAAAAATAAACTTCTTATTTAGAATCAGTACATAAAAATTTTGTTTGGATAAATTTTTGGTGTTTTTATGATAACATTCATATTGGGGTGAATAGTGAAAAATACTAAATTTTAACAGAAAACAACTTTGTTAATCAAAAATATTTATAGTGTTCAACTATACATATGGATGGTTTGGAAGTGTAATTATATTATATTTTTACTATTTAATCCAATTTTGGTCATTGGAAGTAATTTCACTTTGCAATTGGACATAAACAAGGGCCAATCTTTTGGTATTTATTATTTCTAAAAAATACTCTCCTTGGTTTTGACAATGGGAATTATTTTTAATTAATAATTTCAATTTCTATGTTTTTAGTTTGGTAAAATAGACTTAATTTTTGAATTCATATTATCAAAATTATCTTAGGGTGATTTTTTTGGTCTTTTTCTGAAAACATTTAATTTTTGATGAATAGTGAAAAATATCGTGTTATTAGATAAAACTGACTTTTCATTTAAATAAATATTTTATTAGTTAAAATTTTTTTCGGTCAAAATAGATACATAATACCTATATAACTTCAATGTAATTCATTGGTGTCATTTTATAATATGTTTAGATATATAAATGTTTTATTGACATTTTAACGTCTTTTACCCACCTCTTAAGAGCATTTGTAAATTTTCATAAAACACAATTTTACAGCTTTTGTGTATTGAATTTAAAAAATATGAGAGACCTGGTTGATATTAGTAAGTTTTATTTTGTTCAATATGATAAAAATAATTTTTGGTGAATAGTAACTTTTGACTTTTATTTATCACGGTTAAAAGTAAATAGTGTAATTGAAGGTATAAATGATAATATTATTACCCTAACACATGTTATAATTATATTGTATAAGTGTAAATCGACCAAAAACAACCCTATGATTAAAATATGATTCTTTAGGTCCACCTGGATTAGATTAAGACATTTATTATTATTTATTTCAAAGAAGAGTTAAAAGTGTTAAATTCAAAGTTTAATAACTAAACCATTTTTAATATAAGGTTATAAATAAGATATCTTCGACTATAAATATTAACTAGAAAGATAAAATATTTCATACCTAATGGTATTTTATTTATAATTATTTTACATCAAGTAAAAAAAATTCATTTATGACACAATGATGATGTAGTAATTACCTTATTTCTAAATGATTAAAATAATTGATATTATAAATATCCTAATAAATATAATTTTAGGATTCTATTGAATTAAAATAAATTATTAGGTTAATATTAAAGCTAAGGTTTGATTAAATAAATTTTTTTCAAAGTAATAATTCTATTATAAATTTAGAAAAAACAAAACACCAAATAGTGTAAAAATTGACAAAAAATAGTTTTTAAAACAAATATTTTTTTATTAGTTGGTATTATATTCCAAAAAATATATAGTTTGGTCAAAGGGATAAAATTATATTATATATGTCATTAATTAACAACTTTGGGTTCTCTTGGAAGTTTATATTATGTTTATTAACCATATTATATAAAAATTCAGAGACACATGGTAAATGTCAAACTATTTAACTAAGAGTTAAATCTAAAAGATAAGGCTAATATAGTAATCCAAACCTATCTAAAACCTATTGGTTGTGTGTATTCCCACCCATCCCCACCTTATCCTTTAGATAATTCATTTTTTTCCCATTATAAACCGAAAATTATTTTATTATAAAATAATATTTCAATCTATTCATAAGGTGCCCCTCACCCCTCTTTTAAAAGGGCATTTCTCCATCTCTCAAATTCACACCTTAAAAGATATTTGGATCGGCAAAAACCTCACCAAATATCCTCCAAAATATCCTATATTCATTCTATAGGCCTTACATTTTTCATAAATCCATCCCACGGAGCCATTTTGATTAAATCAAAAGGAAGATCCCGAAAAAGAGGTAAATATTTCATCACCTCTTTCAAGTTATTTTCATCTTCCACTTCCTTTTTAATTACTGTTTCCATTCTAAAATAAAAACTACATAATCTTTTATATACTATAAAGATATTATAAAAATGTAAAAACCACATTCTTTATTCTATCCATCCTATAAATGACAAAGTCACCATACATGTGCAAGTACAGATTACCGTCTCCACATCGTGGTGTAGTTTGTCATTCATATACATAATTATTTGTATGGGTATAATAATGAGTATAAATTGTTTAAATTATAAATATAACATGACCATGATACTATTTATATTATATACCATCCAATTATATATGATTTTAATATCAGAATATTGATATTGTCACTTGTGTATATGTACGAATTACCGTCTCCACAGACGCATTGAGATTCATTCCCCATCATATCCATTAAAGAATAATTTTCATATTATGATTAAAATTAATGTTTAAAAACATAATATCATTCTGAATACGAATAATACACATCCTATCCATTAAAAACATTACTTAAATAACAAATCATGTAAAGGAAAATGAATTAGTTGACACCTGAAATGGTGACACTACTGGAATATCATTAACAAAGAAATATTATACGATCATATATGATATCATATTAATGTATATGGTTATTTTATACTTTAATAATAAGGATTTCACCATTATACTGGAGGTTAACATACCCTCGGCCAAGGAAAAGTACAAGTTAAGGGTTAATTTCACAATCTCTTTATTATCCATGGTTGTTTTTATATAAGTATCTACTGGGACCTATTTATCATCCACATCCATGTTTCATAAATATATTTCAAAACATTTTTACTATTTAATAGATAATGGGTTAAATTCATTTATACCCTTATTTTACCTTATATGTTTTGGAAGGAATCCTTTCGTCCTTTTCCAAACAAGGTACTTTACACCCTTTTTGACAAAATTAAGGTAAGAATGTGTTTTTAACTTATACTGAAGGTGTGGTTATTCTCTAATATAATATCATCATCAAAGCTTCCCTTAAAAGAATATAATAATCTTTTAAAAATAATTGTTTTCTTTTATTATTGAATGAATTTAAATTATTTCAAAATAGAAAGATATATTCCTATTAAATAATAATCCTTTCATCTATGTCAACATCCTTTTATGTATTTTAAACTAGTTGGAATTTGATCTATTATGATACAAATCTTCAATACATTATTATGTTTGACTGTGGATGTATTTTTTATACCATACATGGTTTATGGTTAATTTATTGACATTTCTTATTCTATTTTTAATACGAATGTTTATGTTGTATTTCAACCCTTTCATGTGAGGAATGTATTGGACTTAGTAAGTAATAGGTGGAGCCCACTATTGCTCCTCGGTGCAACGGTAGGTCTCATGAGACAACTTGATGTGGAATAAGAGGAGACCTTTCCAAATTTGATATATGGTTTTGGCTGAGGCCTTAATCATTTTTTAGATTTTTTGGCAGAGGCCTTGACAAAAGGTTTCAGAATGTCTAGAAATATACATTCCCTCATTATAAAAATAATATTGATGGTTCATGTGGTCGTTAGACTAGTATAATACCCATGATTATGTTTTATTATGGAATTATTTACTCAGCAATATTCCTTCCATAAAAGTGTTCATGTTTATTATTGGTAAGGGTATGTGATTTCAATTATTCACTATGATTGATATTTTTGTTATCATCCTCTGTATTTCTTACCATTACAAAGCATTTAAGATCACCCCCTTATTATGTTTCATTTTCCTAGGATATGAAGAAGTTAGTTATGAGTGGCATGCATGAATAATCTAGGAGTTGTGGATGTTTCTAATGGAATAAATTAGTGTTGTATTTCATTTAATGTTGTAAAGTTGAACTTCTTGTATGTAATCTATTTTCCAAAAAAAAATTAAACTAATCGGTCCTTCGAGACTTTATTCCTTCTAATCATGCCAATGTATTGAAATAATGCACTGACTTTGGGTAATCGGGGATGAGGCAATATAATATTTACCTAAATCATTTTTTCATTATTTTATGGTTAAATAAATGTTTTATAAGTTTATCTTAACGATTCATACTTATAAGAAAAAATTATTATGTAGAACATCCTAAAAACCCATCCATTTTTCATTACATAGATTAATCTATTATTATCCATCAATTTTTTTATAAAATAACTCATTTAAACCTGAAAAATTATCATAGTTTATTTAATTTTTTATATAAATAAATATTTAATTTTACTCTTTAATCTAAATAAAATTTTTCTAAAAATTGGAGAATCGTGGATCAATTCTATATTTTCAAAAAAAATATTTACATGATTTTATTTTAGTTGAAAATAATTTACAATTATCTATTAATATTATCCCTTTTAAATGCTCATGTATATTTTAAATAAATTTTTTCAAAGACATATATATGAAACTCCCATTAGTTATTCCTTATGACATGATTATGATACCCATTTTCCATGGGAATCCTTTATGTTTCATGATTTCATTTGCTATGTGGGGAAGATTTTTCTAAATATATTTTGATGGATGCACCCTGATAGAAAGATAATATACTGGTTAATGATTAGACTTATGAGACGACATGTTGGGAAAGGGAGTAAACTTGATTCATTTCTGGAACTTTTGACACAGTGTGATATATTATTGGATGTTTGACTTGACTCATGTTTTTGTCATGTTTTATATTTCTTACATATAGCAATATTTCCATATTGTATTTTTCATGCATCCATTTTTTATTAATGTTCTAGTTGTATTTATGTTATCATGTTATCCCTTCAAACCCATGTTCTATGTTTTATTCATATTGTTATTCCCTTAGTGGGGTTTTTGATCATCTATTAGATAATGTATTCCTATGTTTATCAAATAATGATGTAAGAGGTCAATGTAAATTTTGAGTTAATTATGGAGATTAAATAAAATATTTTTTTTAATTTTGGTTTGATGATTTCAAACTATGTACTAAATCTACAAAACAAAACTATACTTTATGATCTTTGGTTTGTATTTTTAAGTAAATTATTCTTAAAATCATATATTAATATATAAAGAGGGATAAGAAAATGAAATAATGTTATTAAAACAATATCTTAATATTTTAAAACCATATCTTTCAATTAATATATCATAGTAATGAGTTAAGGAATAATTCATTGAAGTTCATAAGACAAGAATCATAATGCAATCAAAGAACATGATCCATGAGATTATAACATTGACATAATCTCATGTCATAAAATTATGGAATAATGTTTCGAATAATAATTATCATATAAATATTATCTAAATGTTTTCTTATAGTACATTAATCACTTGTTTTTCTTAGTCTAACCACCAATTCATCTTCTTTTGGATTGGGATAACCTCTCTATTACCCTAATTTTCACATGGTATAACATTTAATTTAGCCCATTAGGTCATAAAACATTAAAATTTACTCAATAAACTGTATTTATATAATATAAAATCCCATCATAGAATTATAAATCTATTAATATGTATCCAACAAGATCAATAAAAAATTTATCATTTCATCATTACATAACCTAGGGTATTGAAAAAGGGTTTCAAATTTTTTTTCACAATCATGATGCTAAACCATCCCAACAACGAATAAATTTGGAATCACTATATTATATTCAAATAATATCATATGTTACCTCAAAAATTGCTATCTTAAATGAAAATATTTTAAAAAGTCCACTGAAACATTTTCCTTAGATAAATATCCTTTTAATTTTAAAATCATTTGTTTAAAATTCAAAAAAATTCCCAAAATATTAAGGGAAAAATTATTTATAAAATTCCATGGGAAATTGTAAAATAATATTAAAATCATTGATAAACTACGATGGAATGAAATTTCATTCACGTTGTAACTATTAAAAAAATATTCTACTCACACATTTGGGAACAATTACAACATTTAGAAAATGAGTAAAATATTATCATTAAAAAAATTTATAAAAATGAAAATTTGGGTAAATATTAATTTACTAAATAATTTGATGATTATTAGATAATTATTAAAAACAATTAAAGGAATATATAGGCTAGGAAAAAAATAGTTTCTCTAACCTAAGAATAAAGAAGACACTTTTCCTTTAAAACATTATTACAGTGTCATAGGTACCTAATGAGAGGAAAATGAATGGAAAATAAGTATTATGAAGAATTATATTTTGAATATAAAAAAATAGATTTATGATATACATATTATAAAATCTCATCATCACTATTTTAATCATAAACAATCATGATAAAAATGACATTGTTAAATCAACCAATAGTTGAAATCTTTATTGGTTCGTAGGAACACTACTATCCAGTATAAGAATTTATATTAATTATAATTAAAATTTACAACTATAATAATACCTATTATACAGTATATAATTCACTTATTAAATTTCAACATTCATTTATTTATAATTAATTATTAAAAACATTATTTCTGGTTCTTAACTATTTCATTTTTGCAATAATATTTTGGTTCGATAGTTCCAATAGAAGTAATTTTATAATGGTTCCCTAATATTTAAATTTTTTATAATTATATAAATATAATTAATATTTATTATAGAAATATTTAAAATCTTCAATAAAATTTAGACATTTAAAAATTAGTTAAACCGTTAATGATGATGGTAGTCATTATGTATTCATGATTGTTGTTATCATTTTCTGATGAAAAGAAGGAAATAATGGTAAATAAAATGTTATAATTAATCAATCATTAATAAATCATATGTTTAAACTATATTTATAATATAAATTATTATAAATATCCATTGATGAGGGCGATGAAAAATTAATCATATCGCTTTATGAAGGTCGTAGTCCACACGTACTCAGGAGCAATACATTCATTTCTGATTTGATAGAAAATTATTAGTCCCCAACCATAAACATAACATAATCTGGAATTGTGTTAATAATTCAAATTGAGGATATTTTCAGGTTTATAGATTTAGATAATTAATTCATAACTTATACATAACAACATGAATATTACAATTAGACACTTCTACTCACTATCCATTATTTTCATAATACAAAAACTCTTTAAAAATGAAATGTCTAGTTCCTTGATTTAAACATCTTGAATTTTCTGTGATCTCATCCTTGACCCTACACAACATTATTTCATGTGAAAGACATTTCAAAAACATGGGATGAGCATTAAAAGATCAGCAAGGGATACATAAAGAAGGAAAATTGTTTGTTTTTTAAAAGAACAAGTAAAACATGAATACTTTATCATAAATTAATACCTTTCACCTTAAAGAAGTATAAAAAATAATTCACTAAATATAAGCTCATTTCTTACCATTTTTGTAACCAATGTTTTAGCACAATTCCTATATAAAGAAACATATAACATATAAAGGTAACTTGGGACACTAACATACTTAAATGGAATAACGATACGGCTGACTTCCACACATGTCACTAAATAGAATAACCATATGACCGACTTCCATACCCAATGCATTGGAGTTTAAAAAATAAACACCCATATTTAGTTTATCATGGTACCAGACTTCATTTGTTTAATCGTGTAACCACGCGTCAAATATAGAAGTACCATTATATAATTATAACATCTAAAATATTGAAAATATCAAAATTTCACTAATAACATTTCATTTTCATTCACAGTAAATCATTTCAAGGTATTGAAATTCAAAATCCATTTCAAAAACCATTTTCAAAATTAAGACAATGAACAATGGAATGATGTATATCATTTCTTTTTAAAAACATTATGTGTTACAGGGGAATCCAAATAAATATTACAACTGCGAAGAAGCCATTGTCACCATATACGTTAAAAACATTGATTTTATATTTTAGTAAAAGGATTCATATAAAAACAATACTTTTTAGTAAATGTAAATGTCAAAATATATTACACACACCATATAAAAGAAAGAGGTATATATTATCCAAATATGCCTCAATGAATGAGGATTGAGATGAAGTCCCTTACCTCGAGTCTGACTGGTCTCGTATGTTCCTTGTTATTCTAGAATAATAAACATAAGTTAATTTTTATATTATTCAAAACCTTTTTCAAGTTTATTATTACTTTTATATATCATAATACATTTATATATTAATTAATTAATTATTTGTGTTAATATTAGATATTTTGTCGATGTTCTGAACTTTAGTAAAAAATAAACTTGTTATAATTATAAATTGTCCATGTGGTCAAAATTAAATTAATCCCAGAATGATATTCATGATTTAGATATCATATATAACATATATATCTAGTATATATATATTAATAATAGGCCATATCATTTGGATATACGAAATTAAATGAACTGTTTATGGAGACGGCAAGCCGTACGTACGCATGAACACTACATTCATTTTTCTCATATTTAATAAAATGAAAAATAATTGATAAATCAGTATATTATAACTCAAGTATAATATATATGTTATATATGTTACACATTATCATTTATTTTATCATTTATATGTTCCGTATATAGCATGAATGAGTCATATCACTTTGAGGGGGCAGTAGTCCGCACTTCATCAAACGAAATTATTGTATTAATACAACAAGAAAATCATGAATGTATTTCATAAATGAGATTTAAAGAAGAATAAAGATAACATAAATAACATAAATATCATATATAATTACATTTCCATAATAATGGCCACAATGAGAAGTGGTAGGAGAATACTGAACAATAATAGTTTCATGAGGTAGTTGTTTGTCATCTACAGAAACAGTATGTTCTATACCCATTTCACAGAAGAGTGTGTAAGTTTAGAAAGATTAATTATGATAAAAAACCTACTATATGGATTATACTATTGTTTTTATGTAAAAAATAAATAACAAGATCATAGGGAGTGAAGAATGAAAAATAATTGAATGAAACTTGAGAGAAGACATTACCTCAAATCGGGTAACTTCATTCGATTTTCATCGAAGGGCTTTCTTGAATTTCCTTCTACCTAGGGTAAGGAATATAAGAGAAAGAGAGGGATTTTGGTAGATTATTGTAGCAAGGTTTGGATGAGTATAGGAGGTTGAGAGATTCTATTAATGGGATAGGGGTAGTGTCCTTTTATAAGAGGAATGAGGAGCACTTTAGGAATGCTTTGAAATATTATTTAATTATTAATTGATTTTAGAATTATAATAACACCAAAGTGAAATATTTATAATATAATATTATTATGGGTCGAAATAAACCCATCCAATAGGTTTTAGAGACGTTTTGGTTTCATTTTTAACCTTATCATTTAGCTTTAAACCTTAGTTGAGTAATTTAACTATTACCATGTCTTCTTGTATATTCATAATATATTGTTAACATAGATACCATAAAATGCCAATAAATTCTAAAGTGGTTCATTATTGACATTTAAATCATTATTTAAGGCATTTGTAAGAATATTATAATTTTAAGACTGTTATATCATTTAATAAAATATTAATAGATTTAAAAGCACATTTATGTCAATTTTGTACTATTCATATCATGATTCTTTTGAAAATCCCTAACAACTTGATTAATTTTAAAAAACATAATATTTAAAATATAACATGTCGTAATAATCCAAAAAAAATTCGTGAATGGCATAAAAATGTTCAAAATAAATTTAGTTTATTATTTATAAAACTATTTATTTATATCTTTCATTAATTAGTTAATCACTACATCACCATTGTTTCATTACTAAATATATTTAATTATTGCTGAAAAATTATAAATAAAATAAAATGATTTAGGAAATATTATTATATTTCTAATGAATATTTATATTCTAATATATCACTTATATAACCCCATATAAAAATTGTTTTAGTAAAACAAACATGTTTAGGTTATATTTTCCTTAACTTAAAATTAAAAGTAATTAAATGAAATTTTCATACACAAGTGGCACCATGGGGTCACAAAATATACCCAAAGATGCCATTGGTCTAAGGAAATATCATCTAATATGGTTAAGAAATGTTATAGGGTAATTTAATATTATTATAATATTATTTTTTACACATATATACTGGATTTTTCCTTTAACCTTGATAAATAAAATATTTTCTGAAGTTACTATGCATAATGTATAAAAATAAAATTTATGTATTTACACAAGTTTGAACTCCTAATTCCAAATATGGAATGAATTTTTCTAATTTTAAACACAGAAGTTGAAGAAATTATTTTAAAATTTTTTCCTGTTGTCCAAACCATAAACGTGTTTCTAAAAATAAAAACTACCAAAAGATTGACATGTGTTTATGTCAAATTTAAAACTAAAATTACATACAATGAAAAAATTTGGATTAAATGATAAAAATATAATCTAATAAACTTTTAAAACAATTAAAACATCAATAAAATCATATAAATAAATTATATGAAAGGGCAGTATTGACTTAAAATGAAGTCAGTTTCACTATTCATTAAAAATAGATCTTTATCAAAAAAATAAAAAAAAAATTCCCAAGGAAAATTTTGATTTCATAAATCTAAAGAATATGTTTATTTTTTAAATTGTATCATATTATAGTGAGAAAAACTAGATTTAAAATGGTTCTCCATCAAAATGTGATAAATCAAACTTTTAAAGAATATGAGGGCATTTCATGCTCAAAATCATATTCATTCTTATTTTAAGAAACTAAAATTTATTAGAAAAATATAAAGACATTTAAAAAACATGTGTATTAATAATTTTGTTAGTTATGTTCATTCTCAACAATAAAAAATCTAAGCATTAACTACCATTTAAAATAATAATAATAATATATTATTTTTCTGAATAACTCAATGTTGTGTGCAATATAATATTTCAAAGATTCCAATTGTTACGTGATGAATATTCTATCAAACAAAGTATCCTATTTAAAATTAAATTAATATATTATTAATAAATATTAATAGATATGAAAAATATATTTTTTTATAAATACCTAGGCCGTTACAGAAATATGGTGGGAAAATATCGTGACATCATTATAAAAACATATCAGTATTTTAATGATAATTTATTCATCATTTCATAATGTATATAATAGTTTTGTAGAATGTGTAATACAAAATATTAATGATATTACTAGTTTAGTAGTTATATATCTTTTCTAAGAGAACTCCATTGGATTACATCTTATGACTTCAATGGATGATGTTATTATCAATCTTAGTCCTAGAAAACATTGTTTTGGGTTATTTTAAATGATTTGTGATGAAATTAGAAGATATAAATGGCTAAAAAATATTAATAATGGTTGATAAGATGAACAATTTTATAATTAATGGAGTTTACACAATCAGAATTACTTAAAATGTTTAAATATTATTATTTTTCTTATCCAGAATAATTATTAAATGTGGAAAAATAATTGAATTTTGCAGAATTTAGGGTCTAAATGTATCTTTCTAATCTAAATTATACACGTTTATGTTAAAATAATACCCTAATTTATTTTACTAACCAATATATAACAAATTTTTACATTAACTAATACTACAACTATTTACTCATTTGAATATTTTTATGACAAAAAATGAAAGTGGGCTCTTTTATTTTTTTCATAGAAATTTTGTTTCAAAATATAAAATAAATTTTATAAATTTTAATTTGCATAATTTTTAGAAATTAATTTTAATATAAATACCCAAAATGCTATGATAAGTCATTATTATAAAAATGAATTTCAAGAATAAAACTAAATTTATATTAATTAATTTCTTAATTAAAAATATAAAATGATTGTTATTATATTTGAGTGTATATATAATCTCTAAAATTCATTAAAACAAAAAACAATAGTTATTTAATTAATTTATTAATAAATAACACTTTCTATATATAAAAATTGTGTTCGAAAAAAATATATTTTACCTTTAAATGATTTTATATTCATTTCATACAATTACAGAACTAATTAATAAATTAATATTATTTTATTGATATGAATTATAAATATAGATTATTTAAATATTTTTCAAATATTTATCATTATATATTCTTAGATAAAAATACATAACAATTTGTATCAAATATTTGTTAAAAAATAGATCTTTTAATCAGTCAGTGATTTCATAAAATATTATATGATAATTTATGAGGGTTTAATCAATACATTAAAATGTTAGAAAACATTTATATATGAATTTTATAATTTGGTAAATCTTATTTGTTCCATAGTATCCAAATTCTTCGTTATAACGAAACACTATATCACATATTCATTTATAAATGGGTTTGTGTGTAATGTAAGCTCTCAAATATATCATAATTATTTCTATGGAAATAGTAATAAAATATTGGGGTCATAGAACATATCCTTAAAATTTATTGTAAAAAATATTCAACATTAGTCCTCCTAGAACCCTCTACCATGATTACAAGATTATTTTCACCATTATTTATCAAATAGTCTTAATTTTCAAGGATAATTTCAGGGAAAAATAAATTCCACGACATCAGTATTATCAGAAACGTATCTTTTATTCTTAATCATTTTAATTTAATTTAATTTTAGAAACAATGTTATAATTATATTAGTATAATTTATAAAAAATAATTATAAAATTCTTAGGTTACTATCATTATCAATTAATTTTTCTCATATAATATAAAAATGAAATCATTATTCATTTGTATATGAGAACAACAACCAGCATAAGAAAAAAAAATCATTTTCAGTTGAACCATAATAAATTGTTACTATAATTGATTTAATAATGAAATATTATTATTAAAATATCATTAAGGTTTTATAAGAGAAAATTTATTAACTATTTACGATTTTTGGAACAAAATATTAGTGTAAACTCAATCGTTTAAAAAATGATAAAATGAGATTTCTTTATTGAAATTATATAATATCTTCATATCCATTATTTTTTCATTTAAGAATTTTATAATTATGATTTATCACACAAATTAGAACTAAAATATATATTATTATAATAATACTTTATGATATTACAACTAAATATCCTCATTAACATTAATTATGTGTCGAATGATTAGGTTTGGATTAGTTTAACCACCAACATGAACAATTCTATAAAACTCTATCACGGATGACTATAAAAAATTAAATAATAATTATAATAATATAAATATGAAAAAAATAATTTTTTGATAGTTCTAAAATGGTTATATTACTTATTTATCATACAGTTAAATTATCATATTCAGTCACCAACATTACTAAAATAATCCAACACTGATTCCACATTCACACAACATAACATAAACACTAATGGAGTGAAATAATAGAATTATAAATAAATAAAATATTTTTATTCCAAAAAAATTTATTAAATAATAATGATGTACATTGTGATATGAGTAATGGTAAACATATATTTTTCATAACATGTACAAAGAACCAAACATTAAAAATATTATGTTGGAAAATAGGTATACCAAATAAATTTCATATAATGATTGTCTATATTTTAATACGATAATTTAAAATTATAATGAGAGAGGTTTTTTAATTATTTTATTAAGATATATATGTTTGTGATATGTGAGGTTAATCTACATTTTTGGAATTTATGAAAAACGTATGTTTTTTTCATCGCGATTTCTAATCTTTAAAAATCATTGGTATTATAGACCTTATTTAATTTATGTTTTGTATATAGTGCCTATTTGATATTTCATTTCCTAAATTAACTTTTATTCATGGGATTTTATATTCAATTTATATTCCACTCTTTCATGAAGGTTTGAATTGAATATTTCTAATGTCATAATGGTTTCTTATTCTCAATCCTAATTCATTGAGATAGAATACATTTTGTGCACCCTGATATCATTTTATGGGATATTTTTTATATATATCTATTTTTATAATAATTTTTTTACTTTAATGGATTTACTACCCAAATCATGTTCTCTTATTCCAATTTCTATTGATTCGGTTATTTTCTCATTATAATGATTATTTATAACTGAAATTTTATTTATTATGTTATAATCATCCTCTTGAAATTTTTTGAATATATAGGTTAAATTATTCTTATTGATTAATTTATTTGGTAATCTATCATCATTTTCTAGTTGTATACATTTCTACCATATAAACCATTTAAAAAATATTTTTCACTTTTTGGGATATGTTTCATGTATGTGTTATTGGTAACTCAAATATCCATCTATGAGTTATAATGTTTTATCCAATAATATGATCTTCCATTCATGGGTTTGTACACAATAATTATTATTATATGGTATTTAATTGGTAAAATGATGTTTTAATACAAATAATGTTTTACAACTCTTTTTACATCTCAGGTTTTTAATGATGGTATATTAAGATGTTTTAAATGATTTCCCATTCACAAATGTGGGTTTTATTATCCATTACAAATATATTATGGGATACCATTATATTATCTCCAGGGATCCATTAATAGTTATAAATTTTAACTGTAAATGTTTTAAAATGTTTTACATGACCATTTGAAAAAATCAACTTAATGTGACCCCAAAACGTTGTATAATAGGAAATGTTTACATATGTTTTTTATAAAAACACTTCTATGTTTCATATTCTATTTTCCATATCATATTATATAATATTTATGCAAATTGGGTTAATGTTTCAATATATATACATTAATATATATTCATATTTTGGGGTTTTCAAATAATGTTATCAAGCAACATGATTCTTGATCCGTTGTTGTGTGGTTCCATTGAATGTATTATTTTATAATAATGTTTTTATCTATGTGAGAATACATATATGTTTTCTTTTGTTAAATTTTGGATATATTCATGTGAGACAATCCAACTAATTTATTTATATGGATTGTGAAATGTTAATCAGTATTTTATGATTGATCTATCATTGCCTATATATTTTTTGAACTTCCACCTTATTTCATTGTATGGGTTATGATCATGCTAGAATTTATTTTGACATGGGGAAATCAATTGGAGTTCTATTTTTTTATTCCAATATTGATGATTATTTGAAAGATGAACATGTATTGTTTTAACATTCCACTTATTTCTCTATATTGGTTATAAATGTGTTATCACTTTTATTGATTTGGGGGAAAATATTTCCATTATTGATTTTGTTAATACAATACATATTATTATTGGAAAACATGATTACGTACTATTTTCTCAATATCTCAAATGATGAATGCATTAATCTTAAATAATATATGGGTGGGGCCTGTAATTATATATTATATATATTTATCAATAGGTCTCATTAGAAAGTCATTATTGTGTATTTTAGAGTTTTCCTGCATAGAATAAGATGATTATAATATAGTAAGATAATGATGTCTGAAATCATGACATCTTGGCTTATTTTATGAAATTAACTATCTGAAATTATGAATTTCATCACTAAGGAACATGTTTTTGTAATACCTGTGGTATTTTCATTTATATTTTTCTCTTTTGAGATGAAATTATTTAAATTTTATTTTATTATAGATATATTATTTATCATCCATTATTATAATATCATTAATGCTATGATTACCTCATTAGTATGTTTTCCCTTACTGGGAAATTGGGATTATACCTTTCAATATTTGAATTTCCATTTTTTCAATAAAATAATGAACCATGATATGTCTAACTAGTTATCATATGTGTAGGATTTATTAGATATGTTGAAGAATTGTTATAGTTTTCCAAGTTCATAGAACTAGGGGGTATTCCAATTTGATTTATTTTTTTTGGAAAAAATGTCTCCTAACTATATAAATGAATTAACCAAAAAGTTTATGGGAATTTATGTAATGATGTGTCTTATATAATTCATGTATTTGTGGGGGTATTTATGTTCAATAATCTATTCTGGTTATCAAATATAGTATGTAAGGTATGTGTTTATGGAATTGGGATTGAGTGTGCGGGTCTAGGGAATTATATAATATCATCGATACTACAATCACAAACATCTAAATTCATGTGCATTTAATTCAATTATATTACAATCATACAAATTCGAGCGTGAACATATTATTTCTACATGAAAAATTCAATGAAATATCATATTATTTTCAATATTCTTCTGCCATGTGATCATGTTTAATTATACTTATTATCTAGTTTCAATGGTTGTAATTTTTATGTAAACCCTTCAATTATAATTCCATAATTGTAAAAATATTTCTTTGGTAAATATTTCCATTTACCCACATGGATAAACATATATGGAATGTTATTAATTATTTCTTATTTCCACAACTAATCTCATACAAATATCCATGTTTCACTTCTTCTAAAATATTTTCATCCACTATAGTTATAATATTATTATTTATCAACCACGTAGTTTTTATTTACCATCATCCAATCATTGTTTTTATATTAGTTTCCATTTCAAGAAAAACTTTTCATTCCAATAATAATATCTATATGGAAATGTCATTTCTTTCCTAGTAGGGATTGTAAAATCCCTATGGATTTCTATACATTGAAGTTTCATCATATGATTTCCAGAGTTTTTGACCCAAAATATACCTTATCAAAAAATCTATATGTATCATCTTCTAATGATAAAGGCTATATATAAGCACTTTATAAGATTTCATCTTTTTAGTTTTCTTAACATCATTCTACACAAGGAGTGGAACATCCCATACATGAACGAGTTCATATACAAAACCTTTGATTCGGGTGAGCTCAACCAGGGATTTCTGTCTTCAAGGGTCTAGGGGTTGTAAATGGGGAAGGTTCATGTATTATCTCCTTCTTCCATGATTTTTAAACCAATTCCAGATTTCTGTACATTTTTTATTTTAAAGTTCTATATATGTTATATATAGAATAATTTTTTATTAAATTATTCTATGATATAAATTTTTTATCTCACAATGAGTTCGGATGCTTCAAGTGGTCTTCATGAACTGGGATTGTATTATTCTATCCCATAATATGTTTTGAATAAACCTCATAGTTGATAGAAATCCAGTTAATGGGATCCATCATATATATTCACTGAAATTTATATTATCGATGACTTGAGATAATTGTTATATCTTCATGTTTCTCTACTAATTATTATGTTTCATTCAATGAAGTCTATAATTGAATGTATAAACGTCCTTCTCAAACATCTAATATAATTTTGTTTTTATGATTCCCCATTTTTATCTATTATACAGGTCTACTATGGGGTGTTTTAGGGAAAAATAATATTTGTATCCAGTGATCCTTCGGAATATTTTTCTTATGATAATGTTGACAATTAAAAATATACAATTTTCAATATTCCCATTTTCTACATGTACAAATTATTTTAGTAATAGAGTCTAAAATTGATCACATTTGATTGAATTTAAATAATACTTAATTTCATCTCATATCAAGTTCTTGATAATTTTTTTGGAATAATATATCATAAAATGAAACGTTCAAATTTTGTTAAATATATTTTCATGGATGTTGTAGGCTATCTAATAAACATATTAAAACCTTAAATCTTTCTACTCAAAGAAATTTTAGACAACCATTTATATTTTATTTCCATCAATATTCATTATATTGAAGCCAATTTTTCTAAATAAAAATGTATTTTATAGTAAATATACATACATTATCACTTTTTATAAAAACAATTAGGTTTATTTCAAACAGTCATCAAATGTTAGTCTTCTTTAAGGAATATTATTGAATTACATTCCAAAAATTAGCAGTATTCACTTCCATCATTAACTTTATACATCCAATTACTCATTCCTTATAACATCCAAAAATATCATAGAAAAATTCCTTTTTTCATATCTTGATAATTGAATAAGATTCCATCAACCTCCAAGATTTGATGGTTCAACCGACCATGAGTAAGAATTTCTAATGTATTTATATTTAACTTCCTGTGAAATTAAATTAAGAATACACCTACATATCTTCAATATCCTCTTCAGTAAATAATCATTGATAATAATTGATAGTAGTGGTTAATATAAATATAATAATAATAATAATAATAATAATAATAATAATAATCTGATGGGTTATTAAAAATATCCATCTGAAATTAAAATCAGCACAGGTTTCTTAATTTTTGTTAATGATTTCTTCAACTGCTTAATGATAATAAATTTTATGTTTTACATAGTAGTGGAACCCTCATTTATTTATTCTCTATGTTTCTTCTACTGAATGAAAAAATATTCATTTTCTTAAGGTAATTATAGTATAACATTAATTAATTAAATGATTCAAAAATCAACAAACTATAAGACTTTGTGAGAAATTATCGATATAGAAACCAAATTTGAATAACTTAGATGTTCACACTATCTACAAAAAGTCCCCATGTGATACCAAATAAAATATTCTACTATATTATATTAATTTCAAAGTATTTTCATGAAATATTCTCCCTAAATCCATCACAACAATGGGGAAAAACATTCAAGAATAATGTTACATGGTTCTCCCCATTTACAATAAATTTTCACATCATCTTCAAAACTAAATTTCCGCCATTTTATTTAATTTTTGTTTCTGAAAAAGGAAACATTGAATAAAATAATCAATATGAAAAAAATTAAATTATATAGAATTTAAATATATAAAACTTTAGTATCTAGAATAATTAATCACCCCATTGAATTTTCTCTTTTATCCTTATAATTTTTAACATTCAATGGCTTATTTATTTGGTGTCCTAGAATTTTGAATTTAGTAATTAAACATTTTTTGTAATTAGGGCAGTAGATTTATTTTACTTTTCTCATATGAGAAAGTACGAACATAATTTCATCACATTAAATCCAGATTTTCATTTAACATTATTAGAATATAATATGGAATTTGTTGGATAGTAATTTCCTCCTTAGTTAGAGTACTGTGGATAGGAATATTTTGTGAAAAAAAAATTCTTCAAATAAACATTATTTTTCATCTTGAAAATATTCTTGACTTTTGAAGAGCTCATATTTTTTTCACTAATGGAGTTTTCTTCTTCCCCTTTTTCATATCATTGTGTGTAACTTTCATTAAACTTATACCATCAAGGAATATGCTCTGTAATTATTTTTTCATCCAAAATCCTTGCATCCAAAAATTGTTATGGAAAAAACATTTAAAACATTATGAATATGTTCAACATAACATTCCTAATAATATTTATTCATTACATATTGATTTGGTTTACATGAAAATATTCTTCATTTTATATTCCATCATTTCCAACCCTGGTAATATTGTTATGAATTTTTTGCGAGTGAGACTGTACATGTTACTCCATATATAATGTTTATAAATATCCAATAATTTACCCATATATGGTAACTTTTGGTGATCCTCAACCTCTTCATTAGATATATATTCCTCTATTAAAGTCCTATTTTGAAAATATTAGAGCTAATTTCATTGTAGAGTCAAATTTAAACCATTTTATTGAATATTCAGGCCTTTCATTTATTTCACAATTAAGTTCCATCCCCTTTCATAATATAGGAAAATTACTTTTGTTTTAAAAATTTCTACTATGTTTTAATTTGGTTTATTCCTTAAATATTCCATTATATTACCCCTCATTGAGGACATAATATCAATATTCTATTCATTTACTTTTACCATTCATGGACTTCATTCTTGTGGTTATACCTAAATACTTCTTGGTACTGGCAATCCATCACTCATCATAATCATGGAAACATTAATGATAACTTTTATAGATATTTCATGATATTAAAATCTAGTATATAATATATAATTATTGTTTTATGAACTCTTGTATATATTAGTTTGGTATCTCTTAACATCATTTTGACTCCCAATAAATATACATATTCTCAATTTTCAATATACTGAAAATAATGCCAACAATCAATGGTTTGGTGGTCGAATATTTCATAAAACTAGTAATATCCAAAAAATATTCTTTTCTTATATTTATTGAAATATTGGATGGAGTATTTATTATTTTTCTATAATATTCCTTCATTCCTTATGAAAATATAATAGGTAACATCTTTCATTCATAGTAACATCCACATTTACTTAAGTGGATGATTCTTCATCACTTTTCCTCATTCACTTTTTCTGAGAATGATATTTATTTAAAAAATCATTAAAAAAATTATCAATTAGTACATTATAATTTAATAGATCATGGGTTTACCATATTTTTATGATTTTCATAAGACGATACTTATGATTTTTGCATGATTCTCTGACCAATCAATAGATACTTTGTGGATGTAAAGATCTTTTTTGAAAACATAATAGTACTGGTTAATTTCATTACACAATATTAATATTGAATAAAAGTTTCTTCCATGTTCTATAGTGTTATCTTTAACTCAAGTCATTTTAATTATAATGTATATTTATGATATTTAATAAAATTTACTTTTTCCACACATAACATTCAACATTCAATCCAATACTTCATGAAAATTACATCATTCTAGTATATACCATTAATTTTCTATTATTATTTTGAATTTAATAATTAAATAACAATTTTTAACATCTACCATTTATTTACAAGAACTCTATAGTATATGAAAATATTCCCTATCAACTACCATTGAAATCGCATTCTCCAAAAAATTGTTCAATTTTTCTACCAATAAGTTTAATTTTATTGAAAATATAGTACATTTTATTTTTTAACATTACTGTGTATAGTTATAATTTGACACTAACATATTTTCATAACCAATTCATCATCCATTACATCAGATTCATTTTTATGTACTGATTTTTCTTCATAAAGTCCCCTAATAAATGGAAATTGATTTATTTACACCTCAATGGGTTCTTCATACTGATGATCATTCAGGATAAACAATTGTTAATAACATTAATGGTCTCATACTCACCATATCTTGTACACACATCATTTAAAGGATTGATTTGGATTTAATTTTCAACAATGTTCCACTTTTTTACCGTATGAAAATTGTTATTCATCCTTGTTTTTATTTTGATACTTTATCTTCCACTAATTTTGAGCCACTATTTTCTCCATATCCTTCAATGTTCAGTTTGTAACATCAATAATTCCACTAATCACAGTATCTTCCATTATTATTTTCACAAGATTAAATTCATTATCTTATAGAGAAATTATATTTTCAACATCCATAAATATTCTATTTATATAGATCAACAAAAATTCCATATTAAAAAATACATAGATCTATTCATAGAGAACCTATGATCTGATCCGACATGAGTGTCCTAGAGGATTTTGATGTCTACTTGAGAGATGGGTGAATCAAGGGTGACCAAATTTAATTATTTATTTTCAACATAATCTATTACTAATTTTATTTTATTAGATCTCGTATATCGATATTTGTTTAAACCCTTAAAACTTTCTTTATTATGTAATGTCAATATAGAATGAAATAATAGCACACAATTATTTCCATAAGATTCATCCTCAATGTGAGGAACTACCACCTTTCATGTATCCTCATATTGATTAATTTAATTTCCACTAATAATATTATTACACATTACAAGTCACATGGGTATTTATTATCCTTAACCAAAAGTATTAATAAAATTAAAAAATTCTATAAACTATAGATACTAATAACAACCCTTAGTTTGAAATGTCTCTATAACACTAATAGTTATTAGACAATAACTTATTTTTTCATTTCATATGGTCTTGTACTAAATTCATTAAACTAATTTCGGGATACCTCAAATATCTTATTTTGGTCACCTGAATCTAGTGAACTTAATCAAACTCATTAGAAAATTATGTTATAGTATTATCAAATTTTCTCAGAACCTTATGTTTTAGAATTATAAAATTTCAACCCAACTTTTATTCTAATGATTTCAGATTATATCTCCTTCTCTAAATCATCTATTTATATTATTTTCTCTCTAAATTTATTTATCATAATTTTATACCATTTTTTTAATAATCATGGATAACTTCATAGGCTCATATTCCTTAATATGTTTTGTGATTTAAAATATTTGAACCTAGAGTAATAGCATTGAGTTCCTGGAACATGTACTATTGATTCTATGAATCAACTAAAATCTATGAAAAATATTGTTTTATATCATAGTCCAAATATTTCAATAAAAAAAATAATAAAAAAATTCATTTCATAAATATGGGGGGTTTATTTTATGACTCAAAATCATCATAAATAATTTTGAAAAATCATGAATTAAAATTTCCATAGCATATTTATATGCACCTTATTTGGAGGCATTCATTTTTACATGACATATACTTCTACATCAACAATTAATTCCTTCAATATTAATATATAAATAACTATATGAATGGAAATTTTATTTTCTGCCTAGTCCAATAAAAAACTCATGAATTCACATACCATTCCTACATAAAAAATACAATTCAATGTAAAAATTCCTTATGAATTATCCACATGTTTTATAGTTTTTTATTATTCATTCCATCTAGATTCATTAGACAGTATTCTGATGTAAACTAGTCTCTAATATATTTGGGAATGTAAAAATCATATAATAGTTTAATATTTCTAATTACATATATATATATCTTGTTAAGAATTGTTTTTATCTTATGCAATTTATCTCTTGGGAATATCATCATTTCCCATATTCTAAAAAAATGTCATCCACTGTAGTAATAATTTCATATCATGTACCATTTCACTAAAATATATCATTTTGATAATACCATCTTTATGGAAACATTATTTAATTCTAAATAACATCCACAACATCACTCATTAATCTGATGCTTTCAAGATTCACCTTCGGATCATGAGAATTTTCCATGCACAAGATTCATCTTCCAAAAATCTATTTATAACACCTTATGATGATAATGATTTAATATAAATTGATTATAATCCTAAATCTTCTGGTATTATTCGGATTATTTTTTATTATTATTTCAACAACACACACCTGAATTAGTTCATTTATATTAACATTTCTTATGGTAATAACAATATCTTATTCATGGTTTCATACATCTGGTAGATTTAAATGTGTATAGTTTAGTTTTGATCACATTATACTAATATATTTAAAATTTATATGTGTTTTTTGTATTTTATTTTTTTATGAATTTATTAATACTACACTCATTCATTGATCGGTTACTTCTATGATATGGCATTGTGAATCTCATGATGACCTCCTCTACATTTGGTAAACTGAATATACTAGAACTATTATATTCTCACAAAAAATATCTTCTAGATATGCCTAGTAGTTTATATACATCCATTTAATGAGATTACCCTTACATCTTCACTCAACATTACATTACCAATAACTTGAGAATATTTTAATATCCTCATAAGTCACTTAAAATTATTACAATGAATTTTTAGTCCACTATACATGGAATCATATATTATATTCCCATTCATATGTTTTGTAAAACAGTTATATCCTCATTGTTTTTAATCATTATGAAGATCCATTCTACTTTTATTTTTAGTGAAAAAACCATATTCTTTCACCTTGTGAAACATATACATAATTTTCCTCTAATCACATTGTGTATTTACAAATTATTATTCCAAATATTTTCATATATTTTCATATATAGATTATTTAAAACAAACATATATCGAAAATGCTCTATGTGATTTCAGTATTTTCTAAATGATTCTATTTTCAAGTGATTCAAATTTACATCAGTATATCTTATCATACAATGCATAATCCAAACTCATTACAATATATTGAAATGGATGATGTTGTCAGTACATTAAATATATTTCCACATGATTTTTTTCTTACTAAAGAGTTATTTAAATTATTTCCATTTTTTAATTTTATTTTGAATGACATGATCTTGATAACATGTTTTTATAACTCAAAATATATATTATAGTTATTATAAATCCTTCATAACTTGTTGTGAAATCAATGAGTCTCTGTCTAATAAAACTACATATGTTTATATTTATCTACACACATTATTAAATAACATTTAAACCAATTGAAATAATCACATGCATAATTAAATAATTATTTTTAGTGACACATGCCTTAGAACATAGGAAAATACAATCTATAAATTCTTTAGTTTCATCTTCCAGCTATAAAAGAAGAATTTATTATACACATACTTCCTATGTTGTCACTGACAATGAGAATGAACATCTTGTTGATATAATTTTAACATCCAGTGAAATTAAATTTCAAAAACACTTAGTTATCATCAACTTATTATTCAATTAATTATCATTTAATTCAACTGAGTGTAGTTGTTGGGAAAAATACAATACCTCATAATCACCATATGATGGTTTCTTCACTAAATGAAAGGAAATTTGATTCAACAAAACAATTATAGATTTGGTAGATTTTAAATTAAATAGTCATTTAAGAAGAGAACATGAAATATATTTTTAAACCACCGAAATTTAAGTGACATTATGATAAAATACATCCATGTGTAATTTTTTATGCTTCAAAAAAGGGGAATATAGAACATGTCCCAAGTAATGGATGGTGGGGGGGGGGAACCCTTACGTACTATTCCTAGTTGATTATAAATTATCTAACCCACTATATAATAAAAATTTCAATCTTAATTACATATTTAAAAAAGTATTTTTATATATTACATTTTATACTATTCAATTATAATTATTCTATATGAATATGTAATTAAATCACTGATTATTATTATCGTCAAATATTTATAATTTTATACATTTCAAGTCATCTTATTAATGTAGATAAAAATACTAATTTTTTTATAAAAACATATAAATTTCTATATTATTAAAGGTATAAAAATTAATGTTTTGTAATTATTTATCATATTTTAATTACATTCCATGATCATTTTAGGTATGATTTGTGAATAGAAAACCAGCTATGAGATTATTTCTGTATTTTTTATGAAATAAAAGCGGGTATATTACTAACATGTATAAATATTTGTATTAACATTACATAATATTAAATATTTATATATCAATTTTATTCATTAAATTTATTATTATAACCATCTATTCAAGGTAAAAAAATTCCTTCATAGAGGTTGTAGTCCAAACATAACATGGACTATGTTTTAATTTTTTATAGGAACATATAGAGATAGGTAAGGGTTTTTATATTATTAAAATAACATTGAAATATCATTAATATATTTATTTAATTTTATTGGAATAGATAGAATGGGTTTTGAGGAGAAATATAGAAAATAAATTGTTAGGGAGGTGTTAATTCTCAGGTTGAGAACTAATATGTTCAATTGAATGGCTTATCAGAAATAGAGGACATTGAGAATAATTGTGTATAAAATGGATTCCTAGTGTGGAATATGAATCTATGATATGTAAAAAGGGTTTTATTTCAAAATAAATTTTATGGATATGTTTGAATTGATGTTGGAGAATGTGAGTTCCTTTTAAAGGTGAAAAAGAGATACTTTTCCTTGGAATATTATTTTATGTAAAGGGAAAATATGAAATCACATTTGAATTATATACTAAATTATGCAGAGTCATGTGGAAATAAATTTTCATGAAATAAATTACTTCAATAACGTAAATGTTTCATGTTAAATTCAGAAAATATGATTCACTCTATGTTACATATTTTAACCCTATTAAATATCACAAAATATTTACCAATGTAATTAGTTTTTTACTAATAAAAAAATATGTCCCATCATACCATATTTTGTTTGTTGAATAAATATTTATACTCCATTTTACCTAATTCAATTTATATATATGATAGTATTATCTTTAATATTAAAACATAAGATATAGGGACACAAATTTTTTTGAGAATTGTCTTTTTATACATCACTATTTTTTATACTTTTTTACTATAAATTATAAATATAATTAGTTTTAAAAAAGATTTATTCTCAATAATCATATTGGAGTCATTAAATTATATAAATTTAAAATTATTCAATGTTTAAAGATTTAATTATTTAAAAATGAATTATTCTACAATATTAACTAATATTTACATTTGTATATTATATTTATATTCAAAATAAAAAAGAAATTATTATGAAAAATTTTAATACAAAATAAGGATACTAAATCAATTTTCGTAAACAAAACTTATTTCAAAAAATTTAATTTTAATATAAAAATTAATATCATGTAAAATAATTTATTAAATATTTATATTTGAAGCATGTGGTGATGTTATTCTTGTCAAATGTGTAGTAATAAATTTAGATGGATGTTAATTTATTTTATTTTATCTATTGTAAATAAATTTAATTAATATCATTCAATTTTAGAGATAAAAAAATATACAACACTTAAAAAAATAGTTGATTGAAAAATATTAGTTTTAAATAATATTTACCACATAACTTTAAAATTAAATATTAATATACTAAAAATTTAATTTTATCAATCCAATATTTTTAAACTATTTATTTTAAATATAAAAAGTCACAGTTTCATCCTTTTAAATCAATAATATTTTTCACATAAAAATCATTTTAATAATAATTTATTTTTAAATAAAATTTTTATTTGTTTTATTTTTTTTATTTGAGAATTATAATATTTATATTTGATCTTAACTATATAGAAAATCATCATATCTATTAGATGCACTTATATCTAGTAACCATATTTCAAACTACTCTAGTTATAATGATCGAAATTATAATGACCATATTTCTCTTAATAACAATCATTTTTCCACCACTTCATCCTATAACATCATTTCATTAATACCCTCAAAATAAAAATTCCAATTCCCAGAATTTTTATAATGAATTATTCAAAATTCAATAAACTATAATTTTATTTTATTTTTTATGTTTACATTATTAATGGCGTTTCTCATGGTAGAATATGATCCATGTGATCTCCTAATTTTAATGTTATTTTTCTTTTCTATTTTTAACATGTATCAACATATAAACATTTATTGTATGTAATCATATATTGGATATAATATTATATGGAGTTTAATAGAAGGTATCATATAAATTTTTCTTAATGTTCCATTATGAATAATGTATTTTTAGTTTGAATAATATCTTGTATCAATTATAATATACTAGAATTCAATTGTCGTAGAATAATATAAAAATATTCATTATAATTACAAAAAATTAAATAAAATAATTAAAATGGGTGCTAAAATATGGAGTGATAAAATAATGATTGTTTTGTGATGTTAAACATGGTGTGAATGGTAGGGTGTGAATGGATGAAAGAGAACACACATAGTTCACTAAGGCATGCGACCAAAATTTTAGAAAACCCACTTCCATCCTTAATAGACCATATCATTTAATGTTTTTCTTTATTTGTTATCCCATTACCTATGAAATACTAGCATGAGAAATGAACTAATCCTATTGATGAATACATGGTCCATATTATATTTTTTACAGTGAAAAAATAGTCTTTCAATGTTTTTAAATATGTACATTATAACTGGAGAATCCTTTTCTCCCACAATGGATATAATATATGGAACACTTTTCCTCTGATCTTATCACCACTATATCACTATAATAGGTTATATATTTCCAGGGTATCTATAACTAGTTGTGTGATTTTTCATGTTTCATGTTGATATGGAAAAGATGTATTGTTTATCTAGTGTGTAACTCCTCCACCTTTTATTTAATTAAAGTCATCTCATTGAGGATAAAATTATGGTCATAATGGAATTGTTTATGGAACATAATATATAGAATCTAAATAGAATAAATAATATAGAAAATTGGATTCATTATAGTTAATTTTTATTAATGTTTTTGGTAATATAGTCATAATTTCTATATTCTAGGAACATCATGTAGGATCTGAGAGTAGGGTCATTAAAAGTCTTCTCACCAAGAGGAAGATCTCAATACATAGGTTTTGTGTCTTGTAGGTGAATAAAACATCATGAAGCTTATTGGTTATAACTAGAAAAAAGTAGTTATGTTTCAGTATATATTTCCTATCAAATGTAGTCATAGAAATCCTAACATGATTTTGGAGACCATACACTATGAGTTTTTGAATAAGAGTGAAATTTATGTTTGGGTCTGGGATATGATATCTATTCATCTCTATGTATCATTCAAAAATATGAATAATTAAAAATTATTTTAGGGTATAAGGTATATATTATTATCAGATTAATGAATAAAATAAAATAAAAGGGGTTCACCCTTGTATATGGCTTTTCTAGAAAGCACAACATGAACTGGTAAATTAGTACACCGGGAACTTTGATGTAGGTTTAGCACATAAGTAAGTGAATTAATTTATATAAAATATTCAACGTTATGTAGTTATATTATTACATTGTGAGCCATTATTTAATGTTATCTGAACTAGGTGTCAGGTATAGTAGGGTCATGTAATAAAGACGAAGTATCAAATATTAGTTATCTATGAAAAAAATTCTCAACACAAGGAATTTGTTGTTTCAAAGAGGAATAACTTGTCTTAAGGAATTTCGGATTCCAATATGATTATATTGTCACCTAAAATTTATATATTCATTAAAAATTCATTGATAGTTCGTAAAAATTAAGGAATAAGATTTAATATTATTTGTTTTAATATGGGTATGATTCTATATTGTGTAACATTGAGGGTATTTGAATCAACTCGAACAATTGAGGTATGGATAACATGTAACAACCTAGAGTTTTATCAATGTAATTTACAACATATAATTATGTGATAAAAAAATAAATAACATAAAAAACCCAATAAAAACAGGATCCACATTACTTATTAATGATACATTATTCAATAAATAAACCAATCAGAATTCCAAATATTACAATGGGATAATAGATAGAAAATAAATTAACAAAAAATTAGAAAAATGAACACTCACGAACAAAGCCACATAAAGAATATATTATATAATTAATAAAATATTAAATTGATATTGAAAATATATATCATGGATAGAATGTATAAGTGAATCTAAAATGAAAAAAATATGTGTTCTTTATTGAAATTTAGAAAATGATACCATTAGAATAGTAACCTGATTGTTGGATCAGTAATCTGACAGTTAGGAATAATAATACAGAAATTAAAATATTAACATCACCTATTAATGTTAAAATAGAATTTAGTCATCTTATAAATGAAAATATGATATATTGATACAATTACATAAGTAAAATAATATTTTAAAAATCAATAATCAAGTGTTGGTATTTTTTGAAACATAATTGTTCATTTACCATTTTAAAAATTAATATAAAGATTTAAATGAAAAATTATTTTTGTAAAATAGATTCATAAATTAATATTTTATTGTATTATAATTATTAGATAATTTTGTGAGATCATAATAAATATTTCAAATGGTCCTACAATTTATTATCATATTTAAAACAGTTTTTTTGTTTTTCAAGAAGTGATTAATTTATTAAAAAATTAATTTTATAATATTCATAAATTTTTTGATAAAATGGGGACCATTTTTTAAATCTACAAAAAAAAATATTTACAGTGAATATTTAGGATTTTTCTAAAATAGTTGAATTTCTAGTGAATATTGAAATACAGTAATTTTCATTAATTAAAAATATAAGAATTTTTTAATCATGGATGATGTATGAAATCATTAGGGTGAACTATCCTAAACCATTTACAATATTTATTCAACAAAAACAATAAAATAGATATTCTAGAGACAAAATAATAAACTAATGAATATTATATTCAAAAACACAAACTTATCCTATAAATACCACCTCTCACCACTCTTTATCCTCAAAACGTCTATGAATTATAGGATGTAAATATTATTAAAAATTTCATTACCAAGCCTCATACCCCTTTCCAAGTGTTTATGGTATTAATTAATGACCAAACACATGCTTCTTAAGGATTTTCTCAAGGAGGCAACATTCAAGAGGTAAAATCCTCAATCCATCTATGATAATTTCCATTCATTTCTTATCCTCCACTCACCAACCATTTATAAAGGAGTATAATAACTCAAATATCATATATATACTATAATGATAATTTCTTAATTAAATATACATCATCAAATATCTTCTTTTATTATTTTCTTATAAAATTAATTCATTTTCTACAATATGACGGTTCACCGCCTTCATGGATGGTGAGTTTTTGTTTTGCATTATCTCTTTAATAGATTGTCAAAAACTCATTATTATCGTTAAAATGACTATAATATATATATTAAAACTTTTTTTCTTGTATATAAAAAAATACGTAAATATAATATACAATAAAAAGAAACGAGTTCGTGAAGATCGAAAGGCAACCAAATATAATTTAAATAGTTATCAATAATGTTTTTTCAAATGAATCATTATCATATAAAAAATGATATATGGGAAAATTTAAACTTATTTAAGTGAATTAATAAAATATAATTTAAATTATAGAGATTAATTACCATTTTACATGAACTTTCATAATTATACATAAATATATTATCCATGAAACCATTAAATGAACACTCTCGAAACAACTAAATAAAATAATATAAATCATTAAAATGGAAATAAGTTAAAATATAAAGTTATATTAAATAAAAAGAATATTTAATAAAATATGTAAATAATTTATTAATTAATATAATTTTACTATATAGTGCATTATGTATTGGTAGAGAACACATTCATAGATAAGGTAATTGATCACTCTAATTTTTCCTTCATGTAATACATTCTATCATTACACCATTGTATTTATTAATTACTATAATATAATTATTGTAAATTCTATATATATGTTTCCAAAATTATGTTTATGGATTAATTAATCCTTCTTTGATGATGAATTACATAATTTATATAGTTCTGTTCTCAATTCCTCCCAACATGTAGTCCAGATTAAAGAGAACATCTACATTTTATTCCAATTTTCTTATACACTCCCTAAGCAATGTAAATACACAAATATTATTATTAAAAATAAAAAATTTCAGATAAATAACCGTTTTAGTTCATATCTTGTTATATTCAATCTATTATTCCTTTATCATTATTAAAAACTCTTCAATATTTTCCCTTGAGCCGCACTAAAACAGAAAACTTCTAATGATTCCTAAACATTACTTTTCATGTTTTTAATTCAGTTGTAGATAATTAAAACTGATCTATTATTATTTTAACATTATTATTTTCCATGAATTATTTAATCCCTTTTTCCAAAGATTCCATTATGATACATCTTTTTTATCTTTATTTTATGATTATAAAACCCATTTCATTATATTGATAACCCTTATTTTTATTCCATACGCATGGTGCATTATGCAGACCACATATGCATGGAAATTTTATTATGGGCTCACTCATATTTAACTCCAACACATTGGAAATTATTTATCCTCATGATATCTAATGTATTGAATTAGTGAGAAAAACAAATTCATTATGAAACTCTTTCCACCATGTGACATTGTATTTGATTTTATCCATGACTCGTGTTTATGTAATATTATGTCCTCCTATGAAATTCCTATATTTCCATGATAATTTGATTCTATATTCTATATTATATTCCAATACATGTTTATTCTGGTTCTATTCCTTATTTGTTATCATGTTATTCCTTTAAACCATATGTTATTCTTATTTTCTAGGCTTCTTCCAATACTGATATTTTTAGCAAATCCATTTTGTCAATGCTTTCCTCAAGTTATTATCTATAGGTGTAAGTTTTCAAATAAATTTAGGATATCATTATAGATATTAATATTTTTTATTCTTGTTCAATGTTGTCGATATCATCTACCTAGCCTTCGAAAGAGGGGAGAAATTACAATCCTTTGTTTTTACATGATGGATAGCAATGGATAAAATCATGTAATAATATGTATTAATAGGTATTATTGGTATAGTTTGTATCAGAGGAGAGACTAGTTTTTTGGGATTAGGACAAGTACACTTTATTAAAAACACTACGAATAATGATATAACAATGGACAACCTAGACTGAAATGTATGGATTCATAAGATAGGATATAATTTCCCTTTATAATTTTATCCATAAATTTTCATAGTTTTTATTTTATATGCTCAATAGAAAAGTATTCAAGCCCCCTAATTATATTTTATTTCTTTCTCATAGTTAATAGTGAATAATATGAGAACCCCTGCTAAAAAACAAGGTGATAGGAAATGTTATTAATTATTTAATGAGATACAATATAGATAAGGATAACAGATATGAAATATATGAATATACTGGCTCAAATGGATCATGTTATGAATAATAACTTCAATCATGTGAAATTACCTACATTCCGACAAAATAACATTCAAAGATCGAGTCCATAATTTTAAAAATGGGATTCGGTATTTAGAAGATCTTCTAACCCCATCATCACCAAACGATGGATTATATCCATTGTGATGTTATCCATTATTATCCAATGCTAAAAATATGATGAATTCATACTGCTGGTCTATCATATAGATGAGGAAGCTTATTAGTAGAAAACATAGAAAAAATAAATTATAAAGATGAAATTGATTCTAAATATAGGGAAGTATTCAGGAACATATTTTCAAAATAATATTTTACCCAAAAACTCTATCTTAATTTTGAGAGTTAGATCCCAAAATTGAAGAGAAAATATATTTATTAGGAAAACATTACAAGGCTTGGAAAATATGCGTTTGATTTTATCATAAACTATAAGTGAAAAAAGAATTTATTATTTAGTGTATTAAATCATAGTCAATTAAAATCCAGTGATTCGAGACTTTGAAAATTATGAAGAGATTCTTCATTGTTCAATTAATATTGAAATGGAGATTGGTGACTGTCATTTGTTTCATGTTCCAGGAGGTAAAAACCCAAAAATAGAATTTAGTATGAGAGGATCAATAGATAAATATCTGGAAGGAATGAAACAAAACAACCCACATGGTAAATGTTTTTGAAGAATGATCTATGTAAATATCTAAGTGGAACTGTGAGATACATATGATGTATAAGAGAGGGGCATCAGGATAATTAAATTAGAAGGGATAAGAAAAAGCCAACTAATTTTGAAGAATAATTTAAGGTTACGATCAACACATAACCTCTATTTCAATGTTTCAAATTTAAATAATAGCATCATTATGTGATCCAATTCCTTAATCCAATGGTTTTTAGAGGACCTAAAGAACAAAAACCTACAAGGAACCATAGAAGGCCATATTATTTAACTACTACTAAGGTGGAGCCTGGTAATTATGTGTTGTTAGGTATATGATTATTCATTCTAGAATATAGAAAGAACTAATTTATTGTATTTCAATGTATTATTTCATATCATTCATGATTAGTATAACTATTCATACACAACCTAAAAATATGAAGGATGAGTTATATTTGAGAATAATAAATGGGGGAATTATTACATGTAATGTTTATTACTCCCCCTAGTCATTGTTTGATGATCGAACCTCAAACAAAAATCTCATCCTCATGCTTCTGTAGAGTTTGATGATATATTGGGAATGTATTGACAATTATTATATAATGTCCTCATCGTGTTTTGGTGAAGGGAGGTCACTCTTCTCATCCAAAGGAATCCCCCTATTCATGAAATGTGAATGGATGAGGATGAATCTCATTTAGAATCATCGTCTTAATTGTGGATATTATTACCTTATAAGAAATAACATAAATCTCAAATGATATGGAAAAAGGAAGGGATCATTCTTTGAGAAATAAAAAATGCAAGGTACTAAACGAATATGTTCCCAATATAATTTCATAGTATATCTCTTGACCAAGTGGTTTTTTTTCTCAAAAGAAAATAAACCACGATGTTTTTCCATATCAAATAATCATTATTGAATTTACACCATTTTTTGGTATAAATAAATAATAAGTTACATGAGATTTATTCACAAGTACTTAATATGAATGAGTGTTTAACAATGGGGTGCACCAATCCCTTTCATTAAAAATAAATATAGATCAATTCATCTCTAAATTTATTATCATGAGATCAAAAACATCATAATAATGAACAAGTACCCCCATACACAGATAGAGGACCTTTTTGATCAAATAGATAGATAAAATTATTTCTCTACTGTGGAGCTCTATTCAATATTATAATAATTAAATATAGGAAATGAAGAAATTACGAAGACATACTATCTAATGAGGTATAGACATTATGTGTTTATAGTGATTCCATATGGACTCACAAATGATGTATTCATTTCATGGAAATAATGAATACTTTCTTTAAAAAAACCTCAATAAATATATTGTAGTATTTATAAATGATAATTTGATATACTCTAAGACAATGGTGGATCATATGGAAGATATTTAATACTATGATAAAGACATTATATAGAGAGAAACAATGTGAAATATTTAATAAATGAAAGTTTTAGATGGATGATGTATCATTCATGGGGAATTTTATCACTATAAAAGTGATCTCTCTAGACATTTGTAATTTAATTAAATTGAGTAGTGTCCTAGGAAAACATCTCATAGAGAGATCCATAGTTTTTATTGTTTAGATTGGTATTACTTATGATTTATGAAGAAAATTTCATTATTTTCTAACCCAATCACCATGATGAATCAGAAGGGTAGAATGTTTTTTACGCTAGTGAACTTGAATACCGCATCAAATTATCGATAAAGTGTCTTATCTATAAACCATTACTAACACTACAAATATGTGGGGAACTATTTTCGGTATACAGTGATGCTTTGGAGTATGTATTGGGCTGTGTACTGAAAAAAATGCAATCGCCTATTCCTTTAGGAATATAATTATTCATGAGAAAAAATTTCTAACTAATTACAAGGTGTTGGAGGCTGTGATATTTTCATGAAAATATAGAGGCCTTATCGTAATAGGGAAAATCGTAAGATATATTTGGATCATAAGAGATAAAAATATATATTAAAAAAGAATGAGATTAATATGTGCCAATGAATATAGTTAGAGGTAAATAAGGATTATGATGACTCCATCCATTACTATACTTTTAAAGAGAATAATGTGGAAGATGATCTAAGTGTAAAGGAAAATGAAACATTATCAATGATGATATTTGAGAAGAATAAAATCACTATAGATATGAAATGTATATATATTGGAATCATAATGGAAGGAACATTATAATTCCATTCAAAAATTATTTCCCAAATATCTCTGTAATAGCCCAAGATTTTATGAAAAATATTCTTTTTAATTTCATTAATGTCTTGTGTTGTACGCTACACAAAAAGGAGCTTTCAAAATAGACATCCTTGATTTGCCTTGCATTACACGCAATCGCAACCTTCCTCGATAGCGTGTGTATTACGCAATAACGAGTTTCACTAAACAACAATATGCTATGAAAATATTATTAAAACTAGCCATTATGAATAGTAATAACCACTTTTTCAAATTTTGTAAATTTTATTTTTTTCAAAATGGAATTCATTTTTGGAATCGTAATATTGAATTAGCTTAGGGTGAAATTTTCGTACTTTTCGGATAACTTTCATATTCTGATGAATAGTGAAAATTACTAAATTTTAATTAAAAAGAACTTTTTTAATAGAAAAAATTAATAGTGATAAATTATTAATTTGTGTGGTTTTAAAGTATATTTAGAATATATTTTTACAATTTAATACAATGTTGGTCATTGGATATAATTTCACATTTAAACCAGTTATAAACAAGTGTCAATCTTTTGATAGTTATTATCTCTTAAAAACACGCTAATTGTTTTGACGACGGGAACACATTTTTAAATTAATTAATGCAACTGATATGTTCTGAATATGGTAAAATAAACATCATTTTTGAATTCTTAACATCAAATATAGCTTAGGGCTAATTTTTGGTATTTTTCTGGAAACTTTCATTTTTTGATGAATAGTGAAACCACTAAGTGGTAGTTAAAAAAAACTGAATTTTTCATAAAACATAATTTTACCGCTTCTGTGAGTGGAATTTCAAAGATCCGAGAGGCATGGTTAATATAAAGGACTAAAATGTGGTTCAATGCGATTAAAATAATTTTTGATGAATAGTAACTTTTTACTTTTTTTACCACGGTTAAAAGTAAATAGGGTAATTAATGGTAAAAATGATATTATTATTACCCTAAAACATGTCCTAATTCTATTGTATAAGTGAAAATCGACCAAAAACAACCTTAGAATAAAATATGACCATTTAGGCCCACTTGGATTAGATTAGGACATTTATTATTAATTTATTTAAAAAAGGGTTAAAATAGTTAAAATCAATGTTTAATAAGTAAACAATTTTTAATACAGGGTTATACATAAGATAAATTCTACTATAAATATTCATTAGAAAGATAAATAAATTTCCTACATAATATTATTTTATTTGTAATATTTAAACATTAAATAATTTAATTTATTCCTGACACAACGATGATGCAGTAATTATCTTATTAATGAAATATTGACATAATTGATGTTATGAATACCCAAATAAATGTAATTTGAATCTTTTTATGAATTCCACTAATTTTCTAGATTAATATGACATGTTAGTATTGATTTAATTAACTTTGATCAAACTAATCATTCTGTTATGATTTTCACAAAAATCAATTACTAAATAGTGTCAAAATTGACATAAAATAGTTTTTAAAACAAATATTATATTATTAATTTCTATTTTATTCCTAAAAATATAAGGTTCGGCCAAATGACATAGATAAGGTTATATATATTAATAATAAAAAACTTGGGGTTCGTTTGGATTCTTATAGTAAGTTTATTAACCTTATATTATAAGAACACAAGAAGACACTGTAAAAGTAAAATTATTTAACTTAATGTTAAATCAAAATGATAAGGTTAAAATAGGAATCTAAACTTTTCTAAATTCTATTGGATGAGATTCTTTCGACCCATACCCACCTTATCTTTGAAATAAATCAATTTGGAGCTATTTAAAACCGAATTTGACTTTATAATAAAATAATAGTTTTTGTTATTCCAAAGGTACCCCTCTCCTACCTTATAAAAGGGCACCTCCTCCCTCTCTTCCTCACACATATTTGAGCCTTAAAACTCGGCCAAACCCTGCCAAATTCTCTTCTACACTTCCCTAGAAATATCCTAGAGGTTCTGGTCTTCCTCAAAGACCAATTTTAGTTCCCTAAAAGGAGATCTCAAAGAGGCGCTTCAAAGAAGAGGTAATTTCCGTTACCGATTCTTTCATCTTTATTTCTTCTTCCACTTCTTCTTATTAGGTTGTTTCATTATAAAGTAATAACATCAGTATAAATTATATACTGATATGTTATTATAATTATGAAACAACCTTATTTCATCATCTATCCATCCTACGGAAAACGAAATCACCGCCCATGCGTACATACGGAATACCGTCTCCACGCCGTGGTGAAATCTATTTTCCACCACCACCTTAATTGGATGGGTATAATGGTGTAAATAATAACTATATATGATTATTTTAAAGTGATATTGATTCTGAAATATTATACATACACTCCAATACATTCCAACGATCATGAGAACGATATCATCGCTCGTGCGTACGTACGGACTACCGTATCCACGACGCGATGAGATTCATTCTCCATGTTAACCATTCATGAATGATTATAAAGTATATATAATAATTAATAATGAAATATATGACATAATAATGATTCTGGATTTATATGTATATATATGTATGTCATCTACTTAATTCCATTCAACTCAATAAGGAAAAAAAACAGCGTTCATGCGTACGTACGGCCTACCGTCTCCAGGAACGGTGTATTTCTTTCCATTTACTGATTTATTATATATATGTATATTCTGAATATATATTATATATAAATCATGTTTTATATTCTGGAATTAAGTAATCATGATCTAAGTAATCATATGAATAATTACATGTCAAAACACGGACGACAAATGAAACAATTTTACCCAAAACGCTATTTAACACGGAATTTACAAAAGAATGGGTAATATAAAGCCATAAGTGAACCATATATGATATCATAACAATGATTCTGATTCTGGAATAAGTCAATGTCATTATTTAAATAATTATACAGAAGTTTCGGACACATACAATGCAAATCGGACCTAAGGTAAGGGAAATATCACAATATCATTTTTATCCGAGATTGTTTATACTTTGGTATTTACTGGGGTGTATTTTATCATCTACATCCATGTTTCCCCAATATGTAATATTAATATCCTTCTACAATAGTTTATATCCAATTTTACCCTTCGGTAAGTTTTTAGTAAAAGATATGAAAGGAATCTTTTGTCGTTTTTCGTACGACGTACTTTTTGACTTTTCCTACAAAAGTACGAGAAGAATGTTTTCTTTTAACTTATACGACATGAATGGATTTCTAAAACATTATTTCCAAAAAGATTCCCTTATAAGTTTTCAAGCTTATTTTTAATCAACATCTTTTAGTTATAATTTTATGACATGTTAAGAATTTATAAGTGTTTTTGAAGTAGAAAGGATATTTTCCTCAAGAATGGAGTTCAAGTGTTTTATCAAAATTATTTTCCATCTAAGATAATATAGGGTTCTGTTTCTTTTTCTATTATTACATGGATTTGATTATGTTGTGATGGAAATATTTTTATGAATTCCTTTATCTTAAATGAATTGTTTTATGATGTCATGTTGTTTAAGAATCCAATTTTTATGACATGGGTTATGCTATGATGTATAGTTTATTATTTTGTGGCACACATAAGAATGGTATCATTATGAGATGGGTGGGACCTATATCTCCCTCCAATGCATTGGGTAAGAATTTTATATCTCATGAGATAGACATGGCTGGAACGGTAGGTTATACCGGTTCAGTGAAACAGGACTGAAACGAGGAGTGAACTCGGTTCAGAAATGGACTTTGTCCACTAAGATAATCTTGGAAATGAGTCTTGAATAATAAGAAATGATTATCTATGATTATATGTGTATGCCACAAAGTTTCATGTTTTAATTTATGATTATTGGGATTACATTTCACTACTATGATTTATCCCATGTTATGAAATCATGATCTCTTTTGCAGGTTAAGATTTCCAAAAGATATGTTCTTATGAATATGATTTGATTGATATTTATTCTGTTTAACCTTACAGAGCATTTGAGCTCACCCTTTTATGTTTTCTTTTCCCCAGGATATAAAGAAAGGTTTTAGGTAAGAAAAAAAGGGGAAGATCTTTATTTGGAGATGTTGAAGATCTTTCACCACGATTAGAAGATTTTATTCCGAGTTTCCAAAGACACTAAACTATTACGGTCCTTGTGTGTTTGTTTTTTTATGTACTAAGTATTCCACAAAAGTAATGTAATATTCATGTACGTCAAGCATCGGGTCTCTACAGTTGGTATCAAAGTAAAGGTTTAGTCAACCTTTGGAAACTAGGATGCGAAAACGTTAGTGAGATCCCTAGAGATATTTCTAAGGTATGTCTAGGGATTTCCCTAAGGATAAGTATACGTATAGTCCTAGAACTACGATAACGATCATAGAATTTAACCTAAGATGTTAGATATTGAGGATACTCCCCCTTTATTATGTTGTTTTCCCTAGCATGATTTTTTCCTCTCACACTATTCTTTTTGGGTTTTAGATGATGGCTGGAACCCGAAGGAACCGTGTTGATCAATGCAATGGACAATGAAATGATTGTCCTCCTGAACAAACAAATGTTATGGGAGATAGAGTGCAAAATCTTATTGCTATACTTACACAAGCTATGAATCATTCTGGGCTTCCAAATGAGCAGAGATGGAACAATATTCTGTTGATTCCTTCATGAGGCAACGTCCACCTTCTTTCAGTGGGTCTTCTGATCCACTTGTTGCTGAACAATGGATCAGTACTACTGAAAAGATATTTTCAGTTCTTCAATGTTCTGAACATGATAAAGTCATCTTAGCAGTATATTGTTTGGAAGGTGAAGCTGATCAATGGTGGTATCTTATCAAGAATACGAGGCAAAGAGATAAAATTGAGTCCATGGAATGGGACGAGTTCAAGAACTTATTTTTCAATAAGTACTTCCATCGTATTCTTCGAACAAAGATGGAGAAGGAGTTTCTTGAACTAAAGAAAAAGGATGATGAATCTGTTGGTATATACGAAGCGAATTTTACAAGGCTTTCAAGGTATGAATCTGGATTTATCATCCAACCTGAAAGTAAAGTTGATCGATTCTTCAGTGACTTAAAACCAAATCTTCGAAGTGCATTAGCTATAAGAGACTTCAGTAGCTATGAAGAAATTGTGTGTTGTGCTATCAAGGTAGAAATGGAAGTTGGTGTTACTTATCCATCTCATTGTTTTGACAAGAAATGAAAGATGGAGTTCAAGGAGAAATCTCATAATAATGGTGAAAAGAATATGAATGTTTCCTTATGCTCAAAGTGTGGAAAGAAGCATGGTGGAGATTGTATTAAAGGGACTAGAAAATGTTTTTTAAGTGTGGAAAAGAAGGTCATCAAGCAGCAGAGTGTCAAAGTAATGGAAAAAAGGGATTCTAATTATGTGAATAAAGAAAAGACTGCAGAGAACGCACCAACAACACTTCAATGCTTCATGTACAAGGAAATGGGGCATTATGCTAATAACTGCCCTAATCCAAGGGTTAGTGATGATCGATGTGAGCAGCCACTTAAGGAAAAGAACAAAGGGAAGTCACATGTGATCACCATTGGTGATGTTGAATATGACAACAATGTGGTGGAATGATTAAGTGTTTATGTAATGGGATTCCAGAATAATGTTTTATATAGTATCATGGAATATTGGAATATTTATGTTTTGGTCTATTGTGGTTTTCAATAATTTTATGGCATCAGTAACCATGAAAAGTGATTGAAATATTTTTGGAAAGCAGATGATATGAACATAATGAAGGGATAAAGAGAATATAATATGTTTGATAGTATTCATGAGCTCATGATTGATATAAGGACTAAGTGATATCATGGTTTGAGGATATATAATTTTGAGGATTTTGGTATGTGGAAAGTGTTAAATTTTAACTGCATTGATGTTTTCACTAAGGTTCAATGGATATTCATTTTTCAAGAGAATACATGATTAAGGTATTCACATATTTTTAATTTCACCAACAAGATATATCTTATGATATATGGGGGATAAATGATGGCATTCACGTGATCATTTTCTTTATACTATGAGCTTGGACCGAAGTATTTTAGATAAGCCTAAAGATTGGAATGGATTATGTTGGACATAAGTTATTATTGTTTAAGGATAAAACGTTTTTGATGTTGTTGATGGGATTTTATAGTAATATAACTTTAGAAAAAGGACAACCTGCAGGACGGGCGACAACCCATCGCATCGGACAAGGCTGTGGGAATCAAACCCACAACCGAAATGCGACTGGCCTTTGTCACCTACCACTGGCCTACAGGAAGTCCCTGTTTAGTAGAAACTAGTTTTATTATATTAAGCAGTATGATATATGAAGTATAAGTCCATTTTAGGAACCAAATATGATTAATCTCACTATAGATGGACTTATGTATTTTTTGATAACTTTTCTAACCTTTTGTTTGAGACAAATGGAATGACCCATCATTCTATCACATGATCTGCTAACACATCACGAATGACAAATTCAAATTCATTTTTTTAAGAGATGAAGTGGAAATTGTCCAAAGAACAACAAACGGTGAGATTATACCAAAATCACGAAAGTATTTCTTCTAATTCCAATTTCATCAACTTTAGGGAAATCATCTTGAAAACGAAAAATGATGTCCTAGTGATCTTATATCTGATTAATCAGATGGTACCTTAGATCGTCACAAATTTATGGCTTTGTGATTTCTGTCTTTTCCATAGCCATGTTCTCTACCACTCTCCATCTGAACATGATGGTTAGATTTCTCTTCCATATCCATATTTTCACCTATGTGGAAACCCAGTGATTAGATTATTTGGGTAACCGTTACGTTTCATACTTTTGTTTTTAAAGATTGGTTTTGGTATTCTTTTTTTAAGATGTGGGTTTCTATTAAAGAAACTTTCAAATAGTAAACCATTTATAACCCCGACGAATTTCGAGGGAGAAATTCATTTTAAGTGGGGTAGAATGTAACAGCCCGAGATTTTATGAAAAATATTCTTTTTAATTTCATTAATGTCTTGTGTTGTATGCTACACCAAAAGGAGCTTGCACAACACACATCCTTGACTTGACTTGCATTACACGCAATCACGAACATCCTCGATAGCGTGTGTAGTACGCAATAACGAGTTTCACTAAACAACAATATGCTATTAAAATATTATTAAACTAGCCGTTATGAATAGTAATAACCACTTTTTGAAATTTTGTAAATTTTATTTTTTTCAAAATGGAATTCATTTTTTGATTTGTAATATCGAAATTAACTTAGGGTGAAATTTTGGTACTTTTCGGATAACTTTCATATTCTGATGAATAGTGAAAATTACTAAATTTTAATTAAAAAGAACATTTTTAATAGAAATAATTAATAGTGATAAATTATTAATTTGTGTGCTTTTAAAGTATATTTACAATATATTTTTACAATTTAATACAATGTTGGTCATTGGATGTAATTTCACAATTAAACCAGTTATAAACAATTGTCAATCTTTTGATAGTTATTATCTCTTAAAAACACGCTATTTGTTTTCACGACGGGAACTAATTTTTAATTTATTTAATGAAACTGATATGTTCTGAATTTGGTAAAATAGACATAATTTATTGAATTCTTAATATCAAATATAGCTTAGGCCTAATTTTTGGTATTTTTCTGGAAACATTCATTTTTTGATGAATAGGGAAACCACTAGGTGGTAGTTAAAAAAACTGAATTTTTCATAAAACTTAATTTTACTACTTCTGTGAGTGGAATTTCAAAAATCCGAGAGACACGGTTAATATCGAGGACTAAAATGTGGTTCAATGAGATGAAAATAATTTTTGGTGAATAGTAACTTTTTAATTTTTTTTACCATGGTTAAAAGTAAATAGGGTAATTAAGGGTAAAAATGATATTATTATTACCCAAACACATGTCCTAATTCTATTAGATAAGTGTAATTCGACCAAAAACATCCTTAGAAATAAAATATGACCATTTAGGCCTACATGGATTAGATTAGGACATTTATTATTAATTTATATAAAGAAGGGTTAAATAGTTAAAATCAAAGTTTAATAAGTAAATCATTTTTAATATAGGGTTATACATAAGATAAATTAGACTATAAATATTCATTAGAAAGATAAGGCGATTTCCTACATAATAGTATTTTAATTGTAATTTTTAGATCTTAAATAATTTAATTTATTTATGACACAATGATGATGCAATAATTATCTTATTAATGAAATATTGACATAATTGATGTTATAAATACCGAAATAAATGTAATTTGAACCTTTTTATGAATTCCACTAATTTTATAGGTTAATATGACATGTTTTTATTTATTTAATTAATTTTGTTCGAAATAATCATTCTGTTATGAATTTCACAAAAATCAATTACTAAATAGTGTCCAAATTGACATAAAATAGTTTTTAAAACAAATATTATATTATTAATTGTTATTTTATTCCTAATAATCTAAGTATCGGCGGAATGACTTATATAAGGTTACATATATTAATAATAAACAACTTGGGGTTATTTTGGATTCTTATAGTAAGTTTAAAAACCTTATAGTATAAGAACAAAAGAAGACACGGTAAAAGTAAAATTATTTAACTTAATGTTAAATCTAAATGATAAGGTTAAAATAGGAACCTAAACTTGTATAAATTCTATTTTATGAGAGGATTTATACCCATACCCACCTTATCTTATAAATAAATCAATTTGGAGCTATTTAAAACCGAATTTGACTTTATAATAAAATAATAGTTTTTGTTATTCCAAAGGTACCCCTCTCCTCCCTTATAAAAGGGCACCTCCTCCCTCTCTTCCTCACACAACATTGAGCCTTCAAGCTCGGCCAACCCCTGCTAAATTATCTTCTCCACTTCCCTATAAATATCCTAGAGATTATGGACTTCCTCAAAGACCAATTTTAGTGCCCTAAAAGGAGATCTCAAAGAGGCGCTTCAAAGAAGAGGTAATTTCCGTTACCGATTCTTTCATCTTTATTTATACTTCCACTTCTTCTTCTTAGGTTATTTCATTATGAAGTAATAATATAAGTATCAATTATGTACTGATATGTTATTATAATTATGAAACAACCTTATTTCATCATCTATCCATCCTACGGAAAACAAAATCACCGCGCGTGCGTACCTACGGAATACCGTCTCCACGCCGTGGTGAAATCTTTTTTCCACCACCACCTAACTTGGATGGGTATAATGGTGTAAATAATAACTATATATGATTATTTTAAAGTGATATTGATTCTTAAATATTATACATACACTCTAATACAGTCCCGCGATCATGAGAACGATATCATCGCTCGGGCGTACGTACGGACTACCGTCTCCACGACGCGATTAGATTCATTCTCCACGTTAACCATTCATGAATGATTAGAAAGTATATATAATAAGTAATAATGAAATATATGACATAATAATGATTCTGGTTGTATGTGTATATATATGTATATCATCTACTTAATTCCATTCAATTCAATAAGGAAAAGAAAACAGCGTTCATGCGTACGTACGGCCTACCGTCTCCATGAACGGTGTATTTATTTCCATTTACTGATTTATTATATATATGTATATTCTGTATATATATTATATATAAATCAAGTTTTATATTCTGGAATTATGTAATCATGATCTAAGTAATCATATGAATAATTACAAGTCAAAACATGGATGACAAATGAAACAATTTTACCCAAAACGCTCTTTAACATGGAATTTACAAATGAACGTGTAATATAAAGCAATAAGTGAATCATATATGATATCATAACAATGAGTATGATTATGGAATAAGTCAATGACATTATTTAAATCATTATACAGGAGGTTCAGGCACATACGAATCAAATCAGACCTAAGGTAAGGGAAATACCACAATCTCATTTTTATCTGAGATTGATTATACTTTGGTATTTACTGGGGTGTATTTTATCATCCACATCCATGTTTCCCCAATATTTAATATTTATATCCTTCTACAATATTTTATATCCAATTTTACCCTTCGGTGAGTTTTTAGTAAAAGATATGAAAGGAATATTTGGTCATTTTTCATACGAGGTACTTTTTGACTTTTCCGACAAAAGTACGAGAAGAATGTTTTCTTTTAACTTATAAGACATGAATGGATTTTTAAAACATTATTTCCAATAAGCTTACCTTATAAGTTTTCAAGTTTATTTTTAATCAACTTCTTTTAGTTATAATTTTATGACATGTTAAGAAATGAAAAGTGTTTTTGAAGTAGAAAGGATATTTTCCTCAAGAAGGGAGTTCAAGTGTTTTATCAAAATTACTTTCCATCTAAGGTAATATAGGGTTATGTTTCTATCCCTATTATTACATGGATTTGATTATGTTGTGATGGAAATATTTTTATGAATTACTTTATCTTATATGAATTGTTTTATGATGTCATGTTGTTTAAGAATCCCATTCTTATTACATGGGTTATGCTATAATGTATGGTTTATGATTTTGTGGAACACATAAGAATGGTATCATTATGAGATGGGTGGGACCTATATCTCCCTCCAATTAATTGGGTAAAGATTTTATATCTCATGAGATAGACATGGCTGGAATGGTAGGTTATACCGGTTTAGTGAAACAGGACTGAAACAAGGAGTGAACTCTGTTCAGAAATGGACTTTGTCCACTAATATAGTCTTTGAAATGAGTCTTGACTAATAAGAAATGATTATCTATGATTATGTGTGTATGACACAAAGTTTCATGTTTTCTGTTATGATTATTGGGATTACATTTCACTACTATGATTTATCCCATGTTATGAAATCATGATCTCTTTTACAGGTTAAGATTTCCAAAAGATATGTTATTTTGAATATGATGTGATTGATATTTATTTTGTTTACACTTACTGAGCATTTGAGCTCTCCCTTTTATGTTTTCCTTTCCCCAGGATATAAAGAAATGTTTTAGGTAAGAAAAAAAAAGTGGAAGATCTTTATTGGGAGATGTTGAAGATCTTTCACCACGATTAGAAGATATTATTCCGAGTTTCCAAAGACAATAAACTATTACGGTCTTTGTGTGTTTTTTTATTATGTACTAAGTATTCCGAAAAAGTAATGTAATATTCATGTACGTCAAGCATCGGGTCTCTACAATCTCTTTCAGAGAAGACACAAGATTCTCAAAGAGACAATGTATATATTCAAAAGAATGTGTCATCTATATGAAATTGGGAATCCATTGAGTTCAAAAATTATGAGGAAAGAGTCATAATATTTGGATGATGACTATGTGTACCATCATATGTTGAGATAAAGAAAGGTATTCTGAATGATGCACATAGATCAACCTTCTCTACTAGCACATGGAGAGAAAAGACATGGCGATATCTGAGAGAGAACAATTAGAGGGGTAATATGACGAAAGAGATTATTGAATATTCAATTTTCTTGGTATGACAGTACATGAAGAATGATAGGAAAAATTATAAGGGGATAATGAACCCTTTAACTATAACAACATGGAAATGGGAAAACATCACCACGTATTTTTTCACTAGACTTCCTATGGCATCAAGTGGAAATAATTCAATATTTGTAATTTTGGATCATTTTACAAAGACATCTAACTTTATTATGATTCAATATGACTTATCACTAGATCAAATTTCATGATTAGACATTAGAGAAGTTGTGAGGATGTATGGAGTACCATTATTTATTATATTCAATCATGATCCATGATTAACCTCTTGTGTAAGGGAAAATTATACAACATTATCTAAATAAATATTTGAACTTCAATACAGTTTTTTCCTTCCATATGGATGACTAATCCGAGTTGACTATTTAGATTCTAGAAGACATGTTAATTGAACTTTCTATAGACTTCAACGGATAATGGGATGAACATCTTTCATTGGTTGATTTCTCTTTGAGGAAAATAATATATAATCTATAATTAATATCAATTCATATGAATCTCTTTATGGGAATAGATGTAGCACACCGATATTTTGGGATGAATTTTCTTCTTATAATTACTTTAAGAAACATATAATTCACATAAATTGTCACGACCCGTCCTCGGGGCCCATGCCGTGACTACCCCAAACCCGCCTTCCATAGGCGAGGGGCTGGCGACTAGAACCAAGGCGTAAATCCCGGAAATAGGGAAGGCATTGCCTTTGTAAAGTAAACCACAACACCACAGAGTAAGCAGGAAGAAATAAATACTAAGTAAAAACTAGTACAACAATAAGTGCGGAAAGTAAGTTGGCCATAATACAAACCTAAACTGAAAGTAAAGTACAACTAGAACAGGAAAATAGGAACTGAGAAATAAAGCCGCAACGTCGAGCCTTCCACTGGAAGTCCCACCTGAAGGGTGGGTACAGAAAGCCTCCACTGATCCTCGCGTCCAGCCGACCGCTCCGAGTACGTCCCGCCTAGTGGTCCACCTCCAGGTACCATCCTGCTCCGCATGCCTCCACCATGATCAACGATGTCCGTCGTCTGCAACCAACACAACATAGTGCAGGCATAGCCCGTGTAGGGGTGAGTATAAGCTACTCAGTAGGGACCCCGAGACCCCCGATGGTCTCCCAGAATCCACAAAGGATAATCCACAAAGGAAAGATACAATCACGAAGTAACATCCGACACTGCTTAGGTATTTTCCCATACATATACCTATTTCATCAATTCTCGCTCGACTCCAACAACTGAGCTCAAGTACAACCCAGTCCACACAGGAAATAAAAATGTAAATCCACACAGGATAGCACAACACAATCCAAAAAGGAAACTAAACAGGATTCAGCTCACATAGGTATACTTCTTCAAATGACGATAAAGATGACCAGATATTGCCACTAATTCATCTAAGCCGTCAGACCCACAAGGGATCGATAGGTAATAACCCCTACAATGACCCACAAAGGATCTGACCCACACAGGATCGATAGGTAACTAACCCCCATAATGACCCCCAAAGGATCTGACCCACACAGGATCGATAGATAACTAACCCCTGCAAAGACCCACACAGGATCGGACCCACACAAGATCTGTAGGCGCTGGCTCACACAGGACCGCTGAGCGCTGACCCACACAGGATTGGACCCACATAGGATCGGTAGCACTGACCCACATAGGATCTCTGAGTGCTGTAGTCGTCGCCGTCGAATCTACTGAGGATCTCTACAAAGTTGTCGTCGTCATAGTAGCAGTCGCAGCCAGCTCTTGGGTTCCCGCACACAGCATGAACAATTGGGAGGGTCCGCTCCACGAGCCGAGAGGCTGATACATCAACTGACACATAGTCCATATTTGATGTATCCAAAAGTTCTGTATCGCCAACAGGAACTCAACGTCGCAGACGACGAGTCAATCGGACGCTCGGTCTGAGAGTTATTGGCTTTTTCGTCCCAGGGGCCCAGTTGGTTTTTAAGGCGAAACCAACCCCACCATACTCCACCTACGTCCAAACCTTGAGCGGAGTAAGCCAAAAGATCCGTCTCACTTAGAGGAATTCAACAAAGTTGACGGCACGTCAACCGGACGTCCGAAGCTCAAGATATGAGCGTTTCCGCTCCAAGGGCCCGGTTGGTTTTGTGTACGAACCAACCCTACCGAACCCAAACTATTCCGAAACCTTGAGTGTGATATACCAAAACGACCATCTCGATCCAAGGATCGCATCTCCGCTGACGGCGCGTCATTCGGAGGCTCGTAGCTCAAGTTATGAGCAAAAGAACCAAAAGGTCCAGAAACGGGGGGTATGGGCCCCGACCAACCCGGCCCTACCAGAGTGGCCCTGCCCCACCCGGGCGAGACCCGACCCGAACCGGCGCGGGCGCGGCCCGACCGCCAGAATCGGCTTAGCTGGTTACGGCCGAGCGGCGGGGGGCGTGATGCCCCCGCGTGAGAACACCCCCCCCCCTCGTGGGGCCTCCCCTGGTCAGCGGACGCGGCAAGGATGCGTCCCGTGTCTCGTCGGACCCGCGCAGTCGCAGGTCTGCAGGCTGCTACCACCGCGACTTCAGCCGCGCCGACGGCCCGCGCCGCCGGTGGATTCCGCAGGCCACCGGAGTTGCTCCGGTGGTCCGATTCCATTTGCGTCTGCGCTGTAGCTCTTCCTGGGTCTCGTTCTTCACTGCGGAATCAAAAAATCATCTCTGAGGACCTTTTTTCATCATCCGCCATTCCGCACACCATGAACAAAAAGGGTGGTGGGTTCGGACTTGTTCGTTGGTCCGCACCCACCGTGTTAGCGGTTTGAAACAACACCATAAACCCAGCAATTGATAAACCACATCCCACAATAATAATCTGTGGACCAACTTATTAATTGGTTGATCCAAATTCGTGCATTGTAGGAAAGAAAACATTGGTAAAGAAATCATTCTCAAAACGACCCCTACCTCAACATCATCGTCGGGTGCGAGTACGTCGCGGAATTGACCGTCGCTGTAGGAGGTGATCATCGCGTCGCGGAAGGGCGTCGCGCCGTCGCAGAAGGGCGTCGCGTCATCGCGGAAGGGCGTCGCATCATCGATCTCCGTGGTTTAAAGAAAACACATGGATTTAATTTCATGAATTAAATCCATGTTAAGGATAAAATCCACAAAGGAATTAAATATTCGAAATTTCCTACCTCAAGCAGTTGATCGAAGATTTGTCGTGGGGAAAGAACGTCGTGGAAGAAGCGTCGGCGTTGCGTCGATCTCCAGGGGTCGGGCATTCTTTGTCGCCCTTCGTTGGAGGCCGAGGTTCTTCACATTCTTCGTGTTCTTCGCGTTCTTCGTGTTCTTCGCGAAGGAGGATGAAGGCACAGAATCTCCAAATCCTCTCAACAAATCGCACCCCAGAAGAAAGGTGTGTTGGTCTTATTTTATTAATATTCCAACGGTTTGAAAACCGGTTAAGAAACGAACAAATTAATTCATAGAATTAATTTCAACGAATTAACCACCCAATTAATAAGAGTGTTTAATTGTTTAAGAAAATGCCCCAGTTGACATTCATTAAAAAGGGGTTTTTGCGGGTGCGTTACTTAGCGGAAAAGAAACGGTGGGGCTCGTGCGGCCCCACCTCACAAATATCCTACCAAGAGGGTAGGATATTTTGAGTTGTACCATATCCGCTTTAACTCAGCTTAAGCAGCTTTAAGCGGCTTTAAGTGAAATTAAATAAAGTTTGTCGTATCACGTTATTTTATTTCTTAACATTAAGTCCAAAAATTTAAAACCACACCTGAGAAAACGAAACTCCGGAAGAGTCGTTTCTAAGAAAATATCGGCACTGTGATTCCATCGGTGCCCTCAGAATTCGATTTCGAGCACCAGTTGCAAAGTTACAGAAATCCACTCGTTCGTTCACTGAACGTACCCGAGCCAAACTTCGTAAAATGATTCCAGGCACTCCGGGCCTCAGAATCACTTGCTGTCAGAAACTGCGTTCTTGTAAAATTACAATGAAAATTAAGAGAACAAAAATTCCTTGAAATTTAAGGGTCTTTACATCACTCCCACATCAGGAATTTATGTCCCCGTAAAGATACATAATAAGCTAGGGATACAAATGTGGGTACTGAGCACGCATCTGAGCCTCCTGCTCCCATGTGATCTCTTGGAGGTCCCCGTTCTGCCATCTGATGCGCACTAGAGGAATCGACCGTCCACTTAAGACCTGCTCCTGTCGATCCTCGATTGCTACCGGAACCTCCGCAAAATTCACCCCATTATCAACATCTAGATCCCCATGGTCAATGATATGCGTTGGGTCATGCACGTATCTCCTCAGCTGAGATACGTGGAAGACGTCGTGCACCCAGTGCCACTAAGGTGGTAGAGCCAGGCGATAAGCCACCTCGCCAATCCTACTGAGGACCTGGAATGGTCCGATGAAGTGTGGAGACAACTTGCCGCCTCGGCCAAATCTCCGTAATCCACGTCGAGATGAGACACGCAAGAAGACGTGGTCACCATCCTTGAACTATAGTGGCCTCCACCTGCTGTCGGCATAAGACTTCTGCCGGCTCTGAACTGTCCTCATCCGCTCCTGGATGACCTGGACCTTCTCTATCGTGGCCCAGATCATCTCTGTTCCCACAAGTGCTGACTCCCCAGGGTCTGTCCAGCATAAAGGAGAACCGCATGGTCTGCCGTACAACACCTCGTATGGTGCCATCTCGATGGTGGAGTGGTAACTGTTGTTGTACGCAAACTCCACTAAGGGTAGGTGGTCCTCCCAGCTGTGACCAAAGTCTAGGACACTTGCGCGGAGCATGTACTCGAGGGTCTGAATGGTCCTCTCCGTCTGACCATCCGTCTGAGGGTGAAATCCAGTCCTCAGACGTAGCTGCATCCCGAACGCCTCCTGCAACCCCTTCCAAAGCCGGGAAGTAAAGTGATTATCTCGATCAGAGACGATAGATGATGGCACACCGTGAAGCCGTACAATCTCCTGAACGTAGAGACGCCCCAAGCTCTCCACTGAGCCCTTCTCTCTAATGGGTAAGAAGTGAGCCGACTTGGTGAGTCAGTTGAAAATCACCCAGATAGAGTCGTGACCTCTGGAAGTGCATGGAAGTCCTGTCACAAAGTCCATAGATATACAATCCCACTTCCACTTCGAGACCTCCATGTGTTGTACCATGCCTGCTGGTACCTGATGCTCTGCCTTCAACTACTGGCTGGTGAGTTATCGTGAAACGAACTCTTCCACAACCTTCTTCATGTCCGACCACCAGTGCTATCGTCTGAGATCCTGGTACATCTTCACCACACCCGGATGAACTGCCAAAGGAGAAGTGTGAAACTCTCTCAGCACCTCCTCTCATAAAGCGACTGCTACTAAGGTACGTCCTCTGAAAAGGATGTCGAGCTCTGCTCTAAAGGAGAAACCATCAGGTGCTTGTCCTGAGGATATCTGTGCATTCCGCGTCTCACGGTCAACGTCCCCACGCTGTGCCTCGCTGACCCGCTGTAGTAGAGGAGGAGAGACTGTGAGAGGCTGAAGGAAGGCTGCTCCATCTCTATCCACGAAGGATATCTACAAAGCAGCTACCTGCTCTGTCGCCTCCTCGAGTAGCTGAATGCCCGTCCTCCTGCTGAGAGCATCAGCTACCACGTTCCCCTTTCCAGGAGTATAGACTATCTCAAAGTCATAGTCCTGGAGAAACGCGAGCCATCACCATTGTCTCAGGTTCAGGTCCTTCTGCAAGAAGATGTACATGAGACTCTGGTGGTCAGAAAAGACTGTAAAGTGCTCACCCATCAGATAGTGTCACCATGTCTTCAGGGCGAAGACCAATGCTGCTAACTCCAGGTCATGGGTAGCGTAGTTCTGCTCATGCGGCCTCAACTGACGTGATTAATAGTCCATCACTGCCCACTCCTGCATCCGGACACATCTATGTCTGGTCACTAATGCATCGCAGTAGACTACGTACCCTACTCCCTTCTCAGGCAACCTCAAGATAGGTGCACTGGTCAATCTCTGTCTCAGCTCCTGGAAGCTCTGATGACATCTATCGGACCACACAAAGGGTTTCCCCTTCTTCGTCAAAGCTGAGAGTGGTGTACAACTCTAGAGAAGTCTGGCACAAATCTCTGATAGTATCCAGCTAGTCCCAAGAAACTTCGCACCTCCGTCACGCTCCTGGGTGGCTCCCAAGCTAGCACTACCTCGATCTTCGCAGGATCCACTGCAACTCCCACCTCAGAGATGACATGTCCCAAGAAGTGGACCTCACGTATCCAGAACTGACACTTCAAGAGATTTCTATAATGCTGGTGCTCTCGGAGTGTGTCTAGTACAACCTGTAAGTGGTTGGCGTGCTCCTCCTCAGTCATCGAGTAAATCAAAATGTCGTCGTTGAAGACTACGAAAAATCGATCGAGGTATGGCTGAAAGATCTTGTTCATGAGGCCCATCAACACTGTTGGAGCATTGGTTACATAGAAAGGCATAACCAAGAACTCATAGTGGCCATACCGACATCTGAAGGCCATCTTCTGCACGTCCTCGTCTCGATCTCTGAGCTGATGATAGCCTGACCCGAGGTCTATCTTCGAGAACCACCATGCTCCCTTAAGCTGATCGAAGAGGTCATCAATCCTCGGTAGAGGATACTTCTTCCTCACTGTCACCTGGTTCAGGCGACGTTAGTCGACACACAGTTGCAAGATCCTGTCCGCCTTCTTGGAAAACAATATCAGGAAAGCCTAGGGTGAAACACTAGGTTGGATGAATCCCTTGCCCTGCAAGTCCTCCAACTATACCCGTAGCTCTCGAAGCTCAGCGGTGGCCATCCGATATGCTGGAGTCGATATCGGGGCTGTCCTGGGGTATATGTCAATATGAAAGTCTACCTCTCTGCGTGGAGGTAGCCCTGGAACGTCGTCGGGAAAGACGTCCGCGTACTGATCCACCACTGCCTGAAAACTAGGACTCCGCACATCAACTGCTCCTAGGATGAGGCTAGCCAACTGATGAGTGATGGGATGACCTCTCCTCTGCGAAATTCCATCCTGTGCTGCGATGGCTCCCTTCTCGCCGGTGAAGGTGAACCTACTCCCGTCGGTGCGTACACATCGCACCTTGTGCTTAATACAGTCAATTTGTGCATGGACTGTAGATAACCAATCCATGCCCAAGATGACGTCCTAAGGCCTCGACGCCGCTACAAGAAGATCCCAGCCGAATCTCCCGCCTCCTAGAGTAATTTCACACTGCTGGAACCAGTGCTTAATCGTCGAGTCTGCTCCCGTAGGAGTCTCTAGCCGTAAGGATCGAGCCAACGGCTCTTTTGGAATCTCTAAGCTCCGAACAAGGGCAGCGACTATGAAAGAGTGACTCGCTCCTGTGTCTATAAGAACTACATCAAGGGTGGAATAGACACAGATCGTACCTCGAATCATCTCGGGCGCGCCATGGTCATAGGGCTCCGCTGCCTGGAGCTGTGCCTGTCTCTTCCCGCTAGCACCCTGTGGTCGGGGTGGACCTCTTGGTGGTGGTGGTGGTGGTTGATCCTCAAAGCGTCGCCCACCAATAGCTGCTCGGCCAGCTCCTCTGCCTTATCCGCCTCCTCCCTGGGGACCGCCACGTTCGACCCTCTACCTCTGCCTGGGTGGCCCCTAAATTGTCTGCTGCTCCTCGGCACGGTGGGTCGGGCAGTCACGATCCATGTGGCCCTGCCCGCCGCATGTGTATCACTGCCTGCCTCTCAAAAGACTGGCTCTGTGCTGTGTGCCCTGCACTACTGAGCCAGTGTCTTGAGGTCATCTACGTGAGGGTCTGGTCTGCTTGGACCCCTGAGTCATCCATCGAATGCCTGCTGCGGAAGACTCTGCTATGTGCCGCCCCGCGGTAGGTCTCACCACTGGAGAAGTCTCAGCAAGAAAGCTCTCGATCAAAAGGGCTCACTCCAGTACTCCTGCCTGAGTCGGAATGCTGAGGGAGATCAGCAATGCCCTGATCTCATGTCTCAATCCCTGCTCAAAGGTACGGGCCCGGAAGAATGGGTCTCGTACCATGTCGGTCGAGTAGCGCGAGAGATCGGTAAATATCGTCGAGTACTGGGTGACCGTCAAGCTGTGATGTCGAAGCTAAAGAAGCTCCTAGATACGCACCGCACGGAGGGTGGCCAGGAGGAAATCTGAGAGGAAGAATCCCTCAAAGTCTGTCCGGAGGAGAGATGCCTCATCGTGCACCTGGAGCATCAAGCTCCGCCATTGGCCCGCTGTTGCGTGCAGTAGGCTCGCTGAAAGGATCACAATGAGGTCTACTAGTGTCCTCACTAGCCGAAAAACTCGTACCACCACCTCCAGCCAGTCCTCAACTGCCTGGGTGTCCATCTCCCCGCGAAACCTGGGTGGTCGTTGGCGCTGGAACTCATGCAGTGCACTAAGGCGATGTGCATCGTCAGCGGCTGGGGCTAGAAGCATCGGTGGCTCGGCGGGTAGAGGTACAGCCGATGCCTCAGCTGTCAAAGGGCCCAGTACCGAGGCCTCGTCTCTCGGTGGGCTGTTGTCACGTATAACTCTCAGAACCCTAGCTGGATACCATCGTGGGGCCATCCTGAAAAGGAAACAGGTGCGCCATGGTCAGCACATTATACCTGGTGAGATGATACAAAGTAATCACAAAGAAAACTTGAAACACACATGAAATCAATGTTTTCATGCATTAAGTCGAAAATCAGAAGTCAGGGTCCTGGTGTACGGATACGTTGGCCGCTGCACCAACACTGGGCTCCCTAGACTGTTAACCACACTCAATACACTTAACACTATTGCTTCATATAGAAGAAAGATCAGAGTCTGCGGTAGAACCGAACTCCTCTGATACCAATTTGTCACGACCCGTCCTCGAGACCCGTGCCGTGACTACCCCAATCCCGCCTTCCATAGGCCAGGGGCTGGCGACTAGCACCAAGGCGTAAATCCCGAAAAAACGGAAGGCATTGCCTTTGTAAAGTAAACCACAACACCACGGAGTAAGCAGACAGAAGTAAATACTAAGTAAAAACTGGTACAACAGTAAGTGCAGAAAGTAAGTGGGCCAGAATACAAACCCAAACTGAATGTAAAGTACAAATCGAAAGGGAAAATAGGATCTGAAAAATAAATCCGCAACGTCGAGCCGTCCACATGAAGTCCCTCCTGAAGGGTGGGTACAGAAATCCTCCACTGCTTCTCGGGTCCAGCCGACCGCTCCGAGTACGTCCCGTCTAGTGGTCCACCTCCAGGTACCGTCCTGCTCCGCAAGCCTCCACCACGATCAGCGCTGTCCGTCGTCTGCAACCAACACAACGTAGTGCGGGCATAGCCCGTGCAGGGGTGAGTATAAGCTACTCAGTAGGGACCCCGAGACTCCCGAAGGTCTCCCAAAATCCACAAAGGATAATCCACAAAGGAAAGATACAATCACGAAGTAACATCAGACACTGCTTTGGTATATTCCCATACATATACCTAAGTTGTCAATTCTCGCTCGGCTCCAACATCTGAGCTCAGGTACAACCCAGTCCACACAGGAAAGAAAAACGTAAATCCACACAGGATAGCACAACACAATCCTCAAAGAAAGTAAACAGGATTCCGCTTACACGGGTATACTTCTTCAAATGACAATAAATATGACCAGATATTGCCACTGATTCATCTAAGCCGTCGGACCCACAAAGGATCGATAGGTACTAACCCCCACAGTGACCCACAAAGGATCTGACCCACATAGGATCGATAGATAACTAACCCCTGCAATGACCCACAATGGATCTAACCCACACAGGATCGATAGGTAACTAACCCCCACAAAGACCCACACAGGATCGGACCCACACAGGATCTGTAGGAGCTGGCCCACACAGGACCGCTGAGCGCTGACCCACACAGGATCGGCAGCACTGACCCACAAAGGATCGCTGAGTGCTGTAGTCGTCGCCATCGAATCCACTGAGGATCTCTGGACAGTCGTAGCCGTCATAGTAGCAGTCACAGCCAGCTCTAGGGTTCCCGCACACAGCAAGCTCATTCGGCAGGGTCCGCTCCACGAGCCGAGAGGCTGATACATCAACTGACACATAGTCCAGAGTTGATGTATCCAAAAGTTCCGTATCGCCAATAGGAACTCAACGTCGTAGACGACGCGTCAATCGGATGCCCGGTTTGAGAGTTATTGGCTTTTTTGTCCCAGGGGCCCGGTTAGTTTTTAAGGCAAAACCATCCCGAACGTACTCCACCTGCGTCCAAACCTCGGGCAGAGTAAGCCAAAAGATCCGTCTCACTTGGAGGAATTAAACAAAGTTGACAGCATGTCAACCAGACGTCCGAAGCTCAAGATATGAGCGTTTCCGCTACAAGGGCTCGGTTGGTTTCGTGTACGAACCATCCTGGCTGAACCCAATGTATTCCGAAAACTTGAGTGTGATAAACCAAAATGACAGTATCGATTCAAGGATCGCATCGCTGCTGAAGGTGCGTCGTTCGGAGGCCCGTAGCTCAATTTATGAGAAAAAGACCAAAAAGTACGGAAATGGGGGCTCTGGGCCCGGACAGACCCGGCCCAACCCCACCCCCCCCGGTCGGCCCGACCCGGGTCCAGGTCCATCCCAACCCGGCCCGACCATAGGGGCCCGGCCCAGCCGGGGCGCGACCCAGCCCGAACCGGCGCGGGCGCGACCCGACCGCCGCAATCAGCTCGGCTAGTTACGGCCGAGCGGTGGGGGGCGTGCTGCACCCGCGTGAGAACACCGCGGCCCCCGCGTGGGGCCACCCCTGGTCATTGGATGCGTCAAGGCCGCGTCCTGTGTCTTGCTGGACCCGCGCAGTCGCGGGTCTGTGGGCAGCCGCCGCCGCGGCTTCGGCCGCGGCGGCTCCGTCCGGCGACGCGCCGGGGTGCCGCCGGTGGATTCCGCGGGCCACCGGAGTTGCTTCGGTGGTCCGATTCCATTTCCGTCTGCGCCATAGCTCCTCCCGGGTCCCGTTCTTCATTGCGGAATCATCAAATTGTCTCTGCGGCCCGTTTTGTCGTCGTCCACTGTTCCGCACACCAAGAAGAAAAAGGGCGGTGGGTTCATACTTGTTCGTTGGTCCGCACCCACCGCGTTAGCGGTTTGAAACAACACCATAAACCCAGCAATTGATAAACCATGTCCCGCAATAATAATCCGCGGACCAACTTGTTAATTGTTTGATCCGCGTTCATGCCTTGGAGGAAAACAAACACAGGTAAATAAATCATTCTCAAAACGACCCCTACCTCAACGTCGTCGTCGGGTGCGAGTACGTCACGGAATTGACCGTCGTGGTAGGAGGTGATCGTCGCGTCGCGGAAGTGCATCGTGTCGTCGCGTCGTCGCGGAAGGGCGTCGCGTCATCGCGGAAGGGTGGCGCGTCGTTGATCTCTGAGGTTTAAATAAAACACATGGATATAATTTCCTGAATTAAATCCATATTAAGGATGAAATCCACAAAGGAATTAAAGATTCGAAATCTCTTACCTCAAGCAGTTGACCGAAGATTTGTCACGGGGAAAGAACGTCGCAGAAGAAGCGTCGACGTCGCGTCGATCTCTGGGGGTCGGGCGTTCTTTGTCGCCCTTCATCGGAGGCCGGCGTTCTTCACGTTCTTCATGTTCTTCATGTTCTTCGCGTTCTTCGCGAAGGAGGATTAAGGCACATAATCTGAAAATCCTCTCAACAAATCGCACCCCAGAAGAAAGGTGTGTTGGTCTTATTTTATTAATATGCCAACATTTTGAAAACAGGTTAGGAAACAAAGAAATTAATTCATAGAATTAATTTCAACGAATTAACTGCCCAATTAATAGTAGCGTTTAATTTTTTAAGAAAATGCCCCTGTTGACTTTCATTAAAAAGGGGTTTTCGCGAGTGCGTTACTTAGCGGAAAAGAAACGTTGGGGCTCGTGCGGGCCCCACCTCACAAATATCCTACCAAGAGGGTAGGATATTTTGAATTGTACCCTATCCGCTTTAACTCAGCTTAAGCAGTATTAAGGGGTTTTAAGTGAAATAAAATAATGTTTGTCGTACCATGTTATTTTATTTCTTAACTTTAAGCCCAAAAATTAAAAACCACACCGGAGAAAACACAACTCCGGAAGAGGCATTTCTAAGCAAATACCGGCACTGCGATTCCATCGGTGCCCTCAAAATTTGATTCCGAGCACCAGTTCAAATGTTAGAAAAACCAGATCGTTCGTTCACTGAACGTACCCGAGCCAAACTTCGTAAAATGATTCCGGGCACTCCGGGCCTTGGAATCACGTGCCGTCAGAAACTGCGTTCTTGTAAAATTTCAAAGAAAATTAAGAAAAAAAATTTCCCTTGAAATTTACGTGTCTTGACATAAATAACCCATTAAAAACATTAATCTCATAAATAAAGAATAATAAATTAGGCCAAAAATACACCAAGAAGAATTATAGTTACTATAGTGGGACAATATATTGAAAATAAGATAATAAGTATTTGAAATAATTATCATAGTGATTGGCCATATGTATAAAAATAAAACATAATGATAATAATATAATATTAAATATGTGTATGAAAATATATAACATCGAGATAAAATATAATTGAATGTATACTGAATGAAATAAAGGTATTTATAGAAAGTAAGGTACCTATATCATTAGAATAGTAACCTCACTATAGGAATAATAATCAAATAATTAGGAATAGTAATATGGCTGTTAGAATATTTACATCACCAATAAAAGTATATATAATACTAGGAATCATAAAAATAAACATATAATATTTTTATATCATGGTATAAGAAAATATTATTTTTAAAAAATTATAAATTATATGTTGGATTTTTTGTAAAATGTAATTATTTATTTAAAATTTTGTTAATAATATAATTATTGAAAAAAAATTCCATAAAAAAATTCATAAATTAATAATAATTTTAATATAATCATAATAAAATTTTATATGATGGTAATTAATATTTTAAAGGATCATTCATTCAATTATAATAATAATATTTGAATTTATGGAATAAATTATTACATTAAATAGAAATTAAAATTATTGTATTTATAAAATTATATTCATTAAATAGATTTTATTTTTTTAATTCCACCTATAAATGAATCTCTTTGATGATTTTATGAATTTTACTAAAATAGATTAATTTTTAATGAAAGGTAAAATACCACATTTTTTGTAAATAATTTATAAGAAATTTTTAGTGAAGTATAATGAAATAATGTTTCATGAACCCATTTATTAGATCTCTCGTGAATCATTTTTTCTTTATTTTCATAATAATCAACAATATTGATATTCTTGATTCAAAATAATAAACTAATGAATATTAATGTAAAAAACTCCCCTTCCTCCACCTATAAATATCACCATGCACATCCTATTCTCCAAAAAACTTCTTATAATTATATCATGTAAATATTATACCCAATTCCCTTCCCACGACTCTTCCACACATTTTGGAGATACTGGTCTCAATAAAATCCCAAACCCATGTTCTTTATAAAGGCTCTTAAGGATAATGATTTCCAGTGAAATAATCCTCAGTACTTCTATTTTTATTCTTATGCTACCCTAAAATCTCCTATCCAAAAAATAATAATATCACTTTTATCATATATATCTTGTAATTAGGTTGTTTAAATTGATTTTTTGTCATAAAACATCTTTTATTCTTCTTATATTCTATGAATTAAAGTATCGGCTGTGAAATGTCAGTTTACAACCTTTGCTGATGATGAGGTTTCTTTTTTCTATTTTCACCATCAAGGCTTGTCATAAAAATATTATTATGGTAAAAAAAGTTCAAATATTTATATTATAACTTGTTTTATGTTCTATAACTAATAAATAAACACAATATTTAATTAAATTAAAAATGTTTGTGATAATCAAAAAAGAATAAAAAATAAATTAAATAATTATCATAAATGACTTAATAAATGAATCATTCTCACATCCAAAAACAAGAATATATAAGAGGTAATTTAATCCTTTTAAGCTAATTATTACCATATAATTCAATTTTTAGAGAATTATCTCATTTTCAAAGTGGTTCTGAAATTATACACATGCAGACTGACAATAGAACCATGAAACGAACACTCCCAGAATAATGAAATTAAACATTATAACTCATTAAAATGGATATAAATGGAAAAATTAAAATTATAATAAATCGAATACATATAGAGTAGGGTTTTAATTAAGTAATTAATGAATCTAATTTTATTATCCAAGAAATTATGTGAAATTATAGAACACCTTTAGACATAAGGTACATGATCTCTTTGAATCGCCCATTTTTTCTTTCGTGTTACGCTTTATATCTCTTTACTACAATTTATTTACCCATTATAATTTTATATTTATTAAAAAATATGTATATATTTTCAAAAATTATATATCTAGACAAATTTATCTTTATTTTATGTGGAATTACATTACTATCAATGCTCCCATCAAAATACCCCTTAATAAGAAAACCCAATTAAATGGAGACTCTCCACAACTTACCCATTTTCATGTACTCTTCCTATATTATTTTAATCCACCATATAATATTATAAAATATCTTATTTTATCATTAAAATTTATTTTATTTCATTTCTAGTTTTATTAATACTATAATTCCATTATCCTTTTTAAATTCTCTTTAATCATTTCTCATATACACAAAAATGGCTCATTTCTAATGTTTCTTAAACACTCTTTCTCACGTATTATTTTCAGTTGGAAATAATTATTCTTGATATATTCTTATTTATTAGATTATAATTTTCTATAAATTGTTTAATACCTTCTTTCATGGATTCCATTATGACACACTTGTTTATTTTTTCCTTCTGATATGGTCACATAACCCATTTCTATACATGTGAATCCATTATGTTTATTCCATATGTTTGATTTATTATGTGTAACACATATTCATGAATGTGGAATGTTGGGTGAAACCAGATAGAACCACAATGCATTGGGATATTATTAGTCTCATGAGAGGTCATGTATGAGATTTGGGAGTAAACATAATCCATTATGAGACATTGTCGGCCATGTGATACCATCTTTGCAGTTTTCCATGATTTATATTTCTGCATTGTTATATATCATGACCAGGTTTCTATATTTCCCTGATAATATGATTTCATGCTCTATATTATATTCCCCTAGTTTTTAATTCATGGCCTATTCCAATTATGTTATCATGTCATAACTTTGAATAATGCACTATGTCTTTTCACCATGTTTTTTCCAATACTATGATTTTTAACTAATCCATTTTGTATATTTATTCGTCATGAAATCATGTATAGTTGTTGGAGATAAAATAATGTTAGGATCTCATTATGAAGATTAATAAATAATTATTTATTGTTTATCTCCGTTTTAAATATCTTGTACATAGTCTTCCAAATACATTATAATTTACAATACTTGGTTTGTATTTGAGGGATAATTATGCATAAAATCATGTAATAATATATATAAATGTAAAGGGTCAATATAGTATGTATCGAAGGAAAATTTAGTTATTTTATTTGATTAGGTCTAAAAATGTTTATTAAGAATCCAAGGAGAAATTATCACACCATTGATAGCATTTATTGATGTATAGGGATACAAAATATAGGATATACATTCAATTTATAATTTTATTATTATACATTCATAGTTTTCTTTTAATATGTTCATTATAAATGTATTAAAACCCACTATTTGTATTATATTTATATTATTTATGTTAATAGAGAGGAATTCGAGAACTCATTCTAAAAATTTAGGCAATAAAAATTGTGATGATTTACCTAATGAGATGTGAGACATGATGGTAATTAGAGCTCAGAACCTTTTGATAGTACAATGTCAACTAAACCATCTTAAGAATAATAACATGAATTGTGTAGAAATAGATTATTATTTTAACAAATTTCATGTTGTGGTCAAATGTTTTATGAAAAATATGACACCTTTTTAGTGTATCTTAAGATCCCACCACCAAGGAACAATGGATTAACTCAATAAAGAAGATATTATCTGTTATACAATTCTCAGATGAAGATAAAGTCATACATGCGGTCAATAATTTTGATGGTGAATCTTATTAGTGGTATATAAAAATGAATAAAATAGTCTATAGATGATATTTATTCCCTGTATTTAGAATAATTATGGAATTTTTAATAATTATTTTCACCAAAATCTATGTATTTTTATAGATAGGGTGTTCTTTAGACTAATGAAAATGTAATACGAATCTATAAAAGCATATGGGGGAAACATTAGAAGGATTTCATGATATACCTCCAACATTATCATGAACAATGAAATAAAGGTGGATCACATCATTAGATGATTAATACTGAGTCCACCAAAAGCCTTAGTGATTCATGAATATTAATCATATGAGGTGACTATATGTTTTGACCATAATGTTCAAATAATTATTGGTGAATATATGTTTTTTCATGGGCCTTGAGATAAAATGATTAAAATGGACTTTAATATGGGAGGATCAATAGAGAAATTACATGAATGAAAGAATTTACAATAACCCACATGTCAAATGCGTGGGGAGGAACAACCCCTTAACTATGTATAGGGAACCCGAATATGATTATAATGTGGAGGAGAGGGGCATGTGACTAATTACTACTGAAAGGATTTTAATAGGAAAACTAAAATAGAAGAAAAAAATAACACTATATCAATACTCAACATGTAGTGAAGTAGATCAACTATAAAGAACATTGGAATTATACAGGCCAGTTCCCTAAGACAAGGTTTGCTAGAGGAAATCAATAAAAATAACCTCCATGGTAGTAAGGAAGGTAATATGAAATCACTAATAGTAAGGTGGAGCAATAATATAATGTCGTGATAGTTATTATAGTTATTATTTCAAGAAAAAATAACTTAATATTGGATTTTGGTACTATGTACTCTTTTGTATATTGGAATTTTAGTAGAAATATACAAACAAAACATCAAAATATGAAGTTTGGTTTATTTTTTAGAACAATTAATTCCTTGATTATTGAATATATAGTATATAAATCCTCCCAATTCATTTTTTTATTTACTTTAACTCCAAAAATCATTTCTTACTTTAATTTTTAGAGTTTGATTTTATATTGGGTATTAATTGGATATGATTTTATAGTTCCACAAAATTAATAAATAGCTCTTAAATAGTACTAAAATAGGCCTTTATTATCACTAGAGAGGCACTGAATACCAATGCCTGTTTAAAAGTCCCATTATTTTATCAGCCCAAAAAAACCACAAAAAAGGGGCCTGGTTCATTGTGATGTAACGACACACCATAATGCTAGTGTAGTGTGCTGTAACAACATACTACAGTACCAAGATATCATTAAATAATAAAAACCAATTACTTATAAAATATTTAAATGAAATAAAATATACAACCCTAATACAAGAATAATATTAAATTATAAATATTTTAAACATTTTTTTATATAGTTAAATAAGTACAAATTATTATGTAAATTAAAGAACATTAGTGTTCATTTCTATTTTGATCATAAACCATGATCAAGAAAAAAAGATCCCCATTATGAACACAATTATTATGTTTGTAATTATATAATGAACTAAATTAATAGAAACTGTGAATTCTAAATATAACTGTGAGTCATACAGAAATCATTGTGTATCAGATTGTTTCGTAGTTTATCCATGCATGTCACACCTTTTATTTTTCATCTTAAATTATTTTTATGAGATAATTAACTAAACATGTATAAAAAAATGTGATAATAAACTTAATTACTTAATTTTATGTGACATCCCAGACCCAAATACCACTTCAAAGGTTCCTCGATCCAGGTGGGCCACATGGACTCAAGTACATATCCCCAAAATCAAGATGTTTCCGACTAGTATCAAGGGCCTAGGGTACGACTGTGGGGAGGCTATGCCAACATTAGTATTTATAGAACAGTAGATGGATATAAAAAATAGTAAAGAGTATAACTAATCTAAATAAATAGTAGAAGCAAACTGATAGAATAGATAAATGAGAATAACAATAATTGTATCAACAGATACAATTATGATGTAATGAAATGTCACTAAGAAATAGAAAAACATGGATACAATAAAATATGCATAACATGTAACAAAAAGTTAAAGAAAGTAAAGTCTTCTCTAGAATATTTAGATTCAAATCGGTCATCTGCTATCATGCATCATCCTAAACAACAATCAATCAACTGTATGTTGTTGTATGCTTCCCTTTGTCAACTCCTACAAACATGTAATCTACTTCGTGTACCGAACAACACTTGAATAGGGTGTGAGATAAATCATTTTGGGACACCACTAATGGTGTATATAACATCCGGCCCATGAAAGAAAATATGGTAGTGTTTAGGCTTTCATATATAATGTATAGAAAACATTACAATGCAACTAAATACCTAAGTACTTGCTTCATCCCTCAGTTGGTGTCTAAACATGTAACCAGTTCATTTTAATTAAGTTATTAACATTTAATGTTAATAGGTCACATGAAACATATTTATCCCTCACATCACCTCTTGTTAGCTAAAGTTGTTAAAGTCCCATGATATAACAAGGAAACAAAATAAAGATATCCAGTGATGGAGTTCCATGGTAATAAACATGGTAACATAGATCTCATACAATGATAACTTAGTTATATATGATATTAGATAATGGGTAATATTGTAAAACAAGGAGTGTCATATAAGAAATTCCACAATATGGCACCCACTGAGTCCATTGTGATTATCTAAGGTAAAACTGGGATAAGCAAAAATAGGGCCCTATGGGATTTCACAATAGAACATACAAGTCAAATATGGATCCAATGAGGGTATCTGAGGTATCTGGTAATATTGTAAAGGACCCTATGGTAGTATACCAAGCATCCCAGGAATTGAAATTTTCTAGAGTCTAGGTGGGAATCATCCTAAGAAAACGAAATCCTTAAAATGAAATGGGTTTCCCAAGAATGATGGTATTAGCCTCTTAGAATCTAAGATGATCTTGAGTCAACAAATTATTGATTGATATTAAAATCATGTAATAATTCCATAGGTTCAATAATTCTCTTCCATTAGTTTGGATAGGCCATGTATCATAGAAACCATTAAATCAAGTCTTTATTTACCAATAAAGGTCATTTAATTACGGATGTTCATGCTTCTACCTTCCATAAATATGGAAAGGGGTGCTATAGACATGTAAACTTTATTCAATCTCAATTGATAAGGACTTTTTTATGCATAATATACTTTCCATTTCACATTTAGAATTTAATAATAAATTTTAATCACTTACAATAGGCAGGTTAAGTGGTGATCATACATGGTAAATGCCATTATTCAATTCTCATTAATAATAAGGCATTTATTATAAGAAGGCTCCCAATTAAAAAGGTCAATAAATGTAACAGTTCTTTGGTGGCTCAAACATACCAAAACACTAAAACCAAAATATATAATAACCTTCAACATGGTGCATATTTAGATGCTGCTGTAATCAATAACATCTACTCACATATTTCAAAAGAGCATAACCATATGATTATAACAAGTATAATCATGACCTGTGAATTTGAAAAATGGCCATTGATAAAATCATTGGGCCCCAAAAAAGTATTCCAAAATCAATGAACATTAAGGATGAGTTGTAAACCACCCATATTAGGATTTTATGATTCTCATTATCAAGTATCAGACCATGATTTGTCTTGTATTTATGGAGATCTAAGAAAAGGTGAAAAACACTCACATGATGGTATCAATGTCAAGATCTAGAGAGAAGAAGAAAGGGTAAAGACAACTTGAGTACCTATCATTGTGCATTCAACATGATGAATGAAATATTGATCAGATTTTGGATAAAGTAAATATCTTGATCCCTATATTTGGCCATCAAAAAGATCCAAAAAGAGAAGAAAAGGGCTTAATCCCACTGGTTTGTAGATAAGGGGGGAAGATGGGGGTAAATATATAATTAAGGGAAAACTGGAAATTTACATAGAATTTTTGCCTGTGTAGGGTTTTTCTACACGTTTTTCAAACTATGTTGAACTTTTGTGAGCCTATTCAGTCCAAAAAAATCATTCGCGTGGTTTTATCAAATTTTGTGCAAGCCAAGCCTAGGTACCTAGGAAAATGGGTTGTTCACATGGTTAGGCAACATAGATGTGAAAAAAAAATTCTAGCTGGCTCTATCCAGAAAACCATAATCCGAACGGTTTACTATAAACCATGCACCAATCTATATTTCCCTAAAAGTATGGGTTTTGGGCATCAAACAAGCCCCAAACACCCGTAGAACCATTATTAACTCTTTAGGCATCCATATTAGGTTCAAATTAGAGATTTTGACTGAAAATTAATGGATCCATACCTGAGTGAAAAACTAGGTTCTTACAATCTTCCAACCATAAATGAACTAACCCCCAAAGTTATCTATCCATGGGTAAAGAAACCTTGTATAAGAAAAACACTCACCATTGGGCATTTATATCATCTTCCCTCTCCTATGTCTCCTCCTGTACATTCATGTGCTACCATTAAACCTGTAGGAGAGGGACATACATTCTTTATCAAGACATCGTACTTAGGTCAACAATGTGTAATGGGTATTACTCAAAGGTGTCATCAGCATCTAACTCAACTTTCTTAGGATCAATGGTATGAGATGAGTTATCATGATATTGGTGAAGCTGTGAGACATGAAAGTCATTGTGCAAGGAATGGTACCTCTATGGCAGTAGAAACCAATAAGATACTAGGCCTACTATATCTATAATTTCAAATGGCCTGACATAATGAGGTGACAACATTTACTTCATTATTAAATATATATTCCCTGACATGGCGATACTCAAAGAAAAACAGGACCCCCAACCTCAGACTCATGAAGTCATAGATGGCAATCAGAATTAGATTTCCATCTAGACTAAGTAGTAGTAATGCGATTCCAGATTAGTTGAACATGATTAAAAGTATACTGAATGAGATAAGGACCTAGTTGTGATACATCACATAACTCTAGATAGATTATGGGTGAATGGCATGGACTACGATATAAGGTCCCAAAAGGATAAAACTCAATTGTCTTTTGAAAATTGTTATTATAAAGGAACATAATGAGAGAGATATTATTCTTCCAAGAACCACTGAAATAAAGAACACATGCAAAGAGAATATCCTCTAGAACATGTATTGATCGTTCCAATTTTTCATTGGTATGAGGGAGAAATGTTAGGTGTAGAATAACTTGAGTCCTCAAATATTTCTGCACGCCTTTCCAAAATTCGAAAGTGAAATGATCATCCCTATCAGAAATGATAATACATGGAACACCATGTAGTTTTATGATCTCACGGACATATAGTCTTCCCAATTCATCAACTAAGAATGTATCCCACATAGTAATGTAGTGGGATGATTTTGTTAGTCCGTCAATGACTACCTAGATAGCATCACCGCCCTTCAGAAATCAGCGGAATCCTATTACAAAATCCATATAAACTCCTTCCCATTTTAATTCTGGGACAAGAAGAATAAATAACAATATTGTAGGTCTCTGGTGCTCTACGTTCATCTACTGACAGGTGGTAGACATAGTGATGAAGCCTGCAATCCTACAATTCATTCCAAGAAACCAATAAATCCATCACATATCTCGATACATCTTCGAGAATCCTAGATGAACATCACAATGAGAAGCATAGGATCCTTTCCTAAACTCCTCTATCATATTTGCAGGATCCCAGATATGTCTACATAGAAATAGGATGTCATATTAGTCCACAGACAAATCCGGAGGTGGGTTATCTTCTGATATACTCTCACAGAGAACCATTCCTTCATGATTTTGAAGTTACAAACACTTCACCTTATTAAAGAAGGAATAGGAAAAAGTTAAATATAAGATTTAATATTTATTGTGACTGTCATGAAACTCTAGATGAATTTTATAAAAGAGGGCCAATAACATACATTCATCACTGGCTTCTTGTATGGAATGTGTTTGAATTTTATGACTTATTGCATTCACGACCACATTTCCATTTCCAGTAATATAAGGAATCTAAAAATCAAAGGATTATAGATATTCAACCTATATATGATGTCTTAGGATCAAGTCACTATGATAAAAGATATACTTGAGGCTTTTTAGAACTATATACATTGTAATGTTTTCACCCAATTGATGATGACTCCAGCAACGTAAGGCATGGATAACAAATAATAGATCAAGTTCATGCATCGGGTAATTTATCTCGAGAGTCCTTAAAATCAGAGATCCATATGTAAATATTTTTTCCTCCTATATCAACACTACTCTTCAGAAATGTCTAATGCATCATAGAAGATGAAAAAACCTTTTTTAGGTTCTGGAAGAATCAAAATCGGTGCCATGAAAATCCGACATTTCAAATACTGAAAGGATTTTTTCATGTTTCTTACCACATGAACATAACACCCTTCTTTGTAAGTATAGTAAGAGGGGAAGAAAGATGAAATAATTTCATTATGAAATTTCTGTAATATCGATCGATCCCTAAGAAACTCTTGATATCAATCAGATTCTTGAGTTTCTCCTAGGAAACTACAACACTAACCTTTTCAGGGCCAAAAAATACTCCTGATATTGATATAATATGACCCAATAAGTGGACCATGTAAATCCAAAAGTTACACATAGAAATATTGGATTAATGATGATGCTAGCTCAGTGTACTCAACATGATCTCAAAATGTTCGACATGGTCATTATGAGTGTAAGAATACACAAAGATTTCATCCACAAAGACCATGACAAAAGAGTCCAAAGAGACATTGAAAACCCAATTCATCAAAGACATGAAAATGGAAAGTGTGATGTTACAACACAAAGGAATAACAAGATACTCGTATAGACCATACCAGGTATAGAAATCTATACACGGTATGTCTGATGGCCTGACCCATACCTAACGAAAACCGGATCTAAGGACGATCTTACAGAATACATTTTATCCTGGGAGCTGGTCAAAGATATCATCTATTCAAAGAAGTGGATACCAGTTCTTGACCATTATTTGATCCAACCTTATGTAATCAATGCACTAATTTAGAGTTCCTTCCAAAATTTTAGAAAAAAAAACATCGGTAAACCCCAAGATGTTGTTGTGGACATATAATATCTTTGGCCTCTTGGTCCACTATCTTCCACTTGAGCTCTTGAAGCTTAGTAGGAACCATTTTATATATAAAGGAATAGAAACTAGAGCTTCTAATGGGATAATCTCTATTATAAACACTACCTCCCTATTCGAAGGTAATCCAAAAAATTCATTGGGAAAGATTTTCCTGAAACAGTCAACAACATGAGGGGAAATAGTTTGAAGAAAACTATGACCCTTCCTAAAATTATTTTCAATGAGGGAAGTTACTTTACCCTCACTATGATGCTTCGATACAGCTCTCCCAACTGAGACATCCAACTCACCATTGAAATGATAATTGCTTCCTTGTTGTGATGTAAAATAGACCCTACAACGATATCAGTCTACAAAGGACTGATAGTGAAGTAACTAGTCTATATCGAGAATGACATCACAAACCATCATCCCAAGAACAAAGAGATTCCACAAGAAAGGGTAACTACCAACCTCAAGGGGACAGTCCATGCACTAGTGTATTCCATCATTCTGTAATCTCAATGGTGTGCCGAGGGTCCTTAAACCATAGTGATACTGAATCTCTAGTAAGAGACATTACACAATATTTACATAAAGGAAATTTTTTAAAGAACCTATATCAAAAAATGTATAGAACAAAGTGGAGGGTATTAGAATAGTATCATTTACAATAGATGGTCATGTAGTCAGATCCTCGTGTATCGACCATAAAGCATTCAACTGACCTAACTGATGAACCTGTTCAATAGATGGACTACCACGATCAGGATTTCACTACAGACACTGCTGGGGATTAGGGGTCAGACTACCATGACAACTACCTTTTCTTTAGTAAGATATTCTAGGGATATTACAACTGCCATCCTGACATGATACAAAGGAACTCACTCCTGTAGGTGGAGCGTATTTTAATCCTTTTCCACATGAAGAATGAGTAAAGGTCTTGTAGAAATCCTGAAGATGAAACATAAATACATAAGAATGAAACTATATAGGGTCTCTCTCACATTTTGGTATCCTATGCCCTTTTTTCCACACAGATGACACACCGAAGAGCTATTAAACAAGATAATGTGGATGACATTTCCCGGACAAAAAACCTCAAAGGAACATTTCCTGCCTCTAGAATAACTAGAGGTATGATACAAAACGGATCCATTAAACCCAGTACTTTTCCATCCCTCAGGTTACATTTAGTGATATGGGTCGAATAAGATATTATAGAAAATGTAGGAAGGAGGAATACATTCACCTTAGTTCATATCGCATAACGAAGGCCATCCTCAAAATTTCTAGCATGAGTGTGCTCATCAATTTCTAGAAGTAGTGTAATGTGCTATAAAATTATTCAAATGTGCTGAATATTCGATGACTGACATATAACCTTAATCTAGATGCATGAACTCTCTAGCTCTATCACCTCTAAATTCATGAGAAAGAACTTATCATTCAAGGCAGTCTGGAAATTAACCCATAACATTCTCTAATGATGATTAGAATAGGAAACCATATCCCACTTATGCTTGGATAAATCCAAAGCATGTAATTAGAAAGATTGAATCTCCCCTCCTAAGGAATTTCCAAAATATCAATGATTTATTTCATGGAATTTATCCCAAACTCATCATCCTGAGAATATTCATCCCCTAAAAAAGTAGGAGGATGATGCCACTAGAACTCACGGGTCAGATCACCCATCGTAGGTCCAACCCTAGAGCACCAAGAATTGAAAGAATCAGACATAGTAAACTATCACAGACACGGGAATCAGTTCCTGGATCATATATAGAATGAGGTTACTAAAGAGACACTCATAGAGGTGTGACTAGTAGCTTAGGACCCACCATGTCTGGAGCATGGTTGTCACCACCCTCATGTTGAACAACACAAGGACAACATGTTATCATTTTATAACAAATCCAATGAACACACCTCAGAACATGCATAGAATCATAAAATGACATATCTTGTGGGAAATAAATATATGAAAACACACTACCCAAGGCATACTACCCCAAACTACATTCTTAGATGACTAGGAATCAGTAAGTTCTCGAGTATATGTTTCATTTAATTTCATAGTTAATATATTTGCTCACTCCATTACTGTTAATAGACATGAAAAGAAAGGATAAGGATGTGAAACCAATTAATTTTTGATTTATGGATTCAATATATAATGGATATCCCTTTATGATGAACCAGTTCCCATACACCTATCACTAGATTTGACTTCAAATTACTTATATAATAATAGCTTGACATGGTAAATTAATCATGCCAGCCCATGAGGTCCCATACACCTCATGAATTTAGACAAAAATCACTCAATTACAGCCAATTTAATACAAGTACAAGTAAACTATCACAATATCAATCAACAATAACATGAATTTAAAGCAATAAAAAGTAGTAAAATGAACCTATATGGCATGTAAATATGCATGACATGTGAACTCTAGGTTCCTATAATGATGCTGGTAACGATGTTCATTTCCCTCATATCATCAGGCTAGGAATGAAATAAATTATCAACCAGAGTAATAATAAACAACACCACACAATATGTGTGTCATCTAATGGTGAAATAATATCAACTGTAATAATAAAAATAAGAACACCAATTATGATTTTGGAAAATTGACTTTTACCCCTAAGATGGGTTTGTGATTCCAAAGCACAGCTTGTGACCAAGTCCTATTAATTTTTTTTCTCCAATATATTGTCTCAAAAATTTAAATAATGAAAAGAAACCTCTTTCGATACCACCTTGTGAAGTCCCAGACCAGGATTCAACTTAAAAGGTGCCCTAAGGCCAGTGGGTCAAATGGCCTCAAGCGCATCTCCCAAAATTCCAGAGACTACCAACATGTTGTGAAGGGACTAGGGTGTGTCTGTGGGGATACTACCTCTTCATTACCAGAGTATTGAAAAATGGAATGATATAAATATAATTAAATAGTTTAATCAATAAAAATTTATAGTGGAAGAAAACTAAAACACTAGATAAATGAGAATAATAATAACAGTATCAACTGATTCAATGATGTTGTACTGACATGTCACCAGAAAACTAGAAAAAAAGGTTACAAGACAAGATGAAAAAAATGGTTCACAATGTAAAAGAAAAAAATACTACATCATGCATCCTTAGATCCGACAAACTCATATGCTATCATGCTCTGCCTACAATAGTAAGCAATCATGTTTTTTTAAGCTGTATGATTAACTTCTTCAACACATGCTGTAACACCCCCGGTAAATAAAGAGTATAAAATTTTCACATTTATCCATATTTGTGAATAAATTATTAATATAAATCTAAAGGGGACGCTATGCTCGATGGCTTACCCAACAAGCCGCAACATGTTTTTTGGGAATCTTACGTTGCACTCTAATAATAAAATAATATTATTTTAAATGGTAGTTAATGACTAGCTGTTGTGATGGCGGGAATGAATAAAACAAACTAAAAAATGATTATATATGTTTTTCAAATATTTTTACTTTTTACAATAAATGTTAGAGGATTAAAAATGTGAATGAATCCAATTTTATGCGTAAACATTTTAATAATCTTTAAAAGGTCGATTAACCGCCTTTTGATGGAGAACCTCTTTTAAATCCACTTTTTGATAATTTTAGGTGTTATATTTGACAAAATAAAATTCTTCTTTAGAATAGGGACATCAAATTTACTTTGTGTAAATTTTTGGTATTTTTCCGATAAATTACATTTTTTAATGAATAGTGAAAATGTTGTATTTTAATTCAAAACCTATTTTTAATCTAATTTATTTATATGATTAGATTATCTTTTAAATTTGTTTTAAAGTGAAATTAGAATATATTTTTACCATTAAATCCAATGGTGGTCATTGGAATTAATTTCACTTTGAAATTGGACTTAAACTAGTGTTAATCTTTTAATAGATATTGTTTCTTAAAAACACGCTATTTGTTTCGACAGCGGGAATTAATTATTAAATTAATTAATGCAACTTATATGTTTTGAATTTTGTAAAATAAAAATCATTTTTGAACTCGGAATATCAAATATAGCCTAGGGTGAATTTTTGGTAATTTTCTGAAAAACTTCAATTTTTGATGAATAGTGAAACCACTAAGTGGTACTTATAAAAACTGATTTTTCGTTTAAATAAAATTTTTCCACCTTTTTGTTTTGAATTTCAAAAATCTAAAATATATGGTCGTCATTAAGAAGTAAAATTTGGTTCCATGGGATTAAAATAATTTTTTGGTGAATAGTAACTTATTATGTTTTTAATCGCGATTAGAGGTAATTAGTGTAGTTTAAGTTAAAAATAATGTTTTAATAATATGAAATGACCAAGAAACATTTCCTACCCTCATTGTATGATTCATGTACGACCAAGACAATCCATGGGTCAACTTGGGGACTCCATTGAGCCACTTTGGTTGGAAAATGACATAAATACCTTTTTATTTAATGTTAAAATTAAAATGACAAAAACATTAGTTGTTTTACTAAAACATTTTTTAAATGGGTTTATACAAGTCATAATTTTTAATATAAATAGTAATTGGAAAGATAAAAATATTTCCTACATCATAGTATTTTTTTTATAATTTTTAGACATTAAATAAATTGAATTATTTATGACATCATGATGATGCAGCGATGACCTCATTATTTAACAATTTAAATAAAATGGAAAGATAATGTAAAATATAAGACCTAAACATGTTAAAAACCTATTGGATGGGTGTATTTCGAACCCTTATCACTTTATCCTCGAAACACATCAATGTGGGACCATTAGAATCTGAAACCCATTCTAAAATAAAGTAACATTTCATTACTTTCCAAGAGTGCCCCTCCTCTCCTCTTATAAAAGGCCCCCACCTCTACCTGCTTACCCACACTTACAAAGCCTTTGGATCGGCAAAAACCTTCCCATTTTGTCTCTCCACATCTCTCTCTAACTCTTAGAAGCCTCACTTTGGTCAGAAGTCTTACCAAGGAAGCCTTTGAGCTCAAACCAAAGGGAGTTACCCGATTTTAAGGTAATGACTTCACTTGAGTCCTTTTGTGTTATTTTGCTTCTCCACCCCCCTAAACTCTTTTTATTCCATTATTTTGTAACCACACAAGTATCTTCAATATACTAGGATGTTTTTATATTATGTATTTGAGCTACACTTACACACACCTTCGTCAAATGGTTAAAGAACATACTGTTTCTGTGGATGGTGAATTACAGCCCCACAAAACGATGATTGTTCAATCATCTCTTAACACCTTTAATGGTGGCCATTATGATGTCACTAAATTTCTATATTAAATATAATATTTTTAAGTTTTCCTTAAGCCTCTGTATTTTTCATTTATGGCATAAATTTATGGCTTCCATTATGGGTAAACGTGATATCTTCATTTTAGGAAGTGCAGACTACCGCCTCCTCAAAGTGATTTGATTCGTTAATACCATATGTGGTACGTATAAAGGATATATTTAATGATATTATATATGATACCATACTATAATTAAAATACTATTACGTATCATTATGTTTTAATTCTATTAAATATGAAATATAAATGGAAGTAGCGTTCATGCTTACATACGGCTTACCGTCTCCATGAACGGTGCATTTCATTTCATAAATCTAAATGTTATGTAATATTATAAATGCAAGAATATACTGGATATATATGATATATATGATATCTACATCATGAATAAAATTCTGGATATAATGGATATTTTACCACATGAACAACTTGTAATTATAAAGAGTTTATTTTTTTGACTCAAGTACCAATGATCGTTAAAACGACCATTATTAACTTAAATAATAACATAGTGTTCATGACATGGTAATAAGTGATATAAAAGGAATAATGAACTTGAAAAAGGCTCTTAAGGAAGTAGAAATTAACTCATGTTTATTATTCAGGAGATTAAAGAACAATCGAGTCAAGTCGGACCCTAGGTAAGGGATCCTACTCCTCTCTTTCTTTTTAAGTGCAGTATTTTATGTAATTCCTTTTAAGATCATATTTCTTATGATTTGGATGTTATTTTATATTAATCCTACTGTAATTCTTATGTTCATATAATTAGAGACCCTATTTTCTCTCATCAATCCATTTTCGATGTTTTGAGTGGCGCCGTTAGGCTGCCGAATTTTCGTAAGAGAGCTAACCTCTCTCTTTCTTTTTAAGTACTCTCCTTTATGTTACTTCTTTTAAGCTCCACATTGTTATGATGGGGGATGTTCTTTTATATTCCTATTTCTATACATTTTATTTTAATATTATGAGATACCCTATTTTATCTCATCAATCCATTTTTGGATGTTTTAAGTGGCGCCGTTAGGCTGCGGAGTTTTGGTAAGGGATTTTTCAGCTAACTTTTATTCCTCTGGGATTTATGCTACATTTTCCAAAATATCCTTTGAGTGGTGTATGTACTGATAATTATTTTACTCATTGTGTAATATAATTTCCTTTATAGTATTTACATCAATGTTGTATTGTCTTTCTTTCACGGGGTGTATGTTTTGAAAGTTACCCAAGTCGGTAAGGGAACCTTTCACCCTCCTCTTTTTAAAAGACTTATTTTATTATGTCTTTTAATTCACATACTATTATGTTGGGATATGTTCTTCTATATCCTTATTCATGTAAATTTTATGTCCAAGTGATGATATACCGTTTTTATCTCTCATCAACTCTTTTTCTGAATTTTGAAGTGACGCTGTTTGGCTGTCAAATTTTTGCAAGGGAACTTCTTAACCCAATTTTGATTCTTTGAGATAAACTTGTACTGCTTGAATATGTCATACTATGAATATGTGTGAGTGTCCTCTGATTGTTTTACACTTAATATCCACTTGTATTTGGTGTATTCGTTTGCCACACATAATTATGTAATTGATTTATCCTTAATCCAAGGATACCGTCTTTGTATGGGACTTCGTCTCAATCTCCATTAATTGAGGCATATTTTGTTTTATACAAAACCTTATTTTATACGGTGTATAAACCCATTTGAAATTTAGGTTTATCCAAAAGTAATCTTCTTTATATGAATCGTTTTACTAAACGACAAAAGGGAATGTTTTTGTCGTACGTATGCGGCGACAATGACTTCTCCGCCGCCGTGACCATTATTTGAGTTTCGGCTTCCTCAACAAGCCATAAATTTTTTTTAAATAAAAATAAATACCATGTTTTACTTTTCTTTTATTTTGGTATTGAAATTGATTTTCATAATGTTTTTATATCAATGTGTTGTATTGATATCTTGTGATTGAAAAGTGGAAATGTTATGTTTCCTTTATGCATGTTTTATGGGATACGATTATGTTATGGTTATTGGGAATTATTATGAAGACGGGTGGTTCCTTGAAAAACTAATTGTGGGTGAGCCCGATATAGCTCTCCAATGCATTGGGTAACGCGAAGGATTGAAACGTTAAGGTTTCTCCGAAGAGATTTAGGGAATATACTATGGTGGGTATTCCAAACGTAACCAAGAGGGTTACTCCCTACGTAAGAATTTTATGAATGACTCAAGTTACCTTTTAGGTCTTATGATTTCTATGATTTATTAAGTATTTTATATGCCTATGTTTTATGGGTAAAGTATGATTTCATTCTTATGTATATATGAACTCATGTTTTCTTTCCATATTTTTATAACCCTTACTGAGATTTTTATTCTCATCCCAAGTTTTTTTTGAAATGCTTTTCACAGGTCAAGGGAAAGGTACATGATATTATGATAGTTTCATGGAAGTGTCAATAAAGAATCCATGCTTTTTTTTAAAAATGTTTCCGTTGATGGGAAAGATGAATACTATCTTTTATGTAACAAATTTTTTTAAATGTGGAATGTAATGCAATTTTTATGATATTATTCTCTAAAACTCTAAACCTAAAAAGATCCACAATGTGTAATCTTGTAATAACTCAAGATTACGTAAGGTTTAAGGCTGGGGCCTTATAGTTGGTATCAAAGGTCGGTTTAGATAACTTTAGAGGTTAGGGTATTCTTTAAGCATAAGTGACATTACTATAATGGTTTGGATTTCAGAAAGAGTCCTAGTTTTAGATAAATTGAATGAGTGAATATATATTAGTGTTTATCTTCCTCATTGGTGCATGATGGTTTTGTTGATATACTCAAACTGACCTTTTTGGTTTTAGTAAATGGTTGGATCTAGCTGGCACCAAAGTAAAAGTGGATGTGAAGGAAACTGTGACAAGTTTTTGAGTAAGCAAGTGAATGATATGGGAGCTGCAATAAGAACTCTTGTGTTTATCATCAACCAACTATCTGGAGTCATGATTGACCACCTAAACCTTGGTGATTTCTCTAAGGCATCATATATGTGAGAAACAAATCCCTACGGAACTACAGGTAATAATCATAAAGGTAAGTGTGTTCAAAAACCTATGTGTCAAAGATGTGGAAAGAAACACCTAGGAAAATGTTTCAAAGGGACAGAAATATGCTATAGATGTGGAAATGAAGGTCATAAAGCAAGAACCTTCCATGGAAAAAGGAAGCATCCAGTTTACTCAAGGAAAGGGAAAGAAGTTCTTTCCGAGGGATCAATTGAATGTTTTAAATGTGGTGTGCATGGTCATTATGCAAACACATGTCCTATTAAGAAGTTTCATGAATGGGATCACCAAGATCGTACAAATATTCGTTTACCAATACCAAATGCCATTCCGATTGAGGATGAAGAAACTAACAATGACCAATTAAAGGTATGGATTATTTCATAACTTTTTTTCCTATTTAGGAATCTTAGGATATGATTCATAATTTTGTTTGTAGGAAAGAAGTATTTCATAATAATATGGAAAGGAATGGTTAATGGATCATGAAGAATGTTGAATGAGTAAGAAGTCAACATATAAGGGCTAAAAGAGTTGTGGTGAAATTATTAAGAGTATTAAGTCTCTTTTGAGGATGGGGTTACATTAGAAGACTTTTTATAGTATGTGTAACCCGGATGTTTAATATATGAAAATTTTATTCAAGGAATAGTTATCTGTTCTTTTGTGGACGTAGTTATAAAAAACCATTTGGGTTTATATGATCCTTACTTTTGAGGTAATTATGGTTTAATATATGTTATGATAGAAGTGAAAGGCATGAGATAAAATTGAGGTTAAATTATGTTATGGTTATTTTTTATGATTTTATCTCTTTTTGGGGAATGATTTGAGAATTTTATATTTTTGGAAAAAGGACAACACGCAGACCATGTGACAACCCGTCGCACCAGACAAAGCTGTGGGAATCGAACCCACAACCAAAGTGCAACTGGTATTTATCACCTACCACTGGACTATGTGAAGTCCCTGGTTAGTATTACTTATTATTTTTAGTTAGGTGACTTTATGAATTAAGAGTAAGTTGATTTTGCGTTATCTATGGAAATTTATTAACCTATCATGAAGGATATATGATTAGGTTAATTACTTTTCAATACGAGACATTAAGAGAAACTGATGTTGTTTGGAGATAAATGTTACAATTTAACTTGGGAGACTATGTGACTAAATACTTCAAATATTTGGGTTTCAATCTTAGTTTGGTTTACATTGAAGAATTTTATGGAAAAATTCTATATCGAATGGTCCTCGTTGAACTCTGGGTTTTGTTGGACAAATTTTGGAGATTAAGAATAGATTTTCTTTTTATAAAGGGTTATCCTTTTCTAGATTATGTGATCTTGTACTAAACTTTTTGGTTTTGGTTTTGGATAAGGTCTAAAGATATGGGAAGTATATTGTTCTCTTTTGTGGATTAGGTGATTCTCTAGAAGTTTATTATAGTAGTCTTAATGTGAACAAGTCTTCCTAAATTCTCGTCTTTTGGGAAAAGTATGAGTCTGTGTAAGAAATCTAGTAAAAGTTGAATGTCAACATGACAAGTAAGTATGTTTCCTTAAGATCAAAAATAAATTCCTCAATGAAGAGTAACTTAAAACAAAATTGTTGTCTGTTAACTTTTCGTACTGGGGAATCGATTACCATTTAACCCATCACAAGTTCATGATTTTCTTATGGTTAACTTTCTCCTAGACATGTTTACTATCAATCTCCATCAGAACATGACCCTTTGTTTTTTTCCTCCATGTCCATATTTTCATACTTGGAATCCTAGTATGGGTTAACTTGGGTGACCTTTGTACTTATCTTTCTTTATTTTAAAGTGATTGTTTTACTGACTCTTGTTCCGATGTGGGATTTTCAATGAAGTTTCCAAGCCCAATTTTAAAATTGTGAGGACGCAATTCCCAAAAGGGGGGAAGGATGTAACACCCCATGTAAATAATGAGTATGAAATTTTCACATTTATCCATATTAGTGAATAAATTATTAATATAACTCTAAATGGGACACTATGCTCAAAGGCGTACCCAACACGCAACAACAAGTTTTTTGGGAATCTTACGTTGCACTCTAATAATAAAATAATATTATTTTAAATGGTAGTTAATGCCTAGATGTTGTGATGGCGGGAATGAATAGAACTAAATAAAAAATGATTATATATGTTTTTCAAATAATTTTACTTTTTACAATAAATTCTAGAGGATTAAAAATGCGAATGAATCCAATTTTAAGCGTAAACATTCAAATATTCTTTAAAAGGTCGGTTAACCGCCTTTTGATGGAGAAACTCTTTTAAATCCACTTTTTGATAATTTTATGTGTTATATTTGAAAAAATGAAATTCTTCTTTTGAATCGGGACATCAAAATTTACTTTATGTAAATTTTTGGTATTTTTCCGATAAAGTACATTTTTTAATGAATAGTGAAAAATGTTGTATTTTATTTCAAAACCACTTTTTAATCTAATTTATTTATATGATTAGATTATATTTTAAATTGTTTTTAAAATTAAATTAGAATATATTTTTACCATTAAATCCAATGGTGGTCATTGGAATTAATTTCACTTTGAAATTGGACTTAAACTAGTGTCAATCTTTTAATAGATATTGTTTCTTAAAAACATGCTATTTGTTTTGACAGCGGAAATTAATTATTAAATTAATTAATTCAACTTATATGTTTTGAATTTTGTAAAATAGACATCATTTTTGATCTCAGAATATCAAATATAGCCTAGGGTAAATTTTTGGTATTTTTCTGAAAATCTTCAATTTTTGATGAATGGTGAAACCACTAAGTGGTACTTATAAAAACTGATTTTCCATTTAAATGAATTTTTTCCACCTTTTTGTTTTGAATTTAAAAAATCCTAAATAAATGGTTTTCATTAAGAAGTAAAATGTAGTTAAATGGGATTAAAGTAATTTTTTGGTGAATAGTAACTTATTAAGTTTTTAATCGCGATTAGAGGTAATTAGTGTAGTTTAAGGTAAAAATAATGTTTTAATAACATGAAATGACCAAGACACATGTCCTACCATCATTTGATGAGTCATGGCCGACCAATACAATCCATGGGTCAACTTGGGGACCCCATGGAGCCACTTTGGTTGTAAAATGACATAAATACCTTTTTATTTAATGTTAAAATTAAAATGGCACAAACATGAGTTGTTTTACTAAAAAAAATTTTAAATGGGGTTATAAAAGTCATATTTTTGACTATAAATAGTCATTGGAAAGCTAAAAAAATTTCATACATCATAGTATTTCTTTTATAATTTTTAGACATTAAATAAATTAAATTATTAATGACATCATGATGATGCAGCGATGACCTCATTATTTAACGATTTAAATAAAATGGAAATATAATGTAAAATCTAAGACCTACACATGTCCAAAACCTATTGTATGGGTGTATTTAGAACCCTTATCACCTTATACTCGAAATAAATCAATGTGAGACCATTAAAATCAGAATCCCATTCTAAAATAAAGTATCATTTCTTTACTTTCCAAGAGTGTCCCTCCTCTCCTCTTATAAATGGCCCCCACCTCTACCTCCTTACCCACACTTCCAAAGCCTTCGGCTCAGCCAAACCCTACCCATTTTGTCTCTCCAGATCTCTCTATAACTCTTAGAAGCCTCACTTTGGTTATAAGTCTTCCCAAGTAAGCCTTTGAGATCAAACCAAAGGGATTTACCCGATTTTAAGGTAATGTCTTCACTTGAGTCCTTTTGTTTTATTTTTCTTCTCCACCCCCTAAACTCTTTTTATTAAATTATTTTGTAAAAACACCATTATATTCAATATACTAGGATGTTGTTATATTAACGATTCGAGATACACTTACACACACCTTCATCTAATGGTTAAAGAACATACTGTTTCTGTGGATGGTGAATTACTGCCTCACGAAACGATGATTGTTCAATCTTCTCTTAACACCATTCATGGGGGCCATTATGATGTCACTACATTTATATATGATATATAATATGTTTATGTTTTCCTTATGCTTCTGTATTTTTCATTTATGGAATACCTTTATGGATTCCATTAGGGGTATACGTGATATCTTCATTTTAGGAAGTGCGGACTACCGCCCCCTCAAAGTGATTTGATTCGTTAATACCATATGTGGTATGTATAAAGGATATATTTATTGATATTATATATGATACCATAAAGGAATTAAAACACTATTACGTATCATTATGTTTTAATTCCATTAAATATGAAATAGAAATGGAAGTAGCATTCATGCGTACGTACGGCTTACTGTCTCCATGAACGGTGCATTTCATTTCTTAAATCTTAATGTTATGTAATATTATAAATTCATGAATATACTGGATATATATGATATATATGATATATACATCATGAGTAAAATTCTGGATATAATGGATATTTTACCACATGAACAACATGTAATTATAAAGAGTTTATTTTTTTGACTCATGTACCAATGATCGTTAAAACGACCATTATTAACTTAAATAATAAGATAGTGTTCATGACATGGTAATAAGTGATATAAAAGGAATAATGAACTTGAAAAAGGTTCTTATGGAAGTATAAATTAACACAAGTTTATTATTCATGAGATTAAAGAACGATCGAGTCAAGTCGGACACAAGGTAAGGGATCCTACTCCTCTCTTTCTTTTTAAGTGCACTATTTTATGTCATTCCTTTTAAGATCATCTTTCTTATGATTTTGATGTTATTTTATATTAATCCAACCGTAATTATTTTTTTCATATGATGAGAGACCCTATTATCTATCATCAATCCATTTTGGATGTTTTGAGTGGCGCTGTTAGGCTACCGAATTTTCGTAAGAGACCTAACCTATCTCTTTATTTTTAAGTACTTTCCTTTATGTTACATCTTTTAAGATCCTATTTGTTATGATGGAGGATGTTCTTTTATATTCCTCTTGATATATATTTTATTGTATTATGATGAGAGACCCTATTTTATCTCATTAATCCATTTTTGGAAGTTTTAAGTGGCACTGTTAGGCTGCCGAGTTTTCGTAAGGGATTTTTCATCTCACTTTTATTCCTGTGGGATTTATGCTACATTTGCAACAATTTCCTTTGAGAGGTGTATGTACTGCTCATTATTTTACTCATTGTGTAATATACTTTCATTTATGAGTATTTTCATCAATGTTGTATTTTCTTTCTTTCACGAGGTGTATGTTTCGAAAGTTACCCAAGTCGGTAAGGGAACCTTTAACCCTCCTATTTTTAAAAGACTTCTTTTGTTATTTCTTTTAATTCAAATACAATTATGTTTGGGTATGTTCTTATATATCCTTATTGATGTAAATTTTATGTCCAAGTGATGAGATACCGTTTTTATCTCTCTTCAACTCTTTTTCGGAATTTTGAAGTGACACCGTTAGGCTGTCGAATTTTTGCAAGGGAACTACTTAACCCAATTTTGATTCTTTGAAATAAACTTGTACTCCTTGAATATTTTATACTATGAATATGTGTGAATGTCCTCTGATTGTTTTACACTTAATATCCACTTATATTTTGTGTATTCATTTGTCACACATAATTATGTAATTGATTTATCCTTAATCCAAGGATACCATCTTTGTATGGGACTTCAACTCAATCTCCATTCATTGAGGCATATTTTGTTTTATAAACAACCTTCTTTTATACGGTGTATAAACCCCTTTGACTTTTACATTTATCCAAAAGGAATCTTCCTTATACGAAGCATTTTACTAAATGACAAAAGGGAATGTTTTTGTCGTACATATGCGGCGACAATGACTTCTCCGCCGCCGTGACCATTATTTGAGTTTCAACTTCCTCTACAAGCCATACCTTTTTTTAAAGAAAAATGAATACCATGTTTTGCTTTTCTTTTATTTTGGTATTGAAAATGGTTTTCATAATGTTTTTATATCAATGTGTTGTATTGATATCTTGTCATTGAAAATTGGAAATGTTATGTTTCCTTTATGCATATTTTATGTGATACGATTATGTTATGGTTATTGGGAATTATTATGAAGATGGGTGGTTCCGTGAAAAAAAAAGGGTGGGTGAGCCCGATATAGCTCTCTAATGCATTGGGTAACACGAAGGAGTGAAATGTTAATTTTTTTCAGAAGAGATTTAGGGAATATACTGTGGTGGGTATTCCAAACGTAACCAAGAGGGTCACTCCCTACGTAAGAATGTTATGAATGCCTCAAGTTACCTTTTATGTCTTATGATTTCAATGATTTCTTCAGGATTTGATATGCCTGTGTTTTATGGGTAATGTATGATTTCATTCTTATGTATATATGAACTCATGTTTCCTTTCCATATTTTTATAACCCTTACTGAGCTTTTCATGCTCACCCAAAGTTTTGTTTTGAAATGTTTTTCACAGGTCAAGGGAAAGGTACATGATATGATGATAGTGTCAAGGAAGTGTCAAGAAAGAATCCATGCTTTATTTTTAAAAATGTTTCCGTTGATGGGAAAAAATGAATACTATCTTTTATGTAACCACTTTGTTTAAATGTGGAATGTAATGCAAGTTTTATGATCTAATTCTTTAAAAATCTAAACCTAAAAAGATCCTAAATGTGTAATCTTGTAATAACACAATATTAAGTAAGGTTTAAGCTTGGGGCCTTATACATGCAACCATGTAATCTACTCTAGGTACCAAACAATGCTCGGAGAGGGTGTAAGATAAATCATAGTAGGACACCACCCACAGTGTCCTTAACATCTGGCCCATGAAATGAAATATAGAATTGTGCATTCTTGCATATATATATGTAATGAAAAATACAATAAAACTAAATACTCAAGTATCTGCTTCAGACCTCAGCTAGTATCTATGCATGTCACTAGTTCATTTTAATCTTGCGATTAAAATTTAATGTCAATACGTCACATGAGGAATAACCAACACTAATAAAATCTCATGATAGTATAAGTAATGAAGTTCCTAAGATGTATCAAGGAAACCTAACAAAGATATCCATTAATGGAGTTCCAGGGTAAAAAACAAGGTAATGTAGACCTCACAGAGAACTAACTCAGTCATATCTCAGTCTAGATAAGGGGGTAGAGTGTAATCCAATGAGATTAATCCAAGGCATTCTACAATAATGTGCCTATCGAGTTCAAGGTGATTGAAAATGTAGAGTGGGGATACACAAGGACAACAACCTATGGGGGTTTCACCAAGTCATCTACTAGTCAAATCTAGATCTATGGGTGGGTTTCTGAGGAATCCATTAATAATGTAATAGGCACCACAGTATCATACTGGGAATCTGAGGAATAGGCCAGAACCAGAGTCTTGGAGGGTATCAAAAAAAGAAAACCACATCATTGAATTAGAATGGGAATCTCGATTCCCAAGGTATTATCTTATTAGAATCCATGTCGTGCTTGAGTAAATCCATCCTTATTTGACATTGTAATCATGTAATCATTCATTAGGTTCAAGACTTGTGTTCTATTTGGATAGATAGGCCATGTAGCATTGAAATTATTTAACTTAGTCTTAATTATGAATTAATGAATATTTAATTATTTTGGTTCACTCCTCTGTTGTTAGTAAATATGGAAAGGGTTTCTAAATACATTCATCCTTTATTTAAAAACGTTTGATAATTGTATGTTTTATAATTATTATACATTCCATTTCACATTTCACATTTAATAATCAATTTGATGTACCTACATTAGGTTGGTCAAGTGGTGAGCATAAAAGGATGATGATAAAATGAAATTCTCATTAATAACAAGCCATTAATTATAAGAAGACTCACCTTTGAATAAGTTCAAACAAGGGAACACTTGAATGGTAGCTCATATGTGCCGAAACACTAAAACACAAATATGGAATAACCGTCAACATGGGGATGATTGTGTTTTGGGTGTAACCACTAACAACTAATCACATATTCGAAAAGAGAATAACCATATGATTTAAATAAGTATAACAATGACCTATGAATTTGAGAAAAAACCTCAGATAAAAAAGGTGGTCCACACCTAAATATTCAAAAATAAATGAACATTAGGGATGAGTTATAAACCACTCACATTAGGGTTTTATGACTATCCTCATCTTTTGTCGGTGCATGATTTTTCTTGGATCATAGTAGTAATAAGAAAAGGATAAAAAAACTCACAAGATGATATCTATGTCATGAAAAAGAGTGAAGAAGGAAAACTAAATGGCACTCGAGTACTTACCGTTGTGCATCCAACAAGTTGAATGGAAGCTCGATTGGGTTCCAGATGAAGGAGATCTCTTGATCCATATCATTTTCCATCAAAAAGCTCCAAAATAGTTGAAAAGTGATAAATCCCAGTAGAACTCAGATTAGGAAAGAAGTGGGCGGGTGGTAAACAAGAAATTAAGAATAAAACTATAAATTTACACTGAATTTTATCCTACAGACGATTTGTCCACACTATATTTTCATTAAGTGCGCAAATCACGTGAGGCAGTTCCACTAGAAAAAAATCATCCACATTGTTTGACCAAACAGTGTGTAATCCATGAACATGTACTTAATAAAAGTGGGCATTATCACTATTAGGCTGTATGGTCGTGTGCTAACCGGGAATGCTGGCTCTATCTGAAAAAAATTCAACACAGTTTTCCATACTGTGTGGAATTCCTACACATTTTACCCTAAACCGTGCACCAAGATAGTTTTCTCTAAAAAGATGGGGTCTGGTCACCGAACAAGCCCCAAACACCCACATAACCATTACATAATCATTATACATCCATATTAGTATCAAAGTAAATATTTATACTGAAAAATAAAGGATCCATTAATGAGTGAAAATCTAGGTTCATACATTATTGATGGAATTATGAGAAAATAAACTAGGCTCATTTTCTCAGTTTTGGAGATATGATGCACATTTTAAAATAAAATGACAATTATTTATTGAAAGACATAATTTTATTCATAACAATCACACCATGCATCAAATTATTCAAATTATAATTCCTATACATCTCAAATTCCTTTCATATTTTCTTCCAAATGTTTCAGAATAATTAGAATGTGATTTCTTAGTATTGAGTAAATCACTTTTCTTGTTTAATAAAATATCTTTTTAAATTAGAAAATAGAATTTTTACTCATACTTGTTACATTTTATGTAGAGTTAATTTCATACTAATTCATATATTAGACAAACAACTTTTTAATAATTTTTCTAAATTATCATGTTAATATGTGCATATTTTCATTTTTTTTAGTCAGTGACACTTTTTGAACTAAAATGACATTTCTAAACTGATAACGAGCACATTGATTAATAACATGAACATAATCTATCCTATTAGGGTTTATTTGAATCCTAAACATCAAAAATTAACTATGAATCATTTTCAAAATGTATCAAAACAATCCTGGTTTGTTTTTATGGTTTTGAGTAGGACAGTTTTCCTTTTAAAAGAAATTGAAATCAATTTTATATAAAAAGACACACTTAGATTCATAACAGTCACACCATAAATAGTACTGATTTCATGATGAATACTACACAAAAAATATTAAATATAGATAATTTTATAAATGAATCAAAAAAAGACAAATGTATTCTCTTGTTTTTAAGAATGTAACTATTCATTTTTACTAAAATGTTATTTTAATGTGGAAACACGCTCTTTGACTCATACATATTACATTGTGGGTTGTATTGATGTGAGAATAATTCCTAAAAATAAAAAATTATTTGTTAATTTATTTCCCAATTTATTAATAATATATGAGTATATTTTATCATTTTTCAATGAGTGGTACTTTTTGAACTAAAATATTGATTTTGAATTGAAAACATAAATATTGAGTCATACAATGCATATAGAATATCATGTTGAGGTGAGGATGATTAATGAAAAACATAAATTACTTATGGAATATTATTATAAAGTATAATAATAATCAGAATATTTTTAATTTGTTTGAGTATTTTTGTTTCCCTTTTTACTAAAATTGATGACACTTTTAAATAAAAAGATATACATGGAGTTATATCAGTAAAAACATCCATAAAATTTAGGTGAGTATTACTCATTCATTTCCTTAATGTCTTATAAATTGTTCTTCTATAGTATCAAAACAATTAGAATATTTTTTCTGAGTTTTGATTATGTCAGTTGACATTTCTACTAAAATTAATGTCAATTTTAAATAAAAGGAAGAACATGGAGTCAAATTGGTCACACTGGATGTTGGATTCAGTTTCATCTGATTCTTAAATTTACAAAATTACTGAAGGATAATTTTTTTATAGTATACAAATAATACCAATTTTTTTCTTAGTTTTGAGTGCATCATATTCCTTTTTTTACCAAATTGTCATTTTAAACTGGAAACACACACTTGGCCCATACAAATTAGATAATATATTGGATTGATGTGAGATAAATTATTACATGTCAAAAATTATTTGTGAATATATTTTCCACATTATCAATACTCGAAGTGTGGTTTCTTAGTTTTCAACGAGCAACACATTTTTAACAAAAATGTCATGTTTAAACTGATAATGGACACATTGAGTCATATCAAGCACATCATAAAACATAATAAATTGAGGCTAAATACTATACATTAAATATGACTTATGGATCACTTTTATAATTTATAAAAAGAATTGGAATATGTTTACTATATTTTGATTTTTGATTTTTTATTTTGTACTAAAATTAATGTCAATTTTTTGAAAATGGTACTCAGAGTCATACCAGTCACACCGTGTTTCAGATTGAGGTACGAATGATTCTATCATGTCTGCAAGTCAAAAAAATTATAGCTACTAATTTTACCATGATCTCTATTAACATTGATTATTCAATGGTCAACACTGCATATTGAGTCGTTGTTTTTAGATAAAACATTGTCATTATTGAGAGCTAGATGAGAAGAGTAAGCTCATTTGACTATTATATCACATTAATACACCACAATGGGAACATTTTATTCCTCTAATATTAATTATTTTAACAATGATAATGGTTTTTTATCTAATAACATCATCTCAATAGGCAGTAATGGATGTTCAGTAAGTAATGGAAATTAAAATAGAAATCATAGTAGTATTGGAATAAAGAATCATTTTATATATTTTAGGGCTTGTTACATATAGTTAAAAGAAAAAAATTACTTCCAAAATGATCTATGAAAATAATAATAATAAATACAAAAAATTATAATGAAATTAAAATTGTAACAATAGATAAAATGTTGTAAAAATAAATAAAATAAGTAGAAGGAATTCACTTTTTCATTATGGTTGTATACATTTTTGTTTAATTTTTTTATTGTAATTGTCTCAATTGTAGGATCTAATTCCAATCTCTCATGATCATGGGTATCTATGAACACAATATTCCACATATATAAGAAAATAATATTTATATGAGTAATACTAGAAATATTTTTTTTAAACATTATGAATAATAAATTAATTTTGTGGAAAATAATTTTACTCCATAAACATCAGTATTACATTTTTGGTTGAATAAAAAAAATAACGTAAAGGAATGGGATAAATTACTACACTGTTGGGGTGAAATGGATTTGAGGGAGAAGATGTTTATGGATGTATTGGTGCATAAAAAATTAATGTGTGAAAATCCACCGTAACTTAAACAAGAAAATACACCTATACAAGTAAAACATTATATGTGAGCACTAATAAAAAAATAAATTTCCCATAAATATACATTAATACTTTTAAAATTGACTTTTCCAGGCACACATCAAGATTACCATTTTGATTTAGTATATTCATCATTGTTTCAATTATTATAAATGTAGTACATAGAATTTTATGGAATGTGATAAGTGACACAATATAGGGATGAAATTTTTTTGAGGGAGAATAAGTCTATGAATTTTTCTTTGAAGAATGTAATGAAATATAGAAACAAATATCTAAAATAAATGAAATCTGGAAGAAATAATGATAATTAATTCAACGTCTCATAATATAATTTTTAGTAAATAGATAAATTATATCTTAACATTACCTTTACATATTCTCATATAGTTTAGTTCCTTATAGTTTATTCTTTTGTGGAATTGTTGACATAATAATTTGAATAAGACAAGTCTTCTTGAGTATTCAAACAATTAATTTAGATTATATTAATAAAATGTATGATTTATAATATTATGACGGAAGAACATAATATATTAAAATATACTTTTACCTTTTAAATTGAACACACTTTTAATTTTTCATGGTTTTACAGATTTGGTTCCTTTATCGAGAATCTAAATCCTCTCTGTCTTGTCCCATATAATGTAAAAGAAATTATCTATAAGGGTACTAACATGAATTGATTTTGATCTCCCAATGAAAGGGTAATCCTTGATTCTAATTCATTCAAAGATCAATGTTAGAAATAATATTAAGCCTCATTAGATCATATCCCAAAAATTTGTCAATGAATTTTTTCTATTTGAAACACTTCATATATCTCTTATGAATACGAAACTATGTTGCATAAAATAATCTAATTGTTAGTCATCAATGAGAATAATAATGATCAGAGTAGTATTAGAAACATAACAGATATGGGGGACGAGTCTCAATGAAACAAATTGAAATAATAACTGCTCAAAAGAATAAGATAATATGGATGACAATTTTACTTCATAATGTCCTAAAAATGGGTTAATACCTCAAATTTGTGGGAATTAAACCACTAGAACATGTTATTAACTCTTCTCATATTAAATGCATTATTTTGGGGGAATGCACTTTCTCTTATGCGATTCAATGCGTCTCAACATCGACATGTTATGCTATATGAATCTTTCGGGCTTCTATGAATTCAATATTTTTAGGAGATATATCACCTTTAATACATTCAATCAACTTTCTATGACTAGTCCATCATCTATTAAAATTATCCATCTATTCTTTCATAAATATTATAATCCAAATAAATCAAAATATAGGAAATTAATTTGTAATTAGAAACCCAAATAAGATAAAATTAGAATAATAATCTATCATTTAATCAACTAGAAGAATTAAAATGTATTAATAAAATATTTTTTGATATAAATATATATTACATATACATGGATGGTAGTATGTTATTCCTAGTCGTGGAACCAATACATTTAGACCTGAAATGAAAAATATCTAAAAATAAGTTTTAATAAATTTTTCGGCATATATAGATTTGATAACCTCTATTCAATTTTTTGAAACAAGTGAGGAATTATTACATTTAATAACAATAGAATATTAAATATTTGAAAACTTCTCAAAATTATAATTTCAATTAAAAATTGATAAGGAATGTAAAAATTAATCTTGTAAAAGAATATAGCGAAAAATGATAATGTTTTTAAACAAATAAAAATTTGTAGTTAATAAATTGATCTTAAGAAATATATCTAGAAATATTGAATACAAGAATTATTTTCTAGAAGAAGAGTATGATTTAAAATAAAATTTCATTTTTGGGCCATTAGGAGATCTATAATAATTTTGGGAACATATAATAATATTTCATACATAATATAATAAATAATTGAAATTATGGAATATATTGAGGTTTTATGTTAAATGGTATATGACCCAATATTTTTTTAAAATTTTTTCTAAGTGAGGAAAATCTTTCTAATTTTATTTAATTTTGTACATATAAATGTGTGTAATATATTTGTATGACATATTTGTATAATATATAGTTTAATAATATAATTGTATAACTTATTTATATAGAATATTTTAATATTATATATGAATATAATATTTTCATAATACATTGGTATACTGTATTTGTATAATATATTAGTATAATATATATTTGTACAGTATAAAATATATTTGTATTTTTATAATGTATATGTTTTCATAATTTGTTTTTACAATATATATATCTAGTTTATAAATATATTTTTATTTTTAAAATACACATGTGTGTCTACCTATTTATATATGTATAATATATAAGTATATAATATATAATATAAATTTATATTTCTAATATATATATATATATATATTAATATTTATACATATAAATATATTATTATTTATCATATTTAAACATGTAATGTGTTAAATCCATTCAATACAAATTTATAATAAAATATTCATATATATAAACACACACACACACCAATATATATATATATATACTACACACACAAACACACACACACACACACACATATATATATATTGATATTCATAAAAATAAATGTATTTATATACATGTGTGTGTGTCTGTGTGTGTATGTACATATAATTGTATTATAAATTCACCAATATATATATATATATATTGTTATATTAATACATGATAGGTTAGGTGGATATGCACCTCTATTTCATTCCATAGACCCTATGGTCGAGCTTAAGAGGAATAGAATTTCTTGTTTGGTGTTGCCTATGTGATGATGGGTGGTGGTGGTTTCCTATGCTTTCATAAACAAGCACTTGAGGGTGGATCTGGTCATGTGAATAAAGAGGTTACAATTTAGATTGAATTTCAACTAATTAAAACCATGAAAAATATTTATGGTTGGAGATATCATGAATCAAGACATAGTTACATTGGGGTGGGCAAGTTATATATAATCAACAAGAAGTGAGGGTGGGGAAATGCAAGGAATGACATTTTTATATAATTTCATCAAAACATCCCTAATAAATAGTGTTGACCACATGAATATGCTGATGGTAAAGAAATAACAATTAAAAAAATTAAATAGATCTCCCTATATAATTAATCAATGCGTGAAGAGGATGAGGAGAAAATAAGATATTATGCATTGATACTTAGAATTATTTGAGAGAATGTATAGATATTGAAAACCATGTAAAAATTCGTGGCTTGGATTTTTTTGACCCTTGAATCATTTGATACTTGGATTTGAGCCATCAATTGGTTCATGGATTTGAGCCTTGATTTGAGATTGGATACATATAGGAGGAACGTCGAAAGAGGGTGGCTTATGCCAAAAGCTCCAGTATCGTGAAGAGTTCGCTTCTAGTTAGGGTTACTTAAATTTATCAGAAGAATTTTCTTAGTGCTTCCATAAAAATATTCTTAACGATCCATTTTACCAGTGATAAATTATTTAGCGCTGTTATTGATTTCTTTTATTAGAATGAATAATGGCTAATTTTTATTAGGGCCTAAAAGAACTAATAAATTTTCCTTTAATTAGTGCTAAATAATTAAGTAATAAAAAAGGATTTATAAGCATTAATATAAATAAAATATTTTTTAAATATATATATATATATATATATTTAAGAAATAAATATAAATATAAATATAATAAATATATTCGTTTTTAAATATATTTTTTATAATTTTTTAATTACATATTTGTAATTATATAAATACTTTTAAAAAATAATATTTATATCATTGTATATATTAATTTGACTATATACATATTTTTAATAAATATATATAATAATAAATATAATAAATAATGTCATTATTGAAATAAATTTATTTGAATTCTATAACTATTTACATATAATTAAATAAAATCTTTTTTTCAAATTTTTTTTATTAATTTATAACTATAAATTTATAAATTTATAAAATAATAAATATTTATTTATAAATAAATTTTAAAAAATATATTTTTAATAATACTAATTAATATTTAATTATATGTGCATGCAAGTTAAAAATGAGTTATATTGAATAATTAAAATTTAGTACACATTAACAGTATTGATAAAATGGACTAGTTTTATTAATTAAATATAAGTTATTAAAAAATGGATATATATTGAAATAAATATGAATACATATTGACAATATTAAAACATAGTAAAAATATATATATTACGAAAATAATAAAAATTGATTTAATATCCAAAAAAACATTTGTTTGTGTGAGTTGTATATTAAAATTCATTTAGATCGTATATGTGAAATCAATATAACTCATGTTAGATATATTTTAAATTGAAAAATCAAAAGACATTCAATAATGTCCGTCACTCTATGCAATTAGTAAATATTTTTAATTCATATTAACTTGTAATTATAATCCATTATTCCCTATATATATTACTATTTAATATAAAAAATTAATGAGTTGTATTATATAAATAAAAACTATATAAATTCACATCTATCTATAAATTTAAGATATACTATTTATTAATATTATTAATAAATATTTTATTGATAAAATGCTTAATATTTTTCTAAATTTAAATATTTTTAATCTTTAATTGTTCAGTTTTCATTTTACATAAATATATATATTTAATATATACAAATTAAAAGTATTTATAATTTCTATATATTAAAATAAATTTATTCATTTATATCTATAATTATTTAATTACAAAAAAAATTATTAATTTTTTCAAGAAACTGAATATTATTTTTTATTTATTTAATTATATCATTTTATTTAAACCTTTATCAACACCAAAAATCACTGATAAAGGATTCCTTTATAGTCACTAAAACTAAATCTATAATAAAGGGTACACATTTTGAGTTCTTTTTTCGAGAACTAGAAATGGCCAACACTATTAGAAGCATATTTTGATGTAGTTATAATATCAAATATCAAGAAAGGGAGATCAATAATCACATCCCAAGGAATCCCCCAATCCTATACAAGTGAAAGTAAGAGGATGAATCTAATCTTGAATCATAATCTAAATTGTGGATATTATTTCCTTATATTCAATCATATCTAGCTCAAATTACTGGGACAAAGGACAATATCATTCTCAGAGACATTCCCACTGTGAGGGACTAAACTTATGTGTTCTCTAAAAGATTGTATGGTCTTACTCTTAAATTAGTGGCTGAGTTCTCAATTGAACTTTTAATAGGATCTCTTCCCATATCAATGAATCCTTAAACAATGGTCAATGTTGGATTTGATAAAATAAATAAATAGTTATAGGATAATCTGGACAGGGGTTCCATAAACAAGAGTGCTTCAATGTTGCGTGCATCGGTCCTCTTTATTAGGAAGAAGGATGGGTACATGTTCCTATACATTGATTATCAAGATCTCAAAAAAATGACAACAATGAATAATAATCCCCTACCATATATATAAGACTTTTTCGATTAACTACATGGTGAAAATAATTTCTATAAGGTGGGTCTTTAACTGGGGTATCACCAATTAAATGGGAGGAAGAAAGATATTCCCAAGACCACATTATAAATGATGTATGAACACCAAGAGTTCATAGTGATTCCATTCAGGCTCACTAATTCCCCAAATATTTTAATGGAAATAATGAATATAATCTCAAGAGTTTACCTCAAAATTAAGTGGGTAGTATTTATTGATTATATTATGATATACCATAATAGCCAAGAAGAGCATGCGAAGAATTAGAATACTATTAAAAAGTGTTTGTAGAGGAGAAAAATATATGCAATTTATAGTAAATGTGATTTTTATATGGAGTATGAATCATTCATATGGAATGTTATCAACAAAAATGGGATATATGTGGACCTATATAAAAAAGGAAATTGAGGAGTGGCACCATCCATAATCTGTTATAGAGATTCGTAAATTACCCAATAAAAATAGCTACTTATGATGACATTTTAGGAACTTCTTTTGATTTTATATCCTACTAAACAAGCTAATTTTTAAGTGAGTAACATTTTTATGTACAAATCAATACATATAATGCATCAAACAGTTAAAAAATAGGCCTCTCACTGCAAATGTTCTTTAACTACTGACCAGTGGGGAACACTTTTTGGTATTCATTGATGCTTCCAAAAGGGTATTAAGCTACATACTAATGAAATAAATTAAATCAAAATCTTATTATTCAATTAAACTAAAAATTAATGAGAGAAACTATACCACACATGATCTGGAGTTTGTGGTTGGGATCATCACATTGAAAATCTAGGGGAATTATATCTTGGGGTAAAATGTGAGTTATATAATTATCATAAAATTCTAAAATAGATATTAACATAGGGGAGATTATTATTGGACAATAAATATATCTATCACTCATCAATTATTATGAATTCTAAATCCACTACCATCCTTTTCAAGAGTGTAATTTTTATGATTTTGTCATTAGAAAGGACCCTGATACAATATAAATGATGTGAATTTAGAAGGACTGAATCCTCTTAGAAACGTAAAGGATAAACATATGAATCATAAGGAAGGTACATCATCATATCTTTATAATATTATTCCTCATCTACATATTTATGTAATATAAATGACCCTCCAAGAGATGATATTGATCTTATGAAAAAGTGGGAAGATAATAGAAATGGAAAATCAATGGAGATTAAATTTTATGATGAACAAGTCATAAAATTTAGGTCATTATTATTTTTACAATCATATCCTATGTTAAAAAAGGGATTCTGAATGATGAAAATTGCTCAAAATTGTTTATTCATCTATGGAGTACAAAGATGTATCAAGATCCTCGAGAGAACTGTTGATGCAATAAATTGAAGAATAATATCGTTGAATATTTATCCAAGTTTCTAGTATGTGATAAAGTAAAAGATTGAATGAAAAAATTCTAATGTTGTGAAGAATTTTGTACCCCTAAATACATATAAACGGGGGAACATCACCATGAAATTTTTCACTAGATTTTTGAAAATATTTAGATTAAATTATGCAATGTGGATGGTTGTGGATCATCTTACCAAGACTGATCACATAATTTCAATTTAAGAGGACTTATCACTCAACCAACTTGCATGAATATACATTAAAGAAGTAGGGAGACTGCATAGAGTACCATTATCAATTATAAATAATTGTGGTTTGAGATTTACCTCTATGTTCTTGAAAAATACTCATCGTGCACTAAATTATGAGTTGAACATAATTATGGGATATTAACACAAAACTGATGGCCAATATGAGCTGGATATTCATACACATGATGAAATATTTAAAGTAATTTTTATGGATTTCAATGTACGATGTGATCAATATCTTCCACGGGTTGAGTTAGATTCAAAATTTTTTTTTCACTGAATCATCAAAAGGGATCCATAGGAATACCTTTATTGGAAAATATGTTGAACACCTACATTTTGGAATGAGGTTGGTGAACATAAGCTTATAGGATTGAAAATGTTAAAGAAATTATTGAAATTTTTAAAACCATTCATCATGACATCTAGGTATCTCAAAGATGACCGAAGATCTTTGTTAACAATCTTAATGTTATATTAGTTTATGGTTGGTGAAAAATTATTCCACCAATAATCTATATGGATGAGGGTTATGAGATTTGTAATGAAATGAATGTTATAACCAAGGTACATCAACAACTTTTCTAATATTGACCATTTAAGATAAATGTCCTTTTGACTATAAATTACACCAACCATGTCTTAGGTACATTATGTATTCTACAAATACCTTTTAAGAAATTACATACCATATCCCTCAGATTTACTAATTTCAAAGGTGGAACATATGAAAACCGACGCCTTTTAAGAGGATCAGTTTGAGAATATTTTTTATCATATAGATATGGTTATACACAATAAGACTCAACACATGGTCAATGTACAAAGTATGAACCACTAATATAAAGTTACAAAATTTAAATTGGGGGAAGTAATGAAGAAGATACACCCTCAAAAATTTTTATGATAGTTTGTAAAATAATTTTTTGATGAAAAAATATCATAATGGGGGAAGAATGTAATGACTGAAAATTGTATAAAGGGAATTTATTTTTATAATTATATATGAAAATGAATAAATCACATAAATAACCCAACAAAAACTTTATTCTCATAAATTAATAATCATTCATCTGTTATAAAATAAACCAATAACAATAAAAATATTAAAACGTGATAATAAATAAGAAAAAACATAATAAGAATGGAAAAAATGACCATACTCATGATCAATATTTTATAAATTAAACACAATCATAATAATATAATATTAAAGTGAATAAGAAAATATATATATTTGATAGAAATTATTGGTGAATATAGAATGAATGAAATAAGTGTTATTTATAGTGTCAGAACTCAGTTTTTTAATGATGTATAAATCCTTCAATTTTGGGTTTAAATATTCAATTTGGACCTAATATCAATTCCTATTGAGTTAGTATTAGTGATGATGGTTTTTGGTTTTTGTTTGGATCCTGGAAACCCATATTTTCAGTGAAAATAGACTCTGCGTGTAACACCCGAGACTTTTATATGAAATATTTTGTTTTTATTTTATATAAATCATCAAAGGAATCTTTCACTACACACAACACTATCATGTCTTGCTTTACACACAATCACGACCTTCCTCGATAGCTTGCGTCGTACGCAATACCGAGTTTCACTAAACAACGATACACTATTATTAAAACTAGCTGTTATGAATAGTAATAACCACTTTTTGAAATTTTGAAAATTTTATTTTTCAAAATGGACATCATTTTTGGATTCGGAATATTGAAATTATCCTAGGGTGAAGTTTTGGTATTTTTCTGAAAACATTCAATTTTTGATGAATAGTGAAAACACTGGGTTACTATTTAAAAACCAAAATTTTATTTAAATAATTATTTATTTTAATTAAATTTAGTATAGTTCAAAATTGATACATAATACCTATATAAGTTTAATTTAATTTATTGTAGTAATTTTATAATAATTTTAGATATATAAAAATTTTATTGAACATTTCAGCGTCTTTTACCCACCTCCTAGGAGAATTTGCAAATTTACATAAAACTTAATTTTACCGCTTCTGTGAGTGGAATTTCAAAAATACGAGAGACACGGATGATGTCAGTAAGTAAAATGTGGTTCAATGAGATGAAAATAATTTTTGGTGAATAGTAACTTTTTACTTTTATTTACCATGGTTAAAAGTAAATAGGGTAATTAAGAGTAAAAATAATATTATTATTACCTTAACACATGTCCTAATTCTATTGGATAAGTGTAATTCGACCAAAAACAACCTTAGGAATAACATATTACCATTTAGGCCCACTTGGATTAGATTAGGACATTTATTATTAATTTATTTAAAGAAGGGTTAAAATAGTTAAAATCAATGTTTATTTAGTAAATAATTTTTAATATAGGGTTATACATGAGATAAATTCAACTATAAATATTCATTAGAAAGATAAAAATATTTCCTACATAATGGTATTTTATTTGTAATTTTTAGACATTAAATAAGTTTCTTTATTCATGACACAATGATGATGCAGTAATTATCTTATTAATGAAATATTAAAATAATTGATGTTATAAATACATAAATAAATGTAATTTGAGACTTTTTAAAAATTAAACTAATTTTCTAGGTTAATATGAAATGTTAGTATTGATTTAATTAACTTTTATTGAATTAATCATTCTGTTATGATTTTCATAAAAATCAATTACTAAATAGTGTCAAAATTGACATAAAATAGTATTTAAAAAAAATATTATATTATTAATTGTCATTTTATTCCTAAAAATATAAGGTTCGGAAAAATGACTTAGATAATGTTTTATATATTAATAATAAACAACTTGGTGTTCTTTTGGCTTGTCATAGTAATTTTATTAACCTTATAGTTTAAGAACACAAAAAGACACGGTAAATGTAAAATTATTTAACTTAAAGTTAAATCTAAATGATAAGGTTAAAATAGGAACATTAACTTGTCTAAATTCTATTGGATGAGAGGCTTTCGACCCATCCACACCTTAGCTTCAAAATAAATCAATTTCTATCTATTAAAAACCGAATATGGCTTTATAATAAAATAATATTTTTAGATTTTCCAAAGGAGCCCCTCTCCTCCCTTATAAAAGGGCACCTCCTCCCTCTCTTCCTCACACCATTTTGAGCCTTCAAGCTCGGCCAAACCATGCCCAATTCTCTTCTTCACTTCCATAGAATCATCCTAGATGTCCTGGTATTTTTTAAAGACCAATATTATTTCCCTAAGAGGAGGTCTCAAAGAGGCGCTTCAAAGAAGAGGTAATGTCCGTTACCGATTCTTTCAACTTTATTTCTTCTTACACTTCATCTTCTTTAGTTGTTTCATTATGAAGTAATAACATCAGTATCACTAATATACGGATATGTTATTATAAGTATGAAACAACCCTATTTCACCATATATCGATCCTACGGAAAACGAAATCACCGTGCATGCGTACGCACGGAATACCGTCTCCACGCAGTGGTGTAATCTATTTTCCACCACCACCTTACTTGGATGGGTATAATGGTGTAAATAATAACTATAAATTATTATTGTAAAGTGATATTGATTATGAAATAGTATACATACACTCCATTACAATTTCACGATCATGGGAAAGATAACATCGCTCGTGCATACGTACGAAATACCGTCTCCACGATGTGATGCAACTCGTTCTACATGATCTTCATTTCATTTCTAACAAAAGTATGAGAAGAATGTTTTTTTAAATTATACTGAATGAATGGATTATTAAAAAACTGTTTCCAAGAAGCTTCCTTTACAAGTTTTCAAGTTTATTTTTAATCAACTTATTATATTTTAAAATTGTATGACATGTTAAGAAAGGAAAAATGTTTTTGAAGTAGAAAGGATATTTTCCTCAAGAATGGAGTTCAAGTGTTTTATCAAAATTATTTTCCCTCTATGATAATATAGGGTTATGATTCTATCCCTATTATTACATTGATTTGATTATGTTGTGATGGACTTATTTTTATGAATTCCTTTATCTTAGATGAATTGTTTTATGATGTCACGATGTTTAAGAATCCCATTTTTATTACATGGGTTATGCTATGATGTATGGTTTATGATTTTGTGGCCTACATAATAATGGTATCATTATGAGATGGGTGGGAACTATATATCCCTCAAATGCATTGGGTAAAGATTTTATATCTCATAAGATAGACATGGCTGGAACGACAGGTTAAACCGGTTCAGTGAAATATGACTGAAATGAGGAATGAACTCGGTTCAGAAATTTACTTTGTCCACTAAGATAGTCTTGGAAATGAGTCTTGACTAATAAGAAATGATTCTCTATGATTATGTGTGTATGACACAAAGCTTCATGTTTTATGTTATGATTATTGTGATTACATTTCACTACCATGATTTATCCCATGTTATGAAATTATGATCTCTTTTTCTTGGTAAGATTTCCAAATTGTTATGTTCTTATAAATATGATGTGATTGATTTTTTTTTACCCTTACTGAGAATTTGAGCTCACCCTTTTGTATGTTTTCTTTCCCCCAGGTTAGGAAGAAGGTTTTTAACTAGGATATTCCAAAAGGGACTCTAGATATGATTAAATAAATGGGCGACAGTGTAGACACTTTATGAGCCAGTTGTTTATGTTTCCCAGTTTCTAAAGACACTATACCTATACGGTACTTTCATGGTTTTGTTATATGTTTTAATAAGTGTACTTCAATTTTGATGTACTAACAATGTATGTAGAGTATGGGTCGTTATAGTTGGTATCAGAGAAAAGGTATAGTCAATCTTTGGAAACTAGGATGTGATACCTTAGTAAGAACCCTAAGGATAAGTCTAAGCATAGAACACAATCTTAGTGTTTTAAAAATGGCCATGAAAAACCTATGATATGACCTTATGTGTGAAATTTTATTCTTTATTATGTGGTTTCCCTATTATAATTAGTGTTTGTCACACTATTCTTCTTGGTTTTAGTCAATGGCTGGAACTCGAAGGAACCATGTTAATGCGGAATGCGACGGGCAATGCAATGATTTCCCACCTAAGAAACCAAATGTTATGGGAGAGGGAATGAAAAATCTTGTAGCCTTGCTCGCACAACTTTCTCAAGCTATGAATCATGCAGGAATTCCAAACGAGCAAAGGAAGGAGCAAAATTATGTTGAATCCTTCATGAGATAGCGTCCACCTTCATTTAGCGGGTCTACTGATCCATTAGTTGCTGAACAATGGATCAGTACTACAAAAAAGATATTTTTAGTTCTTCAATGTTCTGAACATGATAAAGTGATCTTAGCAGTGTATCGTTTGGAAGGTGATTCTGATCGATGATAGAATCTTATCAAGAATACGAGGCCAAGTGATGAAATTGAGTCCATGGAATAGGATGAGTTCAAAAAACGTATTTTTCAATAAGTACTTACCTCGTATTCTCTGAAAAAAGATGGAAAAGGAGTTTCTTGAACTAAAGAAAAAGGATGATGAACCTGTTGGTACATATGAAGAAAATTTTACAAGACCTGCAAGGTACGCTTCTGGTATTATTATCGAACCTGAGAGTAAGATCGATCGATTCTTTAGTGGCATAAAACCAAGTCTTCGAAGGGCGTTAAACCTAAGGGACTTCAATAGATACGAGGAAATCGTTCGATGTGCTCTCAAAGATGAGATGGAGATTGGAGTAACCCATCAGTCATATGGGTTTGATAAGAAGAGGAAAATGGAATTCAAAGGAAAATATAAAGAGCACACTGAAAAGAAGATGAGTTTTCCCTTATGCTAAAAGTGTGGAAAGAAACATGGATGGAGTTGTCTTAAAGGGACAAGTAAATGTTTCAAATGTGGAAAGGAAGGTCATCGGGCATTTGAATTCCACAACAATGGGAAGAAGATGTCTAGTGATGTGAATAATGAAAAGGCTACACCGAGTGCACCTCCAACACTTCAATGGTACAAGTTCAAGGAAATGGGGCATTATTCCAATCAATGCCCTAATACAAGGATTGTTTATGATGATCGACGTCAAAAAACTATTAAGGCTAAAGAAAAAGGAAATTTACATGCAATTTCTATCAGGGATGTGGAGTATGATAACGAAGTGGTGAAAGGTACACTCACCATCCACTCTAAAGTAAAAATTGTTTTATTTTATTCTGGATCCACCCACTCCTTTATTTCTGAATAATTTTATAAGGGTATCACCATATTACCTCAACAATTAGATGTTGAGTTAGCAGTGACAACCCCTAATGGCACAACAGTCACATCAAAAGTTTATAATTCTTCTTCGATTGAAGTTTGTGGGGAAGTGTTTCCTGCAAATCTTGTGATCCTCCCTATAGTGTAATTTTATGTGATTCATGGCATGGATTGGCTTTCTCAATATGGATCTCATTTCAATTTCCAAAGAAGGGAAGTCACATTTCATATTCCAGATCAATATATGATCGTCTATCGATGCAAGGATGAACATAACCTTCCAGTGGAAATTTCATCCGTTTTATGGGTCTTGATTCCACTAAATTAAGGTTATTTATCTCAAATGGTTGGTGAGAAACTCACGATTAAGAATATTCCCATTGTATGGGAGTTTGACGATGTCTTTCCTGAGGAATTTCAGGGTCTTCCACCAAATAGTGAAGTTGAGTTTTCAATAGAATTCATACCAGGTGCTTTACCTATTTCAAATACACCTTATAGAATGGCCCCAATTGAGTTGCCGGAATTGAAGAATCCGCTTCAAGAGAATCTTGATAAGGGATTCATACGCCCTAGTGCGTCACCTTGGGGAGAACCTATTCTATTTGTTAAGAAGAAAGATGGATCAATGAGACTCTGCATTGATTATCGAGAACGTAACAACATCACTATCAAGAACAAATATCCTCTACCGCGCATTGATGACATATTTGACCAACTACGCAGAGCTCAATACTTTTCCAAGATTGATCCTCGTTCAGGGTATCATCAATTAAGGGTCAAAAGGGAGGATATACTAAAGATGGCATTTTGTACAAGGTATGAACACTATGAATTTATAGTGATGCCATTTGGTTTTACTAATTCTCCTGCTATTTTCATTGATCTGATGAACAGAGTCTTTAGATACTATCTTGATCAGTTTGTGGTAGTCTTTATAGATGATATTCTTGTATATTCAAAGAGCAAGGAAGACCATGAAGATCACTTGAGAATTATATTGGAGACCCTGAGAAAGGATAAGCTTTATGCCATATTTACCAAGTGTGAATTTTGGATTCATAAAGTTGCATTTTTGGGCCACGTAATCTCAAAAGAGGGGATATCTATGGATCCTGCAAAAACAGAGGTTATCGAAAGATGGTCAAGACCAACAACAGTAACTGAGATCTGATGTTTTCTTGTTTTGGCTGGATATTATTGACGTTTTGTGAAATATTTATCATGATTATCTAATCCACTCACCAAGTTGACTCGGAAAGGAGTTATGTTTTTTTGGACGGAGGAATGTGATGAGAATTTCAAGGAGTTGATAATAAGGTTATCCAGTGCACATGTTGTCACACTTCCTTGTAGTGGAGAAAGGTTTGTGAGATACAGTTATGCATCCAAGAAGGGATTAGGGTGCGTTCTCATGCAAAATGATATGGTGATAGCTTATGCCTCATGACAGTTGAAAATCCATGAGCAAAATTACCCAACTCATGATTTGGAGTTAGCTACAGTAATCTTTGCATTAAAGATTTGGTGGCAATATCTTTATGGAGAAAGGTGTGACATTTATTCTGATCATAAAAGATTAAAGTATATTTTCACCCAAAAGGAGCTGAATATGCTCCAAAGAAGATGGTTGGAGATGATTAAGGATTATGACTGCTCAATTCATTAACACCCTGGGAAATCAAACAAGGTGGAAAATGCATTAAGTCGACAAGTCCGAGCCAGTTTATCCATAATGAGGATCCCAAAAGATCAAATATTTATGGATTTACAAAGGATGGATCATGGAATTACAATGGAAGGGGAAAAATCTTATCTTTATCAAATGAATGTTCAACCATCTATACATGTGAAGAATAAAGAGGAATAGAAAGAAGATGTAGAGTTACAAAAGAAGGTGAGAAATGTTCCTGAATTCAACCTTGATTGTAATGGGATAATAAAGTTCAGGAATCAGGTTTTTGTTCCTCCCATCCCTGAATTAAAGGAGTTTCTGGATGAGGCTCATAGTTTTACAATCTCTATTCATCCTAGAAGCACGAAGATGTATAGGGACCTAAAAGAATACTTCTGGTGGGATGGCATTAAAAGAGATGTTATTGAATAGGTCTCTCGATGCTTGGTTTGTCAGCAAGTTAAAGCTGAGAGACAAAAGTCTAAGGGAATGTTACAACCATAAACCATACCCGAATGGAAATGAGAAAACATCACTATGGTCTTTGTCACCAGACATCCTAAAACATCTGAAGGCAATAATGCTATCTGGGTCATAGTTGATCATCTTACAAAGTCTGCACACTTCATTGCTATTAGAGAGGATTTCTCTCTGGATCAGCCTGCCAGGATATATGTAAAGGAAGTGGTAAGATTTCATGGATTACCACTTTCTATTATATCTGATCGATATCTGAGGTTTAACTCAATGTTCTTGCGAAGTTTTTAGCATACTCTAGATACAGAGTTGAGTTTCAGCACTGCTTATCATCCTCAGCTAGACGGTCAGTCTGAGAGGACGATCCAATCTCTAGATGATATGTTGAGAGCTTTCTCTATGGATTTACAAGGTGGTTGGGATCAACTCCTACCATTGGTGGAATTTTCTTATAATAATAGCTTTCACTCTAGTATTCATATGGCTCCTTATGAAGCTCTCTATGGAATGAAATGCAGGACTCCAACTTACTAGGATGAAGTTGGGGAACGAAATCTATTAGGAATTGATCTTGATGATGAGATGCCAGAAAAGGTCTGATCTATTCAACAACACATAAGAGTGGCTCAGAGTCGACAAAAATGTTATTCCGAAAACTGAAGAAAAGACTTAGATTTTGAAGTCAGTGATAAAGGGTTCTTACGAATATCTCATTGGAAGTGATTAATGAGATTTGGAAAGAAGGGAAAGCTGAGCCCTAGGTATATCTGTCCTTTCGAAATACTGGATCGTGTTGGGAAGGTAGCTTACCGATTGGCGCTTCCACCGAATCTCTCTCATGTTCACGATGTGTTCCATGTATCTCTCCTGAGAAAGTACATACATGATCCTTCACATTTACTCAGCTCAGAAGTTGTACCGCTAGAACAAGATCTTTCTTATGAAGAACAGTAGATAGAGATTCTCGATCGTAGTGATAATGTTCTATGGAACAAGACCACTCGCTTGGTGAAAGTTTTATGGAGGAACCACCAATTAGAAGAAGCTACATGGGAGCTTTAGGATATGATGAGGGAGAGATATCCTCATCTGTTTGTTACAAGTGACGAATTTTGAGGGAGAACTTAACTTTAAGGGGGGTAGAATGTAACACCCGATACTTTTATAAGAAATATTTTGTTTTTATGTCATATAAATCATCATAGAAATCTTTCACTACACACAAAACTATCTTGGCTTTCTTTACATGCAATCACGGCCTTCCTCGATAGCTTGTGTCATACGCAATACTGAGTTTCACTAAACAATGATACACTATTAATAAAACTAGCCGTTATGAATAGTAATAACCACCTTTTGAAATTTTTGAAAATTTTATTTTTCAAAATGGACTTCATTTTTGGATTTGGAATATCGAAATTAACCTAGGGTGAAATTTTGGTATTTTTCTGAAAAATTTCAATTTTTGATGAATATTGGAAACACTGGGTTACTATTTAAAAAGCTAAATTTTATTTAAATATTTATTTATTTTAATTAAAATTATTTTATGTCAAAATTGATACATAATAACTATATATGTTCAATGTAATTTATTGGAGTAATTTTATAATAATTTTAGATATATAAAAATTTTACTAAACTTTTCACCGTCTTTACCCACCTCCTAGGCAAATTTGCAAATTTACATAAAACTTAATTTTACCGCTTCTGTGAGTGGAATTTCAAAAATCCGAGATACACGGTTGATGTCAGTAAGTAAAATTTGGTTCAATGAGATTAAAATAATTTTTTTTGAATATTAACTTTTTACTTTTATTTACCATAGTTAAAAGTAAATAGGGTAATTAAGAGTAAAAATGATATTATTATTACCGTAACACATGTCCTAATTTTATTTGATAAGTGTAATTCAACCACAAACAACCTTAGGAATAATATATGACAATTGAGGCCCACTTGGATTAGATTAGGACATTTATTATTAATTTATTTAAAGAAGGGATAAAATAGTTAAAATCAATGTTTAATAAGTAAATAATTTTTAATATAGGGTTATACAGGAGATAAATTCGACTATAAATATTTATTAGAAATATAAAATTATTTAATACATAATGGTATTTTATTTGTAAATTTTAGACATTAAATAATTTAATTTATTTTTGACACAAAGACGATGCAGTAATTATATTATTAATGAAATATTAACATAATTGATGATATAAATACTCAAATAATTTAAATTTGAGATTTTTTATGAATTCCAATTATTTTCTAGGTTAATATGACATGTTAATATTTATTTAACTAACTTTTTTCAAATTAAAAATTCTGTTATGATTTTCATGAAAATCAATTACTAAATGGTGTCAAAATTGACATAAAATAGTTTTAAAAACAAATATTATATTATTAATTGTTATTTTATTCCTAAAAATCTATGGTTCAGACAAATGACTTAGATAAGGTTATATATATTAATAATAAACAACTTGGGGTTCGTTTGTCTTGTTATAGTAAGTTTATTAACTTTATAGTGTAAGAACACAAAAAGACAAGGTAAAAGTAAAATTATTTAACTTAAAGGTAAATCTAAATGATAAGGTTAAAATAGGAACCTAAACTTGTATAAATTCTATTGGATGAGAGTATTTCGACCCATCCCCACCATATCTTAGAAATAAATTAATTTTGAGCTATTTAAAACCGAATATGGCTTTAAAATAAAATAATATTTTTAGTTTTTCCAAAGGAACCCCTCTCCTCCCTTATAAAAGGGAACCTCCACCCTCTCTACCTTACACCACTTTGAGCCTTCAAGGTCGGCCAACCCATACCAAATTCTCTTATCCACTTCCCTAGAAACATCTTAGAGGTCCTGGTCTTCTTCAAAGACCAATTTTAGTTCCCTAAGACGAGGTCTCAAAGAGGCACTTCAAAGAAGAGGTAATGTCCGTTACCGATTCTTTCAACATTATTTCATCTTCCAATTGTTATTCATTAGTTGTTTCATTATGAATTAATAACATCATAATCACTCATATACTGATATGTTATTATAAGTATGAAAATACCCTATTTCACCATATATCCATCCTACGGAAAACGAAAACACCGCGTGTGCGTACTTACGGAATACCGTCTCCACACCATGGTGTAATCTATTTTCCACCACCACCTTACATGGATGGGTATAATGGTGTAAATAATAACTATAAATTGTTATTGTAAAGTGATATTGATTCTGAAATAGTATACATAAACTCCATTACAATTTCACGATCATGGGAACGATATCATCGCTCATGCGTACGTACGGAATACCTCTCCACGATGTGATGCGACTCGTTCTACATGATCTTCATTACATAATGATTATATAAATGAATTGAATGAATGAATATGATATATATTACACTAATACTATTCTGGAAATGAAGTATCTATAGCCCAAAAAGAAGAATAAGAATTTATTCGACAAAACACGCATAACATCAAAAAGTAATAAACACCGGAATAACAAGTAGCAATGAAATATTACTAATAATAAGCTAAGAATATGACCATATGTGATATCATAACAATGAGTATGATTCTGGAATAAGTCAATGACATCATTTAAATCATTATACAGGAGGTTCAGACACTTACGAAGCAAATCAGACCTAAGTTAAGGGAAAATCTGACAATCTCAATTTGTATCAGAGATTGTTTATACTTCAGAATTTACTGGGAAATATTTATCATTGTCACGACCCATCCTCGGGTCCCTTGTTGTGACTCCCCAAGCCCGCCTTCCATAGGCCAGGGGCTGGCGAGTAGCACCAAGGCGTAAATCCCGGTAAAAAGGGAAGGCATTGCCTTTGTAAAGTAAACAAACACCACAGAGCAAGAAAGCAATAGAAGTAAACACTAAGTAAAAACTGAGCACAACAGTAAGTGCATAAAAGTAAGTGGGCCAGAATAAAAACCCAATACTAAAAGTAAAGTACAACTAGAAGGGAAAATAAAAACTTAAAAGTAAAGCCACAGTGTCGAGCCGTCTGCTGGAAGTCCAACCTGAAGGGTGAGTACAGATAGCCTCCATAGCTCATCGGGTCCAGCTGTCCACTCTGAGTACGTCCTGCCCAGTGGTCTACCTCCAGGTATCTTCCTGCTCCGCAAGCCTCAACCAGGATCAGCGATTTCCATCGTCTGCAACCAACACAACGTAGTGTAGGCATAGCCCGTGCAGGGGTGAGTATAAGCTACTCAGTAGGGACCCCGAGACCCCCGAAGGTCTCCCCGAATCCACAAAGGATAATCCACAAAGGAAAGATACAATCATGAAGTAACATCTGACACTGCTTAGGTATATGCCCATACATATACCTAAGTCGTCTATTCTCGTTCATCCCAACATCCGAACCCAAGTACAACCCAGTCCACACAGGAAAGCAAAACGTAAATCAACACAGGATAGCACAACACAATCCACATTGAAAAGAAAAACAGGATTCAGTTCACACAGGTATACTACTTCGTAAGACGATAGAGATGATCATATGTAGCCACTGATTCATCTAAGCCGTCGAACCCACAAAGGATCGGTAGGTACTAACCCCCACAATGACCCACACAGGATCGATCATGAAGTTGAAACCATAGCTATTGGGAAACTCCTTCTCTATCAAGTACAGTGGGTATGCTGCTACAACCAATTGCTTCCCTCTAACCTTGAACTGCTGTAGTACTCCATCTATCGAGTACTGTGGGCCTGCTACTATAACCAAGCGCTTCCCACCATGGGTCTTCCTCTACAACCAAGCACTCCCCCTCATAGCCTCTAGAGGTACTACTCCTTCTGTTGAGTACCATGGGTCTGCCGCTACAACCAAGCGCTCCTCTGCCGTGGGTCTGCTGCTACAACCAAGCGCTCCCCCGTGCTGCGACAACCCAGCGCTCCTCTGTCGTAGGTCTGCCACTACAACCAAGCGCTCCTCCGTTGTGGGTCTGCCGCTACAACCAAGCGCCCCCCCTCACAGCCTCCAGAGGTACTCCTTCTGTTGAGTACCGCAGGTCTACTGCTACAACCAAGCGCTCCTCCGCCGTGGGCCTGCCACTACAACCAAGCGCTTCCCACTGGGCTATCCTTAACACACTAAGTCGTTCAATCAGCAGTCATCAAGTCTCAACCGGCTCTAGGGTTTCCGCACACAGCAAGCTCGTTCCGGGAGGGTCCACTCCACGATCCAAGAGGCCGATGCATTAACTGACATGTAGTTCGGAGTTTATGTATCCCAAAATGTACCGTAGTGGTCACTACCGAACCCACGGAGGATTCCCATACTGTCTTCATTGTCAGCGCAAGCGCAGCCAGCTCTAGGGTTCCACACATAACAAGCTCGTTCAAAAGGGTCCGCTCCACGAGCTGAGGGGCTGATACATCAACTAACACAATTCCGGAGTTGATGTATCCAAAATTTCCATATCGTCAATAGAAACTCAACGTCACAGACGGCGCGTCAATCAGACGCCTGGTCTGAGAGTTATTGGTTTTTTCGTCCTAGGGGCCCGGTTGGTTTTTAAGTCAAAACCAACCCGACCATACTCCACCTGCATCCAAAACTCGGGCAGAGTAAGCCAAAAGATTCGTCTTACATTGGGGAAACCAAAAAATTCGACGGCACGTCAATCGGACGTCCGTAGCTCAAGATATGAGTGTTTCCGCTCCGAGGGCCCAGTTGGTTTCGTGTACGAACCAACCCGGCCAAACCCAAAGTACTCCAAAACCCTGAGTGCGATATACCGAAACAACCGTCTAGATCCAAGGATCACATCACCACTGACGGTGCGTCGATCGGAGGTTCGTATCTCAAGATATGGGAAAATACCGAAAAGGACCGAAAACGGGGGGTCTGGGCCCGGACCGACCCGGCCCAACCGCCCCTAGGTCGACCCGACCCGGGTCCGGGTCCGACAAGGATTGCGCGACCCGGCCCGGCCTGGGCATGACCTGGCCCAGCCGGTGAGTCGGCTCGGCCGGTTACGGCCGAGCGGAGCAGGGGGCATGCTGCCCCCGCGTGATGGAGCTGCGGCCCCGCGTGGGGCCGCCCTTGCCAGCGGACGTGGCTGGCTGCCGCGTCCCGTCCTTCGCCTGTCCTGCGCGGCCGCGGGATGGCCGGCCCACCGCTGCAGCATCAGCTACGGTGGTTCTCCACGGCAGCGCGCCGGCGGGATGCTCCGTGGACCACCGGACGAGTTCCGGTGGACGGAATTGCACGCCGTCTTCGCCAATGGCCCTCCCGGGGCCCGTCGTTCACTACGAGGACCTCACATCACATGTGCGGCTTGTTTTGTCGTCGTCCGCTGTTCCGCACACCAAGAATGGAAAGGGTGGTGGGTTTAGACTTGTTCGTTGGTCTGCACCCACCGCGTTAGCGGTTTTAAAAGTCTCACAAAAAAAAGTTTAATCAAATGCCGCAGGTATAAAATCACAAAGATTTAAATAAAACAAACCCCTACCTCAATGTTGTCGTCGAACGTGAGTTCGTCGCGGAATTTACCGTCGTGGAGAAGAGGATCGTCACGTCGCAGAAGGGGCGTCGCTGAAGGAGGGGCCCCTGGAGGGCCATTAGTGAAGACGGCGTGCAATTCCGACCACCGGAACTCGTCCGGTGGTCCGCGGAGCAACCCGCCGGTGCGCCTCGCTGGCACAGCGGTGCCGGCGGCGGAAGGAAACGGCACCCGACACGCCGCCGTGGAGATCCGCTGCGGCTGAAGCCACTGCGGCGGGCCGGCCGGCCCGCAGGACAAGCGAAGGATGGGACGCAGCAGCCAGCCGCTTCCGCAGGCAAGGGGGGCCCCACGCGGGGCCGCGGCTCCATCACGTGGGGGCAGCACGCCCCCCGCTCCGCTCGGCCGTAACCGGCTGAGCCGAACTGCCGGCCAGGCCGGCTCACGCCCAGGCCGGGCCGGGCCACCCCGACCAGGCCAGGTCGTGCCATCCGTGTCGGACCCAGACCCGGGTCTGGTCAACCCGGTTCGGGCCGACCCAGGGGGGGTTGGGCCGGGTCGGTCCGGGCCCAGACCCCCCGTTTTCGGACCTTTTCAGTCTTTTTCCCATATCTTGGGATACGGAGCTCCAATCGACGCACCGTCAGAGGCGATGTGATCCTTGGATTGAGACAGTCGTGTCGGTATATTGCACTCAAGGTTTCAGAGTACTTTGGGTTTGGCCGGGTTGGTTCGTACACGAATCCAACCGTGCCCTCGGAGCAGAAACGCTCATATCTTGAGCTACGAACGTCCGATTGACGTGCCGTTGACTTTGTTGGTTTCCTGTATGTAAGACGGATCTTTTGACTTACTCCGCCCGAGGTTTGGACGTAGGAGGAGTACGGTCGTGTTAGTATTGACATAAAAACCAACCGGGCCCCTCGGACGAAAAAGCCAATAACTCTCAGACCAAGCGTCTGATTGATGCGCCATCTGTGACGTTGAGTTCCTATTGACGATACGGAACTTTTGGATACATCAACTACGGACTTTGTGTCATTTGATGTATCAGCCCCTCAGCTCGTGGAGCGGACCCTCCCAAACGAGATTGCTATGTGCGGGAACCCTAAAGCTGGCTGCGTCTGCGACGACAATGAAGACAGTACGGGAATCCTCCGTGGGGTCGGTAGTGACCACTACGGTACTTTTTGGGATACATCAACTCCGGACTACATGTCAGTTGATGCATTGACCTCTTGGCTCGTGGAGTGGACCCTCCCGGAATGAGCTTGCTGTGTGCGGAAACCTTAGAACCGGTTGAGACTTGACGAAAACTGATCGAACAACTCAGTGTGTTACAGATATCCCAGTGGGAATCCCTTAGTTGTAGCGGCAGGCCCACGGCGGAGGAGCACTTGGTTGTAGTAGCAAACTCACGGTACTCAACAGAAGGAGTACCTTTGGAGTCTATGAGGGGGAGCGCTTGGTTGTAGCGGCAGGCCCACGACGGAGGAGCACTTGGTTGTAGCGGCAGACCTATAACATAGGAGTGCTTGGTTGTAGCAGCACGGGGGAGCACTTGGTTGTAGCAGCAGACCCACGGTAGAGGAGCACTTGGTTGTAGCGGCAGACCCGTGGTACTCAACAGAAGGAGTACCTCTAGAGGCAATGAGGGGGTGTTCTTGGTTGTAGCGGTAGACCCATGGTGGGAAGCGCTTGGTTGTAGCAGCAGGCCCACAGTACTCGATAGTTGGAGTATTACATCAGTCCAAGGTTAGAGGGAAGCCCATGGTTGTAGCGGCATACCCACTGTACTTGATAGAGAATGAGTTTCCCAATAGCTATGGTTTCAACTTCACGATCGATCCGGTGTGGGTCATTGCAGGGGTTAGTACCTACCGATCCTTTGTGGGTTCGACAACTTAGATGAATCAGTGGCTACATCTGATCATCTCTATCGTCTTCCGAAGTAGTATACCTGTGTGAGCTGAATCCTGTTTTTCATTCCTATGTGGATTGTGTTGTGCCGTCCTGTGTGGATTTACGTTTTTCTTTCCTGTGTGGACTAGGTTGTACTTGGGTTCGGATGTTGGGCCGAACGAGAATAGATGACTTAGATATATGTATGGGCATATATGTAAGCAGTTTTGGATGTTACTTCGTGATTGTATCTTTCCTTTGTTGATTATCCTTTGCGGATTCTGGGAGACCTTCGGGGGTCTCGAGGTCCCTACTGAGTAGCTTATACTCACCCCTTCACGGGCTATGCCTGCACTACATTGTGTTGGTTGCAGATGACGGACAGCGCTGATCGTGCTTGAGGCTTGCGGAGCAGGACGGTACCTGGAGGTATACCACTGGGCGGGACGTACTCGGAGTGGACGACTGGACCCGAGGAGATGTGGAAGCTTTCTGTACTCACCCATCAGGTGGGACATCCAGCGAATGGTTCGACGTGGTGGCTTTACTTTTTAGTTGTTGTTTCCCCTTCCAGTTGTACTTTACTTTCAGTATTGGGTTTGTATTCTGGCCCACTTACTTTTCGGCACTTACTGTTGTACACAGTTTTTACTTAGTGTTTACTTCTACTTCCTGCTTGCTCTGTGGTGTTTGTTTACTTTACAAAGGCAATGCCTTCCGTTTTTACTAGGATTTACGCCTTGGTGTTAGTCTCCATCCCCTGGCCTATGGAAGGCGGGCTTGGGGTAGTCACGGAAAGGGCCCTGAGGACGGGTTGTGCCAAATTTATTCTTAACATAACCCTAAAAATTAAAAACCACACCCAAGAAAACACAACTCCGGAAAAGGAATTTCTAAGCAAATACCAGTGCAGCAATTTCATCGGTGCCCCCAAAATTCGATTCCGAGCACCAGTTCAAAAGTTAGAAAAGCCCGCTCATTCATTAACTGATCATACCCGAGCCAAACTTCGGAAAATGATTCCGGGCACACCGGGCCTCAGAATCAAGTGCCGCCAGAAACTACATTCTTGTAAAATTCCAAAGAAAATTACGAAAAAAATTTCCTTTAATTTTACGGGTCTTTACATCACTCCCACCTCAGGGCTTTACATCCCCATAAAGATACATCATAAATTAGGGAAACAAATGTTGGTACTGAGCACGCATCTGAGCCTCCCGCTCCCAAGAGATCTCCTGGAGGTTCCTGTGCTTCCATCTAATGCGCACTAGATGAATCGACGGTCCACATAGGACCCGCTCCTATCGATCCTTGATCTCCACCGGGACCTCCGCAAATGTCTCCCCATCATCAACGTCCAGCTCCCCATGGTCAAAACTGTGTGTCGGGTTGTGCATGTATCTCCTTAGATGAGATACGTGGAAGACATCATGCTCCCGGTGCAATTGAGGTGGTAGAGCTAGGCGATAGGCCACCTCGCCAATCCTGCTGAGGACCTGGAATGGTTCGATGATGCACGGAGACAACTTGCCGCCTTGGCCAAGTCTCTGTAATCCATGTCGATGTGAGACACGCAAGAAGATGTGGTCGCCATCCTCGAACTCCAGTGGCCTCTGCCTCCCATCAGCATAGACTTCTGCCTGCTCGGAGCTGTCCTCATCTGCTCCTGGATGATCTGGACCTTTTTGGTCCTACAAGAGCTGCTGAGATTTCTTCTTTTCTGATAAGAGAAATACGGTCTCATCCCTCTGGATGAACCACATTCTTCAGCTAATACAGTCAATCCTGGCGTGGATGATACTAACCCATACCAAGGATGACGTCGTAAGTCCTCGATGCTACTACCAAGAGATCCAACCGTTACAATCGCCTCCAAGGGCTGAGTCACATTGTCGGCATCAGTGTTTGGTCACTAGGTCTCCTCCAGTAGGTATCTCAAAGTGAGGGTCAAGTCAATAGTTTTTAAACCGGAACCTCTTAGTAACAACATAAAGAGAGGAAATGAAGGTAAACGCAAAAAGAAAGGTGTATTTTTATTACTGTAGCTCAAAATACAAAGACACAATGTAAAAACAAAAAAAACCTCAACAGAGCTGGAAGTAACATGAACAAAAGTCTCCAGGTATGGAGCTAGTCCCGCTCCTATCCATCTACTCCCAGAGATCCATGATTATAGGCCTCAGCTGCCTGCAGCTGAGCTCTCCCACAACCATCTGTTCCCTGCGGTTGGGGTGGACCTCCTGGTGGTGGTGGTGGCAACACCTCAAAGCGTCACCCACCTCCATCTGTAGGGACATCTCCACTACCACGATCCCCTGCTCCATGCGGTTGGCCTCGATCAAACCTCTGCCTCTGGCTGGGAGGTCCTTCCTTCATCTTCTGGTCATCTGTATGGAGGGTCTGACAGTCATGATCCATGTGACCAACCCCGCCGCAGGAGTAACACTGCCCGCGCATGGTAAGTTGTTCTCTACCCCAGGTCCCTCGCACAAACGATCATGTGTCATGCAGTCGACCACCTGTAGGTATAGTCCTCTTGGACCTCTGCATCATCTGTCTACTGCCTACTGCAGAAGACTTTGCGGCATGCTGGCTAGTGGTGGGTCCTGCTGCTGGAGACTGCTCAACAAGGAAACTCTATACTAAGAGGGCTCGCTCCAACACCCCTGTCTATGTCGGAATGTTGTGAGAAACAAATGAAGCTCTGATCTCTCACCTGATCCCCTGCTCGAATGTTCGGGCCCTGAATAATGGGTCTCGTACCATGTCCTTCAAATAACGCGAGAGATCGGTAAACCTCACCGCGCACTGGGCTACTGTCATGCTGCCCTACCACAGCTGTAGCAGCTCCTGGATCCGCACCTCTCTGAGGGTGGCTGGTACGAACTCTGAGTGAAAAAGTCTCTCAAAGTCCGTACAAAGGAGATATGCCTCATCATTCACCTGGAACATCATGCTCCACCATCGGCCCGCTTCCGCGTGCAGTAGGATCGCTGTGAGGATCACCATGAGGTCTGCTGGTGTCGTCACTAACCTGAAAACTGGTACAACTACCTCTAGCCAATCCTCGGCGGCCTGGGGGTCTGTCTCCCCGCAGAACCTGTGTGGTCGCTGGTGTTGGAACTCGTGCAGTGCACTAAGGCGACGTGCATCATCATCGGCTGGTGCTGGAAGCATCGAGGGCTCGACGGGTAAAGGTACCACCGGTGCCTCAGATGACAAAGGGCCCTATACCGAGGCCTCGTCGCTCGGCGGGCTGTCGTCACGCTCAACTCTCGGAACCCTAGCTGGCTGCCGTCGTGGGGTCATCCTGAAAAAGAAACAGGTGTGCCTTGGTCAGAACAATATACCTGGTGAGATGACACAAAGTAATCACAATGAAAACATGAAACACACTTGCAATCAATGTTTTCATGCATTAAGTCACAAATCAGAAGTCAGGGTCCTGGTGTACGGATACATCGGCCGCCACACCAACACTGGACATCCTGAACTAATAACCACACCCAATACACTTAACAATATTGCTTCACATAGAAAAAGATCAGATTCCCATGTTTTGCGGTAGAACCGAACTCCTCTGATACCAATTTGTCACGACTCGTCCTCGGGGCCCTTGCCGTGACTACCCCAAGCCCCCCTATGGAAGGTGGGATTGGGGTAGTCACTGAAAGGGCCCCGAGGGCGGGTCGTGACAATCATCCACATACATGTTTCCTCAATATATAATATTTATATCCTTATACAATAGTTTATAACCAATTTTACCATTCGGTGAGTTTTTAGTAAAAGATATGAAAGGAATGTTTTGTCATTTTTCATACGAGTCACTTTTTGACTTTTCCAACAAAAGTATGAGAAGAATGTTTTTTTAACTTATACGGAATGAATAGATTATAAAAACATTATTTCCAAGAATCTTCATTTAAAAGTTTTCAAGTTTATTTTTAATCAACTTCTTTTAGTTTAAAATTGTATGACATGTTAAGAAAGGAAAAATGTCTTTGAAGTAGAAAGGATATTTTCCTCAAGAATGGAGTTCAATTGTTTTAATCAAAATTATTTTCCATCTAAGATAATATAGGGTTCTATTTCTATCCCTATTGTTACATTTATTTGATTATGTTGTGATGGAATTATTTTTATGAATTCCTTTATCTTATATGAATTGTTTTATGATGTCACGATGTTTAAGAATCCCATTTTTATTACATGGGTTATGCTATGACGTATGGTTTATGATTTTGTGGAACACATAAGAATAGTATCATTATGAGACGGGTGGGACCTATATCTCCTTCCAATGCATTGGGTAAAGATTTTATATCCCATGAGATAGACATGGCTAGAACGGTAGGTTAAACCACTTCAGTGAAACAAGACTGAAACGAGGAATAAACTCGGTTCAGAAATGGACTTTCTCCACTAAGATAGTCTTGGAAATGAGTCTTGACTAATAAGAAATGATTCTCTATGATTATGTGTGTATGGCACAAAGATTCATGTTTTATGTTATGATTATTGTGATAAATTTCACTACCATGATTTATCCCATGTTATGAAATTATGATCTCTTTTACTGGGCAAGATTTCCAAATTGTTATGTTCTAATAAATATGATATGATATGATGTGATTGATTTTTCTTTTGTTTACCCTTACTGAGAATTTGAGCTCAACCTTTTGTATATTTTCTTTACCCCAGGTCAGGAAGAAGGTTATTAAGTAGGATATGCCAAAAGGAACTCTAGATATGATGAAATAAATGGGAGACAATGTAGACGCTTTATGAATCAGTTGTTTATGTTTCCCAGTTTCTAAATACACTATACCTATATGGTCCTTTCATGGTTTTTTTATATGTTGTAATAAGTGTACTTCAATTTTTAATGACTAACAATGTATGTAAAGTATGGGTCGTAATACTGCGCATGGTTAAGAGTAAACCATGCAGATTGTGTTTTTAGATAGAGCCACCTCGTATAATTGGATCATGGGAATGCAGCATAACCGTGTGCACACCCCTTCTTTCCAAGATACATGTGCTGGGGTTGCACATATTTTAAAGAACTGTGTGGACCAAACCATCCGCACAGGGCTGTTCCACACTGTTTTTGCATGGTTTAACAAACTGTGCTGACAAACTTTGTGTAAGTTAATTCAATGGGTAACTTTCTAGTTTTTCCCTTAAGGATATATTGAACCTCATCCTTCTTCTTAATCTAAGAACAAGTGGTATTTTTCTCCCTTATCACCATTTTGGATATTTTTTAATCCCAATTATATAAATCAATAGATATTCTTCATCCATTATCCGATCAAGCTTTCATTCATCATGATGGGTGCAAAACGGAAATTATGTGAGTCCTCTTTATCTGTTCCCCTTTTTTTGTCTCAACCTAGATATATCCATGTGAGAAATTTTACATTTTCGTATATCTACTTTGATCAGAGGAAAATCAAGGGACAATAACAGAGGAGAAGGATCGTACAACCCTAAGGTGGTGGTCTATAAATTATCCCTAAAGTTGGTTGTTTTAATAATATTTGTGTGGGTTCCAACAATTCGAATGGGGGCCGTTCTTGAAATATACACTCCATGATTATACATGTTAAAATTTTATGGTTATGATATTTCCAAATATTTTATTAGTTGTTATTTTTACACCCACAACCCAGTCCACCTCGTGTAGAAGGATATGCCATAATTGGGTTTTGTGTTTTAGACATGTTTGAGCCACTATTCGGGTGTTCTATTGCTTAACCTACCTAAAGGCGGGACGTTCTATAATAGATGACTTATTTTTAGTGAGAATATCATAATTTAATAATACATGTATGATCACCACTTGAATAACCTATGGTAAGGGCTTCTATATGATTATTAAATGAAAAATGATAAGTGTAAAGTATACTAAATATATAACATGGACTTAACAAATCAGATTGAATAAATATTTCATGTCCATAGCACCCATTTCAATGATAATGGAAGGTAGCAGAGTAAACCTCTTTAATTAAATTTTCCATAATGGTTAACTAATACTTGATTAAATGGTTTCAATGGAACATGTGCTATAAATAATAATGGAATAAAAGTCTTGGACCAATAAATTAATAGTTGCAACTCTACATAAAATATCCTAACTAATTAATGGAAGGACTAGAACAAAATAAATTATTACATGATAACAAAATAAAATAAGAATGGGCTGACTCGAGATAGCCTTGGATTATGGGAGGAGAATACCTTTGGTCTCAGGAACCCCATTGCGATTCAAGGATAGTGTTTTCTTAGGTTGATAAACACCTAGAATTTGGTTCTTTTGTATTCCACGGATGCCCAGTATACTACCGTAGGATTATTTATATTATTATATGATAACTCAGATACACTCAATGGATTAATCATTATCAATTAGGATCCATGGTGAAATTCCATTGGGCCCTCTCTTTGCATAGATCTATTTTACCTTGGTCGATCACCATGGACATAGAGGGTGCATTATTGTTGAGTGTCGTGGATTAGAATCCTTTTTTACACTCTAACCCCTCTGAAAAACTTAGATACTACTGATTTATAATTCTATGAGATTTATGGTACATTGGTTATTACTTTGGAACAACCTCACTAGATTTTAGTTATAGGTTTCCTTATTATGTGTTATGACCTTCACTACTTATAATTTCTTGAGGTGCTGTCAGTGTTGGCTCTACATCTCATGACCTATTAATTGTATTTGGCGATTACATAATTAATGAACTTGTTACGTGTTCAGACACCATATGAGGGATGAAGAAGGTACATGAGTATTTTGTTATATTCTACTTCTTGATTTTCTTTATACAATCATGCTTGTACACTACTATATTCCATTTCACGGTCCAGATGTTATACACGCCATTGGTGGTGGCCCACTAAGATTTATACCTCACCCTCTCCAGGAACTGTTCGGTAACCGGAGTAGATTACATAGTTTCATGGATAGACAAAGGGAAGCATACGGCTTCTAACACTTGATTGTATGATGATGGGATTTAACTCGATAGCAGGTGATAAAGTGGTATCTTTGGATTTATTTAGTATCCTTTTTTCTTTTAATTTGTGGAACATGTTATGCATGTTGTCCTGTATCCATGTTTACCAATTTTCTAGTGACAATTCATTTCATCATAATTATGTAAGTTGATATAGATATTATAAGGCCCCGACCATAAACATTACATAATCTTGAATTGTGTTTATTATTCACATCGAGGATCTTTTCATGTTTAGATATTTAGAGAGTTTTGTCAAAAAAATATACATAAAGACTTCAAAATTACATGGAGACACTTCTACATTGAATCATTTTTTTCATTAATTAAATTCTCTTTATAAAAGTGAAATTTCTAGTTCTATGTTTTAGACTGCATGACTTTTCATTGATCCCAGCCTTGACCATATTCATCTTTATATTCTATGAAAAACATTTCAACAAAACATGGGATGATCATAAAATTCTTAGTAAGGGTTTTAAAACAAGGAAAGAAAACATTTGTCCATTAATACAAAAAATTCAATGAAATCATACTTTTTGATCTTTAACATACCAAACACAATCATAATATTTATGAACAACAAATGGAATTCATAAATCATATAAGAAACTTGTGACATTCATAACATACTTATGTTGTAGCATTCAAAACTACGTAGGGAGTCAAATTTGGAATACCCATCACAATATATTTCATAAATATATTAGAAGAAACATTTATGTTTACCTCTATCATGTCACCTAATAAATTAGAGAGATATCTCAGGCTCACCCGACCTAGGTGTATCACGGAACCACCCGTATATGTAAACAGTTCCCATGAACCACAACATATTCATAACACATAAAACAAACATAATTAGAAGATGGCATTTACACATTTCAATCATAAGATACTATTTAAGTATATTGAAACTACCAATCCAATATATAAACCATTTTCAATATGAAAATACAGAGTATATGGTATTTATTTTTCTTTTAATAACATTACAGCTTGTTAAGGAAGCCAAATATCGAATAAAGCTCGTGGCAGTGGAAAGGTTGTTGTCACCGCGTACGTTAAAAGAACCATTCCCTTTTGGTTGTTTAGTAAAACACTTAGTCGAAAAAGATTCAATTTTATTTAACTATAATGTAAATGGGGTTTATACACAATATAAAATAATGTCATGTATAAATCAATGTTTTCCAAAAAGAAAGTAGATTCAGACGAATTCCCTTACATCATCTCTAAATTCACTCGTTCGCTCTTTAATATCTGGAATAATGAAATAATGTTAATTTCTACTTGATTAATAACCTTTTCCAAATTTATTACACTTTTTATATCACTTTTTTTCATGATATAAACATTACATAATCATTTAATCTAATAACGGTCGTTTTCTCAATACTTAGTACATGAGTCAAAAATGAACTTCTTATAATATAAGTTGTCCATGTGGTCAATTTCCATTATCTGCAGAACGATTTTTATGATTTAGATATCATATATGTCATATATATCTAGTATATATATGTTGTTATAATATTACAACACATTTGGAGATAAGAAATAAAATGCACCATTCATGGAGACGTTAAGCCGTACGTATGCATGAACGCAACTTTTATTTCTATTTCATATTTTAATTGAGTAAGAACATAGTGATAAATAGGTATATTATAATTCCAGTATAATATAATATATAATTTCATTAACTCCTTACTCTATATGTCCCATGTATGTAAAGAACGAGTCATGTCACATTGAAGGGTCGGTAGTCCGCACATACTCAAATGAAATTATCTTTTTTAACCATTATAAAAACCATAAATGAATGATATAAATGAAAAATAAAAAAGTATAGAGAAATTATAAATAGAATATATATATATATAACATATAAATACATTTCCATATTAATTTCTCTATAAGAGGTGGTAGGAAATCATTGAACAATCATCATTTTGTGATGTAGTAGTTCGTCATCCACATAAGAAATATGTTATGTACCCATTAAACAGGGGTGTGTGTAAGTGTATTTAGAATACTTCTCATAAAAGTATCCTAGTAAATAAAGGATACTAGATTTTTTTTGTAAAAAACAATAATAATATCATAGGGGGTGGAGAAGTAAAATAAAAGAATATAACTTGATGGAAGACATTACATTTAAATCGGGTAACTCCAATTGGTCTGAACCATAAGGATTTATTGAAGTGGTTTTTGCTAATGTAAGGTTTATAGGGGGAAGAGAAGGATGTTAGGAGATTATTTAGGTAGGGGTTGGATGAGAAATGTTATTGAGAGGTGTGAGTAATGGGTTATAGGTGATGAATTTTTATAAGGGGGAGGATGGGCTATTTATGAATGTTTGAAAACATTATTTTATTATAAACTGATTTTCTTTTTCAAAAGGTCAAAAAGTAATTAATATAGAAGTTAAGATGACTCTTGAAGTAAATAAACTCGTTCAATAAAAATTGGACATGTTTTGAATAGTTTTTTAAAATTTTATAATCTCATTTATATAAATTATTGGTTAAGATATTAATCATTACATCATCATTGTGTCATAAATAATTTCACTTATTTGATGTTTAAAAATTATAAATAAAATACCATGATATTGGAAATATCATAAAATTTGAAATTAATATTTATATTCGACGAGATAACTTACATAACCCCATGTAAAAAATTATTTACTTAAAGATATGTGTTTATGTCATGTTTGTCTTTACTTTAAATTAATTAATATAATGTGTCTTTATCACACCTAAGTGGCTCCATGGGGTCCCAAAATAGACCCATGCATTCCCATGTTATGAAATTTATCAATCAATAGGATTAGGACACATTTTGGGGTAATTTAATTTTATTATAATATTTTTTACCATTATTTACAAGATTTTCCATTTCACCAAGGTAAATGAAATATTTACTGAAGAAAATATTTATAAAGTATAAAAATAAAAGATACTTATTTACATAATTTGGAACTCCTAATTACAAATATGGAATGAATTTTTCTAAATTGAAATCACATAAGTGGTATAAATAAATATAAAATTAACTCATGTTTTCAAAAAAAAGCGTGTTTTTAGGAAATAATAACTATCATAAGATTGTCACTTCTTTATGTCCAATTTCAATGTGAAATTACTTCCAATGACCAATATTAGATTAAATGTTAAAACTATAATATAACTACACTTTAAAACCTATTAAAAAGATAACCTAACCACATAAATAAATATTATTAAAATGTATATTTGAATTAAAATGCTATATTTTTCACTATTCATTAATAAATGAACCTTATAAAAAAATCATAAAAAGTAAATTTTGATGTCCCGATTCTAAAGAAGAAAATTATTTTTTAAAATAAAAAATATAAAAGTGAAAAAATTATATTTAAAAAGGGTTTTCCATCAAAATGTGTTAAATCGGATTTAAAACAAATATTAGACTATTTGTCTTTAAAATTGGATTATTTCGTATTTTAAGCCTATTAAATTTATTGGATAAATGTAAAAACATTTTAAAAAATGTATAATAATATTGTAGTTAGTCTTGTTAATTCCTGCCATTATAATTTCAATGCATTTAACCGCCATTTAAAATAATAATATAATATTAATATATTCCACTATAACTCAACGTTGTGTGAAACATATGTTTTCAAAGAAAACCCATTGTTGCGTATCATGTACATCGTTGAACATAGAATCCCCTTTAAAGTAAAATTAAATTTTAATTCATAAATATTATTAAATATGAAAATTTATTTCTTTTTATTTACCTGTGATGTTACATCCTTCCACCTTTTTGAAATTGCATCCTCGCAATTTCATACACTTATCAAATAAATGGGGGTATTTATTCCTCATATAATTTTCAGATTCCAAAATTTCCCCTTCAACCATATAGTTTTTCAAAAAATCATTAACTTTATGGATTACATTATTTCACAACAGTTTCTCTCTTTTGTCAATAATATGGACTGCTTGTTCCCCATAAGAGAGATTCACTTCCAGCCTAAATACCTCTGGGCATAAAACAAGAGATGGATAAGACAAATAATTTTTTCAACATTGAAACATGAAAAAAATTGTGTATCTTGGATAAAAATGTAGGTAAAGCCACTCTTTAGGAAATTGATCCATCTTTATGTAGGATTTCATAGGGTTCAATGAACCAAAGACTCCACTTTTCCATCTTACCAAAACGGATCACACTTTTCCATGGAGAATAATCGAGAAAGACATGATCAGATACCTCAAATTAAAGGTCCTTCCTCTGTTTATCTGCATAAATTTTTTTCCTGATTTAAATAGTTCTCATGTTCATCTGAATCAACTGAACCTTTTCTGCCATCTCTTCTACCAATTCTAGTCCCATCAACTTCCTTTCACCAACATCATCCCAACAATATAGAGTTCAACAATTTTTTCCCTATAATTCTTTAAATAAAGCCATTTGTATATTGGTATGAAAAATATTATTATAATTATATTCAGCCAGAGGAATTTGATGGTCCCAAATTTCCTAGTAATCCATTGAGAAAGCATGTGACATATCTTCCAATGTCTGAATACTTAGTTATGGCTTCCCATCTGATTGGAGATGAAAAGTGGTACTAATATTTAATTTAGTACCGAATGACATCAAAAGGACTTTCCAAAATATAGAAGTAATCCTGGGATCATGATAAGGTACAAGTGAGATGAGAACTCCATGAAATCTGATTATCTTTTTAACATACAACCGAGGAAGTTGATCTAGAGACAATATATCTCGAATAGAAATGAAATAAATAGATTTAGTCAATTGATCAACAATAACCTAGAATGCATTATTACCTTGAGATATCTTTTATAATTCCATATGGAATTCAATTGATATATTTTCCCATTTCCACTCTGGCACCGGTAAATATTAATGCATCGCTTTTGGTAACTTCTGTGTTGCTTTAACCTGTGGACAAGTCAACACTTCATAGTAATGTCAACAGTATATTTTTTCATTCCATCCCACCAGTAATACTCCCAAATATCCTTGTACATCTTAGTACTTCCAGGATGAAATGAAAAACAGAGGACTATGAGTTTTATACAAAAAAACACTCTTTAACTATTAATCACCAGGAACACATAATATCTTCCCAAACCTCAAAATATAATCATTATCAATGTTACAATAAGGTAACATACCATTATGATCCAAATCTACCTTTTTCTTCAACTCATTGTCTTCTATCTATTCTTTCTTAATTCTGTCTGATAGAAATGATTTCACAGACCCCTAAAACAAAACAAAAGAATTCTCTACACCATCAACTTATATGAAAAATTTCATCAAATCATTAATCAAAGGATCTTTTTCCAAACGTTACATGGTTAATGAAGCATTACTCTTTCGACACAAAAAATCAACCACATTATATTCCATTCATAGATGGTAATGAATCATGAAATCATAATCCTTTATTAATTCCAACCATCTCCTTTGTCACATGTTTACTTTTCTCTCAGTGAATATATACTTCAAACATTTTTTATCAGTATGTATATCACACTTTACTCCATACAAATTATGCCTCCAAATTTTTAAAGAAAAACCATTGAAACTAATTCCATATCATTTGTAGTGTAACATAACTCATGAGGTTTCAACTAATGTGAAGAATAAGAAATTACCTGACCATTCTGCCTGAGGAAAAAACCATGTCCTTTCAACGAAGCATCACTATACATAAAAAACTCATCATTTCTGGAAGGCAGTTCCAAAACTGAAGAATTCACTGATCTTTTTTCAATTCATGAAAACAATCATCACATTATTCTGTCCAAATAATCTTACCACCATTTGGAGTTAACATATTCATTGGGCTAGATAATAGTAAGAACTTTTCAACAAACCTCAGGTAGTGACCAGTTAAACCAAGAAAATTACGAATCTATGTGATATTTTTTTGGTATTGGCCATTATTCAATTACTTTTGTTTTAGATAGATCAATAGTTTTGCCATTTTTTTAAATAATTGGACCAATGAAAGAAATTTTTTTAACACAAACTTACACTTTCTGAATTTCCTATACAGTTTCATTTCTTTTATGTTTTGTAAGAAAACTCTTAAATGATATTCATGTTCCTCTTTACTTTTGGAATAATCCAAAATATCATCAATAAACACAACCACAAACATATCCAAGAAATCACGGAAAATTCTATTCATAATATCCATGAATATAGTAGGTGCATTGCTTAACCCCAAAGGCATAACCAAAAATTCATAATGGACATATCTAGTACAAAACTCAATCTTTAGAATATCTGATTCCATTAATTTCAACTGATGGTACCCTGACCTCAAGTCTATCTTCCAAAAATACTGAGCTCCCTAGAGAATATCAAACAAATAATCGATATAAGTAAAAGGATACTTGTTCTTAATAGTAATGTTATTCAATGATCTATAATCAATGAAATTAACATTGAACCATCCTTTTTTAAAAAAAATGATAGGAGCAGCACATGGTGATGTACTAGGTTGAATGAAACCTTTATCTAATAAATCCTACAATGTCTTCTTTAACTCTAATCGTTCAATATGAGCCATTAGATAAGGGGTTTTTGAAATAGGATTTACATCCAGAAATAAGTCAACAATAAATTGACCTTCTTGATCTGGTATTATTCAAGGAAACTAATTGGGAATAACATCAAGATACTAATTTACCACTGGAAAATCATTAATCTAAATTGTTCATTTATTTTAAAAAATATGTTCATGGTAGTATTCATCTCCATATTTTACTAGTTTCTCAGCTTCCTCAAATGTTATCAAATGTGAGGGCTCTGTCTTGTACACAAAATGAAATTATTTCTTAAAAAAACCTCTTTAGCTATATAGTCAATCATATCATGTTAAATAGAATGAAAATGCATTGAAAATATAACATCAAACTCTACTAGAGGAAAAACTATAAGATTTTCATGTAGATTCATTCCACACATAAGGACATAAAGGTTCTTTTAGTTTCTTGTTGTCTCAACATTTCATCTCGGATTTTTTACCATATGTCCAGGATTCATATATTGATATGAAATTCCCAATTCACTGTATATATTCATTGAAATGAAATAATGTGTAGACCCTGAATAAAAAACACATTGGAATAATCTGAATAAAAAAACATTATACCTGGTAAAACATCATTCGATGGTCGAACATCTTCTAAAATAGTTGAAAATTATTTCTCCAAAAATTTCTACTTGAAGTTCATCTACTTTCCCTCAGTTGAGTTTTTCATTGGACACTCATTTGCATAATGGACCATTTCATTGTACTTAAAACATTTTACTGACTATAAATCAGATTTTGTATTACCATTACCCTGATAATTTAAAATGAAATTACAAGTCGTATATCCTATTTTACCACATTGGTATCACTTACCATTATTCAATAGACATTCCCCAGCATGATTTTTACAACAATTTTCACAAACATTAAACATATGTTTCTTACCCTCAGATTTTTCTGAATAGTTCTTCCCTTTCATCTACCACCTCATCCTCTTATTTTGATGATTTTCAATGAACACCTAATCATCGACAAAATCTATTTCCACATTCTCCACACATATAACATGTTTTTAAAATATTATTAACTCATGAGATGCAAAAGACCATTGATAATTTGGCATTAATATTCAGAAGAAACAATTGATTTTATAATCAAGATCTCATATGAAATTCGGAGCAAATTTTTTTAGTCAAGTGAATTTTTCATCACAAGTATCCACTGATTCATCCTCCTACCTCAATTCCAAGAAATTTTTTTCCATCCTAAGAATAAAAACCTTAGGAAAATATTTCTCAAGAAAAATACCATTTAATTCATACCAATAAAGAGCATCAATATCCTCACAATCCCTGATATTTTTAACCATCGACCAATAATGATCGACTTCACCTTTAAAATGTTAAATAACAACAATAAATTTTTGATGTTTTGAACACCCCATGACATCAAATATCTTCTCTAGTGATTTAATCCACCCTTTGGCAATCACATGGTCAGATGATCCTATGAATGATGTGAGATGTTTCATCCTGAAATAATCCTCTACTGATATGTTCCTTTATGTTTGATCTAGATAATCCCGTGCATGGATACAAGAACCATTATAGCCCGAGTCAACTATGCAATTACTTCAACAAATTGTATAGTTATGATTCCAACCATCTCATTTTGCTGATTTGGATGGTTGTATTCCTCTTGATGTATCCTATCATAGATGCCCTATTTCCTATGTGGAAAACCATTCTGAAAAAATAAATATCACAGGTGAAGAAACATGGTAATATTTAAATTATATATCATTTAAATTTGTTAATAAATTAAGTTATGTACATTAATTTATCATTATTCTAACTCCTAATGTTTTCTTAAATGACATCTGATACCAACTATATGGCCTCTATCTTAAACATTACAGAATAATTAATTATGTTAATAATTCACATAGAGGATATTTTCATGTTTATAATAATATAGGGTTAGGTCTTAAAATATACATAACAACTTGAATATTACATGTAGACAATTCAACATAGTATCCATTTTTTTCATAAAATAAGAACTCTTATAAAAGCCAAGTCTATTTACATGTTTTAAATAGTATGAATTTTCCATGATCCCAGCCTTGAGCCTATTCATATTTATGTCCTGTGAAAAAAAAATTTAAAAAATTTGTGATGATCATAAAAAGATCAGTAAGGGGTATAAAACATGGTAAGATAACATTAGTCCATTAATACAAAAAATTCAATGAAATCGTACTTTTTAATCAGTAACATACAACACAAAATCATAAGATTTTTGAAAAACAAATGGAAATAACAAACCATAAGGGTATCCTATGGAATCTATAACATACTTACATTGTTCCTTTTATAGCTAAAAAGGGTATCCCATTTGTAATACTCATCGTAGTATATTCCCAAAATCATTTAGGAGAAACGATTACATTTACCTCTAACATGTTCCCAAATGCAATAGAGAGATATATCAGGCTCACCCACCCTATGTTTATCACAGAACGTACCATATACATAACCAATTCCTTAGAACCATAACATGTTCATAACACATAAAATAAACAAAAAGGAAAGATAAAGTTTCGACATTTCAATCAAAATATATTATTTAAATAAATTGACATAACAAATCCATTATAAAAACCATTTACAATAAAAAAATAAATTAAAGAGTAAATGGTATTTATTATCCTTGTAAAAAAATTACAGCTTGTTATGGAAGCCAAATATCAAATAATGCACATGGTGGTGGAAAGGTCGATGTCACCGCATACGTTATTGGAAACATTATATTTTTGTGTTTTTAAAAAGCTTCCTACAAAAATATTCATATTTAATGAAATGATAATTCAAAGTGGTTTATACACCATATAAAATAAAGCCTTGAATAAATCAAATGATGGCTCAATGAAAAGAGATTGAGACAATGTCCCTTACCTCGTGTCTGACATGACTCGTTCATTATTTAATCTCATGAATAAAAAACTAAATTTAATTTATACTTGATTAAGAACCTTTTTAAAATTTGATATTATTATTATATCACTTATTATCATGTTATAAACATTATATTATCATTTAAGATAATAACCTTCGTTTTTTCTCTATTTGGTACTTGAGTCAAAAATGAACATCTTATAATTGATGTTGTCCATGGGGGTAAAAAGTAAATTATATCTAAAATATTATTCATAATTTAGATATAATATATGTCATATATGTCATATATATCCATTATATATTTGTATTTAAAACAATAGATAAAATTTGGATATAAGAAATAAAATGCACCATTTATGGAGATGGTAAGTCGTATGTACGCATGAACTCTACTTTAGTTTCTATTTCATATTTTAATGGAAAAAACATAGTTATAAATAGGTATATTATAATTAAAGTATAATATCTTATATATTTTATTTAACACCATCTTTTATATATCCCACATATGGATTGAACATGTCATATCACGTTGAGGGGGTGTTAGTCTGCACATCCTCAAATAAAATTATCGTATTTACCCATTATGGAAACAATAAAGGTATAATATAAATGAAAAATACAGAATTATAGAGAAAATATAAATGTAATATATATAGCTCATAAATACATTTCTATCTTAATGGACATTATAAGAGGTGGTAGAAAAAGATTGAACTATCATCGTTTCGTGATGTAGTAGCTCGCCGTCCACAAAAACAGTATATTCATTACCCATTAAACGGAGGTGTGTGTAAGTGTAGTTTTAATATATCTCATAAAAACATCATAGAATATAGATGATACTGGTGTTGTTATGTCAAAAAAATAATAAGATCATAGGAAGTGGATAAGTAATATAAAAAAATAGAACTTTAGGGAAGACATTAACTTTATATCAGGTAACTCCCTTTGGTTTGAACCCAAAGGCATTATTGATGTGATTTCTATCAAAATTAAGGCTTCTAGGTGGAATATAGGGACATTGGGAGACTATTTACTATGTGGTTTGACTAGAAAAAGGGCTTCAGAGGTGTGAGTAATTTGTTAGAGGTGATAGCTTTTTATAAGGGGATGATGAGCTCTTTAGGAATGTTAGAAAACATTATTTTATGATAAACTGATTTTTTTGTTTCAAAAGGTCCAAAAATCATTAAATTCTAATATACAATGAATCTTGTTAGAAATTAAATCATCCTTAAATAATTGGACATGTTTTGGATAGTTTTTTTTAAAATTTTATAATCTCATTTATTTAAATCATTTAATAATATGGTAATCATTTGCATCATCATTGTGTCATAAATAATATTATTTATTTGATGTCTAAATATTATAAATAAAATACCATGATGTAGGAAAAAAATTTAGCTTAAAAATTAATATCTATAGTCGAAGATAAAACTTATATATCATTAGGTAAAAATGGATTTACTAAAAGATATATGTTTATGTCATTTTTGTCTTTACTTTAAATTAATTAATATAAAGTGTCATCATCACTACTAAGTGGCTCCATGGGGTCCCAAAATCGACCCAATGATGAACATTGTCGGACATGAATCAACCAATAGGATTAGGAAATTTGTTAGGGTAATTTAATATTATTATAATATTATTTTGTAACCCTTATTTACCATATTTACCTTTCAACCATGGTAAATAAAATATTTACTGAAATAAATAATTATAATGTCTAAAAATAAAATTTAAATATTTAAACAATTTTTTCCTCTTTATTCCAAATATGGAATCCATTTTTAAAAATTCAAAACATATATGTTTCATAAATTAAATTTAAATTAATTTCATTCGTCAAAACAAAAAACCTTGTTTTTAAGAAATAATAACTATCAAAATATTAACACTAGTTTTTGTCTAGTTTCCATGTAAAATTACTAAAAATAACAAGAAATTGATTAAATGGAAAAACTATCTAATTAATATTTAAAACCAATTAAAAAATTAATCTATCCATATAAATAAATTATATTAAAATGAAATTTTGATTTAAAATGCATTATTTTTCACCATTCCTTAAAAATGACTATTATAAAAAAAATCCAAAATTTCATACGAAGTAAATTTTGATATCCTAATTCCAAAGAAGAATAATATTTATTCCAATAGAATATAAAAAATTGAAAAAAACTAGGTTTAAAAAGGGTTCTCCACCAAAAGGTGGTAAATCGACCATTTAAAGAATATTAGACTATTTGCTCTTAAAATTGGATTCATTCTTATTTTAAGACTCAAAAATTTAATTGATAAAAGTAAAAAAATATAAAAAACATGTATAATAAAATTTATTTAGTAATATTTATTCCTTCTTTTAAAATAGCTAGTCGTTTAACTACCATTGAAAATAATAATATTATATTAATATTTTCCAGTAAAACTCCACACTGTGTGCAACATATGTTTTCAAAGAAACCCATTGCTGCTTATCAGGTACACCATAGAACATACAATTCCCATTAAAGTAAAATTAATATTTATTTTACAAATATTAATAAATATGAAAATGTTTTACTCTTTATTTACCCGGAATGTTATAGCTATTTTTATTCTCATTTATTTATTGCATTAGTTTGCATCGACTGTTTAATTATATTGTATCTAAACTTCACTATTCCTTTACATTCTTTCTGTTGTGATTCACTTTTCTAATGAAGGAATAGTATTTGCACTGACACACCCTTGTCCCTCACTTCTAGCTAGGCCTTTGGTATTCGGTAAGATTCTCTTGAAGCGATGTTTCCCATTAGGCTCAGGGCACCCGTAATGTGGTATTCACGTCTCAGACATCACAATGTGGCATCAAAGGAGGATTAAATTGTTTATTTTCTATTTGGAGACAATACATTGGATAATATGAACAATTGGTAATTGGTCATAATCTGTTATTTGGTGTCCCAAACCAATGTTCGGGGTAAAAACCAGATTTTCTAAATTACAATTGATGTTCTATTTTACCAATTACAGTTGATATTATTTCATCATTTGAGGACACAAATGTTTTGTGGTGTTGTTTATTACTACACTTTTGATAATTTATTTAATCCTTAGCCTGATGATATGAGGGTAAGGAGAAAGGCTACATGTATCATTATAGGCTCCTAGAATTGACATGTCATGCATATTGTGATGCCATATAGGTGCATTACACTACTTTTCATTTCTTGATATTCATGTGATTTTTGACTATGTTTTTGATATTTTCATGTACTTGAACTACTACTAGTTATGATTGAGTGATTTCCTATCTCAATTGATGAGGTGTATGGCCCCTCATGGGTTGGGATGATTAATTTACCACGTTAACCCATTATGATATATGTATGTGGGTATGGTTTATGGTGATAGGTGTATGGGAACTAATTCATTGGAAATAGATATCCATTATAAAGTGAATCATGAAATATAAAATGTTTTGGTTTCACATCCTTATCCCTCCTTTTCATGTTTATCAAAATTATTGGAGTGAACCTTGGAATTAACTACAAAATGACATGAAACTTATACCTGATCATGTACCAATACCTAGCAATCTATGTTAGTAGATTGTTTATTATTCATTGGGTAGCAATTTTTCATACATTTAACTTCCCTTATTGATTCTCTCCCCTTGATTATTTGATTTTTCTAAGGTGTTTTCTTGAAATTTTTAGACCTATGCTGCCACGATTCCCTTGTGTCATTCACCATGAATGTGGTGAAGATCATGCTCCCGACATGGTATTCCCGGAGCTTCTAATAATACCTCAAAGCATGCCACTTGAAGAACCATATTTTGTATCTGATCCAAGCATTGATTCACAAGTCCGAGATATTTTCCAACATATGATGCATTTCATGCATGGTGCTATGTGGGTTGCACCTATGATGGATGACATAACCCGCGAATTCTAGCAGAAATATCCTCCTACTCTTTTAGGGGATGACAGTTATTAGGCTTCTGAGTAATGGATATAGTCCAGGTTGTCTATCATGGAGCATTTTGAAATGCCTCCAGAGTGGAGAGTCTATCTTTCTACAAACATTCTTTGGGATTCAGCCAAGCATTAGTGGGATGTGGTTACTCAAGCCGATTGTCATCAAGTCAGGTTATGGTTTGATTTTCATACTACCATAAATGATCAGTTCTGTCATCAGGCACATAGTGCTGATAGAGATATATATTTATTGCATCATGAGTAGGGTTCTATGTTAGTTACCAAATATTCATCTTGTTTCCCTGATTTACATTTCGTTTCACCTCTTCTATTTAGTGATGAGATTTCATGGGCTATAAGTTTTGAGGATGGGATCCAGTATACTATCTGAACTCATGTGAATTTATTCTTCCATCAATCCATTTCAGATATAGTTTATCCAACCTCATCACTGAACATATCCTAAGAGAGGGATCAAGATCCATGTTTATAAGATCAGTTTTGTGTCAGGTTATTAGTTCTTTCGGTGGTAGGAAACGTTCCATCGAGGTTTCTCATCAGGGTAGTGGCAGCCATAGTACCTAGTTTGAAACCTCTGTGGTGTTTCATCATTATAGAAGACTGGGGTATAAGAATCCCAAATTTGATAGAGACCCTAAGGATATTCTGTCTTGTGGATGTTTGAGTCATCTGCAGTGCTTTTTGTGGACATTTACACTAGCTTCAAGTAGAAAAGGATCAGTATTAGATCCACCTACAAGAGAGAGTTCTTTTGTGCTGCATCCAGCGGGGAGTTGGAGTAGCACCAACAGGATTGGATGAGGATGTGTTCAAGGTCATGGTGGTTCGAACACTGATCACTACCAGTTCCAACAGAGCTGTCATGACTGTGGTAGTTCATCTATTGCACAATGCTATTGATCAAGACAGTTTGTGGATTTATAGCAGATACTAGAGGATCAGGTTACAGTACCATCTACAATATGATGTACTATTCTAGTAGCCTCCACTACGGTCTCTTTTTTATAGAATTTACTCAACATATTTTATTTCTATATCTATCGTGGAATTCCTAGGACTAGAGATACATTATCAATTTTGTGTAATGACCCTTGATATACCATTGGGTATATCAAAAAAGGGAATACGCTAGTGTAGGGACTGTCCCCTTGAGGTAGGAAGTTACCATTTCTTTTGGAATCTATATGTTCTCATGATGATGGCATCTTATGTAATTCTCTGGATGGACTGGTTAGTCCACTATCATTGCTTTGTAGACTGCTATCATTGTAGGGTTTCTTTTACATCTCCAAAGGGAATTAGTTGTCACTTCTGTAGAGAACCGAAGCTTGATGTACATGAATATTACATTACTTTTGCGGAATACATAGTACATAAGAAAAACAAACACACAAGGACTGTAATAGTTTAGTGTCTTTGGAAACTCAGAATAAAATCTTCTAATCGTGGTGAAAGATCTTCAACATCTCCCAATAAAGATCTTCCCCTTTTTTTTCTTACCTAAAACCTTTCTTTATAACCTGGGGAAAAGAAAATATAAAAGGGTGAGCTCAAATGATCAGTAAGGTTAAACAAAATAAATATCAATCACATCATATTCATAAGAACATATCTTTTGGAAATCTTAACCTGCAAAAGAGATCATGATTTCATAACATGGGATAAATCATAGTAGTGAAATGTAATCCCAATAATCATAACTTAAAACATGAAAATTTGTGGCATACACACATAATAATAGAGAATCATTTCTTATTAGTCAAGACTCATTTCAAAGACTATCTTAGTGGACAAAGCCCATTTCTGAACCGAGTTCACTCCTCGTTTCAGTCCTGTTTCACTGAACCGGTATAACCTACCGTTCCAGCCTTGTCTATCTCATGAGATATAAAATCTTTACCCAATGCATTGGACGGAGTTATAGGTCCCACCCATCTCATAATTATACCATTCTTATGTGTGCCACAAAATCATAAACCATACATCATAATATAACCCATGTAATAGAAATTGGATTCTTAAACAACATGACATCATAAAACAATTCATATAAGATAAAAGAATTCATAAAAATATTTCCATCACAACATAATCAAATCCATGTAATAATAGGGATAGAAACAGAACCCTATATTATCTTAGATGGAAAATAATTTTAATAAAACACTTGAACTCCATTCTTGAAGAAAATATCCTTTCTACTTCAAAAACACTTTTCATTTCTTAACATGTCATAAACTTATAACTAAAAGAAGTTTATTAAAAATAATCTTGAAAACATATAAGGGAAGCTTCTTAGAAATAATGTTTTAAAAATCCATTCATGTTGTATAAGTTAAAAGAAAACATTCTTCTCATACTTTTGTCGGAAAAGTCAAAAAGTACCTCGTAAGAAAAACGACAAAAGATTCCTTTCATATCTTTTACTAAAAACTCACCGAAGGGTAAAATTGGATATAAACTATTTTAGAAGGATATAAATATTAAATATTGGGGAAACATGGATGTGGATGATAAAATACACCCCAGTAAATACCAAATTATAAACAATCTCGGATAATAATGAGATTGTGATATTTCCCTTACCTTAGGTCTGATTTGCTTCGTATGTGTCTGAACCTCCTGTATAATTATTTAAATAATGTCATTAACTTATTCTGGAATCATAATCATTGTTATGATATCATATATGGTTCACTTATGGCTTTATATTACCCGTTCTTTTGTAAATTCCATGTTAATGAGCGTTTTGGGTAAAATTGTTTCATTTGTCGTCCGTGTTTTGACTTGTAATTATTTATATGATTACATAGATCATGATTACTTAATTCCAAAATATAAAACATGATTTTTATATAATATATATTCATAATATACATATATATAATAAATCAGTAAATGGAATGAAATACACCGTTCATTGAGACGGTAGGCCGTACGTACGCATGGACGCTGTTTTTTTTTTCCTTATTGAGTTGAATGGAATTAAGTAGATGACATACATATATATACACATAAATCCAGAATAATTATTATGTCATATATTTCATTATTACTTATTATTTATACTTTATAATCATTCATGAATTGTTAACGTGGAGAATGAATCTCATCGCATCGTGGAGACGGTAGTCCGTACATACGCACGAGCGATGATATCATTCTCATGATCATTGGACTGTATTAGAGTGTATGTATACTATTTTAGAATAAAAATCATTTTAAAATAATCATATATAGTTATTATTTACACCATTATACCCATCCAAGTAAGGTGGTGGTGGAAAATAGATTTCACCACGGCATGGAGACGGTATTCCGTACGTACGCACGCGCGGTGATTTCATTCTCCGTAGGATGGATAGATGATGAAATAATTTTGTTTCATAATTATAATAACATATCAGTATATAAGTGATACTGATGTTATTACTTCATAATGAAACAACCTAAGAAGAATAAGTGGAACAAGAAATAATGATGAAACAATCGGTAACGGGAATTACCTCTTCTTTGAAGCGCCTCTCTGAGGTCTCCTTTTAGGGCACTAAAATTGGTCTTTTAGGAAGACCATAACCTCTAGGATATTTATAGGGAAGTGGAGAAGAGAATTTTTCAGGGGTTGGCGGAGCTTGAAGGCTAGAATTTGTGTGAGGAAGAGAGGGAGGAGGTGCCCTTTTAAAAGGGAGGAGAGGGGTACCTTTGGAATAACAAAAACTATTACTTTATTATAAAGTTAAATTCTGTTTTAAATAGCTCCAAATTGATTTATTTCAAAGATAAGGTGGGTATGGGTAGAAAGACTCTCATCCAATAGAATTTAGACAAGTTTAGTTTCCTATTTTAATCTTCTCAGTTAGATTTAACATTAAGTTAAATAATTTTACTTTTACCGTGTCTTCTTGTGTTCTTATACTATAAGGTTAATAAAATTACTATAAGAAGCCAAACGAACCCCAAGTTGTTTATTATTAATATATATAACCTTATCTAAGTCATTTGGCCGAACCATAGATTTTTGGGAATAAAATAACAATTAATAATATAATATTTGTTTTAAATACTATTTTATGACAATTTTGACACTATTTAGTTATTGATTTTTTTAGAAATCATAAAAGAATGATTAGTTCTTAAAAAGTTAATTAAATCAATAATAACATGTCATATGAACCTAGAAAATTAGTGGAATTCATAAAATGTTTCAAATTACATTTATTTGGGTATTTATAACATCAATTATGTCAATATTTCATTAATAAGATAATTACGGCATCATCGTTGTGTCATAAATAAATTAAATTATTTAATGTTTAAAAATTACAAATAAAATACTATTAAGTAGTAAATATCTTTATATTTCTAATGAATATTCATAGTCGAATTGATCTTATTTATATCCCTATATTAAAAATGATTTACTTATTAAACATTGATTTTAACTATTTTAACCCTTCTTTAAATAAATTAATAATAAAAGTCCTAATCTAATCCAAGTGGGCCTAAATGGTCATATTTTATTCCTATGGTTGTTTTTGGTATAATTACACTTATCCAATAGAATTAGGACATGTGTTAGGGTAATAATAATATCATTTTTACCCTTAATTACCCTATTTACTTTTAACCATGGTAAAAAAAGTAAAAAGTTACTATTCACCAAAAAAATATTTTCATCTCATTGAACCAAATTATAGTCCTTGATATTAACTGTGTCTCTCAGATTTTCAAAATTCCACTCACAGAAGCAGTAAAATTATGTTTTATGACAAATTCTGTTTTTTTAACTACCACTTAGTGGTTTCAGTATTCATCAAAAAATGAAAGTTTCCTGAAAAATACCAAAAATTAGGCCTAATCTATATTTGATATTAAGAATTAAAAAATTATGTCTATTTTACCAAATTCAGAACATATCAGTTGCATTAATTAATTTAAAAATTAGTTCCCGTCGTCAAAACAAATAGCGTGTTTTTAAGATATAATAACTATCAAAAGATTGACACTTGTTTATAACTGGTTTAAATGTGAAATTACATCCAATTACCAACACTGTATTAAATTGTAAAAATATATTCTAAATATACTTTAAAACCACACAAATTAAAAATTTATCACTATTAATTATTCCTATTAAAAAAGTTCTTTTTAATTAAAATTTAGTAATTTTCACTATTCATCAGAATATGAAAGTTATCCGAAAAGTACCAAAATTTCACCCTAAGCAAATTTTGATATTACGAATCCAAAAATGAATTCCATTTTGAAAAAAGATAAAATTTACAAAATTTGAAAAAGTGGTTATTACTATTCATAATGACTAGTTTTAATAATATTTTAATAGCATATTGTTGTTTAGTGAAACTCGTTATTACGTACTACACACGCTATCGAGGAAGGTCGCGATTGCGTGTAATGCAAGGAAATTCAAGTATATGTGTTGTACAAGCTCCTTTTGGTGTAGCGTACAACACAAGACATAAATGAAATTAAAATGAATATTTTTCATAAAATATTGGGCTGTTACATTCTACCCTCCGTAAAATGAATTTCGCCCTCGAAATTCGTCAGGGTTATAAATGGTTTACTATTAGAAAGTTTCTTTAATAGAAACCCACATCATAAAAAGGAATACCGAAACCAATCTTTAAAAACAAAAGTATGAAATGTAACAGTTACCTAAATAAACTAATCACTGGGTTTCCACATAGGTGAAAATATGGATATGGAAGAGAAATCTAACCATCATGTTCTGATGGAGAGTGGTAGAGAACATGGCTATGGAAAATCCAGCAATCACAAGGCCATAAATTTGTGACGATCTAAGGTACCATCTGATAATAAGATATAAGTGCACTAGGACATCATTTTTGGTTTTCAAGATCATTTCCCTAAAGGTGATGAAATTGGAATTAGAAGAAATACTTTCGTGATTTTGGTATAGTATCACCGTTTGTCATTCTTTGGACAATTTCCAGTTCATCTCTTAAAGAAATGAAGTTGAATTTGTAATTCGTGATGTGTTAGTAGATCATGTGATAGAATGATGGGTCATTCCATCTGTCTCAAACAAAATGTTAGAAAAGTTATCAAAAAATACATAAGTCCATCTATAGTGAGATTAATCATATATGGTTCCTAAAATGGACTTATACTTCATATATCATATTGCTTAATATATTAAAACTAGTTTATACTAAACAGAGAGTTCCTGTAGGCTAGTGGTAGATGATAAAGGCCAGTCGCACTTCGGTTGTGGGTTCGATTCCCGCAGCCTTGTCTGACACGATGGGTTGTCGCCCGTCTTGTAGGTTTTCCTTTTTCTAAAGCTATATTACTATAACATCCCATCAAAAATATCGAAAAAGTTTTATCCTTAAACAATAATAACTTATTTCCAACATAATCCATTCCAATCTTTAGGCTTATCTAAAATACTTCGGTCCATGCTCATAGTATAAAGAAAATGATCACGTGAATGCCATCATTTATCCCCCATATATCATAAGATATATCTTGTTGGTCAAATTACAATTATGTGAATACCTTAATCATGTATTCTCTTGAAGAATGAATATCCATTGAACCTTAGTGAAAACCTGAATGCAGTTAAAAGTTAACCCTTTCCACATACCAAAATCCTCAAAATTATATATCCTCAAACCATGATATCACTTAGTCCTTATATCAATCATGAGCTCATGAATACTATCAAACATATTAGATTCTCTTTATCCCTCCATTATGTGCATATCATCTACTTTCCAAAAATATTTCAATCACTTTTCATGGTTACAGATGCCATAAAATTATTGAAAACTACAATAGACAAAAACATAAATATTCCAATATTCCACGATACTATATACAACATTATTCTTGAATCCCATTACATAAACACATAATCATTCCACCACATCATTGTCATATTCAACATCGCCAATGGTGATCGTATGTGACTTCCCTTTGTCCTTTTCCTTAAGTGGTTTCTCATGTCGATCATCACTAACCCTTGGATTAGGGCATTTATTAGCATAATGCCCCATTTCCTTGCACTGGAAGCATTTAAGTGTCGTTGGTGCGTTCTCTGCAGTCTTTTCTTTATTCACATCATTAGAAACCCTTTTTCCATTACTTCGACACTCAGCTGCTCGATAACCTTCTTTTCCACACTTAAAACATTTTCTAGTCCCTTTAAGACAATCTCCACCATGCTTTTTTCCACACTTTGAGCATAAGGAAACATTCATCTTCTTTTCACCATTATTCTGAGATTTCTCCATGAACTCCATCTTACGTTTCTTGCCAAAACTATGAGATGGATAAGTAACACCAACTTCCATTTCTACCTTGATAGCACAACGCACAATTTCTTCATAGCTAATGAAGTCTCTTATAGCAAATTCCCTTCGAAGATTTGATTTTAAGCCACTGAAGAATCGATCAACTTTACTTTCAGGTTGGATTAAAAATCCAGATGCATACCTTGAAAGCCTTTTAAAATTCGCTTCGTATATACCAACAAATTCATCATCCTTTTGCTTTAGTTCAATAAACTCCTTCTCCATCTTTGTTCGAAGAATATGAGGGAAGTGCTTATTGAAAAATAAGTTCTTGAACTCGTCCCATTCCATGGACTCAATTTCATCTCTTTTCCTCGTATTATTGATAAGATTCCACCATTGACCAGCTTCACCTTCCAAATGATATACTACTAATATTACTTTATCAGGTTAAGAACATTGAAGAACTGAAAATATCTTTTTAGTAGTACTGATCCATTGTTCAGCAACAAGTGGATCAGAAGACCCACTGAAAGAAGGTGGACGTTGCCTCATGAAGGACTCAATAGAATATTGTTCCCTTCTCTTCTCATTTGGAAGTCCAAAATGATTCATAGCTTCTGTAAGTATAGCAATAAGATTTTTCACTCCATCTCCCATAACATTTGTTTGTTCAGGAGGACAATCATTGCATTTTCCATTGCATTGATCAACACAGTTGCTTCGGGTTCCACCCATCGTCTAAATCCAAAAAAGAATAGTGTGATGGCAAAAATCATGCTAGGGAAAACAACATAATAAAGGGGGAGTATCCTCAATATCTAACATATTAGGTTAAATTCTATGATCATTACCATAGTTCTAGGACTATACGTATACATATCCTTAGGGAGATCCCTAGAAATACCTTAGAAATAACTCTAGGGATCTCACTAACGTTTTCACATCCTAGTTTCCAAAAGGTTAACTAAACCTTTCTTCTAATACCAACTGTAGAGACCCGAAGCTTGACGTACATGAATATTACATTATTTTTGCGGAATACATAGTACATAAGAAAAACAAACACACAAGGACCGTAATAGTTTAGTATCTTTGGAAACTCGGAATAAAATCTTCTAATCGTGGTGATAGATCTTCAACATCTCCCAATAAAGATCTTCCCCTTTTTTTCTTACCTAAAACCTTTATTTATATCCTGGGGAAAAGAAAACATAAAAGGGTGAGCTCAAATGCTCAGTAAGGGTAAACAAAATAAATATCAATCACATCATATTCATAAGAACATATCTTTTGGAAATCTTAACCTGGAAAAGAGATCATGATTTCATAACATGAGATAAATCATAGTAGTGAAATGTAATCCCAATAATCATAACTTAAAACATGAAACATTGTGTCATACACACATAATCATAGAGAATCATTTCTTATTAGTCAAGACTCATTGCCAAGACTATCTTAATGGACAAAGTCCATTTCTAAACCGAGTTGACTCCTCGTTTCAGTCCTGTTTCACTGAACTGGTATAACCTACCGTTCCATCCATGTCTATATAATGAGATATAAAATCTTTACCCAATGCATTGGAGGGAGATATAGTTCCCACCCATATCATAATGATACCATTCTTATGTGTGCCACAAAATCATAAACCATACATCATAGCATAACCCATGTAATAAAAATGGGACTCTTAAACAACATGACATCTTAAAACAATTCATATAAGATAAAAGAATTAATAAAAATAGTTCCATCACAAAATAATAAAATCCTTGAAATAATAGGGATAGAAATAGAACCCTATATTATCTTAGATGGAAAATAATTTTGATAAAACACTTGAACTCCATTCTTGAGGAAAATATCATTTCTACTTTAAAAACACTTTTCATTTCTTAACATGTCATAAAATTATAACTAAAATAAGTTGATTAAAAATAAAATTGAAAACTTATAAGTTAAGCTTCTTGGAAATAATGTTTTAAAAATCCATTCATGTCGTATAAGTTAAAAGAATACATTCTTCTTGTACTTTTGTCGGAAAAGTCAAAAAGTACCACGTACGAAAAACGACAAAAGATTCCTTTCATATATTTTACTAAAAACTCACCGAAGGGTAAAATTGGATATAAACTATTTTAGAAGGATATAAATATTACATATTGGGGAAACATGGATGTGTATGATAATATACACCACAGTAAATACCAAAGTATAAACAATCTCGGATAATAATGAGATTGTGATATTTCCCTTACCTTAGGTCTGATTTGCTTCGTATGTGTCTGAACCTCCTGTATAATGATTTAAATAATGTCATTTACTTATTCCAGAATCATACTAATTGTTATGATATCATATATGGTTCACTTATGGCTTTATATTACCCGTTATTTTGTAAATTCCATGTTAAAGAGCATTTTGGGTAAAATTGTTTCATTTGTCGTCCGTGTTTTGACTTGTAATTATTCATATGATTACATAGATAATGATTAATTAATTCCAGAATATAAAACATGATTTATATATAATATATATTCAGAATATACATATATATAATAAATCAGTAAATGGAAAGAAATACACCGTTCATGGAGACGGTAGGCCGTACGTACGCATGAACGCTGTTTTCTTTTCCTTATTGAGTTGAATGGAATTAAGTAGATGACATACATATATATACACATAAATCCAGAATCATTATTATGTCATATATTTCATTAATAATTATTATATATACTTTATAATCATTCATGAATGGTTAACGTGGAGAATGAATCTCATCGCGTTGTGGAGACGGTAGTCCGTACGTACGCACGAGCGATGATATCGTTCTCATGATCGTGGGACTGTATTGGAGTGTATTTATACTATTTCAGAATCAATATCACTTTAAAATAATCATATATAGTTATTATTTACACCATTATACCCATCCAAGTAAGGTGGTGGTGGAAAATAGATTTCACCACGGCGTGGAGACGATATTCCGTACGTACGCACGCGCGGTGATTTCGTTTTCCGTAGGATGGATAGATGATGAAATATGGTTGTTTAATAATTATAATAACATATCAGTATAAAAGTGATACTGATGTTATTACTTCATAATGAAACAACCTAATACGAAGAAGTGGAAGAAGAAATAAAGATGAAAGAATCAGTAACGGAAATTACCTCTTCTTTGAAGCGCCTCTTTGTGATCTCCTTTTAGGGCACTAAAATTGGTCTTTGAGGAAGACCAGAACCTCTAGGATATTTATAGTGAAGTGGAGAAGAGAATGTTTCAGGGGTTGGCCGATCTTGAAGGCTCAATGTTGTGTGAGGAAGAAAGGGAGGAGGTGCCCTTTTATAAGGGAGGAGAGGGGTACCTTTGGAATAACAAAAACTATTATTTTATTATAAAGTAAAATTCGGTTTTAAATAGATCCAAATTAATTTATTTCGAATATAAGGTGGTTATGGGTCTAAATCCTCTCATACAATAGAATTTAGACAAGTTTAGTTTCCTATTGTAACCTTATCATTTAGATTTAACATTAAGTTAAATAATTTTACTTTTACTGTGTCTTCTTGTGTTCTTATACTATAAGGTTAATAAACATACTATAAGAAGACAAAAGAACCCCAAGTTGTTTATTATTAATATATATAACCTTATCTAAGTCATTTGTCCGAACCATAGATTTTTAGGAATAAAATAACAATTATTAATATAATATTTGTTTTAAAAACTATTTTATGTCAATTTTGACACTATTTAGTAATTGATTTTTGTGAAAATCATAACAAAATGATTAGTTCAAACAAAGTAAATTAAATCAATACTAACATGTTATATTAACCTATAAAATTTGTCTAATTCATTAAAAGTTTTAAATTACATTTATTTGGGTATTTGTAACATCAATTATGTCAATATTTCATTAATAAGATAATTACTGTATCATCGTTGTGTCATAAATAAATTAAATAATTTAATGTATAAAAATTACAAATAAAATACTATTATGTAGTAAATCTCTTTATATTTCTAATGAATATTTATAGTCGAATTTAGCTTATGTATAACCCTATATTAAAAATTATTTACTTATTACACTTTGATTTTAACTATTTTAACCCTTCTTTAAATAAATTAATAATAAATGTCCTAATCTAATCCAAGTGGGCCTAAATGGTCATATTTTATTTTTATGGTTGTTTTTGGTCGAATTAAACTTATACAATAGAATTAGGACATGTGTTAGGGTAATAATAATATCATTTTTACCCTTATTTACTCTATTTACTTTTAACCGTGGTAAAAAAAAGTAAAAAGTTACTATTCAATAAAAATTATTTTCATCTCATTGAACCACATTTTAGTCCTTGATATTAACCGTGTCTCTTGAATTTTTGAAATTCCACTCACAGAAGCGGTAAAATTAAGTTTTATGAAAAATTCAGTTTTTTTTAACTACAACTTAGTGGTTTCACTATTCATCAAAAAATGAAAGTTTCTAGAAAAATACCAAAAATTAGGCCTAAGATATATTTGATATTAAGAATTCAAAAATGATGTCTATTTTACCAAATTCAGAACATATCAGTTGCATTAATTAATTTAAAAATTAGTTCCCGTCGTCAAAACAAATAGTGTGTTTTTAAGAGATAATAACTATCAAAAGATTGACAGTTGTTTATAACTTGTTTAAATGTGAAATTACATCCAATGACCAACATTGTATTAAATTGTAAAAATATATTCTAAATATACTTTAAAACCACAAAAATTAATAATTTATCACTATTAATTATTTTTATTAAAAAAGTTTTTTTAAATTAAAATTTAGTAATTTTCACTATTCATCAGAATATGAAAGTTAACCGAAAAGTTCCAAAATTTCACCCTAAGCTAATTTCTATATTACAAATCCAAAAATGAATTCCATTTAAAAAAAATAAAATTTACAAAATTTCAAAAAGTGGTTATTACTATTCATAACAGCTAGTTTTAATAGTATTTTAATAGCATATTGTTGTTCAGTGAAACTCGTTATTACGTACTACACACGCTATCGAGGAAGGTCGTGATTGCGTGTAATGAATGGCAGGTCATGGATGTGTGTTGTGAAAGATCCATTTGGTGTAGCGTACAACACAAGACATTAATGAAATTAAAAAGAATATTTTTCATAAAATCTCGGGCTGTTAGAACTGCAAAGCTGAGTTGGATGTCCAAGATGAGGGATAGGACTGAAGGATCATGGGTTTGGAGAGTTGACCGCCAAATTTTCAAATAATTTCTTAGTGGATCGGGGTTTCTTCAATTTATTTCCCTCCAATAGTAGATCATTTCTGGTAAGTCATTCTTAATGAATTTTTATGGCATACCTTCTGTGAGAGATGTATAAGTTATAATTGAGATTCTTCCAAGAGCATCTCCAATGTCTATTCCACCTTAAATGATGTCACCTACTGATCTTTAGGAGATCAAGAGACAGATAAAAGAACTAGAGTCCAATGGTTTTATATAGACTAGTACATCCTCTTGGGTTTCACCGGTGATTTTTTCTAATAAGGTGTTCTATAAGATCGACCTGCGATCTGGTTATCATCAGGTGTGAGTCAAACCATCAGAAATACCTCATACAACTCTCAATAGTATGTATATTCTATATTTTTATCTTCTTAAATCATTCAGTCATATAAACTATCTTGTCATTTTGATTTCTTTGATGAATAGGGTTTTCCACCTGTATTTAAATTCTTTTTTCATTGTCTCTGTTGATGACATCTTCGGGTATTATCTCTCCCATAAATACCATTCCAAACATCATGAGATCATTCTGAGATAACTGATAGAGCATCAGTTTTATGTCAATATTTCTATGTGTGACTTATGGATCGACAAATACCACTTCTTGGGTAATATTATTTCATAATCAAGAGTATTTTTTGACCATGAAAATGGTAGTGATGTAGTTTTATGGGATCATCCCAAAAATGTTTTTGGTATCAAGAATTTCTTAGGGAAATGTAGAAATTATACTCATTTAATACAGGACATATCATGTCTTTCATCACCTCTTATTAGTCTTAAAAGGAATGGTGTCAAGTTCACATGGTGAGATGAAATGCGAGAAATAATTTGAGGAGATAAAAGGGAGGCATGTCTTGACCCCAATTTTAATTATTCCATAACCATGTAAACATTATATCATTTACTGTGATGCATCTGGAATTGGCCTAGGAGTTGTTTTAATGAAGGATGAAAAAGTAATTGTGTATGGATATCGGTAGTTGAGGCCTCTTGAGAGAAATTATCTGATTCACGACCTCAATATAGAAGCATTTGTACAAGCCTTACGTTGCTGGAGATACTATCTGTTTGGTGAGTTCTTTATAGTGAATAAAGATCATAAGATCGCCAATAATATCATTTCTCAGTGTGAATTGAACCTGAAATAGTTCAAATGGGTTGACTATCTACAATCCTTTGGTTTTGATCTTTTCTATACACCTGAATTGGAAATGTGGTCACTAATTCACTGAGTTAGAAAAACTAAAACACTGGATGTACATGATTCCAATGTTAAATCAATGTTAATTTCTATCCTTTAAAAAAATTATTTGGAGTTTCTTGACAGTCACAAGAAGTCTTACCTCTCATGCTCAAAAGTGACCTCTTCCCTCTCTTATAAGGTGATGAGTAGAATGCTTTCAAATCCTGCTCGTTTTGTTCTCTGTGAGAGTATATCTGACGATAACCCACCTTCGGATTGGTCTATGGACAGAGGCGACGTCCTGCGTCTACGTGGATGTATATGGGTTCTTTTATATATGAGAGAGGAGTTGATGAATGATTCCCACACTTCTAAGTGGAAATTTCATCCAGGAATCTCAAAGATGTATCGAGATATGAAACTTTAGTTTTTGGTGGAATGGAATAAATGCTCTGATTTCCAGCATCATCACTAGGTTTCCTACCTGTCAGTAGGTGAAGACAGAGCACCAGTGACTTGAAGGATTTTTACAGTCGATTGAAGTCCTCAAATGGAAATGGGAAGATGTTTCTATGGATTTTGTAGTCAGCTTACCTAGGTCACTGAGGGGTAGTGATGCTATCTAGTCATTCATTGACTGAATAATGAAATAATCACACTTTATTAAAATACGAGAGACTTTCTATGTTCATGAATTGGGAATACAATATGTTTGTTAGATCATACGACTGCATGGGTTTCCACATATTATCGTTTCAGAGTAGGACTTTTTTTACTTCACGGTTCTTGAAAGTTTAATAGAATGATATGTAAATCATGGTTCTTCTAAGAATAGTGTTTCACCCTCAGACTGATGGGAAATTAGATCAGACAATAATGGTTCTAAAGGATATTCTTTGAGCATGCCTCCTTTATTTTAATGGTTAAAGGTAGAATCATATCCCTCTTATAGAGTTCTCTTAGAATAAAAATTTTTAGGAAAATATTCAAATGGATCCTTTTGAGAACTCATATGGTAGGCCATTTCGTTTACCCTTATACTGGAAAGTGGTAGGTGAGGCAGACCTACTAGGACCTCATCACATTCAGGAGACTTCAGAACTTGTTCAACTAATAAAGAAGCGTATGACTACTGATTAGTCTAGAAAAAAATATTATATTGATCATCATCAACAACCTCTTGTCCTGAATGGCCCAAAGGCCTTCTTTTTTTATTTTATTATAGATAATCTTCCTTTTTAAGGGATGAAGGGTAACCCATACATGACCTATATACCCAAGGCACAAGGCCCGACACGACTTTCAATACATGACCTGAAGGCCCGGAGGCTTACTATGCCCAATTCATGACCCATAGGCCCAACCCATAGGAACTACTCCTCCCCTAGAATATGCATCATTGATCACCTAGGGATTAGATGGTAAAGTATGTAGGTAATGTTGTCACCTCGTTATGTCAAGTAATTTGAAATTATAGATATGGTCTAGCCTGTGGCCTATCGGTTGCAACTACCTCAGAGCTACCATTCCATTCACGTCATCTTTCAAGTCTCAAATATTTCACAATATCTTGCCTACCAATATCATACTTTTGATCTAGAAGAATTTGAGTTATATAACCATTGTACCTTTGAGGAGTATCCAATAAAAATCATGGATCAAATCACAAAGAATTTTTATTGAATGTATGCCAATATCGTATAAGTGCTATGGCAGCATGTTTGAGTATAAGACAAGACATGGGAGTGGGAAGCGGATGTATGTGCTCAGTGGGTACAGTTGTTCTCAGACAGTGTTTCTTTACCCATTGGAGGGTGAACTTGGGGGGGGGGAGTTATTTTATGGGGGGAATATTGTAAGAAAATTTTTTTTCACTCAATTATGAATCCTTTAATTTTTGGTTTATAATTTTCGTTGAACATAATATGGATGCCTAATGAGTTATAAATGGTTATGAGGGTGTATGGTGATTGTTTAGAGCCCAAAAAACATCTTTTTTTGAGAAAACAGACTATATTCATTATTTAGAGTAAACCATGTTGAATTCTTCTTGGTATTACTAACCATGATGATGGTGTTTTTTTGGATAGTTCCACCAAGCATAGTTGGCACACACCTGTGCAGCTTAACTATGTGAACACCCCTTCTTACCCAGGTACCCATGAATGGGTTGCACACAGTTTTAAAAACTGTGAACACCAAACCATTCGGGTTGTGACATTTCGTAGGGTGTGGGAATATTTTAACCAACTCTGTGGACAAACTGTCCATAAGCTAATTTTCTATGTAATTTTCCAGTTTTGTCCTTTATGATCATTTAATCCTCCTTTTTTCACATAATCTAAGAACCAGTTAGATTTTACTCTATTTACACACATTTGGATTTTTTTCAAAACCAAATATATGGATCAAGATATCACCTTTATCCAACATATGTTCATCACGTTGGGTGCACAACTATATGTAATAAAGTCTTCATTTTCCATTCTTATTCTATTTTCCCCTCAACCAAGATATATTCATGTTTTATTTTTTCACATTTTTTAGATCTAATATGATTTGAGGAAAATAAAGGGATGATACTAGAGGGCACGGATCGTACAAACCTAAGGTGGGTGGTCGATATATTATACCTAAAGATTATTTTTTATGGAATATTAGTGCCAGTCCAACGAATTCCATCAGGGACTATTACTGGAATTTACATGCTATAATAATACATGTTAAAATCATATGGTTATGTTATTTACAAATTTGTGATTAGTTGTTAGTGGTTACACCCACAACTCAATCTACCTCATGTCGAAGGATATTCCATAATTGGGATTTTAGTGTTTTTGACACGATTGTGCTACCGTTTGCGTGGGTCTATGCATTAAATTTGTAATGTTGTTCCTTTCCATAATACATTACTTTTTATTATTGAGAATCTCATAATGGCATGTACCATTTTTTCTCAACACTTGACCCTCCTAAGGTAAGTGCTCCCAATTTCTTATCAAATGAAAATTTTAAATATAAAGTATGCTACATATATAACATGGCCTCAAAAAATGTGATTGAATAAATGTTATGAGTCTGTAGCACCCCATTCCATGATAATGGAAGTTAGAAGAGTGAAAATTTCTAATTTAATATGACATAATGGTTAATTAAGACTTGATTAAATGGTTGAAATAATACTTAACTTATCCACACTATTAAAAGGTAAGGAATAAACCAATAAATACATGGTCGCAACTCTACATGACCTATCCACACTAATGGATGTCAAGACATGAACCAAATGAATTATTATATGATTAAAATATCAAATAGGAATGGATTGACTCGAGATCACCTTTCATTATGGAGGAATAATTACTTGGGTCTTGTGAACACCATTCCGATTGAATGATATGATTTGATTAGGTTGATACTCACCTAGATTATAGTTCTTTTCAATTTCTCAGATTCCCAGTATACTGCCATATGGTCCTTTACATTATTAAAGGATGCCTCAGATAAACTACTTGGATCTAGCTTTTTCTAGTAGGTGCCATGGTGAAAGGCCGTACAACCGTGTCTTTTCTTAGCACCATTTTACATTGGTCGATCACATTACACTCGGTTGTTACCTTATTGTGGAATTCCATGGATTATGTTCCTAGGATTACACTCTTACCCCTAATCTAGATTCATATACCAATGAGTTATTATTCTGTGAGATTTATGTTTTATTGGTAATTACACTTTAACTCCCTCAAATAATATCATTTTCATGTTTCCTTGTATTTTCTTAGGATATTCACTACATATACTATCATGAGGTGATGTCAATGATGCATATTCCTCACGTGACCTATTAACATTAAATAGTGTTTTCTCAATTAATGAAATAGTTACATGTTAAGAAACCATGAGAGGGATGAAACAGGTACTTGGTATTTAGTTATATTGTACTTATATCTTTACATTATATAATCATTCATGCACACTTCTATATTCCATTAATTGATCCATATAGTATAGACTCCTTTGGTGGTGGCCCACTATGATTTATCTCACACCCTATCTGGGAGCGGTTTGGTACCCAGAGTAGATTAAACGGTTGTAGGGATTGAAAATGAGGGCATGTAGCATCAATAACTTGATTTCATGTTGATAGGATGGAGCTCGATTGCAGATGACAAAGAGGGACTCCTGATGCTTGGAGTCTCCTTTGATTCATTTAAATTGTCGATCATCTTATGCCTGATGTCTAGTATTCATGTTTTCTAGATTTTTGTTGACATTTCATTACATCAAAATTATATCAACTGATAGAATTGTTTTTATTTTCATTTATTTATTTCATCAGTTTGCTTAAACAATTTAATTATATTACTTATGTTTTTTACTATTCCATTACATTACATTAACTATGCCACACTCTCATAATGTGGGAATAGTATTCCCACAGTCACATCCTAGGTCCTCACTGCTAGTCGAAAACCACTTCCATTCAGGAATATGTTCTTCAGTCCATGTCACCCATCGATCTTGGGGAATCCAATAAGATGATTACGAGTCTGAGATGCCACATATAGAAATTGAGGAACCTATAACATTGGAATAGAAAACTGAATGTTTGGAATTGTAATGTGATAGGTGAGATTATTAATCTATCTATTAGAATATTAACCTCTACTTTGAAAGTACAAATAATAATTATTCACATTATAAATGAGAATATGATATATTTATATCAGGGTATTAGTAAATATATGTTTTAAAAATTATGAATTATGTTTTGTTATTTTTGTGAGTTGTAAATATTTATTTACAATTTTATAATTATTTTAATGATTTATTTAAATATTTAATTTCGTAAAATAGATTGAAAAATTAATATTATGTTCTTTAATAGTTATAAAATAATTGCGTGAGTCCTTAACTAAATTTTCAAAGGGTCATAAAATCGATTATAATATTATAATGATTATTTTTCATATAAATGATAAATTTCTTTTAAAAAATTGAAAAAATATAGAAAATTATTTCATAAAATGGACCTCATTTCTGAAATCCACACCTTTAAAATGGATAGGGTTATTTTTTGGATTTATCTAAAAAAGTTGATTTTTGGGGAATAGTGAAATAGTATAATATGTAGAAATTATCATTATAATGGTTTTCGAGTCATGGATGATGTAAATATGATATAATAACACATTGGTTCAATCTATATAGATCCTTTAACTGAATTTAGTCACTTGACTCAAAACTATTTATTATCATCATCCAAATTAACAAACTAATAAATAATATAATAAAAAACCACTTTCCCCCACTATAAAAGTCACCCCTCAAAAACCCTTATACTTATGACATTTTAGAATTGTATATTTTAAATATCTTTCCCAATAATCTTCTAAATATTTTTACCCATGTCTCAAGATATTGGTACCAATTAAATAACACAACCATGTTTCGTAATGAGCTTCTCCAGGAGACAACCTCCAAGTGGTAAAATCACCAATCCTTATCTTTTAATTTATTTTCATTTATTATCCTTATATAACCTATCATATAAAAACATCATATATAAATTATTATATATATAATAAAATTTTATTCTGTTAATGAAATAACCATTATAAAATCTTTTATTTTCATTTTTTATTATAAAAATGAAAACATTGTTCATGATATATCGGTTCATCACCTTCCTGGATGTGTAGTTATCGTTTTATATTAAAAACTCAAATTTTGATTATAAACCAATTATAATGGAAAAAAATTATTTTAGTTTTAATATTATAACTTCTTTTATTTACTATAAATAATATATTATCACAATATTCAATAAAATAAAATTACTTCGTGATGATCGAAAAAACCACCAAAAAAGCTTAATCGATTAATGTTAGTGTGTTTTCAAATGAGTTATTCTAATTTCTCAAAAAAGTAACATTGATAACCTAAAAAAGTCTATAAGTAAATTAGTGACATTTAATCTTACTTCAATAGATTTAATCCAATTTTATATGATCTTCCATAATAATTTACAACAAAACCATCCATGAAACAATGAAACAAACACTCAAAAAATCAAGAAATTAAACATTATAAATCTTTTAAATTCCCATAAATGAAGTTAATAAAATTATAATAAGTTTAATAAATATATAGTAGTTTTTTAATTATGCAATTAATGAATCTAAATTTTGTTTCTAGGACATTATGTGTAAGTGCAGAACACATTTAGACATAAGGTATGGGATCTCTCCAAACCTGTATTTCTTCTTTAAAGGTTATATTTCTATCACATTAAACCAATGTATTTATTCAATAATTTTATATAACTCTTAATAAGTATTTATATGTGTAAAAAAATTATGTATCTATATGAATTAATCTCTTTATTAAAGTGAATTGTATGATTTTTGAAGTTTCATTCTCAATTCATCATGACAATAAATCCAAATTATTGAGAACACCTCTATTTATTACCCATTTTCAAGTACGAAATATAAAGTGTTTTAAGGCACAAATATTATTTTAAAATAACTCATTATCTCTTAAAAAATATATTTTATATATTTTATGGTTTTATTCAAAAAATGATGCCTCTATTCATTTTAAAGACTCTTTATTAATTTTCTTTAAACCAGTCACAGAAAGATCATTAAATTTTTTTTCCAATAAACACTTTTTATGTTAATAAATCGAGTGGGAAATAATTATTCATTATAGGTTAATTTTTTACATTATTAATTCTGATGAATAATTTTATCTCTTATTTCATTGATTCTATTATGACCCACCCTTCGTTTATTTCTTATCACATGATTATGAAACTCATTTTTGTCCATGTGTTACCCTTAGTTTTATTCCTTATGTTTGATTCTTTATGTGGAACACATATTCATGAACATGTAATGGGGAGTTTTCCTAGATATATCACTAATTTAATGGAAAAATTTAGTCTCGTTATATTTCACGAATGGGATTAGGGGGTAAACCAAATCCAATATGGTGATTTTTACACCATATGATACAGTATTAGAAGATATCCTTGAATCATATTTTTTTTCATGTCACATATTGCTACCACATTACTATATTTAAATGATGATATAATTACATGTTCTGTATGATATGGTGAATTAGGTTTATTCATGTTCTATTCCATTTATTATACCATGTTATGCCTTTGACTCATGCGTTATCATTTTTTTCCATGCATTTTCGCTTAATGGGATTTTTACCACATCCTTTTTGTCTGGTATTTCCAAGGTTATCCAATAAAGGTGTAGGATATCAAAATAAGTTATCATCATATTTTTTATATTTTACAAAATATTATGGTTCAATGTTTTCAATCTCATTTACCTAGTCATCAAAAGAAACTAGACATTAGGATCCATGGTTTGTATTTTATGCATAATTATTCTTAAAAACATGTAATAATATGTGTAAAAGTAAAGGGATTCTATGTATATAAAAAATTATTCATAGGTATAAGACCATAGGAAAATGATAAATGTGGGAACATGTTAACCATTAGTAATTGAGTGATTATCACAATTCTATCAAATATTAAATTTTGTTAGATAATATTTTACTTTGGATGAAAACAGTCCTTTAGTTGGAAGGGCACAAAAAAATGACATCATTAATAAGAAACAAAGTCCATTTTGGGATTAAATTGACTCATTAAAAACCATAGGCACATAGGGTATATGACCATGGATAATATAATTATAATTGTAGAATCTTGACTCAAGGATTTTGGTTTATGAATATTTAGAAATCAAAGGTGTGAAATTATATAATAAATATAAGTGTATTTAAGAAGGGATTGAGAACCCCAAAGGTTGCACAAATTTTTTTTGATAAAATTATTAGGGTAATGTGATATATAAATAAATATCAAAACATTGAGATAATATTAATGGGTGGGGTTACACAATGTGTATAGTTAGACTTTCTATAGAGGAAAATTTACCAATTGAAAAGTTTAGGCTCACATGCGTGTGGTAAAGTTGATATAATGTATAATTTTCCTAGGACATTGGGTAAAGTTAGTATAACATGAATTTTTATAAGGCCAAATATATATCACAATAAGTTTTACGAATTTTCCAAATTTTTCTCTTACCTTTCTCTATGCCATAAAATAGGAAGTCATAGTGAATGATGATTTTACTTTTTTCAGGAGACCCTTTATTCTTTTTCAACCAAAATTTTATTTATGACACATTAATTTTTATTTTAGTCCTCAATATTTTGAACCTTGTAGTGATGAAGATTATTTTCATACAGATTTTACAAATAATGGTTAAATCGTATTGTCATAAATCTTTTACCATTATGGGATTAAGATTAAGATAGTAAGAAATTGACCACATCTGAGTTGACATATCCAATAAATGGGGGAATGAATTGACCTGATGTGACTTCTAAAACAAAACAATTTACATTAGAACTGGATCAAGGAAATTATTTAACTTTATATGATGTACATACCTTACAGTATTATAGGTTACCTAAATGGGAAGACAAAGATATTTTAATTTCTCGCGATAATACAATGACACTGTATATGACTTGAATTTTATAAGGTGAATATTTCAATGAAAGTATTTTTTCTTCCAAGAAGTGTATCTCGGCTCAAGATGTTTGCTTAATATTAATACCTAGATATGAAAAGGTACAACAAGTATGATGTGATAATTTTTCATTATGAATTGGTATGCTTTAAAAATGTGTTACAGCAAGGGAACTTTCTTTTAATTTAATAGTTAGGTTATGGAATGAGAAAATCTTTATATAATTAATTTTGAGTCATTGAGAAATGTTTAATGGTGTGAATAAGTTAAAAAATTATAATGTAGATACAATAACCACACCATTGGAATGTTGAAAAGGTTTTTAAGGGGGGACTTTCGTTATGTTGAAAACTTGCATATGGTTGCAAATAAAGACGAAAGAAACATATTTCATTACTATGAAGATGTTTTATTTTATAATTTTGAATCAACATTTTACTAGTAACTATAGAAGCTAAACCTAAAGGATAATCTCATGTTTTTTGGGTACTCATTATGAGATTCATGACTCAAGGATGTTGGGTTGAGATCACTAAGAAATGAAATATATAAAGTAGATTTATGGAGTAAATGTTGTTAAATAATGATTTGAGAACACTAAAGGATATAGTAATATAAGACATTACTATTTTTTGATAGATTTCCATTAAAATAATTTTAATCTCATCAAGTGAATATGATGAATGGAACATTGAATCTAAACCAATAATAATATAGTATACTAGTATAACATAGTAATTAATTTTAAATGAATGAATTTTAATTAAAAAACTATGAAAAATATTACATAATTCAAATATATTAATAAATAAGTACTCATGTTTTAGTAAAAATGTTTTATGATTCAAAAAAAAATTCATCAAAAATTGGTTTTTCATTTACTATAATAATAAATTATTAACAATTTCTAGAATTCTTATAAATTTTCATTGAAAAATTTATCATCATATTTGAAATCAGGATTCATAAATAATTTGGTTGAATTTGTGGGAATTTTAGAAAAAATGATTGATTTATGGGTGAATTATAATATACTAATTTTTTAAGAAGACAATATTTTCTATTATTCAATACTTATATAAAAAATGTTATTTTAATTTTTAAATATATCAATACATTATTTTTATGAAAAATAATTATATTTATTCCCTTTTAGATCATTATTACAGATGTTTTGGGTGTAAAAATACTTTTTTACATGAAAATGAAATTTTTTAGAGAACATTTTTCAATTCATTTTTTATTTTTATATTAAATTAATTTCCAAAATTTATAAATATATAATTAAAAAAATAGATTCCACACATTTTATAATTATTTTAGTATTTATAAATAATTCTAATTTAATTTGAGGATATTTTTAATAGAAACTTATGTGAAAATATTACTAACTCTATAAAAAGTAAAATGTGAAAATGATGGTTAAACTAAGTCATACGAGAATAAATTTCATCTAAGATATTATCTGATAGATTTATTTCAACCATATTAATAGTAGGATTATATTTTAATTCATTATGGGAATATTTTCCAAGAATAAAATTTAATATTATTTTTATCCAAGAAAATAATAATCTTTTATCGCACCCCCACTTAAAAAAGGAAAAACAAATGTGTTTTCTTTACCCCACTTTGGGCCATTAAGCTTGACTGAACCCTACCAAATAATATTCAAAAAAACCATATACATGATGTACATCTTTTGATCTTGTTGAAAGACCATTCCAAGTGTCCTTCAAAAGGGATATAAAAATATTATACTAAAAAAAGTTCATCGTTTTAGTTGAACTTATTAAATGTATTCTTTTTTATTTTCCTTGAAATATTTGGAAGTCATATTTATATAATAGCTTCATTTTCCTAAAAACACCAAATAGATATTATGAATAATGAAAAACCATTCTCCACCAACTTTTCCATCAAAATGGAAATTAATTTTTCCCCCATGCGTACGTGTGGACTATAACCTACATGTAGATATATTAATAATTTTTCATGTATAATTAATTATAGTTTGTTATATTGTGTTTAATGATTATATATATGACCTATATAGAATATTTATACATTTAAAATTATAATATATTATCCAATTTGTTAACTTTAAATCCCTTGAAAAATGATAACATCACTCTAGTGTATGTGTGGAATGTAAAACACAGAGAGATTCTAAAATATGTTTTAAAATATATTTAATTTCTCTAGCTTGTGTCACATGCAACAAAAGTTTTAACGAAACACGAAATACATTTAATTTTATTATTTAAACATGAAATTTATATTATAAAAAATTAAATATAGAGGTTTAAATATGAATATAAATATTTTTATAATTAATATAATTGTTTTATATAGTGAAATTTGTTTGATAAAAATGATCTTAATTTTTTGTAAAGTATTTGTATTCATCACAAATAATTTCTTATAAAATTTTTTTATTGGTTTTTGTGAAAAAAAAACATATTTTTTTACTTTTATAAAATCTATTTTACCAAAAAAGATTTAATTTTTAAATAAACATTTTAATATTATATCATTTTTAGTTCGTTATATTTTTTTAGAAGACTAACATTTTGATGAATAATGAAAATACTATTTTTATTAAACACATTCTTTCTATATAGAGAATATAAAAAGTTACATTTTATTTTTAAATGGGTTAAATGTAACACTAATTGATTATATTTTTAGTAATATAAATTATAAAATAGGAAATAAATTCATATTGAAATATAATATTAAAATTTCTTATTCTTTTGAAATATTTTTTCACTAGAAAACCTCTTCTTTATTTCTTAGGAAGGTTAAATTTTAAATTAAATTACTGAAATTATATGACTTGAATTTTTAAAAACATAATAAATATTTGGAGTAATTATAATTAAAATTATATATTTTCAACACAATTTGTGTTCAAAATGAATATAAAAAATTCATAATTAATTTACACAGTAAACATTAAAATTAGTTTACTAGGGGTTAAACTAAAATTATAAGGGTTAAAATGACCTAAATAATTTTCCAATTAATATTGGATATCCATATCTAAAACTTATATAATTTATGTATGGTAATGATCAATTATGTATCCCTATGTGGTGTGTTAAATGTTGATATATATTTTTGGATTATAAAATATAATTTAAGTCCTCTCCCCCTCTTATAAAATGTTACCACTTCTCTAAACAATTCACAAATCTATATACTTTTTGGTTACCCACTGACGCTATATATACAGTGCATAATTATTTCCAAAAATTTTATTTTCCATATCTTAAATATTAAAACCTCCTAAGAATGATTTCGGTATATTCATGAAGAGGTAGTATAATATAGGGGCATCATTCTTAACGAAGAGCTTTTGATTTTTTATTATTCAACATCAATACAATATTAATCAAATATAATTATATAATAACAAAATTTTATTATATATATTGATATTTTATTATAGTAATTTAATAACATAAATCCTTCTAAAATTTAACCAAATGGGGAACAAAACCGTCGATCATGTTTACAAATGACTACCGCATCATAAATCAATGTTATTGTTTTCTTTCACCACCTCCTGATGGTGGTTATAATGATATATTAAAATAATATATATGATATTTTTAATATAATTAAACTCATGGAATGATAACATCACATATAACTTCATACCATCTAATCTATTTAAAACATTAACATCGCTTCTGGGTATTCATGGACTACCACATCCCAAAAGATGTTTGATTTGTTTTTCAATTTATTTTTACATGGATTACAATAAGGATATTTTTATTTATTTCATATTATATTATTTAAAAATAAATTATTTATTAATGGTGAATTTGTATTTAATATTATTTTCTTCAATTACTCATGAAAATTGATATAACATTCTTGCATATGTATAGCCCACTGTCTCCCTGAATCGTGTAATTCGTTTCCCTATATAAAAATTATATGGATTCTATATAAAATGTAAATAATGTGTGTGTATATATGATATTAATATCATTATTAACATTTTGGGGATCGCGTAACTATAATCAATGTATAATTACTAGACTAGAAAAATATACATTAAAAATAGTTATTACCTGACATAGTGATTTTATTAAAGAATTGATAATGAATAGGTAATAAAAGTTAACAAGTAAATAATATGATGTATGATATTAATGATTATTATTTTTATGTAGCTCTTTAATAAATATAAAATTATTATACATAAATATTGAACATGTTCTATGAAATTCATGACTTGAGGTAAGATATTGTTATCTCCCTTTTATTTCCATGGGATACTTGATATATTCACCACATGATTCTTTTTTGTGGTGTAACTACATCCAATGGATGTATTCTATAATTAATATCGAGAAAATTATGTGATATTAACATCAATATAATATTTTTTTCTTTCATGGGTCTTATGATTCAAAATTACCAAATTGGTATAGGGTTTATATTATTATCTCATTATTTATCTGGATTATTTATGATTATGTTTCTAATGATGAAATATTATTTTATATATCCCTATAAACTCATTTATTTTTATATATTACAATTATGTATAGAGAATATATTTTTTCCTTTAATTATACAATGTATATGAACTAGGGATTTCAAAATAATTTTTATGGAAAATATGACATTATTTATATCATTTGTCAAAAATACTAAATTAATCCATATCCATGTTTTCCAATAAGTGTTTTAAAAGAAATTTTAAAATTATGAAATTATTTTTTAATTTTATTTTTTTATCTGTGTCAGAAATTTTAAATTTTTTTATGATGAATCTTATTTTAGATTTTATTAATTATATATGATTTTCTCTTATTGGAAAATATAGAAGGAATATTTGTTTTTTTAGTCATTGAATATTTAGAATTTTCCACCATCCATACCACTAAATTATTTGATTCTTTTATTTTATGATTAATGGTTATTTTCAAATAAAATTTTATCTTTATATTCTAATAATTTTTTCATTTTTAAATAAGTGATTTCAATGTGTAAATGATATATTACTGAATAGATTTTTTACGTTATGTTTCATTATTATTTTCCATATAATATGAAATCCATTGATGTTTCATAATAAATTCTAGGGATATGATCCAAGGATACTGATAATATTATTTATCTGAATGGTTTATAATTACGATGAAAATATTTTTAAGAAACCCATTACTCTTCCAAGGGATATGTTATGAGGTATTGATGAAATTATTACAAACCATAATTCATTTCAACAGGTTATGAAATTATGTGATGTTTATGAAACATGATTTCATTCAATTTTTTAAGATATGATGAATGTTTTTTGAACTTTTGGAGTAAATATGTATGATTTTTGTTATGTGATGTGTCAGTTCACAATTATAATCCCACAAAATGAATAGGTTAAAGGTTGATATCTCATGAGATAAACAAGACCATAATTCTATGTGAACCATGTTCAATAAGTTAATTTGGTCTTTATGATAGACTTGAGAGTGAACCTTGAATTCATAGATGGTTTAGGGAGTGACCAATTACATAATTATAGATTTAGAAATGATCCTGTACTATTAAGAAAATGGTTTTCTATGCTAGTTTCTATGCTAAAAGCCAATATCATATGATGATTTTATGATCCCATGTATTTTGATAAATGATTAAATTATAATTAATAAATTTGAAACATATGATATATATGTTGTGACTCCTGTTTAGGATCTATGATATACAAGGTATATTTTTAAAATTCTATTATCATGTTCTCATACCATTATGCTCATGTTATATTGATATCTCTTTATTTAATCTTACTGAGCATATAACATCACCATTTATTATATTTCATATCCCTGTGTTTGGAATAATGGTATTATGTATGATCACTCAATGAAGGGTGCTAATTCGGATGATCTTAGTGGGAGATGATAGAGTTCACATTTGAAAAATTGTTTATGTATCCATGTTTCAAAAATGAACTATGCTTACGTGATTCTAGTTTGGATTATTATTTTTTTCTTCAAATATTAGTAAATTAATATGTGATATAATTGAATAAATTTATGGGAAACTATAGTTTGTAATATAGAAATGTGTAATTTGGAATTATAAATGAGGAAAATAAATCATTATTTGAGAACCATAGGGATATGTCATAGTATATGAAAATGAACATGAGTTCTGGTTATGTATAGTGTTACTAGATTCTATGAAATTAAATTCCTATCTAGATATAATAACTGTATTTGGATCTATAATATTTGTACTAGGGTTTTGTAACTCTAAAAGGATTCCATGGGGCTTAAACTCGATCATCACTTAGTGCACGAAAACATGGCTTCATTCACTCCTTGATTGACTCTACTTGAGGAAAGGTTTTCGAAATTTTCATACACTTTATGAACCATCCTAAAGTATTCAAATTGATGATAACCATGAATGATATACGATAATCCTAAGGTTCTATAGATTGAAAATTCGGTGCGTTGATTTAGACATCCTAGTATGTTTGTTTCCAGATTATGTTGTTTCCTTCTAGTATTATTGTTTCTCACTCAATGTTCATTGGTTTTAGTCGACAGATGGAACACAAAGGAATCATGTTAATAGCCAATGAAATAGAAAATGAAATTATTTTCAAGATAAGATACAAAATTTTATATGTTATGGAATAAAATCTCTAATTTCAATACTCACACAACTTTTTCAATATATGATTCATTTTGAACATACAAATGAAAAATTGTGGGAACAACATTCTATTGAGTCATTCCATGGCACATTCCCACATTTATTTAAGGGTTACACTAATTCACTATTTTTTTGAAATAGATATGAACCATTGAAAATATATTTTCCATAATCAATTGTTTGGATCTTGACAAATTCATTTTTCATATCTATCATTTTGAAGGAAAATAACATCAAAGGTGGAATATTAAAAAAAATATGATGCAATGAGAAGGAATCGTCTCCATAGATTACGATGAGTTAAGAGATTATTTTTCAATATGAACATTAATAATATTATGTGAATGAAAATAATGACATAATTTTTTGAACTAAAAATGAAATATGATAAATATTTTTTAGCGATGTTGAAAATTTTAAATGACACATGAGGTATAATTATCGTAATATTATATAATATAAAAGTAATGTTGATAAATAATTCATTATATTAATAAGAAGCCTTTAAGAGGGTAATTTTTTCAGTATACATAATGAAATAGTATTTTCTATTATGGTGGAATTTGTTGTTGGAGTTATCCATCAGTCTCATGGTTTTGAAAAGAAATGAAAATTGAAATTTAAATGAAATTCTAAAAACCATGGAGAGTAGAAGTTTATATTCCAATTATGATTAAATTATGAAGGATACAAGTTACAATTTTATTATGGGTATTGTTAAATTTTTAAAGTGTGTAATGTAATTTTATCAGAAAATATAATATTGATGTTGTTGGATGATGTGAAATAATTATGAAAATAGATAGAAAGCTCCACAGAATTCACTATTCATATTCAAGTTCTTTATATATAAGGTGTAAAGAAATTATGAAAAAAACATATCAATTTATAAATTTAATGATAATTATCGACATTAGAACCCTCTTAATCAATGAGAAAAACAGAAATATCATGAGATCACTATTTATGAATAAGGGTATGATAATGACATGGTGAAAGGAACACATACCGTCAACTTTAGAACTACTAATTTCAAATTTGATTCAATATATACGCTCTCTTATATATATAAATAATCTTTTATGGGTATCAAAATGAATCCCCATGTATTCAATGTTTAACTACTTTTGAATAAAAAACTAGTGATAAGATGACTGCATATCATGTATATGTGTCTTCTCTAGTTCAAGATTGTGGAAATATGATTCTTGAAAAGCACATTATTATCTAAATGATTACATTTTATATCATCATAGGCATTTATTTTCCAAAATTACATAAAACAAACATAAATTTCTGAGAAAAGGATGACATGTTAGATATTCCAAACCAACCTAATAACATATACAATGTGATGATAAATATGGATATCAAATGAAAATGACATCCATTTTATGGGTCATGATTTGGAATCAAAAGAAGTGTTTATCGTAGATGGTAATGGTGAAAGTGAAAATTGATGAAATTCTTATTATGTGGGATAGTGATGATATTTTTTTGAATGATTTTTCTTGTCCTCGACTAATATATGTAGTTGATTTCTTAATATGGCTCATACCTGATGCTACACCTACATCAAATAATCCCAATAGAATAGTCTATATTGGGATTCAATAATTGAAGAATCAACCCTAAGAGAATAGTAAATGGATTTATATGGCATTGTGTTTCATCCTGGGGTTAACCTTCTCTTTTTTAAGAAGAAATATGGGTCAACGAGTCTCCACTTTGATTATCAAGAACTAATCAACATTGAAATAATGAATGTGAATCCTTTACCATGTATTTATTTTAACAACATATAATTTTTGTAAAATGATATTAGTTTTCTAATAAAATGTGTGTTGTATTATATGATATTTTACACAAAAAAATAAGAAATAAAAAATCATATATGATTAAGAAAAATCATTACATTAGTGATCTATGAAACCAATGAAAATTCCAAGCATTACTAGAGGACCAAAAATATAAAATTGAAAATCTAAAATGGGAAAATATAGATCACCTCAATCTATTAGAATCACCTTCACTATGAAGAAAACTATAGAATGAAAAAATAATTAGTAAAACATAAATAATATTAAAAAATTAATTCATAACCTAAAGAGGAACTATAGATAATCTTGGTTGAAATTATGAAGTGATATTTATTATATATAAAGGGAATAGATAAAATTGATATGAGACGGTTATATGGCCATTTCCAAATAGGAATATTCATTAGTATAACCATTATTAAATTTGATTTTCGGTAACCCTACCCATTTTATATTATTTTACAATTATAATTAGTGTTTCTATGTAATAATTAAATTGGATAATTATTGAAAAATTGATAAATAATGGCCTCAAAAAGTTGAGTCATGTAGTTTTAATCCCATTTGTCAGAACAGAGGAGGGATGATGGATCAATGGGGTTCAATAATTACCAATACCATGAAAATATTCAACAATTGGGACATAAATGAAATCTTAAATATGATATGACTATGTTAATAGTGATTCTTAATAGGTAAATGTTAGCAGTTCCACCCAATGATACTACCGCCATCACACACCATACCCTTATGGAGTACATCGGGGTAATAAGCTATTGTGTATCCATTAATTGGTTTCTTAAATATTAAATTACCTTGTATACATAAATTGGTTATTACATAATCAAAATTTTTGTAATTTTTTCCTAATAACATATAATTTTAATTGTGATAAATGAGATAAATTGATTTGTGGACAAAAAATAAAACATTATTCTATTTTTTATAAAATATATACATTTGTATAAAAATTTAAAATATTTTTAAAATATTTTTTAATGAAATAGACTTTTAAGAAACACTTATTTAAATATAACTAATAAAATAACATTATATTTTCATTAAAATTTATTATATGTGTAAAAAATTATAGTTCAATATAAAATGTCATTTTACATTAAATAAGGAATATTAATAAACAATTATCATTTTTAGAATACTATTTTGATAAGATAAATATTATATTTGATATCAAAACTTCATATTTAAGTGTTAGTGAATTTTTAATAAATTTCTCTAAAAAATTAATTTTTCAATGAATTGTAAAAATATAGTTATGGGTCTTTGGTATGTCTTATGACATCCTATTAATGTAATAATAATGTACTAGTTAATTAACCACATAAAATGACCTGAAATGTGATATTTCGTTAATAGAAGTTATATTAATAGCTTTTAATTAATTTCTCAACATATAAGAGGCTTTCCAAATTCTATAATGGGATATTTTATATTTAAAATATTATTTTGTAAAAAAAATAATTCCCTTTTCCAAAAAATTATTATAAAATGTGTTCAGTTCTAATGTATTAAAATATAATAATATTTGACTCAAATTTCTAGATACATGAGAAAATACCATGGTTTTTTCAAAGGTTTTTATTTTTCTCCAACCAAAATTTACGAGATCAATATTTAGAAATTATTAAAAAATTCTTTCAATTTTTTGATCAATACCCACCAAGTTAACCCTTCCCCATTACTCACAATCCATCATCCACAATGTAAATATAATTTTTTCTCTTAAATAATTCCCAAAGGTTTATTTAATCCCCAATGTTCCACCCTCATTATTTTGGAGAATCTCTTCATGGTAATGGAATTATTATCAGATTCACATAGATTCAGGAAATTATTTTTATGTACATATTATAAAGGGTATTTTAATTTCTATCATAAAGATTCTAATTATACCCTTACTAACTAAAATATGATTTTATCAGTGGGAGTCCCTATTTCTCAATAATTTTACCCTTTTCTAAATCCACATTTTATTCATGTTAAGCAGCAAGATTACATCACAAATATCTATTTTTTACATAAGAATTTATTATATTATGAATACCCAATCCATTTTAATATCAATGGGTATTGACATATATGTAAAAAAAAATCATGATATAGGGGTTTATATATATGTAACATACATTCGCTTTTTTTTATTATGAATGGTTTAATGATCATGCCTTTAAGAACTTTTTAACACCATGATTTTAACGAAAAACCCTTAACATATTCTATATATATAATTAATGAAATTATTTAATACTATGTTTGTTTATCTAATATAATTATTACATATATTGGGTTCACCCTGAAAGTTCTCTAATTCATTAAAATTCATTGTTTTATTATACCTTGGTCAATAACCATTGTTGTTTTCATTTATGAAACATTGGTGATAAACAATAATGATATTTTTTTTAATTTATCATTGAAATATTATTTCCACATTACCATTTTATGATTGATTTATTTTATTTAAGATATTAATCATGCTCTCTTGATCATGTTATATAGTTATACCTCACATTCTTATTGATATACCTTGTAATCACATGTTAAATGTCACTATTTCTTATTCCCTCACAAGGATAATGATCACTCCATTTATTTGATTTTTATCCCCATGGTAAGTGATGAATTAAAAGTAACATTGGTTGATTCTATGAATAATAATTTCATGATAATTAGAATATGTATTTCTGCTTCTATATATTATGATCTGGATTTCTCTGAAACAAATCTTTCAAAGAATAATTCTGTTCTATATAAGGAAAATTATATATAATAGAATGGAGGGATACCATAGTTGGCATAAAAATAATCTTTTTTTATTGAATGAATTTAATATTTAGAATTTATAGTTTTAACCCAAGGAATAAGTCAAAATGTAATAATAAAATACATGAATTTTAGTGATGTATTATGAATGTGGTTTCCAAATAATAAAATCCATGTCTGGATACTACAATTTGATGTGGAAAATTCAGAGATTCACCTAGGGTTAGAAGCCTAAATAATATATTGAGATAGACTCAATCAGGAACTGGATCAAATAAATGTGTATTTCAGTACACCTTGTTTAACAATATAAGAGGTTATGATTGGTTACTAAAATGCTTTTTATGAACCATTATGATGGATAAATAGAAAATTTAAATTTTATTATATGATATTAATGAATGGCATTCTTAAACACGATTTTTAAGAAATAAAATCCCTTTAGAATTATAATATTTATAGTAGTATCTCATTTATCAGTAAGGTTATATTATTTCTTATAAATGGAGGGAAATAGCTGGATAATTGTAAATGGTGGGTGAAAAAATGATGTACTGATGGAATTACTAATAAAATGGAATCATTAATGTAAAACATAATAATGATAATAAATCAACTATCTTGACTTTAGAATAATAAATCGAAATTATTTGAGCGACAATATTCAACATGAATGGAAAAACATTTCATCGAGTCCTTTATGATTTAATTCCCAAATTTAATTAGTGGATTTACCAATCCATTTAATTTTTAACAATATATTACCTTTATAGAAAACATCTTGTCTAAACATTGATGTTATGAGATATATATTTTCACCCATGATGTATACCTCTTATACAGAAAAACTGATCACTGGTTGACACTGATTAAAAAAATGAATCCACTAATTGAAATTTATGTTATGGGAATGGAATAAATTAGTGGAACCTAATTCAATAAATATTTTTCCCATTCGACATGATTTAAAATAACGTTGTAATTCCTCGTTATGAAGCAAAAGAAAAATAATCGGTGGTAATATATGAAATGAAGTTTATATGGACTTTTCAACACACCTATGACTTTTCTATTGATATTAAGTAAAAATTTGTTATATTCCACTATAGATTGAGACCCCATATGTGGAGGATTTTAGAAAATCAAGACATTGAATTCCATAAGAATGCAGTATGATGTGATATGAGGGTTTAATTATAGTTTGGATAGATGTAGTATTCACATACATTGAATGAAAATAATATAAAAATGGATACAAATATTGGGAATAATTGTCACTAGGAATGATGAGGATAGAAAGTGTAACTCTGCTTGTGTAAAATATAGGAACATGAATTCAAGGATATACATGTCTTTAAGAATTAAATGCTACATTTATGAAAGGTATATGAATATAACTCGGTTCATTATTGGTGATGTGAAACCTTAACTTATGAGTACTAACAACAATGGGAACATGTATCATGCCCATCAAATGTTCAATGCATCATGTGTGGGAAACATGGGAAATTTTCCACTGAATACCCAAATTATGAGATAATGGAGGGAAACCGAAGTCACCCTCACTGTATACCATGGGATAATGTTCAATAGTTTTCTATCACAACATCTATGTTATAAGATCCAAATGATGAGGTTTTAGGTACACTTATTGTTCTCTCAAATCTAAAAGATTATTTTTTGATTATGGTCCCACACATTCCATTATTTTACCTATGTTCTATAAGAATATATACCAATTACATGATATTATACAAGAATATTTCATCAATGAATTTAATTTAATTTTTAATATTCTAAACATTTGGTTAATTAGTTTTTATATTTTCCAACATTTTTTTTCAATAATTTTATATCAGATCAATGTATTCCAATCCATAATAATTAATCAATCCATATTTTCCAAATCCAATAACATAGGATCATTTCCAATTTTCATTTTTGAAATGACTCAATGATCTTTTGGGTCTAATTTTTATACTACATTATATTCTTTCACTAGGTTATATTATATAGATAAATCATAGTCCATGATTATATTGACCCATCACCATTTCCCCATGTAAATATCTTTCTATGAAAATATGTATGTATAACTCTTCTGATATGTATATATATATCAAACTTTTCTATATAGAGATAATGATTCTATATAATAAAATAATAGATTATGCCTTCTAAATTAAGATCATGGGTTTTATAGTTTTGTTAATTAATATTTCAATACCATTATGGATAGGCCTTAAATTTATCATTTCATATAAGGGAACAACCATGTAACAAATATGATGCATTAATATATATTATGAACCCACAATTTTCTTACAGTAAAGTCAAAACAGAGACATTGAACAATATCTTTTTAAAATATTTAATTCAGTCATGAAATTCTATTATCCATATAAATTGAAACCCTTTATGAGTAAACATTGTTAATAGTTTAGTCATTCAATAAATTTTCTAGAAAAATTAAATATAGTAACATTCTATATCAATGAATCTATGTACTTTTGATATGGTCATCAGGTTGAAAATTATTGGCCTTCCTTTTCTTCACAAGATCAACTGATATTTTAACATTGGAGACAATATGTCAATGTAATGATAAATTTTGAAGCCAAAACCCATAGTTTGTAAATATCCCATGTAACTCATTTCTTCTTGAGCCTTATGAATGATACGCATATGAATTACTTGGTCCACATATCTCATATAGTACAAAAATATAGAACTAATAAATGTAAAAAATCAAGATAATCCTTGATTACTATTTTTATTATATCCATGTTGTTAGAGGGTGAATTTTTCAGTCCAAATATCATTCATATGAACTCATAATGACTATAACACCAAATAAATGTTTTCGGCGGAATATATTTTATCTTTTTTCACAATTGATGACCTCCAAAATGAAGGTAAGTCAAAGTAAAAAATTAATCTCTATAAAGATGATTGAATTAGTAATCCTCATGAGGTATAAGAAACTTGTTCTCTATATTAATAGAATTGTTTTCCCTACACTCAATTCATATCCTCAAATATCTTTATTTTTTAATGAAATGAAAAAGGGATCCCCATAGAGAAACACTCACACAAATCATCTAGAATTTGCACACTCTCCAGTAAATTAATAGTTTAAATTACATAGAGAGTATTTTATAGTGGTCTTACATCAGTTATTAAATAAATATAAAACTCAATTTCATGATCTAGTGGTGTCCTATGAAAATTCTCAAAAATATATCAATAAATTCTTATAAAATAGGTAGATCTTCAATTTGACATTTAACATTTCCATCCATAGACTATGTATTGTCTTATTCCACATTAACCTCATTTAGATGAGAAATTGGGATCACATATAGATATGACTAATATTATAAAGTCTCCTCTCTTAAAAATAATTATTCCACATATTAACCATGAATCATAATTTTTATTTACTTGAAATATATTTTTATTCCAAAATTTTAAATCCTTTCCATACCATGGATTATATAAAAATAAACCATAATTACAACAACAATGTATGAAAATAAGACATCTTACCATGTCATAATGTGATAAAACTAAAATATTCTTATTTTGTTAAGACTGGCACTATAAGTCTTGAATAATACATCTTTTCTGGAGGATGTTAGAAAATATCTAATTTTCTTATAAATCATGGATGTTATATAAGAGTGTGATCTTCCAAAATAAAATAAATCATTAGATAAATATTAAGATATGATAAACATATCTTCCACCACATAATTATGTAATTTAACTCTAGGTTTTTTGATCACATAATCTTGGTGTTTTTCTCATAAACCTTTATTTGGAAATGTCTCTTATGTTATGGTAAATTAACATAAATTGTGGCTCCTATATATATATATTTAAATAATTGAATATTGTAATATTATTTCCTACCCTTGAAATCATTCGTATATTTCCATTTCTGTCCACACCTGTAGAAAACTCCCATTCCCGGAAATCTTGTTCCATGTTATTTCCTTGAAAATTTTTTACAAGAAAAAATTTCAACCCTTCCCTTATCCCCTTTTTATATATATAATTTTCATTCAAAAAAATTTCCTTATCCTTATATTTATTTCATTCAAAGACATAATAGTTGGAGAATCCTTTATCTGTATTGATATCACATTATATTATATATCTATTTGATGAGAATGTCACATAGACTAGTTAACATTCATATATTGGATTAAGATCATCAAAGAATCAGTCAACCATTCTAATTTGATAACCTAAAAAGTTTATAGATTATCTTTCTAACATAGTAAACTTGGATTCCTACATATTAACATTTTCATGTTCCTTTAGAATAAGACTCATGCATTATCTCTATATATATTCACAATTATGATGAGGAAAATATTTTTCCATGAATATAACCTTGAAATAATTCCATTCCATGATCAATATTTTTGATTCCTAGTACTATTATACATATCTATTACATAGTTACATGGAAATATTCATTACATTACTTAAAAACCTACATAAGGACATAACAAGTTTAGTACCTTTGGAAACATGGATCATTTTCACCGTTATTCATTAAGGATCTACAATGTTAACCATAAAGATAAAACCTTTTATTAATCCTATATAAAAGTAATTATTCATATCACAGGTAATGGAAACATAAGAATAGTTGATATCAGATTATAAGTAAGGGCAAATACTTGAAGTACATGATCATAAAATTAGAATAAGGGTATTAGAACATGTGAATAACTTTGAAAATTGTACACTACATATCAAAGATCAATAAAAAAAGTGATATAATTATGATTGTTTTTAATAAGAAATAAATAATAAGGTAATAAAAGAACATGTTTCATGAAGGAATAACATTAAAATAAAGCATAGATATGTTTCCTACACAAAACAAAGGAATTTGTTTTCATATTCATCAAGACTCATTTATAAGGGTATTATTTTAGAATGGGTTCACCCCCCAAAAAATCATAGTTGTTATGGTTTAATCTAAAGATGATCATAATTTAATGATTAAATTAATGAACTATGTTCACATCATGTTCCCACCCAGTGTTACTGAACTAGGCTTAATCACCATTCCAATCTAGTCTTACTAAACTCGGATAACATCCCAATCCAATATTTAGTTAGTAATGTATTTTTACTCCACATTCAAATCATTTCATATTTAACTGGCATTACTTCACATCGTATACATATTATACAGAAATACGTTCAATATATATCCAGTTAATATTTATCTCATGAGATTTAAATCATTAAAAAATTCATTTTATGGTGATATAGGTTCCACCCATCTTTTGTTAAAACGTAACTACTATCCTTTATTAAAATGTCACCATTTTCTTTGGTTATAATCATAAATATGTGTAGCATAAGATCAATATACTGTCATTATATCATAAATCATGAAATTAAAATGGAATTATAAATGTTTCATCATATCATATCCTATTGAGTTGAAATAGGGTTTATAATCATTTCCTCATTTTATCATAGAATACACATGAAAAAATTGGGTTTCATAAGTGTTATGACATGGTATAACCACTTGAAGAGAAATGGGTTTCATAAATTTCATGACAACATAATAATAAACCATTAAATAAAATAAGAATAATGGTATCCTTTATTGAAATTCATAGTAATTCAAAAATTATATCAAAGGATCTCACCATACATTGCGAATTATTTTAAAATATCACCTCGAACATTTAACACAGAAAACAACCATTCATTGAAAATAGAATTTTAAGACATAAACCATTTCAAAAATAATATTTATTGAAAACAACTTCTTAAAAATTTAATGTAATATATGAAGATTCATTTCAAGCATTTCTGGACAAAATATTCCTCCCTCATTGAAAATAAATTTATAAAACATTAAAAATTTTGAAAATATTTTTTTAAAAAAATTTACTTGAAAATATATAAAGGATGTTATAAAATTAATATAAAAAATTTCATGAGAATAATATTCTATTAACTATAAGAAATTTTTTTTAGACATCAGACTTTTTTAAAACATTTTTAAAATACATGGTTTTAGAAGAATAATGATTTCAACTAAAAAATACGAATTTTTTTCATAAAAATGTACCTTTTGAATTCATCAGATAATAAATATGGGAAAATTAAGGAAAATTTATTTACATGAAATAAATAGAGAGAAATAAATGTTATTATTTTATTGATATATTTAAAATAATAATTTATCATCAGAAACATAGTTATAAGTTATTCTAATGAATGATGAGATTGTAATATAACATCCTTAACATTATGGTTACATCGAATCGTAATCCCATTGAATTAATTATTAATGACCCAGAGATTCAATGGAATTTGTTTTTATTAAATACATAGAAATTTTACGAGTCCTTAATTTCTGACTTTTCCTGATTCAGAGGCCCGGTGTGTCAGGAATCAATCTTTGAATTTTTTTCAGGTACGTTTAGTAAACGTATGTGCGGGATTTTATACATTTTGAACCAGTGTTCGAAATTGAAATCCAAGGACACCGATTAACTCACAACGCCGATATTCTCTTAAAGAGACCTTTACCGCAGGTGTGTTTTATTTTGAGTGGATGTTAATTTGGGGGGTTTTCTAAATAAATTAAATAAAAATATGATTAACATATATTTATGTAAGTGGTGGTTTAATCCTCCAAGGGGAAGATGGAGGTGGGTCCCACCCCCACATAACCTATCATGGGAGGATATTATGTGGTGGGTCCCACATGATCGCAACCGCCTTAAAACCCCTTAAACCTATTTAAGCCTTGGAATTCTCATAACTGGTGGAAACTCTTTACCTTCCACCTTCCCTCTTAATGTGCCAACTCACTCTCTCAACTAATTAACTAAACATGAAACTAATTAATTGTATCTTACAATTTTAATTATTTTGAATTAATTATGTGAGCATAAAAATATGTGTTATATTACTATGGTTGGGTTTGGTATATTTTTCCTTTGATGGGAGAATTGGTGGAGCTTTGGGAGAACTCTTGGAGGAACGATATCCTCTCATCGAAGAATGCCCATCTCTATCGTAGAACGACGACGCCATCTCCTTCACTTCCAACCGGGGAAATAAAGGGAAGACACTAACCGCAAAAAACGTCACCGACGACAACATCATCCCCTCCCAAAGTCAATTAAACGACGCTGTCTTCCTGCGACATCGTCAAGCGATCACCAATTGCAAGGTAGGGGGAATTGGATTATTTTTTATCTACGAGTTATACTCTCCATTCCTCATCATGTGGTGTGCTCTTGATGTTGAATGTTAACAAAGTTACAAGTAGGGTTTGGACCGCATGAACATGGTCAAACCCTTTCCCCCCCCTTTTGTTTTTCTTCTCATTGTGTTGATGATGGAGGCATAGCCGGTAGGGCGCGGTGTCTTCGCACTGCACCGGAGGAAGGGGGTCGCGGAAAGGTGGGCCACAGCGGATGGAAGAGGTGGAGGAACTAGCAACCGTACGCGGCGGCAGTAGCGCTGGCTATGCACTGACCGCATGGAAGTACTGGCGGCTGCTCGGGTCGTCGGTCAGTGCGATGACTGGCCGACCGATCTGGCCGGCCTACTGGAAGAACTAGGTGCCTCTTGGAGGAGGACGTATCCCACATCCGCGGGTCGATCGGCTGGGCGATCTAGCCGGCCGTATGCCAGTTGGGCTGGAGAACCGTGGCGCCCGTAGGGGCCGCGTGGGGGGAACCGCGGCCCCCATCCGCGGGCTGCGTGCTCCGGGCTGAACCAGCCGGGCAGAGGAGGAGGCGGCGCAGCTTGGCACCGCCAGGTGAACCGAACTAGCCAGTAGAGTAGGTTGGGTCCACAGGTGGGTCGCGCCCACCGGGCCAGTCCCACCACCAGCGAGGTTGGACCCACCGAGCCGGGTCGGGCTGACCCACCAGCCCACTAGGCTTGACGGGCCGGGTCCGTCTTCACTTAAATACGAATAAATCATATACTAGGCGTCTGAATGATGTGTCGTCTACAGAACTGGGACCCTCGTGATGAGGTGGTCCTTTCTAAGTGAGTTTCAGAGAATTTTGGAAAATTTCTGGTTTTGGATTGTGCGTGAATCCAACCGGGCCCCTAGAACAGAAATGCCAATAACTCTCAAACCATGCGTCTGATTGAGGCACCGTCTGTCACGATGAGTTCAATATGATGAGATGGAACTACAAGATACATAAACATAGGACGTTGAGATTGTTGATGTATCAAATCTTGGCTCGATGAGTGGACCATCCTGGAATCTATTTTGTTGTGTGCGGGAATCCTAGGGCTGGTTGCGACTAAGATGAATTCTGTACCGGAATCCTCCATGGGTTCGACAATGATGACTACTATACCAGGATCCTCCATGGATCCTACTATTCTGATTTCTGTTCCAGTATCCTGTGTGGGTCAGACAGAATTGCAGGTCTTGTATCATGTGTGGGTCTGACAGCTTAGCTGGTCCTGCATCCTGTGTTGGTCTGATAGCTCAGATGAATTATAACTGGTCATGTATCCTATGTGGGTATGAAAAATTAGATGAGATAGATGGTCATGTATCCTATGTTGGTCTGATAGCTTAGCTGATCCTGTATCTTGTGTGGGACCTACAGCTTAGATGAATCAGTGAATACATCTAATCATCTCTATCTCTATGCAAATGATGTGTACCTATATGAGCTATGTTATGTCTTTCAAACATTATCATTGTGGTGATTGAATTTAATTCCATTGTGGAATGGTTTGTGCTTTGGCTCGAGAGTTTGAGCCAGACTGTGATTGATAACACAGGTATATGTATGTGCATATACCTAAGTAGGGTAGGTTGATACTTCATGATTGTATCTTTCTTTGTGGTTTATCTTGGTTGGATATTGTGAGACCATGAGGGTCTCAGGATCCCTACTAAGTATCGTTATACTCACCCCTGCATGGTCTATGCCGAAACCTCATTGTGTTGGTTTCAAATGACGGACATCGTTGATCGATGTAGAGAGTTGTAGAGCTAGACAATACCTAGAGTTGGACCACTTGGTGAGACGTACATGGAGCAGACGGACTGACTTGGGGTGCGGAGGAGGCCATCTGTACCCACCCTTCATGTGCGAATCCCGGAGCACAACTCAGTAGTTGTTGTTTCACTTTACTACAGTTGTACTAGATTTTCAGTTCTATTGTACTTTACTGTTGGGATTCTATTTTTGGCCCCTTTACTTTTAGCACCCACTTTTGTATACTGTTTCACTTAGTGTTTTACTTCTTGTTGGGTATTCTGTTGTTTTTTACTGTTATAAAGGCAATGCCTTCCCTATTTAGGGTTTTACGCCTTTGGTGCAAATCGCCAGCCCCTGGCCTATGGAGGGCGGGATTGGGGTAGTCATGATATGGGACCCGGGGGAAGGGTCGTGACAAATTGTTATCAGATGAGTCAGTTCTACTGTATAACTTAGCGCTCTGATCTATCATACTGTGAAGCAATAGAGTTAAGGGTACCAAGTGTGGTTTTCAGTTCAGGGAGTCCAGTGATGGTGCGGCGGCCGACATATCCATACACCAGGACCTTGACTTCTGATTTCTAACTCAGTTGAAGAAAACACTAATGGCGTGTTTGTTTTCAAAAGTTTTTTTTGAGTTAGCTCGCTAGGTTCAATTATTTACAGTGGTGCACCTGTCCCTAATCAAGATTCCACTGCGTAGACAGCAAGATAGGTTTTCGAGAGAGTACATGGTGATGGCCCATCAAGCAACAAGGCTCCAGTTTAGGGCCCCCTTTCTACTTTGGCACCTTCGTCTGGTGTACAAGCAGCACCACCAGCCGTTGGGAAACAGATAACACCAGCCGCACTGGCGGACAATGCACTCCGATTGAGCGCATTTTATGAGTTCCAGCGGCAAAGGCCTCTGAGGTTTCGAGGCGAGACAGATTCCCAGGCAGAAGAGGACTGGATGGAGGAGATTATTGGTGGTTTCCACCTATTTGACACACTAGTAGAGCATATATTGATCTTATATACTAATCATTTTCAGTAATTGACCATGAGGATAGTCTGCATAGTGATGAGGTTTCGGTACATGGACCCTTTTCCAAGACGGTACCTTTGGGCAGTGTGCCAACTATGTCAATGCCCGTTGGTCAGCAGACACTACCGGCGGTATCGGTAGAGGACACTTGTAGGTTTAGTGCCTTACATGTGTTTCAGCACCATATATCCCTCATGTTCTGAGGCGATCCCGACCCACAGGCGGCTGAGGACTAGCTTGAGGAGGTGGCTGAGAGTTTTCAAGAGCTTATGTAGTTTCAGCAGGACGACATGTCGGTAGTTGAGTATTCATTGAGGTGTACCGACCATTCCTGGTACACGATGAATACGATGAGAACAATGCTTTAGAGCACAGACATCTGAGTGAGGTGTGTTTAATAACATCTGATCCAACACCTTTTTCCTCTATGCACTCTTACTAATGTTAGGGTGCTAGAGAGAACATTAGTGGTTGAATGTTCTTTGGATGAGCGGATATAGCTAGTGTATGTTAATCGTGGGAAGCTACAAACTAGCTCTATTTTCAAAGACTTTGGCATGTGAGATGTTTTAGGAAGAGGAAGTGTTAAGGACTGATGAATCTGATGGGCCGAAGACATGGAAGCGGATCTAGGAGAGCAACATGAGGTGGTGAACATTTCGACATGTTACAAACACCTGCCTTTGTAATACCCGCTAGGCTCAGGGAGCTGGAGGGCAGGGGAAGAGAGTAGCTACATGCGGTCATGGAGTGTGGCCCAAGTGCTCTAAGAATGATTTAAGGTACAATCTATGTCTACTACTAGCTGTCATATCAATAGATATAGGTACCAGTCATTCCTTCCTTCTTGGAATCTTGTCTCAGTCCAAGAGTTTCTTGTTAAACCGTTTACTTGACCCTCATATCTGGAGATATCATTGGGAGGAGACTCGATAATCACACTTACACTGATGGTTTGATCAGACCCTTGAGGTGAGAATTTCGGTTGGAAACTCTTGGTGGCAGCGTTGAGGCCTTACAACATTAGTTTGGGTATGGGCTGGGCAACCACAATTCATACAAAGATTGCCTATATTAGGCAAAAGTTTGTGGTTTATCTACAACGTTGGGATGGGGTTTTCCTTGGTCGGAGAAGAGTAAAACCCAGGAAGCACATGATGGAATCATGCATAAGAGAGTGAGGTCGATCACTCATGTGTTGGCCAGACATACCTTTGTGCCAGACTTCTCCAGTATTGCAGCACCACTTTCTACATTGACGAAGAAGGGGAAACCCTTCGTGTGGTCAAAGTGATGCCATCACAGCATTCAAGAGATGAGATAGAGGTTGACTAGTGTCCCCATCTTGAGGCTACCAGATGAGGTTGTAGGGTACGTAGTATACTGTGATGCATCAAGGACCAAAATCGGGTGTGTCCTAATGTAGGATCAAGTAGTTATCGTGTATGGATCTCAGCAGTTGATACAGCACGATCAGAACTATGCTACACATGAACAGAAGTTAGTAGCAGTGGTCTTTGCCTAAAATTTGTGGTGGAACTATCCTATGGGCGAACATTTTACAGTCTACTATGACCACTAGAGTCTCAGGCACATCTTCTCTCAGAAGGACCTAAACCTGAGACAACGTCGATGGCATGAGTTCCTCTAGGACTATGACTTCGAGATAGTCTATAATACTGGAAAGGAAAACTTTGTAAAAAATTCTCTCAGTAGGAGATACGGAATTTAGCTACTAGGAGAGGCGATAGAGCATTTGGCCGTATTGCAGATATGCTTTTTGGATAGAGATAGAGCAGCCTTTCTGCAGTCTCTCACAGTCACTCCTCCACTTCTTCCGTGAGTCAAGGAGGCATAGCGTGGGGACATTGACTGTGTGACGTGATGTGATCAGATATCCTCTAGGAATGAACCTGATGCGTTTTCTGAAGGTGGGGAGCACGTCATACTCTTTAGAGAACGTACCATGGTACCAGTTTTACTACAGGAGGAGGTGTTTAGGGAGTTCCACACTTCCCCTCTAGCGGTACATCCGGGAGTGGAAATGATGTATCAGGACCTTAGAAGATAGCCCTGGTGGCTGGGTATGAAGAAGGCGGTAACAGAGTTTGTCTAATGATGCCTCACTTGTCAGCAAGTGAAGATGAAGTATCTGGTTCTATCTGTCTTGGATCTTCCCTTAGAGGTCCCAGAGTAGAAGTGGTATGGGATATCCATGGGTTTTGTTATGGGACTTCCACGTACATCTAGAGGACATGACTCTATCTGGGTAATCATAGACCGACTCACCATGTGGGCCCACTTCCTAAAGATCACAGAGATGAGATCAGTAGAAAACCTGGGATGCCTCTTCTTACATGAGATCATACGGCTTCATGGTGTGCGATCAATGATCATCTCCGATCGAGATGCCCATTTCACTTCTCGGATATAGAAGGGGTTGCAGGAGGCTTTCGGGACACAGCTTCGCTTGAGCACCGCCTTCCATTCTCAGACAGATGGCTAGACTAAGAGGACAATTCAGATTCACGATGACATGATCAATGCTTGTGTCCTCGACTTTGGTCGAAGCTGGGAGGATCTCTTTCCCTTGGTAGAGTTTTCGTATAACAACATCTACCACTCTACCATCGGGATGGCTCATTATGAGGCACTATACGGCCGACATTGCAGATCACCTCTGTGCTGGACTGACCCAGGGGAGTCCGTACATGTAAGACTATAGATGGTGTAGGATATGATGTAGAAGGTTCAGATCATCCAGGAGTGGATGAAGACTGCACAGAGTATGCATAAGTCCTATGCTGATAGGAGACAGAGACCACTAGAGTTCAAGGATGGAGACCGCATCATTCTAAGGGTCTCACCTCGACGAGGTCTATGAAGATTTATCTGAGGTGCAAAGTTATCTCTGTGATTAATCAGACATTTCTAGGTCCTCAGTAGGGTAGTTTAGGTGTCTTACCTCTTGTCTCTTCCACCACAATAGCACCGGGTGAATGACATCTTCCACGTATCTCAACTGAGGGGATACGTGCACGACCCGTGCCACATCATCGACCATGGAAAGCTGGGCATCGATGATGGGGTGACATTCAGGGTGGTTTTAGTAGATATTGAGGATCAATAGGATCATGTCTTGTGTAGATGGTCGATTTCTCTTGTGCGCGTTCGCTGGCAGCACGGGAACCTCCAAGAGAGAACATGTGAGCGGGAGGCTCAGATGCATGATCAGTACACCCATTTGTTCCCCTAGTGTGCATTGTAGTTTACATGCACATAAATCCCTGAGGTGGGGAGAATGTAAAGACCCAAAAATTCTGTAGAATTTTTTTTTCTTAAATACATGGGAATTTTACGAGTCTGTAGTTTCTGACGGCACCATATTCTGAGGCCTGGTTTTCCCAGAATCAATTTATAAAGATTTGTTCGAGTACGTTCAGTAAACATACATGCGAGATTTTATATCTTTTGAACTGTTGTTTAGAATTGAAATCTGAGGACACCATTGAACTCACAGCGCCATTATTTGCTAATGGAGACCTTTACCACATTTTCGTTTTATCGAGAGGAAGTTAATTTGGGGGTTTTTCTATATAAATAAAATAAAAATATGATTAACATATTTTTATGTAAGTGGTGGTTTAATCCTACAAGGAGAAATTTGGTGGTGGGGGCCACCAACACATAACCTCTAATGGGAGGATATATCGTGGTGGGGCCCACATGAGCTCAACCTCATTAAACCACCTTAACCTCTTTAACCCTTGGAATTCCCATAACTTGTAGAAACTCTTCACTTTCCACCTTCCCTCTTAATGTGCCAACTCACTCCCTCAATTAATTAACTAAACCTGAAATTAATTAATTGGCTCTTCCAATTTGAATTAAATTGAACTCATTATCTGAGAATAATAATATGTGTTATATTATTATGGTTGGGGATGGCATATTTTTACATTGTTGGGATAATTGGTGGAGCTTTTGGAGAACTCTTGGCGGAACAATATCCTCTTGATGAAGAAAACCTGTCTCCAGCGTAGAACGACGACGACGTATCCTTACTTTACAACCAGGGAAAGAAAGGGAATATTCCACGCACGAAGAACATCTCCAATGACAATGTCATCCCCTCCCAAAGTCAATAGAATGATGCCATCTTCCCATGACACCATCAAGCGATCACCAATTACAAGGTAGAGGGAAATTTGATTATTTTTTATTTATGAGTTAAACTCTCATTTCCTTATTGTGTGGTGTGATATTGATGCTAAATGTTAACAATGTAACAAGGAGGGTTCGGACCACATGAACACGGTTCGACCATTTCCCCCCCTTTTTTTGTTGTTCTCTTTGTGTTGATGATGGAGGCAAAGCCAGTAGGGCGCGGGGTCATCGCACCATGCCAGAGAAAGGGGGTCGCCGCCATGCTGGGCGTGGGGGATGGAAGAGGTGGTTGTGCCATAAACTGGAGGCAGCGGCGGCAGTGGCAGCCACACACCGGCCACATGAGGGACAGGCTGCCGCTCGGGCTGCCCTATCAGCGGGACGACCGATCGGCCAACTGAAAGAACGCGGCGCACTAGGTGCCGTGTATAGGAGGACGCGGCCCGCGTCCGCGGGCTGCTCGGCTGGGCGAACCGGCCAGCCATGTGCCGGACATGCTAGAGAATCGCCGCGCCCGCAGGTGATGCATGAGGAGAACCGTGGCCCACGTCTGCGGGCAGCATGTGCCGGGCCGAACCGGCCGGATATAGCCGGCCATGTAGAGGAGGAGGTGGCGCCGCCGGGCGAACCAGACCGGCCCACAGCACGGGCCGGGTCCGCATGTGTGTCGCGCCCCACCGAGCTGGGCTGACCCCCAGCCGGGTCGGACCCGCCAGCCCATTGGGCTTGACGGGTCGGGCCCGTCCTCGCTTAAATTTGAATAAATCCTATACCGCGCATCCAAATGACACGCTGTCTATGGCACTGGGACCCTTGTGACGTGGAGGTCCATTTTGGGATAATCTATGTGATTTTCGGACAATTTTGGAAAATTGATGGGTTTGGATCGAGCGTGAATACAACCAGGCCCCTGGAATAGAAATACCATTAACTCTCAGACCAGGCGTCCGATTGACGCCTCATATGTTGCGATGAGTTCCTTATGATGAGACGGAACTACGGGATACATCAACTCAGGACTTCGTGATTGTTGATGTATCGACTCTTGTCTTGAGGTGCGGACCCTCCCGGAATTGTGGTTACTGGGAGGGGGAAGCCTAGGGATGGTTGTCACTGAGATGACTTCTATACTGGAATCCTTCGTGGGTTCGACAGTGATGACTATTGTACCGGGATCCTCTGTGTGTCCAACAGTTCTGACTTCTGTTCCTTTATCCTGTGTGGGTCGGACAGAATAACTGGTCATGTATCATGTGTGGGTTCGACAACTTATGTGGTCCTGCATCCTGTGTGGGTCCAAAAGCTCAGATGAATTATAGATGGTCCTGTATCGTGTGTGGATCCGACAGCTTAGATGAGATTGCTGGTCCTGTAACTTGTGTGGGTCCAACAACTTAGCTGTTCTTGTATACTGTGTGGGTCCGACATCTTAAATGAATCAGTGACTACATCTGATCAGCTCTATTTCTCTGCAAAATATTTTTACCTATGTCATATGAGTCATGTCTTTTAACCATTATCATCGTGGTGATTGACTTTACTTCGTTTGTGGAATGGTTTGTTCGTGGGCTTGAGAGTTGGAGCTGAACTGTGATTGAAAACTTATGTATATGTATGGGAATATACCCAAGTAGGGTTGTTTGATACTTCATGATCGTGTCTTTCTTTTTAGTTTATCCTGGTTGGGTATTGTGAGACCTTGAGGGTCTCGGGGTCCCTACAGAGTATTTTTATACTCACCCTTGTGCGGGCTATGCTTGCACCTCATTGTGTTGGTTGTAGACAATGGACATCGGTGTTCGAGGTAGAGAGTTGTAGATCTAGACAGAACCAGGAGGTGGACCACTTAGTGAGACATACATGGATCGGACGGATGGACTTGGGGTGCTGAGGAGGCCATATGTACCCACCCTTCATGTGGGAATCTAGTAGTATGACTCAATAGTTGTTGTTTTACTTTACTGCAGTTGTACTATCTTTTCAGTTGTATTGTACTTTACTACTGGACATGTATTTCTGGACCCTTTACATTGGAAACCCTCTTTTTTATACAGTTTTTCATAGTTTTTTACTTCGCATTGCATACTCTATTGTTTTTGTTTATTATTATAAAGGAGATGCCTTCCCAGTTTTGGGATTTATGCCTTTGGTTCTAGTCGGCAGCCCGTGGCCTATGGAAGGGGGGCTGGGGTTAGTCACGATATGGGCTCCAGGGGACGGTTTGTGACATAATAAAATAAAATGAAACATAAAATATCACATGTATAAATTAATTCATGATATTACTTTTATAAGGGGTTGATTATACATCTTGTAAAGAATATAGGATTATAACATAATACATGTCTCAATGAAAGAAAATTGAGAAAAAAAACACTTAACAATATGTAATATTTGAAACTAAAAACACTATAATAGATATATCATAAAATTGATATTTAAATACCCATATTATTCATTTTATTAATAAAAAAATAAATTTAAGGTAACTAGATACACCACATAAAAATAAATGGCGTGTATATGTCATCTATCTCAATGAAAAATAAAAGTGAGATGGAAATTCTGTACTGAAAGTCTCGAATTCCTTTTTAGTAGTTCCAAATTTATGTATAATAAATAATATTTTATTAAAAATTTATTAAATAAAAAATTAATTATATAATAAGATATTTTAATTATATTTAATTTTATTTTCCATTTTATTACTATTCTATGTTAATGTCACATTTCAAGTAACAACCACTTTGTTTTTCTTATATATTCTTATTACATGTTTTTGGTAATAATTCATTCATAATGTATTCATCACATTTAGATTAATAATCATGAAAAAATTAATGTATATATAAATTAATATATTTTAAATACCAATTATGAAATATAGTTTTGAGAAATGATGTACATTATTATCATTGAGATAGTAGGTCGTATGTTGTCATGTGTAACATTAATTGTTTTGCATTAATATTTATAAAAATAATATAACAATATATTATCTATACGTAATGATAATAACTTCACACAAACACATTTATTTTCTTTTAAAAATAATTTTACACATTATACATGTGATGTAGTGATGAAAATTGAGTCACATTGCTTTGAAATGGTGGCATTCTACACATACATGAGCGACATTATCATCATTAATTATGTGAAAAGATGAATAAGATAATGACATATATTATCATTTTATAATGTTAAATATATCACTAATATCATAATAATTTCATTTATATTATATATAATCATTACCTTTACCCTTATCACGTTCCATATATTGTATGAATGAATAAGATAGCTTCATGAGACGGTAGTATGCCATACATATGGGAGACGTTATCATATTTTCACAAAAACGGAAACACAATTATATTTGTGCTATATTAATTCTTGAATAATAATAACATCATATGTTTCATACATAAAAAATAGTCCATAAAAATGTCCAACCATTACAGGTTGTAATGAAAAATTGAATGATATCATTCTATGAGGATGTAGTTCGCCGTAAACATGAATGATTATTTCAAAAACCATTTTATGGAAGTGGGAATGATATAGGTCATGAAATTATTTGAATAAAATTATAACACATGGATTATACTATTGTTATTATACCAGAAAGGATTACCAATAATAATATCAGGTGGTGAAAAAAATAAAATAAAGACACTTGTTGAAAAACATTACCTCTTCTTCAGGTATCCACCATAGGTTTTCAATAAAGACATTGATGTATATGTATGTGTATTTATTAAGGAATATAGGACCAGGGTAGGTAATTTTTGATTTAATTAAGACGGATTTGGATGAACCAAAATAGTTTTACGGTGTGAAGAAGAAGGGGAGGAGGTGGCCAATTAAATGTTGGGGATAAAACAGACTTGGTATTTTTGAAAAGAAATAATTTTTCTAATATTTTTCATATGAAAAATGGGGGGAAATTAGGCCATTATAGAACCGTATTAGAATATTCATTAAAAATTTTCCTAAAAATAGATGGTATTCATGTGTATGTGTTATTATTACCATTATATTTTAGGTTTAACCTCTAATAGACTCCTTTTTACCATAACCATAGCAATTAATATTTACATTATTCACTTTGAATTTTAGTAAAAATTTAAATTTAATATATTAAAAAATTTAAATAATTTGGATTAAAAATGAGAAATACATTATTCCAAATTAAATTTACATAATTTAAAAACTTTAATTTAAAATTAATTCTACAGATGCGAAGAGAAAACATGTTTTTAAAAAGAAATATTTCGACTCTTTGAAATGTTTTCTTAATAAAAAATGAAGAAAAAATTAATTACAATGAACTAAATTGTATCAATTGGCATTTTATTTTTCTATTTTTAAATTTAAACTAATTAGAGAGAAAAAATTATCATTAAAAATAACATAAACTAGAATGAAATTGAAAATTTTAATTCGTGATTAGTCACTAGTAATAAAAAAATTGTTTAAAAAAATCCCAAAAAATCACCCTAATAAAATTTTGATATTATTATTTGTAATATTAAAATAATTGAATAGAATTATTATTCTAATGGTGTAAACAAATAATTTTTCACATAAATTCACAAAAAAAATAAAAAATTGTTTTTTTCAAAACTATAATTTGAAGATGAAAAATGGATTTATTCATAATTACTGTCAAGAAAATACAAAAGATTAGTATTTATAATTTTTTTAAATTTTTTATATATTAATTTCATAAAAATAATTACCCTTTTTTGGTTAATTCATTGATATAAAATACAGTTTTGCACAAATTTGGTTTCCAGAGAAATATTTTCATTTATTTTTAAAAGGGTTTTATTTTAATTTCTATATAATTTGGAACTAAATAATATATTTTATATAAATATTTAACGAATTTTTCCATTATATTTTTAATCATTTTTATAACCACCATTCTAACATCATAGTGAATAATATCATAATATTATTTTTATATTACGTCATATTTCATTTGAACTCAGAGTTTTGAGTACTACAATATAAGTGTGTTGTTTCATGTAACATTTGAAAAAGTTTGGATTTAATTTTAATCAAGATAAAACTATATTTCTGTTAAAATAAAAATATCAAAAAATATTAAATTAATTTTAAAAACTCACAAAATATCCTTATATTAAATTCTACCCCTTCAAAAAAAATTCTCCCTCAAAATTCATATCGACCATCAAAGGTTTAATATATGAAAATTAAATCATTGAAACCCACATCATAATGTGGCTAAGTAAAACATCCCCTTGAAAAATTTAATGTAATGTTCATAATTATTTTAGAATAGCACATAGAAGGTATCTAAATGGTAACACCTAGGTGGGAATTGAGAACATAAAAATATAATAGAAAATGAACACCTAAATACTGATGTTGGGTGATATTGATCATTGAACATAAAAAAATTGGGTGATATATAAAAGGTTAACTACTATAAATCCAAAAACTTATTATGTGTTAAAGAAGTTATTGATATCATAAAAAATAGCAACAATAGAAAAAAAAAATTCATGAAATTTCATGAGAATATACACCTTCTTGAATTATTCTATTTCCTAAACACAGTATCTCTCTTATTTTTTTCCTTGATTTGTCTCTACTACATCTCTCACTCCACATAATCAATTTAATTTTTTCAAGGATCATCAGATCCATAATAAAATGAAAATACATCCCTTATATATATATATATTTAATAAAAGGATAATACTAGTCATAAAATGTGGATAAATCAATATATGGAGAAGGAATACATTAATCATTAAATCCTAATCAAAAAATAAACTGAAAATATTCAATAAATGATTAATCTTATAAGTCATAAAAAATATTAAAATCTAATAACATATAAATAAGGTCACTAAATTTTCAAATTCAACATATCATTAATCCCTGATTAATCATAAAGTGTCTCTTGATTACCACAGACCAAACATATGAATACCATCACCATGTATTCTCTTAAAACATGGTAAGAACATGAATTATTTTAATCATATTTTTTCAAAAATAATTATAAGCATTATATTATATAACATTTCTAGGTCATAAGTACCATTCAACATTTTCTTGTAACTCATTTTTTAAAAAATTATACCAAACAATACTTATAAATTTTACAATTCTTGATTAACAAAATAAAAACAATTCATCTATTCTACCTCATACATAATAGGATAACTATTCATTGTCATCTTATTCTATATTAACTTTTTCCATATACACATATTTTATAGTCTCTTCATTATCAACATTGTATCCATTACTCAAACCACCTTTCTTATACCATTCATGATATTTATTGCTCGGATATTGATTTTTATAATTCTCATTAATTCCACAATTTATGAATTCATAAATCAGTAATACCATAAGATGACCAATATTTCAATCCATTATATTAAATAAACTTTTCATTTTCACTTTTTTGTTACTTAAATTATTTCCCTATTTTACAAAGTAATAACTAATTCCAATTCCTCTAAAATATGCACTTTGATGATTATTTCCAAATTTAAAATATATAGAAAATTGAATCCTCTTTCTACCATGGTTAGAAGCATAAATAATATCATTAAACTATTTCATTATCTTATTTGGTGGGTCTAATATTTGGTTATTATACACTTTTTTAATCATGTTCTATGAAAATTGATTTGGTATAAGTAAAAAATATTTTACACCATTCATTTTCCCATCTGGATTCTCTTCCTCCATAAAATTAAATATTAATCTAGTTCCTTATGGTATCATTCATTTTCTATGGTTAGAAATCCCTTTTTATGAAAATCAATTCATAATTGAAAATCACATAGTCTAAAAAATATCTTTTTAGGTCTAAATGAAGACATTTACATTTGAACCACTAAGAAATTAGGATTATCATCAGACAATTATAATCATCATCTATTATATCCATCATGATGGTTTGTAAACTGTTCATCAATTTCTTAATCATATCCCCCTGGAGTGTCAAAATAGATTTTTATACTAATATGTTATTATGCACAAATTCATGACCAAGTCTATATCAATATAATGTATTTAAGGTTGTAACCCCAAGGAACATCTATTCTAGAGTCACACACACTTTTAGTATTCACAACGGTATTCAATTTCATTAAAACCACTCAATCTATCGTCAAAAAATATCATGACATTTTTCTATACATTAACACATTCTAATAATTATCCTTAATGAAATCAGTTGTCTTGGAAATATGCCTATAGATCTCTCTAATGTTATCTCATCATATATTCCAAAGGTAAAATAAATATTTCCTTGTATAACATCTATAGAGACCGAGGCATATCATTCCTGAATATTACATAATTTTAGATGAATAATAATTACTTTACACAAAAACACCCCTGAGTACAATAATAGTTTATTAGATTTGAAATCCTAGAACACAATCTCTTTAATTATCAAACTATCATGAATTTATCCTATAATGGTCTCCTCCATTTATACACACACTTAAGAATCATTCTACATAAACAGAGGGAAATGAAACATTAGAATTTTCAGGCATAGATACTCAACAAGGGTAAACAAGGAAGATACTAAAGAATTACATGAGAATAAGTGTATGAGAAAAAGATAATATCATTTTAAAACTATAGTGAACAACAGATAACAAACATTTATATTATTCCATCTTAGATGAATAATTGGTACATTACAAAAATACATGCTTGAGGATCATAATAGTTAATTGAATTTGGAAACATGGAAACAAAGTCTCTAATCCTTGTTAATGATATTCAAAATCTCCCATGAATATCTCCACCTTTATTACATCTACCAATACCCTATCTTCATAACCTAGGGAAAGGAAACATAAAAATGGATGAGCTCATATTCTTAGTAAGGATACTCAATGGAGAAATATATTCATTAACAAGATCATAGGGTTTTTTGAACATTATCGTAACATTAGAATATCATACCATACAACCTAATGTTTAAAAAACACGAATTATGGGATAAATATTTCCAGTTCAAAAGACATGAATCATAAGAAAATATAATAATACAATCCTTTAAATCATAATGTAGGAATAAGATATAAATTTTTTGGGATACACATAAAAATAGAAAATCATATGTCAGTGATACCTACCAAGAACATTATAAATGTTAATAATGGGAAAAACCCATTTACCTAATGTGGGATTAGTTTAACAACCCATATACCCTATTACTTATAGTATTGGTTTATAACCCATGTATCTTATTTTTAATAGGCTTTATCTATTACCAGTGTACCGTCTTTATTTTATGCTTGGGCTATAACACATGTACCTTACTGTTTTCAAATTTCAAATATAACCCATGTACCCTATTTATTTAAGGCTTGGTCTAAAACACATGTACCTTCATGTTTTTAGTCTTGGGGTAAAACAATTTAAACCTATTTATAATAGAACTCATCTACAACCAATTTACCTTCAATTTTTTGACCTTGGGATATAATCACTATATCCTCTTTCTTTTAGGCTTGAGCTAAAACACATGTACCTTATTGTTTTTCCATTGTGACACATCATATGTACCCTATATCTATTATAATACATATAGTTTACAAATACATTGGACGGAGATATAGGTCCCAGAAAAATCATAATAAAATCGTTTGTACATCTTCTTTATGAAAATAAAATGTTCAATATATCTTGACCCATAAAAAGAGATATGATTTATAAACAACAATTCATAACGCTTAGAAGGGAATGTGATATCATTAAAATATCATCACATCATAACCTATGAAAAATTATAGGTTTCATAATCATTTCATGAAAGTAAAACCCATGAAAAGAAGTGGGTTTTAGAATCATAGAACTTGTGGATGTTAAATAGGTGTCTTAATCATCACTCCATCAAATACTGAACCACTCATGAATGAATATGAATGAATACATTGGATCAATTCATATAAGGGAATGATTATTTTCAATGGGTGTTATAATAGAATGTAAATAATTAGGAATAATATTTTGAAATAATTTCATTAGTTAAACATCCTTTTTTTCAAAAGGAAATGTAAAACATAAAACCATTTTGAAACCATTCTCCATAAAAAGAAAAAAAACATGAAAATCATTTGAAAAAATAATTTAAAATATATTTTGAAAACATTTACTTTTATATTTTCATTTTACATAGAAAAATAGATCTTCAATGAATTGATGTCATGCATATCTATATATATCCCAGTCTAGCAAGAAGCAGTGCCTCTGAACATTTATTAAAATCAATGATAAAGTAAAAAATAGGCGGATGAGGTCAAACAAACAAAAATACCCTCATCCATCAAAAAAAAATGTTAAAGATCATAATATGACATGCCATTCCCATAATCATAATTATCAGTTATTTCCAATTCAAATTAGATTTACCTGGATTGAAAATCATAAGGATATTTGAATCCACTTTCCTTGGTAGATTAGAAGTCGATCTGGTAGACATTGTCTTAGGAAGAGTAGAATAATCCTTTTGTGGTCACCTATTTAGAGGAACAGTGGTAAGACCCTCACTATCAGTGATATTTGTCTTCCCACTTAGGAACTCATCCTTAAAAGAGGCATGCACACCAATTCCCAAAGCCCGAATAGGGGTACCAACATGCAACCTTACTTCCTTAGATACATTACCACATCTATCAGACAATCTGTAGGATTGAAATAATTTATAAATTTCTTGATGACAGTCAATATTTTTTTGCACACCATTTTGATTAGAGACATCAAGATGGGGATCAGAATTCACTAGTTGCATACATTCCTGAGATTGTGTAGTTGTTTCCCCATGTATATCTATATATATCGTACGAGGAAAAAAGAACAATCCTTTTAAATGGTAAAAACATTAGAAAATTCCTTATTCCGATGGAGGTATGATAATTATCTTGAATATATTGTAAAATGTAAAAAGGGGTAAGCATGTCATTAAATTATTATTGGAGAATAATAGAATATTTTGGAATCCATTTTCAGAAAACATTGATTTTTTGACTAAAGACAGGGGAAAGTTGAGTTTCCGTAAAAATAATCTCTTAACTATATTATATACCAATAAGTAAAAATATTTTACCAATATATGAATATATCATTAATTAATAGAGGATAATAAATTTCATAAATTTAATTAAGGGATATATCATAATATTTCATAAAAAGAATCATAAACATTAACACTCTCGAAATTTGATGATATTGTCTCAATACACTCTAATGACATGGTAACATGGGGATCATACTCTATAGGTAAGAAATTAAAATTACCGGAAGTAGAAAATATCATGAAAAAATATATTTCATGATTTAAAATGTAAAATTGAAATTCATACACCTCAAAAAAATAATTTACATACATAACAATAAACGAATCTCAAGTATGCATAATTTTGCCCCAACTATTTTACAGATTTGGTAACTTTTGATGTATAAAACCCATGAGATAAACATAATAAATAAGATATGTGAATACACATAAATTTACCTAAAATATATATAGAATTAAATCATGGGTATTACATACACCACAGAATAGTATAGGGTGGTGAACATGGCTTGTATCTCATTGAAATAAAAAGTTTGATGAAATCCCCTAATCTTGTGTCTTGACCCCCATTGTACTCATCGAAAACAACTCTTAATCAGGTAACCCCTTTGGGTTTATGAAAATAGGATTTTTTGGATTTGCTTCTTTCCAATAGGAGGCGTTTAAGTGGAATTGGAGGATGTTAGGATGTGGATTGGGTAGAGCTTGGAAGTACCTAAGAGTTTTGAGAGGTGTAAGGATATGTAGAAGGTGGTGGCCTTTTATAAGGATGGAAAATGACTCACTTATAATTGAAACAGGTTAGGTGTACACATATTATCACATGAACAAACTATTACCACAATAATTTAAATCAAGAGTGGAAGGATCATGGCCGAAATATGTCCAACAAATAGGTTTTAGAGAAGTGGATCATTCACATGGGCCATTAATATTACGGTTTAGTCCCTAATTAATCTTAATTCGACCTTAATTGCTGTGAATAATTTTACCCACCTTTAATAAATTTATAGATAAGAAATAAATGTTATATTATTAGGCACTAAACATTAATCTTATTAAAAATCATTATGTCATATTTTTTAAAATAAAATCACCAAAGTTGAAAAAGTAACATTACAACTAATCTTGTAATTGGGACGAAATAACAGGTCCTTAAATTAGAATGACGTTCAAATGTTTATTATGTGTTTATATTAAATTGCAATGTGAAATTTATTATAATGTTATAAATTGTTTTAATATATGTATAATATATCTAATCTGACCATAAAACTAGTTTAAAATATAATTTAACATTAAAAAATATTTATATAAAAGGCAGTTTTTACCTAAAATCATTACTTTTCATCATTCATCAAAAAACGATGTTTCTCAAAAAAAATATCCAAAATTTTCACTAAACTATTTTATAAATTATTAATTGATAAATGGTGTTTTTGTTAAAATATATTTTTAAAAGTATCCAAAATTATGTTTATTTTTTTTAAAGGAGGACATGAACTATAAGTCATCAGATTTATACACATATAAGGATATTACAATGAAATATATCATTACATATCAATTTATTTTATTTTTATGAAACCATTATAAAAATAATTTAAAATTAGTTATTACTATTCATATTACTATTATTAATTTCTATGTTATAATTATTTCATTAAAATAATTATAATAGTTAAATAATGTTCCCTAGAAACATTGGTTTTTCTTATAAAATATTCCATGTTTATGTTGTGTATAACATATACCAATTCAATGTATCATGTAATTTACATAAACTAGAAGTTACATTAATTATACACTAACTTTGTTCCATGAAATGCACACCAATTCGGTGTTTCAGGTAACATATCCAAAGTTGGTTTCATTTGAAAAAAAAATATTTGTCTTACTATTTTAATATATATATATATATATATTGGGTAACATGAAATGGAAAAGATCATAAAAGATAAATTAATTTTAACGAAAATATTTCAAAAAATCTCCGGGTGTTATATTCTACCCCCTTAAAATTATTTTTACCTTCAACATTTGTCTGGGATATCAATTTTTTAATACATGAGAGGTGATTTATTTGAAACCCATACACTAAAAATGAATACTGAAACATCTTTTAAAAAGTGAATTTGGAACCAAAATGGTTTCCCAAAGTAACATATAAATGCCTTCCCACATATGAGAATGGAGGATGGATGTGAAAACAAGGATATATAAGAAAAATATTACCACCAAGTTATGATAAGGATTGATTTAGAACATTGTAATGAGAAAGTTAACAATCGGAATTCCACAAATCATAGATTACATAAGGGTACATATAATTCACTCAAAAATAAAGTACTAGGATTAATGTTTTTGTTTCGGTAACCCTTTTCCAAATGTTAATTAATTTTCCAGAAAACATATACACTTGCATGATTTTAGGAAAACATCACTATTTTTTTTCCTTGATCTGCTTCACCATTTTTTCCAAAAATAAAGTAACATTTTCATTATTGATGTACTAATAGATCAGGAGATAAATGATATTACATCTTAATTTTTAATCAGTTTTCTTCAAAAAAAAAATATATTGAATAAGTTATCCAATCTGCACTTATAGAGATAATAGTTTAATCATACTGACTTCATATTATGTTTAACATAACCTTTTCATAAATGGTTAATCTTATAAGCCTTCAGAAATATTAAAACATAATTATTTAGAAAAAATGTTATGAAATAGGCTTAACATTGATCCATGATATATGATAATGTACCACATTGTTGTCACATTCTAAAAAATGTGACTACTCACGTTGTATATTCCATTGAAACATAGTATCAAACATAATTACCATAAATCTATTTGGAAAACAAGCAAGATTCATTATTCCAATTATTGCTCGATATATAATCTAAATCCAAGAATTTCCAAACATCATCCTTGATGAAATAGAACACCTTGTTAATAATTATTTCTAGAGTAATCCATTCAAACCAATTTACATATTCATATCTGACATGTCATTATCCAAACAAAATTATAACAATGTTATAAATTAATTAATGGTCCATTTTCCTTAATAAAAATATCACTTTTATATGAAACCAATTTCCAATGTCTCCATCACCATTTACCATGTCATTTTAAATCCTTAATGATAACTTATAATGAAAATACATATATGTTTCATGATTCATATAACATAACTACTGATTTCCCAAACGTAAATACTTCATTTATCAAACATTATTATTAATACATTACGCAAGCTTCACCAACTAATTACTTAATACTCATTCATGGAATATTAAATATTATATATGAATCATGTCTTAAGGATCATCAACCTGAATCTTATCATGATTATTATGTTTAATATTAACAATACTAGGAGAAAATAACATACCATTCACATGTCATATGTTCCCTCTTTATCCAAAGAAGTATAACCAATATACATACCACTTTTTGATTCAATTTATGGGATGTACACTTTGGAAATAAATTCACATAATACTCATACATTTCATATATGAAATATTAAATGTGATCCATGTTCATTTGAGTTCTCCCCATTGACTAAAAGAAGAAACTATACTGTAAGAAACATTTATTATATTTGTATAACATATAATCATTAAAAGTTACTTATAGTGTTTCTAAATCATGTATCCAACTTCCTTAATCTATGACACCTTAGGTTTATCCTCAATTATCGAAAGGACCCACCCTTAAGAATTATATAATCTTCATTTAAGTTAATAATTAAAATTAGGGATCCTTCCAGGTAAAATGATTTAACTAATTTGGTCATTACTTATACATATAAATTGAATATTATAAGTAAACACTTCTACTCGATATCCATTTTCTCATAAAAATTATCTTAAAAACAAACATGTCTATATCTATGTTTTAGATAGAGTGGTTTTTCAATGATCACATCGTTGACCCTATTTATTTTTAAGTCCTATAAAATTTTTTCAAAACATTAGATGTGAATACAAATCTTAGTAAGGGATACATAAAGAAAAAACAGTTAGTTTTTCAAAAGAACATGTAAACCAAAAATAATTTATCATAATGTAATACTTTTCACTTTAACGAAGTAGCAACAAGAAATCACTGAATATAATCTAATTTCTTACCCTATTTTCTAACCAAATGATTACAATAAATCCCATATAAAACAATTCATAACATATAATGGTATATTTGGACATAAACATACTTAAATTAAATAACGATATGGTCGACTTCCACACATATCACTAAATGGAATGGCCATACGTCCAACTTCCATTCACAATGCATTGAAGGATATAACATAACCACCCTTACTGGTTTGTCACGAAACCACCCTTCATTTGGTTTATCACATAACAAAAGTCCATTGTCTTATCACATAGCCACTCATCAAATGTCTAAGTACCATTATATAATTATAACACATAAAATATTGCTAATATCAACATTTCACAGTTAACATTTCATTTTCAATCACAAGAATTTATTTAAAGATATTAAAATAATCAAACCATTTAAAATTCCATTTTCAATTCCATAACAACCAAAAATTGAATATGGTTTTTATTTTCCTTTTAAAAACATTATGTTTTATAAATGAAACCAAATAACGATTAGGGCGACAGAGAGTTCATTGTCACCACAAAAGAAAAAAAATTACTTTTTTAATTTATCTAAACACATAATAGATAAAATATATAATTTAAATAAACGTAAAATTAAATGGTTATTATTATACACCTTATAAAATAATGTCATGTTTAAATCAAAATATGCATTCATGAAAGTAGATTGAGACAAAGTATCTTACCACATGTTTGACATGAGTTGTTTTTTATTTAATTTTTTAAATAATAAACATATGTTAATTTCTACTTGATTTAGAACCATTTTCATGTTTATTAATCTATTTATATCACTTATTATTATGTTAAAAAAATTACATAATTATTTATGTTTATATTTGACGTTTTGTCGATGTTTGGTACTTGGGTGGAAAATGATCTTGTTATAATTAAAATTTGTAAATTTGGTCAAAATTACATCATATAAAGAATAATATTCATATTTATATATAATATATATAAATTATATATGTATTTATAATATTCCAAAACATTTTGTTATATGAAATGAAATGCACTGTTCATGGAGGCGGTAAGTCCTACGTACGAATGAATGCTACATTAATTTCTATTTTATATTTAATAGAATGAGAACATTATGATACATAGGTATATAATAATTCTACTATAATATCATATTTTATATATGTTATCTATTTTCATTAACATCGTCTCTTATGCATTCCATTTATGGCATGAATGAGTCATATCACTTTGAGGGGGTGATAGTCCGCACTTTCTGAAATGAAATTATCGTGTTTAGAAATCATGGAAAAAATATAGGTATGTCGTAAATAGAAATTACTGAAACATACATCCAATATAAAAATAATATATATATTATAAATATAGTTCTATCATAAAATCCATTATGAGAGGCGGTAGGAGGTATTTGAACATTCATCTTTTTAGAAGGTAGTAGTTTTTAGTCCACAGAAACTATATGTTCTAAATCCATTAGATGGAGGGGTATGTAATTGTAGATCAAATTACATATATAATAATATCAATTTATATTTTGGATACTAGTGTTGTTATCTAATCTGTTAATAATAATAGAATATGGATTGATGAAGTAAAATATTAGAAAGGAACTTTAGAGAAGACACTACATCATAAAATGGGTAACTCCTTTTGATTTGAGCCAAATGGTTTTCATGAATTTTAATATTCGAAAGTTATTGCTTCTAGGAGGATTATATGGATGTTGGGGGCTTATAGGGGAGAATTTGGATGATCCACGAGGCATGAGAGGTGTAATGGGTTATAGGCGGTGGCTTATTTTACGATCGTGGAGGGATACTTTAGGAATTTCTGAAAATATTATTTTATTAGAAATAGAATTTAGATTTTCAAAAGGTCGAATAATCATTAAATAAGATTTTAATATGTGGGTTGTTCGTAATCCTAACAACCAATATGTTTTAGACATGATTTGGTTTCAAATTTGAGTTTATCATTTAGCTTTAACCCTTATATAACTAATTTATATTTTACCATGTCTTATTTTATATTCACACCATTTGGTTAATATAGTTACCATAAAATTTCAATAGAACCTCAAGTGGTTCATTAATGATGTCTTCAAAATTATATAAGTCATTTTTTTTGAATTTTAATTTTTAGGACTATTATATAATTTACTAAAGTAGAATTTGTTTTAAAAACTCAATTATGTCAATTTATATAATATTCATATCATGACTTTTAAAAAATATATAAAAACATGATTATTTCAAAAAACAATAATTAATTGAAAGATAAAAAAATCATTATTATCCCAAAAAATACTAAATGAATTAAAAAGTATCAAAATAATTTTATTTTAATTTTTTTTAATTTAATTTATTTAAAACATTCATTAATAAGGTAATCAATACCACATCATTGTGTTATAACTAAATTTATTTATTTGATGTCCAAGAATTACAAATAAAATAACATGATTTAAGAAATATTTTTTATAGTTATAATGACTATTTTGTCGAAGAGATCACATATAAAACACTATATATAAATTGGTTTTTTAAAATATATATGTTTATGTAATATTATACTTATCTTTATATTAAAAGTAATTAAATGTCATTTTCACACAAAAGTGGCTATATGGGGTCCTAAAATAGATACCATGATTAACTTGGTTAGATATATCTCATTTAATTGGGTTATGACATGTGATAGGGTAAATTATTGTTATTATAATAATATTTTTCACACCTATTTAAAGAATTTACCATTTCAATATGGTGAATAAAATATTTACTGAAGTTACTATTCATAATGACTAAAAATAAAAGCAATCCATTAACACAAGTTAGGCATAATTATATCATATTTGTAATCCATTTTAACAAATTAAAAATAAACAATTTATAGAAATTATTTTAAAATTAATTTAAAATTATTTCTTGTATTCAAAACAAAAAAGTGTGTCATTAGGAATTGAAAATTACAAAGAGATTGACATGTGTATATGTCCAATTTCAAAGTGAAATTACTTCCAATGACCAAAATTGGATAAAATGATAAAAATATAACCCAATTAGACATTTAAAAAACTTAAATTTATAAAGTAACAATATAACTAATGTTGATTAAAATGTAGTTTTGAATTAAAATGAAATATTATTTAGTATTCATTAAAAATTATGTTTAACAGAAAAATACAAAAAATTCATCCAAAATAAAATTTTATGTTCTATTTCTAATGAATAAGTTAATTTTATCTAATAAATCATATAAATTTGTCAAACAAATATATTTTAAAGGGGTTCACCATTAAAATGCAGTAAAAATGCAGTTTTAAAAAATACTTTTTTTTCAGGCGAAAGAAATAAATTTATTCTTATATAATAACTAGAAAACATATAAGATGGATTTAAGACATTACATTGAATATATATCATATATTATTTTCCAACTAAGAATACATTAAGAGAGATATGAAAACAATATTATTCACTTTTAAATTGGTTTTCATAAAAACACATCAATTATATTCAATTGGCTTTTATTTCCATTTCATATAAATTTGGTATCAAATGAATCATCATTTAACAATGTGTAAACCATATTTCAAAATTTAGTTTATATTTTTCATTCATGTCATTCTAAAATCTTGGAGTTAACTGCCATTTAAAATAATAATAATAATATTTTATTATTTATTTAGTATAACTCAATGTTGTGTGATGTGTAAGATTTTTGAGAAGCACGTTGTTGTGTGGCGAGTAAGTAATTAAAAAAACATCCCATTTAATTTAATAAAAAATATTATTCATAAATATTAATCTATGTAATATATTATTTTTATTTCAATACCTGGGTCATTGCATCTATCCCTCTTGTGGAAATTGCATCCTTGAAATTTTAAAATTAGGCTCAGAAACATCATTGAATGTCTCATATGAAAATAATAGTCAATTAATCAATCACATTAAAAGAAATAAAGAGAAGTATAATGGAAAACTGTGATAAAAATACAAGTATTCCATGAATACATTGATATGGAAGTGAAAACTAGCCATCATGTTCTTATGGAGTGTGGTAGAAAACCTGGTCAGGATAAAAGATAACCACCCGAAAACCAAAAAGTTATGATAGGTCAAACGATCATTGATTCCTCAGTAGGAAAAGTAAACGGACAACATTTTTTTTATGTATATTTTCATAATTTTTGAGAACTATTTTATGATACTGACAATGAACCTATAGAAATATACTTACTTTTAACGTATAGTGTTATCCTTTAACAAGTTTCTACCAAAAATCATCTTTTATCAAAATGATATTTATTTGAGATGAATTGGTCACACTTTAAGACATAGAATTAACTTATACAAAATAACATGATACAAAAAAGATAAACCATATATTTCCCTATATTTATACATTAACCAAAACAAAAATGGTTAGTACAAGATCAATTAACCCCTAAAAAGGATAATATACTATAAAAAGAAATACTACTATTAATCTCTATAAATGAAAAAAATAAAATGATCAAAAAAGGCTATTCAATAATAAATTGTCATTAAAATTTTTCAAAATAATACAAACTATGTTTTGAAACCCAAAATTCTGAAGGATTTGATAACATAGTCTTCCACAAAAATCATAACATTTAAATTCAAATAACATCATCTACTCTTAAAATATCTTAATGAAAATTAAATATACTAACAACATAATATCTATGATAAGTTAATCATTTCCATAAATAACCCAAATCACTATATTTCCACAATAAAAATATAGATTCTTTGAAAATAAAATTCCTCCATTAAGCCTTAATTTATATCCCAAAGTATTATATTTTCCATAATCATACAGTGTTCCCCAAAGAGTAAACATCGTCCAAAATAACCATTATCACATAACTACCAAATAATTTTCATATCCTAAGGATATCCATTTGATAAAACATAATATCACAAATCAACTTATTCTTAATCAAAAAAATCATTTAATTAAAAATAATATGTCATACAAACCAGGTACAACACGTAGGCTATTGGTAGGTGATGTGCCCTTGTCACCCTTTGGTTCTGGGTTCGAATCCCATGGAATTACTAGATTTGAGAGGTTGTCACCCATATAAGAGGTTGTCCATTTCCTAATACCATATCATTATTATAACATTCTCAAAAATAAGATAATTTCCTAAAAATAACTATAACCTATTTAAACCTCAAAGGTTATATTATACCTATCATTTTGTAGCCCAAAATTTAATAACCATTTATCACCTCAAAAGGTAAATATCATATGAACTGCTAAGGTTATTGAAATGTAAGGATGATTGTCACCTATCGACCGTTCAAGATTCTGGTGCTCTGCTAATGTGTATAGGAACACTCAGGTCGAATCCTCAGCGATGATACTTTGTAATAGTCGTATGTTTTTAGTTGAATGTATTTTGATTAGAGGGTTTGTTTACAGACCTTATGAAATAATTTATGGATGATATTTGATTTAAAAAATTGATAAATATTGGGGTGATTTCATTATTCGGTTAGTTGATCTTCTGATATCCTTGTGCTTTTTTTTATATTGCATTTAAATTAACACCCATGTCACAAGTTGAGATTGATTTGAATTCTCAAGTGTTAAGGCTTTAATCTAAGCCTTATCATAACATAGGGTTCTAATCATGTTCATATCATGTTTATGGTAGTGTATTTATAGTTCCAATAATCCATGGAATCCACATTTTCATCAAAACAATTCATTAATCCCTGACATGCTATGTCCAACATACACAATGTTAATTCAACGAATACTCATCGAGCAAAAGCTATCAATCGCTTAACATACATAAATTAAAACTATACCCAGTGAGAGATTTACTCATCAATTATGATGATTATTAATCTGGTAATATATCTTTATGGTGATGAATTATAAAGAGAAGATAAAGAAAGGGACAAGATAAAAGTAGTGCGCTGAACACACAGACAACAAATGATGAGTATTAAGAACAGAATTTCGACTGAATGAGGGAGAAAAATAAGGGAAGGGGATTAAAATTTATTTAAACTATTTTAATAACATTAATATTAAACTACAGAAGGTGGGTGAGAGTAAGAGATATTGATGAAGAAAAATTCATTAAAACAGAATTACAAAATAAACACTTACAAGATTTCAAATGAAGAAGAACACAAAGTTAAATGAAATGAAAGAGAGGAGGAAAGGTCTCTCAAGTGAAAACATGAGTATGGAAGGTCCTCCCAATACTTTTTAAAGGATTTGGTAGTGCCAATATGATATCCTCTCTTCTAAAATTCCAACCACTCTCAAGGAGAAAGGGTAGAGTATTTATATCCCAAGGAGTGGACTGTTTGCATTCCCAATCTGTCCCTCCACTTGGCTTGGCGATTAGGACATCCAGACAGCCGAATCTCGAGATCTCCCCTTCTTCAAATTTGAATATAATAATGTTGGACGACCTCGCTCAAAATTTGGAGTCATTTGGACTTAATGATACAATTTTATGGCTGGTTTATTAAACACAGTTAAAATTTCCATTTCAATCAATGATTTTTCGATTGCCAAAAGGTGAATAGATTTTGGAATAGTAAGATTCCTTCAAAGCCGAATTATTTCTTCAAAAAAGTCGGCCATCTATGTATCCTATTTCACACTAAAATATCTCATCTACATTGGATTAATATATCAGGAGTTATGTTATTAATACTATACTGATTTTAATTCCTGGCCAGAATGGTGGGCTGGACTTCAATGATTAATTTGGGCCCCTTTTTCTTGGAGTTGGGCCCTGAAATTTTTATCCATGATTATTTTTGATAATCAAAAACACATGTGGAGTTTCATAAAATATGGTCTTTGGGAGTGAGACCAGTAACTCAATCATCTTGGATGGTCCAGTTTCTTCACAAATTCATTGGGTCATCTTGTGTGGTAAATGTGATCTTTCATATGGCAGAATTGGCCCATGATCCCTTCTAATTGAATGTTTTATATTGAATTAGGAATCATAAAAAACAATAAAAAAACAATTTAAATCATTAGGGTTAGATTTATAAATAAAATAGTAAAATTAATCAATTGAACTACTTCTAAAAATGATCAAAAATTATACTTAGTATTAATGCATTTATATTTCACACAAATTATGCACATTTCATATAAAATCAGTGAAGGGAGTACTTAATAAGTCATCAAAATTTTAATAACATCACTTATAAATTATTTCCACACAATAATAGAAAATTATTTTTTGAATAACATTCTCACACATAAAAATTCATGGTTACACATACTAGAAAAATTCTTCCAGTGTAATATGATCATCAAAATAGCATTAATAATTTTATGATTTTCATCATCCTAAAATCTACCATAACTCTATAATCCCTTATATGTATATTTATTACTCTTTCAATGTTCTTCATGATCTATTAAACATTACTTTCCATATTATTCCATAATAAATATTCCCTACAATCAAAATCATGAATCAGATACTATGATTCATTAATGTCAAAACATAAGCTAAGAAATAATCAATTCCTTTCATTGGTCAATGTCAGTTTCTTCATCCTCAATTAGAATGGCATTCGGTATAATTAAAAATATATTTGTAATGTCCTTTTAATTACATTCCCAAACCTTATTCATAGAAAATCTATTTCTATAATGACCATGAAAAAAACATTAAAACATTCAATTGGTCCATTAGAAAGAACTTCTTTTCCATTCTTGAAGTCAACTAGACAAATATTTTTTTCCATTTAAGTTTCTGGATTCATGCCCTTCATTACCAGATCTATAAGATAATCCCGTCCCTTTGAATCCTTTTCATAGGTGTTTCATTCAAAATCATTAACACATAGGTTTTTAATATAGATACCTTTATGATTATTACATAAATTTTCTTAACGATTTGTTTCTCGCATATAAGATACCTTAGAAAACCACCAAGGATTAGGTGGTCAATCATGAATCCTGATAGTTTGTTGAGAAAAACCACAAGAGTTTTCATTGTTGCTCCCATTTCAATTGGTTACTTAACCAGGAAATAATCACATTTTTCTTCAAATCCATTATTTCTTTGGTTTCTTATAGATCCATCGATTTACAAAAATCAAAATGGTTAGTCTGCGTATATTAGTAAAATCATCATAAAATATCTTATGAGAATGTTAAATACTATGGTATACTTATTCATGTTATCATAAACACATTCAGTTTATCTAAAATAACTATTACCCTTTCTAGTATGATAACTATTATGGTTATATCACTTATTCTTAAATAACACTGTAACCTCTAAAGTTATCTATACCAAAATCTGATACAAACTATAAGGCCACAGCCTTATACATTACCTAATCTTGAATTATGTTAACAATTCTAAAGGAAGATCTTTTCTGGTTTAGATCTTTATAGAATTATGTTATAACTTTTAGATAACAACTTGAATATTATAAGTAGAAAATTCTACTCACTATCTATTTGTTCATAAAAGAAAAACTCTTAAAAAATAAACATGACTAGTTTCATGTTTTAGACAACAATACTTTTTATTGAACCCGTCATTGACCCTATTCAACTTTATGTCCTATAAAAATCATTTCAATACATTGTATGAGCATAAAAATCTTAGTAAGGGATACATAAAGGCCAAAAACAATTAATTTATTCAAAATTACACGTAATCCATGAATACTATATCATAAATTAATACTTTTCATCTTAATGAAGTGGAAAAAACACTTCACTAAATATAAGCTCATTTCTACCCTTTTTAACCAAAATGTTACTATAAAACCCATAAAAAACAAATTATATCATATAAAGGTATCTTGGAACATAAACATATATTAATGGAATAACCATATGGTCGACTTCCACACATATTAGTAAATGTAATAGCCACACGGATGACTTAAAAACCCAAATTATTGGATGTTATAATTTACCCACACACCCTTGGATTATCTGGGAACCACCCTTTATTTGGATAATCACGTAAAAACCAATCATTACTTTATCACGTAACCACCATTCAAATGTCAAAGTAACATTATATAATCATAACACATAAAATATTACAAATATAATCATTTAACTAATAACATTTCATTTGAAATCACAAGAAATTATTTAATGATATTGAAATAATAAATCATTTTCAAAAACAATTTTCAATTCCAGAACACCCAAAAAGAGAATAAGGTATTTCTTATCTTTTAAAAACATTTTTCCTTATAGAGGAAGTCAAATAACAATTACAGTGGCAGAGAGGTCATAATTTCAACAAATAGTTAAAACATTACTTTTTCATTTAGTAAAATTATTCGTAGATAAATGATTACATTTTAATGAAATTAAAATTCAATGTAGTTTATTATATATCATATAAAATTATGTCATGTATAAATCAAAATATGACTCAATTAAAGTATATTGAGATAGAGTCTATTACCTCATGTCCGACTTGACTTGTTCATTTTTTAATTTTTTGAATTATCATCATAAGGTAATTTAAACATGTTTTAGTCACTTATTATATCGTTATAAAATTTCATAATAATTTAAGTTAATGTTGGTAGTTTTGTCGATATTACGAACTTCAGTCGAGAATGATCTTGTTATAATTAAATTTTTTCCAATTGTAAAAATGTACATTATCTCTAGATAATTATTCATATATATTATAGATATCCTATATATATGTATTTATAATATTCCATTACATTTGAAGATAATAAATTAAATGCACCGTTCAAGGAGGTGGTATGTCGTACGCACAAATTAACTTTACTTTCATTTCTATTTCATATTAAATGGAATGAATACATAATGATAGATATGTATATTATAATTACATTATAATATCATATTTTATATCTGTTATATATGTTAATTAAATATGTCGTTTATATTTTCCATGTATAGGGTTAACGAGTCATATCACTTTGGGGGGTGGAAGTCCGCGCTTCCTCAAATGAAATTATCATGTTTCCACATAAAGAAATGAATAATGGTATGATGTAAATAAAAATTAGAGGAACATAAAGATAATATAAATATAATATATATCAAATAAATACAGTGACATCATAATTGCCACCGTGAGAGGTGGTATGAGATAATGTAGCAATCATCGTTTTTGAGGCAGTAGTTCCCCTTCCACAAAAACAGTATGTTCTAAATCCAATAGATGGTGGTGTGTGTTAGTGTTTTTTTAATTATTATCCTAAAAAATAATTTTACATTGAGTATACTCTTCTTGTTATATAATCAATTAATATTAATTAAATATAGTGTTAAGAAGTAGAATATTGGAATGGATATTTAGAGAAGAGACTACCTCTTAAAACAGGTAACTCCCTTTGATTTTAACCAAAAGCCCATATTTAATTTCTTCCTTCCTATGGTAATTATTTTAGGAGGAATAAATGGATTGAAGAAGGTTATTAGAGAAGATTATGGATTATAAAAGTGGCTGGAGATGTGTGAGCAATGGTTTAGAGGTGGTGGCCTTTTATATGGGGAAAGGGGGGTACATTAAAAATCTCTTAAAAAATTATTTTATTATTAACTGTATTTAGTTTCTAAAATGGTCCAAACTACATTAAATTAGAATATGAGATGACTATTTTTATAAATGATCTCAATAAATAGGATTCAGACAAGTTTTGGTTTCTAATTTAACCTTATAATTTAGCTTCATCCCTATGTTATTTAATTTAACTATTACTTTGTTTTTTTGTATATTAATACAATATGGTTAATATAGATACCATAAAATATGAATCTATCCTCAAGTGGTTAATTAATGATATATTCAACCATATCTATGTAATTGTTATGAATCATTGATTTTTAGGGCTACTATATCATTTAAAAGAATTTATTTGTTTTAAAAACTCATTTATGTCAATTTATATACTATTCATATAATGACATTTAAAAAATTCATAACTTGATTATTTATAAAAAAATCATTAATTAAAATATTAAAAGTCAAAATTATCTAAAAAATTAGTGTATTCCGTTAAATGTTTCAAAATAAAACAATTTTAATTTTTAGAATTTCATTTATTTACAATATTCATTAATAAGGTAATCCCTACATCATAATTGTGTCATAACTAAATATATTTATTTGATGTATAAATATTATAAATAAAATACAATGATGTGGGAAATATTTTTATATTTATAATTAATATTTATACTATAATAGATTACTTATATAACACCAATATAATTTTTTTTAATAAAAGATATATGTTTTTGTTATATTTTCCTTATCATTAAATTAAAAGTCAAATGTCATTTTTAAACAGAAGTGGCACCATGAGGTCCTAAAACCTACCAAAGGATACCAATGGACATAAATAAATCATAAAATAGGGTTAGTACATGTGTTAATGCAATTTAATATTATTACAATATTATTTTTTACACTTATTTACCGAATTTACCTTTTAACCAAGGAAAAAATATTTACGGAAGTTACCATTCAAAATTTATAAACATAAATGTTACCTATTTACACAATATATATCACTTTATTCCAAAGATTAATCCATTTTTAAAAATTCAAAAAACATAAGATACAAAAATTTATTTAAAATTAATTCCACTTGTCAAAACCGAAAAAAGTGTTTTTAAAAATAAAAAATACCGAAAGATTGACATGCGTTTATTTCCAATTTCAATGTGAAAATAAATCCAATGAAAAAAATTGGATTAAATGATAAATAAAGAATCTAATTAAACATAAAATAAAATTTAATGTACAATTTAACATATAAATAAATTAAATTAAAAGGTAGTTTTGAATTAAAATGTTGTATTTTTCATTATTCATTAAAAGAGAACATTACCAGAAAAATACCAAAATTTCATTCAATGTAAATTATGATGTTATTATTCTATATAAAACTTCTATTTTTCCAAATAAACCATATTAAAGTGTGAAAACAATATTTATAAAGGCTTTTCCATTAAAAATTGGTAAAACTGAATTTTTTTAAAAAATAATTCTTTTATCTGAAAAAAAAATTAATTTATTCATATATCATACCTAGAAACCAAAAAAGATAAATTTAAAAAAATAATTTGAATATATATCAGACATTTTTTCATGAAATAAAAATTCCATAATTTTTTATATGAATAAACAATTATTCACTTTTAAATAGGTTTTCCTAAAAACACATCCATAATATTGAATTGGTTTGTATTTCCATTTTTCATAAATTTGGTAAACAATGAATAATCATTTAAACATAGGAAAACCATATTTATAAATTTCATTAATACTTTTCATTCCCTCCATTCTAACAACTAGTCGTTAACTAACATTTAAAATAAGAATAATATTACTGTATTATTTTTTAGTATAAATTCATGTTGTTAAGAATATTGGATTTAGGAGAAGCTCGTTGTTGCGTGTCAAGTACACTATCTGAAAAACATTTCCCATTAACTTAGATTTAATATATTATTCATAATTATTAATAGAAATAAAAAATTATTTTTCTCTAGATACCACAGTGATTACCGTTATTCATAGTTCTCATATATATAAAACCTTTATGATCTTTTGTGAAGAGTCTGCGAATTTCCCCAGAATATCTCCTAAGAGTGTCAGACCTAGTGTGCAACAAGAACCATTATAGTGTACCAGATTACCCATAGTTAGGCTTAGAATATTTTTTTAGAGTTGTTCTAGTGCCGCATCTAATTTTAGTATCAATACATGGATGAATTACTTGGAAACTACTCACTCTATCTTATACCAAAATTCAAGGAAATATTCCTATACATTTATTTCTCCTTAGACATATCCCAAGAGTCATCCCTAAACATATACTTTTAAATATACATATGGATATGGTAATTTTTTTATCATCATTATTTCCAAAGGATGACTAAACCGTTTCTTTGATACCAACAATTGTGACCCAGACATATAAAACATTGATATTAAATAATTTTATATGAATAATTGGTATATTAAAAAAAATACTTTCCCAAAGACAGTAATAGTTTAGTTTCATTGGAAACATGAAATAAAAAATTTTTATAATGGTGAATGATCTTCAACATCACCCAAAATGATCTCCAACTTTAGTTTCTATACATAAATCCATTCTTTGTAACTCGGGGAAAGGAATCATAAAATGCGGTGAGATCATATTTGAATTTAGGGTAATTCATCGAGACATGTAAGAATAAGCATGAAAATTGGGGGTTTGATAACATGATTGTAACATTATAAGATCATGACTTACATATGAGATATCATAAAAATGTTTTTTGGGATAATGGTTGGATGTTTATAACATTTGAATCATAAAGAAATAAATTATATAATACATTAATGAATCGTTGTGGAATAAGACAAAAAATTTTTGGAATACACATAAGAATAGAAAATATTATGTCTAGGAAAAAAACCATTAACTTTATAACAAGATAGTCTTAACATATTCCCTTTATACCTATATTGGGCTTGGGCTAACAATGTTTGTTCCCTCTGACATGTAGGTTTATGAGAAAACCCACATATCTTCTTATTTTCAGGCGTGTCCTATAACCCATGTACCCTCTTTATTTTAGACTTGGGCGAAAACCCATGTACATTCTGGTTTTTCGGAAAGGGATAAAACCTGTGTACCCTATTTATTTTCCTCTTAGGCTAAAACCCATGTACCTTCTTCTCTTCAGTCTTGGTCAATAAAAAATTTACCCTCATTTATTTATCCTTGGACTAAAACCCATGTACCTTCTTATTTTGGGGGATTGGGATATATCTCATGTACCATCATTATTTTAGGATTGGACTACAATGGATATACCATATTATTTTTTAGCATGGACCGCAACCCATGTATACATTTTGATCATATAAAGCTGACTGTTACACAAATAATTAGAGGGAGATATATGTCCCACCAATATAATAATAAAATCACTCATAAATGTTCCATAAGATAATACAAATTTCTTTATACCATTTCCCATAAAAAGATATAGGTTTTTGAAACATAACATCGTATCCCTTGAAATGAAATTGGTATCATTAACATTTCATCACATTATAACCTATGGAAATATGTTTAGTACATAGTAAATTCAAGAAATCATAACCTGTGAAATGATGTAGGATTCAAAATCATAATATATTTTGGATGTGAAATGGGTTTCTTATAAACCATTCCATAAAAACATATCCCACTCAATAAATAATATGAACCAAAAAATTGGTTACATTCTAAAAAGAGAATGAGTAAATCAAAGGATGTTATCATAGATTGAAACAAACTTGGAAGAATATGTTGAAATTTTTTCTCAAGGTAAATATCCATTCTTCATTGAAAAAAGGATCTTTAAAACATAAAAAAATTAAAAAACTATTTTTCGTAAAAAATATATAAGAATAATGAAACACTTTTGAAAACCATTACCTTAAAAATAAAATCTAATAAATTTTTAATAATTTTTTTTACAAGGAAATAAATATCTATAAAACTGATGTTTGGTTAATCCATACACGTCATACTATGTAAAAATAACATTCTATTTTCCAAGTTCAAATGTTAAAAAAATTACTCATTCATAAGGTAACAAGAAGATTCATATAAAGAATGTGGTAATACAAAAAAAGTCATATTTTAGATAATTTCATATAATAATAAAGTATTAATTGATCCCTTATTAAAAAAATAGATTTCCCACAAAATGGAGGGTAAATTTAAGCTTTCATATAAAAACATTATTAACTATCTTATGTAACAATGTATAGAAAATGATATTAATACATGAATATTTCATTAATAAATAAATTATAATAAATTTCATGAATTTTCTTTGATATATTGATCATAATATTTCATTAATGTAAGATTAAACATAATAAATCAAAAATAGTGATGATATTATCTCAATATAGTCTTATAACATGGTAACCTATGATCAAACAGTATATTATGAAAAGAAAATTATGAGAATATTAAAATACCATGAAAATAATAAAATTCAAGATATAACATGTAAAATGGAATTATATACACCAAGAAAAACTAATTTAGGTTTATGAAAAATCATTAGTCTCAAATATGGAAAATTGAGACACACCTATTTTACTAATTTGGTATTTTTGAAACATACATCCCATTAAATAATGATCATAAAATGTATTTTTGAATACATAAATTTATTTATAAGATAAATAGAATATAGTAATTTTTGGTATATAGACTACACAAATGTAATGTGCAGTAAAAATAGAATGTATCTCATAGAAATAAAAAATTAAGATGAAATCACCTTTCCTTGTTTCTTGACTCTCATCATACTCATTCAAAACACCTATTAATCAGGTATTTTTTTGGTTTGTGACAAAAAGATTACATTTATTTCCTTCATACAAAAGAAAGTATTCTAGGAGGAAGGGAGGGATTTTGGTAATTTTATTGGGAATATCTTGGCTGAACCTAAGATGTTTTAGTGGTGTGACCATTTGCGAGAGGTGGTGTCCATTTATCGAGAAAGAATGTGACTCACTTTGAATTTTTTAATATAAGTTATTTTTACACATATTATTACCTAAAAAGTCATACCAACCAAAAAAATATATAATTAAATGTTTTAGGAAGGAATATGTCCCTACAATGGGTTTTTTACAAGTGTCTATGTCATCTGGGACCCTAAGATTAATTTTTAGTCCATAATTTAGCTTAATTTGACCTTAATCACTATGATTAATTTAAATAACTTTTACAAATATTTTTAGTCAATAAATAAGTTGATATTATTAGACTATAAATATTATACTGATTAAAATGGTCTATATTGGTTTGTATAAATTCATGTCATATAATCAAAAAATTATGTTTAATGTTAATCCTGTGGAGGGGAAGAAAATTAGGTTCTTTAATTTTGAAAGATGTTTATAATTTTATTATGTTTTTATATTCAATTTCATTTTGAAATTGATTCTAATAAGCTAAATTGTATTAACAAATGAAAATTTGAACTAATGTGATACGAAAAAAATTTTAAATTATAATTTAACATTAATAATTATCTATACGAAAAGGTAGTTTTTAACCTAAAAGACAAACTTTTCATTAATTATAAATCAATGAGGTTTCTCAAAAAAGAAGTCTAAAAAATTCACTCTAAGATAATATCATAATTTTAAATTTAAAAAATTAATTTTATTTTATTAAAATCAATATATAAATGTGTCTAAAAATAATTTTATTATTTTTCATATAAGGACATGAAGTATATTTTATAGTATTTTTTAAACATAGAAAGTCATTACCAAAAATTATATCATTCATTATCAATATGTTTTTTTCTATAAAAACAATATAAAAAATATTTTAAAAGTAGTTATTACTATTTATATTACTATGTTTAACGGTTAGGTTATAACTATATTAATTAAATTATTATAATTGAAAAATGATTTTTTATAGAAACATAAGTTTTGTGTGTAACATATGCCAAGTTGGTATTGTGTGTACCATATTCCAATTTGTCATTTTATGTGACGTATATCAAGTAGATGTTCCATGTATTATTTTCTAATTTTCTTCCATTTAATTCACACTAATTTGGTGTTGTGTGTATTAAACCCAATTTGGTTCTATGTGAAAATAATATTTGACGTAGTGTTTTAGTATTTATATATATATAACTATTAATAGTGTCGAATGAAATGAAAAATATAAAAAAGAAAACGTAATTTAGTACAAAATATTTCCAAAAAACTATGGGTGTTACAAAAATTGTTCCGTATAAATAAAAGATCATGAAATTTATTCATTAAATACATATTTTAAATGTTTAAGACATGGATCATATTGGAATCAGTGAACAGTAGCCATAATAGAATTAATGTTTTATAAGACATATATTTATGGCATAAAAATTATTATATAAAATAATTTCCATATTATTCAAGGATTATTTCCAAATATATCATAATATAATTTTTCTATTCTCTAAACCATCATAGTAGTCAAGGTTTATTACAAAAAAAAACTATAGGGGACAAAGCACCTTATTTTACCATGTTCACTATTCATCCAATTTATATAATACTAATGTAGGTTCACTTTTTGTTCAAGACCTATACTTCCGAATCATGTAAACATCCCATTCCACTACAGTCATACTAATCTGGGATCATACCCCATTCCAGTCCTATATTATTGAACGATGATCGCTCCACATTCCAATAATATCAATCCCATGATATAAAAATATAACCTAATATACTAGAGGGTGATTTTGGTCCTACCATTATTTGGTTATAACGTAACCACCATCCATGGATATTAAATAACCATTATCCTAGGTTATAACTTAACAACCATCACATATGGAAAATTATAATTATATATAACACAACACAATAATATGTTCATGATACCATAAAACATGAAATTAAAATGGTATCATAAAAATTTCATCATATCATAACTTACGGACAATAGACAACAATTTTAGTCATTTTGACATTTCATCACAGCATAAACCGTGAAATGAAGTGGATTTAATAAGAGTTATAAAATGGTATAACCCGTGGAAGAGAAGCTAGATTCATAAATATATTTTCAGCATAAATATAAACCCTTAATATAATGAATAAAAATGATATCTCTTGTTAATATCCTTGATAAATCTTATGTTATATAAAAGGATGTCATCCTAGATGGAGTTAAATTTTGAATGAATATTCAGAACAATTTTTAATAAAAACAAAACATCAATAAAAAGAACATTTTATGAAAATAAAATTTAAATAATTTTCCTCAAAAATAAAATTTAAAATATATATTTATTTATCTAAAAAACCATTTGAAATATCTAATTCAAAAATAACATTTTCTATTCTAAAAAATCATTTGAAAAAATTAAATATTTGCAAGATTATTTTTTTATATAATAACCACAAAGAATTATAAACGAAGCTTTTGAAATCATAAAAAACTATTTTTTTTGAGGAAAATATCATTTTCAATTTGAAAACAAAAATTTTTAAAACATAAAACCTATATTTTGTTTGAAAATATTATTTTTTAAGAAATGTGTTTTTGACCAGAAAGATGATTTATTGTTAAAATGTTATTTTTGAATTATTTAGTGTAAAAATATAAGAAAATATAGGAAAAACATGATATATTTAGAAATAAAAAATGATAAGAATGTTCTTTAGTTTATTTTGAGATTGATCATATGGGATTATCATCAGAAACAAAATCATAAACAATCCCATGTAACTATGAGATTATAACATAACATATTTTCCACCGTAGTAACCCTGTATCATAAGCCCCATGATGGGAATAAATAAAATGTAACATAAAATTATCACGAGGATAATCATATTTATGATATTACATTTCAATGGTGCTATATAAACGTCCCATAAATTAATAATTGTGTGTAACATAACATAAGTCTCGAAGAATGAAAATTCATATAGAAATCCATTACGGATTTTTATTTACATTTGAATTATAAAACCTCTAAAAGATAGATCATAAAATGGATATAAAAATTAATAAAAAATTTATGAGAGTAGATATAATATAAATTATTTGTAAATATATATGTGACATAAAAGAAACATTTGTTGAGAAATTCATGGGTCTCACAAAAAAATAAAAGTGAGACATAACCCTTTACCGAATGTCTCAAATGTATTCATACTCATTAAAGCCTAATGTATACTAAATATTAAATTATTATAAATATATAATATATCCACCCATATATATATATAACATATAATATATCATTTACTTCTGTTCTTTTATTATTAGTTTAACAATTTTGTGTTAAAGTCACGTTTTAGGTAATAATCTCTTGTTGTGAATATGTTTTTATTTTTATTATTCTAGTTATCATTCATTGATCATGGTTATATAACATACATAATAATAATCAGGAAATAATTATCATATTCGTAAATCAAATATACATGTAATATTAATTATTAATGTTGGTTTTGAAAAATGATTTACATTATGGTCATAGGGAAGGTAAGTCATAGGTAACAATGAGTAACATTTTCATTTTTTAAATGATCATTATCGAAAATAAGTATGTAGTATGTAATCTTCATGAATGATCTTAAAAATTAAAAAAAATATTATTTTTAAATATAATTAGTCATTTAATACATTTGGTTGTGTTATGAAAACAGTGTTACATCGCTTCGTGAAGGAGGTAGTCTGTAAGTACATGAGGGACTCAATCACCATTCATTGGGTGAAAAGATAAAAATTAACATGATATATATTATATTTTATATTGATAAATATGTTATGAATATAATAATTATTTCATTTATATCCCATATATTCATTTTTTTTACCCTTCTCACATTCCATGAAATGATAAAATGAACCACATTGCTTCACAAGGAATATGTATATAGTAAACATGAGAGAAATAATAATTGTAGATGAAAATGGTAATAATAAAAGTAATTTTATATAATAATTATACAAAAAAAATAATATAATAAATTTCACATCAAAAATAAATTTATCATTATGTCCTACCTTTATAGGTGGTAATGGAAAAAATAAAGACATTTATTCATGTGGCGGTAGTTTTTTGTACACATGATCAAGGATTTTGTAACACATTTGATGGATGTGGATATGGTTTTATGGAATTAAAATATTATAAAAAATATTTATACAGAATATATTATTATTATTATTATATCATATTTGATCAATAATAATTGAAAGAGGTGGATAAATAAATAAAATAAAGACTCTCACTGAATAATATTACATATTCTTCGAGCATTGTCATTTGGTTTTCATAAAGGAATTAATATAAATAATTTATGATAAAAATATGGATTCTAGGATGTGGGGATATAATTGAGAAGTTATTTCAAATGGTATTGGTATAACAAAAAACTTTTGAGTTTGTGAATAAAGGAGGACATGGGGTGGTTTGTTATAAGTGGGGGAGAGGACTCATTATGTATTTTTTGAATAAACAAGTTTTGTCAAATATTTCATATGTACTAGGGGTCCACATTAAAATATTATATAAACATAGAGTGAAATGGTTTAAATATGGACATAAAATAATTTTTAGAATGTTCATTTTACCCTTATCTTTTTATTTTTCCACCCCTTTAAACTGAATTCTACCTTGATCGCGGTAATTAATTTGTTCTTCATTCACTATACATTTTTTTCATAACTTTTGTAGACCAAATTATACATTATATATTATTATGATTAAAAATATGGATTATATTTTTAAAAATTAAATTTATATAAGTGGAAAATCATAAATTTAAATTTTACCTGTAGGCACGATGAGAAAGAGTGGTTTTAAGCGGAAAACATTCAAAATAATGATATTATTTCTATAAAAACTCAAAATTAAATTATTTTAAATGATAAAAAAATAGATTAAGTGATAAAATAATGAGTAAAATTTAACTTAAAACCATTATTAAATATAATTTATCATTATTAAAAATTTAAATAAGAAAATAATTTTCAATTAAAATTTATTATTTTAACTATTCATCAAAAAATAATGCATTTAAGAAAAATTCCATAATTCCACCATAATATAAATATATATTTAATATTTAAAAAATAAAGTTTTTTTATCAAATTATTTTTCACATAGTGTAAAAAATTCATTTTTCTATAAGACCACAATAAGTCGAAAAAAACTATTTTTAAAAAAATACATTTTTCAACAAAAATAGAAGTATTATTATTTCTTATGAAGAAAAAATAAAATAAAATAATTAATTTAGTTTAATATATAATATATAAACTTCATTAAAATAATTACCCAAAAGTGATTGTTTAATATATTTATGTAAAACACACTTATGCACATAAAAATAGTTTTAGGAGAAATATTTCAATTTATTTTTAGTTGAAGTTATATTGTTTTTTGAAAAAATTAATTCATTTTATATACCTATGTAAACCATATGTTCATAATATAGTTAATATTATTCAAAAACACTATTCCAATGGATAACTGAACACAATCACAATAATAATTTAATAATATGTCATGTTTTATTTAAACATAGTGTTGTGTGTAATACAAGTTATTATCAGAATTACCTGAAATTGAAGATAAACTACATGGTATATATAACTCCAAAAAATAATATATTTGTGTGTATAGAAAATATAAAAATATTTAAATAATTTGGAAATAAATTCACAAAATCCATGGGTTTAGAATTATTTCCTCGACATCTTAAAAGTGTTAAGTTATTGACCACCATTGATACAAATACCCCAAGAAACTATAATTTTCAATGAAGACATTCTCCGATTTATTACTTATCAAATAAACAAATAATATCTATAGTTAACATATCCATTTTTTAGATACAAATGGGTTTTAATTCGCATTAAATGATAGAGGTTGATGATGTATGAAGCAATATAATATTGTTAAACCTTATTCAGGATCATTATGATGCTCAATACGAGAAAAGTTAGTATCTATAAACTAATTCTAAATCCCCAATATAATTTTAATTTTTTCAGCTCCACCACCAACTCTATTTGAAATATTATTGTATTTACTTGGATAGAAATCATTACATGTATTACATACATTTATTTTTTTTGATTCATTCACTAGGAACCCTTAAAAATGGAAAACACTATATTAAATCATAACATTATGAATTATAATATACAAATATATGACTCTTAAAACACATAACATAAATTAAAAATTTATGTATAATTAATATAAATATCATAAACTTGTTATCTATGGGTATTCTCAAATCATAAAAACACATTAAAACCATTCTTATTGATTTTTTTAAGAAAATGTATATTTTCTAAAGAGTATACCACGTGGTATTAAAACTAGGTGTGAAATAAGGTCTATTTTAATGAACAATGTGATGATTGATTCAAAACCCAATGAAACCTATTTCGAGTCATTATCCATAGGTACACAAATTCCAGATCTAAATTCTCTTTTGGAATATACATATTAATTTATTTATATAAAATACATATCATATATACCTAACAAATAAATATAGGATGTTATACTATACACAAAATTAACATCATGTTAGGTCATAGGGTTTTGTTATATATTATATTTTTTATAAAATCTAGTTATTATGTATCTAAAAAACCTCCTTGAAACCAACTACAAAGACCCTGACTCTAGTATCCTAGAGATGGTGGACACATTATTACATTTTCAAAAGATACAAGTGATCACCTCCCATTGCAAAAATACTTTAGTAATATAGGAAAACTATGTACATAAATGAATAAAACATTATAATTGGAAATAGAAAATAAATCATATAATTTTCTTTAAGAATACTATTATTCCCATTATCACATCTACTAATACCATTCATAATACATTTCATGAAATCTGGAGGAAATGAAAAATAATATAGGTTGAAATTAATGGTCAATAAGGGTGTGTGTATAGTGGAAGATATCTTAAATAGTATAAGGAATGATCCACAAGAAATTATTAATTACTTGAATCCCATTCTTTTTAATCAATAACTTGAGTATGAATAATAATATGGATGGAATAAATGATGATCAAATAATTACATATATATAATATCACAAGCATTAAAGTTATTCATGGGTATTGTAACTATTAAAATAATCTTGTGTACATAAATATCTTGTCTCAAAATGAGGGAACACGTACTATTGTACATCGTAAACATATATTCAGGGTCATGTTTCAAGACATCTTACATAAATGGGTAAGGCCTCATCCACATACACAGGCTAGTTTATCTCATGATATTGATCATTGCATTGAGAGGATATAGTGGACCAAACCCATTACAGACTAAGTCCAAATAATTATTCATTTTAAAGGTTTGAAAGAAAATCAACTTAATAATTCACATTTTAAAATATTTACCAGAAATTTTAATAATTACCCTAATCAAAAAATATAATCATTAACCATACATTATAATATGGAATATCGTACAAAAATAAAAGTTTCCAAGTCAAATAGATCATAAACCATCGATATAGCAACCCATACATTACATAAATTGCTAATAATTCAAAATTTAAGTACACTTATTACAAAATATAACAAAACCATGAAAGGACAGTATAGGTATAGTGTCTTTAGAAACTAGGAAACATAAAAAACTGGTTCATAAAGCATCTACGTTGCCTCCCATTAATTTCATCATATCTAGAGTCTCTTTTTGGCATATCATACTTAATTACCTTATTCCTGACCCGGGGAAAGAAAAAATACAAAAGTGTGATCTCAAATTCTCAGTAAGGGTAAACAAAAGAAATATCAATCACATTATATTCATAAGAACATAACATTTTGGAAATCATAACCTGTAAAAGAGGTCATAATTTCATAACATGGGATAAATCATAGTAGTGAAATGTAATCCCAACAATCATAACTTAAAAAATTAATCTTTGTGGAATACACACATAATAATAGAAAATCATTTCGTAGTAGTAAAGACTCATTTCCAAGACTATTTTAGTGGAAAATGTCCATTTCTGAACCGAGTTCACTCCTCGTTTCAGTCCTGTTTCCCAGAACCAGTTTAACCTGTCGTTCCAGCCATGTCTATCTCATGAGATATAAATCATTACCCAATGAATTGGTGGGAGATATAGGGCTCGCCCATCTCATAATGATACCATTATTATGTGTGCCACAAAATGACAAACCATACATCATAGCATAACCCATGTAATAAAAATGGGAATCTTAAACATCATGTCATCATAACATAATCCATATAAGATAAAAGTACTTCATCAAAATAATTCCATCATAACATAACAAAATCAATGTAAAAAATAGGGATATAAAGAGAACCCTATATTATCTTAGATGGAAAATAATTTTGATAAAACATTTGAACTCCATTCTTGAGGAAAATATCCCTTCTATTTCAAAAACATTTTTCCTTTCAAAACATGTCATAAAATTTTAATCTGAATGAATTTGATTAAAAATAAATGTGAAAACTTATACTGTAATATTCTTGGAAATAATGTTTTAAAAAACCATTCATTCCGTATAAGTTAAAAAAATAATTCTTCCCGTACTTTGGCTGGAAAAGTCAAAAAGTACCTCGTAAGACAAAAGATTCATTTCATATCTTTTACTAAAAACTCAACAAATGGTAAAATTGGATTTAAACAATTGTAGGTGGATGGAAATAATATTACATATTGAGGAAAAATTGATGTGGATGATAAATATTATCCAGTAAATTCTGGAGTATAAACAATCTCTGATAAAAATGAGATTGTGAGATTTTCCCTTACCTTAGGTCTGATTTGCTTCGTAAGTGTCTGAACCTATTTTATAATGATTTAAATAATGTTATTGACTTATTCCAGAATCATACTTATTTTTATGATATTATATATGGTCATATTTTTAACTTCTTATTAGTAATATTTCATTGTTACTTGTTATTCGGCTATTTATTGCGCTTTGTTCTTATGCGGGTTTTGTCGAATAAATTATTTTTTTTAGGTTATAGATACCTCATTTACAGAATGGTATTAGTGTAATACATATCATATTTACTCACTCAATTCATTTATGTAATCATTATGCAATGAAAATCATGTAGAACGAGTCACATCACATCATGGAGACGGTATTCCGTACGTACGCACGAGCGATGATATCGTTCCCATGATCATGGAATTGTATTGGAGTGTATTTATACTATTTCATAATCAATATAAATTTACAATAATCATTTATAGTTATTATTTACACCATTATACCCAACCAAGTAAAGTGGTGGAAAATAGATTACACCACGGCGTGTAGACGGTATTCCGTACGTACGCACGTGCGGTGATTTAATTTTCCAAAGGATGGATAGATGGTGAAATAGGGTTTTTTCATACATATAATAACATATCCGTATATGAGTGATACTGATGTTATTACATCATTTTGAAACAACTAAATAAGAAGAAGTGGAAGAAGAAATAAAGTTGAAAGAATCGGTAACAGACATTACCTCTTCTTTGAAGCGCCTCTTTAAGACCTCCTCTTAGGTCACTAAAATTGGTCTTTGAAGAAGACCAGGACCTCTAGGATGTATCTAGGGAAGTAGAGAATTTAATTTTTCAGGGTTTGGCCGATCTTGAAGGCTCAATGTGGTTTGAGTAAGAGAGGGAGGATGTGCCCTTTTATAAGGGAGGAGATGGGCATCTTTTGAAAAACTAAAAATATTATTTTATTATAAAGTCATATTAATTTTTTAATAGCTCAAAATTTATTTATATTGAAGCTAAGATGGGGTTGGGTAGAAATCCTCTCATCCAATAGAATGTAGACAAGTTTAGGTATCTATTTTAACCTTATCATTTAGATTTAACTATAGGTTAGATAATTTAACTTTTACTATGTCTTCTTTTTTTCTTACACTATAAGGTTAATAAACTTACTATAATAGGACAAAAGAACATAAAGTTATTTATTATTAATATATATAACCTTAATTAAGTCATTTGGCCTAACCTTATATTTTTAGGAATAAAATGACAATTAATAATATAATATTTGTTTTAAAAACTATTTTATGTCAATTTTGACACTATTTGGTAATTGATTTTTGTGAAAATTATAACAGAAATATTAGTTAGAAAAACGATAATTAAATAATTAATAACAAGTCATATTAATATAGAAAATAATTTTAATTCATAAAAAGTCTCAAATTACATTTATTTGGATATTTATAACATCAATTATGTCAATATTTCATTAATAATATAATTACTGCATCATCATTGTGTCATAAATAAATAAGATTATTTAATGTCTAAAAATTACAAATAAAATACCATTATGTAGGAAATATTCTTATCTTTATAATGACCATTTATAGTCGAATTTATCTTATGTATAACCCTATATTAAAAATGATTTACCTATTAAACATTAATTTTAACTATTTTAACCCTTCTTTAAATAAATTAATATTAAATGTCCTAATCAAATCCAAGTGGGCCTAAATGGTCCTATATTATTTCTAAGGATGTTTTTGGTCGAATTAAACTTATCCAATAGAATTAGGACATGTGTTAGGTTAATAATAATATCATTTTTACCCTTAATTACCCTATTTACTTTTATCTGTGGTAAAAAAAGTAAAAATTTACTATTCACCAAAAATTATTTTCATCTCATTATACCACATTTCAGTCCTTGATATTAACCGTGTTTCTCGGATTTTCGAAATCCCACTCACAGAAGTGGTCAAATTATGTTTTATGTAAATTTGCAAATTCTCCTAGTAGGTGGGTAAAAGACGGTGAAAAGTTCAATTAAATTTTTATATATCTAAAATTATTATAAAATGACTCCAATGAATTAATTTGAACTTATATATGTATTATATATCAAATTTGGCCTAAAATAAATTTAAATAAAAAAATAATTATTTAAATAAAAAGTTGGTTTTTAAATAATAACCCAGTGTAATCACTATTCATCAAAAATTGAACGTTTTCAGAAAAATAAAAAAATTTCACCCTAGGATAATTTCAGTATTCCGAATCCAAAAATGAAGTCCATTTTGAAAAATAAAAATTAAAAAATTTCAAAAATTGGTCATTACTATTCAAAACGTCTAGTTTTAATAATATTTTAATACCACGTCGTTGTTTAGTGAAACTCGGTATTGCGTACGATGCAAGCTATCGAGGAAGGCCGTGGTTGCGTGTAAAGAAAGCCAAGCTAGTGTTGTGTGTAGTGAAAGACTCCTTTGATGATTTATATAACATGAAAAAAAAATATTTCTCATAAAATTCTCGGGTGTTACATTCTACCCCCCTTAAAATGAATTTCTCCCTCGAAATTCGTCACTTTGTATCAAACTGATGAGGATACCTCTCTCTGATCATATCCTCAAGCTCCCATGCATCTTCTTCTAATTGGTGTTTCCTCCATAAAACATTCACTAAGTGAGTGGTCTTGTTCCGTAGGACTTTTTCGCTACGATCCAGAATCTCTATTGGTTGTTCTTCATAAGAATGATCTTGGTCTAGCGGTACAACTTCTGAGCTAAGTACATGTGAAGAATCAGGTATTTACTTTCTCATGAGAGATACATGGAACACATCCTTAACATGAGAGAGATTCGGTGGAAGCTCCAATCGGTAAACAACTTTCCCAACATGATCCAGTAGTTCGAAAGGACCGATATACATAGGGCACAACTTTCCCTTCTTTCCAAATCTCATTACTCTCTTCCAAAGAGATATTTTTAAGAACACTTTATCACCCACATCAAACTCTAGGTCTTTTCATTGGTCATCAGCATAACGTTTTTTTCGACTCTGATCTTCTCTTATGTGTTGTTGAATAGATCTAACCTTTTCTACCATCTCATCAACAAGATCAGGTCCTAATAGATTTCTTTCTCTAACTTCATCCCAGAAAGTTGGAGTCCTGCATTTCCTTCCATAGAGAGCTTCATAAAGAGCCATATGAATACTGGAGTGAAAGATACTATTATAAGAAAATTCCACCAAAGGTAGGTGTTGATCCTAACCACCTTTGAAATCCATAGAGAAAACTCTCAACATATCTTATAGAGTTTGAATCGTCCTCTTTGACTGACTGTCTGTCTGAGGATGATAAGCAGTGCTGAAACTCAACTATATATCTAGAGTATTCTGAGGACTTCGCCAAAACATTGAGGTAAACCTTGGAACCCTATTAGATATAATAGAATGTGGCACTCCATGCAATCTTACCACTTCCTTCACAAATATCCTGGCAAACTGATCCCGAGAGAAATCCTCTCTAATAGCAATGAAGTGTGCCGACTTTGTAAGACGATCAACTATGACCCAGATAACATTATTGCCTTGGGATGTTTTAGGAAGTCCAGTGACAAAGTCCATAGTGATGTTTTCCCATTTCCATTCTGGTATGGGTAATGGTTGTAACATCCCCTTAGGCTTCTGTCTCTCAGCTTTAACATGCTGACAAACCAAGCATCGAGAGACATATTCAGCAACATCTCTTTTCATGCCATCCCACCAGAAGTACTCTTTCAGGTCCCTATACATCTTTCGTGCTTCCAGGATTAATAGAGAATGAAGAACTATGAGCCTCATCCAGCAACTCCTTCTTTAATTCTGGATGGGAGGAACACAAACCCGTTTCCTGAACCTTATTATTCCATCACAATCAAGGTTGAATTCCGTAAAATTTCTCACCTTCTTTTGTAACTCTACATCTTCTTTATGTGCCTCTTTAATCTTCACATGTATAGATGGTTTAACATTAATTTGAGAAAGATATGATTTTACCCTTCCATTATAATTCCAAGATCCATCATTTGTAAATCCACAAATATTCGATCTTTTTTATCCTAATCATGGATAAGCTAGCATGGTCTTGTCAACTTAATGAATCTGCCACCTTGTTTGCTTTCCTAGGGTGGTAATGAATTGAGCAGTCATAATACTTAATCAGCTCCAACCGTCTTCTTTGGCGTATATTCATATCCTTTTTTGTGAAAATATACTTTAAACATTTATGATCAGTATAAATATCACACCTTTCTCCATAAAGATAATTCCTCTATATCTTTAATGCAAGGATTACCACATCTAACTCGAAATCATGTGTTGGGTAATTTTTCTCATGGATTTTCAACTGTCGTGAGGCATAAGCTATCACCATATCATTTTTCATGAGAACACACCCCAATCCCTTCTTGGATGCATCACTGTAGATCCCAAACCTTTCTCCACTATAAGGAAGTGTGAGCACATGTGCACTGGATAACCTTCTCTTTAACTCCTTGAAATTCTCTTCACATTCCACCGTCCAAACAAACTTAACTCCTTTTCGAGTAAACATGGTGAGTGGATTAGATAATCGTGAATAATATTTCATAAAACGTCGATAATATCCAGCTAGACCAAGAAAATTTCGGATCTCAGTTACTGTTGTTGGTCTCGACCATCTTTCGATAACATCTATTTTTTCTTGATCCACAGACATCCCCTCTTTTGATATTATGTGACACAAAATTGCAACTTTTTGAAGACAAAATTCACACTTGGTAAATTTGGCATAAAGATTCTCCTTTCTCAGGGCCTTCAATAAAATTCTTAAGGGATCTTCATGTTCATCCTTGTTCTTTGAATAGAAAAGAATATCATCTATATAGACTACAACAAACTGATCAAGATTGTATCTAAAGACTCTATTTATCAGATCCATGAAGATTGCAGGGGAATTAGTAAGACCAAAAGGAATTACTATAAATTCATAGTGTCCATACCTTGTATGAAAAGCCATATTTGGTATATCGTCCCTTTTGACCCTTAATTGATAATACCCGGAACTAGGATCAATCTTGGAAATGTATTGAGCTCCACGTAGTTGGTCAAATAAGTCATCAATGCGTGGGAGAGGATATTTGTTCTTGATAGTGATCTTGTTAAGTTCTCCATAATCAATGTAGAGTCTCATTGATCCATCTTTCTTCGTAAAAAAACTGAACAGGTGCTCCCCAAGGTGACGCACTAGGGCGTATGAATCCCTTATCAAGATTCTCTTTGAGTATCTTCTTCAATTCATGCAACTCAATTGGGGCCATTCTATAAGGTGTCTTTGAAATAGGCAAAGGACCTGGTACGAGTTCAATTGAAAACACGACTTCAAAATTTGGTGGAAGACCTAGAAATTCCACCGGAAAGCAATCATCAAACTCCCGTACAATGGGAATATTATTAATCGTGAGTTTCTATCCAACCATTTGAGATAAATAACCCTCATTTAGTGGAATCAAGACCCATAATATGGAAGAAATTTCCACTGGATGGTTATGTTCATCCTTGCATCGATAGACGATCATAGATTGATCTGGAATATGAAATGTGACTTCCATTATTTGGAAATTGATATTAGCTCCATATAAAGAAAGCCAATACATGCCAATAATCACATCAAATTCCACAATAGGAAGGACCACCAGATTTGCAGGAAGCACTTTCCCAAAAACATCAATCGGAGAAGAATTATAAACTTTTGATGCGACTGTTGTGCCATTAGAGGTTTTCACAACTAAGTCAACATCTAATTGTTGAGGTAACACGGTTATACCCTTACAAAATTCTTCAGAAATAGAAGAGTGGGTGGATCCTGAATCAAATAAAACATTTTGTACTTTAGAGCGGATGGTAAGTGTACCTTTCACCACTTCGTTATCGTACTCCACATCGCTGATAGAAATTTCATGTGACTTTCCTTTTCCTTTAGCCTTAAGAGTTTGTTGACATTGATCATCATCAACAACCCTTAGATTAGGGCATTGATTGGAATAATGCCCCATTTCCTTGCACGTGTAACATTGAAGTGTAGGAGGTGCACTATGTGTAGCCTTTTCTTTGTTCGCATCACTAGATATCTTCTTCCCATTATTGCGGAATTCAAATGCACGATGACCTTCCTTTCCACATTTGAAACATTTACATATCCCTTTAAGACAACTCCCTCCATGTTTCTTTCCACACATTGAGCATAATGGAAAACTCATCTTTTTTTCAGTGTGATCTTTAGATTTTCCTTTGAATTCCATTTTCCTCTTCTTATCAAACCCATATGACTGATGGGTTACTCCAATATCCATCTCAACCTTGAGAGCATATCGAACAATTTCCTCGTAGCTATTGAAGTCCCTTATGGCTAACTCCCTTCGAAGACTTGGTTTTAAATAACTAAAGAATTGATCGATCTTACTCTCAGGTTCGATAATAATATCAGAAGCGCACCTTGCAATCTTGTAAAATTTTCATCATAGGTACCAACAGATTCATCATCCTTTTGCTTCAGTACAAGAAACTTATTCTCCATCTTTGTTCGAAGAATACGAGGGATGTACTTATTGAAAAATAAGTTCTTGATCATGGCCCATTCCATGGACTCTATTTTGTCCCTTTGCCTCGTATTCTTAATAATATTACACAATTGATCAGAATCTCCTTCCAAACGATACACTGCTAAGATGACATTGTCATGTTCAGAACATTGAAGAACTGAAAAAATATTTTCAGTGGTACTGATCCATTGTTCAACCACTAATGGATCAAAAGACCCACTGAATGAAGGCGGACACTGCCTCATGAAGGATTCAACAGAATGTTGCTCCTTTCTTTGCTCGTTTGGAAGTCCTACAAGATTCATATCTTGAGAAAGTTGTGTGAGCATGGCTACAAGATTTTTCATTCTAGCTCCCATAATGTTTGGTTGCTCAGGGGGACAATCATTGCATTGCCCGTCGCATTCTGCATTAACACGGTTCCTTCGGGTTCTAGCCATTGACTAAAACCAATAAGAATAGTGTGAGAAAAACTATTTATAATAGAAAAAACACATAATAAAGAATAAAATTGTATACTTAAGGTATTATCATATGTTATTCATTGACATTTCTAAAACACTAAGATTGTGTTCTATTCTTCAAATTATCCTTATGGTTCTTACTAAGGCTCTCACATCTTAGTTTCCAAAGGTTGACTATAACTTTCCTCTGATACCAACTATAGCGACACATACTTTACATACATTGTTAATACTTCAAAATTGATGTACACTTATTAAAACATATAACAAAACCATGAAAGGACCGCATAGGTATAATGTCATTAAAAATTGGGAAACATAATCAATTGGTTCATAAAGCATCTACATTGCCTCCCATTTATTTCATCATATCTAGAGTCCCTTTTTGGCATATCTTACTAAATAACCTTCTTCCTGACCTGGGGAAAGAAAACATACAAATGGGTGAGCTCAAATGATCAGTAAGGGTAAAAAAATAAATATCAATCACATCATATTCATAAGAACATAACATTTGGGAAATCTTAACCTGCAAAAGAGATCATAATTTCATAACATGGGATAAATCATAGTTGTGAAATGTAATCCCAATAATCATAAAATAAAACATGATGCTTTGTAGAAAATAAAAATAATCATATAAAATCATTTCTTAGTAGTCAAGACTCATTTCCAAGACTATCTTAGTGTACAATGTCCGTTTCTGAACCGAGTTCACTCCTCGTTTCAGTCCTGTTTCACTGAATCGGTTTAACCTGCAGTTCCAGCCATGTCTATCTCATGAGATATAAATATTTACCCAATGATTTGGATGGATATATAGGTCCCACCCATCTCATAATGATACCATTCTTATGTGTGCCACAAAATCATAAACCATACATCATAGCATAACCCATGTAATAAAAATGGGAATCTTAAACATCATGCCATCATAACATAATCAATATAAGATAAAATGACATCATAAAACTACTTCCATCATAACATAATAAAATCAATTTAAAAAATAGGGATAGAAATAGAACCCTATATTATCATAGATGGAAAATAATTTTGATAAAACACTTGAACTTCATTCTTGAAGAAAATATCCTTTCTACTTCAAAAACATTGTTCCTTTCATAACATGTCATTCAATTTTAAACTAAAATATGTTGATTAAAAATAAAAATGAAAACTTTTAAATGAAGTTTCTTGGAAATAATGTTTTAAAAATCCATTCATGCCATATAAGTTAAAAAAAATTATTCCCGTACTTTGGCCGGAAGAGTAAAAAAGTACCTCGTACGACAAAAGATTCCTTTCATATCTTTTACTAAAAACTCACCGAAGGGTAAAATTGGACTTAAAAAATTGTTGGTGGATGGAAATAATATTACATATTGAGGAAATATGGATGTGGATGATAAATATTCCCCAGTAAATTCTGATGTATAAACAATCCCGGATAAAAATGATATTTTGAGATTTTCCGTTACCTTAGGTCTGATTTTCTTCATAAGTGTCTGAACCTTCTGTATAATTATTTAAATACTGTTATTGTCTAATTCCATAATCATAATTATTTTTATGATATCATATATGGTCATATTCTTAGCTTCTTATTAGTAATATTTCATTGTTACTTGTTATTCAGGTGTTTGTTACTTTTTGTTCTTCTGCGTGTTTTGTCGAATAAAGTCTAATTCTTATTTTTAGGTTATAGATAACCTATTTAAAAAATGGTATTAGTGTAATAAATATCATATTTATTCACCCAATTAATTTATGTAATCATTATGCAATGGAAATCATGTAGAACGAGTCACATCACATCGTGGAGACGGTATTCCGTACGTACGCACAAGCGATGATATCGTTCCCATGATAGTGGAATTGTATTGGAGTGTATGTATACTATTTCAGAATCAATATCACTTTAAAATGATCATATATATAGTTATTATTTACACCATTATACTCATCCTTGTAAGGTGGTGGAAAATAGATTACACTACGACGTGGAGACGGTATTCCGTACGTACGTACGCGCGGTGATTTCGTTTTCCGTAGGATTGATAGATGGTGAAATAGGTTTGTTTCATACTTATAATAACATATCAGTATATGAGTGAAACTGATTTTATTACTTCATAATGAAACAACTAAATAAGAAGAAGTGGAAGAAGAAATAAAGTTGAAAGAATCTGTAATGGACATTACCTCTTCTTTGAAGCACCTCTTTGAGACCTCTTCTTAGTGAAATAAAATTGGTCTTTGAAGAAGACCAGGACCAATAGGATGTTTCTATGGAAGTGGAGAAGAGAATTTGGCAGGGTTTGGCCGAGCATTAAGGCTCAAAGTGGTGTGAGGAAGGGAGGGAGGAGGTTCCCTTTTATAAGGAAGAGAGGGGCACCTTTGGAAAAACTAAAAATATTATTTTATTATAAAGTCATATTCGGGTTATTATAGCACCAAATTTATTTTTTCGAAGTTAAGGGGGGTATGGGTCGAAATCCTCTCATCCAATAGAATTTAGAAAAGTTTAGGTATCTATTTTAACCTTATCATTTAGATTTAACTTTAAGTTAGATAATTTAACATTTACTGTGTCTTCTTGTTTTCTTACACTATAAGGTTAATAAACTTACTATAAAAAGACAAACGAACCACAAGTTGTTTATTATTAATAAATATAACCTTATCTAAGTATTTTTACCGAAACATATATTTTTATGAAAAAAATAACAATTAATAATATAGTATTTGTTTTAAAAACTATTTTATGTCAATTTTGACACTATTTTGTAATTGATTTTTGTGAAACTCATAACAGAAAGATTATTTCTAACCATGTTAATTAAATAAATACTAAGATGTCATATTAACATAGAAAATTATTTTAATTCATTAAAAGTCTCCAATTACATTTATTTGGGTATTTATAACATCAATTATGTCAATATTTCATTAATAATATAATTAATGCATCATCATTGTGTCATAAATAAAGTAAATTATATAATATCTACAGATTAAAAATAAAATACCATTATGTTGGAAATATTTTTATCTTTATAATTAATATTATAGTAGAATTTATCTTATGTATAACCCTATATTAAAAATTATTTCATTATTAAACATTGATTTTAAATATTTAAACCCTTCTATAAATAAATTAATATTAAATGTCCTAATCTAATCCAAGAGGGCATAAATTGTCATATTTTATTCCTAAGGTTGTTTTTGGTCGAATTAAACTTATCAAATAGAAATAGTACATGTGTTAGGGTAATAATAATATCATTTTTACCCTTAATTACCCTATTTACTTTTAACTGTGGTAAAAAAACTAAAACGTTACTATTCAACAAAAATTATTTTCATCTCATTGAACAACATTTTAGTCCTTGATATTAACTGTGGCTCTCAGATTTTCAATATTCCACTCACAGAAGTGGTAAAATTAATTTTTATGTAAATTTGCAAATTCTCCTAGTAGGTGGGTAAAAGACGGTGAAAAGTTCAATAAAATTTCTATATATCTAAAATTATTATAAAATGACTCCAAAAAATTACAATGAACTTATATAGGCATTATGTATCAAATTTGACCTAAAATAAATTTAAATAAAATAAATAATTATTTAAATAAAAAGTCGGTTTTTAAATAGTAACCCAGTGTTTTCACTATTAATCAAAAATTGAAAGTTTTTAGAAAAATACCAAAATTTCACCCCAGGCTAATTTCGATATTCCAAATCCAAAAATGAAGTCCATTTTGAAAAATAAAAATCAAATAATTTCAGAAAGTGGTTATTACTATTCATAACGGCTAGTTTTAATAATATTTTAATAGCATATCGTTGTTTAGTGAAACTCGGTATTGCGTACGACACAAGCTATCGAGGAAGGTCGTGGTTGCGTGTAAAGAAATCCAAGATAGTGTTATGTGTAGTGAAAGATTCCTTTGATGATTTATAAAACATAAAAACAAAATATTTCTCATAAACGTCTCGGGTGTTACATTCCAGATAAACAATAAATAAGGAATCATTAGATAATATCCTCAATATAATATTCAATAAATGATATTTACATAGTTGAGAATAAATTAATTAGAACACATGAAATTTTTTTGAGGACAATAATATTTTAAATTTGAAGCAATTAATTAAAAAATAAAATATTTTATAAATATCAAGGAAAACATTTTATATGAATATGATCTTGTAAAAATGTAAAGGATCTATCAAATAAATGAGTTCTCATGATGTCATGTAATTCAGTACATTTTTAATAACTTCAAGAAATATTTCGTTCACACTGTTGTAAATTTTTTAATGTTCAACTTTCATAGAATCAAATGGATGAACCATTAAATAATTCTTTAACCTGATCATAAAAATTGAAAAAATTAATTTAATAAAGGATATGTAAAATGTCAAAAAAATCATATATTGTTTAGAAAATATTTATATTTCAGAAAAAAAAATTGACCAAATAAAGAAATAAAATAATATATTATTAAAACATTTATCAATAATTAAAATAAAAAAATAGATTAAAATTATAATATTACATTATAATTTTATAAATAACTAGATATGAATAAAATTTATTATGTTAAGATAAAAATTCCAAATTTTTTACCAAGGGCATACTGAAACATAAACAATCTTGAATAAAGATGATATTATGTAATAAACTCTGACAACATTTGAAAAATTTGAAACATAACCCATATGAATGAAATCAATTAAAATGATAATTTTATTACCATTAAGATAATTTTAATATTGAAATAATATATCATCGAATAAATATATATATCACAGGTAATGAATAACTGCTGAATATTACAGAAGTCGAAAAATAGTAAAGGTGAGACCGTAAAACCTTACCACATTGGTATGTCTTGAATCGAAATACACATGAAATAAATAACCATATACTGGTATGTATATCCAATTATTTTTCTGATAATAATCATACATGATCATTGAGGGTAGTATACACAATATACAAAGGAAACATATGGTGTATAAGGCATGGTTCCCATAGGAATAAAAGGACAATGAAAATCCCTTACACCAATTCTGAATTCTTTAATATATGTTCAAATATCTTGTATAATTAATATGTATTTATTATTAATATTTTATAGAGACATAATAATATATATTATACCATTTAGTGTTTACTTATAAAATTTTATCACACATTTAATAAAAACTATTCGTAAAAAATCATTTCTTTGAGTAATATATAGTTAATTTTTTCAAAAAAGTATTGGTATAATAGTTTCAAAACTTGTATATAGGTCACACATAAATCACATAAATAATTTAATTAATTTTATATGTATATTATATATTCTTTATCTATTAATTTATTGTAATATATATATTTTATCTTTAGATAAATGAATTACACTGTTAATGGAGATAGTTGTCCATAGTTATGTTTGAGCACTACTAAATTTCTATGATTACAAAAATTAAATAACTTCAGGAAATAAATCACCTTTAAATAATATTTTTTAATATATAAAAAATATATTCATCAAATCTGTAATTATTACCCCCATGTGATAATTAAATGAAAACATATCATATAGGTGCGTGGAGGGGGTTTCCACACTTACACATGAGCGACGTTATCGTTTGACAATGTATTGGTAGTAAATAGCGTAAATCTAATATTATAAATTAATAAGAGTAATTGTGTAATAAATTTCATTTTTATATAAAAATTAAATCTATTGTTATATTCATATGTGATATATGGGGATGGAAGAGGAACCACATCAGTTTGCGAGGCGGTTGTCCACCGAACACACAATTTGTGATTTTATTTCACAGTTTACGGAGGAGAAGATGGATATTGGATAAGAAAATCACGTAATAAAATATTTGTGTATTCTATATACTGGTTTAAATATTTTTTACCATTTGGGGAACATTTTAATCAGATATATGAAAAAATAAAATGACGATGCATGGTTTATAACTGTACATGTTCTTCATAGAAATTGATTAAGTTTATAACCAAATCCTTCCTTGGGTGATTTTACAATTAATCTGGGGACTATAGGTTATGGGGAGGTATATAATTAAGGTATTTGTTAGATATTTTCTAAGAAATTTCTCTTTATGTGTGGATAATTGAGGAGAGGGGGTGACCAATTAATGTGGGGGAATGACACACATGATGTTTTTGAAAAAACTAAAATTTACCCTTGTTTTAAAAAACAAAAATATATTGAAAAATATTCCATTATAGAATCATATAATATATAAGGACTAAATATATAAAACATTTTCACTTATTTAGTCTATTTTAACCCCATTAATTTTACATTAACCTCCTGTAAACCCATTTTTACTATAAAATAAATAAATAATTTTTTTAAATTTTAACTAATAATTATTGCCAAAATTCATTTATAATTATTTCCTAATATAATTATTTTAATTGAAAAATTATAATATATTTTTTGAAAATTCAAATCATTGATGTGTTATAATTTAAGGTATAGTTAAACTCACATATACGAAGAATATAGTGTGTTCCGAATAAAACTTTTCTTAAAAAAATAAAGTTTTTTATATAAATATTAAAGAAGAAATTTATTAAAATAACAAAATTTTGATTTATACTATAATAAATAAATAAATACAATATTACAGAATATTAAAATAGTATGCTAATTTTTAAAAGAATTTAATGAAAAATAATCTTTCAATAAATTACATGATTTTTCTATATTGTTCGAAACATTAATGGTTTTAGAAAATGCTTGAAAAATAATTTCAAAACAATTTTGAAATGTTTAATTAAAAAATAATTATAATTTTTAGATAATAATAATAAATGAGAGAAAATTTTATTTTTAATTAGTGTACAGAATGATTTGAATCCTCTTTTTTGAAAAATTAATTTTCACGAACAATACAAGGTTTATTCTTATGTCATACTGAAAAAAAATATTATCTAAATGATAAAACATTTGATTGAACATATAATATTTAAATTTAAATGAAATAACTCATAAATTGTCATTAATTTAACTTATTATGATAAAAACACATTACATGCATAAAATAGTTTTTCCAAAAAAAAATTTGTTTTGTTTCAAATAATTTTTATATTCATTTGTAATTTATTTATAAAAAATTAATTGATTTTATACATGTGTAAACCATATAGTATTCATAATTATGTTAGTACAGTTAATAAAAATAATTTTATTATTATTATATAATGGTGTACTATATTAGAGATGATTTTGAATCAGGGTTGTAATTATCCAAATATATTGAAGAGGTTAAATTTATTTTAATAGAAACATATCATTAACTATTATGCTATTACACCCAGTTAGAAGTATTAGGAAGAGTGTTGCTGATGCAAGAAACCTTTAAAAATTTTAATCCCAGGTAGGAGTCTTGGAAGAGATACGTTCTGGGGGGAACATGAAAAAATTTATGCCTATGTAGGTGTCTTGGGATAATGGGAACTCAAGTAATCGAGGACTATGTACTCTTATTATTAAGTTCTTGGGAACAAAAAAACAAGGTGCCTATGGCATGGATCTAATTATGAGTTCCTATGTGTGACAAATAATGAAAATAGGTAATGTTTTGTTCTATTTCCCCTTGATAATTCCATGAGGTCAAGGTATGAAACTGCTCAAAGGATCCAATATACCACAATATTTCACCCAATAAATGGCCTTCAAGAGATTGGAGTGGCAGTAATCAAATCTATTCTAATCACCCAAGGTATTTTACCCTAGTTCGTGCCTTGGATGGATATAAAAGATTCTACATGAAATAAAAATTGGATACTGTGAATTTTTTTCGTAATCAAGGGACTCATAGATATTTTCAAATCTTTAATAAAAAATATATTTGTTTTGAGTGAATTTCTCCCTAGTGGGATCCATAAATAGATTGGTTTGTATCTACTAAAAAGGTGTCTATGTTCTTGGGTACATCTAAATTTACTTAAATCCAATATCATGTTGTTTTTAATTGAATAAAATCTTTTAAGGTCCAGGTATGTACTCAACACATTATCATAAGCCTCATGTGCTCATGTGTTCATATTGTTACTATTTTTTTGAGATTGGGGTACAATTGGGGATTTTTAAAATCAATCACTCTCCTGGGACGTCAACCTTGAGGAATAATCATCTCATCTATTTTTGTATTAATTATATGACCATACAAATTTTTCTGAGATCATCTAGGATAACATCTAGGAACATTTTCAATTTATTTGTGAATATGTGTGTATTTTAGGCTTCACATTGTTTTCCAGGACATTGAATCATGATTCAAACAGAAGGGCTTGTAAAAAATGGAACATTTGTGAATTTCACCTACATTTTTGAGTGTAATTTGGTAAAAATATTTCAAACATAAAAAACCATAATTTTGAATTTTAAATTTTATATTGGATCTATGAACATACACATAGATGTAAGAAAAAAATACTTACACCACCTACTAAAGTGGATCCCCATATTAGAGGATTTCTAATTAACAATGACTTGAAATGGTTTTGATTTTTCAAAAGAATAATAGAGAAACACTATCTACAAAAATGGATACAATATATATATTACAATAGTGTGAGGTTCTCACTTCATCAAACTAGATTAGGTGAGGTCTTTTATGGTTATCCACCAACTAGTTTGGGGGTAATAATGTAGTATATGGTGATATAATTAGTGTATTCATCATCAATTTTATAATAACGTCATCTTTAACTAAATTCATGTCATATAAGTGTGGATTATATTATAGTCATCATGTAATATCTTAAGGAGCATAATTTCTTAGTTACAATAGTTTCAAAAAATAACTAAATGTAATTGCATAAAAAAATTTATCATTTTTTTTATTCCTCAGTCAAACCCCATAGCCATATATCAAAATAGAGACAATGCATTGATAGAAATTCAATAAGAAGTGAAAATTTGGAGGATTTATATGAATTTACTTTTTTTTAAACTATAACACCATAAAATGAAATTAAGAGGACATTCATAAAAGAAGAACCAACAAAACACACTATGAAGGGACTTTACATAGTTTTCAAGAAAATGGGGAAAAATAGGTCGAATTTGATAAATTATTAATTTAATTATAAAATTAATGGAAGATTTTATTAAATATATTATTAGAATGAATTATCATTTATTTTTTGAACCTATCCGTGATTTTTTTAATACATAAATGAAAAATCTATTTCTTGAATACATAGTTTTATAACCCTATTTTCTAACATATCATTTTGGAAAACATTAGGGTGAATAACATTGATTATCCTCCAGATTCTGCCAATAAAATCCACACATCCAAAAACCCCATTATTAAAATATTTGAATCATTTCTTCAAATCCCAAAAAGTCGGAAAAATTTAATCAACCATATCTAATATATACATTATCCTTTAAACACTAATTGGCACATTTTAAACTCGACGAAGACCATCTCAAATTCATATTTATGTTTTCTTCTTCACTATACACCATATCAGATCCTAAATAATCTAATTTTACCATTTCCATTTCTATATTTCATCAAATAAAAAAAATAATCATTACATCAATTCTAATGAATGATAATGATGTACAAAAAGACTATCCATAATAGGACATAATTTTTTTATCTTGATGGAAGAAAAATTATATTAACAAAAATCATTTTCTAAACTATTAAAACAAAAGATACCCACAATAGACTTATTATTAATTTTTTTGGATTTATGGTATATAAATCATCATATGACACTATGAAAACTATATATCAAAGTGTTATGATCCATAAAAAAATAAATATTATTTCCATCAAAATATAAAAGAACTATTGGATTCCAAACTAAATTACATGCACTATTATCCATATATTATTCAAGAATGGCTAGTTTTATAATAATGTAGTTCAATTATACAACCATATTCTAAAAATTTTATTAGGAATACTCCCAGTGAAGTAATAACTGAAAAAATGATAAAAAAATACTCTCAACCACATCCTTAAAATTGGTATATAAAAAGACCAGTTCCACTATTAATTATATTTTTAAAAAAATAATAGGAAAAACAAAATTTTAAGACCTCATTCAAACCCAAATATAAAAATGATTGTAAATGATATAAACAAAATTAATATAAATAGATCCACATATAAAATTTCAATGTCATCAATAACCTCTCAGCATAAGGGATTATGTTCCAAATCAATTATAACTATACACACAATATAAAAGGAATTATTTCATAGTTTTATGACTCAAATTAAAATGTAAAAAAATTATTCTTTCAAAATTATGTAAATTTATTCATACATAATTCAAAGAGTTACACATGACCACAATAAGGGGACTGAATAATACATGTTATATGAATAAAACAACACATCAATATGAATTCCATCCAAATAATAAAATTATATGCTTATGCTATATACATTCATTCATGAAATGATTTATGAAACAAAAATGTTATAGTACAAAAAAACTAATAATCCTTAAACTAAGAAATTATTCAAACCACACTCATCCCTTCTATCGATAAATAATTATAGAATTCATTCTATTAAATAATCAAGGAAATTATATTATTACTAATAAATATATAAATACAATACAATTAGCTGAGAACTCATTTTATACTTCATGTTTTATAGTACCTTACTAATAATATATATTCATGAACTTCCAACATGATAACCCCAATACCATATCTAAGAAAAATAACATCTAAAAAATAACATACATCAATAAATAAATATCTATTAGAACTAAAAAATTTAAATAATATGGTATCCATTAATAAATTACCCGAACTAATGATATATACCCCATTATATATACATCATTCCTAACTAGAACCTCCCTATGGAAAATATAAATCCATTAAGATAAAAATCAACATAACAATATATTATTTTTTAAAATTCTTAACCTAATAAGTTATATTAATGAAATAATCATACAAATATATTCTAAAAACTAACCACATTCCATCATAATAATAATTACATGATAGAGGAGAAACATCAAAATTCATTACTCATATCACCATACTACCAAGATTATCATTCTCGAAACATAAATGAATGAAATGAACTATAATAAATTCCCCTGGAATAAGCACCTTAATAGGAGAATAACCATATAAATATATTGGTTATGAGAGGAATAAGAAACCATAATGGTTAACACCCATCAAAAAATTACCATATTTATGAAATGATTATGAGAGGAATAAAAAATGATAATGGTTAACAGTCATCACAAAATATTTCATTTCCAACACAAAATCTCTGTAATTATTCATTTTAATAGATATGTATAATCACATTCAAGGTCTATATAAATTTAAAGAGAACCAATATTTTTTCCATTAAAAAATCATAAAAATTAATTTTTTCGAAGAAAAGTAAATTTTTTATTCTTAAAAAACCCTTGAAAAATAATGGGGGATAATTAATAATGACTAACTATCATAAAAGTGTGATATTATACTCTTGTTTTAGAAAATAAATAACAATATTTTACACATTAAAAAATGATTCAAATGTGACTCATATAGTAAATTTTAAAATGATTAAATTTAATATATTTTTAATGAAATCTAAAATGACATAAAAAGGACCATTAATAATCATTTATTTAAATAAATAAATTTTATTGAATAAATGTATGGAATATACACATGGTGGAGAAATGTTTTAATGAATACTTTTTATCTTGATTCTGATTAAAAATTCATTATCTTATGTCCCATTTAGATTATTACATTCTATTACAAAATAAATAATAAAATATTTTATTTTTCAATTGATTAATAAACATTGTATTTTTCATTAGTAACCATTGTTTTGATTATTATCAATTTTTATTTATTTATAATACTAATTTAGATCATGCTAGATGTTTTGGGGATGATCGGTTAATAAGTCCAAAAGAAATTTTGTGGCTTAACTATGGTCAAAGAGATCTTGGATCTATCATCTCTGATATTTTAGTAATGATAAAATATTATTTTAACACAATAATTAATTATTAGAACCAGACATGGAAGCGGGATATTAAAAATTGATCACATCACTTTATGGAGGTGGTAGTCCACATATAAACATGTGAGGGCTTATAATTTTTTGAATGGATGGGAGTGTGTGATGGAAAATAAAATATTATCATTATTGCTTCATTATTATTTTAAAAATATTTTATATATTCTTACTATGAATTTTATAAACCATACATAAGATCTTGTGATTAAAAATGAAAATAAAATCGCTACATGGTTTTATTAGTACACATATAAGAATGAGTGATGTATTCAGTTCATAGAGGATATAATATGAGATTAAAAATGGTTATTTCAGAAAACAAGTTATGATCACATATATATAAGACACTAATATTATATTACCATCATTATTATATAATACATAAATGATTTAGAAATATATTTATATATGAAATCACAATTTTATGGGTTAAAAATCTTTTTTGAGAAACCTCCTTTGACATAGTTCTTAATCCTTATATGATGGAATTTTTGTGGGAAAATAACGATTATAAAATGTGGAAGTATTTTATGAAAATATATTTGTAGATATTTTTTGGAACAATGTATAATATCCATTCAGTATGGTAGGAATGGTCCTTCCATTTTATAAGTGAGGTGGGTGTCAATCTTGTAAATACATAAATAATAATATATATTACGTGTCTAACTCATATAAAATTGTTCCAAAGTGACATATATTATTATATAAATATTATAATTTCAATATTTATGAATCAAATAATATTTATGAAATTTAAATTAGTATTTTAAACCTTACCTTTTAAGATTAAGATCTATGTTACGCTTATATAACCATAACCAATGTTAGGAAATTTTCAATTTTAATGGCATGAAAGTAATTTAAAAAACAATAATTGGAGAATAAATGAACCATTAATGAAATGACCACAAATATATATCAATATTAATTAATAAAGTAATTTTAAGATTTTAAAGTAATTTAAAACTAATTTTCAATCATTAAATATCATCTAAGGTCATTTTTTGGACTATTAAATTTTTTTGAATTTAATGTGATAAATACCTCAATATCATTACAATATAAATCCATTAACCATTAATTAGAAATTATAACTATATAATAATTGAATATAAAAAAACTAATTATTCAGAAAAAATACATTCAAATTTATTAATGTAATCAATATTCTTTTGTACTACACGCCTAAGATATCGATCGACATTACATAGGCATTCATAGTAATTATACAATTATTAAATTAATAATAAATCACTATAAAATTTATATCTTATTATTCAAAAAATTTATCATCTATATTAACTCATATTTAAATTTTATCTATATCTTTATTATGTTAATATAACTGGTGAGAGAGAATGTAATTTTTAATCACTCATAACTAACAATATTACGAACACTAGTACAAAAGAGTTTTTACATCAGTTTTTTTCTTTTATAACGTCCATTTTGAGGTGACATTATTGAGTGAGATGTTAAAAATATGATTATTTACATTTCTTATATCATAACTGATGTTAAAATGAGTTTTTTTATGATTTTTAACATTGGTTTTAAAAACAATATGTGAAATACCTTCTTTAAATGAATTTATGATGCTATTTTTTACGTCAGTTTAAAAAAAACAGACATTAAAAGTCATTTTTGTCATTGGGATTAAAATAAGTGAAGTAAAAAATTCTTACCATTTTAATTATAATTTCTTATTCTTTTTTTGACAGGTCATAGTGCTCAAACATAATTATGGATTAAAATTAATGACCATTAAAATTTTGATATATTTTTTTCAGAGAAATATTTAATGTGCCAACTCTAGCATCATCTTAGAGAGAATTTTAGAATTTGAAGGTCTATTTTTTGTTTTACCATGATATATTTCATTATACAAAATTATTATAAAATATAAATCATAAAATGGTATATCAATTAAGAAAACTACTTATAAAAAATATAATCACTGAAAAATAATTACAAATTCCTTGATGATATCACAATAAAAAAATAAATAGTAGATTCATGAGGAAGATGAAACAAGTTGAGTTAGTGGGATGATGATGGTTTAAATAAATTATCATTATATGTTATATCAATCAATAAATAAAATCATAAACAGCCAAAATCATGAATAAATTATTAAAAATATTTTTACGAGATCACGGAAAGAAGAAATAGTTGATTCACATTAATGATCAAATGAGTTGAGTTGGGGGAAAGATTATTGTTGAATGATATGATTGTTAAATTATGATCTCTTTATAATGAATAAATATGATTGAGATGATAAAAGTAAAAGTGATATTAAATTTTTTGTGGGGAAATTCAAAATTTTGATGTAGAAATGAAAATAAATTAAAAATTAGTGTTGGCGGAATATTAAAACTACATCTCACATCGGTTTTATAATAACTGTACTGAATATATATTAAAATATTCACTTATTTTTCATGTTTTTTGTTATATAACTGAAGTGAAAAATACATTTTTATCACTTTTTCAAGATAGTTATTAGATAACTAACATGGAAAATCAATTTTTAAAACTTTTTCACATCAGTTATTTAACAATTGAGGTTAAAAGGTATATTCCATGTCGGTTATTAAATAACCGACATGAAAAATGTTTACAAACAAGTATGTTATTTCACATGATTCGATTTGATAACTTACGAAGATCTAATGTACTTACGGAATAAAAGTTATGGCCTTTAGAAATTCGCCTTCCCCAAGACTTCATTTCGAGACGATGAACATAAGATGACCATAACTTTTGATCCATAACTTTGTCTAAGATTTTTGACCTATAAAATCTAATCTTGCAAAATGAACTACATGTTTGTAAACATTTTTCACGATTTTTATTTAACAAAAGACATGAAAAATCTGGGAAAATTGATTTTTATTGTGGTTTCTTATATAACCGACGTGAAAATTCAGAAAAATTGATTTTTACGTCAATAATATAATAACCTTCGTTAAAAATTTATTTTCAGAGGGGTTCAAGTCAGTTAAAAAAAACATGAAAACTGTCCACATTAAAAATTGTTTTCATACAATTAAAGAGTTCTAAAATAAGAAAAAAGTAAAAAAATGAATTAATTTTTAATATATTATTTTATTTTTATAAATAATCTATTAAAATTAAAATTAAAATTATATTTTCTTGACATTATCTTAATGTATTAACAATGATTTAATAAAATTGCCCTTTGTTATGGTGAATAATTATTTCCTCAGTTATTGTTCATTGTGAAGAATAATAAATTTACCATTATTAAATGATATAAATTTCACAATTAATATTAGGATATAAAATTTTCATTATTATATTTTCATATTCAGTTAAAATTTCTTTTATTATAAGTTCAAAAATTCAAGGACAAACTACCTTAATAGAAAACACTTATTTCATAAATAAAATTTAGTTTATACAAACTAATGTTTAATGTTGAGTCTAATAAAAGTATATTAATTATATATCATAAAATCATACTTGGTTTTCTTTTAAAAAATATCAACATATAAATGTATCATTTATATTTATTTGTTTCAAAAGATAATAAATAACCATTTTCACAAAATCATTATTTTTCATTATTCACCCAAAATTTAATATATTTTTTAAAATAAATAAGATTTATTAAAATACAATTAAAACGTTTTAATTTAAAAAAAATCTATTTTATCAAATAAAATTTATAATATTATATGAAATTAAGTATATTTTTCACAATCATAATGTAATAATAACTAATTTGGATGAAGAAATATTTTAATATCATAAAATGATGTTATACTCATTCCTTATATAATAATCAACAATAAATTAATGTTAATTATATATATATATATATAATATTTTATATTTTAAAATTCATCAAAATAATTAATATATAGTTATTAAAAAATGAAATTGATATAAATTTATTACCGATATAAAATATTTTTCCTAGAAATATCTCCTTTAATTTTATAAGATATTTTTTAATTATTTTCATATTGATAAGAATAAATAAATAAATTTTAAATAAATAATAGAACCCTACCAATATTTAATACTGTGTGTACTCTTGTACATACACTTGAACCAACAACTAGGTTATAATAGTCATATAATAATAATAATATATTAAGTGTATACCAATGTTTTGATTATGCTCAATAGTGTATGTGGTACACATAATTAGTAATTTAATTCTTTTTAACTAATAAATTATTGTTTTACAAAAAAAAATTTATCCCAAGAAAATGATGTTATTTTGGGTGACAACTCATTCCTTTATCTAATAGTATACATGGTTAGAAACTAGAAAAAATTTATAAACATGTAAAATGTTAGGCATTACCTTTTAATAAAACAAAACATCAATATAATATATTTCATTTTCATATATCATTTCCTTATCCAATAAGGTGAAATCAAATAATAAAAATAAATAATCAACAAAATGTATTTATGTCATAATACCAGTATATAATAAACATGTAGATGTATAATATTGTTCTTAAGTACCACAAAATATTAGTAAAAGTCAATAGTATAGATATACCATCCTAAAAACATGTATATGTGATTGAATGATAATGGTATGTGAATGAAAAGTGGTCTTGATGGATACAAAATTCTCTATTTTTAATGTAAATTATTTTAAATTAAAAATCTTTTTTTATATTCTTTAATTTATTATAAATTATATGTTAAAATAAGAGTTAATGTGTTCATGTACTACTAGAATGAGTTTGGAAGACTCTTCGGGGAAGCATATTCAGTCTGATTACTCACTCTCATATATACTTGATTGTGTGTGTATAGATTTTATTCTTCTTAACATTGGTAATTTAAATGTCTCATATTTCTGTAGTAGAGAATCTTGATGATAATTTATTGATATATTTTTTAAGTTATCCATTCTATTAAGGATTTGATAAAATGATGCCACATTGGTTTTGGTGTGTTGAGATTTATTTTTATTTTCATGAATGTTCGTATAATAAATAGTCTATTTTCATAATATTATATAGTTTTTGAATTTAATTTAGGTTTTATTGTTTATAAAAGATAATCATATAGTTGTTTTTCTTATTTGTCTGTTTTCTTGGTAGTTTATATTGTTTAATATTTCAAATCACTACATGGGTTGATAACCCCTTGGATTTTTAAATTGTCCATTACTGTCATCGGGATGTCAAAAATTGTTTGTAGAACCTATGACCTCACCCTAGACAGTGTGTTGTGAAAGGATTTTAGAGAAGATGTTATCATAAATAAGTCTCTATTTTAATAAATTAAATAAAAAATACATTCAAAAATATAATATATGATGTGTATAACATATAAAATTCATATAAATGTTTTAGTTCTAATTGATTTTATAGTTAAATAATTTTATTTATTTTATGTTCTTCAAGTATGAATATGTATAATTTTATTATGTTATTTATGGATCTATATAAACAGAGGTATGCACTCCCCCGTTTTTTGATAAGTTTTTCAATGACAGGAAAATGATTATAAAATGATATAAATTGATCACATAACACATATCATACCCATATTGAATTCTATATACATATTTTTTTCATAAAATAATTTTTAAAATATACCATCAACATGAATTTCAATTTTTTTAAATTTTACAATAATGAATCCTATTTGTGTGAGAGAGAACATATTCACAAAAACCAATGGATATGATGGTTGAAAACAAATAAAATTATATTACTAGTTTTTCAACATTAAAAAAGATAAGAATTAATTAAATAAAATACAATTTTGTATGTTATCATAATAAAAAAATATTTTGATGTATTTCTTTATGTATAAGGTGATTTGGATATTAGTACCAAACATTACTTAAATGAGATTAATAATTTAGTCCCCAAACTAGCTTGTGTTTGGAAATATTTTTAAACAAGACCATTAGATATCACATATGCAAAACTCAAATTTATGTATGAAATTAAATATATTTATAAATATATACTCTAAATGATTGAAATGGTTGAACTGAATTCGAGGAACTCAGTTTCTTGTAATGACTTCACATTTTATATTTATTGAAATAGGGTAAAATTTTTGGAACAAAATAACTGGTCTGATAATCTATCTTACTGGGAGATGATTAAATAACTCCAGAATATTTCCTAAATGTTCTCATCTATCCAATATATTTTTATTAAAATTATCTCTTCTGAAAGTAAAATTCGATTGTAACTTTATTACACCTTAAACGTTGTAATTATTTTATTTAAAATTAGTCTAATCATTAGAATTGAAATTATAGATTTTATATTGTACATAGATTCATTCTTTAAAATACTATTATTATCCATAAAAATATCTTACTTATATTGATTATATAATTTCATTATCATTTTATAATATTCTAGGTCAGTTATGTGATTACCCATATTTAAAAAATATTTATTATCATCTCCATCATCCAAAGAATAAAGATAATTAACTTTTGAGTTATATTCAAAAGGTATTTATGAGTTGAGATAGACATGATTAAATTCTCACACAAAGGATATGATGATAGATACAAATAAACAATCAACTATCACCACTTTCTGATCAATTGATTGATGTTTTCTACTTATTAACTATCCAGGATTGTATTTACATAAAATCATTCTCTTTTTTATATTTATAAGAACCTATATAATTATTCTCTTCCTTCATAAACCTCAAAATCTCTGTTCTAATATGTATAGAATTGTTAATTTTATAAAATATATTAAAATTTCGGAATAAGAAATAATTCTTCTTAATCATACTCTTCATATAACTTTCTAATTGATTGAATTAATATTTAATAAATTCAATATATTTAGAATCTGAATAATTCTTTTTCAAATTATATGTATTTTTATAATCACATATGGATATTATGATAGAGATAAACTTTATTATTCTTTTCATATTACTCATAAACATTTTAAATATAATTCTCATATTTCAATATTGTTTAAATAAAATCATCATGACTTATCATTTTCATATTATTCGTTTAATTTTTAATAATATTTTTTTAATTACTATATATCAATAAAAAAATATTATTTTTCCTATTAAATTATCATTTATTATCTCCTTATCACTAAAAAATTATAAACCATTATGAACTATCAGGAATTTTAAATTGATTTGAGAAGAAATTTCTCCATATTGAGAATAAAAATTCTAGGAATCTAAAAACTATATATCGCTTTAAGTTTAAAATACATTTGATGTTTTAAATTTTAAAATCTTAGGATTTGCCTATACTCTATTAGCTATTTCAACATAACATATATGACAGTGTACATTCAAATTCATTGTACATAAACTTAAACAAAATACATATAGTTGCCATAATATTTTACCCACTGTTATCTTGTACGATTTCGAATTTTGTTAGATACAAAATTATATGTACTAGTGATCATCATGTAACTATCAAGATGAGTATTAAATAAATATTTATTATGTTTCTCTAATACTCAACATTAGCTACTTCAAATATGGGTGGATGAGTAGTATAAAAGTGTAACAATTTTATTATTTGTAATCCTAGTCTATAAAAATAATCATTTACCTTTCATATATCAGTTTTATGAAAAATTTACTATATTTGATAAATAATTTTTTCTATTTTATAAAAATTAATAATTATAAAAAATACACTCTGATTCGAAATATTGTATATCATATAAATCATTAGATAAAATATGTTTATTATACCAAATATTATCCTAGTACAATAGTGTCAAGATGGGGTAGGGGGAGTAGATGAATTTAAATAGGTGAAAGATACTTATCCCTTATAATTTTTTTTAATTATCATGTTATAGGTTCAAGAGTATTAAATTTAATTTTAATACTAAAAGAATTGTAATATAAAATATATAAAAATAAAAAATTCAGGGATGAATTAAAATCAGTGGAATAAGAATGTATCAAAAAATAATGAATAAAGCGATGTGAGAATGATCCAAATATTAATATAAAAACTTATATGAAATGAATTATAAAGGATTTAATATCAATTATCCATCAAACACATTTCAATATCCAATGTTCTTTGATGCATAACACCAAAATTCAAGAAATTGAAATGTTTTTGAATGGAATCCTTTTTGGAAATTTATATGAATAGAAAAATTACCATAACGTATATTTAATGAGTATTTAGCATGATTCATATCCTTGGATTTATTTGAATAAAATTTTGAGAAAATATATTACCACATATATCCTTTTTGATCAAATGATCAAATTTATCTATGTCCTTTTCCCTTTGACATTTTTGAAAATGGAAAATGCTATGGATTAGTTTCTATTATCGAAACACATTGACAATAATTCAATTGGAAACAAAATATTACAATAGTATAATTAGTTTTTTATAAGAAAACATAAACATATACAGAACTTGTACTACACTAAAATAAATAAACTAATTAGACACTGATGTAGTGTATAAGTAGTTAATAAAGGTGTTAAATTCTATTATTTAGAAAACACAATATTCTATTTTAAAAAAATATGGTATCTAAATATCAATTATTTTTTATTTATCTCAATTTCATGCTATCAAGGAAACCGGTTCTAATTATGTATGAAATATTCTATTTTAAAATTGTTTTTAGGTGATTTTCCCCCGGCATTTATTGGAATGGTGGTCTAGAGGGGGGAGGATGAAATATTTCAAAAAATTAAAAAATATAATATAAAATTATTCAATATTTTAGTGATGAGGGGTTAAAATTGGATAACTGATGAAAAATATAAAAAGAAAATATGATGATATAAGAATATATATATTTTTTATAGAAAAATAAAAACTATGTATACTTTATTTTCATAGTTGTTATGATTAACATGATTCTACATAAACAATCGAAAAAATTATGAACATGATGTGAGATAAGGGTATAATGACCCATTCACACCATATAAAAATATTACACATTAAAATATGAATATTCATTATATAAAATTAAGATCAATGATAAAAATAAAAAGGTATAATGTCATTTGAAACATGGATAAATACAAAAATGGTACAATAATTTTATACATCACATCCCACATAATAATTCTGAACATGAACTGCAATTAGACATTTAATAAATATATTATTTCATCATGTATTAAGGAAATCAAAACCAAATAATGGGTGAGAATATACTATTAATAATTATAAACTATGGATATATTAATAAACATCTATAAATAAAATGAGAATAATCATGTGATAATTAGAAATTCACATTTTAAAACCAAACCTAGTAAATCATAGATCATAAACATTATTCAGGGCATAATGCTTGGTAGATCATAGAACATGAATGATGATGTAATCAAATAACATGATCTATAAGAGTGTGAAATTTTCATGAGTGGAATAAAGTGTTGAATAAAAAAAAATAACATTCAATGTAAAGGATACCAACTAAGATATTAATTAAAATTTATAATTTGGATGACCACATGTGTACCTAAATTAGGCATGGTATAAACTTAGGTGTATCATCTCTTAGAATTGTGATAACATCTAGTGTATCTTGTGAGATAATAATACATTATTCATTACCTAATGAAATAGAGGGATATATAATTCTAGTACCACCCATCATATATTCATAATTCATTAATATATTTACTATAAGATTATGAAAACTTTCATTATAACTTAACCTATTGAATATAGAATGGGTTTCATGAATATTTTCATTTCATGACCATAAACAATCGAAAAAATAATGTTCGAATCATAGAATCATATCCCTAGTGAAGTATAATTATTATAAAATGTTCTTATAATAGATTAAAATTCATTTTCAAGATCATTTGAATATCTTTTTTGCGAAATACTATTATTTTTTAGAAATCACATATTCGAAATCAAAAAAAATTAAACATTATTTAAGAAAAACATTTCTTAAAAATGAAAAAAACACATTTATGGTATAAATCAAATCAATGAGTTGTAATGATGGTGAGAAAACCCATTCATATAGTAAACATTAAAACAAATATTTCATTCAAATTTAATATAGAAATAAAAAGGTCCTCATTTGGAAAATTGTTGTAATATTACCTTTAAAAAATTCCTATAATGTCCCACATGGTTAAAAATTAATTTAATCCATCATTAGAAATATTAAAAAAATTATCGAAAAAAAATTAAATAAAATATGGACATGTAAGAAAATATATATGACCAAACATGAAAATAAATTTTGTTATTCGTAAAAAAATTTGATTGTAAACATAATTACATTAAGTGAATAAAATTAATGGAAAATTTATATTCTCTAGAATAATCTAGATAAGAATGAAATTCTTGATATTTTGGACAGAGAGATCATATAATTTTGTAGTTAAAAATTTTAGGCATAAGGAATCCAAATAAAAATAAAATTTTATTACAAAATCATTACATAATTATTGACATTTTTCTATTACTAATTAATGTATTATTTTTTCGAAGTTTCAAAAATTTTATTCATGAATCGATCACTAAAAATTTGAGAACCATTTAATTTTATAATTATTATATCGTATCCATAAATTTATGTAGAATAGAAATATCATATATGTTACTTATATACATATTTATAGTCATCTATCAAATATAGAGACAAAAAAATAAATTACACCACTCATTGAGAGAGTAGTCATACATACACACAAACATTATTAACATTTTCTATAAAAATAATGAATTAATGATAAATAATATTCTGTAATTTTAATGCCATAATTATATCATAAAAAAATTCTCGAATCATTAAATCCATATAAATATTGAATTATTAATGAGTATGATAGAAGATTAATTTTTTCTCTGTATTGTGGCGATAATCCACAAACGTCCACAATCAAAACATTCATTACCTACATGATAGAATGAATGTGAGAAGATCACTGAAATTTTAACAAAATGTTTCCAAATCCATGATTTTATTTGATTCATCATGTTATGATAGTTACAATAAGGTTATACTAAGAGTAAAACATTTAATATACTCACTTAACATTTCTACATCATCATAGAGAAACCTCCTCTGGTTTACTACATAAAACCTGAAAGGATGATATTATGATAAACAAATATCAATTGAAATTTTATAGGAATTTTATAAATGAAAATTTGGTGGAATTTTTTTGATAATAGGTACTTTATTTGTGGAGAAGAGAGGAGAGACAACAACCATTTACAAGGGAGGGAGAGGACACACTTTGAAATTTTCAAATTAATTAAATATAATAATTCCATGATGATAAAAAATTCTTCTAAATGCCTAATATTCAATGAGGTGTTAATATACTATTAAACTCTTTCCATAAAGTAGATATTATAAAATAACATATAGAAATTTAACCCTTATTTATTAGTTTAACAAACACTAAACACATTTTAACCATTACCAAAGTAACACCATTTTTACTGTTTTTAATATTCATTTTCACCAAAACAGAATGTGTAATCATAATAAAATTAGTATATTATGATTTCAAATACATAATACATTTTAAATATTTGTATTTATATATTATTCATAATTATATTTTAAAAGAAAACAATAAAATGGGTCGAAAAAATATTTTCTAGAAAAATACATTTTTATGTATAAAATTTTTTTATAACAAAAGAGTGCATAGTGAATATTCCAATATAAATGATTGGATTATGACTAATAAAAATTCAATAATAAAAATTTATAATCAATTCAGGAAATAGAACATTAATAATATTTTAATTATAATCAATGTTTTCAATAATATTTATATTTTTCACTTTTCCCCAAAAATTACCTTTTTAGAAAATCCCAAAAATTATCCTTTTGATAATATTTTCATATTGATTTAAAAGGTTATAACCTTTCTATAATATTAAATTTCTATACTTTTTATAAATTAATTATAATAACCATTCACAATACGCGATAAAATTAATTTTTTATGGAAAAATATTTTTGAATCATATAAGAACATTATTAAAAATTGAGTCCATATTTACTTTGAATCAGGCAATACATTTTAATTAAATTACCACTTAATATATATTTTACATTATGTGAATTATATTATTCATAACTATTAATCTAATGATTTGGTTATAATGGTTTAATATATTACTAATGGTTTAGAAAAAATGTTGCATAAAAGAAAACCAATCAAATACATCATGTTTATTACAAAGTAAATACATATAAATTCAAGGGGAATTAAATTAAATATATGATAACAATAATTGAACCCTCAAAAGTACCTCACTCTAACACATGTAAATGATAATTTTTCTATTTCATCACATCCTTGGGTAACTTTTTCACTTACTCATATTTTTGTTTCAATCAAATACCATTAACCATGTGAGTAGTTTCATTTTATAGAACTTTATATCTCTGATCCATGATTTATGTTTTTAATAGTTGATTGGAATAATAATGCTCATGTGTTATAATATTTTTTTTCAATTCATGTGAAGGACAATGTATTTTCTTTATCATGAGAGATACATGGATCAGATATTGAATTTGATAGAGGTTAGGTGGAAGTGAAAAGTGATAGTCTACTGTCCCTATTTGTTCAAAAATATCTAAGGGAAAAATAAATATATTGATAAAGATTACATTCTTCCAAAACCTGATAAGTTAATTCCATATATATACATTTCTAGGAATATCATTTCACCGACATCAAATTCATGGTTTTAGTGATGATTTTTACAATAAATCTTCTTTTAAATCTGTGATTCCTTGATACGATGTGGAATAACCCAGAATTTTTCTTTTATTTCCTCAGATACCTTTTTTCAAAATACTATTCTTTATCTAACTTCATCATAACACATCATATGTCTATACATATTTTAAAATAGTGATTCATAAAGAGACATATGAATTCTCTATTAAATTTTTTTATCATGATGAAAATCTATCCTATAGAGAGTTATTGGTTCTCTTAGGATGATCAAATATCATTGGATGAAAAGTAATTCTAAACCAAAACATTGTATTTAATAAATCTAAAATACTTCACCAGATCATTGAGGTAAACATTAGATATCTTTTGAGAATTTAATTGCCTATTATGTGGTTTTAAATCTAGTATATATCATTTAATAAAACTACTTTAAAAATTCATTTTACCAACAATAAATATTTCATATATATAACCTTTTCAAAAATAGGTATTTAAAAAATAAATATAAAAAAACTTCATTAAAAAAACATATATTTCTCCATCCAAATCATTTTTTAATTAATAGTTTCTTTCTGTATTTTATTTATACTAGGATGATCCTAAAAAAACTCATAGTTCCACTAGTAATATTAAAGCTGGAACAAATTTCCTAGAGGATATGAGATCACTCCCCATTCCTCATTATACTACATGATACCCAAGTGCCGGTTCAAATTTTTCGAAATTTGTTTTATGGTTCCCCCTTTTTTAATAATAATCCAATAAAACCATTTGGATGTCTTACATAAATTATTTAAAGAAACGAAAATATTTATTATTACTTCTTCCATCGACAAACCACTTTTTGAGAATTTTTTTTAGATATCAATATTTTAGAAAAATATTTCATGGATAAATACTATAAAAAGTATTTAAGAGAAAATATAAAATTAATTAACAAATTAATAATTTATTTTATTTGTATTTCTGAAAAAGAACATTATTCAAAGTTTTTATATTCAAATTATATGAGCATATGCCTGAACTTTATTTATATTAAACAATTCCTTACATGATATATGACAATATCATATATGGAAATTTTATATAATATGAAAGAGCTTCACATAAAATGATGTTACAATATATTCTGATTTAAAAAATAAAAAAATGGACTAAAATTAAATAATAATAAATTTTTATTGTTTTATATTATAAAGAACTGATTTTAAATAATCACAAATCCTTGGTTTATTAATTTAGAAATAAACTATAACATGTCTATACATATAATTATATTTAAATATATTTTTACTAAACATAATTTTTTAATCAAATCCAATACAATTAATAAATTATAAAGGTCATATTTTTAATAAAATAGCCCCTTACTATTTCATGTGATGATGAATTATTTCAACTTATTGTTCTTCCTTTTCAATTGATATCTCTCTAACTCTTGTGACCTCTCATTATAATAGAACAAGAAAACTACCATAGAGAAAACCCAATTTTAAGATAAATTTCCTCAAATTCATCCTCTCATCCTCTCATAACATTGTTATATATATAAATATATACATAAAATGAGAGGGTGTAGATATAAATTGTTTCCCCTGATGTTGTTGGATCTTCAATAGCTCACAGCTACAAGTTGAACATTGATGGATATAGAAAACTAAAATATTTAGATATCAATTAATTTTTTGAATAGTCATCAAGGGTATATATTTTAATACATCATCGATGTGAGCTGTGAAAACCCACAGAGGAATTAAAATTGGATGTAACCGGATAACAAAATTATTGGTGTTCAAATACACCACATTGATAAGATTCAAAAATATAGAAAAAAAATAAAAATTTATTATTTACTACAGTTGAGTCATTCTATCAAAATGATGAATCAATTAAAATAATGTGATGCACAACAAAATCATTCTCAAAATAGTTCCTATTTAATTCCAACATTAAATAGTCATTTGGGTTGAAGAAAGCTCAATAATAGATTTGTAAAAAAACAAGAGGTTGTTGGTGATTTATGATCTAAACCCTTAAGAGATTATGATCTGGTGTAGTTGAACTCTTAAACGACTCAAACTACCCTCTTCAGCCTCCATCTCACTCAGATCTCACAAAATAAATCTCTTAGCCAACCTCATATTTAGATCTAATGGTTGAACCATCCAACATAACTTGAAATGACTTCTTCATCTTTATATACTATAAATATGAACTCAATCTCAGCCAATACTTTGATCTCCACCGTCAAATATTTTTGAATGATCCCCTTGGCCAGTCTTATGCCATACCTCATTGCTCGATTCCTCGAACTCTGAAACCCACAAAACAACTGAAATCCCAATTACAATATCCCCAAAACTAGTATCTTATGTTTTTCTAATTTTGTTTTCATTTTTTATGATATTCATATTATTATTGTTATCTATATAGAAAACAAAATCAAAATTGAAAATAACTTATCATTTTAAAAACTAATGATGGTAGTTGTAATATTTATAATTTTATAAAAAGATTAGAATTATCATATTTAAGTTTAATATTTTTTTAGTGAATATATTTCAAATAAATTAAAAATATAATTATAATTATCTTATTATTTCATAATTTTATATGTAAATTAATAATTTCATTAGTAAAAATATTCATAATTTTAAACTAATTAATAATATATATATAATAAAGTATATATATTAATTCATTAAAAATATTATTTATTGAAATAGAATGTAATAAAATAATTTTTAATTCTAAACATATTTTGATTATTTAAAAATATTTGAAATCTTTTTTATTAAGTCATTTGTGAGTTAGTTTTATTTTTTGAATAAAATATTTAATAATTAATAACAATTTAATTTTTTTGGATATCACAATCTCCCACCTTAAATGAATTTTTTCCTCACAATTCGTTTGTTGGATATTAGAAAATTCTAAATTGTCAATCTTCAAAATCATAATTACTTGTCTTTTAAGAGGATATAAAAACAAAATTACTTCATGATGATTTTATATTTATTAAAAGACAACATCTAATCTACAATGTTGTCGAGACACTACTGGAAATATGACGTTTCCCAACGCTTATATACCAACGGTTCATAAAAACCATTGGTATAGGTTCCCTTTCCCAACGGTTTGGCCAAACTGTTGGGAAATCCCACTTCCAGGCCACCTTTCCCAACGGTTTGGCCAAACCGTTGGGAAAGGTCCCCAGCCAAAACCGTTGGGAAAGACCACATTGTGGGGACCTTTCCCAACGGTTTGGCCAAAACGTTGGGAAAGGTCCCCTTTGTGGACATCTTTCCCAACGGTTTGGCCAAAACCGTTGGGAAAGGTCCCCCAAAAACCAACCTTCACACAGAATCAAAATCTAGGCTCAAAATCTATTCCAACGGTTGTGGTTATATACACAAAAGTCATGTTAGGTTAGTGGTTAAGTCGTTCAATAATAAACTAGGGGTGCTGGGATCAAATCCCAGCGAATGTTTTTTTTTGAAATACATATACCAACAGTTCCACAACCGTTGGTAAAGATTTTCATATTAATTATACCAACGGTTTCCAAAACCGTTGGTATATGTTAGTTTTCCAGTAGTGAGAACATTCCTCTAATATCATTTATAACACCCTGATCCCACGCTTTCGGGTTCAATAAATGAAAATGTTGTGTAATATTATTATAAAGGATCTAAAAAATTACACAGTAGTAAAATATAATCCATGAAATTTTACTGTTTTAGGTTATAAAGGATTAGAAAAAACATTAATTTAATCAAATATGAAAAAATAAAACAAATTCATACGACACTTCCATACATGTGTACTCAAAAAATGTCGATGGCCGAATTAGATCTTCCATGATCCCTACGAGAAACATTTAAAATATTATGTGAGAATTTAATTTCCCTGTAATGGGTTTTAATCTCTATGTAAAACTATTAATAAAACTCTTTAAAAAATACATTTTATCAAATATAAGTACATGATAAATATCAAATTTTAAAAAATAATATTTTTTTTGAAAATACATTTCAAATACATTTAACTTTAATAACATAGATTTCTCCATCAAAACAGTTTTAAAATTATTTGTTCATTATGGGTTTTTTAATACATGGAAGATCCTAACTAATTATATATGGACATAAGCAATATAACTACTAGAATAGTGTTCGGTGACTTTGTGGTTTCAATCCGCATTTCTCATTATCCCTCCTGATACCCATGTGACAGTGTCAACTTTATGAATTTTTTAATGTTCATCCTCTCTCAATCATAATCCATTAAAAAATTAGAAATTATAATATAATTTTTTTAAAAAAACTAAATAATTTTTATAAATTATACCTTTGATAAATTTATCTTTTCAATTTTTTTTATAGAAATCCATATTTTATAAAATAATATCATGTATACAATGAAAACTAATTGATATAATCTCTTAAATTTTCCACAATTAAAAAATGTAGTTTATTTATTTTTCTAAACAATCATTTTTTTATAAATTGGTTTGTTCAAAACATATGATAATGAGCAAAGAAATTATTAAAATAAAATAATTTCCAGCATGACATGTGAAATTTTCGGATATGAAAATTTCTTCTAACATGTATGCCTTGCACATAGAATTTTACATTACTAAATTAAACATTCTAAATAAATCTTCTCCAAATTGATCAGGAATAATTTTTTATTGATTAAAATTTTAAAATAAATCAATAAACAACTATTAAAAATTGATAACGCATTTTTAATTAATTTAGAAATAAATATTACATGTATATATTCACTTATATATAATGATTAAAACAAAAAAATATTTTTTTAATATAAATAATTTTAGATATATATATATTACATATAATATTTGTATTTAATATATATAATTACAATTTCAGGTGAAGATGACCACTTTTGTCTTTTGTTCTTACTTTTCCAAAGATCTCTCTTTATCTCCTACTACCTCTTATTCTCTTAGAACATGAAAATACTGTAGATGAAAAAAAGGAATGTGACCATCATCCTCAATAGAATCTTATCATCCTCTCGGGGTATATATATATTCTTTAAATGACAGGGGGTGGAGTTAAATTGTTGCTGCAAAAGAAGTCGGATCATAAACTGTTTACTACTAAAAATTGAATGTCGAAGGTGGAAGAAAACTAAAACAGTCAGATATCAAGGGATTCTTCAAACAATCATTGGATAAATTTATTTCTATACATTATTTATGTTATGTTTGAAAAACAAAAATGGAAAAATATTAGTTGTCCCAAGATAATAAAATGTTCAGTGTTTAAATACACCACCTTGAATAAGAATAAAAAATACATTTCATATATACTAATTTAATATCTGCTATGGTCGAATCATAGAATGAAAAAGAAAAATAAATTAAAATTATTTGACATCTAAAAATATGGTTTTCAAAATGGTTCCAATTCAATTAAAACATTAAATATTATTTCATGAAGAATAAAACTCAACAACAGATTTATAAACCAAAACCTGTGGAGGAATGTGATTTACAATTGAAACACATACCAATGAATATCTAGTGTAGTAAAACCCTCACATGACTCATTCTACCATATTTGTCCTCCATCTAAATAATATATCAGAAATAAAACCTTTATCCTTGTTTAGATCAAAATTTGGTGGTCGAACAATCCAATAACACTCTACTAGTCTTTTTAGGTTATGACTCATATGATGATGAAATATGTCACGCCCCCTCCCCACAAAGTGTACCCCACCTGGGCCAGCTATTTGAGAAGGGAGATAATGACCCCCGAGTCCCGCCTAGAGTAAGCACCGGGTTGGAGACTACCACTGAGGGTATAATAACACACAAAATGGGAGACATTAACCTCTAAGAGAACACATGTGGAAGATTGAGATACGATAGACACCAATAAACTGCATCTCAGACTGAAATATAAATGAAAAACCAAGTACACATATGATATTTCATGAAACATTACTACAACTAGAAGAGAGAAACTACAAGTACCCAAAAGAAAGTAAAACATCAGCAACCACAAGCCTGAACAACTCCTCCAACCAAAAGCTAGTAGTAACCAGTCTGATCTCCAACCTGCTTTAATTGACCTGAAAAATACTTTATATATACATAGGGTGAGTATTACATTATAGTAATTAGTATCCTCCCCAAAGCCTCTCATGAAAAAGTAATGAGAGAATGCTAAATCACAGTGAAACAACAAGTGAAACTAAATCGTTACCTAAGCACGTATACTAATTTCCTAACCTCACCATGGCTACTCTCACCAAGTAACGCATACAAGAAAATAGCATATAGTAAATAATATCAATTGTACCCCACTACTACATCCCCACTAGTTTTCCACTATTCCCCAACGTCGTACGTTCTAAGCATATGTCTGCAAAAAAGGATTGCCCGCAGACACCTGGGCGAAGAACCACAATATGCACCTCGTGAAACACAAAGGCTTTCCCAAAGACACCTAGTCAATGCACCACACCATCCTCACAACCAAAAGTAACCAGGTAGGTGTTGGGAGCCACCACAGCTCTCATAACATGTTTCATATGTCGGGTATTATACCTCAATCTATTACAGCCCATACACCAAGTAAGGATCCTCAAGAGATCACAGCCTATACATGTTACACCTATAGTAGTCCATAGGATACTATATCCGGAATATATGTATGTGTATATATAAGGACCCGGGCTTATTACATACATAATCTTGATATTATTTAAGAAAACACATCCTTTTACAATTAGGATTTTTTCAAGTTTAGATCTATACAGAATTAGGACAAAACATTCATTACATTACGCATTGTTAGAGAGTGGATACCATAAAAACAGTTTCCATTTTTCTCAAAATATTAAACATTATTACATAAAACAAGACTCTGTGACAATTCTTCAACATTTAACATTTCTTTCTTCCTTGTATTACACATCCATTAACCTCTGAAAATCATTTAAAAACATGGGATAATCATAAAGCTCAGTAAGGGATGAAAAATGAAGGAAATAGCACAGTAGTACATTAATACTCGTAAAGTATGAAAACATTTTCAGAAGACGTGCTTTTCACTCATATATATACATACTTTGTACAACATGAGATTTTAAAAATATCCACACAAACATGAGAAGATAAATATAATCAAAAAGGTATCCAGGGTAATTACTTAAATAATCTTGTAACCATTCTTAGCTAACTTATAATTTGAAACCCTCACAGCTACCTTACTTTGTGTAACCATCACGGTTACACTTGGAGTAACCATACGGCCGGCCTCCAACTTAATCATACCCAATGCTTTGTAGGTTGATATAAGTCCCACCCTTCTTCAAATATAATTCCCAAGAACAAAAACATAATCATACAACATGAATAAATCCATAAAAACATTACTTTGGAATTTTGTAAAAGTGAATTTAAAAAGAGGATTTTTCATGAAATGCCCCTAATATATATCATACAATTGGAGAGAGAATTAATAGAGTGGATGGATTACGTATATATACTGTATATAAAAATTATAAAACATAATATAAACAGAACCCATCACAAAAACAATTTAAATAGCACATAAATAATGAAGTATAAAGTTAACACAATGAATCGAAATCAGGTTAAGAATTCCCTTACCTTGGGTTTTTCTAACTTCCAACTTGTTTAAAACTCTGGTATGATGCTTAAAAGTGTGTTATTAATATTTTAAATAAATCTTTTCATGTTTAAAACATATTATATGATCATTTCATAACAACATTCCACCATTAATTGTTAGTATTTTTCTCTTTGAACTGTTTTTGGCTGAGTTCTTAACATGATTTCCATGATTGGTTCATGATGGACATTATTGTTTATTGGAAGTGAAACACCAGAATTGGAATGGAGTATTATTTAAATATATCCAGTAACTTAAATTATTCAATTCATAAATTTGGATTTTTACATGAGGATGATTCATAAGTTAGAAAATTAATGACGTCTGTTTGATCATTTTAGTGGTTATTTGATAATAACAACCTCGTTTTGTCTTATAAATTAGAAACATGAGTAAAAAATAAATCCCGAACCATGGGTGAGTAATAAAACATATATTATGACCCGGTTCAAAATGGTTTCATTACCAGACTTGAAAGAATTAATGGATTTTGAAATCACATCGTCAACGATGTTGGTAATTCGACACAAATGGGCAATGTTTTTATTATTTAAATAATTGGGATCGGAGAAGGATAATGATGAGTAATTTTTCCATAAACATGATAAAATATAGAATATACATTATTTTTAGAGATTTAATTCCTCTTGGGTAAGGAAATATGAAGTAAGAATAATGAAAGAACGCAAAATAAAAGAATAATTGTGAAATCGCTTACAAAAATTCAGTAGCATAACGGCTACGCAACATGGTTTTATAAAATATTAAAAAGGGATGGGACAAGGGTCACCCATCTAGAAATGAAGCATAATATAGATTATATCAATAATAAAAATAAAATAAGAACATTGTATGGAAACATGAAAGATATACCACTTAAAAAAGAACTTGAATGGAATTAAGAAACAAATTGAGAATTTTTTTACATTGTAGAGTAACCCTTAGAACATGAAGGATGGAACCTTGGGGGCTTGAAGAAAACGTGGGAGGACTACAATGAAGGTAAGGTGGCCATAGCTTCATTGTGGGAGAATTGGGAATGAATTCAATGAAGGGAAGCGTTAGTATTTATAGAAAAAATGAGGGAATATTTTAATAATTTTCAAGGGACACCTCATGAGTGGTATTTACAAAACCATGGGCTTGACCATGGTATAAGCCACTTGGGACACCTCACATATTATATAACTATTCACAAGTCAACCAGATTTTTGACATCATTATTATATCATTAATGATGTCATTAATACACAGGAACTAAAAAAATTATTTTTTACTATTCACTGAAAAATCAACGGTTTTAGAAAAATTCCCAAAATTCTTCATAACCATTTATCGACATGTAGATTTCAAAATTGAAGTCCATTTTTTGAAAATAATATTATAAATTATAATAATTTATTATTTAAATAAAATAATACTTAATTCAAAAAATAACAATTCTAATTATGTAACTACTTCTATATCACAATGAAAAACTATCCTAGATGTTATTATCTTAAAGCATTTATAAAATAAAATAATAATAAAAATTACTATTTATTAGGGTCATATCACTATTCATATTACTATTCATAAGGGTGAGTTACTATTCACAAAAAAACAAGTTTCTTCCAATAAACTTTAAATAACATACTGAACACAAATATAGAAGGCAGTTTCATGAAATTTAGAACATAATAGTAAAAAAGTTATTTTTTAAAGGCTAAATTAAAATATCTATTTAAAATGAAGTTCCATGAATTTATATTTATTTTTAGAATAAAAATGGGCTGTTACATTATCCCCCACCTTCTTGAAATTGCGTCCTCACAATTTTATTTACTTATTAAACAACTGAGGGTATTTTTCCCTCATGGAATTTTCAGACTCCCATGTTGCTTCTTCAACCATGTTGTTCCTCCACACAACCTTTACCTGGTGGATTACCTTATTCTGCAATACCTGTTCTCTTAGACCAAGAATCTGAACCGGTTTCTCTTCATAAGAAATGATCTCTTCTAGCTGAACTACTTCTGGGCTCAAGACATGTGATGAATCTGGCACATACTTTGTCAACATCGAAACATGAAAAACATTGTGTACCTGAAACAAACTCAGAGGAAAATCTATGTTGTATGAAACTGTTCCAACTTTCTCCAAGATTTCAAAAGGACCGATGAACCGGGGGCTTGTCTTTCCTTTCTTACTAAAACTCATCACACTTTTCCACGGATAGACATTAAGGACAACATTCTCACCAACCTCAAAAGAGAATTTTTTCCTTCTGTTATCTGCATAACTTTTCATCCTAGTCTGAGCTTTCCTCATGTGTTGCTAGATCATACTCACATTCTCAGCCACATCATTAACTAATTCTGGTCCAATCAACTTTCTTTCACCGAATTCATCCCAAAACATTGGAGTTCGACCCCACTTTTTTATACAAGGCCTAAAAAGGTACCATTAGAATACTGGAATGAAAACTATTATTTTAAGAAAACTCAACTAATGAATGGTGTTGATCCCAAAATCCCTTATAGTCTATTGAAAAATCTCGAAGCATATCCTCCAAAGATTGAATCATTCGTTCTGACTACCCATCTGATTGAGGATGAAAAGCTCTATTGAAATTTAACTTTGTGCCCATCGACTTCTGAAGTCCGTTAAAAAAGTTATAAGTGAACCTGAGATCTCGGTCAGATACAGTGGAAAGAGGAACTCCATGTAACCTAACAATCTCCTTGAGGTACCATCGAGAAAGATGATCCTAAGAAATTGTATCTCGAAATGATAAAAAATTTGTAGACATTTTTAATCGATCAACAATAACCTAAATAGCTTTATTACCACGAGAATTATTTGTTAGTCCCACCACAATGTCCATTGATGCTTTCTCCCATTTCCACTCGAGCACTAGAAAAGGCTAAAGCATCCCCTTCTGTAACTACTGCTCTGCTTTAATATGTTGACATGTCAAAATTTTCATGGTAAATTCAGCAATATCTCTTTTTATTCCATCCCACCAATAATACTCCCAAAGGTCTCTGTACATCCTAGTACTTCCAGGATGAACAGAAAATGGAGAACTATGATCTTTACACAACAAATATTTCTTCAACTAAGTATCAGTAGGCACACACAACCTCTTTCCAAATCATAAAACACAATCCTTATCAATATTAAATTCTGGAAACTTACAGATTTTAACAATTTCATCCTTTTTCTATAGCTCACAATCTTCCTTTTTCACTGACATAATTTTTACTGACAACGAAGACTGCACTGAAACCTAAAACAAAACAGATGTATTCCCTGCACCAACAAATTCTAAGCCAAAATTCATCAAATCATTAATCAAGGGATAATGTTCCAAATGTATCATGGTTAATGATGCATGATGTTTCCGACTTAAGGAATTTTCCACTTTGTTTGCTTTCCCAGGATAGTAATTGATCGTACAGTCATAATCCTCTATCAGTTCTAGCCATATTCTCTGCCTCATGTTTAATTCCTTCTGAGTGAATATATTCTTTAGACTTTTATGGTCAGTATATATTTGTCATTTCGTCATGTATAGATGATGCCTCCATATTTTCAATGTAAAAGCCCCAACTGCCAATTCAAAATCATGTGTGGGATAATTTATCTCAGGGGGTTTAATTTACCTCGAAGCATAAGCAATTACTTGATCATTTTGCATAAAAACACAACCAAGTCCCTTTGAAGAAACATCACTGTAGATTAAAAACTCACCATTCTGGGAAGGTAAGGCCAAAACTGGATCATTCACCAATCTCTTCTTCAGTTCCAGAAAACAAACATCACATTCCTATGTCCAAACAAATTTAACCCCTTTCCGTGTTAATTTAGTTATCAGGATAGATAACCATGAAAAGTTCTTAACAAAACATTGGTAATAACTTGGTAAGCCCAGAAAACTAAGAATCTCTATAACATTTATTGTTCTTGGACATTCCTCAAATACTTTTGTTTTCGTAGGATCAACTGGTATTCCATCCTTATTTACAATGTTCCCAAGAAAAGAAATGTGTTGCAACCAAAAACCACACTTGCTGATTTTTCCATATAGTTTATTTTCTTTTAAAGTTTATAAAATAGACCATAGATGTTATTCGTGTTCCTCTTTATTTTAACAAAATAACAGAATGCCGTCAATAAATACAACCATAAACTTATCCAAGAACTCGTGAAATACTCTATTCATAAGATTCATGAATACAGCATGTGCATTAGTTAATCCAAACGGCATAACAATAACTTCAAAATGCCTATATCTAGTAAAAAAGGCTGTTTTTGGGATGTCATCTTCCTTCACCTTCACCTGATGGTATCCGGATCTCAAGTCAATCTTGGAAAAGTACTGACCTCCCTGGAGCTGATCAAACAAGCCATCAATATGAGGCAAATGATAATTTTTTTAACAGTGATGTCATTCAAAGCATTGTAATCAATGCAAAGTCTCATGGATCCATCTTTATTTTTAGCAAACTTAACAGGGGCTCCCCATGGTGGGGTGCTAGAACGAATGAAGCCTTTTTCATGAAAATCATGCAACTGATTTTTCAATTCAAGAAGTTCTATTGAAGCCATACGATATGGGGGTTTTGAAATTGGATTATCTTCAGGAACTAAGTAAAATGTGAATTTGAATTCTCGATTAGGTATGACACCAGGTAACTCATTAGGAAAAACATCAAGGTATTCATTTACCACTGGCATGTCATTAATTTGAATAGTTCCATTATTTTAAACAATATGGGCATGAATAATTTCATTTCCATATTTCAATAGTCTCTCAGCTTCCTGATATGTTATCATTTTTATGGGTTCATTCTTGCATATAAACTGATACTCTTTCTAAAAAAACATATTTAACTATACAGTCAATCATAGCTTGATAATCATAAAGCTAGTCCATCCCTAAAATAACATCAAAGCTGAATAAGGGTAAAAACGATGTTTGAATGTAAAGTCTTTCCACATACCATAATAGAAAGTTTTTTTATAATTCCCCTTTGATATAACATTTCCCCTGGTGTTTTAAAAACAAGTTCGTGTCTCATTTGTTTAGGTGATATTTCCAATTTACCAGAAAATTTCTCAGATATGAAGGAATGTGTAGACCCTGTATCAAACAAAACATTAGAAAAATCTGAGTGAACAAACAAAGTACCTGATACAACTTCATTGGATGGCCCAATATCTATTGACATAGTCGCAAAGGATCTCACTATATCTTTCTATTTGTTGTCTGACTTCTTTGCATCATTCAGATCTCTCTAGGCAGGCATCTGCATAATGACCCATCTCACCACATTTAAAACACTTTACAGTTTTCTTATCAAGATTATTCTTAGGATCATTTTCATTGCATCTCGGGCCATATGTCCAGACTTACCGCATTTAAAACACTTCCCAGTTTTGCTAAGAAATTCCCCAGGGTGTTTCTTTCCACACTTTTCACAAACTAGAAATTGTATTTTCTTACCATCAGATTTATTTGGTTTATTCTTACTCATTTCTTGCTAACTGGACCTCTTCTGCTCTTTTTTCCAAAATGAATGTGATCATCAGAAAACTCCATCTTTACCCTCTCAGCAGATCGTACAAGTTTCTCATAACATTTGAATTCACGAGAGGCCAACGCCCTTCGATACCTTTGATTTAATCCTAATTAAAAGTGGTTGATTTTGTTATCAAGATCCAGAATAAGATTTGGAGCATACCTCACCAGTCGGGTGAAGTTAGCTTTATACACAGCCACTGAATCTTCCTCCTTCTATTACAATTCAAGGAATTGCTTCCCCATTCATAGTTGCAACACCATAGGAAAAAAAATTCAAGGATTTTTTTTAAATTCACCCCTCCCTAAGGCATAAAAATCCTCTCTATTCATGATATTCCTTACCATTGACCACCATTGATCAGCTTCCCCATCAAAAGGATAAATGGAAAGACTTACTTTTTATTATCTGAAATCCCATACCATCGAATATCTTTTCAAGGGAATTGATCCATCCTTTAGCTACTACTAGGTAAGAAGATCCATTAAATACAGGAGGATGTTGTCTCGTAAAATGTTACACTACTATCATGTTCCATTGTGGTACCTTTATTGGTTCTCTTGCATGAATTCCACCACCATTTATTTCCTGCGTTAGCAGAGCCATTACTGTCACAAACTGCTCAGTTCCAATCCCTACCATTACGGGCTGTAGTTCCGGAAGGAGTTCATTCTGTTGGAGCCTCTCCTCTTCATCATCCCTGTTCTTTCTGCGGACAAAAATTATGGACAAACATGTATTAGATAAAGGAACATTGTAATCATTAAATGCTATAACATTTCAATTTAAACATAGAGTGAATATCATTTATGATATTCTATTAACATCACCCTAACCCCTAAAGTTATCTAAACCATCCTTTGATACCAACTATAAGGACCCAAGATTATTATATAAATAATCTTGAGTTTAGTTAATAAAACACTTCCTTTTACTTTGAGTATCTTTTCATGTTTAGAGGTTTATAGAATTTGGAAAAAAACATTCATAACATTACACATTGTTACAGAGTGGATAACATAAAAATAGTTTCTATTTTCCTCAAAATATAAAACATTAAAACTTAACAAAAGACTCCTTGAAAATTATTCTACATTTAACGTGTCTTTCTTCCTTGTATTACAATCCATTAACATTTGACAAATCATTTAAAAATTTTCTATAAGCAAAAAGCTCAGCAAGGGATGCAAAAGGAAGGAAAGAGCACATTAGTCCATGAATACTCGTAATGTATGAGAACATTTTCAGAAGACATGCTTGTCACTAATATATATAATTACTTTGTGCAACATGATATTCACACAAGATCCGCACAAACCTGAGAACATAAATATAATCATAATGGTATCTTGGGGAATTACTCAAATAATATTGTAACCATTCTTGGCTACCTTATAATTTGTAACCCTCACAGCTACCTTACTTTTTGTAACCATCGCAGTTACACTAGGAGTTACCATACAGACGACCTCCAACTTACTCATACCCAATGCATTGGAGCGATATATAGATCCCACCATTCATCATAAATAACTTCCAATAACCAAAACATAATCATACAACATGAATAAATCCATAAAAACATTACATTGGAATTTCGTAAAACTGAATTTAAAAAGAGGATTTTTCATGAAATGCCCCTTATAAATATCATACAACTGAAAAAGACTTAATAGAGTTGATGGAGTACATATATATACTATAAATACACATAATAAAACTTAATATATACAAAACCCATCACACAAAAAATTTAAATAGTGCATTAATAATGAAGTAGAAGGTTAACACAAATAATGGAAATCGGGTTAAGAATTCCCTTAACTCGGATTAGTCTTTCTTAAAAAAATGTTTAAACCTCTTGTATAATGGTTAAATGTGTGTTATTAATATTTTTCATAAACATTTTCATGTTTATAACATCTTAAATGGTCATTTCGTAACATCATTTCACCCTTAATTGTTAGTATTTTTCCCTTTGCAATGTTTTTGGGTGAGTTCTTAACAAGATTTCCTTGATTGGTCCATGATGGTCATTCCTATCGATTGGAAGTGAAACTCCAGAAATGGAATGGAGTAGTATTTAAATATATCCAGTAACATAAATTATTCAATTTATCATTTTGAATTCTTACATGAGGATGATTCATAAGATAGAAAATTAATGATGTTCGTTTAGATCATTTTAGTGGTTATTTGATAATAACAATGTTGTTTTGTCTTATAAATTAGAATCATGAGTACAAAAGACTTACAGAACCATGGGTGAGTTATAACAAATATATTATAATCCTGGTTCAAAATGGTTTCATGACCAGAAATTAAAGAATTAATGGATTTTGAAATCACATCGTCCATGATGTCGGTAATTCGACACAAACGGACAATGTTTTTATTCTTTAAATAAGTGGGAGAGGAGAAGAATAATGATGAGTAATTTTTTCATTAAAATTATAAAATATAAAATATAAATGGTTTCTAGAGATTTCCTGTCTCTAGGGTATGGAGATATGAAGAATTAATAAGGAAAGAACTCAAATTAACAAAATAATTGTGAAATCGCTTACAAAAATTTACCAGCCTAATGACTATGCACCATGGTTTTAGAAAATATTAAAAAGATAGGGGACACGGGTCACCCATCCATAAATGAATCATAATATAGAGTAGATCAATAATAAAAATAAAATAAGAACATGGTATGGAAACTTGAATGATATACCACATAAAAGAGAACTTGAATGGAAAAAAGAAAGAATGTGAGAATTTTCTTACCTTGTAGAGTAACCCTTAGAACATGAAAGTTGGGACCTTGGGGGATTGAGGAAACCTTGTGAGGAATAATATTAATGTAAGGAGGCCAGAGCTTCGTTTTGGGAGAATTGGGAATGAATTCAATGAAGGGAAGAGTTGGTATTTATTAAAAAAGTGAGGGATTATTTCAATAATTTTCACGGGACACCTCGTGAGTGGTATTTACAAAACCATGGGCTTTCCAATGTTATAAGCCACTTGGGACACCTCACATATTATTTAACTATTCACAAGTCGACTAGATTTATGACATCATTATTATATCATTAATGATGTCATTAATACACTGAAACTAAAAATTGTAATTTTTACTATTCACCGAAAAATCAACTAATTCAGAAAAATTCCCAAAATTCACCATTACCATTTATCGATGTGTAGATTTCAAAAAAAAGTCCATTTTTGGAAATTAATTTTCTAAATATTATTAAATTAATTTTTAAATAAAATCATACTTAATTCAAATATTAACAATTCTAATTATGTAACTACTTCTATATCATAATGAAAAAATAACCTAGATGCTATTATTTTAAAGCCTTAATAAAATAAAATAATAATAAAATTTACTATTCATTAGGGTCATATCACTATTGATATTACTATTCAAAAGGGTAAGCTACTATCAACCAAAAAATAAATTGGTTCCAATAGACTCCAAATAACATAATGAACACAAATGTAGATGACAGTTTCTTGAAATTCAGAACATATAAGTAAACAAGTTATGTTTGAAAGGCTAATTAAAAATATATATTTAAAACAAGGTTCCATGAATTTCTATTTTTTTTAGAAAAACATGGGGTGTTACAGAATAACCACAAGCCATTACAGCCCTCTACACACATATATGGGAAAAACTAACCAATATTCCAAACATCACAAGTAACTACCAAGAGAAGAGAGTGGGGCCAATGGGGGTAGTCATCCATCCATCCTCCCTTCTTAATGTTGGGGAAAACACCCCCCCCCCCCAAGGCTCAGAATCCCTGGGGTGTCAGTTTCCCTTACTGACACGGTGGAGTAGCGTATATAAAAACAAAAAGTACTGAATATACTATATCTCACAACCACACTATGGGCGTAACGTAGTCTTAGAAACCACTACAGAAAACGTCTCTCAAACTTTGGGCTTCTATTTCTAAGACTAGGTATCCAATAAGAATACAACCATTTAAAAAACATTATTATATTAATTCATTCCCTTTTTTCTTTTCAGTTCCACTTTACGTTAATTAATTCATTAAACATTAATTAACCATGAACATTTCCACATTAAGTTTCATTAGCATCATACCCATGTCAATTGTTACTTTAAAATTACCGAATCATTATTATGTTTAAGAAACTCCAATCCCATGGGTTAACACCATTTAATCAAACATTCATTACAGAAACATTTTCCCATATTCCCAGGCATTCTAGAAAGGCATTCGATGCAACTAACACAATGGGGCTCAACACTGTGATTATATTTTTAAAGATGCATAAATTTCAAGGGAAATTTTTTCTTAATTTTCTTTGGAATTTTACAAGTACGCAGTTTCTGACGGCACCTAATTCCGAGGTCTAGTGTGCTCAGAATCAGTTTCTGAAGTTTAGCTCGGGTACGTTCAACAAACAAACGATAATGTTTTCTTAACTTTTGAACCGGTGCTCGGAATCTAAATCTGAGGGCATAGATGAAAGCGCAGTGCCGGTAATTTCTTAGGAACACCTTTTTTGGTGTTGCGTTTTCTCGGGTGTGGTTATTAAAAAAAAGGGTTAAATAATGAATAAAATAAAATTTGGGAAAAAAAATTTATTTTATTTTCTAATTAGTTTAAACCTACGTATGGAAGTTGAGGTGGGACACACTAAATCCTAACCCCTCTTGCTAGGAAATTAGTGAGGTGGGCCCCACACGAGCCCCACCTTTCCAACATCCTCAAAACCTCCCATTAAGTTGGAAAACCCCCATTAATTGAGTAACAAACCCGCACCCCATCTTCTAGCAAGTCAACTCTCTTAATAATTAATTGTTTAAGTTATTCAATGTAATTAATTTGCGAGTTCTTTTGAATTTCGAATTTAATGATGGCTCGTTTGTGTTAATAAAATAAGACAAAGTCTTATTTCATTGGGGGTTATTTCGTTGTGCGAGAAGGTTTGGAGAGGAATTACTCAAGCCTTCGAATCTTCATCTTCTTCATTGGAGAACACGAAGAATGACGAAGAACGCTGGGCTCCGATGAAAGGCGATGAAGAACACTAGTTCCTCAGAGATCGAAGACGTGACGCCGACGATCCTCTTCTTCGTGACGCCGTGTACCGCGATGCCCACAATCCTCTTCTGTGACGCCTTCTTTTGTGAAGTCTTTTCCTGCGACGATACTCACTTGAAAACTTCTTTGAGGGAGGGGGTTTTTGATTTATTTTTCTTTATGTGGATTACATCCTCGACATGTGAATAATTGTTTAGAAATTGTTCGAAGTAGTTTGAACCACTAACGCGGTGGGTGCGGACCAACGAACAAGTCCGAACCCACCGTTTCTATGTTCCTAATGCGCGGAAAATTTGGTGACGATGGACCAGGACCGTTGAGTGATTGGAGGCCGTCGCAGTAATATACGGGTCCCAAGATGACCCCAGGCGCAGAAGGGAGCAAAAAGGGAACACTGAAACGACTCTAGGCCCCCCCAAACATCACCGGCGGCGCTGGTCGCCGGAGCGGCGGCGCCGGCGACCGGAGGCGAGGGCCGACACTGGCCAGCTGCCCAGAGGTGGCGGCGTCCCGGTGCGCCGCCGGGAGGAACCTCCGTGGATGAAGCCGCAGTAGTAGGCGGTCGGGATCCCGCGACCGTGTGGGATCCGGAGGAGGACGCGGAACCCGCCGCGTCCGCGGAGCGCAGTGAGGGGGCACCGCGTCCCCCCATGCTCAGCTGCTGGCCAAGCCAACGTGCCACCTGACCGGGTTGCGTGGACTGGACCAGGGTGCGCCCATCCGGGCCGGGCCGCGCCCCGCCAGGCCGGGCCCCGCCCTACTAGGTCGGACCGGGCCCAGACCCCCCATTTTCGGACCCCTTTTTGTCTTTTGGCCATAACATGGGCTACAGACCTCCGATCGATGCACCGTCAGTTCCGTAGAGATCCTTGGATCGAGACGGTCGTTTCTGTATCCTACACTCAAGTTTATCGGAGAAATTTGGGTATGGCCGGGTTGGTTCGAACACGAAACCAACCGGGCCCTCAGAGCGGAAACACTTATAACATGATCTTTGGACATTCGATTGATGAGATGTCGACTTTGATAGATTCCTATTAGTGAGACGGGCCTTTTGGATTACTCTGCTCAAGGTTTGGAGGCAGTTGGAGTATGGTCGGGTTGTTTTTGACTTAAAAACCAACCAGGCCCCTGGAACAAAAAAGCCATTAACTCTCAGACCGGGCGGCCTATTGACGTGTCGTCTGTCACATTGAGTTCCTATCAATGAGGCGGAACTTTGGGATACTTCAACTATGTACTAGGTGTCATTTGATGTATCGACCCCTTGTCTCGTGGAGCGGACCCTCCTGGAAACAACATGTTGTGTGCAGGAACCCTAGAGCTGGATGCGACGACGATGAAAACTGTACTGGAATCCTTTGTGGATTTGATGTTGAAGACTATCGTACTGGAATCCTCCATGGGTTCTATGTTGAAGACTATCGTACTGGAATCCTCAGTGGGTTCGACGTTGAAGACTATCGTACTGGAATCCATCGTGGGTTCGATGTTGAAGACTATCATACTGGAATCCTCTGTGGGATCGACGGTGAAGACTATCGTTCTGGAATCCTCCTTGGCTTTGACATGAAGACTTTCTAACTGGAATCCTCCGTGGGTTCGATGACAACGACTGCACTAAAATCCACTGTGGGTTCGGTAGTGACAAAAACCATACTGGAATCCTCTGTGGGTTCGACGGTGAAGACTATCGTACTATAATCCTCCGTGGTTTTGACATTAAAATTTCTTACTGGAATCCTTTGTGGGTTTGACGACGACGATGACATTGAAATCCTCCGTGGGTTCGGCAGTGATGAAAACCGTACTAGAATCCCTTGTGGGTTTGACAGTGAATACAATCATATAGGAATCCTCTGTGGGTTCGACGATGATGACTACAGTACTTGTATCCTATGTGGGTCCCAGCTTGATGAATCAATAACTACATCTGATCATCGCCTTTTTCTTTTCAATTGATGTGTACTTGTGTGAGCTAGGTCTTTAATTTCAATCTTTATCTTCGATATGATTGACTTGTTTTCCTATGTGGATTGGGTTGTGCTTTCCTGTGTGGATTGTGTTGAACTATCCTTTGAGGATGTGATCGAACTTGGGCTAGCATGTTGGAGCCAAACTGGAATTGATGATTTATGTATATGTATGGGCATATACCTAAGTAGTGTTAGATGTTACTTCGTGATTGTATCTTTCCTTTGTGGATTATCCTTTTGGATTCTGGGAGACCTTCGGGGGTCTCGGGGTCCCTACTGAGTAGCGCATACTCACCCCTATATGGGCTATGCCTGCACCATGTTGTGTTGGATGCAGACGACGGACAACGCTGATCACAGTTGAGGCTTGTGGAGAAATTCGGTACTTGGAGGTAGACCACTGGGCGTGACGTACACGGAGCGGACGATAGGACCCGAGGAGCTGAAGAGGCTATCTGTGCCCACCCTTTAGGTGGGACTTCCAGTGGACGGATCAACACTGCTGTTTTACTTTTCAGTTGCTGTACTTTCTTTCAGTTGTACTTTACATCAGTTGGGTTTGTATTCTGCCCATTTACATTCGAGCACTTAAAGTTGTACCCAGTTTAATTAGTGTTTACTTCAGCTTGCTTACTCTGGTGTTTGATTATTTATAAAGGAAATGCCTTCACTTTTATCGGGATTTACACCTTTGGTGCTAGTCTCCATCCCTTGTTATATGGGAGGCGGGCTTGGGGTAGTCATGGCACAGGCCCCGAGAACTGGTCATGAAAAATTGGTATCTTAGGACTTCAGTTATACAGCAGAACTCAAGACTCTGATCTTTCTTTTATAAGAAGAAATAGTGTTAAGGGTATTGAGTGTGTTTATCAGTCCAAGGAGTGCAGTGTTGGTGCGGCGGCCGATGTATCCATACACCAGGACCCTCACTTATGATTTCTGACTCAGTTCATGAAAATAATGATTGCATGTGTGTTTCAAAAGTTTTCATTGTGATTACTTTGTGTCATCTCACCAGGTATACTGTTTTGACCACGGCGCACCTGTTTCTTTTCAGTATGGCCCCACCACGGTAGCCAGCTAGGGTTCAGAGCTTTGTACGAGATGACAGCCCATCGAGTGACAAGGCCTCAGTGCAGGGCCCTTTTTCAGCGGAGGCACAGGTGGTACCTCTAACCGCTAAGCCACCGACACCACCATCCCTAACCACTGAGAGTGAACGTCGCCTTAGTGCACTGCACGTGTTCTAGCATCAGAGACCTCCTAGGTTCAGGAGGGATATGGACCCTCAGGCAGCTGAGGATTGGCTGGAGGCTATTGTTCGAGTTTTCAGGTTAGTGGGGATAGCAGGTGACCTCATGGTGATTCTTGCAGCGAGTCTCCTATACGCGACAGCAGGTAGATAGTGGAGCTTGATGCTCCAGGTGCACGACGAGGCATCACTCCTTTAGACGGACAATGAGAGAATCTTCCTCTCAGAGTTCACCCCAGCCACCCTCCGTGCGATGCGCATTCAGGAGTTACTACAGCTACGATAGGGCAACATGACCGTGGCTCAGTACTCGGTGAGGTTTTCTAATCTCTCGCGCTACTCCATAGATATGGTATGGGACCCGTTCTTCTGGGCCCAGACCTACGAAAAGGGACTGAGGCAAGAGATCAGGGCTTCGATGATCTCCCTCAACATTCGGATGTAGGCAGGGATGTTGGAGAGAGCCCTTCTAGTAGAGAGTTTTCTCGCCGAGTAGTCACCAGCAGTGGGACCCTCCACAGGACAACCCGTAGCGGAGTCTTCTGTAGCTGGCAGTAGATAGGTGACGCAGAGGTCCAAGCAGGCCAGACCATCAGATGGGAAATCTCAGGATGCAGATTTGGTTGTGTGTGGAACATGAAAAAGATCCAGTTACATGAGGAGCAGGCAATGCTGCGCATGTGGTGGGCAGGGTCACATGGCCCGAGACTTCCCGACTCGTCCTGCAGATGAGAAGCATGTGGTAGAGGGACCTCCTAGGCAGAGGTTTGACCATGGTGGTCCACAGGGAGCAGGTGGGCGAGGAAGAGCAGTTGGTCGAACAGCGGGTGGTGGACGACGCATTGAGGCCCTACCACCACCACCACCCGGGAGACCACCCTGACCGCAGGGAATAGGTGCACATAGGAGAGCTCAGCTTCAGGAAGCTGAGGAATTTGACAATAGAGCTCCGGAAGCTGGCAGACAGGAGAGAAACTAGTTCCAAGCATGGAGGCCTTTTTTGTTGGTGCATCTAGCTTTTTTTTTGATGTTGTGGTTGTATGTGTATTTGTACTTTGAGATACAGTAATAAAAGACACATTTATTGTGGCGTTTACTTTCATGCCCTCTCTTTTTGTTGTTACTAAGAGGTTCTAGTTAAAAAAACCATTGACTTGACCGTCAGTTTTGAGATACCTACTAGAGGAGACCCAATGACCACACATTGATGACGACAGTGTGACTCAACCCATGGAGGTGAGTGTAACGGTTGGATCTCATGGTAGTAGCGTTGAGGCCTTACGACTTCATTCTTGGTATGGATTATTATCATAGATGTCAGGATTGACTGTATTAGGCATAGAATGTGGTTCATCTAGGGGATGAGACTGGATTTCTCTTATCGGCCAAGAAGAAATCTTAGCAGCTCTTGTAGGAACAGAGAAGGTCCAAGTCATCCAGGAGTGGATGAGGACAGCTCAGATCCAACAAAAGACTTATGCTGATAGAAGGTGGATACAACTAGAGTTCGAGGATAGATACAACGTCTTCTTACGGGTCTCACCTCGATGTAGATTATGGAGTTTTATCCACATAGCTGAGTTATCTCCGTGCTTTATCAGACCCTTCTAGGTCCTCAAGAGGGTAGTCGAGGTGGTTTACCGCTTGACCCATCCACCTCAATTGCATCAGGTGCAGGACATTTTTTCCTCGGATCTCAACTGAGGAGATACATGCATGACCCGATGCATATCTTTGGCGATGGGGAGACTTTTGAGGAGGTCTCTGTGGAGATTGAGGATTGACGGGAGCGGGTCCTACATGGATGGTTGATTCCTCTAGTGCACATCAGATGGCAGCATGAGAACCTCCAGGAGAGCACTTGGGAGCGGGAGGCTCAGATGCATGCCTAGTACCATCTTTTGTTTTCCTAGTTTATGATGTATCTTTATGGGGATGTAAAGCCCTGAGGTGGGAGTAGTGTAAAGACACATAAATTTCAGGGGAAATTTTTTCTTAATTTTTTTTGTAATTTCACATGTATGCAGTTTCTGACGGCACCTGATTTCGAGGCACGATGTGCCCAGAATCAGTTTCTGAAGATTAGCTCAGGTACGTTTAGTGAACGAACGAGCGGGTTTTTCTAACATTTAAACCAGTGATCGGAATCAAAATCTGAGGGCATCGATGAAACCGCAGCGCCAATAATTGCTTAGGAACACCTTTTCTGGAGTTTCCTTTTCATGGGTGTTGTTATTAAAAAAGGGTTAACTAATGAATAGAATAAAATTTGTGCATCAATTTTTATTTTATTTTCTAAGTAGTTTAAACCTACGTATGGAAGTTTAGGTGGGACCCACTAAATCATAAACCCTCTTGATAGGAAATTAGTGAGGTGGTCCCCACACGATCCCCACCTTTTTACCTTCCTCAAAACCTCCAATTAAGTTGGAAAACCCCCATTAATTGAGTAACACACCCGCACCCCCTCTTCTTGCAAGTCAATTCTCTTAATAATTAATTGTTTAAGTTATTCAATGTAATTAATTTGTGAATTCTTTTGAATTTCTAATTTATTGATGGATCGTGTGTTTTTATAAAATAAGACAAATTCTAATTTCATTGGGGGTTATTTCATTGTGTGATAATGTTTGGAGAGGAATTGCTCAAGCATTCGAATCATTATCTTCTTCATTGGAGAACGTGAAGAACGACGAAGAATGCCAGACTCTGACAAAAAAAGACAAAGAACGCTAGTTCCATGGAGATTGACGATGTGACGCTGACAATACTCTTCTCCGTGACGTCGTGTACCGTGATGCCCATGATCCTCTTCCACGATGTCGTCTTCCACGACGTCTTTTCCCGTGACGATCCTCGCTGGACAACTTCTTCGATGGAGGGGGTTTTTTATTTATATTACTTTATGTGGATTAAATCCTTGGCATGTGAATAATTGTTCGGAAATTGTTCGAATTTGTTTGAACCACTAAGGATGTGGGTGCAGACCAACGAACAAGTCTGAACCCACTGTTTCTCTGTTCTTTATGCGTGGAACGTTGGGTGACTATGGAATGGGACTGTTGAGATATAAGAGGTCGTCGAAGTAATCTATGGGTCCTGAGATGACCCCAGGCGCAGACATGAGCAAGAACGGACCACCGGAATGACTCCGGTGGCCCGCAGACAACACCAGTGGCGCGGGTTGCCGGCGCGGCGACGCCGGTGACCAGAGTCTGGGGCGTCCCGGCGCACTGCCAGGAGGAACTGCCGTGGCTGAAGCCATGGTGGCATGCGACCGGGATCCCGTGCCCGCGCGTGATCCGGAGGAGGACGCGACACCCGCCGCGTCTACGGAGCACAGGGAGGGGGGACTGCGTCCCCCTGTGATCAGCCGCTGGCCAAGCCAACGTGCCACCCGGTCGTGCCGGGCTAGGTTGCGCGGGCCGGACTGGGCTGCGCCCAGCTAGGCCAGGCCACACCGAGCCGGGCCGGACCTAGAACCAGGATGGGTCGACCCGGATCGGGCTGACCCTGGGGGGTGAGGCCGGGTCGGACCGGGCCCAGACCCCCCATTTTCGGACCACTATCGGTCTTTTGCCCATAACATGGGATACAGACCTCCGATCGATGCAACTTCAACTGTGTGGCGATCCTTGGATCGAGTCGCTCGTTTCTGTATACTACAATAAAGTTTTCGGAGAACTTTTTGTATGTCCAGGTTGGTTCGAACACGAAACCAACCGGGCCCACATAGTGGAAACACTTATAACTTGAGCTCCGAATGTCGGATTGACATGACATCGACTTTGTTGGATTACTCTTAGGGAGATAGACCATTTGGCTTACTCCGCTCGAGGAATGTATGTAGTTGGAGAATAGTCGGTTTGGTTTTGACTTAAAAACCAACCAGACCCCTCGAACGAAAAAGCCATTAAGTCTCAGACTGGGCGTCTGATTGACGTGTCGTCTGTCAAGTTGAGTTCCTATCGATGAGGCGGAACTTTGGGATACATCAACTCCGGACTACATGTCATTTTATGAAGAAACCCCTTGGATTGTGGAGTGGAGCCTGTCAGAAACGAGCATGCTATGTGCAGGAACCCTAGAGTTGGCTACAACGATGACGGAAACCGTACTAGAATCCTCCATGGGTTCGACATTGAAGACTATCGTACTGGAAACCTCCGTGGGTTCGACGTTGAAGAGTATCTTACTAGAATCCTGTGTGGGTTCGACGTTGAAGACTATCGTACTGGAATCCACCGTGGGTTCAACGGTGAAGACTATCGTACTGGAATCCTCAGTTGGTTCGAAGGTGAAGACTATCGTACTAGAATGCTCCATGGGTTTGACATGAAGACTTTCGTACTGGAATCCTCCGTGGGTTCGACGATGATGACTGCACTAAAATCCATCGTGGGTTTGACTGTGACGACAACCGTACTGGAATCCTCTTTGGGTTCGACGGTGAAGACTATCATACTGGAATCCTCCATAGGTTCGACATGAAGACTTTTGTACTGGAATCCTACGTGGGTTCGATGATGTCGACTGAACTGAACTCCTTTGTGGGTTCGGCAGTGACGACAACCGTACTGGAATCTTATGTGGGTTCGAAGGTGAAGACTATCATACTGGAATCCTCCATGGGATCGATGACGACGACAACCATACTGGAATCCTACATGGTTTCGGCGGCGATGACTACAGTACTTGTATCCTACGTGGGTCCCACCTAGATGAATCAGTAACTACATCTGATCATCTCCTTTTTCTTTTAAAATGATGTGTACCTATGTGAGCTGAGTTTTGACTTTCAATCTTTATCTTAGATATGATTGACTTTTTTTCCTATGTGGATTGGGTTGTGATTTCCTGTGTGGATTGTGTTGTACTATCCTTTGTGGACGTGATTGAACTTGGGCTCGGATGTTGGAGCAAAACTAGAATTGACGACTTAGGTATATGTATGGGAATATACCTAAGTAGTTTTGGATGTTACTTCATGATTGTATCTTTCCATTGTGGATTATACTTTTTGGATTCTGGGAGATCTTCGGTTGTCTCGGAGTCCCTACAAAGTAGCGTATACTCACCCCTGCACGGGCTATTCCCACACCACGTTGTGTTGGATGCAGACGATGGACAGCACTGATCGCAATTGAGGCTTGTGGAGCAAGTTGGTACCAGGAGGTGGACCACTGGGTGGGACGTACACAGAGCGGATGACTGGACCTGAGGAGATGAGGAGGCTATATGTACCCACCCTTCAGGTGGGACTTCCAGTGGATGGCTCGACACTACTGTTTTACTTTTCAGTTGCTGTACTTTCGTTCAGTTGTACTTTACATTCGTTGGGTTTTTATTTTATCCCATTTACATTCCAACACATACAGTTGTACCCCGTTTCCATAGTGTTTACTTCAGCTTGCTTACTCTGGTGTTTGATTACTTTATAAAGGAAATGCCACCCCTTTTTATCAAAATTTACACCTTTGGTGCTAGTCTCCAGACCCTGGCCTATGGGAGGCGGGTTTGGGGTAGTCATAGCATGGGCCCCGAGAATGGTTCGTGACAAGATGTACTACCTGTTGAGTCTTTGCCACCTATAGCAAGAGCGTAGACCCCTTCCCCCTTAAGAAGCTAAACATGGAAAGCATGTGGCATACCCTGTGTGTCTTCACCTCATTCGGATGAAGGGTAAGCAAGACCAGCTACCTTAAGAAGTAGAGAAAAGTAAAGAAGGTAACAACCAAAGAATCAGCAAGCATCCAACAATCACATCAATCCCCTTTCCATCATCCCTAGTGTCCTCCCAACACCCACATGCATAAAATGATGAATCTCGCCACTCTAGGCATCATCTGTTGCCACAACCAAAAGGCCTTTATGGCCCCACATATCACAACACCCATCCAGGTTCACGTCTCAACACAAGCAGTAGCAAAAACAAATATCACATCCATTGGGCTATGGTCCCTTTAAAAACCAAGAGGGTAACTCAGAACCCATCAAGGAATTATCAAATAATAAAATTCTTTAATCCCTCTTGAATTAATAGATTTATAATCTGTTGGTTCCAACATTGGAAACCTAACTAGTAAGCTATCACAAAGGATTAAACATTCTTACTATGACAATTTGATTAACATCAAATTTCAACAAGAACCAGATTCGTTTTCATGCATATTTATCTTTAGAAAAACAATTATCAATTAATCCTGGTTTTCTTTTTTTACTGATTGATGTCAGGAACAAACAGCTAAGCAAAGTAAGCATAGATATCACACTATCTAGAAAAACAAGAGGAAACAACATACGACCAATAAAAATTTATTTATCCGGTTCAAATATTTACTATGTCAATTCCATTTTCGTCCATTGGGATCAGACATGATAACAATACAGTTTCACATAAAATCAAGAGAAGCAAGGAATCCCCTACCTCAAAGGGTTTTGCCGAAATCCACAACAGTCGAAGAACGCTCAAGAAAACCGAGCCCATTCACCAAGGATCCTCCTTAGATATCTTCCCCTAACACAACCAAGACCAAAACTCATCATATTTGGCATCCACACAGTTAGACTTACCCATAACGGGTGTAGATCTAAGAAACAGAGAGAAGGGGAGAGGTAGATCTAATAGGTCTAAGAAACTGATTGAGAACGAAGAAGAATGATCACATACCTCGAAGATCTGGATTTGATTCGCTAAGAGAAGCCTTCAGATTGTCTCCAAAATACTTGGGAGAGGTTCTCTTATTTTCAAGGGAGGGTAATCACGTGTTATGGCCACTTAAGCAAATTAAAGACCATGTTAGAAGAAAAATGGTTGAGATCCACAATTTTAGGATCTAATTTAAGTGCCGGCCAGGTTTGGTTGCACGGTTAGACAAACCGTGCACTAACCGTGCAGTCACTACTGCCTCTTCAAACACTCCTCACATAGTTAGGCCGCACAGTTAGACGAACTATGCATTAACCGTGCGTTAACCCCTGCCTCCAAGATTACCAATGCACGGTCTAGACACATGGTTTAGACAAACCATGTGCAGCCAGTGCGAAAGCTACTTCCCTTTAGTTTTCCTTAAAGATTCACCCAAACACACCCCCAAGTCACTGATATATACCAAAGGACGTTAGAAAAATCCAAATTATCTGAAAATGTAACGTGAAGTTACAGTTTACACTTGAGTACCATTGGAACTGTTCACTGGAAAGGAAGATTTTGGAAAAGGCTTGGGGATAAGATACCTTGACCTCCCGAAACGCCTCTAACACCGCATTATCACAAAGTATTGGATTGGAGAGGTCATGGCCATTACATCAGATACCTCTCAAAATATTATCATCCTCCAGAATCCAAAACCCACCTAAAGAGAAAACTAAACAGGGTCTGAACAACCACCCATCGAGATAGCTCTAAAAAGAGAGCAAGCCACCAAAAAAAATGGAGCCATCTCATAAACATAAAAGTTTCATAACCACAAAAGTTACTTCGATACATGAAAAGAGTTAAACATAAAACAAATCTGGGTAATAAGCACATATCTGTGGGTCACGTTCCCATGTAATATTTCCAAGCCACCATATCGCCACAAGACATGAACTAAAGGAATGGAACGCCCACACGACACATTATCCTTGCGGTCTTGGATCTCCACAGGTCGCTCCTCAAAGGTTGCATCATCATCAACCTCGATCTCTTCCCAATCGATGATGTGAGAGTAATCATGAAGATAACAAAAGAGTTCTGATACATGGAAAACATCCTGTATCCGACTCATCTATGGGGGAAGTGATACTCGATACGCCCCATCTCCAACACGAGCTAACACCTCGAAAGGCCCAACAAACCGGGGAAAAAGATTACTTCCATGACCAAACCTTCACTACCCATGATAGGGAGTCACCTTCAGAAACACATGATCCCCAACATTAAACTCTAAGGGTCTCCTTCATTGATATGCATATGATTTCTGATGATCTTGCGCAGTCTTCATCCTCTCATGAATCATCTGAACCGTCACTATTGTAGTCTCCACTAATTCTAGTCCGAGAATTGTTGACTCTTCGACCCCAATCCAAAACAACAGAGAACGGAAAGTACGGCCATACAATGCTTCAAACGACGCCATACCAATGGTGGAGGGAAAACTATTATTGTAAGAGAATTCCACCAAGGGTAAGTACCTCTTCCAGGAACCTCCAAAATCAAGAACACAAGAGCGTGAAATGTCTTCATGAGTCTGGATGGTTCACTCTGTCTGACCAACCATTTGAGGATGAAAAGCAGTGCTATGTCATAGAAGAGAACCAAAAGCATGTTAGAGACCTCTCCACACCCTGGAAGTAATACGATGATCTCGATAAGAAATGATCATCCTAGGGACTCCATGAAGTCTCACCACATCCTCTAGATACTTCCTTGACAAAAATTCCACCGAGCTTGACTCCTTGATTTCTATAAAGTGGTCCAATTTTGTTAAATGATCCACTACCACCCAAATAGCATAATTTCCTCTAAGAGATCGAGGTAAACCAGTAACAAAGTCCATTGAGATTTCCTCCCACTTACACTATGGAATCTCTAATGGCTGGAGAAGACAACCAGGAACACAGTGTTAGGCCTCCACCTTCTGGAAGACTAAACATCGAGACACAAACTCCGCAACAACATGCTTCATCCTAGGCCACCAAAACTGACTCCTCAAGGCTCGGTACATCTTTGTCATCCCAGGATGCACTGCTAAAGGTGAACTATGGACCTCTCTGAGAACCGTCTCACGCATCGTCAAGGGAACAAAAAGCCTTCCATGATACAACACTCTGTGTTGTTCATCCTCAGACCAACCATGAGGGGCCTCACCACAAACAACTCGGTCCCTCTAGACGTCCACCTCTAGATCTCCCAATTGAGAAACTTACACATTCTTCATCAAGGATGATGGTACCATCATCTGAAAAAGACATCCTCTACCCACAACTTCTCCCATATCAAGATGCAATGCTAACAGTTCTTCCATTACTCTCCCGGAGTCACCAGATTCACGCACAACATAACTATGTGACTTTTGGCTCAGCGCATTAGCTACAACATTCCCTTTTCCATGTGTATATGATATTTCAAAGTCATATTGCTACAGGAACTCCATCCACCGATGTTGTATTAAGTTCAAGTCACACTGGGAGGAAACATACCTCAAACTCTTATGATCGGTGAAAACTGCAAAGCGCTCACCAATGAGGTTATGACTCCACAACATCAGGGAAAACACTACAGCTGCCAACTCAAGATCATGGGTGTCATAGTTACATTAATGGGGAAGTAACTATCGATACCCATAAGAAAAAACTGATCTATGCTGCATGAGAACACAACCTAACCCCAGATGTGAAGCATCGTAGAAAACATCAAACTGAACTACCTCAGCTAGAAGAAAAAGCACTGGAGAACTTACTAACGTCTCCATTAGATACTTGAAAGATGCATGACACTGATAAGTACATATTAATGTATGATCCATACTGGTCAAAGCTATTATAGGAGTCGAAACTCGTGATAAATTGGCTATGAAACTCCTGTAGTATCTTACAAGACCATGGAAACTTCGCACCTCTGACACTATCTTGGGGGCTGCCCAAGATACAACTGCTTCTATCTTCGATGGATACATAGATACTCCCTGTTGGGACACAACATGCCCCAAGAAATGGACTTCTCGATCACAAAAGGCACACTTTAACAACTTCCCAAATAGCTGATGTTGGCGAAGAACTCCCAAAACAGCATGTAGATGCTCTGCATGCTCCTCTTCAGATGTGGAGTACACAAGGATGTCCTCGATAAAAACTACCACAAACATGTGCAGAAACTCAAAGAACACAACGTTCATCAATACCATGAATATAGCTGGAGCATTCTCCACGCCAAACAGCATTACCAAGAACTTATAATGCCCAAGACGACAACAGAATGTAGTCTTCAGGATATCTTCATCCTTCACATGCATCTGATGATATCCTGGCTGCAAATCGATCATTGAGAACCAAATTTCACCCTTCGGTTGATCGAATAAATCATCAATCCACGGAAGAGGATAGCGATTCTTTATTGTCACTTTGTTTAGGCGATGATAATTGACACACAACCACAAACTGTCATCGGCCTTCTTCATGAACAAAATTGGTGCACCCCACGGTAACCCACTTGGCCAAACAAAACCACACATTAACAGACCATAAAGTTGTATGCGTAGTTATGGTAACATAGAAGGGGCTATCCTATATAGATACATAGAGATAAGATACACTCCTGGCGTTATCTCCATCCCAAACTCGATCTCTCGTCGAGGGGGTAAGGCTACAACCTCCTCTAAAAAGACATCAAGGTACTCCTCTACGACCCTAGGAAATGCCAACTACTGAACCTCTGGAGAACTCAACATCATCTCAGCCATGATAGATGATAAGGATGGAAGGATTCAATAACCCATATGAGGATATCGCTCACCAACAAACACCACTAGCTCTCCATCCGCACCATGGAAAATGACCTTCTTCCTGAAGCAATACATGATAGCCTGCACTGAATACAACCAATCCATGCTGAGGATGAAATCATATTGTTTTATTCATAAACATAGGAAGTCTCTCCAAGAGCGGTGATTCCCCAACACTAGCTCACAGTCTCTACATACTTCAAACATGTCAGCTCGACCTCCAACTGGTGTAATCAACGCCAAGGGCACTAGAAGCCTCAATGCCTCATGTCACAAAGCATGGAAAAGGGTGGGTGATATGAAGTAATGTGTCTCTCCTGAATCAAAAAAGGCATACACCAAGGTAGAAAATAAGAAAAGGGTACCTTGAACGACATATGGATCACCTGGAGATGGAAATGCTAGAGCATAAAGCGGACTAATACCTCCTCCATGGCCTCTCTAACACTGATGACGACCACCACCACAGCTTCACCCTACTATATAAGGACATGGAGCGTCATGGGGCTGTCCTCAGTCTGCCCCATTTACCCTCTAGTGATCTAATGTTGGTGAAACCTGCTGCTGCTTCTACCTCTGCTGGAATTACCTCAAAGAAGGAACATGAAGTGTAGCACCCGGTGCACGATGACCGCTCTGAAAGGTCGGTCACTCCTACTGCTGATGACCATGACCACCACAAAAAAACAAGTGCCTGATACCTCGGTATAGGCCTGAGAGTTTCTGCTTCTGGAGAAACGAGATGTGAAGGTCTGGGACCTACCCCTGGCTGAACAGAAACTCTTCTACCCTGAAAACCGGGATCCCAGGACCATAGCTTTGCTTCGTGATGGATCATGATGATCCCCCTCTCATGATGATCTGGTCCTGGACAAAGTCCTCTCAACAACCTTTTCCCTCACCAGCACCTCAAGTTATGACTTCAGTATAAATGGGGTGACCTGGCGCTGGATCTTTGGACAAAAAGCCTCCTTGAAATGTCTCGCCCTAGCATCCTCATTGGTAACAGGTCCGAATCATATCGTAAAAGGTTCCTGAAATAGATTCCAAACTCCCGAACACTGGGTATCCACTGTCGAAGTGTAAAACGCTCCTAGCGACTAGACATCTTCACATTTGAAGAAAGGAACTCGACCCTAAACTTGCCTCGGAACTCCTCCCATGAGATCTCTTACTCCTCATGATCCTCAAGGAACAAGAACCACCACTGCCTTGCTGCTCCGTCCAGCATCGTCACAGCTAATGACACCTAGTGCTTTTTTTAAGCATGGATCGAACTGAAGCCGATCTCGACCTCTTCTAACCAGTCTTCCATGACTGCATCTGAAACGGAGCCCCCATACTTCTGCAGACTCTGGAACTGAAACTCTCAGAGTGTCTTCCTCCAAGTGTCTTTGTCGTCAGCCTATACTATGCATCAATCTGCTGGAACAGCTTGTTGGACATTTTCTTGTGCAAACCTGATGAGGACGTCGACCTAGAGACATACTTGTAAAATAACAAACTGTTAGACCTCCTAACCCTAGAATATGGAAGGCTCAACATAAATTAATTAATTATTTTCTTTTATTCATTTTAGGTTAACCTATCCCAAGGACTACCCATTGAAACACATGCACAAAGAAGAATGAGGCATGATCCTTTCCTAGGTCTCAACCCTGCAACTAGTATCAGCTTATTTACTAGCCATTGTAAACTTAAAGGTTCGTACATAAGATCATAGGGGGACCTAAACACCTTTGTCTCAGCCGGCCTCTAGTGTTTAACTCAGTTTCGAAACATGAATGACGTTGTTGCCCTACCAACCCATGCAACCTCACCTGTGCCTATCTCCAAACTCCATCCTATCACTCAACCAGACCTTTGATACCACTCTGTCAGGACCCCCTCCCCAAAAAGTGTACCCCTCCTGGGCCGACAATGTGAGAAGGGAGATAATGCCCCTGAGTCCCGACTCCAATAGGCCCTGGGTTGGAGACTAGCACCGAGGGTATATTAACACCCAAAATGGGAGGCATTACCCTCTAAGAGAACACATGCAGAAGAGAAAGACAATATAGACAACAATAAAATCCAACTCAAACTACAATATAAATGAAAACCCAAGTACACATATGAAATTTAATGATAAAGTACTATAACTAGACAAGAAAAACTGCAAGTACCCAAAAGAAAGTAAAACAGTAGCAACCACAAGCCCGAACATCTCCTCCAACCACAAGCTAGTAGTAACCAGCCTGATCTCCAACCTGATCCATGTGACCTGAAAACAGTTTATATATACATAGGATGAGCATAACATTATACTCAGTAGGATCCTCCACAAATCCTCTCGTGCAAAAGTAAAGAGAGAATGAAAAAGCAATGTGAACAACAAGTGAAACTATCTAATTACCTAAGCAGGTATACTAAGTTCCCAACCTCACCATGGGTACTCTCACCAAGTAACACATAGAAGAATATAGCATATAGTAAAAAATATCAAGGTTACCCTACTACTACTTCCCCACTGGTTTTCCTCTGGCCCAACATCGCACGTCCTAAGAATCTCTCTCCAAAAAGGATTGCCCATAGACACCTGGGTGAAGCACCACAATATGCACGTCGTGAAATAAAATGGCTTTCTCATAGACACATGAGCAAAGAACCACACCATCCTCAAAACCAAAAGTTACCAGGTAGGTTCTAGGTGCCACCACATCTCGCATAACATGTTTCATACGTCATGTATTATACCTCAAGCCACTACAGCTCATACACTGAGTAAGGATCCTCAAGCCATCACAACCTATACACGATACACCTATAGTAGTCCACAGGATACTATATCCAAAATATATGTCTGTGAATAACCACAAGTCATTATAACCATCTACACACATATTTTGGGAAGACTAACCAATGTGCCAAACAACACAAGTAACTACCAAGTGAAGAAAGTGGGGCCAATGGGGGTAGTCATCCATCCATCCTCACACCAAATTGTTGGGGGAAACACCCCTAGGGCTCGGAATCCCTGGGGTGTTAGTTTCCCCTACTCACAGGGTGGAGTAGCGTATAAAAACAAAAAAATTACAGAATAATCTATATCTCACAACCACACTATCAGCATAACCTAGTCTCAGATACCACTATAGCTAATGTCTCTCAGAATCGGGGATGCTACTTCTAAGACTATGTATCCTATAAGAATACAACCATTTAAAAAACACTATTAGATTACTTCATTCCCTTTTTCTTTTCAGTTCCACTTTACGTTAATTAATTTTTTAAACAATAATTAACCATGAACAATTCAACATTAAGTTTCATTAGAATCATACCCAAGTGAATTGTTCCTTAAAAATTACCACCACATCATTATGCTCCAGCAACTCCAACCCCATGGGTTAACCCAATTTAATCAAACATTAATTACAGAAACATTCTCCCATATTCCCAGGCATTATAGAAAAATATTTTATGCTACTAACACTAAGGGGCTCAACATGGTGAGTATATGTACTACCTATCGAGCCTTTTCCACCTATAGAAAGAGCATAGACACATTCCCCCTTAAGAAGATAAACAAAAGAAGCACCCGACATACCTCACAAGTATTCACCTCTTTCGAAAGTATGGTAAGAAGGACATGATTCCTTGAGTAGTGGGGAAAAGTAAAGTAGATAACAACAAAGAATCAGTAAGCATCCAACAAATCACATCCATCCCCTTTCCATCATCCCTGGTGTCCGGGCTGACACCCACATGCATAAAACAATGCATCTTATCACTCTGGGCATCATCCACTGCCACAACCAAAAGGAATCTATTTACCCACATATCATAACACCCATCTAGGGTCATGTCTCAACACAAGAAGCAGGATAAAAAAACATCACATCCATTGGGCTATTAGACCTTTAAAAACCAAGAGGGTAACTCAGAACCCTTCAATGAATTATCAAACAATAAAATTCTTTAATCCCTCTTGAATTAACAAATTTATAATCCATTGGTTCTAACATTGGAAACCTAACCAGTAAGCTATCACAAAGGATTAAACATGCTTACTGTGCTAATTTGATTAACATAAAATTACAACAAGAACCAGATTCATTTTCTTTCTTCTTTATCTTTAGACAAACAATTATCAATTAATCCCAGTTTAGGTTCTTTACCAGTTTCCATCAAGAACATATAGCTAAGCAAAGAAAGCATAGATATCACAGTATCTAGCAAAACAAGAGGCAACAACGTACGACTGATAACAATTTATTTATCCGGTTCAAATATTTATTATTTTAATTCCATTGTCATCCATTGGGATAAAACATGCTAACAATACAGTTTCACACAAATGAAAGAGAAGCAATGAATCCCCTACCTCAAAGGTTTTGATGAAAACCACAACGGTTGAAGAACGCTAAAAAAATAGGGGCGATTCTACAAGGATCCTCCTTAGATATCTTCTCCTAACACAACCAAGACGAAAACACTTCATATTTGGAATCCAAACACATAGATTTTCCCATAACAGGCATATACCTATGTAACTAAGAGAAGGGAAGAGGTAGATATATGTAGATATAAGAAACCGATCGAGAACGAAGAAGAACGATCATAAACCTCGAGGACCTGGCATTGATTCACCAAGAGAAGCCTTCAGATCACCTCCAAAATGCTTGGAAGAGGTTATCCCACCTTCACGGTAGGGTAATCTCGAGTTATGGATTCTTAGGAGCTTAAACGAGAATGTTATAGGTAAAACGGTTGAGATCAACAATTTTATGATCTTATTTAAGTGGCCGCACAGTTTACTCACATGGTTAGACAAACTGTGTGCTAATTGTGCAGTTGCTACTGCCTTGTCAAACAATCCTCGCACGGTTAGGCTGCCTGGTTAGACAAATAGTGAACTAACTGTGAGTTAGCCACTACCTCCAAGATTACCTACGCATAGTTTGGCCGCACAGTTTAGACAAACCGTGTGTAGCCCATGCGAAATCTACTGCCCTTTAGTTTTCCATAAAGATTCACCCAAACGCACCCCCAAGTCACTAATCCAAACAAAAGGTAGTTAGAAACATCAAAATTATCTGAAAACGTTACATGAAGTTATGGTTCACACTTTTCTATTGTCAGATCTATTCACTAGAAAGGAAGATTTTGGCAAACCGTTGGGGATAAGTTACCTTAAACTCCTGGAACGCCTCTAACACCACATTTTCACAAAGTAATGAACTGAAGAGTTCTGGGACATTATAAAATTGATCTCAGCATGCAACTTGATTTCCATCGTCAATGAATTTTGAAGGATCCCCTTGGCTAGATCTGTGCCAAACCCCACTGCTCAACTACTTTAGCTTTGAAAAATACAAGAGCTCCAGACCATGTTATAGTGTCCACAAAAACCACTGGCCCATTTTTTCTAGTTTATTTTAATTTTTTTTGTGAGTCATATTATTACTCATATAATTTTATAAAATTTAATCATAATTGAAAATAATTTATCATTTTAAAAACTAATAATGATACTTAAAATATTTTCAATTCTTAAATAAGAATAGAATTATCATATTTAATTTAAATATTTTATAATGAAAATATATTATAGAAATTCAAAATACAATCACAATTATTATATAATTTATTAATTTCAAACTAAAATAAATTGTTATGTAATGAAAAAATTCCTAATTTTAAACCGATAAATTAAATATATATATATATATATATATGTTAAATTATATGCATATTTATAACTAAAAAAATATGAGTGATTGAAATATAATGTAATATTTTATATTTTATGTCAAAAAAATTTTATTATATAAAAAAATTATAATTTCTTTGTTAAATCATTTTTAGTCAGTTTTAATTTATAAACAAAATATTATATAATTGAGTAATATTAGAATTTTCACAGGATGTGACACAATAAATAATGACCAGCAAATAAAAGAAAACTATTGGTCTTAGTCATCCTACGATGGTTTTAGACAATGTTTAATAACATCATATATTTGTATATCAACTGATATACCCACATTTGAGATTATATAACACAAATACAAGATATTCTATTAAAAATGACAATTTGAAAATTGTTTAAAAAATTTTAGCGTCTTTGGGTCTGTAGTACAATTATTTATTGATATTCTTGAAATTACTTTATCTTGTAATATATAATCATATCATCTATAAATACTAGAAAAAACTAATCAATGTAATTTTTAAATTCTCTATTCATTAAATCCATGATGATAAAGACTAAATTAGTAAGACTATATAAAATATCTATAATTTAATATTTTCCTTTACTCTTATAGAAGGTTATATTTGGTATATGTTAACTTTTTAATCTCAACTAGTGGTATACAAATCAATGATACATATTGGAAAAAATATTTAGGTAAATGTAATTGATTTAAAAAATATTCAATACAATGAAGATGATACTTATTATTAATTATGACCACAATAATTTCTAGATAATAAATTTTGTGACTCATTTATTAATAAATCTTATTAATAAAAATTACAGTCAAACCCCTTGGTGATGTACTTAAATGAATGAGTACATTATCAATATCTTATCTGATTTTATACTTCAATTCCCACAAAAGAGTCATGTCTATTCTATGTGGATTCATTGATATAGGTGTATCACCAGCTATGGGTTCTAGGGAAAACTCAACCTAATTATTTAGAGGAATACTATGAAATTTTTCAAAAAATATACTAAACACTCCCATAAAATTTGAATATCATTGATATTGAGTTTCTCTCATACCTTATTTGATAAATACCCCCATCGAATAGTAATCAAGAACCATATGATAGACGTATTTTCCATTACAAGTTTATATTTATCCTAAAATTGATATAAAACCATAGTTTGGTTTAGAGTATCAAGTATTACATCCCTTGATCATTAATTTATGAGGGTATTTTAAAAGAAAACCAATCTATAATGAAAGTAACATAAAAACAACTACTTGTAGAATAATGGGATTTTAATGGATAACATTACTATAAACATAAATCTAAGAATAATCATATATTTTATAAGAAATAAATTTTCCATTAGGGGTTTTAATGCTAATTCAACATTTAGTTATTATGTTGTATTTTGATACCCATATATAATTCAATAGAAATAAAAGTGGGGTATATCGATAATATTATAAGATATTAATAGTTCCAAATATATAGTATGTTTCCTTTTCACCAATTCAATATCGTATTATAAAAAGGAAAAATGATCTCTTGTGATTTCTATTTTTAGAATGAATCAATAGGTTTTTGAAATTTATCATCATCCTTATCCATTAGAATTGGTATTTGATAGCATATTTTATGCACTCCTTCCATTTGAATTCTTACTTTTTTGGTGGTTCATTCTACGATGTTTTATCTCCATTAATATCACTAAATTTTGTTTTCACATTAATTCATCTTTTGATTTCACAGTGACTGTATTTTATATGCATAAAATTTTTAATATTTTCCTTAAGATAATTACCTCCATGATTCCTTCCACACATTGAACAAAAACAATCATCTTCTTCCCATCGTGATTTTTTTATTTGAATTTCATTTGAATTCCACATATATTTTATTATCAAAACAATGATATTGATGGGTAACTCCAATATCTATTTATAACATGATAGTGAATCAGGTTATTAATTCATGTATACTAATGTCCCTTATAGATAGCTCCCTTTAGAGACTTGGTTTTAAGCCACTGAATAATCCATCATTCAAACATATTTGTAGGATGATAATTCCAAATTCATACATTTTGGATCTTCAGTAAAGTAATTATTAAAAAAATTATCTTCAAGAATCATCCCAATTAATATATTCATTTTATTCCCTTTTCTAGTGTTTTTGATATGATTCAACCATTGATCTGCTTCCCCTTCCAACTGATAAACAAAAAAAACCAAAAAATATATTTTAAACAATGGTGAATGGAAAATATATTTTTAGTTGTAATTATCAATTTCTCAGCAGCTATTGGATTATTAGAACAAATTAAATATTGAGGTCGTGGCCTAATTAGTGACTCAACAAATTATTATTCCCTCACTTTTAGTAAATTTAATGGATTAATGTATTTTGATATTTAGGGAATCATATCAATTTCATTTTTCATTAAATATATTATATTTGTTTTGTCAAGGGGAAAATCATTGCATTTTTAATCTCATTTTTAATTAACATGGTTTCTTCAGATTCTAGACATTAAATAATAATTAAAATAATAGTGGGATATTTAGTTATCATAGTGAAAACCAAATAATCATGAAAATAATTAATAGTATGCCTAAATCATGAAATATTCTTTTCAATATTTGACACCATAGGTTTAACTCAGATCATCTATGATCATCATCTAATATAATCTAGAATAAGGTTTCATAGAAAAAATTTAAAATAAACCACACATATCTCAAGGTTGTTTCTATCTTGGGGATTTGGTTTAAGAGAACTCATCATGCATTGGTGATGATCTAATTAAAACCCACTCCATCCCATTGGGAGTTCATAACCCTTAGTACATTCATGCAACTACCGCATCCTCAAACTAGAATCTAAGGGGTTATTTTTTTGGAAAACAACACTCATTTCATTAACATAATATATTATTTTCATTTAGGAAAGAGATAAGTATAATGGAAGGGGGAATGTTATTATAAAAAAGATAAAGTAAAACAATAATATTTTGAAAACATATTTATAAAAGAATGATGCAAATAATAAAATTTTAAAACAAAACAACCAAAAATTGAAAATGAAAAAATAAAATTAAATATAATAACAAAACTTGAATGGAAAGGATTTATAGATAATATTCACTGTTATAGAAGATTGAGTAGGTGGATTTGTAAAACTACATTGATAAACATCATCATAACATTTTATGTTTTATTTAGTTACAATCTTATCAAATTCAATTCTAATTTACTATTCTAGGATCTTTTCCCTCCCACTAAAGAGCCAAAAGGATTTTTTGGATTTTGAGTACCAAATAAAAATTAATTTGTCTGATTTTTATTAACATTTCATAAACGGTCCTTGGGTATTATGATGACACAATTATTGATAATGCATAATTTATTTATTTCCATGCTCCAAAAATTTGAAGGTAAGGAAAATATTTAAGGGAGTCCTAGAAATATTATATAGGATCCTATGTGAACATTCAGCCAACCCATTTATTAGAGGTATTCAATGAGGTAATAAGGAACATTGAGAATCAAAAAACTCATCAATGTATTTGTTATCAAATTCTACACCATGGTCACTTGAAATATAACAATGTTTCATATATTTTCATTTTAATTGTTCCTTGAAAATTTGATAAAGATATTAAAAACCTCATTCTTATGATCTATGAAAAAAATATGTAAGCTTATTAAATTCATTGATAATTACAATGGTGTAATTTTTTCCTCCAATAATAGTAATATAAATTGGTTAAAAAAAGTCAAGAGGAACTTATTTTGGGGGCTTATAATACGAAACAAGGTTTTTATATTGAAGGAAGAAATTTGTTTTATTACACATTGTAATTGATTACTAAATATGTTCTTTATAAATGAAAATTTTGGTAAATCTTATACGAGTAGATTATAGTTGTGTTTGACAAGAGAATTATTATTATAGTGGCCTAAGAACTGAATTCAGAACCATGAATAATTATCATGTTTTCTTAGAAATATAACATTTTGGATTTATTGTGAATTTTATTAAATTATATAATCAATTTTTAAAAGGGATGTCGTATATAAAAGTTTTTTATAATTAAGTCATTAAAATATAATTTTTAAAACTAATTTTAAAATTAATGTCACATAATTGAATAATTATCTATATATTATTCTCCATTCCTTTGAAAAGATAAAATACCATTAATAATAGTTGAGTTGAAGAGTTCAATTAAACTTTTATGAGTAATATTTCATTTATAATCATCTCGAAATGTGACAAGTCCATTATACAAATCGAGGTGATTATTGAATTTGAAAGGATCACAACAAAAAATCCATGGGCACCATCCATCTATATAATATGTATCTTATATGGTTTCCTAATTTTTAAAATGATTAAAAAATATGGGTTATTTCCTTCCACAATAGTTGTCCTAATAGACTTGGTACTTTTATCTCTTGATTCGTATGAAGGAATAATGACTCAGATTACACTATATGACCAATCCATTATATCCTTGTTACATTTGTTTTGAATTTATCCATTCCCTTATTCAATGGAAAATATAAATGTCTTTAAAACTAATTTCAAAACTATAAAAATTATACCATGAATTATTGATTTTTCTTTCTGATGTGATAAGTGGAAGACAAGTTTTTCATTTACTTTTTATCATATTGGACATTTTAGAAATATAAGAGTCACTATTATATATGTCATTGTTATTTTTATTGAATTAATTTTTCCATTGAGTTTTCTTGACATCATTATCCAATTTAACATATAGTATCTTCATTATTATCTCATATTTTATCGGATAACATTTTTGTCCCTCCACCATCATTTATTTTACATCTTTAGATTGATACAACTGGAGAAATCTATAGGTCATATTCTTGGTAAAAACAAACATATTTTCATGACAAACATTTAAGTATAAAGTGTATCAAAATTATATTTTTTCACATTATAGATAACTATAAATATTTTAAAAATATTAGTGATAGACTCATTAGGATGTATAAAAAAAGTATTTACAATTACGGGTCCTAAATATTTTCTTTAATGTGAGGGGAGTCATTTTTCATTACCATAAATCTTCATTGGTCATCATCTTCAGTGATTTATTGGGATAATTTGACTCTCTTGTAATTGAATCTTAATAAATGTTCAATGGTTTCATGATTTTTATAGATCATAAAATTATTTGAACATAGTAGAATCATACTTGACCATCATGACAAACTCCCTCAAAGTCTATATTTTCAATCATTAATCTTAAAAAAAATTACAAACAATAATATAATCATAATACATACTTTTCTACATAATAAAGTGAGATAAAGAAATAAACCAACATATTTTTATTAATTTAGAGCTAATAATGACATAATGTGCATTACCTTTAATAATATTAGACCCGTAGTTAATATTTTCTTGTACTTTTTAAGAGGAGTCTTCCTCATGTAACATCACATAAGAACCATTTTACACATGTGTTCCATTCATATTAATAAATCTATTAAATTATTGTGGTTTACATTAAAGAATTCTATTCCAAAAATATGGTTCGTGGTAATATATCCATTTATATTAAATATATATGATTGATATAAAACAGATCAGAGAACTTTATAAGTTCATGATTTGTAACAAGTCTAATGAGTACCAAAAATATTAATCACAAGCCAATGATGTTACATCAGGACCACCATCAGTGTTTTAAAAATATATTCCAAAAATGGAAATTTGTTTAAAAAAATATGCTATTTATTTTTATAAAAAATGTAATTAAGAAATATGAATTCCCTTTGATACACAATGTAATTTAGTGATATCTAATATATAAGGTGGTTGGTGAATATCACTTTTAAAATTAGAATAAAAATAATTACTTTAAAATATTATTTATAGGGAAATGGTTCAATTATAACCATTTAATAATAACATAATATAATTTTGAATGGTAAAAAATTAAATATATTAATAAAACTATAAGATTAAAAAATGGTCAATTCTTTTACGTGAATTAAAATAATTATTAAGTGTTAATTGATGGATTATTGAAAATTTAGGTAAATGTTTGAATGTGATTAATAATTTAAAACTCAAAAATTAAATGATACTAAATATTCAACAAGGATGTTTATAAATAGTTCCCAATTGTACACCTATATCTTGAAAAAAAATAACTTGAAGATTTAATATTTTAGTCCTTTGGATTTAATGATTGTCTAAACTAAAGAACTATCCATTGATTTCTAGGTTACTTTAATGAAACAAGGTACAATATACAATAGTTATTTTTTGGGGAAGTTTCAAACCACAAATTAATTAGTCCTTTTGAGTTTTAAATGAAATTTAATGAAACTCAATACCCTTATCTTTAGTGGAATTCTAATCTAAAAAATAAAAGAAAAATTAGTGAAATGATCTTTATAGATTATTCTTTAAACATCCAAAAATATAATGAAATAGTATGAGATATTGCAAAATAATAAGAGTGAGTATGTTATACAATTTCAAACACTCTATTGGGGGAGGAAGAATTATTCATAAAGATAGTTCTTTGAGATCTTGAAGATCTTTGTAGATAAAAGTTAAATTGGGCTTGTTTTTAATTTGTTGATCATGTTATATTGTAGTTTAATAGAAACTACATCTATCTATTTGTGGAATTAATATAAATTAAAAATGTTCTAGAATACCTAAGAGGATTAATTAATTGATGTTTAAATTAATTTTATTTTTAAAATCAGTTCTTAATCCCATTAAATTTACTCATCGCATGAACTATTTTATATGGAAAATAAAATTCATAAATATAAATAATATACTAAATTCTTTTTGGGTAAAAAGGATGGAAAAATATTTTTGATGTCGTTATATTCTTAAATTAAATCCATTTGGTCAATAAAAACTAATAAAAAACACTAATTAGAATATTTAATCCATTTTCAAAATAATAGTAATGTGATATCCCCTAAAATATCATCCAATTTTATTCTATAATATTACAACTCTGAATTTAAATGTTTATTCCATAAATTTTATCATTTCATAATGACAATATTATGCATTTAAATGTATCGAACAATTTTCAACAACATCATTAGACATCATCACAATTTTATACTGATTAAAATGAAATAAATAAACTCAAAAATTGAAATATTTGTGTCTCATTGTATAAATATATATGGTATTTAAGGAAACAATTATAAAAATGTGTGAAAATTAATATAAAAAACATTTTAAAGATTCTATATTATTAAAAATAATTTAAAGAATCATTATAACCCGTTAAAAACTTGAATCAATCATATCTATTTTATAATGACCGTCAAAATTGTGTAACATATTATCACATAATTATTGATTCACATAAGGGTATCCTTGGAGCATGTGTACATGTTACTTGTAAATATAATGATATATATAATGTTATAACTAATTTTCCATACATGTCATAAGGGTAATAATTCATTATGTACCAGTATAATTAGAATTCTAATAAACTATAAAGGGAACACATATTTTAAACATTATATTCAATGGTAACACTATTATACAATGCATAACATATGGATTATCATCACATTTATAACACCACATTAAGGTAAGAAACAACGTACACATGATTTTTTAAATTAATTAAAAAATTTATATGATAGGAAATGTAGAAAAAATCACTTAATAATAGAAAACATAAATGTTAAAACAACATGTATGGTTATTCTGAATGTAATTATAAAGGTTGAATAAAAGACAACATAAGGGTAAGATAAATTTATATGCAAGTGTGTAGAAATTTAACCTAAGGGTAAAAAAAAGATTGTAAAACAGAAAAATACAATCTTTGGGAAATTAATTTTTCACAAAAATAAAATAAAATATTTATATTCAATAATATAAAATATAAAAATAAATATCTAAAAATATAAAATAAAATAAATTTTCAACAATAATGAAGTGTTTAATTATGAAAAAATAATTTACTAAATATTGTTTTTTTATTTTTCTTTAAAATAAAATAATTGATGTATAATGAAACTCCTTAAAAAGAATATTGATACTTATGTTTCACCTATTGGTTTTAATAAATTTTTTGCATCATAATTTCCAAAAAAATAATAATTTCATTAATAATAACTATTATCACTCATACATTTCAGACATAATTAATAAATCTTATTAGATTGATATATAATACACAACATAATGATTCATTCCATACCTGTAAATGTTTAGTGTATTCTGTAACTTAAAAATATATAAAACAAGTATATTAAATATCTACATTATCTACAGTTTAGTTCTTCGAAACTATAATCATTCTTAGAAAAATTATTTTTAAAACCATTTGTCATGTCCTTGGGAAAAATAAACATAATAATAGGTGAGATGAGATTCTCAATTATGGTAGATTGTGGATATATCAATGATATTTTAAATAATTTCACAAGAATAATGGTATGATAACATGAGATTAATGTGGTAAAACTAAACATAATAAATAATAGATCAATAACATGAGTCATGGAATAAATTTTACAAGATAATAATACATGAATTATACATGAATCAAAGAACATAAGAAATTAGATAATAACATTTTCATGATTTCGAATCATTAAAGAGTGACATTTATTGTTTCATGATCATAATCATATAAATCTTAGTTGAATCCTATCTACCAGGAAACTTGTCACGTGTTAGGGTGGTGATAACCACCTATATACCAACATCAAGCTTGGGATAACCTCAAAAGTACCATATAATCTTAGAATACATTAATAATTACACAATTATTTGACGGGGTATATAATTTTGGGACTACATAGAATATATTAATAATCTATTCATATGTGTACTACATGATCAAAAAAATCGTCATAACATTACCCATGGAAACGATAGGGATAAAATATACAAATAATGAATAATGATGGTATCATAGATTCATATCCCCAGTGATTCATAAGTACTATCAATAGTCTATATAATTAAATGAAATTTATTTTAAAAGTATATCAAAATATTTGTTGAAGAAAATACCCTTTTGATTTGGAAATAATTTTTTTTAAAGAAACTATAATTTTAATGAAAATTTTTGTTTTAAATGAACAATGAAAATTATAAGGACCTAAAATTAATGAAATTTAAAAATATAGTTTCATTTGACAACACTTCACATTCAGGAAATTTCAATGACTGTTTAAATTTAAAATTTTTCAAAATTAGGTCATAACTATGTCATAACAATCCCATACAATAGAAATTGGACACCTTTACCAAGTATTAATTTTCCCCAAAATAATCAACTTTTAAAATAAAACACATGTTTTTTCCTAAAAAATCATCATTACATTCATCTTTAATTAATATTTGTCCATATTAATCCTTAATCTCTTTGCTGAAAATTTAAAAATATAAGAGGTTCGGAAAACCCACAATAAGGGATATTAAATAATAAAATCTATTTTTCTATTAAGGAAAAATCCACCAATTTGTTTCCATGTCAAAATTACTCATTTATAATATAAAATCAATCTTATCATCATGAAAAAAAATATCTTCACAAATAAAACCTTTAAAAGCAGTTACATTAAAATATAAACCCTTTTTAGAAATATAAAGCATTATATTCATAACATGTGTTTAAAATAATTTTATACAAAATAAAACCATATGATAAAGAAACCTGATTAACTTTTTAATTATTTACATTAAATAAATGAATCATCACCCATTGTATTTGAGAGATATTTCAGGCTCATATTTCATATAAGCTATATTGGTCTCACCAATGATATAAACTATATTAGGATCACCCATTGTATATGATGTATCAGGATCACCTATAATTATATATATTTATCATTTATGATATAATTAATAATAGTTTTATGCTTCTACCTTTTCATTATAAACTCCTTTTAAAATTTATTTAACTCGTGTATAAACAACTTTCAATTATTAAATTTATGATTCCTCTAAAAACCCAATATAAAATATAATATTAAAAAATGGAAAGGAAGGGTTTTTTATGAATTGAACAAGGATGATTATAGAGTATTCCAAAAAACAATATATTATTTATGGTTGTTGTAAATTTTATTCACTCCATATTTTATTAGATTAAACATTATTATTCATTTTTAAATGAAAGACAAAATATTATATACATATATAATATATAAAAATATTAAAATTTCATGAAATTGATATAATATAATAATTTCAAAAATATTCATTAAAATTCATGATTTACATATAAATATATCCATAAAATTGTTTTATGAATTTATACATGGAATAAATATATTTTGAAAATAAATAATTATAACATTATAACCATGTTTTTACGGTAATGAATGTCCATTACCATGAGTCTTAATCATCACATACATTCTCTATATTCATTTATATAAAAATAATATATATTATTAAATTTATATAAAAAAATTTACCAAAAATTATTACTTTTATTTTATTTTTTAACATTCTATATTTATTCATGAAATCAATTAAGTTCACATTTGATGTTTTGAAGATATTAGGCTTATATGTCCAAAATGACATTGGAACATTGACTATGGTCAAAAGGTAATTATTACATTATATCTATAAATGTAATTATTAAAAAATTATAATTTTTATAAATTAATATCACTTTTAAAAACATCAATGAAAATAGGTTAAGAAAAATGAATTATGGTACATTCCTAGAGATGGTAGGTCATATGTTTGCATACGTAATGTTTCTCTTTCTCAACAACCTAGAGGGAAGTAAGCTTAACATAATTTATAATTAAATAATTATGATTATATCATATATATATATAATATTATCTATTTATGTTCAGATATATATTCCACCCATGTGATGTTGTGATGATAAATGTATCACATCACCTCATGGAGGTGGTAGTCCATAGATACACACCAGTGATGATATAAATTTTTAGTGGATTGAAGGTATAGAAAATATATGATATATTATATTAAAATAATTATAATTAAATCAATAATATCATATAAATAGGTTAAATATTTCATTATAATCATTAGTGAGAGACGGTGGTGGAATACAAATTATATCCTTTCTCCCGGTTATAGTCCACCGTACACATGAATGACGATTTGATTCCCCATTTGATGAAAGTGATTATAGATAAATAATATTCTATAAGAATAATAAAATAATATTACACGGGAATTTATTGCATTATTATATCAAAATGGTTAGTTGGATTTTGAAATAGGTATAATAAAAAATAAAACAATAATATTCAGTTAAAAGTTATACATATTCTTCCTACAACTTATGTTTATTTATAACTTATGCATTAAAAGATTATCATAATTCCCAATAAATGACACATTATACATTGGGAGTGATTTTATGGATGGAATTATGTAGTTCATGGTATTATGAAAATTATCTTGTTGTGTAGACATGTGGGGAGAGGGTGCGTCCTTTTCTAAGTGGGGGAGAGGAAACTCATTGTTTTTATAAAAGATTAAAATTTATTAATGAATTAATCAATAAAATATTTTTAAGAACCTGTTTTTTACTATAAAAGACTTTGTAATTTTCTAAATGTTATTCCAGAGCAGTGCATTCAGACGGTGTGTGATTCTGAGCCCCAGTGTGGCCAGAATTAAATTTTCAGCACTTTCACACTGGGCTTGCCAAATAAATGGAATATCTCCTAAACAGTAATTCAGATCATAAATATGAGAGTACGGATGGGTCTGAAATGGGGTGATTACTCTAGGAATGACAAAAAGCGAGTCAGCGCAGGATGTTGGGACCCCTCGCCTTTTAACGAAATGTTAAACGGATAAATAAAATAATTAATTTTTTCGTTTAATGGTTAAACACAATTATCTCTTAAACAGTTGCTCGGATGGGAAAACTGGGGGCACCGCTGATTCTGGAGTGTGTTGTTTACCCTAAGAGGGTTTTATCTTTCACGGGCACGGGCCCTCTCTGGAAAATGGCACCAGGGGTGTTTACGTAATTTAGCGGCCTCGAGCATTATGTTTTATAACTTTTTAACGGGCCATCAAATTAAAATTCTAAGACCTCCGCTGTTCTCGGGAGGTGGTGTTTACCCAATGAGAGCCTTAACCTCGAACCTGTCGAGAGTTTTGGAAGTGGGTTAAATTGGGGGTTTAAATTAATTAAAATTTTTATAAATTTTTCTTTATTTAAACCAACCCACCATTCTCTTCTCCCCCTAGGAAATACTCTGGTAAAAAATCTCGAAATAACCCAAGGATCTCTCCCTCAAGCTCCAACCTTCCTCTCCAAGGCGTAGCCGGATCCGGCTCCAGCGGATCACTCATGAAGCTTCGTGAAATGCCCAAGAGGTAGGATCATTGCAGTTCCTTTTTCTAATTTATGCACCTCATTTGAATCAATAAATATGCATCTAATTGCTCTTTGATTGTTGAGCGAGGCCCATAAATGCATATTACATGTTCCAAGCTATCCAACTCATGTTTCGGTTTTATGTTTGGAGTTACGAGGCATCTGCAGCTGCGAGTTGAAGTCTGGGGTGTCTGTGGTGTTTTTTTAGAAGATTTGGGTTCTTTGGCGGGTTCGAGCGGTGGTCGGCGGCGGCGCGGCATCCTCAAGAGGCGGTGATGTGGACTCAAGCGGCAGCGGCCTCCGGTGGTGCTCCAGGCGGCAGTTCCAAGCCGTGGGGTTAGGGGCTTCGGCGCGAGCGGGCAGCGGTAGGCGGTCGGGCTTCAACCGTGGACGAGGTCGAAGGCACCGGGTGAGCTGGGGGCACCGATCATTGTAGTCGGAGGAAGCCCGAGCCCTGGCCTTGGGTGTTCGGGGGAATCCAGGACCCGCAACACGCGGGTCCTACTGGTCCGTCAATGAAGACCGTCCGAAGCCAGTCTGCTGGGGGAGCGAGGACCCGCAAACCGCGGGTCCTGCTGGGCGATGCATGGAGACTGGATAGTTAGCCGGTCTAGTTTTTTAAAAAATAATAAAAATAAATTAAAATAATCAATATGTTATAATAATATAAATAATAATAATTATATCATTATTATTATGAAAATTATCTATAAATAATAAATCATCCGCAGGGCATCCGATTTGGGTACCGTCTACAGCCGTGAAATCATTGAAGCGAGACTGAGTTTTTAAGATGGTTTTGGAGGTTTTTAATTCCTGAAACGAGGGGCCTCTGAGGCGCGACATGCCTTTAAGTGAATTGGTGTTTTTCTGGGAGTTCTTGTTTTGGAAGGAGCGGACACATCCGATGTCTGTTTGAAGCGCCGTTAGCGGCGTTGCGACCCTGGCGTCGAGACGGAGTTTTCCAAAGGGTTTACAGGCATTGAAGATGGAGTTGAGACATGGGCCCCACTGCTTGTCTTTTAATTTGCGAGTTGCGTTTCACAAATATTTTATCGGATGTTCGTTCGGGGCGTATGAACAGTCGTTTTGGGGTGTTTTTACAAAGACATTGCAATGGCAGAACCCACCCGCTTTAATTCAGCACGATGGTGCGGGCCCCATGAGGGATGTTTTGGGATTTGGTGGTGATTTTCATATTTATCACCGGGTTTCTATTTCTAACAAGTGATTAGTCAATCTTGTGTACATTTCTGAGAGGATAACAATGGTGTGATCCGTTCGTTGCTCTTCGGGACCGAGATGTGCTTCCCACTAAGCACCGCTCGTGTATGATACGGTGAAATAAATCTTCTCCTCCAGATATCTATTCCACGTAAGAAAGTAGTAAATTTGAAATATTTTCCAGAGGGGATCACAATGGTGCAATTCGCCTGACTGTTTTCGTGGCCGAGGCCCGGGATCATGGGACGATGTTCTGGTGTAAAGCAGGGTTGGCGACTTTTCTATTGGATATCCATTTGAGGTGAGTAATTAGTCTATCTCGTGTGTTTTTTCATGAGGAGTACAATGGAGTAATCAGTTTTTGTGAGTGGAGCCTCCTTCTAGATATCATTAAATGTGGATGCATGAAATATGTACTAGTGGGGGTTCTTCCTGCAGTGTTTGAAGAGAACCCTTGGCGGGTGATCGCTTTCACTCCTGTGAGAGTGAAGTTAGTGTCTAATGATATTTGCTAAGCCATGTTAGGGCGATGGTGGAAGAAGGTTGTCGAGTTTATGTTTTCTCCCTTCATGCTGACGTTGGGTGTCATGTGCACGATAGCCTTTGAGCTAGAGATGTGGTATACTCTAGGAGTATACGGGAATGAATGGAGGTACAAGTTGTAGTTTGTACCTGATAAGGTTTGTGCACTTGGATTGGATATGAGTTTGGGACACACATCTTGTGGGCCCCATGTGTGCGTCGTTTACATATTTACGTACCTTTGACCTCTCACGACGTAGAGGGACCTTTTGTTCTCGATGGGTTCGACCAGTAAGGTTGTGTGGGTTCCCCTTGGTTCTATTCTCGATGGTTTGTCTGGTAGAGTTATTTGGGTTCCCATGTTTCTTCAGCTATGAGGGGTTACAATATCACGTCCCTTTCACCGGACTGTGGCATCATTTACGACTACATGCGTTCATACAGTGTGGGTGGTTTCCCACTTTCTAGATTGAGTTGTCTCAATCCGCTTCGACGGTGACTCGGTGGATTGGAGCATGATCGCCCCAGGAGGCTCGAGGATATCCTCACATCCCATCCTGTACCATGGTAGAGTTCTTTGGTTATAGGGGTGAACAACACATTACGTGGGCCCCTATCCTCTACCAAGGAGGCTATTTCTAGTAGGGTATGGAGCCCCTAGTGAGCCCTGGGCACAGACTCCCAAGCTGTGTTTAGAGATTATATCTTCCTTCTGTGATCTATCGTGACGTGTTTCCCACTACATGTTCTGGTTACCAATGGTGTACCATCCAGTAGGGATGGCCAGTGAGGGACCATCCATCTGGGATGGCCATTGTGGTACTATCCAGCAGGGATGGCCAGTGGGTTACCATCCAACAGGGATGGCCAGAGGAGTTTTGGGTCTCACACTAGTGGATTACCCTTTTGCGGGGCTGGGTAGTGGGAACCCATCGACTTTGAGAAGACCTCTCGACTGTATGAAAGTGATGAAGTGTGGTTTGAATTTCCCCATAACTCTCATGTACGAGGGGTGCTTTCCCCGCTGAGACACATCCTTGAGACACGGCCTAAAACTATGCGGGCGAGTCAGTGCCACCCATAGCAGATAGTGTCAAGGTGCGGTGATTTGAGCCCCCTGACTTGCAATTTTGGGTAGACATACGGATACTGGGCATCGATGGTGTTTACTTCTAGGACTATTGGCTACTCACATTCTTGGACTGAGCTATGATATGGAGTTCCCTTTACGATCTTGTTAGGGTTTCTTGTTTGAGAATATGGATATGTATACACCTTATTCTAGTACCCACTTCATGGGTTTTGGTTACTCTCCTACTAGGAGAGGCGAAGACACACGAGGTATGACACGTGCTTTCCGTGTCTAGCTTCTCGTGGTTGTATGAGTCTACTCTCCTACTATAGGTAGCGAAGAATCAATGAGAAGTTCATCTTCTCACCATTTCTAGCTCTTTGTGTTTGGATGATTCTACTTCTTTCCTCTTATTGGGTTGAGCTGTAATCTTATTGCACTCTTGGTTATACTCCATAACTTTTTCCTGTTCAATCTACTAATCAGTTCTTGAGTACCTCCTTTGTTGCTCCCTCGAGTCTTCAGGGCATCCTACTGAGTATTTTTATACTCACCCCTACATGGGATTTTCCCGCACATGGTGTGCCCTTGAACACGACAGACAGGTTGGTCATGACGTCAGAGGAGCATAGGAGTTCGGGAGGTTGGACCATGTGTGGTGGTCGTAGTCCAGTTCCAGGGGTGAGACTCCCCCAGTTGTTTAACTTTTGTTTACCTGTTTCCAAGATGTGTCACTTTACTGATTGGGAGTGTTTTTTCCCCTTTTCTTTTCAATTTACCTTCATCACTTTCATTGTACTATTTAGTGGTCGATGCACTTTTTGGTTTATTTATAGAAGTTTGTACTTTACTTTCCTTTTTAATCTGCACTTCTGCATTGAGTGGTCTTCGTGTGTGTGTACATGTACTTAGGAAAAGGCCTCCCCAAGTTGTTTAGCCTTCAGCGCTTGTCGCTAGCCCTTGGCCGATGGAGGCATGCATAGGGTAGTTGCGGCTCATGCCTGGGTAGGTAAGGGTCATGAAAAATTGGTATCAGAGGTGGTTTGTTCCTTGGGACTTTGTTCAGACGTCCCTAAAAACAAAGTGGTGGGGATCTAGGGAAACCGTTTCAACGTGTCTTGAGAGAAGCTCTCTGGACAGGGAGTCCAGTGATAGTGTGGCAGCTGACGTATCCATTCACCGGGACCTTGATAACCCGCTTTTCGACTCGACATGTTGGGACACTCGTTTCAGGGAGAATTGGATTGTTCATTACATAGTGTCGAGTCCTCGACTTTACTTCTTGAGTCATCTCCCCTTTTTTGTGACTATTATATATACATATATGCTCATCTGAACACGAAACTCCTTGGTAACATTTAGGATGCCTCCGTGAAGACAGCTAGTCAGGATACCAACATTGGTACGTGAAGACGACCCTGTGAGCTACGAGGCCTCAGTACATGACCCATCATGTTAGTCCCTTTCTCTGAGTGGGCCAGTAGCAGCACCCCCACCTAGTGAGAAGCAGACAGCTTCAGGAGAGCACACTGAGCTTGAGAGTAGGTTGAGCACGCTCCGTGAGTTCCAGCAACAGAGACCGCTAAGGGTCAGTGGTAAGACAAACCCTCAGGTAGAAGAGGTTTCGCTCGAGATAGTGGTTTCCCTCTTTAGGCTAGCACAGACACCAGCAGATCAGAGAGTGGATTTGGCAACCAGCCTTTTTGTTGGAGCAGCTGGGCGTTGGTGGAGTCTGGTGACTCAGTTACTTGATGAGTTATCGCTTTCATGGGGCGAAATTCAGAAGCTATTCCATGAGGAGTTTTACCCCTCCTGCTTACGCTCTGTTCAGATCCAGGATCTCCTGTAATATCAGGAGGGAGGGATGATGGCGACTGAGTACGTTACTAGGTTTGCGGACCGTGCACTTTTTTTCCCAGACATGATCCATGATGGCAAATTTGGAGCACGGAAGTTCGAGAAGGGTCTATGCAGAGAGATTCATGTTGTAATAGTACCCTTGGGCATTCCCACTTATGTCGGGGTGCTAAAGAAGGAGCGGGTGACAGAGAGCTCACTGTCGTGTTCTACAGTTGGTGGTGGCAACAGGCTCGATAGAGCCAAGACGTCTTTCGAAACTAGTGGGCATCAGCTGATGGAACCTTAATGTAGGTGGCTTTCCGATAACCAGACTCAGGGGCATGTTCATACACCGCAGTGGCACTGGAGGGCACGGGTGCACCCCAGAAAGATTCAGGGTTATGCATGTAATGGGCAAGGTCACCTAGAATGAGGCTTCCCGACCAGGTGCGCTAAGAATATCGGGCAGGTAGTGGGTGCACCACCACGACAGAGGTAGCACCATGATCAGAGTAGTCCCCAGAGAGGTGGTTCTAGAATTGTAGAGGGAGGACCTGGTAGTGGGGGATGCCTTTACAAGTTCTTCCCATCACCACTAGGCAGTCCACGTCAGGCTCCGGGAGCTGACAGTTGGGACCACGGACAGCCGCGAGCTTTGGATGACTATGATCCGGCAGAGAATGAGGTGATACGAGGTTCCATCAATGGCTCTTCTACTTTTTGCAGTCAAATTGTAAGACACTTTGTGTGAAATGATTTTCTCCCAGCTCCTTGTTTGAGTTGTTACCAGGGTGGCGCCGGGCATCGGTGTAACCATGCGTTGGTAAGGTAAAAGGTGTGGGACCTTTTTCTTTAGTCGATGGTGTTGACTCCTTCACTCTCTGAGCGTGTAAGAGAGTCTGGGTTGTGGAACATCGACTATGAAACCTTGGGTGACCAGATATCCTTAGGTGTTTCACCATATTAATATGCTGAAGGAGGGAATCACCAGGCTTTGTCCCAGGTCCAATAGGTGGTTCCGGTCATGGCGTGAAATGTACGAGTTCATTTAGAGAGGTGAGATACCCATAAGGGACTTCAGGTCGTTTGAGACCACACGAAGGGATGGCGAGGTTCCCTACCGTCTTTCCGTGACCCTATGGTCGGGTGTGGGTGCATGACGTCTCCCGCGTGGCTTACCTGAGGAGATGTGTGTGTGCTACTATTCACGCCTTCAGCAAGTGAAGACCTCGCATGAACATATCAAACCCTTTGGTCTGTGTGCAGTGACACGGGACTGTGCATGAGTTCTTCTGGGTGCGGAAGAGCCAGGTGAGGGCTTAGTACCATGAGTTGTTCCCTGGTTTTTCTTTTCAGGGAAAAAATCTTGAAGGATAGATTAATTTAAGAAATCGGTTTTTCCTATAAAATTCTATTGAATTTTCATGATGTTATTCCAGAGAAGCGCCTTCATACGGTGTGCGATTCCAAGCCCTGGTTTGGCCAAAATTAAATTTTCAGTGCGTTCACACTAGGCATGCCAAATAAATGGAATAACTCCTAAAAAATAATTCATATCCTAAATCTGAGAGTACGGATGGGTCCAAAATTGGGTGTTTACAATAGGAATGACATAAAGCATGTCGGCACAGGACGTTGGGACCCTTCGCCAGTTAACGAAGCATTAAACGGATAAATAAGATAGTTAATTTATTCGTTAAATGGTCAAACTCAAGTATCTCTTAAACGGTTTCTCGAATGGGAAAACCGAGGTCACCTTTGAGTCCATAGAGTGGCGTTTACCCTAGGTGGGGTGTAACTTTTATGGGCGTGGGCCCTCTATGGAAAATGCCACTAGGGGTGTTTCCGTAATTTAGCGACCTCAAGCATTAAGTTTTATACCTTTTCAACGGTGCCTCGAATCAAAATTACAAGACATATGTTGTGCACTGGAGGTGGTGTTTACCCTAGGTGAGGCTTAACCTCTACCCCGTCAAGAGTTTCAGATGTAGGTTAAATTGGTGGTTTAAATTAATTAATTTTTTAATTAATTTTTCTTTATATAAACCAACCCAACCCTCTCTTCATCCCCTTGGAAATCCCTTAGTGTAAAATATCAAGTTCACCCAAGGATCTTTCCCTCATGCTCCAACCATCCTCTTCAAGGCGCATCCTGATCCGGCTTCGGCGGATCGTTTGTGAAGCTTCGGGCAACACTCAAGATGTAGGATCATTAGGATTTTTTTTAATTTACGCACCTCCTTTGAATCCATAAATATGTGTCGAATATCTGTTGGATCATCGAGAGTGGACCATAAATGTGTAGTACATGTTCCGAGCTATCCAACACAAGTTTCGGTTTTATGTTATGAGTTGTGAGGCGTCCACAGCTAAGAGTCAGAGTCCGGGGGGTTTGTAGTGCTTTTCCTTCGAATTTGGGTTCTCCGGTGCGGTCGAGCGATGGTCAGTGGTGGCGCGGCGTCCTCAGGAGGTGGTGGTGTGGGCTCAGGCGGTAGCGCAGGTCCAGGCGGCGGCCTTCGTCGGTGCTCCAGGCGGCGGCTCCAGGTTGAGGGGTCGAGTGCGTCGGCATGAGCGGGCAGCAGCATGCGGCTGGGCATCGGTTGTCGGCGAGGTTGAAGGTGTCGGGAGAGCTGGGGGCACCGGTCATCGTGGTCAGAGGAAGCCCGAGGCCTGGCCTTAGGTGTGTGGGGAAAGCCATGACCCACACAACAAGGGTCATGTGGGTGCGTCAACGAAGACCGACCGAAGCCGGTCTGCTGGGGGAGCGAGGACCTGCAAACCGCGGGTCCTGCTGGGCAATGTGTGGAGACCAGCCAGTTGACCGGTCTAGTTTTTAAATAATAATAATAATAATAAAATAAAATAAATAATAATTTTATAATAATAATAATAATATTATTATTATTTTTATTATTATGAAAATGATTTATAAATATTAAATCATCTGTAGGGCGTCCGATTTGGGTACCGTCTGCAGCCGCAAAATCCTTGAAGAGAGACAGATTTTTTAAGATGGTTTTGGGGGTTTGTATTTCTCGAAACGAGGGGTCTCGGTGGCATGACATTCCTTTAAGTGAATTGGAATTTTTTCGAGAGTTCATATTTTGGATGAGGCGGACACATCCAATGTCCATTTTGAGCGTCGTCAGTAGCATTACGACCCTGGCGTCGAGGCAGAGTTTTCCAAAGGGTTTTCGGGCATCAAATCCAGTGTTTAGACATGGGCCCCATGGCCCGCCTTTTAAGCTGTGAGATTCATTTCACAACTTTTTCATCAGATGTCCATTCGAGGCATACAAGCAGTCGTTTCGGGGTGTTTTCCAAGGAAATTGCAATGGCACAACCCGCCCACTTTAATTCAGCATGATGTTGCAGGCCCCATGAGGGCCGTTTTGAGAGTTGGTAGTGATTTACGTCGTTATCACTGGGTGTCCATTTCGGAAAAATGGTTTTTCAATATTGTGTACTTTTCCGAGAGAATTTCCATGGTGTGATTCATTCGTTGTGCTTCGGGACCGTGATGCGGGTTGAATGAAGCACCGCTCATATGCGTTATGATGAAATTCATCTTTTCGACAGGATAATTGTTCCACATAAGAAATAAGTCAATTTGATAAGTTTTCCCGAGGGGATCAAAATAGTGTGATGCGCCCAACTGTTTTTGAGGCTGAGGCTCGGGATCACGAGACATTGTTCGGGCGTAAATCGGGGTTTGAGACTTTTACATCGGATATCTATTTGAGGCGAGTAATTTGTCTATCTCACATGTTTTTCTACGAGGATTATAATTGGGTAATCATTTCGTGTGATCGGAGCCTCATTTGAGATCTCATTAAATTTGGATGCATGAAAGATGTACCGGTGGCGGTTCTTCATGTGGTGTTTGTAGAGAACCCTTGGTGTGTGTTCATGTTCACTCCTATGAGAGTGAAGTTACTGTCTAAAGAGATGTGGTTGGTCGTGCTAGGGTTGTGGAGGAAGCAGGTTGGAGAATTTACATTTTTTACCTTCGTGCTGACATTGGGTGTCGTGTGCATGATAGCCTTTGGGCTAGAGATGTGGTATACTCTGGGAGAATATGGGAATGCATGGAGGTACAAGTTGTAGTTGTACCTGAAAATGTCTTTGTGCATGGTTTGAAGATGAGATTGGGCTACATGTAATGTGGGCCCCTTGTGTGCGTCATGTACTTCTTTTCATACCTCTGACCTCTTGCGACGTAGAGGGTCATTCTGTTCTCGATGGGTTCATCCAGCAAGGTTGAGTGGGTTCCACATGGTTCTGTTCTCGATGGTTTGGCTAGAAGAGTTGTTTGGGTTACCCTGTTTCTTCAGCTACGAGGGGTTTCAGTATCACGTCCCTTTTTCCAGATTGAGACATCGTTTACAACTATGTTCACTCATACTGTGTGGGTGTTTCCCCACTTTTTGGGGTGACTTGTCTTGGTCCGCTTTGATGGTGACCTAGCGGATTGGAGCATGATCAGCTCGAGAGGCCCGGTGAGATCCTGACGTTCCTTCCTATACCCAGGTGGAGTTCTTTGGGTATAGGGGTGGCCAACACATTAAGCAGGCCATGATCCTCTACCCAGGAGGTTGTTTCCTGTAGGGTACAGAGCCCCCAGTGAGTCGTGGGCACAGACTCCCTAGTTGTGTATCGAGATCATATCTTTCTTCTGAGATCTATCGTTATATGTTTCCCACTACGTGTTCCAGTTACCAGTGGAGTACCATTTTGCAGGGATGACCAGTGAGGTGACATCCAGCAGGGATGGCCAGTGTGGTACCATCCAGTAGGAATGGCTAATGGGGTACCATCCAGCATGGATGGCCAGATCAGTTCTGGTTCTCCCTTCAGCGGATTACCCTTTCATGGGGCTGGCCAGTGGGAACCCATCGACTTTGAGAAGACCTCTCGATTTTTTGACAGTGATGAGGTGTGGTTTGACTTTCCCCAGAACTCTTAAGTACGAGGGGCTCTTTCCCCACCGAGATGCGTCCTTGATACGCAACCTAAAACTGTGAAGGCGAGTCAGTGCAACCCAAAGTGGATAGTTTCAAGGTGCAGTGATTTGAGCTCCTTGACTTGCAGTTCAGGGAAGACGTCCGGATACTGGGAATCGATTGTGTTTACTTCTGGGACTGTTGGCTACTCACATTCTTGGGCTGAGCTATGAGATGGAGTTCCCCTTACGATCTTGTTCAGGTTTCTTGTTTGAGCATATGGATATGTATATACCTTGTTCTAGTACCCACTACATGGGTTTCGGTTACTCTCCTTCCAGGAGAGGTGAAGACGCGTGGAGTATGCCACATGATTTCTGTGTCTTACTTCTCATGGTTGGATGCGTCTACCCTCCTACTATAGGTAGCGAAGACTCGATGAGAAGTTCATCTTCTCACCATTTCTAGCTCCTTGTGTTTGGATGAGTCTACTTACTTCCTCTTTTTGGGTTGAGTTGTACTCTTACTGCACACTCGGTTGTACTCCTTTACATTTCCCTATTCAATCTACTACTCACCTATTTGGTACCTCCATTTTTGATCCCTAGAGCCTTCAAGGCATCCTACTAAGTATTTTTATACTCACCCCTACTTGGGATTTTCCCACACTTGGTGTGCCCTTGCAGACAACGGACAGGTTGGTCTTGACGTCCGAGGATCTTAGGATTTCGGGAGCATGGACCGCGTGCAGTGGTCGTAGTCGGGTTCCAGGTGTGGGACTCTCCCATCTTTTTTACTTTTGTTTACCTGTTGTCGGGTTGTGGAACTTTACTAGTTGGGCATGTGTTTTGCCCCTTTTTCCAGTTTACCTTCAGCACTTTATTTGTACTGTTTAGAGGATGACGCACTTTGTGGTTTTTTTATAGCATTTGGTACATTACTTTCATTTTCTACTCTGCACTTATGCATTGAGTGGGCTACATGTGTGTGTAAAGGTACTTATGCAATGGCCTCCCCGAGTTGTTTAGCCTTCAGCGCTTGTCACCAGCACCTGGCCTATGGAGGCGGGCTTGGGGTAGTGGAGGCTCGAGCCCGGGTAAGGTCGGGTCATGAGAATATTCTTAAAAATATACCATTTAGAAATATTAAATATTAATGGGTACAAATATTTCAATATAATAATATTTAGACACATATTCGGTCATTTTTTCCCTTATCACTTTTGTTGGACCCTAGTAAACTAGTTTTAATCTTAAGCATGATAACACATTTTTATTAAAAAAATTCCCAGAATTAATTCATCCTTATTGTGTAATATTGAATACTGTAATTGAAATTATGGAATATTTTCTTTCATGTTAATTTCATTTAGGATTTAGAATTTAATTTAAAATTATACCCATAAATCGTACCGAGAATCTATTTTATAGAAGGAAATTATTTTTTTCAATAAAAATACATTATTCTAGAATCATTTATAAAATTGATAAAAATTACATTAATTCAATTTTTAATAATATAAATTCATAAATTCTTCACTGAAACTTCTTGAAAAAAATAGTTCATTTTTTTTCATAAAATTTAGTGACAATTTTCAAAAAAAATATTTTTTTCACTATTCATTATAAAATTAAAAAAAATTAATAGAGAGTAACTATAAGGTGATATGAAAACTTTTATTAATGTAATGAAGGTTATTTTTTTAAATTTATATTCAAAAATATTGACATTAGGATTCTAAATTAAACAATATAATATATTTAAATGAATTTATTACGAAGAAATCTATTTCTTTTTTATTGTAAAATTAATTAAAATTTTATTGTTCATAAATAAATATAAATTAAAATAAATTAATATTAATAGGGAATGAAATTTATTTCATTTTAAAAAATTCTTGGTAGTTATGATATCTTATAGAGTACATTTTAATGGAAGGAGTGGTTATGATGGATGTGAATGTTATTCATGAGGTAAAGGTTAAAAGAAATAGTTTCTTCCAAATATTAGGAAAAATTTAAAATTATATAATTTTTAATATGATATAGTATATAAACATGTCAATTAAAATAAGTATTCAGTATTAAATATGTCTCATATAAATTAAATTATGGAAGGAGAACCTTACTTCTTGTTCGTCTTTCATCGTAAGAGCTCTATCCTCTGGTATAATAAAATTCATTTATGTATATTTATCTAAAATAATCATGTAAATAATTATTATATAATATATGATCGAATTATAATATTCCCTCAACCATTTGATAATAATTTAATATTTAAATCATTGTTTTGAGTTGTTAACTATTTATATTTTCTCAAAAAAAATTAATCGACTAGATTCTTTCCTTGTACCTTGATTATGGTTTCATTATCCTGAGAATATTAAATTTAAAATAAATATAAATTTAATAATTAAAAAAATAATTTTAATCATCCATAAAATAAATATATACTAAAACAAATTACATATTCTATGGAGATGGAAGTCCGTACATATGCATGAACATTGTTTTCATTTTCTACTATAAAAAATAATGGACTATAAATGATTTTTTGTCATTATAAAAATATAATTATACCATAAATTTAAAATATAATAAATAAATACAATAACTTAATAATAAATTAATTATATTGATATAAAATTAATTATGTCATTATGTTGAAGACATAGTCCAGAAATGTGCATGAATAATGTTTTTATTTCCAATTTTCTAGATATGAGTTAGCAGAAGGTTTCATCATCATCATAATAACATATATATATATATATATATTTATGACACTGTAATAATATGTTGTTGTGAAAAAAATATTTTTATAAAGGTTTCAAGGAGAAATAAAATTTAATGTACTCAATTCTGAGTTATGCAACCTTGTTGGGAAACCTCTTTAACCTTACCCCATGGTCTTTGATTTGATGGTAAAATCAAAAAACTGAAACCACTTGAAATTGACTATGTTTTTCATAAATTAATTTCTTTAGGTATTTCAAGAGATAACTGGCTCTTAATTTGTGTATAAGATATTATAGGTATTTTCCTTTAATAAGGGTGGGAGAGGACACACATAGTCTTTTACAAGTGATTAATATATAATAATGTAATGCTCAAGAAAATACATCTAAATTACTCATACTCAAATATGATATGGGTTAGGTTAAAAATATGGTCAAAAAATATGATTCATAAATTTTTAAATTTAAATATCACATTTATATCTTATTTCGATACCATTTCCTTAAACTTGTTTTATCATTAACTAAGGTACTATTTTTATTACTATTTTACCATTAATTATGATGAAAAATGAATGTGGATTCATTAGTGTTTTTTTAAAATAATATGGAAAAAATATAATACATGTTATCAAATTTTATTATTTTAGTGGTATAAATTACATTTAAAATAAACATGAACAAAACGTGGTGAGATTGTCTTAGGAAAATTGAATTTTTATGTATAGAATAGTTTTTATAAAAAAAAATTAATCATAATTCTAATTCTAATGAAATTAATTTGAATATTTATAATCAAGAAGAAAAAAATAAAATTTCAATTAATTAGTATAAAATATTTATCTTTTTTGAATACACTACTTGAAATGATTGTTTTCTTTAAAATCAATATTTTATTCCATTCATTGAAAAATTATTCCTTTTAGAAAAATCCTAATGTTACACTAGAATCTAATATTGTTATGACGAATTAAAGAAAGATACTCTTTTTATAAAATTAAATTTATAAACATGGTATTAATTAATTATTAAATCATTCAACGAAATTAATAAACAATTTTCCCATGGAAACATATTTCTCAAGGATAAAGTGAAACAAATGAAATCACAGTGCATAATTATTATAAATTACTCATTATTTTTCATTAAGCATGTTTTTTCAAAATTTTAAATATTTTTTATCGTATTCATATCCTCCAAAATGATGAAAAAGATATAATGGTATATTATATAATGGGTCATTTAAAATTGATGTTTTATATAAATAATTTTATTTAATAAATAATGTTTATATTAATGGAAACACATATAAAATAATTAGAAATTAATGATGGGTACACAATAATATAAACGTTCACAAAGGTCTATACTGAACATGATCATTTTTTAGAGAATTTAATTTAACACAATCTGTTATAATGAAGTGTAACACAACATATTAGTTGGGTATGAGAGGGACCCATGATTTCCTTTTGAGGAACCATAACATATGTATGTTACTATTTTTAAGAATATTTTTTCATTCTTTCAGTCAGTTTTTCATAACAAAAAAAACAACCATTTTAGTATAAAAATAACTGTGTGGGACTTTTATTGCAACATGATCAAGAAATGACACAAAAATTAATCCAATATAGAGAAATATAGAAAATTAATTAACAAGAGAAATATCAAAGGATATTTTTTTAGTGAACAATCATTGTAGACCCTTTAGTAATGATGAAGAATAATTAATCATGAAAAATACATAAATTCAGTATCATTACAATGATAGTGGAAAAAAATTGTGTCACTCAATATTTATGGTACATTACTTTTATTCAATGGAATTTAAAATCAGCACTGGCATATTCATCCATTATTTATAGATGAATTGGAAAATACTATTTTTGTTATTTAAACATAAATTATAATAAATGCATGGGTATTACCTAAATACTTATAATTGATCACATTAAAAAAATTGACAAATAATTATGGAAATATAAATGTCAGCCGAGTATGGTAATACCAATTACATTCACAAAATAATTCCAATTTTTTATATCATCATAAAATAATTTGAAACACCATCATATAATGTCCTTTTTTTTATTGTTTATTTATAAAAGAATATAATTTAAACTAGATAAAATACTAATAAATCAAAATATTCAAGATAATAAGAAAAAAACTATCCATTGATATAGGAATCGCAAACAGTGAAAATCTCAAAAGTGAAATGTTTTAAACCTTTCAGACCCTGTCCTTTGTGTTCTTCCAAATCCCAGAAGAGATGTGGGAGATTTTGGAGGCGATCTAGAGGTTATTTTTTATTATTTATTATTTAATGTAGAATCAAAAAATTAAAAAATATTAACATGATATGTTGAATTGTTTTTTGGATTGGATGTGACCATATGTGAAATAATAATCGTGAAACTGACTAGGGAATATGTGATGCACAATGTGATTCTTTAAAATAGAACATATCTAAAATATACCAAAGATAAAATCACCATTTTATAGGCTTTGGTGTGGTAATAGTAAAATGGATATATATATGGAACTAGTGTGTGGTATTTTGATATGGGGGAAAATGAACTAACTATGACGTTTTTGACACTAACGTGGTAAAAATCATAGTTGCAGTTAACACAATTTTTTAATTACCATAATCAAATGATCCTTCATAGAGGCATTAAATATCAGATTATCTAGACCCATAAAAATCATTTTATCTTTTAAATATATTTTTCTATGGTCTAGTGGGATTTAAATATAAATGTGATTTCATCAACCTGTTTTTTTATTTATATATTTATCATAAACATTTTTCTTTCCACTGCACATTATTCCCTTGTATAGTCACATATCTTTGTGTTTATATCCCCATGATTTATTTTGATAATTCATATTGGATTACATTAGATCATGGTAACTCTATATCATTTTTCCTTGTATTTATTTTCTTTTTTCCCTTTAAAGGGTTCACTATGGTGAACTTAACTCTTATTTTGGGATGTTTTTAATAGTTGTTTTATGTGAATTGGAGTCTGATGATGATTTATCTGAGATTTATGGTGGTTGATCTTGGTTCTTTGTAATTTACTACAACTATTCAATAATGTTATGGGATCCATCATCCTTATTATTGTTGTACACGTAAAATAAATCATTTTATTTTTTCTTTTGGGATGATATTAAACATTGTTATAATGTAGAGAGTTAATCATATAAATTAAAACTGAAGGGGAATGTCATAAATCACATGAGGTTTACTTATTAATTTGTTTCTATTATTGTTAAGATCATATTTTTTAGTTATTTAATGTATTTGGATTTTTTTTAATTTTTTTATGTGGTTAATATTGTTGAAGTAGGTGAAAGTTTTCATGCTTATTAATTTTACCCACCACACATGAATATGTATTAGAACGTATATTCAACAAATAAATTGGTTCCTCTTAGAACCTTGGTTTGTGTGATTAAGAGCATATATTATTTAAATTAATTTAATGTTGGACCATCATTTAATTTTTATTTAGATGTGTAAGAAGTGTGGTGTGGTGAATATATTAGGTGGTATATCTTTTTTGAGGCTGTTTGGATGTTTTATAGTAATATTGTGAGCATTCTTTGATATGTGGAAGTTGTGATGGGAATATATTATTCTTATGTGCTTATTAAATAATTTGGTATATATGATATGTGGTTTTGATATGTGGAGGCTGAATAAATTTGATTATTGACTTGTAGAAGATATAATTTTTGTTTATCTATTGTTATAGTTGTTGGGTAATGATGGATTTATTTTCTAATGATAAAAATTAAATGGTATGAAATGAAATGGTTAATGAATTGTTAAATTAAAGTGTAAATGTGGTTAAATTTTTTGTTATTTAAATTTAATGGGATTAAAAAATAAATAATATTCTTAATGAGGAAATATTTGAATGTATTAACTTCAAAATAATGTTTTAATATGGATTTTGGTTGTCACTTTATTTATTAGTATTATGTGTTTATAGGAGGAAATAGATGTGGTGTAGTTTGTGAAGCCTTGTAGATATGTTGTATGTTTTGATAGTGTAATTATTATATATACATAGTCTAGGATTATGTGTCTCTATTATATTATATTATTAGTGTGGTCATTATATGTACCCAACCTATATTGAGAACTACGTTCCAACACCCAAATGTTTTTTTGGGGGGGGGGGGGGGTGTTTTCCATCTTCTAAGATGGTGAGGATGAATGGAAACATACGCTACTATTCCCTTATCTATTTTCCAAAAAATGTTCTTCCTTATCAGCTGTAATAGCTTTCATTCATAAAATTTTTTTTGTTGGTATGACAAATTGATTCATAATGGGTGTTGTGTATGATATAAGTAGGGAACAATGTTGTTGTACATCATGTTTAAGACACTATACTAACTTTATTATAGCAGTGGTTATGATAGGATGTATATTTGATAACTACTTGAACATTGGTTCTTGGAATGATACAATTTTATTGTATATATCACGATGGATTACTATATAAAGTGATAGAAGTACTCAGACATACAATGTAAGGGGGTGGTGAAGGAAAATTAGTTGGAATATAGTGAGGGGTAACCATTTATTTATATGATTCATAATATTTCATTATATCTAGATGTGTTTTTTTGTGATCATGCCTCGATTAGGATGTGATTGGTTATTTTACATAAATAGGTGTCATTTTTTAAAAATAGTTGGTTTAGTATGATCTTTTCATATGTCTATGATAGAATGTTGTTATGATCAAAATGAGTATATATTTTTTGCTCACCAAACATATATAAAAACTATTTTCAAGGTTTATATGAGTTATTTGATGACTGTTCAAGACATTACTATCCCATATGTGAGATTTGTTACCGATTAACTACCTTATGAATTGATTTTTATGTATTTTATTTATATAATCCTTCTATATGTATACATTATACATGCATTGTGGGGTGGTTTTATGTTACTTTATTTTATACTATGTTATTTGTTTTATTAGTGGATTATATCCTATCACATGATCTAAATATATTTATATATATGGTAATACCTTTCATTTAGATATAATTATACCCACAATTGTAGTAAAAAATTCCTGGACTACTAAAGGCATTACTATGTGGTCATTATCTAACTTCCATCATTGTATTCTTATATGGGGAAACTTTAGAAGGAGGGGATTGTAATAGATTAGTATTGTACGATATTATTGAGATATTAGATTTATTTTGGATACATGAAATATGAATATTTCCTGGGTTGGAATGGAAATGATATTAGTTCATCTTGGGGAATGAAATTTTTCATGGAAGACTGGATACAATATATGATTTTAGGCCCCCCATGATTCGATGTGAGTGCATTGAGACTATAATATACTAGGTGAGGTGGTGTCACATGTAGGGATGAGATTTGGTAGAGGAACTTGATTCGTGGTTTTTATTGAATCTGGTGACCATGGGAATGTGAAATGAATTTTATAAACCATATTAAACATAAAAAAACTGTCCTTATGGTATCTTTTTATTACTTTCAATTTTAGATTTATGATATTATCCACATTTGGGCCTAGATTGTTTTTTGGGTAAGGATGAACCAGTTGACCTCTAAAGCATCAACCAGATCATGAAAGATGATCTTTGGAAGTGGAAGTTATTGTAATTTTAGTCGAATGATTGGGAAATTTATGAGGGAGGTGTTTATAATACAGATATAGACCACTAGTTTGAGCAACTCCAGAGTTGCATTAGTATAATACTTGTCTATATAGATAAATAGGTCCCATTAGCAGTCGATCAGATGGGGGTTGAAACGTGTCAGTGGTGTAATTCATATCTCAAGGAGAAGAATAAGGTATATGTTTCAATGGAATACTTTTATAATTAGTTCTAAGAGAATTTCATATGAAAAAAAATTACAGATGTGATGATATAGGTGATAATATTACTTATTTGGCGAGTATATTAGTATTAGGTCTCAATATTTTGTTAATGGATACTCCATATCTTCCACTAATGTTTAACCTGATGAGGAGTGTCATGTGTGATATCTTTAGGAAGCACTAAAAAATTATATCATGTATAAAATAACACAATTTATGTTTCTAATATATTTGGAGGTTTCTATGATGGAAGAGGTGATAGATCCCAAGAACTAGTTATGAGGGATATTGTTTGATGGTAAATAGATGAGTAACATGTGGAAAACTGCTTCTATTATTAGATATCATGCTCTATACCCATCATGGTTCCCATGAGTTGGCATCTGACCATAATAAGATACTTTCTACCCAAATGGGGATATAAATTTCAATGATTTTGTTTGGGGGAATAAGACTAGTTTTCTATGCCTAAGGGGGTCACAATCGTCATCATAATGAGTGTTTGTTTGTTTTTGGAGTTTATCATTTGTAGGTTGTCATGTTTATCCTCAAGTGAAACTACAAGTGAGTCCATTTCAGTAAAAGGGATAGTTTTTTAATTCTCCACCGAGAGAATATGGTGTAGGATAGGGAGAAAATATAGATGTTCTTTAGAATCAAGTACCTCAACATTAGAATAATCCTATAGGTGGATGTCATCTTTGACAAAATCTAATAGAGGGTAGATAGTATATTGTTATGGTGGTTAAAACACATTTACTCAGGGTTTAAACCATGAGATAAGGGTAATATTTTGTACCGAAACACATAAAACATTTATTAGTTAATGTTATATGAACTGAATATTATATTAAAATATGAATCCTAACAATTTTTAAAAACTTCTTCATGAAAGAGTCTTAAAATTTATATATATATTAATAAATTCCATGTGGGTCACACCCCTCACATATAAAAGGCACCTCTTCTCCTAACAAATTCACGTAATATTGGATTTATATATTGGAAAACATATATTCCAAATTTGTCGTAGAATAATTTATTTAATCATATAACTTATGGTACTATCCTAAGACTAATCCTTTGGGGAGTTATAATTTATCTAAAGTATGGCACTCAAAGAAGAGTTATAGATCTCAACCATGAAATTAAAATATGATTTTTTTTCTACTTTTTATAAATAATATTTATCAATTAAAAACTACAAATAAAGTGTTAGACATATACTATGATATAATTATTACAATATAATTACCATTTACCACCTATTCACAATATTATAAGAGATGAAATTATCAGTCATTCTGATATGTGGAGTATTTCCTCCACATAATGATATGACTCGTTTTCCACCACAGCAATTCATGATTGGTTATTATGATAGATTTAATGATTTTATATAACATTTATATGATAATAAATATTCTATAAATATATATATTAATATATATCATTAACTCACTTCATCCATCAGAAAATAGATATGTTACTGGTCAGTTATTACATACAACCTTCACCACGTTGTGACATAATTTAATTTCCATTACCCATTTATGTGAATTGTAATATATATAACGAGCACACACAAACACCCCCCCCCCCCACATCTGTGTGTGTGTGTATGTGAAATTTATATATTTTTTTAAATTAAGAATAATAAGGACCCATGATTAATTTGAAACTTACATGACTTCAAAACCAGACAATATATGAAAATGAAGCAGTTAACACTGAAAATGATGGGGACAATGAATGTTTGTTATTGAATGGGTGATATAATGTTATAACTAAAACAAGTATGGTATTACATGTATTATTATTATGTTATATAATTATCATAAATTTAAATTTATCGTACTTGTGTTTAATGTTCTTATGAAACAAGATAATCTTGAAGTAAGAGTTTTATTACACAATATCATTTTTACTAGGAATATTTATGAATGAATTATCAAATGATAAAATAATATTCTAAATATCTACAATGTATTTTTGTTTTTTTGTATCATCTATATATTTATAATTATATCATGATTCTATTTCATAAAAAATATTTTAATAGATGTATGAACATATTTTTCTCTTCATCCATGAATATTTTACTCCATTTTCATATTTTATTTAATATAATATTAATATATTTTTTTAATTTTATAGAAATATTTAATTTATTATTTTACAATTTTTTTCAATTTTTCAATTTTTTAATGTAATTTTATTATCAATTTTTTATCACGGTACTTCTGAATTTTTAGCAACGATTTTAATGGAATTTTTTATTTACCATACACCACATATGTGTATTTATCCACCATGATGAATTATATTTTATTTTTAATCTTTAATTATAAATTGTAATTTTTATTTCAAATGATAATATTTTCCTCTTATATTTTGTAAATTTCATATTAGAAATACATGATTTCAATTAACAATTTTATTTTCCTCAATAAGTTATCTTTAAATATTTCAATTTTATATTTACAAATAAAAACATCATTTTTTGTTTTTTGTGATTTTATAGGGACAAGATCTAATGATAATATACAAATTCTTTTTATTTGTTATTTATTATTATGATTATAAAATTTTTATAAAACCCATAATCTTTTTATGGGTTTTAATTTAATGATATAATGAATGTATTTTGATCTCATGGAACACATATATATGGTTTTCATTATGTGATGGATGAGACATGAATTATATGGTCATTCAATACGTTAGTTAAATTAGGATATCCCATTAGTTAATAAGAAACATAATGGGGTGTGAACCCTGTATATTAATGGACATATCATTATAATATATTCTTTGGAGTGATCCTTGACTATGGAAATAATGGAATGGGGAGTGGACACAATCAACCAAAATACTCTTGTTAGTGAACCATGATGAAAGAAATGATTTTATATTGTTTTTCACAACCCAAAAACATATTTCTTAATCTTTTTATATCTTCCCATATATCATTATTAATTATTTATGATTCAACACTATTATCCCATATAATTATTATTTGAATAAAACTATACACTATGGTCCATGATTAATGATATTTTACTTTTTAAATATAATTACTAAACATCATGACCATGTTATCATAATATTCATATTATCTTATTGTCAACTATGATAATTTATTTATATCGCTTATGTTTACGCTATATGAGAATAGTATCTCATAACATTATATGTTTCCCTTCAACATGTTATAAAGAAATGTTTTATGTATGATATATATATAAATAGTGGAATTTGTAAAAAAATTAATCTTAAATGATTTTTATCTTTTATATAATAGTTTTTAAATATCGAGGCTTCCGAATTGAATAAATGATTACGGTCATAAACCATGTAATATTATAAAATTTATAGAATATTCTTATGAAATTACAAAATATTTATGATGGAGAAGTATTTGTATCAATGGTTTTTATTAAAAATAATGGTTGAGTAACTTTTTAAAACTAGGTCGTGGAATGAAATATGAGCATCCATAGGATATGCATAATTTGAGGAGAATACATTATGATTTGTTAAAGATATGAGTTCATTTTCCCTATGAATGTAATTAATTATCTCGAAACAATAATTGAATACGGTTCTTACACAGATAAATCATAGAATAATAACCACAAAAAGAGTTAGTCATGTATACGTCAGAGATCATTCTAGCGCATGGTTAATGACACCTTATTTTGAACCTAGTTTGACACATTAGAGGGATATGGTTCGGTTAAATCACATTTACATCAAGAGATGTAATGAATTATTTGAATAGATAATTTCCATGGATGAACTTGGTTAAAAATATGGTTTCATAGATTTAATAGAATGTGACATTATTTAAAATTTTTGTAAATGAATTTTATGATTATATGATTTCCCTTTATGATAATTTTTTTTGTTAATTTATGTAATTAGAAGAAACCACTTTAATTTTTATTATTATGGAAAATGTAATTAATATCTCTCTATGAAATTTTATTATTTGGGATATAGAATGAAAATTGTTGTTTTTAATATTATAAATCTTTCTAAATACATGAATCATGTTGATAATCCAAATAAGAAAAAGAATGAATAAAGTAATATTGATTCATTAAAAATTAAACATACACGTTCATTTAGTGGGTTAACTAATCCACTGATTTTTAATAACTGTAAAATTACCAAAAAAGTATATTTTTCATTCTACAGTTTCTTAGAATTTTAAAGGTTATGATAAATGTTTACCATTTGGAAGGGGAAGTAGGTCAGTGGTGGAATATTTTCACGAATATGAGGCAATGGAATGAAATTAACTCATTGGAGTGGGATGAGTGTAAAATATTATTTATTAATTAGTAAATTTCCAATATGATTATTTGAAGATATAAAATTAAATCAATGAGCATAATTAGAATAGTGATGGATCTCTTGGTACCTATGATGGAAACATTATATGCATTGGGAGTTATTATTATATTATTTTTATTATTGAACCCTTAATTAAGATTTATTTATTCTTTAGTGGCCTAAAATCATGTCTCTAATTGATGATAAACTTAAGATACATCAATAGAAATGAATAAGTTGTTTGATATGTTATAAATGAGGAAATTTAGATTTGAGTCACCCTTCAATTTAATTGTATGGATATGAAAATTAATTTCGAATTCTTATTATATTCTAAAAACAATATCCATAGATTGAATAAGATGAGTGTTCCTCTATTATATAAGTGTGGAATAAATAACATAGTAAATTGTCCATGGTGGCACTGTTAAATATTTTTATTGTGGAAAATTATTCCATTAGAAAATTAAATCTTAAAGAAAATGGAGTATGTTAGATAATGATTGTAATTGATAAAAAAGCAGACAAAATTAACCAACCACACAATAATTATATAATTTTATGCAGTATATTTTATAACCTAAATTAATTTATCCATATCAACTAGTAATTTAATTAATTTGGCACTATATACATTTGATCCATACTCAAAGGTTTGAATATCTTAGTAGTCTTCAAAAACAAAATAAATAATTGAATATCATATTACATTAGTCAAAATAGAATACAACATATTGTTTTCATTGATAATACCATTTTAATTTTACTATATCCATTCATAACAATCATAATACACATATTGGAATCCTATGGGATGGATACATAATAAAGGGGTGAGATCATATTCTTTGGAAGGGTTTATATGCAATGAAGCTACCTCAAAGTAAATAGAACATGAATAATATGGATGATATAAAAAGTAATAAATAATGTCAGATAACTAATATAATAAAAGAGGGGATTAAATACATGGATTACATAACAACACAAATAATCACATGGATAATAATAAATAGTTTCATAATGATAGAATCCATAAAACCTTACATTCTAATATTACCTTCAAGGCATTGTTCATATACCACATTCATAAATAGGTAAGGTTTATTGAAAACACACAGACTACATTGTTCTATAAGAGATATTGATGCATTTAAGGGATAGATATGGAACCACAAATCACATATTATGTTCAATAAACTCATCATAATAAATCAGTGAAACATAATTAACATAGTAATTTGTATTAATGAACACGATTAGAAATGGTAATAATTTTACCATTGGAAATGTATAATCATAGGACATATTTAGACCAATGGTTATTGATATTATGAAATTACTTCCCTAATAGGGAAAAATATTCACCGAATAACGTTGAAATACATTAAAACAGTTTAAAAATTATCACATGAATATTTCTTTATAAATATAGCCATTTCATTTTGAAACCCCTTCATCTAATTGTAATATTTTCATAAATATTAAGTTAAAATTTTAATTTGGATGGAAAATTAAAAAAATAATGTAAAATTCAATGAATTAAGTTTTCATTATGGTGTGAAGTTACAATCATTCCATGTATTCACAAAAAATATTTTCATCAAATTTTCCGTAAAACTATTAAAAAGTACATCATTCAAGAAATAACCAAAAAAATTAATTATTCTTTTTAAATTCATAATTCATAATAAATTAAATAAATAAATCATTTTATATTTCGAAAAAGACTCTTTAATTAATTATAATGAAAATATAGACATGGAATAAAAATGTTCTTAATAGAGTTGAATGATAATGTTTGTTTTCCTTGAAAAAATATTTCAATAGCTTCATGAAATAACGAGATGAAAATGAATGGAAATCATTAATTTACAAAAAATAACCAAATTATAAAAAAATATATTTCATTTATGAAAACAAATAATAAATAATTCACCATGTGGAGACTACGAAATAAATAAACCTAAATAATGATGGAATTATAAAATAAACCATTACCTCATACTTAAATTCATCCACATGTGATCAAAACTCATTTATAATATTTATTTAATTATAATAAATAAAATATTGATCAATAATAATTTTAAAAATAACACATATTTTTTTTATAATTTTTTTCTCCCATTATTCGAAAAATTATTATTTAAATTATTGTTCTATGTAATGGCTACTTCCTTTTTCAAGTAGGGTTTGGTTTAGTGAATTCGATCATTTTAATTTTGTTATGGTTTAATAATATTCAAAATTATAATAATTATTCATATATTATATATATTTATTATATATCAATTTATAGTAATCAAAAAATTGAAGTGATAGACAATTAATTATTCTATTGAAAGAAATAGTTGGACGTACATACCCATGAATTTTGCCTTTATCTTTTGATAAATATAATGAAAGAATGTTAAACAAAAATAAAAAATATTAAAATAAATATTATATTATATAAATATTGTAAATTAATTAAATTTATCTATACAATAATTGAATTAAAACTAAAATTAAAAACAAATAACATCACTTTGTGGATGTGGCAGCCCACATGTACACACGAGTAACGTGATTATTTTCCAACATATTGGATGGTAAGATGTTATTTGTGACATTATAAATATAAAAAAATATTTAATAATTATCATATATAAACATTAAGCTCATCATAATAAATTTCAATCAAATATGGTGGGGGAAAAGGAATTGTATCATTAAGTGGAGATACTAATCCATACAAATGGACATGAAATACATTCACATCCCATTTGATGAAAATTTTTGGATTATAGTGATATCATAGTCAAAAAAATTATTTATATTTACAATACATAATTATTTTTTTGATAAATATATTACATCTAGAAGAGTTGATTGGTAATTAAAAAACAACATGACTAGTTGAGGAGAGTACCTCTTCTTTGATGGATGTCCTTTAAATATCCTCGGATGGATCCTAGGAATTGATTTTTGAGAATTCAATCACCTATATAATGTGTATAATTAAGTTTATAAGGTATCTAGGAATTGTTCGATAACTATAGATGGAAAATGTTAGTGTGGATAATTTAACGGAAGATGCATCCTTTTATAACTAATGGAATGGAATCTCTTGGAATATCATAAAAGAGTAGAATATAAATAAGTGATTATAATTCCCAAATGCCTCTGAAATTCAGTTATTCAATGAAAATATATTTCAAAGATTAAATTCCACCAAATTGTAAAACTTTTGTAGGTTTATGTGGATTTCTAAATCCTATTTTTAGATTTAACACCTTAGATAAAATATGTTATCCTTAACCATGGTACATCTTTTTCACAAATAATGGGATATAATGTCACATATAAAGATAAAATAAACTCATAAATGATCAGGCTATGAAACTATTTACCATAACATAGCCACCTTGTCCTATTTAAACATTTTCATGGTTTTTAATTAATTTAATAAAATATAATTTATATCACTCTTAACACAATTCATTTGATTTTTTGAATAAAAATAAACACAATTCATGCATTCAAATATAATCTAGTAACATAGAATAAATATTTAATATTAATATATAAAATTCATTCGACAATATAAATCATTTAAATGATATTAATTTTAATTTTTTAAAGCATTTATTTTTTTTCTATTCATTAGAGAAATATCATGTCAGTGTTGCATAAAAATTTTATATAATTTTATAATGGATAAAATTTTGAAATATATATAAAAATGGAAAAAATTTAATTATTTTTATTTTGTACTTTTATATTCATTTGTACTTGATTTTATCCCAATGTATACAGGTCAAGGAAAATTAAATTTGAGAGATTGATATTTTTTTCGTTAGTTTAAATATTATATAGGACATTTTCATGGAAAACTGTCCCATAAAAATTTAATTATAGAGACTAAGGTTATAATGGTACAATTAAACTTATCCCATAAGAATTAATAAAAAAATTATGACCTTATCATTAAGTTTTGAAATATTTTAACCCGATTTTCCTTTTACTATAGAGATAAATTTTACTAAGGATACAATTCATATTCGTCAAATATTATAAGGGAAAAATTACCGAATTTTATCCTCCTAATTAAAATTAATTTTTTATCAAATTATATTTTTATTTATAGTGATAAAGGTTAATTGAAAATTAATCACCCAAAACACAGGTAAAACTAGTTTTTTATAAATCTATATTTTACGAATACAATTGGATATATCATTTCAAATGACTTGAAAAATAGTAGATGATTTTAAAGAATTTATATTTCATATATAATTTTTAAATATAAAACAAATAACTAATTTTTTTTATTATTTTAATTTAATATTTTAAAAATTCATTGGAGAATAAAAATACTTTTTTTTCTGAAAGTCACTTATTTTACATTGTAATTTATTTTTATTTTTATTTATAATTATTTGATAATCATTGAATATATTTTATAAATATTTGAGACCTGTAATTTTCAAAATATAGTAATTATCATTGTTACGTAACAATGTAAAATATATTTTATAATGGTATACTATATTATATATCATTTATATTCGGGGATATTTGTATCCTAAGTTATCAAAAATATTAAATGAGATATATATTAAAACCACAGGCTTTTAATTTTATTCCACCATCAAAAAATATCATCATTAATATTTTCATAATTTCACTTCATGAATATATTTAGTTAATTATTCATCATAATTCCTTCATCTTCCCACATCAACTCTTTCACATTTTAATTTTACATGGCACCATTACCTTCATAGTGATCTAATTACTCAGTACATGTTGTGTAGTGTCCATAATTTGGATATTATTTTCATAGTAAGATAATGAATGATCCAATTATATTTATTTTAAAATGATAACATGCATTGGGTTTGGAATGAACTTTCATGACAATGATATATGCAACACATCAAATACATTATAGATATTTGGTGTATTTTACAAATAGTATACCATGGATCCAATTAATTTCAAGATTTCATAAGGTCTAATGCACCTAGAACATAGTTTCAATTTTTTACTGACACATTTAACATCATTCAATAGAGATAATTTCTATAAAACATGATATCGAACATGAAATTTAAAATATATTCTCTCATTTATCATGTAACTCAATTGACTTATTTTGGTTAACTAATATTAATTTGAATGGTGTGAAACTTCTATATTTTCACATCAACATGTTGAGAGAGTACAAGATTTCTATCACCAGCTTCAACCCAACATACTGGATTACGACATATGTATCCATATAATGACATAGATAGTGACACTAGAATACATTAATGGAAGATATTTTAGAATGAAAAATCATAAAATAGAAAAAATGGCTGCACATTCATTTAAAGTCAAGTAAGAATTATATCAACGTCTATTCTAAAGTTTGGATAGACTATTCTGACTTCTCATCAATCTGAGAATTGATAAGTGGTATTAAAATAACATTTAATTTTGTGATCCTTATAAATAGTATTCCATATTATTAACAATTGAATGATGTATTCCAGGATGTACTATGGCATCATTAATATATATTCATGTATGGTGATCTAAATTTAAATATATTCTTATAGTGATGAAATGTGAATATTTATACGATGATAAAAAAACCTAATATTTCTTCATTATATCAATGATTATTTGGAAATCCTATAAATAATTTATAGTAATGCCATTCAATTTCCATATAAGAATAGGTAGAGGATGAATGAATCCTCTAGGATGTTGTGTCTATGCTTTAACAGATTTCAACCATATGTCTTGATACATAATTAGTAATTCACCACATCAAAATCTCCCAAAAGAAATATTCCATCAAATATCTTTACATTTTTTATCTATATGGGTGTATCAAAAATTTATATATGTTGGAGTCATCTATTACATCCATTTTCAGCTATGTTATTTATTGAAAGCACATATTTTATTCATAATTTTAAAATTTGGACATCATATAAGATTTCTTCAAATTTCCTGCCATTCAAGACATTGAATTTAATTTAACAATTTTCAAAATAATTCATAGAAAACATGGTTTTTTCTAGTAAAAATTGTTCATAATTTATTTTATAATGGGTGTTATTTCCCATTCAGTAATAATTCCAAAATCCATGTATAAAAAATCTATGATCATAGTATCCATGACATTCAAAATTTTGGTTATAATTCCCTGATATTTCAACATTAATAACTCATGTACATTATAATTATTTTTTATAAGTCATTGTATCGAAAAATATTTATCATTATGCATCTTATGACATCATGTTTTTCTCGTGATGAGGAATTTCTAAAAAAATTGTAAAGACTTGGAAATTTCAAGGAAATTTTTTTTCTCAATATCTTTGGAATTTTACGAGTCTATAGCTCCTGAAGGCACTTGATTCTAAGGCCCGGTGTGCCCGGAATCAATTTCTGTAGATTAGCTCGAGTACGTTCAGTGAACGAATGAGGGGGTTTTTCTATCTTTTGAACCGATGCTCAGAATTGAAATACGAGGGCACCTTTGAACTTGTAGCGTGGGTTTTCGCCTAAGAATAATTTCACCTTGACTGCAGATGATCAGGTATGAAAGTTAGTTTTGGGGTTTTACATGGGTTAATTAAATAAAATAAGTGATCGATTTAATTTATTTTTTTAAACACGTGTCGCGCGGATAGAGTGGCTAGAAGCTCTACATGGGAGTTGGTGGTGGGGCCCACCTAGATCCAACCTCCCATTTGAGGTTGATTATGGTGGAACCCACATGAGGCCTCCCATTAATGGGAGGGGAATCATAACTCCTTTATTGCCTCTCATTTATAAAGGAGAGCCTTTGGTTTAAAGCCCCCTCTTAATTGAGGAGGTTGAAAGCTCCCCTTTTTAATGAGGGGACCACCCAAGCATTAACCACCCACCTTTCCTTTTTTTGGTTAATTAATGGTGGGGCTTGCCAGAAAATATCATCCCTTTGGGGGACATTCTTCTGTAGGGACCACCCGGGCCAATAAACCCTTTGACTTCCTCCCCATTTTAATGTGCCACCATAGCATATTAATTGGGTGGAGCCCTCTATCATAAATCCTCCATTTATGACTCGCGTGCCAACGATGAACCCTCCAACTCCTATATAAAGGAGGCTAGGGGAAGGAGTTTTGGACAGAATCTTCAAGAAGAAAAATGCTAGCAGCGAAGCACGAAACCCATCACATGGAAATTTTTCCTCCTCCTCCAGCAAAGAACGAAGAATGAAGAACGCCGACGCCACCCTCGGATCCTTCCTTCCCGAAGTTGATAGAACAATGTCATCCTCCGTGACTCGGCATCGTTTAACACCGTTTTATGAGGTAGGGGTTTCTATGTTCATGTTTAATGTTGTTCATAATCATTCTTCAAATTCATGAGGTTTTGGAAGAATGTTGGCCTCCGACGAAGAATGCTGGTTCCTCGAGAACAACGACGCTCCACCAATCCTCTTCTCCACGACAAGAGAGGAGACGGAGCTTCCTCCTCGGCACACTCTGAAGACGCCTGCAAACCCCTTTCCCTGCGACATCGTCTACTGAGATGCCATCTACAATGATGCCGACATTCGTCTGTGATTGTTGATGTAGGGAAAATAGTGTATATTTCATTATGTGATTTTATACCCTCGGCGTGGTGTGCAAATTGTTTGGTGATGTTTAGAACCACTAACGCGGTGGGTGCGGACTAACGAATAAGTCTAAACCCACAGCTACTTTGTTATTGAACTACGTAATAATTGGAAATGATGAAGTAGGACCAAAATGGTGATTGGAGGCCTTCATAGTGATGTACGGGTCCCGGGATGATCGTAGGCGCAGACGGGAGAAAAATCGGACCACCGGAATGACTCTAGTGCCCCACGGTAGCTCCCGGCGGCACTGGCAGTAGGAGGCGGCGATGCCCCAGTGCGTCGCCAGTAGAAGTACGTCGTGGCGCCAAGGGGCCAGATCCCGCGCCCGCGCAGGATCCAGGGAAGCCGCGGTGCAACCCTGGGGCCACGTCCGTGGAAAGCGGGGGTCGCGCCCCCCTTCTCGGCTCGCTAGCGGAGACAGTGCACCCCCCGGCTGGGCCGGGGCGGGTTGCACAGACAGGGCCTAGTTATGCCCAGCCGGTCCGGACCCGGACCCAGGTCGGTTCTACCAAGTTCGGGGCGACCCAAGGGGGGGTTGGGCCAGCTCGGGCCGGGCCCAGAACCCCCACTTCGTACTGTTTTTGGTCTTTTTCACATAACTTGAGCTATGGACCTCCGATCAATACACCTCCAGTTGCATAGGAATCCTTGGACTAAGACGGTTTTTTTGATATATTACCCTTGAGGTTTCGGCAAAGTTTGTGTATGGTCGGGTTTCTTTGAATCCAAAACCAAACGGTCCCTTGGAGAGAAAACACATATAACTTAATGACCTAACGTCTAATTGATGTGCCGTTAATTGCGTTGGGATCCTTTTGTTGAGACAGTCCTTCTGGATAACTCCTCTTGAGTTTTCTTTGCAGTTGGAGTACAGTCAGGTTGGTTTTAGCTTAAAAACAAACAGGGCCCCTGGGAAGGAAAAGCCAATAAATCTCAGAACGGGCGTTCGATTTACTCACCATCTGTCACATTGGGTTTCTCTTGATGAGAGGGAACTTTGGTATACATCAACTCTGGACTTCATGGCAGTTGATGTATCGACTCTTTTTCTTGGGGAGCGGTCCCTCCTGGAATGGAGCGTGTTGTGTGTGAGAACCCTAGAGCTGGCAGCGACTACGACGATGATGACTGTACTTGGATCCTCCAGGGGTTCGGCAGCGAGGAAGACTATACTTGTATCCTCCATGGGCATGGCAGTGAGGAAGAATGTACTTTGATCCTCTGTGGGTTCCACAACGAGGATGATTGTACTTGGATCCTCCGTGGGTTCGGCAGCGAGGATGACTGGACTTTGATCGTCCCAGGGGTCGGCAGCAACGACGACCGTACATGGATCCTATGTGGGTTCGACAATGATGAATACTGTTCTTGTATCCTACATGTGTCCGGTAGTATTTGAACTCTATACTTGTATCCTGAGTGGGTCTGGCAGAGTATCTAGTCTTGTATCTTATGTGGGTCCGACAACTTAGCTGGTCGAGTATCCTATGTGGGTCCGACAGCTTAGATGAATCAGTAGCTACATCTAATCATCTCTATCGCCTTACGAAGTGTATTCCTATGTAGATTGAGTTGTTCTTTCCTTTGTGGACTGGGTTGTGTCTTCCTGTGTGGACTGATTTGTGCTTTCCTTTGTGGATGGGTTGTGTTTTGCTGTCTCGACTGAGTTGTGCTTTCCTTCGTGGACTGGGTTGTGTTTTCCGGTGTGGACTGAGTTGTGCTTTCCTTTGTGTATTAGGATGTGTTTTCCTTGGTGGACTAGTTTGTTCTTTCCTTTTTGAACAGGGTTGTGTTTTCCTGTGTAGACTGAGTTGTGCTTTCCTTTGTGGACTGGGTTGTGTTTCCCTGTGTGGACTGATTTTTGATTTCCTTTGTTGAATGGTTTGTGCATCGGATCGAGAGTTGGAGCAGATTGTAAATGATGACATAGGTATATTTATTGGCATATAATTAAGTAGAGTCAGTTAATACTTCGTGATTGTATCTTTCCATTGGGGTTTATCCTTCGGGGATTCGGTGAGACCATGAGGATCTCGGGGTCCCTACTTAGTATCTTTATACTCACCCATGCACGGGCTTTTCCCGCATCTTGTTGTGTTGGATGCAGATGACGGATAGCACTGATCGTGGTTGAGGCTTGTAGAGTTAGACGGTGCCCGGAGGTGGACATCACGATGAGATGGTACTCCGAGGTGGACTTCACAACAAGACGATACCCTGAGGTGACAAATGGAAATCGAGTGCTGTGGTGGCCATCTGTACCTACACTTCAGGTAGGAACTCCGGAAGACGATCCAGGAGCAGCTTCACACCTTCCCCATATTTGTAATTTCCTTAAACATTACTGTTGGGCTTGTATTTCCAGCCATTTTTGTACTTTCAGCACACTTTTTATACTGCTTATTTAGTGTGAGATTCCGCTTGTATTCTGGTTGTGTGTGTTTACATTACATAAAGGCAATTCCTTCCATTTTTGTTGGGATTTATGCCTTTGGTGCTAGTCTCCTACCCCTGGCCTTTGGAAGGCGGGTTCTGGGTAGTCACGGCACGGGCCCCAAGGACAGGTCATGAGAAAATTGTATCAGAGGAGTTGGTTCTACAGCAGAACTCATGACTCTGGTCATTCCTTTCTATGAAGCAATAGAGTTATGAGTATTGAGTGGGGTTTTCAGTCCAGGGAGTCCAGTGTTGGTGTGGCGGCCGACGTAACCATACACCAGGACCCTGACCTCTAATTTTTGACTCAGTACACAAAAACACTGATTGCATGTTTGTTTCAAAAGTTTTCATTGTGATTACTTTGAGTCTACTCCCCAGGTATACTGTTTAACCGTGGCACACCAGTTTTTTTTTCTGGATGGCCCCTCGATGGTAGTCATCCAGGGTTCCTAGTTACATGTGGGATGGAAGCCCACCGAGCGACGAGGCCTCAGAGCAGGGCCCCATTACAGCGGAGGCTACATCGGTACCACTACGCGCTGAGCCACCGATGCTACCCACCCTAGCGGCGGAGAGTGAATGCCTCCTAAGCGCGTTGCACAAGTTTCAGAGGCAGAGGCCGCCCCGGTTTCACAGAGAGACGAATCCTCGGGCAGCCGAGGATTGGCTGGAGGATATCATCAGAGTCTTCAGGTTGGTAGGGACACCAGCTGACCTTATGGTGATCCTTGCCGCAAGTCTACTGCACGCAGTAGCAGGTAAGTGGTAGAGCCTGATACTCCAGGTGCATTATGAGGCATCTCTGATTTGGATAGACTTCAGGATTCTCATCCACTCTGAGTTTGTTCCCTCCACCCTTTGTGCGGTGTGGATTCAGGAGTTACTACATCTGCAGCAGGGTAGCATGGTAGTAGCTTAGTACTCAGCGAGGTTTACTGACCTCTCACACTACTCCATAGACATGGTACAAGACCCATTATTTAGGGACTAGACCTTTGAGCAGGGACTCAGACTTGAGATCTGGGCTTCAATGATCTCCCTCAATATCCCGACCCAGGTGGGGGTGCTGGAGAGAGCCCTTCTAGTGGATAGTTTTCTTGCAGAGCAGTCACCAGCGGTGAGACCCTCAATGGGACGACACCTAGCGGAATCTTATGCAGCTGGCAGTAGACAGTTGACGCAGAGGTCCAAGAGGACCAGACCATCAGATGAGCGATCCCAGGATGGAGGCTCGGTTGTTCGGGGCACACGAAACAGAGCCATAAATACGAGGAGCAGGCAACGCTATGCCTACGACGGGATGGTTCACATGGCTCAAGACAACCTGACCACCCTGCAGATGAACAGAAGAAAATAGAGGGACCTCCCAAGCAGAGGTTGGACCGTGGTGGTCTGTAAGGAGAAGGTAGAAGGGGAAGAGGAGCTAGCTGAGCAATGGGTGGTGGATGACATTTCGAGGCCCTACCACCACCACCAACAGGAGGTCCACCCTGACTGTAGGGAACAGGTGGACATGGGCGAGCACATCTTCAGGCAGCTGAAGCATACGACTATGGAGCTCCAAAAGTAGGTGGACAGGAGAGAGACTTGATCGAGGCATGCATGCCTTTTGTTCTTGGGATTCTAGTTCCATGTTATTGTTGTTTGTGGTTGTTGTGTGTCTTTGTACTTGAGATGCAATAATAAAAGACACTTAAATTTGTGATGTTTTCTTTCCTACCTTTTCGTATGGTTGATACTGAGAGGTTCTGACTAAAACCGTTGACTTTACCCTCATGTTTGAGATTCCTACTCGAGGAGACTGAGTGACCACACACTTCTGCCGACAGTGTGACTCGACCCATGGAGGCGAGAGTAACGGGTGGATCTCTTTGTAGTAGCGTTGAGGCCTTACGACATCGTCCATGGAATTAAGTAGTACCGTTCATGCTAGGATTGACTGTATTAGGCAATGAACGTGGTTCAACCAGGGGGGATGAGACCAGATTTCTCTTTTCGATAGAGGAGAAATCTCAGCAGCTCTTTGGTAGAACGTAGACGAAGAAGGGTTGAGATGAGTTCTTACATGTGTCTAGTCTCACGCATCGTTCGTTGAGAAAAAAATTTATGGTTCTCTCCAACTCAATAGTATTAGGTGTATCTTCCTTCAGAAGTCCTATGCAGATAAGAGATGAGACCACTGGAGTTCAAGGGTGGTGACCACCTCTTCTTATGGGTCTCACCTAGACGAGGTCTATGGAGGTTTGGCCAAGGCGGAAAGTTAAATACACGATTTTTCAGTCCTTTCCAAGTCCTCAATAGAGTAGGTGAGGTGGCCTACGACCTGGCCTTTCCACCTCAGTTGCACCGGGTGCACAACGTCTTCCACGCATCTTAGCTGAGGAGATAACTGCACGAACCAGGTCACATCCTCGATGATGGGGTGACTTTTGTGGAGGTCCCAGTGGAGATCTGGGATCGACAAGAGAAGGTCCTACATGGATGGGTCCTGCATGGACGGTCTATTCCTCTTGTGTGCATTCATCGGTAGCATGGGAACCTCAAGGTGAGCACATGAGAGCAGGAGGCTCAAATGCGTGGTCAGTACCCTCTTGGGTTTCCCTAGTTTATGATGTATCTTTATAGGGACATAAATCCCTGAGGTGGGAGTAATGTAAAGACCCTAAAATTTCATTGAATTTTTTTTCTTAATTTATAAGGAATTGTATGAGTCTATAGCTCTTGAAGGAACTTGTTTCTGAGGCCCGGTGTGCCCTAAATCAATTTCCAAAGTTTAGCTCGAGTACGTTCAATGACTGAATGAGCGGTTTTTTTATCCTTTGAACCGGTGCTCAAAATTGAAATCTGAGGGCACCGTTGAACTTGAAGCATGGGTTTTCTCCTATGAATACTTTCAGCTCGATGGTAGATAATCTTGTATGAAAGTTAGCTTTGGGGGTTTTACGTGGGTTAATAAAATAAAATAAGTGATCAATTTATTTTCTTTTGTTAAACACGTGTGACGTGGATAAAGTGGTTAGAAGCTCTACTTGGGTGTTAGTGGTGGGTCACACCGAGATCCAACCTCCCATTTGAGGTTGATTGTGGTGGAAACCACATGAGGCCTCCCATTAATGGGAGAGGAATCATAAATCCTTGAATCCCTCTCATTTATGAGGGAGAGCCTCTAGGTTTAAATCCCCCTATAAATTGAGGAGGATGAAACCTGCCTTTTTTAATGAGGGGACCACCCAAGTATTAACCACCCCCTTTCCTTTTTGTGGTTAATTAATGGGGGGGCCATAAGGAAATATCCTCCCTTTGGGGGATATTCATCTGTAGGGACCACCTGAGCCAATAACCCCTTTGACTTCCTCCCCATTTTAATGAACCACCGCAGCAGATTAATTGGCTGAGCCCTCTATCATAAATCCTCCATTTATGACTCGCGTGACAACGATGAACCCTCCAACTCCTATATAAAGGAGACTAGGGGAAGTAGTTTTGGACGACTTCTTCAAGCGGCGGAATGCTGGAAGCAAAGCACGGCTCCCAGCACATAGAGAGTTTGCCTCATCCTCCAACGAATAATGAAGAACTAAGAACGAAGAATGTTGACGCCACCCTCGGCTCTTTCCTTCCCGACGTTGATGGAACAACGCCGTCCTCCACGACTCGCCATCCTTTAATGTTGTTTTATGAGGTAGGGGTTTTTATGTTCAAGTTTGATTTTGGTCATCATTGTTCTTCAAATTCTTGAGGTTTTAGAAGAATTCCGACCTCTGAAAAAGAAATCCAGTTTCTCGAAGAACAATGACTTTGCAACAATCATCTTCTCCACGACAAGGGAGGAGACACCTCTTCCTCCTCGGCGCACTCCGACAGTGCCTACAAACCCCTTTCTCGGTGACGCCATCTACAGCGACACTGTATACCACGACGTCGTCTATCGTGACGCCGATGTTCGTCTGCGATTGTTGAGGTAGGGGAAATTGTATATATTTCATTATGAGATTTTATACCCTCGGCGTGGTGTGCAAATTGTTTTGTGATGTTTAGAACCACTAACATGGTGGTTTCAGAATAATGAACAAGTTCTTACCCACTCCTACATTGTTCTTGATGTGAAAAATAATTGACGACGACGAAGCGGGGCCAAAATGGTGATTGGAGGCCTTCACAGTGATGTACGGGTCCCGGGATGACCATAGGCACATACGGGAGAAAAATCAGACCACCAGAATGACTCTGGTGGCCCGCAGAAGCTCCCGATGGCACGAGGTGATGGCGCGGCACAGCTAGCGTCCGGCCGCGGCACGCCGCCGGAAGAAGTCCGTCGTGGATTCAGCCGCGACGGTGAGGGTTCAGATCCCACGGCAGCATGGGATCCTGGGAAGCCGCATCACCACCCTGGCACTGTGTCCGAGGAAAGCTGGGGTCGTGCCACCCTGCTCGGCTCACTGGCCGAGCCAGCACACCCCCTGGTCGGGCTGAGGAGGGTCGCGCAGACAAGTTCGGGCTGCGCCCAACCGGGCCGGACCCGAACTCGGGTCGGTTCTACCCGGTTCAGGCTGACCCAAGGGGGGTTGGGCCGGGTCGGGCCAGGCCCAAACCCCCCACTTCGAACTGTTTTTGGTCATTTTTCCCATAACATGATATACAGACCTTCGATCAATGCACCATCAGTTTCTTAGAAATCCCTAGACTGAGACGTTCGTTTCGTTATATTACACTCATGGTTTTGGAAAAGTTTCGGTATGGCTGGGTTGGTTTGAACCCGTAACCAACCGAGACCATGGAGCGGAAATGCTTATAACGTAAGGACCGGATGTCTGATTGAAGTGTCGTCAATTGCGTTGGGATGATTTTGTTGAGACGGTCCTTTTGTCTTACTCTTCATGAGGTTTGGATGCAGCTGGAGTAAGGTTGGTTTGGTTTTAGCTTAAAAACCAACCAGGCCCCTAGGACGGAAAAGCCAATAACTCTCAAACCGGGCGTCTGATTGACACAGCGTCTACCACATTGGGTTTCTTTTGATGAGACAGAACTTTGGGATACATAAAATCTGGACTTGGTGACAGTTTATGTATCGACTATATTTCTTGAGTAGCGGGCCCTCCTGGAATCGAGCATGCTGTGCGCGGGAACCCAAGAGCTGGCTGCGAATACGACGATGACGACTGTACATGGATCCTCCATGGGTTCGACAGTGAGGATGATTGTACAAGGATCCTCTGTGGGTTCGGCATCAAGGAAGACTGTACTATGATCCCATGTGGGTTCAGCAGCGAGGGCGACTGTACTTTGATCCTTAGTGGGTTTGGTAGCGAGGATGACTGTACTTGGATCCTCTGTGGGTTTGGCAGTGACAACGACCATACTGTGCTCCTCTATGGGTTTGATGGAAATGACTACTATTCTTGTATCCTAAGTGGGTCCATCAGTATTTGACATGTGTACTTGTATCCTGAGTGGGTCCGGCAGAGTAGCTGGTCTTGTATTCTATGTGGGTCTAACAGCTTAGCTGGTCGTGTATTCTATGTGGGTCTAACAACTTAGATAAATCAGTGGCTACATCTGATCATCTCTATTGCCTTACGTAGTGTATTCTTATGTGGACTAATTTGTTCTTTCCTTTGTGGACGGGGTTGTGTTTTCTTGTGTAGACTGAGTTGTGCTTCCCTTGGTGGAATGTGTTGTGTTTTCTATTGAGGACTCAGTTGTGCTTTCCTTCGTGGACTGGGTTGTGTTTTCCTGTGTGGACTGTGTTGTGATTTCCATTGTCGAATGGTTTGTGTTTTCCTATATGGACCGATTTGTGCTTTCCTTTGTGGACTGGGTTGTGTTTTCTTGTGTGGACTGAGTGGTGCTTTCCTTTGTGGATTCGGTTATGTTTCCCTGTGTGGACCGAGTTGTGCTTTCCTTTGTGGACTGGGTTGTTCTTGGGCTCGATTATTGGAGAGGATTGTAAATGATGACTTAGGTATATGTATGGGCATATACTTATGTAGAGTCGGTTAATAATTTGTGATTGAATATTTACTTTGTGGTTTATCCTTCGTGGATTCTATAAGACCTTGAGGGTCTCTGGGTCCCTACTGAGTATCATTATACTCACCCCTGCACAGGATTTTCCCATACCTCATTGTGTTGGATGCAGACGACAGAAAACACTAAGCATGGTTGAGGCTTGTAGAGTTGGACGGTGTCCGGAGGTGGACTTCATGACGAGACAGTACTCGGAGGTGGACTTAACGAAGAGACAATACTCGGAGGTGACATACAGACGTGGAGAGCTGCGGTGGCCATCTTTACCTACACATCAGGTAGGAACTCCGGAGGATGATCAAGGAGCAGCTTGACACCTTCCTGCTGTTTGTCTTTTCCTTGTACATTACTGTTGGGATTGTATTTCTGGCCCTTTTTGTACTTTCAGGACACTTGTTATACTACTTACATAGTGTTAGATTCCTCTTGTACTTTAGTTCGGTGTTTTTACCTTTCATAAAGGCAATGCCTTCCCTTTTTGTTGAGATTTACGCCTTTGGTGCTAGTCTGTAGCCCTTGGCCTATAGAAGGCAGGTTTGGGGTAGTCACGGCACGTGCCCCGAGTATGGGTCCTGACAAAAATATTTTTATCAGAAAATTATGATTTGTGTATATTTAACATATTTATCCATATAAATAATATATATATATATATATATATATATATTGTTAGGGATAATATTGTGGTTTCAAATTCATGATCATTAGATGAACCATTTTACCCTGAGTCTTAAAATTTCTTGATGCATAAGCAATGTCTTTTTGATTATTTGTAAAGAAAAAACCAAGTCTATTCATCTATGTGACAATATATATAAAAAATCAATCATTTCATATTGTTTGAATAAAAATCATTAAATTCTCTAATAAATTCGTCAATTCAATAAAAATTCATAACATCCCATTTAAAATATGTTCTTACAACCATTATGAGTAATTTTGATTAATATAATAGATAAGCAGAAAAGGTTTTTAAAAATCACTTATAGTAACTATAAAACCATTTTAATTATATGCCTTAGTTATCTTCATGGGTGTATGAAATTCATGGATCACCTTATTATTTATAAGATCTATTGAGATTATATTTTTTGGAAAAAATATATCCATGAATAGAAAAATCATAATCCAGAATTCAAGCTATCTAAATTTACAATACTACACCCATAATTTGAGAGTGTCAAGAATAATCCAAAAGATATTATCATGTTCATAATAGATTTTCAAATAAAAAAAGATTTAATCAATATATTCCACAAACAATCATCATAATTTTCTTTGAATAGTATATTAATTGGATCCATAAACATAGTGGGATTATTTTTTCATTCCAAATGAAATCACTAAAAAATAATAATGTCCATACCACATTCAAAATGAGGTCTTCAGAATAACATTCATATTTACACTAAATTGAGGATACCCAAAATAAAGGTAAAATTGTGAAAAATATTGAGCTCTGTGAAATAAATTGAATAAGCCATCAGTGGGAGATAGAGAATACGAATTCATTATCATAATATCACCGATTTTCAAATTATAAAAATTTAGCCACACAGATCAATGTTTATTCTTGTAGAAATGACTAAAGGATCCATGGGTGAAATAATAGGGCAAGTAAAGAAAATATTACTAAACTCTTTTAGTGGTTTCACCAATTAAAAAAATTCTATAGTGGATTTTCTATATGGCCACTATGATATAGTTAATGAATATGTGATTAAATAAATGGAAAATGAAAAACCAGTTCTGGGGGATGTCTTGGAAATACATCAGTTAATAAAAAATTATATCTTAATAAAATATGTGTATATTCAATTTGATAATTAACAATTTAATCCATAGGGTGTGTGATTTCATATTCATTAAGAATATCCTTTAGAATAAGTGTTGGGTTGGATCTATTCATGACTAAGATGGTGAAATCACTCTTCAATAATAAGGAATTCCCATACTCCTCACGAATCAAAATTTCATTCAATTTTCATTTAAAGTTTCCCAGTATTTTGATATATAGTACAAAATATGTATTATTCCAAAATAATCCATATGTATAATAATAAAGATAGCTATTATGGAATGTTTATGTGTCGTAATGGGAACTATTTGACACATCTGTATTGTGGACATAAAATTCCAAGGTTTCCTGTTAGATAAATATATTCTGAATGTAATAGGGAAAGATATAATTTACTTATCAGAAATGGAATAGATTAATGGTTGAGTGGATATTGAATCAAAAAATGAATTATCTAAATTTTAGGTAACAATTAATGTAATTGGTATCACATATTTTGGTTATTCAACCATACCTAAAGTGATAGTATACTCCTGGACTTTCTGTTTGGATATTTTATGAAATGTTCTCCTGACACCTTAGACAATAATTTTCATAGTACACTATCTCCTTAATTTTGAATCATTGAGAAATTTTATATTCCTTCTTGTGTAGAGAATCATGAGCCCACTATCCTGTAACTAATAATTTAAACAAAACTAACATTCCCATCAGTCACGTTCCACATTGTTTCGTCAACATTTATTATAGGATGGAAATTATACCTTCAAATTATTCTATTTTACAAACATTTTTCTATAGTTTTCTCATATATCATTTTTTACCAAAATTTCCTTCTAATTCATAATCTTGTATAAATCATTATCTATTTTGATAAAAAAAATGATACAATTCATTCATATCATGTGAAATTATTGTATACTAGGGACCTTTTATGGATTCTCATTATCCCATAAAATAAATGTTAAATATATTTATTTTTATTACATATGTTTTAAAAATTAGTTTTTCAAAACCTTGTAAATATGGATTCATACATGAAAACATTTTTATGTTCTTTTTTTGTTATATAATTAACATTTTATTTTAATATCTACTCATTAATGGTTAGGAAAATACTTTTCCAAGAATAGTTCTATAAAATCCTTCCTTTATATGCTCATAATAATCTTTTTACAATATATATTTTATAATTAATTGCCACAATTGATTAAAATACCTTGAGAGGTGAAAACTACCATAAAAACCATGTCCCATTTATTACATCCCAAATATATATACGTATTATCTAATGAATATATTCATTAACCAGAAGAAATTGGTTGGCGGTTTCATTGAATGATAGAGGTTTCAAATGCATCATGAAGTCTATAATTTTTATAGAATTTTATGGATATTTAGGCTAGTCTATACGCGAAAAGTGATTAGTCAAAATATAAGTAAATTCCAAAATTTATTTATAATTTATTTAGTCCCACTAGTATTTGCATCTCTAGATTCCTAAAATTTCCCAGAATTGAAATATATTAATGGATTATGTGCCTTGATACCATTTCCATTCCCTCTACATGGAATAATTTCTAAATAATGGAATAAAATATAATATATTATAATTTTATAGATCATACTATATAATTTGATTTCTTTTGAGACACAAAAAATAATTAGAAAATTTATTTAAAACTAACCACAAAATTATATGGTTGGATTCATTATGAATATTCTCAAAGACTATCATAGAGATAATTCCATAATCTAGAATTTTTTTATTCTAATTACCATGGTTTCTAATGAAATTTGTATTATACCAACATTAACACTTCAACTCTAGCATCCTAGAGCCGGTTGTTATTTTATTACATCAGCACTGGATACATGAGATCAAATCCTATAGTATCAATTATTTATTTACTACTAGAAAAATATTATTCATAAATAAATCATGCATTCCATTTTCGACATAAAATTATAAATATTATTTTATTTGAGAACACCATTATTCCCTTTGGAATATACCTATATATCATACTATATTTTCTTCATGGAATCCTGGGTAAAGGAAACATAATAAAGAGGTGATCTCAGATGATCAATAACGGAATTCATATAGTTGAAGTTAAATAATATATGAATAGTTTCCATTATAAAAACTTTTCCAATATTCTATATAAATAATACCAAAAAATAGATGAATAAATCCATTGATGACATAAAATCATAAATAATCACATGGATAATAATAACTAGATTCAAAATTATTCAATGAATAATGTCAGGAATCATAAACTTATCGCCAAGGGCTTACTACAAGGCAACATACATAAATAGATAATATATATTCCAAATAATAATTCTTTTTTCTTAATGATACCGACCAATGCATCTAGGTTTATAGCGGGCGTCACCCTTAACTTCTTATGTAAAATTCATTAATCATATGAAATGTATAAACCATAATCAACATAAACATTCTTATTAATGAATTATAATATTAATGTTAATAATTTTAATAAATTATACAAATAATCATAATCCTTCTAGATTATTATGGTGAATGGTATCATAATTTTACCCCTAGTAAAGAATAATTCTCAATAACGAATGTCAACATTAATGAGTAAACATTAAAAGATCATAAGGAAATTTCCTGAGGTAAATACACTTTTCAGCTTCATAATAAATATTCAAAATATAAAATTTATGAAAATAATATTGAATAAATTATCATTTTTGGGAAACATTACAAATTTTATAGGAAGATTAAATGAATTGTTTTGTCATGACAAATATGAAATTCTGTTCATCTAATGTACATAAACACAAAATTCTTTTCATATTTTCAATAAAAAATAAGTATAATTTTATTTAATCAATTATTATATATTAATACAAACATTATTTAATTAATTTTAAATAAAATATCAACATTAGATAAAAATATTCACGACTGAGTTGAAAATAAATATATGTTTTCTTTAACAAATAATATCAACATCTAGTATACATAAAGTGACCAAAATGAATGGAAATAATAAAATTTGATGACATAACTGGGGTAGAACAAAATAAATAAGATTTATTATAGGGAGAATACATAATTAACCATTTATAGACATAGATATAAACAATCATTATAATTATGATATTGTGAACTAATACCTTACATATTCTTCAAAATCCATTGTATATGTCCAAAAATCTTGTATGATAAATATATATTTATTATAAAAATATTAAAAATAATAATCACTTATATAATACCATATATAACTTTTTTATAATTTTAATATATATTTTATTAAATATTATTTGATAAGATTATTATTCAGTGTAATAACTGATACATTTTTTATTGATTACGGCTGTTTTTATCATTATAATTTTTATAATGGTTACATCTTGTATATAATTTTAATCATGAAATTCATTTAATATTTATTTTTTATACATTTATTTAGAGAAATCTATATATTTTAGAGATAGAAAAATGAATTAAACCGTTTGGTGAGATGGATGATCGTATGCATGGATGGTTGTTGTTTTATCATCTCAATGAATTAAAAGAAATAATGTTAAATAAAAAATGGTATTGAATAATTATTTTGTTAGATAAGTAATTTATATAAATTAAATTTATCTTTATTACAATCCAAATAATGTTTAAATTAAAAAAACACATCTCTCCACGAAGGTAGTAGTCCAGACGTATGCGAGGGAGATGTTATTTTTTTCCAACAGAATGGAAGGTATGAATTTAGATATGATAATATAATTATAAACGTTAAAATATATCATAATTATCATATGAAAAAATTAAAATCAATATAATAACAATTAATTAAAATGGGTGTGGAAAACTAATTTTATCTTTACATGGAGATGGTAAGACATTCTTATTCATGAGTGATACATTCCCTTACCATTTGATAGGGAAATAGATGGATAATGTATATTATATATTAAAAATAAAATTTTATTATACTCTGTATACTAAATTTAATATTTTACATTAAATAACATATATTTATAATTGAAAAATATAATGTAAAAAAGAAATTGATCGATTCAAGAGATTACATATTATTTGTAAAAACTCCATTAGACATAATATTAATGATCTTATGGTTGGTATTTTTGGAATTGAACCCCATTAGAATATGGATAAGTATTTTTAGAAGAAACTTTTTCATGGTATTTACATGATATGTTGCTCGATGGGGTAAGAAAAATATATACAAATAGCCATACTTTTATAATTAATGGGAGGGGCACTCTAGAAATTTCATAGTAGATTAATATATATTTAATAAATAACCTATCAAAAATGCCTCCAAATGCCAAACTATTTTAATCTACGATGGTATGGGGATACTTTCCCTTCAACAAATAAATTTTTTATAGTTTAAACTTTTCATTTAGATTTTATCATTTGGTTTAACCCCTTTGTTAATCTCATTTATTGGTAACATTAATAACACTTTTATAGGTAATAAAGGGTAATAATATTACAAATAATAGGTAAAATTCACTAATAAATGGAAAAGGTATTAATTTTTAGACTATATACTATCCACCACTTCCTCTTCCATTATTAGTTTTTTATAATAACTTAAATTATTATTATTTTTGTATAATATTATTAAATTCAATTTTGAAGCTATTCATTTAATTTGAATTATAAATCATAAAAATGACTTTGTAGAATGAATATTATAATTTAACATGTCATTAATATATAAAATTTTTATATGTCTAACTCATTTAAATAATATTACATTTAACTATTTTAAATATTTTTTTAATTTTTATATTATTTCACGCAATGTTGTGTCATTGTTGTATAAAAATTCAAGGTAAATATGTAATTAATAACAATACAAAACAATAACATCGTGAAAATAATTCCATTATGCTCCAAAAATATATTTATGTTTGTTTATAACTTTCTTTATTACTTATGTGGACGGATAATAAGTTATTTAAATGAAAGAGAGTGACATTTTTTTCATTGATTTAAATATAATATAGGTCATATTACTGAAAAATTGAAACTTAAATAATTAAATTTAGATCCTATGTTCATATGGTTAGAATTAACATCATCAGGTAAAAATTAATTTGATAATGGTGACCTTAATATTTAGATTTATCATTTTCAAGCTAATTTAATCTTCACCGACTTGGTGAATTTTACAAAAATTAATATAAATATTATCAAAAAATAAAGTGGATCAATTTTCCAAGTTAGATCATTATATTTTACAATATGTAATACATGTTATCATATTCAATTTCTATATGTGTTACAAAATTATTGTAAACTAAACTATAAAAATATGATTAAAACAACATTTTAGAACAAAACGGTAATTCAGTATTAAAATTTATTTGTTCATATCGAATTCCTATAATAAAATTACATGAATGATAGATCGTTTTATTGTATAAATAATGTATACATATAATAATCCTTATTCACCAATAATAACTGAATATATTTCTTAATATAAAACAAATTGTGTGTATAGGATAGTATTTGAGAAATACACTTTTTTAACATTTAATTGATTTTTATTTTATTTTTTATGAAATTGATAAAAAATGATTGTTTATTCATTTCTAAACCATATTTTTTCGAAAAATAATTATTTCTGTTCATTCTAATCAATATAATAGAAAATATAATTTGTTATACTATATTATAATTCATTTATAATTGGATTTGGGTGTATCGTAAGTTATTGAAGAAATGTATTGGAAACTATAAATATCATAAAATTTTTTGGTGCTTCAACATATAAATGATGATAAAAATTTCATTATTCTAAGACTTAATAATGATGATTTATGATAAAAACAAATTAAGGCAAGAGAAAAAAGGAAATATCATCTTTTCACTATTCATCCATACATGCTGAGATAAAGAAGTTGTGAAATAAAAACATACCATGAACCAAGGAAATGATAAGTTATTATTTAATTCTTTATGTACCCTCTCAATTATATATATATATTTTATAGAGATCACAATACCTTCCCAATTACTAGATTATGAAATGGATGTGAAAATAATGAATATACCATGATTGCACCAGTAATATTTGGATCTTACAAAATTTAAATTTGTGGCATTGTGAAACGTAAAAATATTTCTATTCTCCCTCAATTTTGATTTGATTTTATTCTTTGTCATGATTTCACATTCATTAAATAAATCCAATATATATGTTTTAGGAATTGGAATAGCATTCGATATTTTGAACCCTCTATTGATTTTATATTAGTGTGAGGATAAATGTGCACAACCAATTGAAATTACACCCATTTAATGGGTCATAATTCATGTTCAACGTTGGTATTTATCTCTATTGTTTGTGGATATGTTCAATATATATGATATTACTATTATATGGGATTTTTTTAGTGTATTTATGTCATAGTTTCCTAGTCTTCCTCGAAATTTTGATACAAAGTTTTCAACAGAACTCATTCCTAGTGCTACATCTATTTTAAAGATATCATATTGAAAACACTGATTGAGATACAATAAGTAACGAAGAAAATTTAAGATAATATTTATAGGAGAATCATTAGGATGTTTTTATCAAAATGGGGACCAACTACACATTTTATTAAGAAAAAATATAGATCAATGAAACTATTCATTTACTATAGAGTCTTTAATAATATCATGTTCAAGAATAAGTATCCTTTATCTCGTATTGATAATTTGATTAATCAATTAATTAAAGATCAATAGTTTTAAAAGATTCATCTTTGACCCAGATTCTATTAGTTGGTGCTCAAAAAGGAATAAATACCCAGGATAGTCATTCAATCAATGTATAAACACTATGATTTTATTATTATTCTCTAAGGTCTTACTAATTCCCCCACTATTTTGAGGGATTTAATGAATTTTTTTAAATAGTAACATTATTTATTTTGGGAAGTCTTTATAGATGATGTTGTTATATATTATAAAAGTAAATAGGATTATTAATTTCAATTGTGTATTTAACTAAAACGCCCAATGAAGGATATTTTTTTCCAAAAAAACATCCATCCTTAAATTTTGGGTACATAATTTTTTATTTTTAATTAATTTAATATAAAAAGTGGGTATATCAGTGGATCCATCAAATATTTAAGTTATAGATTGTTGGATTAGGCTAACTAGTAGGAATAAAATAAATATTATTCATAGATTATGTGGATATTATTTTCACTTTGTGAATTATTTCTCAAAAATATCTATTTCTCTCACTCATTTTACTTTGAATGTAGTTATGTTCCACTGAACTGATGAGTGTGATGAATATTTCATGGAACTGAAGAGAAGTTTGGTCATTACACTGGTGCTCACACTAATTTATAGCAATGTAGTTTTTTGATTTATAATGATTCATAAAAGGAATAAATGGGATGTGTTATCACATAGAATGATACAGATACAGCTTATTCCTTATGCTAACTGATGTTTCATGGGGAATATTACTCATCCCATTATATGGAGTTTTTAGTTATAATCATTATAGTAAATATATTGATGTATTATTATTATGGATAAAGGTGTGACATATATTTGGATAATAAATTATTATATTATATATTCCCCAAAAAATAGATGAATATATACCAGAGAAGATGGTTTCTATTGATTACTGAGTATGAATGATCTATACATTACCACCATCAAAACATGAACAATATGTTTAATGCTTAGATTCTAAAAGATCATGTTGGGTTATCTAAGATTATAATAATAAAATTTCTAATAAATTTTAATTCTTAAATTATAGAATATGAAATTTTGATTTATGAGGAGAGATATAAAATTTAACAAATCATTATTCAACTATCTAATAGTGTATATATTTAAGAGGTTAAAAATTTGAATGTTCAACTATAACAGTAGGTGAATATTTTTTCTTATTTCCACCTTGATTTTTATGGAAGGATAAGTTTCAATAACTATGTATGTATCTCATGAAAACCAAAATAATATATGAATCTATTGAAAGAATATCATAGCTCATTATTCATTACTCATCCTAGACGTACATGTATATAATGATATTTCAAGGACTCTTTATAGTGAAAATATATGAATATAGATATTATGGAGTATGTATAATGGTGATTTTTATAATAGTATGTTATTTATATGATATATAATTAATATGGTTCGTTGTAACAATTTCATATACCACAATAGAAATGGGAAATCATTGCCATGGGTTTCATTGTCTAACACCCTGAAAAATATAATGAATATAATGATATTTGAGTTATAGTCTATCACATTACAATTTCACGAAACATATATTCTATCTGATAATATTTATCCTTTTATCATATTTAATTGATATTCATTAATGATGTTTTAAGGTTTCATGGGTACCATATTGGATTGTATCTAAACATGATTTGATCTTTACCATGATATTTTATAGAATTCGTTATCAAGATCTAGATAATGAGTTTTATTTTAGAACTCTTTATCATCCCCATATTTATGGTTTTTTTGAGATTACCATTTTTACCCTAAATGATATATTGAGACCATTTTCTCGAGATATGAAATGTGGTAGTGGTCAACAAATTCACTAATTGAAATTTCATTCAATAATAAACATAATTAGAGGATTCTAATGTTTCCTTATAAATACATTTTTTTAAAGAAGTGTAGAAATCAGAAATACAAGGATGAAGATTCAGAAACTAAACTATTGGGACCTCATCTAGGTAATGATATTGAATAACATGTTAGAGATATTCACATCCAATAACGAAAACTTAGAGTCAAAAAAAGATTTGTCCTATCAATCCTTAAAAAGGGTTCTATTTAAACATTTGTTTGATGGATTTATTATGAAATTTTACATGGAATAAGGTTATTATATTCCTAAATATTGGAAATCTCAGACCAAGTTATATTAGACCCATTGATATTTTTTATTGAGTGCTGATTATAACTCATCTCATGGAACTACCAACAAACCTCTATCAGGTTCATAATTCCTTAAATGTGTCTCTCAATGGAAGTAAATTATTGATCAATCATATGTAATGAACATGGAGGTTATACCACCAGAACACGATTTTTTTAGGAAAAATCAATGGAAATATTAGATCTTATATATAATATTCTACTAAATAATACTAAAAAATTGTATAAAAATCTATATTGGAATAAAAAATTTGAAGAACCTACATGGTATCCTTAGGTTGTGATAAATATGAAATAAAAACATTTATTTATACCATAATGATATAATATTTATGGATTTATTCTATTGAAGGATGATAGAATGTAACACCCAAATATTTTATATATATTTTCATTTAAACTAAAACCTAAAGTATTAGATTACTTTCATGAAATGAAATCTAAAGACTATATGAACAATAATATTTTAAAGCATTATAACAATGAAATTAAATCATAATTCTTTAATAGTAATAATCACTTTATGTAATTTATTTATAAATATATTTATTAATTTAAATATATTCATAATATCATAATAATTAAGCACTCGATTTTTAGTAATATTATGTTACACTACAGAAATATGTTTTATTCAAAAATTGTCTTAATTAAATATTTTAATAAGAAAATTGAAATTGATATATGCCCTTTATCTAAAATTTATAATATGAAATTAATATAATTTTTTATATTATGAGGTCATTATTATTTTATGGTGAATTGTTAGGATATTTAAAAAAATATTTATTTTTCATTCTATAGTGAAAATACAACATTTTCACGACCCCCTCCCTACAAGGTGTACCCCTCCTAGGCCAACAATGTGTGAAGGGAGATAGGGACCTTCGATTCCTACCTCCTGTAGGCCCTGTTCTGGAGTCTAGCACCACCGGTATTGTAAACATACAAATTATAGCCATTACCCTCTAAGAGATCACATGCATAATAGAGAGATACGATAGACACAAACCAACACAAACATATACTACAATGTAAAATAAATCCCAAGTAAACATCATCAATGTCATTAAAAAACTACTACAAATGAAATGGAAAACAACATGTACCAAATGAATGTAAAAATGATAGTGACCAAAAATCCTGAATAGCTCCTGCAACCCCAAGCAAGTAGTAACCAACCTAATCACCAACCTACTCCAAGTGACCATAAAATAGAATATATATACATAGGATTAGTATAAAAATACACTCAATAGAATAATCCCCAGATCCTTTCGTGCAGAAATATAGAAAGCATGCAAAAGCATAGGGAACAACCATTGAAACGGACTCATCTCCTAAAAAAGTGTATTATGTTCAAAGCCTCACCTTGGCTACTCTCTGCAAGTATCACATACAATAGTATATAATATAATAAAGAATATCAAATTTACCCTACTATAACTTCCCCACTAGTTTTCTTCTTTTCCCCAAAATCACACATCCTAAGCATCTCTCTTCCGAAAGGCATTCCCAATGACACCTGGGTGAAGCACCAGAACATGCACCTCATGCGGTACAAACACTACTTCAACATAACCATAGTAACTAGGTAGTTTCTTAGATCCACCACATCTTTCATAAAGTGTATCATACATTATGAATAATACCTCCCACCATAAAAACCCATACATCGAGTAAGAATCCTCAAGCCATGATAGCCAATACACGTTACACCTATAGTATTCCAGGGGGAACTATATCTAGAATATTTTGTGCGAGAAAAACCATAAGCCATTACATCCCTCCACACATATCTGTGGGGAAAACTAACTAATGTTCCTACCAGCACAAGTAAATAAAACGAGAAGAGAGTGGGTGTCACGACCTATCACTAGGGAGCCGCATCATGACTACCCCAATCCCGCCTACCATAAGCCAGGGGATGGCGACTAGCACCAAAGGCATAATTACCTAAAACTGGGAAGGCGTTACCTTTATAAATTGTAAACACACACAACCAGAGTACAAGTGTAAGAAAAAACTATGTAAAAACTGTGTAACAAGTTTACTAAAAGGAAAGGGGGCTAGAATACAAGCCCAACTATAAAGTACAAATACAACTGAAAATCAAGTACAACTAAAAAGGGAAAATTAGCTGAAAGGTGAAAGTAGCTCCTGGATCATCCTACGGAATTGCTAGCATAATGATAGGTACATATGGCCTCCTCAGTACTTCACGTACGTCAAACTCCACCGTGTACTGATACATTGTAAGGTCCTCCTCCGGGTACTGTCCAGTCCTGGCGCTCTCAGCCTCTGTCAGCATTATCTGTCATCTGCATCTAACACAACGTGGTGCGGGAATATCCCGCACAGAGGTGAGTATAACGATACTTAGTAGGGACCAGAGACCCTCATTGTCTCACAAAATCTAACAAGGATAAACCAAAAAGTATGAAACCAACGGATAACCATTACTTAGGTATATTCCCATACATATACATAAGTTATCAAGTAACCCATCTCAATCATGAGGAAAACACAAAGGTCAATAACTCAGCTCAAACTAGGATTTTTATTCACGAAACCATGATTGCTGGAGAACTCCTCCTCTATCAAGTACAGAGGCCCTGTCACGACTCCAAGGAACTACTCACAAACCTTAGACTGTTGTGGTACTACTCCTATCGAGTACTGTGGGTCAGCCACCTCACAAAGTAGCGCTCACCTAATAGCCGACAGAGGTACTCCTTCTGTCGAGTACCACAGATCTGCCGCCTCACATAGTAGCGCTCCTCTCCCATGGGTCTTCCACCTCACACAGTAGTGCTCCCCAGCGGGCTAGTCAAGTCACTCCGAAACGAATCGAACAAGCAGTCATCAGGTCTCAGCCAGCTACTAGGTCTTCGTACTCCGTATGCTCATCTTTTGGAGGGTCCACCACATGAGCTACTAGTTGATAATCCAATTTTCACTAAGTCCCACAAAAAAGATTCTCAATGATCTGCCACGTCATAGGGGTATCAACACAACAGACATTGCGTCAATCGGACGCCTGATCTGTGAGTTATTAGCTTTTCCGTTCCAGGGCCCGGTTGGATTTTAAGCTAATACTAACCCAACCATACTCAAAATGGTTCCAAAACTCCAGTGGATTATTCCAAAAGAATTGTCTCATCAAATGGAATCCAACATTGTTGACAACACGTCAATTCGACGTCCGGTCCTTATGTTATAATAATTTTCGCTCTGAGGGCCCTGTTGGTTTTGGTTTCGAACCAACCCATCCGTTTATCCAAAGTCGTCCAAAATTCACTAATAGTATCGCAAAAGGACCACATCGTCTCGAGAATCCCAGTTCCATAGACGGTGTGTCGATCAGACGCATGGTCTTGAAGTTATTCCCATTTAAGTGAAACGGGCACGGCCCTTCAACCCCAGTGGGCTAGCAAGTCTGGTCGTCCCAGTTACGGCGGGTCAGACCCAGCTGGTGTCGGACCGGCCGAGTGAAGTATGATGCCCGGCCTGGTAGGGTGCGGCTCGACCTGAGGGGGTGCAGCCCAGCACGGCGGGGCGCGGCCCGCCGAGCGTTGCGGGGGGGGGGGGGGGGGGGGGGGGGTTGGGGTTTTCCCAAACTGGTGGTGTCGAGCAGTGCTGCCCTCATGTCCGGCCAGTCTTCACAGTGTAAGAGGCCCGTGCATGCCGCTCTTCTCCCGCGGGGCACCTATGGGTGCCGTGGCCTTCTCCAACCTGGCCGGCTGACGAGTCGGCCGGTTCTCCCACCGATGTGGCCTGCAGAGCACAGCCCGTGGACATTGGGCCGCGGTTCTCCATAGCGCAGCGCCATGGGAACCGCGGTTCCACCAGCCGCGTCGGCTACGGCTGGCTGATTCTTCTTCAGCCGAGCGGCCCGCGGTTACTCTCCACACAGTAAGCATATGGCCGCCTCTTTCTCCGGTCGCCGCCACCCCTTCCGTCACTATTGCCATCGAAATAGAACAAGTATCAATGGAGGGTCATCGGGCCGTGTTCGTTTGTCCCGTTCCCTCCATGTTAGGCGGTATCATATGACCAAAAATAAAACACGGTTCCAACGAAGAAAAAAGAACAAGTTAATTTATTCATGTAGATATATACAAAACCCCTACCTCACAACTGATGCCGCACGTTGTCGAGCTACAAAAGACAAGCATCGTGGTAGTTGGGCAACGTAGAAGAATGGTGTTGTCCTGTCAATGTTGTAGGAAGAGTCGTTGAATCCATTAACGTCGGGTAAAGAAGAAAGAATGAAGTTTCTTCACATCCTTTAAGTCATAGAGCCTTCTTCTTGATCTTCACCGGAGAAGAACACATTTCATTTTATTACTTCAGATCCTTCCCAAAGAGAATAATTGCAAACCCAAAATGAAACAATAGGCTTCTCGTATGAAAATAATATTTCCATGCCTTTAGAATTAATTCAAATTGATTCAATTAATTAAGGGTGCTCACATAATTAAATTGATGAGGTTGGCACATTAATTAGGGGAGGGTGGAATGTGAAGAGGTTCCACTAATATAAATGAGGAAAATTTGTCAAATAAAATAAAGGGGGTGTTAATGGGGAGTTTAAGGGAGTTGAGGAGTTAGGTCCTCGTGTGGGCCCCACCAACCTTAGTTATATCCTCCCATGGGATGTTAGGTGGGGTGTGGGCCCCACCCTAACTTCCCTTTGGAGGACTTAACATCCACTTAAAATAAAATTGAAACACAACAATTTTATTTAATTTTAAATGAATCCCAAAATTGTAACTACCCCATACGACAAAACGAAAATTGTGGTAAAGGTCCCCTTACAAGAATACTCGCACTGCGAGTTCATCAGTGCCCTTGGATTTCAATTCCGAGCACTAGTTCAAAATATAGAAAAACACACACATACGTTTACTGAATGTACCGGGAAAAAACATCAAAAATTGATTTCGGGAACACCGGGCCTTGGAATCAGGTTTCGTCAGAAACTACAGACTCATAAAATTTCAATGAATTTAGGAAAAAAAATTCTTTGAAATTTTCGTGTCTTTACATTACCCCCACCTCAAGGCTTTACGTCCTATTAAAACTACAACACACACTAGGAAAAAAAGAGGTACTGAGAACGCATCTAAGACTCTCGCTCCCATGTGCTCTCCTAGATGTTCCCGTGCTACCAACGAATGTGTACCAGTGAAATCGACTGTCCACGCAGGACCCTCTACCGTCGATGCTCAATCTCCAATGGAACCTCCGTGAAAGTCACCCAGTCTTCGATGTCCAGCTCCCCATGGACGATGAAGTGGGAATGGTCATGCACACTTCTCCATAGCTAAGATATGTAGAAGACGTCGTGCACCCAGTGCATCTTATGTGGAAGGGCTATGCGGTAAGCCACCTCACCTATTCTGCTGAAGAAGTGGAGGAGTGACTGTAAGAGCCTATAGATTGGTTTCACCATCTCTATCCATAAAGGATATATGTAAGGAAGCCAGCTGCTCTGTCGCCTCTCCTAACAGATGAATTCCAGTCCTCCTACTGAGCTCATTCATAACAACGTTCCGCTTCTCAAAATTATAGACTATCTCGAAGTCAAAATCACGAAGGAACTCAAGCCATCGTCGCTGTCTCAGGTTCAGATTCTTAAGAAAGAAGACACACCTAAGACTATTGTGATTGGAGTGAACAATAAACTGTTCTCTCAACAAACAATGGGTGAGACTAGCCAATTATAAGAACTCAACTTCACCCTTTATCTCCTACGTTCTACAAGAGCTGGTTAGATTTCTCCTTTGCCAAAAAGGGAAATCCGGTCTCATCCCCAGGATGAACCACATTCGTTGCCTAATATAGTCAATCTTCACATGAATGATAATAATTCATGTCATGGATGACGTCGTAAGGCCACAACACTAATACCAAGAGATATAACCATTACTCTTGCCTCTAAGGGTTGAGTCACATAGTCGGCATCAGTGTGTGGGTTCTGGGTCTCCTCTAGTAGAAATCTCAAAGGTGAGGGTCAAGTCAACAATTTAAAATTGAAACTCTTAGTATTGACCACAGAAAAATGAAGGAAAGCAAACGTCATGAGGAAAAATGTCTTTTATTACCGTAGATAAATGTACAAAGACACAAATAAACCACAAAAACAACATTAACAAATCTAGAAGCATCATGAACAAAGGCCTATATGCCTAGAACTAGCCCCACTCCTGTCCACCTGCTTCTGAAGCTCCATGGTTGTATGCTTCAGCTGCCTGAAATTGTGCTCTCCCCTATCCACCTATTCCCTGTGGTCAGGGTGGACCTCCTGGTGGTGGTGGTGGAAACACGTCGAAGCGTTGTCCACCACCAGCTACTTGGCTAGATCCTCTACCATGGTCACCTTCTCCTTGCGGTATGTCACAATCGAACCTCTTCCTCTGCCTGGGAGGTCATTCATCTATCTGCTGATCGTATGAGCGCCCGATCGGACAGTCTCGAGCCATATGACTCTGTCCGCCGCATCAGTAACACTTCCAGGAAGGTCTGGCTCTATCTCCACCCTGGGTGCCCCGCACTACTGATCCTGAGTTGTGCAGTCGACCACCTCTAGTTCTGGTACTCTTGGACCTCTACTTCATATGTATACTGCTAGCTGCATAAGACTCCGCTGTAAGTTAGCTAGTAGTGGGTCCCACTGTAGGAGACTTCTCAGCAAGGAAACTCTCCACTAAGAGGGCTCTCTCCAACACCCTTGTCTGTGTCTGTTTGTTTTGAGAAACAAATGAAGCTCCAATCTCTTTCCTGAGCCCCTGCTCGACGGTCAGGGCCCTGAAGAATGGGCACTGTACCATATCTATAGAGTAGCGCGAGAGTTCAGTGAACAAAGCTGAGTACTGCGCCACCATCATGCTACCCTTCTGTATATGTAGTAGCTCCTGTATCCACACCGCTAGAAGGGTGGCTGGTAGAAACTCTGCTCGAAACAGGCTCTCGAAGTCTGCCCATAGAAGTGTCACCTCATCATGAATCTAGAGCATCCAGCTCCACCATCATCCTGGTACTGCCTGAAGGAGGCTGGCAACAAGGATCACAATGAAGTCAGATGGTGTCCCTACCAGTCTCAAAACTCTCAACACAGCCTCCAGCCAATCCTCATCCGCCTGTGGGTCTGTCTCTCCCCTAAACCTGGGTGGCCTCTATTGCTGGAACTCGTGCAGCGCGATCAAGATGCGTGCACTCTCTGCTGGTAAGGATGGTGGAATCGGTGGACCAATGGGAAGTGGTACCGCTGGTGCCTCTGGTGGTGCATCAACTGGAATAGTTCCCTACACCATGGTCTCGTCCCTCGGTGGGATGTCAGTATGTACAACTCTTGGGGCCCTAGCTGGTCATCAGTGGGGAGGAATCCTGAAAGAAACAGATGTGACATGGTCAAATATTATAACTAGTGAGCTGGCTTGGTATGAGCTTACTTAAAAAAAGATTTTGAAAACACACACGCAATCAGTGTTTTCGTGCACGGAGTCGGAAATCAGAGGTCAGGGTCTTGGTGTATAGATAGGTCAGCCACCCGCACCAACACAGGACTCCGTGTACTAAAAACCACACATAGTACCCTTAACACAATTTCTTCACAAAAAAAAATCTCAGAGTCCTATGATCTACGGTAGAACCAACTCCTCTGATACCAGTTTATCACGCCCCGTCCCTTGGGGCTTGCATTGTGACTACCCCAATCCCACCTTCCATAGGCCAGGGGCTGGCGACTAGTACCAAAGGTGTAATTCCCTAAAAATGGGAAGGCGTAGCCTTTTTAAATCATAAACACACACAACGAGAGTATAAGTGGAAGCAAAAACATTGTAAAAACTATGTAACAAGTGTACTGAAAGGAAAGGGGGTCAGAATACAATCCCAACTGTAATGTAAAAATAAAACTGAAATAAAGTACAAATTAAAAGGGACAAACAACTGAAAGGTGAAAGCAGCTCCTGGATCATCTTCCAGAATTCCTACCTGAATGGTAAGTACATATGGCCTCCTTAGCACTCCATGTCCGTCAAAATCCATCGTGTACCAATATGTCATAAGTTCCTCCTCCAGGTACCATCCAGTCTTGGTGCTCCCGGCCTCTATTAGTGATTTCCGTCGTCTGAATCCAACACAATCAGGTGCGGGCATAGCCCGTGCAGGGGTGAGTATAACAATACTCAGTAGGGACCCCGAGACCCTCATGGTCTCAAAAAATTCAACAAGGATAAACCACAAAGCATGAAACCAATGGATAAAAATTACTATGGTATATGCCCAAAAATATACCTAAGTTATCAAATAACCCATCTCAATCATGAGGAAAGCACAAAGGTCAATGACTCAGCTCAAACTAGGATTTTTATTCAAGAAACACCGGCTGCTGGAGAACTCCTCCTCTGTCAAGTACAGTGGCCCTGTTGCGACTCTGAGGAGATAATCAATCACCTTAGAGTGCTAAGGTACTCCTCCTGTCGAGTACCGTGGGTCTGCCGCCTCACACCGTAGGTAATCAGGGGAAGTGCAACTATGTGAGGTTTCCCGAACTGGCGGTGCCAAGTGGAGTCTCCCTCCTATCCGGCCGGTCTTCCCAGTGCGAGTGGCCCGTGTGTGCTGCTCTCCTCCCGCGCGACACCTATGGGTGTCGTGGCCTTCTCCAACCTGGTCGGATGATGATCCGACCGGTTCTCCCACCGAAGCGGCCCGCAGAGCATAGCCCATGGAGCGTGGTCCATGGTTCTCCAAAGAGAGGTTCCATGGGGAACCGTAGTTCCACCAGCCCAGCCGGATACTGCATGCCGGTTCTTCTTCATCCGAGCGGCCCATGCATGCTGGCCATGGTTCCTCTACACACGACCGACATATGGCTGCTTCTTTCTCCAGTCACCACCACCCCTTCCGTCACTGTTACCATCGAAATAGAGCATATATCAACAGAGTGTCATCGGGCCGTGTTCATTCGGCCCACGCCCTCCACGTTAGGCGGTATCATATGGCCGAAGATAAAACATGGTACCAATGAAGAACAAAGAAAAAGTTAATTTATTCACGTAGAAATATACAAACCCCCAACCTCGCAACTCACGTCGCACGTCATCGAGCCATAGAAGAATAGAATTGCGGTAGTCAGGCATCACAGAAGAATGGTTTTGTCCTGTCAACGTTGGAGGAAGAGTCATTGATTCCATTGCTATCTGGTAAATAATAAAGAATTATGTTGCTTTACGTCCTTTTAGTCGTAGATCATTCTTCGTGTTATTCAAAGGAGAAGAACACTATTCATTTTATTACATCAGATCCTTCACAAAGTGAATAATTTCTAACCCAAAATGAATCAATAGGCTTCTCATATGAAAATAATATTGCCATGCCTTTCGAATTAATTCAAATTGAATCAATTAATTAAGGGTGCTCACTTAATTAAATTGATGAGGTTGGCACATTAATTAGGGGAGGGTTGAATGTGAAGAGGCTACACCAAAATAAATGAGGAAAAGTTGTCAAATAAAATAAAGGGGGTGTTAATGGGGAGTTTAAGGGAGTTGAGGAGTTAGGGCCACGTGTGGGTCCCACCACCCTTAGTTATATCCTCCCATGGGATGTTAGGTGGGGTGTGGGCTCTACCCCAACTTCTCATTGGAGGAATTAACTTCCACTTAAAATAAAATTGTAACACAACAATTTTATTTAAATCTAAATGAATCCCCAAATTGTAACTACCACATAGGAAAAAATAGAAACTGTGGTAATGGTCCCCTTAAGAGAATATCGGCACTGTGAGTTTATCGGTGCCCTTGGATTTCAATTCCGAGCACCTGTTCAAAATATATAAAAACCCACATGTACATTTACTGATCGTACCTGAACAAAACATCAGAAATTGATTCCGAGCACACTAGACCTCATAATCATGTCCTATCAAAAACTACAGACTCATAAAATTCCAAAGAATTTAGGGAAAAAATTTCCTTGAAATTTTCGTGTCTTTACATTACCCCCACATCATGGGTTTACATCAATGTAAAGCTACAACACACACTAGGGAACACAAAAGAGGTACTAAGCACACATCTAAGCCTCTCGCTCCCATGATCTCTCCTATAGGTTCACGTGCTACCAACGAATGTATACCAGTGAAATTGACCGTCCATGCTAGACCCTCTCCAGTCGATGCTCAATCTCTATTGGAACCTCCATGAAAGTCGCCCAGTCATCGATGTCTAGCTCCCCATGGTCAATGAAGTGGGACGAGTTGTGCATGCATCTCCACAGCTGAGATATGTTGAAGACATCGTGCACCCAGTGCAACTGAGGTGGAAGGGCTAGGCGGTAAGCCACCTCTCCTATTCTGCTGAAGAGGTGGAGGAGTGACTATAAGAGACTGTAGATAGGTTGCACCATCTCTATCCACAAAAGATATATGTAAGGTAGATAGCTTCTCTGTTGCCTCTCCTAATAGCTGAATTCCAGTCATCCTACTGAGTGCATTCGCAACAAAGTTCCCCTTCTAAGGAGTATAGACTATCTTGAAGTCAAAATCCCGGAGGAACTCAAGACATCGCCGCTCTCTCAGGTTCAGATTATTAAAAAAGAAGACACACCTGAGACTATTTTGATTAGGGTGAACCCTAAACTATTCTCTCAACGAACAATGGGTGAGACTAGCCAATTATAAGAACTCGACTTCACCCTTCTTCGCCTACATTCTACAAGAGCTGCTTAGATTTCTCCTTTTCCGAAAATGGAAATCTGGTCTCATCCCCAGGATGAACCACGTCCATTGCCTATTACATTCAATCCTGACATGAATGATAATAATTCATGTAATGTATGTCGTCCTAAGGCCTTGTCGCAACTACCAAGAGATCCATCCATTACTCTTGCCTCCAAGGGTTGAGTCACACAGTCGGCATCAGTGGGTCATTACTGGGTCTCCTCCAGTAGAAATATCAAAGGTGAGGGTCAAGTCAACAGTTTAAACTGGAACCTCGTATTATTAACCGCAGAAAAAGGAAGGAAAGAAAATGTCGCAAGGACAAATGTCTTTTATTACCGTAGCTCAAGGTAAAAAGACACAAAGATACAACAAACAATGACATTAACAAATCTAGAAGCATCATGAACAAAGGCCACTATTCCGGGAACTAGTCCCTATCCTATCCACCTGCTTTCAGAGCTCCATGGTTGTATGCTTCAGCTACTTGAAATTGTTCTCTCCCCTGTCCCCATGTTCCATGTGGTCAGGGTGGACCTCCTAGTGGTGGTGGTGGAAACACCTCGAAGCGTCGTCCACCACCAGCTGCTCGGCCAGCTCCTCTGCCATGGTCACCTACTCCTTGCGGTCTATCACGATCGAACCTCTGCCTCTGCCTGGGAGGTCCTTCATCTATCTACTGATCGTCTGAGTGCTGGGTCGGACAATCACGAGCCATGTGACCCTATCCGCCACATGAGTAACACTGCCTGGAAGGTATGGCTCTATCTCCACCCTGGGTGCCCCGCACTACTACCCTTGAGTCATGCGGTCGACCAGCTGTAGGTCTGGTCCTCTTGGACCTCTACTTCATCTGTATACTGCTAGTTGCAGAAGACTCTGCTGTAAGTTGGCTTGTGGTGGGTCCCGCTGATGGAGACCACTCAGCAAGGAAACTCTCCACTAAGAGGTCTCTCTCCAACACCCTTGTCAGCGTCAGGATGTGGTGAGAAACAACTGAAGCTCTAATCTCTTGCCTGATCCCCTGTTCGAAGGTCATATCCCTGATGAATGGGTAATGTACCATATCAATAGAGTAGCGTGAGAGTTCAGTGAACACCACTGAGTACTACGCCACCATCATGCTACCCTTATGATGATAAAGTAGTTCCTATATCCACACCGCTCCAAGGGTGGCTAGTATGAACTGTTCTCTAAACAGGCTCTCGAAGTCTGCCAGTATAAGTGTCACCTCGTCATGCCTTTGGAGCATCAGGCTCGACCATCTTCCTATAACTACCTGAAGGAGGTTGGCAGCAAGGATCACAATAATGTCGGATGGTGTGCCTACTAGTCTGAAGACTCTCATCACAGCCTCCAGCCATTCCTCAACCGCTTTTGGGTCCATCTCTCACCTAAACCTGTGTGGCCTCTGGTGCTGGAACTCGTGAAGCATGATCAAGATGCGTGAACTCTCTGCTGGTGGGGCTGGTGGCATTGGAGTACCAATGGGAACTTGTACCGCTGGTGCCTTCGCGGGTGCATCAACTAGAATAGGGACCTGTACAATGGCCTCGTCGCTTAGTGGGATGTCAGTATGTACAACTCTTAGGGCCTAAGCTGGTCGTCTGTGGGGAGGAATCCTGAAATAAACAGATGTGACATGGTCAAATATTATACCTGGTGAGCTGACCTGGTTTGTGATGACTTAAAGAAAACAATTGAAAACACACACCCAGTCATTGTTTTCATGCACTCAGTTGGAAATCAAAGGTTAGGGTCTTGGTGAATAGATACGTCATCTGCACGAACCAACACTGGACTCCCTGGGCTGAAAACCACACTTAGTATCCTTAACACTATTTTTTCACAAAAAATAAATATCAGAGTCCTATGTTCTGCGGTAGAACCGACTCCTATGATACAAATTTTTCACGACCCGTCCCTTGGGGCCTGCATTGTGACTACCCCAAACCTTCCTTCCATAGTCCAGGGGCGGATGACTAGCACCAAATGTGTAATTCCATAAAAATGGGAAGGTGTTTCCTTTTTAAATCATAAACACACACAACAAGAGTATAACTGGAAGCATGAAATAAGTAAAAACTATGTAACAAGTGTAATGAAAGGAAAGGGGGCCAAAATAAAATCCAAAATGTAAAGAAAAAATACAACTGAAAGCAAGTACAACTAAAAAGGGACAAACATCTAAAAGGTGAAAACAACTCCTGGATCAGCCTCCAGAATTCCTACCAGAAGGGTAGGTACAAATGTCCTCCTCAGCACTCCACATCCATCTGACTCCGCAGTGTAGCGATACATCATATGGTCCTCCTCTAGGTACCATCTAATCCTGGTGCTCTCAGCCTCTATCAGTGATGTTCGTCGTCTGTATCCAACACAATGATGTGCGGGCATAGCCCGTGTAGGGGTGAGTATAACGATACTCAGTAGGGACCCCGAGACCCTCATGGTCTCACAAAATCCAACAAGGATAAACCAAAATGCATGAAACCAATGGATAAAAATTAATTAGGTATATGCCCAAACATATACCTGATTTATCAAGTAACCCATATCAATCATTAGGAAAGCACAAAGGTCAATGACTCAGCTCGAACTAGGATTTGTATTCACGAAACCATGGCTACTGGAGAACTCCTCCTCTGTCGATTAAAGTGGCCATGTCGCGACATAGAGGCGCTAATCACTAACCTTAGACCACTGAGGTACTCCTCCTATCGAGTACCATGGGTCTGCCGCCTCACACAGTAGCACTCCCTGCCATGGGTATGCAACCTCACATAGTAGCGCTCCCCCTGATAGCCTGCAGAGGTAATCCTTCTGTCGAGTATTGCAGGTCTGCCGCCTCACATAGTTGCACTCCTCCTCCTTGGGTCTTCCACCTCAAATATTAGTGATCCCCGCTGGGCTAGTCAAGTTATTCAAAAATGAATTGGACCAGTAGTGATTAGGTCTCATCCCGCTACTAGTTCTCCGTACTCTGTATGCTCGTCTCTGGGAGGGTCCACTCCATGAGTTGTTGGTCGATACTCCAAGTTTCAATAAATCTGAAAAAGAAGTATCTCAATGGTCCACCACATCATAGGGTCTCAACGCAATAGACGACGCATCAATCAGACGCCTGGTCTGTGAGTTATTACTGTTTCCGTTCGAGGGGCCCAGTTGGGTTTTATGCAATAACCAACCCGACCGTACTCTAACTGCATCCAAACCACTATTGGAGTACTAAAAAAGAAGAATATCATCAAAAGGAATCCAATTTAGTTGACAGAACTCCAATCAGACATACAATTCTTCAGTTATAAGCATTTCCGCTCTGAGGGCCCGGTTGGTTTCGGTTTCAATCCAACCTGGACATTTTTCCAAATTCTTCCAAAACATACTAAAATTATCGCAAAAGGACCACCTCGTCATGAGAATCTGTGTTCCGCAGAGAGCGCATCGATCAGACGCGCGGTCTTGAAGTTATTCTCGTTTAAGTGAAACGGGCCCGACCCGTCAAGCCTAGTGGGCTGGCAGGTCGGGTCGTCCTAGTTTCGGCGGGTCCGAACCGGCTGGTGTCGGACCGGCCCGGTGATGTGCACGTCCCATCTCGGTGGGGCATGGTCCGGCCCTAGGGGTGATGCTCGGCCTGGCTAGCTGAGCGCTGCAGGGGGGGAGGGCAGGGACAACCCCCCGGTTTCTCAAACTGGCGGCGCCGCCATCCTGTCCGGCCGGCCAAAGCCAGCCGGTCATCTCGGCGCGAGCGGTCCGTTCGGGCTGCTCTCCTCCCACATGGCACCTGCAGGTGCCATAACCTTCTCCACCCAGCCAGCTGATGAGCTGGCCAGTTCGCCTGCCGAAGTGACCCACGAAGCACAGGTTGCGGTTCTCCGCAGCCCAGCGCCATGGGGCGCCACGATTCTACCAGCCTGACTGGTTACGGCTGGCTGGTTCTTCTTCATCCAAGCGGCCCACGGATGCGGTCCACGGTTCCTCTCCACGCAACCGGCATATGGCCACTTCTTTCTCAAGTCGTCGCCACCACTTCTGTAATGCCCCCACCACAGTTACCCAGAGTCGGTGCATTATTACATATCATTTTCCTGATCACAAAAGATCAAGTTTTGAAAGACCGATTAGTTTAGTATCATTGGAATCACTATATACATTCATAAAGTTTACATTACATCAAAAAGTGGAAAACTATAACAACATCTTGTCATCACACTCATATCCCCTTATACTATCCCTACAGGTCATTCATAAAATACAACTCCACATCCTGGGAAAAATAAAACACAGAAAGGTGTGATCTCAAATGCCCAGTAACGATAACAATATAGCGAAAAATTTCATAAATAAGCATAAACATTTAAGGCAATGTATGACTAAAACAAAAGCCTTTTAAACTTGAACTTCAGCATAATATGGTAGAAATAAAATGAAATAATTCCATTTACTTATTCACATTGATATTCTACTAGTTGAATAATCACATACAATATCAATAACCACTTTCATAATGATGGAATGCATAATGCCAGACTATCATAAACACATAGTCAAGGCCTTGTGCCAATACTACAAATAAGATTTTGTCAAGGCCTTGTGCCAAGACACTAGTTTGTCTCATGAGACCAAACGATGCATCGATGAGCTATAGCGGGCTCCACCCTTCACTTACTACATCCAATGCATTCCTCATATGAAAAGTTTGAAACATAACATAAACATTCGTATTAAAACTAGCATATGAAATGTCAATACTTTAACTACAAACCATGAATGGTATAAAAATATCACATCCATAGTCAAACATAACTCATTCGATACAATATGGAAGATTTTATTGTATCATACTAACCTTAATAGAGAATAATGAAGGATATTGACAGATATTAAAATATTCATCAAACTATTGAGAGAAATATCACCCTTTTTCTTGAAAACATTTATAAGCCACACTATTTGTCAAGAATCCATTTAAATAGATATTTGAATCAAAGTGTCCCTTACCACATTGAAACTTTTAAAAAGAATTTTGATTTGAAAAAAATAATGTCCATATAAATAAATCCTTAAAACAATTTTTAAATCATGGACATTAATTATAAATATTTAGAATAATAAATCATTAAAACATTTTAAAATGATATTTTATTTAGAGTTCCTAACCAAAAGAGAGACAATTTAATACAAATAAATGAGGTAATAAAAACTTTTTAATATTAGGAGAATAAAGGGATTCATGATATACTATGTCAAAGTACATTATAAACACTATATAAAAGTGATTTGGTGTATAACAACAAAGGAGTATAAATGGATGTAAATTGAGATAAAATCTCTCATAAAGGTTGTATCTTTAGATTAAGGATAAATCAAGGAAATAATTATGTGTGAAAAATATATATACACTAAATATTATTGTATATTCAGTGTAAAACAATCAAAGGACATTCACACACATTCTTGTAAAAACAACACCAATGAATTAGATGTTTAACTCAATAAATTGAGATTGAGTTAAAATTACTCTTATCAAGTTCATATCGATGAATTGAGAATTAATCAATGGAGTGATTTTGTGTATAATAAGTATATCCACAGGAAGGGGAGTGGATATTATGACATAAGCAAATAAATAGTGATTCCACACATAATCTTGGAGTAAAATAATCAATGAAGTTTGCGTAAAGCCGAATGGGTGGAAATTGAAATTTCAAATTCCCTTATCAATTTCGTAACTTATGAAACATACACCCATAAAAGAAGGATCATACAATGATGATGTAAATATCCACAAATTAATGTATATTACACAATGAATACAATCATGGGCAGTACACACACCACATGCAATAAATAAGTGGTGAACAATGGAAACCTCAAGGAATTAAATGTTAGATAAGAAACCCCTTACTTTGTACTTTTACCTTGTTATAGGGTATGATAACTTCCTTTATAATGGTTAAATAATTGTTATTGAATTTTACAAAAATATTATACATTAATATGATATCATATATGATCTTTTAAAATTGATTTGTTGATAATATCTTAGTATTATCGTCGTTTCAGGTGTTAACAGATTCATTTTCCTTTATATTCTTTGTTATGAGAGCCACATTTGTTATAAGTGGGATGAATTTTATTAATTTACCTAATTATATAATGTCTATAAACATTATTTTTATTCATCAAATGAAATTTAATGTTGAATGGATATGATGGGGAATAAATCTCATCGCGTTCGTGGAGACGGTAATCTGTACGTACGCATGAGCGACGATATCATTATTTTGATATTAAAATAATATATAATTGGATGTTATATCATATATACAGAATAATTATCATGTAATATTTATTATTTAAATGAATTACATATCATTATTATACCCATCCAAATAATAATATATTGAATAACAATTACACCACGACGTGGAGACGGTAGTTCGTACGTACGCACGTGTGGTGACATGTCATTCAAAGGATGGATAGAATACTGAATATGGTTGTACCATATTTATAATAACATCAAATTATATAGAATATACTTGAGTTATTATTTTATAATTGAAATAACCAAGAGAGAAGAAGTTGAAGAAGAAAGGAACTTGAAAGAGGGTGGTGAAAACCTTACCTCTTCTTCTGGTTCTTCCTTTTGATTTGATCAAAAAGGATCCTTAGGTTGAATTTATGACTAATGGAATACCTCTAGGATGAAGGGAGGATCTTTGAGAGTGTATTTGGGAATATTTTGGCCTAACTAAAATGATTTTAAGATTTTAAGAACTTGTTTGAAGTGGTGTCCTTTTATAAGGTGCGGAGGGGATCTTTAAGAAAAAACTTAAAGTATTAATTTATAATAAATTCATATTCGATTTATAATGGCTCCAAAGTGGATTATTCATTTTCTATGGTGGATATGGGTCGATATCCTTTCATCCAATATATTTTAGATAGGTTTGGGTCACTATATTAAACTTATCATTTATACTTAACTCTTAGTTAAATAGTTTGACATTTATCATGTCACTTTGTATTTTTATATTATATGGTTAATAAAAAAACTATGTACTTCCAAGAGACCCCCAAGTGGTCTATTAATGATAAACCTATCATTATATACATCCTTTTTCTGATCCTTAGATTTTTAGGAATAGAATATAATTAATAATATAATATTTTTTTAAAAAACTCTTTTATGTCAATTTTGACACTATTTAATAATTGATTTTTTAAAATTCTTAACAACTTTATTAATTATAAATAAATTCATTTAAGAAATCCTATCATGTTGTACTAATAAATAAAATTATTGGATGTCATCAAAACTTTCAAATTATATTTATTTTATCATTTTTAATACTAATTATTTTATTTTTTTTGTAATAAGGAAAATATTGCATCATTATTGTGTCATAAATAAATTTAATTATTCAATGTCTAAAAATTAAAAATAAAATACCATTATGTAGTAAATATTTTTATATTTCTATTTAATATTTATAGTCGAAAATATAACATATATAACTCTATGTAAAAATTATTTTTCTAAAATATATATGCTTATGTCATTTTTGTGTTTACTTTTACTTAATTAATATAAAGTGTCATTATCACTTACATGTGGATGCATGGGCTCCCAAAATAAAGACAAATATGCCCATGGTAGGACATGTATCAACCTAGAAGGTTAGTACATGTTATAGGGTACTTTATTTTTATTATAACATTATTTTTTACCCTTATTTACCGGATTTACCCTTTAACCACGGTAAATAAAATATTTACCAAAGTAATTATTCAAAATGTATCAAAATAAAAGTTACCTTTTTATACAATTTGGACCTCCTGATTCTAAATATTGAATCAATTTTTCTAAATTGAAAAAATAGAAGTGGAAGTAATTAATTTAAAATTAATTCATGTTGGTAAAATGAAAAGTGTGTTTTAAGAGATAATAACTATCAAAAGATTGGCACTTACTTATGTCCAGTTTAAATGTGAATTTATATGCAATGAACAAAATTAGATTAAATGGTAAAAATATAATCTAATTATACTCTAAAATCACTCAAATTCATAATTTATCACTATTAATTATTTCAATTAAAAAATTTGTTTTTAATTAAAATTTAGTAATTTTCATTATTCATCAAAATATGATTTTTATCAGAAAAGTATAAAAAATTCACCCTAATCTAATTTTGATATTCTGAATCCAAAAATCATGTCCATTTTGAATAATAAAATGTATAAAATTTTAAAAAGTGGGTATTACTTTTCATAACAGCTAGTTTGATTGGTTGTGGTGTGTGTTAGGACTCGAAGTTGCGTACAACACACGCTATTGTATTATTCAAAGAGTAGCATACCGAGGATGATTGGGGTGTTACATTATCCCCTCATTGAATAAATTGTATCCTCCCAATTTTTAAAATTGGGATTGGGAATATAATGGAAAGTCCCACATCGGAAAAAAGTCAATAAAACTATCACTTTAAAAGAAAGAAAGGGAAGTACAAAGGTCACCCGAGATAACCTATATGAGGATTCCATATAGAAAAACATGGATATGGATGATAAAATATGTGTCATGTTCTGATGGAGAGAGATATAAACCATGATCAGGAGTAATTTAACAACAAGAAAACCACGAAATTGTGATAGGACAAACAGTCGTTAGTTTCCCAGTAGGAAAAGTAAATGGAAAACATTTTTTTGTTTTAAGTTATATTACATAAATATGAGGAATTAATTTCTGAGATTGAATAAGAACATATAGAGATATACTTACTTTTTATGTAATTATCCATTCTTTAATAAATTTATTCTACTAACTCATTTTCAAACGATGAGTATTCAAGAAGACTTGGTCACACTGGAAGAGCTATAATATACATCTTATAGAATCACATGATCCACGAAGGATAAACTATATATTTACCTTTTCTATAGAGATTAATCAAAACCAAAATGGTAAGTATAAGATCTGATAACCCCCCAAAAGGATATTACTTTAGAGAAAGAAAAACTAATATTAAATTCTAAAATTAAACTAACAATACCCCAATTTTAAATAAATAGCATTGACTAAAAAATTGTCCTTAAAATACATCAATATAATCCAAACTAATATTGAAACCCAAAAGATAGAAGAATTTGGTTATGTAGTCTTCGAAGTTAAATTGTATCTCCAAATGACATCAACAACTATTAAAGTCACATACTTAAAAGTAATTAACCTAATCACATATTCTCTGTTATAAGTAAATCATTTCCATAAATAACCCAAATCACAATAAGTACACAATAAAAACATATATAAAAATTCACCATTTCTCCTCAAACAAAATCTCATAGTATTCTATTTTCCTTGGGCATATAGTGTTCCCAACAAAGCAAACATCTTCCAAAATAACATTTATCACATAATCAACAAATCATTTTCCTATACTAAGGGTATTAATTTGATAATACATAAGATCCTAAATCAACTTATTATTGATCAATAAAATCATTTAACTAAAAATAATTATTCACACTAACTAGGAACTTCACGTAGTCTAGTGGTAGGCGATAAATCCCAATCGCACTTTGGTAGTGGGTTTGATTCCCACAGCTTTGTCTGAAGCGATTGGTTTTCGCACAGTCTGCATGTTGTACATTTTAAACAACTATATTTTATAACATTACCAAAATGAGATAAATCCCTCAAAATAACCATAAATTAATTTAACCACAAATGTTATCTCATTCCTTGCATTTTCATCCCAAAATATAATAACTTGTAATTGCCTCAAACCCAATGATCATATAAAACCAAATGGTTATCTATAACTATATCCACAAGAGAAAAGAGATGTCTTCCCCAAATATCATTATCACATGGAAAACTGGAGGGTTACAAATAAAAGATTAAATTATTCCAAAGTAATACCATCAACAAGGAGCACTAATACTTTTAAACATTTCTCCAACTATTTATTTCCATATAGCTTCTTCTTTGAACAATAAAATATCCTATAGAATAAGGCATTCACTCGTGTAATGGAAAGGTCCCCTATATTTATGGAAAATGATTGAAAATGAATTCTTGGGACCATTTTTATTTTCTTCCATTGTACTCTTCATTTTTCCTCAGCAATTCTTCACTCTGTGTCCTTCTTTCCTGCAAGTAAAGGATTTCTTTGATCCATTGAGACACTTTCCTAGATGTCTCCATCCACATTTCATGCATGATGGAAATTGAGGATTCTTTTCTCCATGGTATCCACTGCTAGAGCACTTATCATTCAACACCTTTCTCTTCTTTGTTTAGTCTAGGAGTTGGTTAATATATATGATGTTGATCATAATTTTTGGAAAACTGATTTGGAATGAACACAATATCTTTTACGCCTATAAAAATTCCATTTTTTCCTCATTTCCACCACCGTTACCACCTTGTACATCATTCTCAACGTTACTATGACTTCCTTGGAATCCATACATTGAATAAAACTAGAAAGCATTGTGCGAGTAACAGTAGACATAAAATCATTTACAGAATATCATGACACCGTTTTCTCAATTTGAAACACCTTAGAATTAACCAAGGTTATTTATTCTCATCCTATATGAAAATACTTCATATCAGTTTGAAAAGAAAATTTAAATTATATTAAGTATATCCCTAAGGAGTGTCATAACCAAGAGTGCAGTAAGGCCGGTTGTCGTGCACCAGTTCCCATTCATGTCTATCTCAAAGTGGTGTTTTTAGGTTTTACCCCTAGGTACATTTGAACCAGAGCTGCCTCTACCTGATTGTATCCATACATGGACGTATTTCTCGGAAAACTCACAAAATCTCTACAATACAAAAATTCTAGGAAGTTCTTCTATACTAATTCTCAAAGTCTATCGTAGGGATATGTGCTCTAATCAAAGTTTATCTAAATATAGTTTCCAAGGTTTGTTCTAAACTTCCTCTGATACCAACTATAATGCCCCAACCCCAGTTACCCAGAGTCGGTGCATTATTACGTATCATTGTCCTGATAAAAAATGATCATGTCTTGAAATACCGATTAGTTTAGTATCCTTGGAATCACTAGATACATTCTTAAAGTTTACATTGCATCATAAAGTGGAAAAACTACAACAACATCTTGTCTCCACACTCATATCTTCGTATACTATCCCTGCAAGTCATTCCTAAAATACATCTTCACATCCTGGGAAGAATAAAACATATAAAGGGGGTGATCAAATTCCCTGTAATGATAGAAATATAGTGGAAACTTTCATAAATGATCATAAACATTTAAGGCAACGTATAACTAAAACAAAATCCTTTTCAACTTGAACTTCAGCATAATATGGCAGAAATAAAGTGAAATAATGTCATTTACTTATTCACATGGATATTCTACTAGTCAAATAATCACATTCAATATCAATAACCACTTTCATAATGATGGAATGCATAATCCCAGACTATCATAACCACATATTCAAGGCCTTATGCCAAGACTACAAATAAGATTTTGTCAAGGCCTTGTGCCAAGACACTAGTTTGTCTCATGAGACCAAATGATGCATCAAGGAGCTATAGCTGGCTCTACCCATCACATACTACATCAAATGCATTCCTCATATGAAAAGTTTAAAACATAACATAATCCTTCTTATTAAAACTATCATATGAAATGTCAATACTTTAACTACAAACCATGAATGGTATAATAATTGCACATCCACAGTCAAACATAACTCATTCAATACAGTATGGAAGATTTTATTTTATCATATTAAACTCAATAGAAAATAATTAATAATATTGACATATATTAAAATAATCATCAAACTATTGATAGAAATATCACCCTTTTTCTTGAAAACATTTATAAGTCACACTATTTGTCAAGAAGCCGTTTAAATAGATTTTTGAATCAAAGTGTCCCATACCAATTTGAAAATTTTAAAAGGATTTTTGATTTGAAAACATTAATTTCCAAATAAAAAAATCCATAAAACCATTTTTTAAAGATGTAAATTAATGAGAAATATTTATAATAATAAATCTTTAAAACAATTTAAAATGGTATTTTAGTTAAAGTTCCTACCCAAAAAAGAGACAATTGAATACAAATAAATGAGGTAATAAAAACTTTTTAATATCAGGAGAATAAAGGGTTTCATGATATAATATTACAAAGTACATTATATACACCATATAAAAGTGATTTGGTGTATTAAAACAAAGGCGTCTAAATGGATTGTAAATTGAGATGAAATCTCTCATAAAGGCCGTATCCTTAGGTTAAGGATAAATCAAGGACATAATTATGTGTGAAAAATATAAATAATGTCAATATGATTGGATATTCAGTGTAAAACAACAATGTGACTTTCACACATATTTTTGTAAAAACAAATCCAATGAATTAGCTGTTTAACTCAATAAATGGAGATTGAGTTAAAATTATTCTTATCAAGTTCATATCGAATACTTGAGAATTTATCAATGGAGAGATTATGTGTATAAAAATTATATCCATAGGAATGGGAGTGGAAATTATGAAATAATAAAATAAATAGTGATTCTACACATATTCTTAGAGTAAAATAATCAATGAAGTATGCGTAAAGCCGAATGAGTGGAAATTGAAATTTGAAATTACTTTATCGATTTGGTAACTTAAAAAAATACACCCATGAAATAAGGATCTTATAATGATGATATAAATATAAATATATAAATTTATATTTCAAAATGAATACAATCATGGGAATTACAGACACCGCATGCAATAAATACGTGGTGAACAATGGAAATCTCAAGGAATTAAAAGTGAGATAAGAATCCCCTTACTTTTTACTTTTCCCTTGGTTGAGGGTAGGTTAAACTCATGTATAATGGTGATATAATAGTTATTGATTTATAAAAGAATCATATACATTAATATGATATCATATATGATCTTTTAACATTTATTTTTTGATAATATCTTTGTATTATAGTTGTTTTTTATGTTAACATATTCATTTTCCTTTATATTATTTATTATGTGAGCCATATTTATTATGAATGGGATGAATATTATTCATATCCAGAATAATATAATGTATATAAACATTATTCTTAATCATAAAATGAAATTTAGTTTTGAATGGATATGAAGGGGAATAAATATCATCACGTTCTTGGAGACGGTAATTCGTACATACGCACGAGCGACAATATCATTATTTTGATATTAAAATGATATATTATTGTATGTTATATAATATATAGAGAATAATTATCATGTAATATTTATTATTTATGTGAATTACACATCATTATTATACCCATCCAAATAATAATATATTGAATAACAATTACACCACGACGTGGAGACGGTAGGACGTACGTATGCAAGTATGGTGACATGTCATTCAAAAGATGGATAGAATACTGAATATTGTTGTACCATATTTATAATAACATAAAATTATATATTTGATACTGGAGTTATTATTTTATAATGGAAATAACCAAGAGAGAAGAAGTTGATGAAGAAAGGAACTTGAAAGAGGGTGGTGAAAACATTACCTCTTCTTCAGGTTCTTCCTTTTGATATGATCAAAAGGGCTCCTTAGGTTGGTTTTATGACTAAAGGAATACCTCTAGGATGAAGGTAAGATATTTGATAGGGTATATGGTCATAGGTTGGCCGATTGAAAAGGCTTTTATGGTATGAATAATTAGTTAGACGTGGTGTCCTTTTATAAGGGGGAGGAGGGGCTCTTTAGGTAAAAACTTAAAGTTTAAATTTCTAATAAATTCATATTTGGTTTATAATGGCTTCATAGTAGATTATTAAAAGTATAACGTGGTTATGGGTAGAAATAATTTCATCCAATATATTTTAGATAGATTTGTTTCACTATATTAACCTTGTCATTTATTTTTAACTCTTAGTTAAATAGTTTGAAATTTACCATGTCACTTTGTATTTTTATATTATATGGTTAATAAGCTTACTATATGCTTCCAAGAGACCACCAAGTGGTACATTAATGATACAACTATCATTATATAAGTCCTATGGACGAACCTTAGATTTTTAGGAATAGAATATGAATTAATAATATAATATTTGTTTTAAAAACTCTTTTATGTCAATTTTGACACTATTTAAAATTGATTTTTGTTAAAGTATTAACAACTTTATTAATTAGAAAAAAATTAATTTAAGAAATCCTAAAATGTTATATTAATCAATATATTTCGTGGATGTCACCAAAACTTCCAAATTATATTTATTTTAACATTTATAATAAAAATTATTTTTTTCATTCCTTAATAAAGAAAATACTCCATCATTATTGTGTCATAAAAAAATTTAATTATTCAATGTCTAAAAATTATAAATAAAATACCATTATTTATTTAATATTTTAATATTTTTAATTAATATTTATAGTCCAAAATATAACATATATAATCCTATGTAAAAATTGTTTTTATAAAAGATATTTGCTTATGTCATTTTTGTATTTACTTTAACTTAATTAATATAAAGTGTCATTATCACTTACATGTGGATCCTTGGGGTCCCAAAATCAACCCAAAGATGCCCATGGTAGTACATGTATCAAAATATAGGGTTAGGACACGTTTTAGGGAAATTTATTACTATTATAATATTATTTTTTACCGTTATTTACCAGATCTACCCTTTAACCACGGTAAATAAAATATTTACTCAAGTAATTATTCAAAATGTCTAAAAATAAAAGTTACCTATTTAAACAATTTAGAACACCTGATTATAAATATGGAATTCATTTTTCTATATTCAAAACACAAAAGTGGTAGTAATTAATTTAAAATTAATTCCCGTTGTTAAAATGAAAAGCGTGTTTTTAAGAGATTATAACTATCAAAAGATTGGTAGGTGCTTATATCCAGTTTAAATGTGAATTTATATCCAATGACCAGCATTGGATTAAATGGTAAAAATATAATCTAATTATACTCTAAAATCACTCAAATTTATAATTTATCACTCTTAATTATGTCGATTAAAAAAAATTGTTATTAATTTAAATTTAGTAATTTTCATTATTCATCAAAATATGAATGTTATCAGAAAAGTACCAAAAATTCACTCTAAAATAATTTCGATATTCTGACTCAAAAAGTGAAGTCCATTTTGAAAGATAAAATGTTATAAATTTAAAAAATTGTGTATTACTATTCATAATGGCTAGTTTGATTGGTTGTGGTGTGTGTTAGAACTCAAAGTTGCGTACAACACACGCTATTGTATTATTCCAAGAGAAGCATAAAATAGAAGCTTGGGGTGTTACACCTTTTGTCACTGTTGCCATAGAAATAAAACAATGATCAACGGAGGGTCTTCAGGCCTTGTTCATTCGGCCTACACCCTCCTTGTTAGGCGGTATCAGATGGCCGAAGATAAAAAATGGTTCCAATGAAGAACGAATAACAAGATAATTTATTCACTTAGAAATATACAAAACCCCTACTTCTCAACTGACGTCGCACGTCGTCGAACCGCGGAATATGAGCATCATGGTAGTCGGGCATCACAGAAGAATGGTGTAATCCAATCAACATTGGAGAAAGATTCATTGTTTCCATTGATATAGGGGAAAGATGAAAGAATGAAGTTTCTTCACATCCTTCGAGTTGTAGAGAGTTCTTCGTGTTCTTCGCCGGAGAAGAACACTTCTTTTTATTACTACATAGCCTTACCAAAAAGACTAATTGCCAACCCAAAATGAAACAATAGTATTATCATATTAAAATAATATTTCCATGACTTTTGAATTATCTCAAAAGGAACAATTAATTATGGGTTCTCACTTAATTAAATTGATGAGTTTGGAACATTAATAAGGGAGGGTGGAATGTGAAGAGGCTCCACCAAAATAAATGAGGGGGAGTTGTAAAATAAAAAAGGGGGTGTTAATGGAGATTTTATGGGAGTTGAGGAGTTATGGCCTCATGTGTCCCCCACCACCATTAGTTACATCCTCCCATGGGATGTTGGGTGGGGTGTGGGCCCCACCCCAACTTCCCTTTGGATGAATTAACTTCCACTTAAAATAAAATTGGAACACAACAATTTTATTTAATTCTATATGAATACCTAAATTTTAACTACCACATACGACAAAACACAACTTGGGAAAAGGTCCCCTTAAGCAAATATCGGTGTTGCGAGTTCATCGGTGCCCTCAGATTTCAATTCCAAGCACCAGTTCAAAAGATAGAAAAACTTGCACGTACATTTATTGAATGTACCCGAACAAAACTTCAAGAATTAGATTTCGGGAACATCGGGCCTTAGAATTAGGGGCCATTAAAAACTGGGTACTTGTAAAATTCCAAAGAATTTAAGAAAAACATTTTCTATGAAATTTATGGGTTTTTACAGTAGTGAAAAAGAGGGTAGATATTCATCCATCCACCCACTAGAATGTATAATATTGGAGAAAACACACACCCCCATGGGATCGGAATCCCCAAGGTGTAATTTTCCTTAACTCGTGTGGTAGAGTAGCATATAGAAACACCAAAATCTATAGAATATATTATATATTAAAACCAAAAAATAGGCACAACCATGGTTTAGACTCATATGTTGCTAACGTCTCTTAGACTCTCTTCTGTCACTGCTAAGACTGGGTATCCTATAAGCACACAACCATTTAAAGAGAAACATTAGAATATGTTATCCATTTTTATCATTTTCACTTGATGTTATTTATTTCATTAAATATTCTATATTAATTATCTATTCCATATAACATTTTATTATAAATCCAACCAAGATCCTAAGATCCTTTAAATTAATACCTCATTGATATGAACCAAGTTCCAACCCTATGTGTTTTCATTATTTATTCAATCATTTAGTTTTTGAATTATTTCATTCCCATATTCCCATGAATTATAGAATACATTATATGCTACCAAGCATAGTGGGATCAACATTATGAGTGGGTGAGGAACCCATCAGGTCTTTAAAACCAATATCAAGAGCGAATACCAATCCATCCTTAGGAATCTAAACATGAAAATCACATGGCATACCACGTGCGTATTCTCCCCTATCATAAGGAGAGTAAGAAAGACCAAATTCCTTTAGACGTGGGGAATATAACGCAAATGAAGAACCAAAAAGATTTATAAAACTTCGAATCATTCAATTCAAACCTTTTTCATCATCTATGGTGTCCTCCTTGAAACCCACATGTATAAACCTATTCATCTCGCAACTCTAGGCATCAATTATTGACACAACTAATGGGCCTCCATTCCCCCGCATATCACAATAGCCATCCTTGATAATATCACAACACAAGAATTAAGAAAAAAACATCATATAAACTAGGCTCTTATCCCTTTAAAAATTCATCGATCATTTATACATAATGACCACTCTTGTCTCCAAAGCACAAGGTACTCGACCCAATAAGCAAGTGAGAATCTTCTAACCCGACAAGGAATTATATTTTATCAAATAGTTGGTTCTTTTATCCTTCAAGAATTAACTAATTTATTATTGGTAGGTTATAACATTGGGAAACATAATAATTATGATATTACAAATTAACTAAATAGATAATGGACATGCCTTTAACTCATTATCCACTAACATCAACATGCCTCTGGCCCATAAATTAATTCAATTATAGATTCTTTCTGAAAAAACAACTAGGTTCATTTATATGCTTCATTATCATTGAGAAATAATTATAATTAATCATAGTTTATGTTTTTACACATTTCCATCATGTATAACATGCTAAACAAGGCAAGTATATATATATATATATATATAATATGTATCCAAAAAATAGGCAATAAAATATGATCGATAAAAATTTGTTTAATTGGTTTTGATATTTATTGTGCCAATTACACTATGATCCAATGGGATATAACATGATATATCTACAATTTCATGTAAAAGAATATATAATCTGTGATTCACCTACCTAAAATGGTTCTTGACTTTCTTTTCATGAGAATAATCCACACAGTGAATCATGATTGCCTCCCCCATGAAAACTGCATCCACCTGAGGATGACGCGAAATGACCGCACCAACATGCACCCAAGAAAACATCATTATAGACAAGGATATAACATTCCATATCATGGAAATGAGAACTTGGAGAAGATAAATTTAAGAAAACTCAAGTACAAAGGTATATCAAACATTATATTGATTATGGATCGACACTTGTTGTTTCACCAAAATAGTGGGTGTGCTTGTAGCTGGATAAAACATTCAAGGAAAATGATCCAAGGAATAAGGTTTGATCACACAAATCTTAAGGGAACAAGTAACGGTTCATGCATATCACACTATGGAATAATAAGGTAGAATATGGGTGGAAGATATATCATCCCTTTTAATGATTTAATGGAGAAGTGGTTCAAGATACGCAAGATTTATCATTAAATGTGGATCACATTAAACCATGTGATTTGATCTTGTAAATTCATCTTAGGCCTTATGAAAATTAATATAGGAGTTATGGGCTTTTACTCATCCTTAAATCCCTTAAAAGAAGGAATTGAATTCATTTTTCATCAATGAAAGCGTTAAATGGGTGACTTGTTGGACGCTAGAGTCGTTGTACACCTACTGAAGGATGGAAACATGATACACAAACCAATGGTTGGAAATGTTGTACACATACCAACACCAATGCTAGAAATTAATCACTGACAATGATAGTAAAAATGACTCACCAACACTGATAGTAAAAATGACTCACCGACACTAACAATACAAAGTGGCTCACTGAAGCTAATAGTAAAAATGTATTATGGACACCAATGGTAAAAATGAATTCTCAACACCGATAATAAAAAAATGAATAACAGATGCCAATAATAAAAATGGATCCCTAACATCGATATTGTAATGAATCACTATAACTGATAGTAAAAAAACTCATTAATGCTTAGAGTACAAATGACTCACTGATTCCAACAATACAAATGACTCGCTGATGCCAAAAGTACAAATGAATCACCGACGATGACAGTACAAAAGGACTCACTTACACCAATTGTACAACTTAACCACCAATGCCAATAGTAAAAATGACTCATAGATTCTAATAGTACCAATGAATCACCTATGATAATAGTAAAAATGACTCGCCAATGATGATAGAACAAAAGAAACATAGATGGTACTATTCACATAACTAGAAACTCTTATCAAGGAACTATAAATTTGGAAAAGAGTTGGGGATAAGTCACCTTGACCGCTGAGAACATTTCAAACACTTTATTTATGCAACGAAATAAATAGAAGAAGTCCAGACCATTACATTAGATACCTCTAAAAATATTAATTTCTTTATATTTCAAAACCAATTCAGATAGGAAAAATAAAAGGGGCCCAAACAACCACCTTTCTAATAACTCTCACAGAAATTGCCACTAAGAAGATCTAAACCACATCCTCCATGGAAAAAAGTGAAACCACACAGAAACCAAAACTGGATCATAAAAACAATCCATAATCAAATAAAACACAAAGAGAGAAATCCACAAAAACCGAAAAAGAAATCCATATCATAAACACACATTTTATCCAATCACAAATGAACAAAATTACATGAGAAGAATTAAACACAAATAAACTCAGGGTAATAAGAAAGTTTCTACGAATCACATTCCCATTTACCACCCTCCATGACACTATGTCACACCACGACATGATCCAATGGAATATAATTCTATTAAAACACCTTCTCCTTGTGTTCTTGAATCTCCCCGGGTTTCTCCTTAAAGTTCGCATCATTTTCAACATTGATCTTAGCCTAATCACTAATGCGGGATTCATCATGAAGATAATGATGGAGCTATGAAAGAAGAATGTAATAGGTATCCAAATCATATATGGTGGGTGTGTTACATGATACACCATGAATCCAACACAATAAAACACCTAAAAAGTCCAAACAAATCATGGAGAAAGCTTACTACCATGACAAAACCCTCACTTCCCATGTTTGGGAGTCAACTTATTAAAATTTAATCCCCAATTTCATACTCTAGAGGTATTCTCCATTGATTGGAATATGATTTCTGACTATCATGTGCTACCTTCATCCTCTCACGGATCAGTTGAACCATCTCTAGTGCATTCTTTAACAGTTTCGGCCCATGAATTTCTAACTCTCCGACCACAGTCTGGTACAACAGTGAAAGGAAAGGTTATACATACACATCATCAAATTACACTATAATGATGGTGGAGTGGAAACTATTATTGTAGGTAAACACCACCAAATTTTAGTGCCTCATCCATGAACCTCCAAAATCTAGGACACAAGAGTGTAAAATTCCTTCAAGAGTGTAAAATTCCTTCAAGAGTCTAGATGGTCTACTTTATCTATCCATCGTTCTATTGATGAAAAGTAGTTATAAGGAATAAATGCGAACCAAAAGCATATTGGAGACCTCTCTAAATATATGAGGTAAAACATGGATCTTGATCAGAAATGATCTTCCTAGACTCAATCATGTATCACCACCTCCATTAGATACTTTATCGACAAAACTTCGACTAAGCTTGACTCTATGATCACTATGAAGTGAATTGATTTTGATAAATGATCCAATACCACCCAAAGAGTGTAATTGCTTCCCTAAGCTCGAGGTAAACCAATAACAAAGTCCATTGAGATATCCTCCCATATACATTGAGGAACATCTAATGGTAGGAGAAAACCACTGAGGATACAGGGATCACCTCCACCATCAGGAATACAAATGATCGAGAAAAGAACTATGCAATTACACCCTTCATCCCAGTCCACCAAAATAGAATCTTCAAGGCTCATTACATCGTTGTCACAACAGAATACAATGATAAATGTGAACTATAAAACCCTTTATGAATTTTCTCATGCATCTCTAAAGGAACTCAAATCCTTCACTAATATGACACTCAGTGATGGTAATCCTCGGAATAATTATTATGGGCCTCTCCACAAACAACTCTGTCTCTCAAGACCTCCACCTCTAGATCCCCCATCTGGGACTCTTGCACCTGCCACACCAATGATGACTCCACCATCATATGAAAAATAAAATTTCTTCCCCAATTATCTCCCATATTGATAGTCCATGATTAATCTTCTTATGTAACTCTATAAAAATCACCAAATTCATGCACGACATCACTACATGATTTTCTACTAAGAGAATTGTCTACAACAATCTCCTTTCTAGGTGTGTACAATATTTCAAAGCCGTATTCCAATACAAACACCATCCAGACATGACACCAAATGTTCATGTCCTACTGGGAGAAAACATACCTCATGATATTATAATTGGTAAAAACTACGAAGTTCTCACCAATGATATTATATCTCTAAAACATCAGAGAAAACAAGATGGCTGCCAACTCAAGATCATGGGTGGAATATTTAAATTCATGGGGATGGAACTTCCAAGACCCATAAGAAATAACTGATCTCTACTGCATCAAAACAAATCCGAACCACAGAAGTCAAGAATTATAGAAAACATCAAACTAAACCACCTCTCCTGTAAGAAAAATAATAAGAGTAGTTACCAACTTGTCCTTTAGATACTCAAAAGATTCCTGAAACTAATCTGTCCACACAAACACTTGATCAATCCAAGTCAATGGTATTATAGGAATCACAACCCTAGATTAATCAGATATGAACCTCTTGTAGTATCCTAAGAGACCATGAAAACATGAAACCTATTCCACTATCATGGGTGATTCCCAAGACATAAATTCTTCTATCATTGAAAAATCCACTGATACTCTCTACTATGAAACCACATGCCCCAAAAATGTACATATCATGCCCAAAACTCACATTTCAACAACATCCCAAACAATTATTATTGACGAAGAACTCAAAAATTGGTGTGCAGATGCTCGTCTTGTATCTCCTCAGATGTGAAGCACCCAAAGATGTCATCGAAGAAAAACACCCTAAACATATCTATGATCTCCTAGAACATAGTCTTCATTAACCCTATGAACTCATCTGCATCATTTATTACACCCAGCAGAAATAAAATGAACTCTTAATGCCCCTAACAACAGAAAAAAGCATCCTTTTGGTTATCCTCATCCTTTACAAAAATATAATGATATACAGTCCTGAAGTCAATATTTTGGAACCAACTTGAACCCTTCAGTTGATCAAATAAATCATCAATCCATAGATGATGAGAGTGATTATTCATAGTCACTTTGTTTAAGAAATGATAATTGATACAAAACTACAAACTGCTATCTTCTTTCTTCATGAACCATACTGGTGCATCCCATAGTGACAAACTCAATGAAATGAAACCACTGTAACAGAATATTGGACTTTATATGCAACTCCTGTAACATATAATGGGACATCAAATATGATGAAATATAGATAAGAGATTATCTGGGTAGTATTTTGATCCCAAACATGATCTCTTGTTGAGGGGGTTATGCTACAACCTATTCTAGAAATACAACATGTTATTCTTCTACGACCCTGGAAAACACAATTTTTTGAACCTAAAAAAACATAGATTATTCTCAGCCATTAATGATGATAATGATGGATCATGCCTCTGACCAAATCTAGGGTCTCACTTGGTAACAAGCACCGCTATATTTCTATCAGCATAGAAGAACATCACATTCCTCTGGAAGAAATCCACTATATCCTAAAACAAATACATTGAATCAATGATGAGGATGAAAGCATATGTTTGTATCCATAATCATATGAATTATTCCCAAGATAGGTTCTGCCTCAGTGCTAGCTCACAATCTCTACATACACCAAACAAGTCATCTTGACCTTCAAATAGCATAGTCAATGCCAAGGGGACAAGAATCCTCTCTACCTCAAGTCCAAATGAATGGAACAGGGAAGGTGATATTAAGGAGTTTGTTTCTCCTAAATCAATCAAGGAATAAAACCATGTAATAAATAATAAATGTGCACCTTTAAGGACGTCTCGATCACCTGGTGCTGGCAATGCTAAAGCATAAAGATGACCACGACCTTATCCATGACCATTTTGACCCTGATGATTACCTCCACCATGGACACACTCTTCTATCTGAGGACAAGGATCACCATGAGGTTTTTCTATACCTTCCCCATCTTCTCTCTTATTATCCAAAGCTGGTGTAACATACTGCTGCTGCCTCAACTGGAATTGCCTCAACAGAGGAACTTGGAGGAGAACACATGGTGAATTATCACCACTCTAGATGGTTAGGAAATCTCACTGGTGATGACCTCGACATCCACAAGGGAAAAAGATCATGATCCATATGCTTGAGAGCTGTGCCCCTATGAAAACGAGATGCTAAGGGGTATGACCTACCCCCGACCAAACAGAAACACTTATTTCCAGAAAATTGGGAATAATGAACCACAGCTCCACTTCAGGAGGAATTTATATAACTCCCATATCATTAACATACAGTTTTATCTAATTTCCTATCGTTGAACTCTATATTTTTTATCACCTCAAGATATGTTTTCATCATAAACGAGGTGACCTGGCGCAGGGTCTCTTGAAAAAAATCATCCTTCAAATGCATCACCTTGCCCTCCTCATCTAGAAAAATGTCAGAAGAATGTCACAATGGATTCCTCAAATGGATTCCAAACTCTCGCATAATGGAACATCCTTGTAAAAGGGAAATTACCTATAAGTGATTGGATGCCTTTGTGGTAGAAGAATGAAACTTGACTCTGATCATTTCACGAAACTCTTCCCATGAGATTGTCATGTCCTCATGATCTACGAGGAATAACAACCACCGATATCTCACTACCCCACACAGCATAATTACTACCAAAGACACCTACTACTCCATATAAGAACAGATCAAAATAAATTCTATCTCAACCTCCCACAACTAGTATTTAGTGAATACATATGAAATTGATCCATCATACTTCTATAGAAATTGGTGCTGAAACTCTTAGAGTGAAATCTTGTATGTTTCTTTGTTGTCATCCTCTCCCCTGTGGCAATTTGATGGCACAACCTACTTGATATCATTTCTGTGAAATTGATGAGGATTTAGACCTGGGGAAATATCTAGAAAATAATGAATAGTTAGAGCTCCAATACATGGAATATGGAAGAATAAACATTACACAATTCGTTATTTTATTTTATTCATTTAAGATTAAATTATCCCAAGGTCTACCCCTTAAAACATAGAAACATAGAAGAATGATTCATGATTATTTCCTTGGTCTCTACCCTACAACTAGTATCACCTCATTTAGTACTCTCTGTAACCATAAAGGTACATGAATCAAATCAAAGGGGACCCTAAATGCCAATTTCTCATTCGGTCTCTAGTGTTTACATCACTTTCTAAACTTAACTGACATCATTTCCATACCAGCCGTGAAACCTCACCAGTGCCTAACACCAAAATCCATTCTATCCCTCATCTTTAACATTGATACGACTTTTCAATGACCCTATTAACATACATTTTACCCCTCCTGGGATGAAAATATTAGAAGGGAGATAGTAACCATTGAGTCCTACCCCGGTAGGCCTTAGGTTGGTGGCTAGCACTGAGGGTATTGTAAACTCACAAATGGAAGGCATTACCTTGTAAGAGAACACATGATGAATAGAGAGATACTAAAGACACCAACCAACTGAATCTCATAATACAATATAATATAAATCACATGTACACATATCTAATGTCATGCAAAAACAACTACAATAGAAATGGAAAACTAAAAGTACCAAAGGAAAGTAAAAACGTCAATGGCCATGAAACCCAAACAACACCAACAACCCCAAGGTCATAGCAAACAATTTGATCTAAAAAATACTCCATGTGACATGAATAACTATTTATATATACCCATAGGGTGTTTATAATCGTATTCTTAGTTGGATCCTTCATGAAGAATCTTCTGAAAAAGTAAATAAAGCATGATAAAGCGCAGTGAACAATAAGTTAAACTAACTCATCACATAAACATTTAAATAATTTCTCAGACAAACCATGGATACTCTAAAAAAGTATTTCCAACAAGATTATATTATATAAAATATAATATCAAGGTTACCCCACCACCACTTCCCCACTACTTTTTCACTTTTCCCCAACATTGCACATCCTAAGAAACACTATCCAAAAAGGCTTTCCCACATGAACTTGGGTCAAGAACCAAAATATTCACCTCGTGCGACAAAACCCCTATGTCCATATAACCAAAGTAAATACGTTATTTTTGGGGAGCCTCCAAAAATCACATAACATGTATCATACATCCGAAATTATACATCAAGATATTATCGTACATACATCGAATAAGGATCCTCAAGCCATTACAACCTATACACATTACACATATAGTACTCCATAGGGAACTATATCTAGAACATATGTGTGTGAGTAACCCCATGAAATTACAATCCTCTACACATATATATGGGGGAAAACTAAAAGATGGGCCTTCAAGAACATGTATCTACCATGAGAAGAGAGTGGGACCAATGGTGGTAGTTAGCCATCCATCATCCCAAAAGAATTTTGGGAAAAATACCACCCAGGGTTCAGAATCCCTAAGGTGTATTTTGGTCTAACCGACGAGGTGGCATAGCATATTGAAACACAAATGTATATAATATACTACAGCTCCCAACCACTCCATGGGCATAATTTAGTCTTAGACACAAATCAAGATAATGTCTCTCAAACTCCCAGCTACCACTACAAAGACTAGGTATCATATAAGAACACAACCAATTGAAAAGATAAAATAGAGTAAGTTACCCCTTTTATCATTTTCACTTTACGATAATTTATTATTTAAAAATTAATTAACAATTTTCAATTAAACATTACATTTCATGGGTATTCAATCCATGATCCATAGTTCCTTTAAATTGTAACATCATGATTTCCTTACATGAAGTTCCAACCACATGGGTAAACATCATTTATTCAATCATTTATCAACAATATTATTACAATTCCATATTAACAGGCATTCTTAAAAACACCTATGTTACCAAGAATAGGGGATCAACATGATGAGTAGGTGAACTACCCATCATGTATTTTTTTCAAATATTTCAAGAGCATAGATCCATCAATCATCATGAAGCTAAACACAAAAATCATGTGGCATACACTGCTTGTATTCGCCCATTTTCAAAGGAGGATAAGAAAGACGGCCTTCCTTAAGAAGCGAGGAAGTAAAGAAGATAAACAACCAATATTATTCAGAAAGAATACATTCTTTCACATCCAACAAATTTCATCATCTTTGATGGACTCCCTATAATCCACATGCATGAACTGATGCATCTCTCCACTTTAGGCATCAACTGTTACCACAACCAGTGGGTATCACTGCCCCCACATATCACAACATCCAACAAGGATCACATCATAACATGGGATACTAGAAACAAACCTCATATCAACTAGTTTCTTGGCCCTTAAACGAGGAATCCAACCTTAATACGTAATTAGAACTCATGGCTCCAATGCATAGGGAAATCAACCATACATGAATGTGGGTAACTCAGAGCTGTACTAGGCAATATATTTTTTAAAAAAATAGTTCGTTAATCCATCTGGAATTAATTGATTTATTATTTGTAAGTTCCATATTATTGAAATCTAAATAATAATCTATCACAAATTATCTAAATAGTTAAATGAAATGCCATTAATTCATCAATATTAAGAATAAACATGACTTTGACTCATCAATTAACTCAACTAAAAATGCATACCACAACAAAATACATGATCATTTACTAGCATCTTTATCATAGTAAAATAATTACAATTAATCCCATTTTATGTTCTTTACCAATATTGTCACGAATGACATGAAAAACAATACAAACATATATATCACACTATCTAGTAAAGTAAGAGGCAATAGCATAAAACCAATACCAATTTATTTATCTAGTTCAAATATTTATTGTGTGAATTAAATTGCAATCCAGTCAGATAAAACAAGATAACTCTACAGTTGCACATAAAATAATAGAAAATCATTGAATCCATTACCTCAAAAGGATTTTGAAAATATTTACATGGTAACTATGAATGAAATAAATCACATTATCCTCCCCTGCGACAACTACATCCACCCTAAGATATTACGACATGACCACACCAACCGAAAACCAAGAAATCTCCATTAGAAACCTAGAGATAACAAACAATAACATGTCAAGTAGAATCTGAAGAAGTGTTATCCTAGAAAACCCAAGAATAGTGGTAGATCATACTTTCTATCGATGACATACCAACAGTTACTGCTTGCACCAAAACATGGGGTGCACATGCAGTAGTAAGAAAAATCAAGGGGAAATGATCCAAGTATTATTGTCTAATCACACCACACCTATAAGAATATTTAATGTTTTGAGTTTCATTCACCAAGGTAAAATGAGGTAGAACTACGAAGGAAGATATCTTGTCCCTTTCAATGATTTAATAGAGCAACCTATTAAGATATGTTGGATCTTCTATTCAATGTAGACTGCATTATACCACAAAGTTTAACTAACTAAAGGTATAGTGAGAATTTGGAAAACTAATATAGGAGTTATGGTATTTTAATCGGCCATAAATCCCTTAAAATAAGGACTTGAATGTGTTTTTCATTAAATAAAACATTAAATGGGCATGTTGTAGGAAGCTAGAAACACTATACACCTACCAATGGATGAAAACACTATACACCTAAAAATGGCTGGAAACATTGTACACCTATAAATACTGATAATACAAAAGACTCACTAAATCCCAAAACACTAATGACTCGCCGACGTGGATAGTACAAATGACTCACCAACACATACAACACAAATGGATCGCTGACACCTATAGTACAAAATTACTCTATGACATAGACAATACAAATTACTCGATAATGCTGAAACTATAAATGACTAACCAATGCCAACAGTACATAATGAATAATCAATGCTTAATTTTCAAATGACTAATTGATGGTGATTTTGAAAGTGAATCACTAAAGCCAACAGTACAAATTTCTCACAGACTCTAATATTACAAATAACTCACGAACACTGATAGTATGAATTACTTCCCAATGTCGAGGGTATAAATGACTCACTGATGCCGACAATACAAATGACTCGCCAATGTTGATAGTATAAAATGACTTACCGATGTCGACAGTACAAATGACTCACCGATGTGGAAAGTACAAATGACTCACTAACGCATACAGTATAAATGAATCACAGATGCCTATAACTAAAATGAATCACTAATGTTTAAAGTAAAAATGACTCTCTGACGCTGATTATACAAATGTCTCACTAAAAATACTATTCACAAAACTAGATTCATTATTCACATAACCAAAAATTTGTAAATGTGTTGTGGATAAGTATCCATGACCTACAATAACACCACAAACACCAAATTTCAACAAAGGAATGGAATAGATTAATCAAGGACATTATAGTATTTCATAAAAATTCTCTTTTATATTCAATTTTATGTAAAATTAGATATATAATATTATATTTAATTAAAATAAGAAACATTTAATGTATCGCCCTAACCCCAGTTTTGGGATTCAGTGAATTATTTTAATACATTTTCATGATTACATGGAATAAAGTCCCAAAAGACCAATCATTTTAGCAGTCCTGGAAAATTGATTACATACATGAAAATTATATTACACATTAGAAAATAAAACACAACATAAATGATCCTTTGAGAATGCCATTAATCCCTTAGTTTAACCCTGATTATCGATCATAAAATACATCTTCACATTCTCAGAAAAATAAAACATATAAATGGGTGAGCTCAGATTCTCAGTAAGAATAACAATATAGAAGAAACATCCATAAATAAGCATAAACATTTAAGGCGATGTAGTAGACTAAAACAAAAGCCTTTTAAACATAATATTATTTATAATATGGTAAAGATAAAATCAAATAATTCCATTTAATTACTCACATGGATATTATACTAGTAAAATAATCACATGAAATATCAATAGATACTTACATAATGATGGAATGCATAATACCAGGCACTAATTTCTTTTTCAAGGCCTCATGCCAGGACTTAGGGGCTAACTGTAACTAGACCACAACCTGGAGAGCCTTTGTAACTGGACTCCAACCCGGAGAGCCTCTTTAACCGGAGTTCAATTCGGAGAGCCTCTGTAACCGGACTCCAACCTATAGAGCCTCTGTAATCGGACTCCAACCGAGAGGGTTTTTTATAACCGGACCCCATCTCATAGGGCTTACTTTTAACGATCCCTAACCAAGAACATACTAGTCCAACACATTCATCTTAAGAAGAGGTTGAAGTACAACATATAAATTCATATTAAAACAATCAACACTAATGTAAATATGTTAACCATAAACCAAGAATGGAATAAAAATAACTAATCCACAGTCAAAAATATCACAAAACCTTAAATACAATTTAGTAGATTGGTATCATAATAAATCAACTTCAAGTGTAAAATTTATCAAAGGATGTTGACATAGATTAAATCAAAACTATTTGAGAGAAATATGTATTTTTATATTGAAATAATTTAAGAGGAAAAAAATTTATAAAGGAATACAATTAATGACATGGATCTGGATGATTAGGAGGTCTCATTAGATACTTATGTAAAAACTACTTTGGATAATAAAGATATTGTGAAATTAACCCTTACCATGTAGTAATCAATCAAGTCGTATGACCAAAAGTTAATAACCACCAAATCATTCACAGAATAACATGAATATAAATATAATCATGATAACATATATAAAATGGCAGTACACAATATAACACAGGAAATAAGTGGAGAACAATGGAAATCTCATGGAATTAAAAGTGAGATAAGAAACCCCTTACCTCGTGTCGGACAGGACTTGTTTGTTCCTTGTTCTTCCTAAATAATAAACATAAGTTAGTTTATACTTGATTAAGAATATTTTTTCAGGTTTATTATTATTTTATATCACTTATTACCATGTTATAAACAATATGTAATCATTTAAGTTAATAATGGATGTTTTTTCGATATTTGGTAGTTGAGTCAAAAATGAACATCTTAGAATTACGAGTTGTCCATGTGGTCAAGAGTCTATTATCTCCTGAATTATATTTATGATTTAGATATCATATATATCATATATATATATATATATATATTTATTTATAAAATAACATAAAATTTGGAGATAAGAAATGAAATGCACCATTCAAGGAGACGGTAAGTCGTACGTTCTCATTAACACTACTTCCATTTCTATTTCGTATTTTAATTGAATGAGGAATGAATGATACATAGTTATATTATAATTCCAGTATAATATCATATATAATTTTTTTAACTCCATCCTTTATATTTGCCATGTATGGTATGAACGAGTCATATCACATTGATGGGGTGATAGTCAGCACTTCCTCAAAAGAAATTATTGCATTTACTGATAATGGAAACCATAATGGTATGCTATAAATTAAAGATACAGATTAATAAAGAAAAAATAAACCTAATATATATCATATATAAATACAGTGTCATCATTATGGCCACTACAAGGTGTGGTAGGAGATAATTGAACAATCATCGTTTCGTGATGCATTAGTTTACCATCCACAGAAATAGTACGTTCTTTACCCATTAGATGGTGTTGTGTGTATTTTTAGTTTGAATCCACCTCATAAAAACGTCCTAGAATATTGAGGATACTAGTGGTGTTATAAGAAAAAGTAATGAAAAGATTTTATGTGTTGGAGAATTAAAATAAAAGAATAGAATTTAAGAGAAACGTTATCTTTAATTCGGGTAACTCCCATTTGTTTGAACCGAATGGAATTCTTGAAGTTTATTAATCCTAAGTTAAGGATTCTAGGAGGAAGGTAGGGATATTGAGACCTTATTTGGGTAGGTTATGGATGATCCAAGGGGCTGTTGAGGTCTAAGGAATGTGTTAGAAGTGAGAGATTTTTATAAGGTGGAAGAGGGGTTCTTTATGAATGTGTAAACATATGATTTTATTATATAGTGATTTTCAGTCTATAAATGTCCAAAACTCATTAAGGTAAATGATTAGATGATTCATGGGGGAAATAATTTCACCCAATAATAATTGGATAGGTTTTGGATGTTATTTAAATATTTATAATCTTATTTATTTAAATTATTTATAATGATGTAAATACTGCATCATTTTTGTGTCAAAAATAATTTAATTCAGTTGATGAATAAAAATTATAAAGCAAATACCATGACATAGGAAAACTTTTTATCTTTACAAATTATATTAATAGTAGAAAAGAAAACTTATACAACTTAGTGTAAAAAATAATTTACAAAAAGATATTAATTTGTGTCATTTTTGGCTTTACTTTAATTTAATTAAAATAAAGTGTCATTATCACTCTTATGTGGATCCATGAGATCCAAAAATAGAAAAAAATATGACCATGGTCGTCCATGACTCATTAAATATGTTTAGGACAAGTTTTAAGGTAATTTTGTATTAATATGATATTTTTTTTAACTTGAATTACCCAATTTACCTTTAACCACGGTAAATAAATGTCAAAAGTTACAATTCACCAAAAATTATTTTTAACTTATTGAACCACATTTTACTAACAAATAACAACCATATATGTCATATTTTAAAAATACAATTCACAGAAGTGCTAAAATTTCATTTAAATGAAAAAGACAGTTTTTTAACTACTACTAAGTGGTTTCACTATTCATCAAAAATAGATGTTTTCCATAAAAATACAAAAATTCATCCTAAGTAATATTTGATATTCTGAATTCAAAAAAGATGATGATTTTAATAAATTAAAAACATATAATATGCATTAATTAATTTAAAATTAATTCCCATTGTCAAAATAAATAGCGTGTTTTTATGAAACAATATCAATCAAAAGATTGACAGCCGTTTATGTCCATTTTCAATGTGAAATTAACTATAATGACCTAATTTTTATAAAACGATAAAAAATAATATAATTATACTTCAAGACCATTAAAATTCATAATTTAAATCTATAAATTATTTCGATTAAAAATGTTGTTTTCAATTAAAATTTAGTATTCTTCATTATTCAACAAAATATTAAAGTTATCAGAAAAATACAAAAAAATTATAAAAACTAAATTTCAATATTCCATTTATAAATAAGGAGTTTATTTTTTCAAATTTAATATATAAAAGTGTAAAATATTGGATTTAAAAACGGTTCTCTATTAAAAGGCGGTAAAATTTCATTTTCGGAAAAATACATCTTTTATCTGAAAAAATGTATTTTTATTATATTATATCTAATAAACACATAATATGAATGTTAAAAGTATATATAGAATATACAATTAAAAATTCAGTTAATACTATTTATAACCACTATTTGAATGGTTAGTGTGGTAAGTTGTGGTGCGCTTGAAGTCAATGTTGCGTGTAGCACAAGCTATTGAATTATTTCATTGAGATAACGTACTTTGAAATCTTAGGGTGTTACATTCTCCCCTCCTTCAATAAATTTCATCCTTGAAATTTTAAATTTTTCATTAAAAATAATTGGGTAATAATAGAAAATTACCTTTGTGGAAACCCACATTGGAAATTGGGTTAATAAAATTTATTCTCAATAAGATGGTAAAGGAATGAAAAAGTTACCACCAAATTATAATCTCGATTAAGAGAACATTGGTGGAAATTGGAGACACATAATTGGAGGAAAATGTAATTATTTATAGGGAGTGATTTAGGTCCTCAATCACAAACATGTGTACAATTGAGATCCTCAAAGTCGTCAATCTATGATGATTTAAAATATCATTGGTTCAACAAAACATAAGGTATTAGGATAACGGATTCTTTTGTTTAAATATCCATTCCCTAAAGTTTATTAATTTATTTATTCAAAGAATAAGAAGGAAAAATATACATGAAAAGTAGAGTTTCTTGCTTCAACTAATTTCTACCACAACTCATCTTTCACTCCAAAGGATAATAAAATTCAAAAATATTCTATTTATCCTAATTTTATAGGGTTCCAAAAATAATAAATTTATAATTCATTTGTCAGACTATTTAACAAAACAAAATTATACAAACTAGGACATCACATAGGCTAGTGGTAGGTGATGCACCCTTATCACCCTTCAGTTTCTTCTACCCTGGCTGGACATGACGGGTTGTCGTCTGACCTCTGGGTTGTTCTTTTTATGAAAACCCAAAAATAATATCATGAAATGATTTAACCTTATAAATAGTATCAAATTTCAATCTTAATTGATTCCAACCTTTAGACATACCCAAAATACTTCTATCCAAACTCACAATCCAAAATTTATAAGGAAGATAAATACAATGAAGATCCTTTTTTCCACGTAATAACATGTGAATACCTTCATCATATATTCTTTTAAAACACAGTAACACCCTGAATTATCATATAATCATATTTATTACATTCATGCTCCCTTATTATTTATAGAATAATGTTTATAACCCTTATATCCAAAAATTTTGTAAACTCCAACAATGATTGAATAAAAAAACCGTTAACCAGTTCCAAGGATGTCAATAATACCCAATACAATTTATCCAAATCAATCATCTATTGTTCCAAAATAAATACATTATTATTGGGACAATATTAATGTTTTGTCTTTCCTTCATACATGTATTTTCCAAGATGTTTAACTTTCCATTGTGTCACTTTTCTTGGTTCTACTATTCTCAAATCCTTAATGAAATAGTAATTCAGTAAAATCCTTATGTACTCTATAATTATTATAACATGAACGTAATTAATAAAATACTCAAATGACATAATAAGTTAATAATAAAATAAGAACTCTTAATCAATGCTCTTAATCTTTGGTAGTATCATAACATGATTATTAGTCAACAACATCATTTGGGGTATATTATGATGATTTGGAAATTGATTCGGGTAGCATCCCAACTCATTGCTAATGAAACATTGTACATTTGAAACTTTTTTCTCATAGTTGCAATCACTTACAAGGTGTAATTTTTTTTCACACTTATAAAAACTCCCATTACCTTCAAGCATTTACCAAGTTGATTATTTCCTCATTTATAAAATTTGGTAAAATCCTTCTTTCCCTTATTCCCTTTATCCATCTTTTCTCTTTAACTTCTTTTTCATCTCTGGCTTCTTGTTAAAGCCATATGACTCAGAAAACTATTTACATAACTTATTAACAAATGATAATATTTTTTCATATGATGATAATACGTGCGAGACTATTTCCTTCCAAATTTTTTTCTTAAAACCATGAAATATATGATCCTTATTACTCTTTGTATCATGTGTATTGCGGGAGGTCTCATTCCATCTAATGGACGCCATTTCTAAACAATGTCATATAGTAGGTTAGTTTATGAATCACAATGCATAATTCCATACATATAAAATAGTTAACATAAATTGAACTGTTCATGGATATAATAATTAATCAAAAAAATATTTTCTTTGAGGAGTTATATAATCTTAAACCCTATATAGTGGTTTGTAAAGAAAATGAGAATTATACAAAGCATATACCCCTGGATTATCACAACCAAGTTTGAAGCAAGGACCGTTGGAATGCACCAGTTCCCGTTCAAGTCTTGCTCAAAGTGGTGTTTTTGGGTTTTACCCCTAGGTACAAATGTGCCAGAACCATCTCTACCTACTCATATCCAAATAGGGATGTATTGCTTGGAAAAATCACAAAATCTCTACAACACCAAAATTTTAATAAGTTCTTCTATACTAATCCTAAAAGTCTATCTTGGGTAGTGTTCTATAATAATATTTTTTCAAAATACATTGTTCAAATTTATTTCTAAACTTCCTCTGATACCAACTGTGACGCCCCCGACCCCAATTATGAGTGTCAGTGCATTATTTTTAAAACATTGGCATGATTAAAAAGAATGAAGTCTCGAATGACCGATCAATTTAGCTATATTGGAAAATAGATTACATACTTGATCATTACATTATAGATTAGAAAATAAAACACAACATAAAAGATAATTTAGATAATTCCATTAATCCCTTAGCTTAATACTACTTATCAATCATAAAATACTTCTTCACATCCTGGGAAAAATAAAACATATAAAGGGGTGATCTCAGATGCTCAGTAAATATAACAATATAGAGAAATCTTTCATAAATAACTACAAACATTTAAGGCAGTGTATTAGACTAAAACAAAAGCCTTTTAAACATAAACTTCATCATAATATGGAAAAGTTAAAATCAAATAATGCTATTTAATTGCTCGCATGGATATTCTACTAGTAGAATAATCACATTCAATATCAATATCCAGTTTCATAATGATGTAATGCATAATGTAGAACATTAATTTCTAGGTAAATGTCTTGTGCCAAGACCTTGGGGCTAACTGAAACTGGACCCCATCCCGGAGAGCCTCTATAACCGGACTCCAACCCGGAGAACCTCTTTAACTGGACTCCAACACGGAGATCCTCTGTAACTGGACTCCAACACGGATATACTCTATAACCGGACTCTAACCTAGAGGGTCTATTGTATCCAGTCCCCAACAAGGAGGGATAACTTTACCGGTCCCCAATCCAGAACATACTAGTCCAACACATTAATCTTAAGAAGTGGTTGAAATATAACATAAACATTCGTATTAAAACCAGCATATGATACGCCAAAATATTAACCATAAACCATGAATGGAATAAAAATAACTCCCCCATGGTCAAACATATCAAAAAACATTAAATAAAATATTTTATATTTGAAACATAATAAATAAAATTCAAACAAGTGTAAAATTTATCAAAGGATGTTGACATAGATGAAATCATAACTATTTTAGAGAAATATTTTTTATTATTTTGAAATCTTTTAAGAGTCACATAATTAAGAAAGGAAGTAATTTAAAGTCAATTTTGAATTGATGTGTCCCATAACACTTTCAATATTTTAAAAGCAATTAACATTTTAACAACATTCTTGTCCATATAAATAAAACTATAAAAATCCATTTTTAAAACATGGACATTAATGAGAATTATTTAAAAGAATAAATATTTAAACCATTTAAAATGATGATATAGTTAATGTGTCCCTTCCATAAAACCTTAAAATATTAATTTTGAAAATATTTTTATGAAACATGTATGTGGATGATAAATAGGTCCCATTAGTTACATACATAAAAAAAACTTCGGATAATAAAGATATTGTGAAATTAAACTTTTCCATGTTCTAATCAATTGAGTTGTATGACAAAAAGTTAATAACTACCAAATCATTCACAGAAAAACATGATTATAAATAAAATCACGATAATATAAATCAAATGGAAGTACACAATACAGCACATTGAATATGTGGCGAACTATGGAAATCTCACGGAATTAAAAGTGAGATAAGAAGCCCCTTACCTCGGGTTTGACTTGACTTGTTTGTTCCTTGTTCTTCGTGAATAATAAAAATAAGTCAATTTATACTTGATTAAGAACCTTTTCAAGTGTATTATTCCTTTTATATCACTAATTACCATGTTATAAACAATATTTAACCATGTATGTTAATAATATTTTTTTGTTCGATATTTGGTACTTGAGTAAAAAAAGAACACATTATAATTAAAAGTTGACCATTTTGTCAAGAGTCCATTATCTCCAGAATTATAATCATGATTTAGATATTTTATATATAATATATATCCAGTATATATATATATTTATTTATTTATAATAGTACATAACATTTAGAGATAAGAAATGAAATGCACCATTCATGGAGACGGTAAGTCGTACATCCGCATGAAGGCTACTTTCATTTCTATTCCATATTTTAATTGAATTAAAACGTAATGATAAATAGTTATATTATAATTCCAGTATAATATCATATATAATTTCAATAACTCCATCCTTTATGTGTCCCATGTATTGTAAGAACGAGTCATATCACTTTGAGAGGGCGATAGTCAGCACTTTCTCAAATAAAATTATCACGTTTATTTATAATGTAAACCATAATGGTATGATATAAACTAGGTATATAGTAGAATAAAGAAAAAATATAAAATATATATATCTTATTTTTTTAGTGTCATCATTATGGCCACTATAAGCTGTGGTAGGAGAGAATTGAACAATCATTGCTTTGTAAGGCTTTAGTTTGTCATCCACAAAAATAGTATGTTTTTTACCCATTGGATGGAGGTGTGTGTAAGTGTTTTTTTGAATACATCTTATAAAAAAATCCTATTATGTTTAGGATATATGTGGTGTTATAGAATAATGGAATGAAAATATTTTAGGGGTTGGAGAAGTAAAATAGAATTAAATAATTTATGAGAAACTGTTACCTTTAATTTGGGTAACTCCCTTTGGCTTGAACCAATTTTTTTTTTAAATTTACTCTTTCCTAAGGAAGTGATTTTAGGAGGAAGAGAGGGATATTTAAATCTTATTTGTTCTAGGTATAGATGTTCTAGAGGGGATTTAGAGGTCTGAGTAATGGGTTAGAAGTGAGGGCTTTTTATAAGGGGGAGGAGGGGTTTTTTAGAAATGTGTGAACATATTATTTTATTAAATTATGATTTTTGGTTAATAAAGGTCCAAAACTCATTATGGTCAAATATAAGATGACTAATTTTCGCAATAAATTTATCCAATAATAATTGGACAGGTTTTGGATGTTATTTAAATATATATAATCTTATTTATTTAAATTATTTATTAATGAGGTAAATACTGCATCATTTTTGTGTCATAAATAATTTAATTTATTTTATATCTAGAAATTATAAAAGAATTACCATTATATTTAAACACTTTTCATCTTTACAAATAATATTTATAGTCGAAAATATAACTTATATAACCCCATGAAATATTAATTTACAAAAAGATATTTTTTTGTGTCATTTTTGTCTTTATTTTATGTTAATTAAAATAAAGTGTCATTATCACACTTAAGTTGCTCGATGAGGTCATAAAGTCGACAAAAATATGCCCATGGTCGGCCATGACTTGTGGAATAAGGTTAAGCTAATTGTTATTGTAATTTTTTATTATTATGATATTCTTCTTCCCTTGAATTACAGTATTTACCTTTAACCGCGATAAATAAAAGACAAAAGTTACAATTCACCAAAATTTATTTTTATCTCATTGAATCACATTTCACTTAATAATATCAACCATGTAATTTGGTCTTTAAAAATACAAGTCATAGAAGTGGTAAAATTTCATTTAAATGAAAAAGTCAGTTTTTAACTACTACTAAGTGGTTTCACTATTTATCAAAAATTGATTTTTTCTGAAAAATACAAAAATTTTAGCCTAAGATATATTTTATATTACTAATTAGAAAATGATGCTATTTTACCAAATTCAAAAAATATAAGTTGCATTAATTATTTTATAATTAATTCCCATTGTTAAAACAAATAGCTTGTTTTTAAGAAACAATATCTATCAAAAGATTGGCAGTTGTTTATGTTCAATTTCAATGTGAAATTAATGATAACGACCTAAAGTGTATTGAATGATAAAAATAAAATATAATTATTCTTCAAATCAATTCAAATGAATAATTTAACTCAATAAATTATTTCTATTAAAAAATTGTTTTCAATTAAAATTTAGTATTTTTTACTATTCACAAAAATAAGAAAGTTTTCAAAAAATTACCAAAAAAATATCCAAACTAAATTTTTATGTCCAGAATCAAAAGATGAAGTTTATTTTGTCAAATTTAATATATAAAATTGTCAAATATTGGATTTAAAAAGGGTTCTCCATTAAAAGGTGGAAAAATAACATTTTTTGAAAAATACTTCTTTTATTTGAAAAAAATGAATTTGTTCTTATATTATATCTAAGAAAAACATAATATGAATGTTCAAATATTATAGAGAATATAGGATTTAAAATAAAGTTAATGATATTCATAACCTCTTTTCGAATGGTTAGTGCGGTAAGTTGTGGTGCGCTCGAACTCAGTATTCCATATAGCAAAAGCTATTGAATTACTTTAATGAGATAACGTACAATGAAATCTTAGGGTGTTACATTTAATTATAAATAATATAATTATTTATATAGGATTAATCATTATACATTATTTTATTTTATGATATTTTCTATTCTGAATATATTTTCTTTTAAAAAACTATTTTCACAACCAAATTTTTTTATAATAATTAACAAATTTAATATCTATTTGTTTATTTTTTAATAAAAATTTTAGATTATATATTCAATATAATAGTTTAAAATACATTTTATGGTTATACTAGTGAATTTAATAGATACAAATAATGTTATATTCTTAAAAAACAATTATAAAAATATTTATTTTCATTGCAGTTCTCTTGTTTAATTAAAAATAAATTCAACTAATTATATAAATTAAACTTGCTAAAATTTATTTAATATTTTTTTGGAAATATTTTTATTATAATTTAATAGGATAATGTCATGTTTTGACATATTAGATTATATAAAAATTAAATTTGATTTACCACTATTAGGGATAGAAAATGTTTACCTTGGGTTAAACAATGAGATAAGGGTATGATTGCCACCAAAAAATATAAAATGATCATTTGTAAACACATTTAAATTTTATTTTATCCTAATTAAAAATACCTATCAGTGTTGATCCACTTTCAAATGAATATAACATTAAATCATTGAAATTTTTTATTAAATCACATGTGTGTCCCTCCACTCACTTATAAAAGGGAACTAGTTCTCCTTCTTTATTCCCACCACTCCGTCCCCATTTAGGAAACCGTACCTAATCAAAAACCATCATATAATAAATTACATAATCTTATATATTTTTTTGATCTTCTATTAATTATAATCCTTTAAGTACTATAAAGTATGCGAAGATAGATATATCAAAGACACATTTTAGATATTATCCAAGATAAATCAAGTATTTTTATTTATCTAAATCAAATAAATCTATTGTAACTATTCCAAAAGATTGAATTAATTAATATAAATATATTGATAGGTCATTATGATGATGGAATTACCATTTACCACCTCTAATCAATCCTATTGTATATGAATGTATTTCTTGTTTCTAATTGTGTATTAGTGTATCCACCCAACGATACAGATAATTTTGCCCCAAAATTATTCAAGGATGGTTATTATGATGTATTTATGGTTTATAAAATATTTTTAAGAAATAAAAATTATTCTATAAAAATGAATTAAAATTTTACATTATTTAATTCTATCCAACAATAAATAAAAATTCAAATTCTGTGTACGTATGGAGTACTATTTCTAAATATTTATATAATTAATTTTTCATTACCAATTCATATTTATTGGTATAATTATGTATATAATTATTATATATAATATTTATATCATGATAAAATTTATAGGTATAAATGAATAGTGATCCGTGGTAACGGACCATGACCATTGAACCAGAACATATATGAAAAAAATTAATTAATAAATCAAATGATAGTGATAATGAATGATTTTTAATAAATGGGTGATATGATATTATAAATAAAACACAATTGGTAATATAGGTATTATTATATTTTTACATAAATTTAATTTAATTATACAATATTTTAGAGACCTACGAATCAAGAAAGTCATGGGATAAGGTGTTTAAGTTGCAATGTCATTTTTATTGATACAAATAATGAATAAATTTTCCAGTGGTAATATTATGTATTTTATATCTCCAATGTCTTATATATTTTATTAACCTATAGGATGTTATATAGATAAATTTATTCCTTTCATATTACTTGTAATGACCCGGATTTTTTCATGTATTATTTTAATATTATATGGTAATTAATTTGAGATTAGGCTCTGAGATGGCGTGCAGTTCCAAGGACCGGTGACCCGGAACAAATGTTTGAATTTAATTTTATAATTAAATTACGCGTGGGTGCAGTTTTCTTGAAAAATTGGAATAACTCCGAAACAGGTGCTCGGATCAGAAATTTGAGGGAACCGGTGCGTTCGGAACAACATTTTTACCTTAGGTGAGGCCTAACTTCAGTTGGCGTAGGTTAGTTGTGAAATTCAGTTTTTGGGACGTAAGAGTAATAAAATATTTAAATGAAAATATTTTATGCTACAATAGATATACCTTTCCTTTTAATTAAAGGCTGGCACAAGGGTCCAGGGTTACAAACCTCATAACCCTAATACCCTTGGAGGCTCTGGAGAAAACCTCCCAATGCGGCGATGATGACGCAACAACTAGATCATCGTTGACAAACGCCGCAGAATCTAGGTAGGATATTGTTTTTTATTTATCTTCCCCATTTTTGATTTCCACGATGAATGCGGATTAATCAATGAACAGATTAGCCCAAGGATCGATCGTTCTTGCGGGATGGGATTTTGTAGGAATCATGGGGATTTGATTCTTGAAATTATTTTTGGTTTCGTTCAACCTTCTAACGTTGAAAGACCAAGATCGACATGAACATCGATCGAGGTTTGTCCCTATCGATTTTTTGTGTTCTTCTTCCCCAAATTCGCGCGTTTCTTCACTGCGTTCTTCGTAGGGATATGAACGACGGATCGTTTTGCAATCGTTGTGTGATTCAACGATCCCAAATTGAATATATGGCATCAGTAAAACCCTATGGAGGTGCGGCTACGGTGGCGATGGACAGATCGAAGCATATTGGAAGATATTGTTCATTGAACGATTTCCGCACGGGTGACTGGAATCAGATTTTGGAGCCGATCGAAGGCTCAAAACCCATGGATTCGTCATCAAGGAATCAATGCGACTGTTTATCTTTAGTTTTGCGGCCAACAGACCAGAGGAACATGATCCGGAGGATCGACCGAAGTGCGAGGAAGAAGACGACGTTCTAGAAATTTCCCGACTACATGTCGTGTAGTATGGGCTACATGGCGTGTGTTCATCGGTGGATTTACCTAGAATGTAATTCGGGAGTACACGGACATTGGAAGGGTACACGGCCAAGGACACGCCGTGTATACCCCTCCCCGGCCAGACCCGACCAGATACATGGGATACCCCGTGTACTGGTACACATGCAGCTGACACAGACACGTGCAGAGACCATCTACGAGCACATGTCCAGCATACATGGAGCGAACCCCAGATGCTTGGACACGGTGTGTGATTATTCTACATTCCATGTAGTTTCACTCTATCAGACAAGCTGAATGGCACGATCCGGTTACACGAGCAGTACCCGGGGTCAAGGAACACGACGTGTACTTTTTCTACACGTCATGTAGATTGGTTTTACTCATCTTGAATGAATGACATGGGCCATTTACATGGGCAGTACCCAGGGTCATGGAACATTGAATGTAACCATACTACACACTGTGTAACCTATCTTAAATGACTTGAGCTGCTTGCCTTCTGTGACTTGGACCAGTTTCCTTAGGGTTCGTCCCCTTGGTCTTTCTCCTGAAGGTTTCGGGCATCATTTCCTACATATAGGAACATGATCCCTTCAGAAGGACTTCCTGAATAGTTTTTTTGGATTCCCCTCTGTGAGACTTAGAGCCAGATCCTCTATTCATTCCTGGAACCCTAGTTAGAGTTCTTGGTATCTACGTGAACAACATTACCCGGGCGTCGATCCTCTACTTAGAAGATTAGCTCAGAATGAGTTGTTGTAATCACCCCATGACTTGGTTGTGATCCTCATCTGAGCATCATGTTCTCAAGGTACTTATGGAGTGTGTTCTCCCAGAACGAGTAATTCATATCTCTCTCTCCCCAGACCTAGGAGTGTTTTCTCCTTGTTACATGCTTAGTGGAATCTTCAAGATGGATCATGTTGTGGTTTTGCGATAGTTGATCATGTATGAGTATATCTGGATATTCTTGTTATATGTTCAATAAACATATACTATGTAGAGTTTACTATGACTTTCCTTTGTGGTATTTCTCTGGTTGTATTTCCTTTGTGGTTTCGGGGTGTCCTACTGGGTATTGTTATACTCACCCATGCACGGGCTTTTCCTGCACGTGTCGTGTCATGTGAAGAAGAGTTATCCTTTGACATGATTCTAGGTGGACCAAGGCTGTACGACACTCAATGAGATCAGGCGAGCCTAGGTGTGTTCCTACAGCTACAGATTGCAGTCTCAGTACCATTCTTTATAGGTTGTACGTTGTTACAGACTTTATTTTTAGGGGGGTTGTACTTTTGGCCCATGGTTTTACATTCTTGTACTTTACTTTCCTATCATACTCTGTTGGTTGAGATTTTTAGTCTATGCATACATTTCCTTTTCGAGTAGTTTTTACTTTTCACCTTTTTGGGCTTGGAGATGTGTTTGCGTGTGTACAGGTTTATAAGCAATGCCTCCCATGTTTTTAGCATCCCTACTCGGTGCTAGTCACCTGCCCCTATCATATGGGAGGAGGGCTTGGGGAGTTGCGGCATGGGCCCCACTGGGATGGGTCATTACAGAGTGGTATCAAAGGTGTTCGGTTCTTCCTTTGGACCGAGAGTCTGTGAGTTGGTTTGGGGGAATAGTGTTAAGTGTTTCGAGTTCGGATTTAAGGCTAGGGACCCCAGTGATGGTGCGGGCGGCTGACGTATCCATACACCAGGACTCTGATAACTTTATTTTTCACTCGGAACATGAGAACACTAGCTGCAGGGAGAAAAATAATGGTACATGCATCATATAGGAGTGGTTTGTGGTTTCCATTTCCTTTTTGATTCAGCTCCCAAGATATACTCACTGACTGAGATACATATTTTTTCTTTAACAGGATGCCTCCGCGATGCACACCCGCTAGGATCCAGTAGCTCAATCATGAAGATGATCCCCTCAGTGACGAAGCCCCGATACGGGGACCAGATCCCCTAGTTTTACCATCCGATGGTGTGCCAGTTATCCCTCCACCTGTGGAGTAGTATTTTGTACCTGCTGTACCAGTGGAGGAGGAGCGCATGCTTAGCACACTCCATGAGTTTCAGATACAGAGACCCCTCAGTTTACGAGGAAAGCCTGACACTCAGGAAGTAGAGGACTGGCTTGAGGCGGTGGCCAGAGTCTTCTGTTTGGTCAGGACACCACCAGACCAGATGGTGATCCTGGAAGCGAGCCTTCTGTTGGGCTCTGCAGAACAATGGTGGAGTTTGGTAATGTAGACCCACAACGAGGTGACACTTTCTTGGTCAGAGTTTGAGATTCTCTTCAGAGAGGAGTTTTCACCGATTACCATAAGATAAGTAAGCATACAAGAGCTTCTTCAGCTCCAGCAAGGAACCATGACGGTGGCTGACTATTCGTCAAGGTTTACCGAACTCTCGTGGTACTTAATGGATATGGTCATAGATCATTACTTCAGAGATCAGAATTTTGAGCAGTGCTTTCATAGAGATATCTGAGCCAAAATCATTCCTATGAGAATCCCCACTTATGCTGGGGTTCTCGAGCAGGCTTTGGTGGTTGAGAGCTTCTTGGTAGATTAGAGACAGCCGACAGTTGTCAGTAGTGGGTGAGCTGGAGCCGAGACCTCGGCAGTAGGGAGCCAACGTCATGGACCCAGGCGTGGGAGATGTTTCCAGAGGAGATCCTAGGACAGGAGATCTATCGTACAGGGTTCGCAGGGCACATCCAGCCATCCTCGAGAGAGGCGATGCTTCTCATGTGATGGCAGGGGACATCTCCCTGGACATTGTCTGACCCGCCGTACTACTGACACAAGAGTAGTGGATGGACCACTGAGGAAGAGGCAAAGTCTGGAGCAGACAGATCCATTGGGCGACAGACGTGGTAGGGGAGCTAGGAGAGCAGCTGGAGGCGGTCATAGTTTTGACCTTTTACCACCACCACCCCCAGGATGTCCACCCAAGGCTTAGGGAGCTGGTGTATAGAGGTAGGGACAGCTGCAGGCGGCAGAGGCTTATGACCCAGCTACTCTCGGAATGAATAGAGGTACTATCTATGGATTTTCTACTTTGGCTGCCGTACTGATAGACATAGGTGCTAGTCATTTCTTTCTGGCGGCTTATCTTGTTCGAGACCTTGAGATTCCATTTCAGCCGTTGACTCAACCCATACGCTTAGAAACACCGATTGGAGAAGATTCAGAGATCACACAACACTGTAGATAGTGTGACCTGAACCTTGGAGGTGAGAGTTTCGGTTGGAACCTCTTAGTGGTATCGTCGAGGCCTTATGATGTCATTCTTGTTATGGATTGTCTATCCACAGTTCATGCTCAGATCAACTGTTTTAGGCGAAGGGTGCGGTGTGTCCACGGTAATAGAATGAGGTTCTCTCTTGTAGGTGAAAGAGATACCCAGGTAGAGAAGGATGGACTCGTGCATAGGAGGGCACAACTGATTTCATATCAGTTGGATAGCCTAGCCCTTGGTGCGGCAGATGTTATGAGTTTCCAGTTTCCGGCAGTAGTGGCTGAGTACGAGGACGTCTTTCCAGAGGATGTCCCCGGGCTACCTCCTTTTCAGGAGATAGATTTATGCATTGAGTTGCAACCCGGGACAACACCGATATCATCATCAGCATATCGGATGGCTCCTACAGAGCTTCGTGAGTTGAGGGTGCAGCTGGAAGACTTTCATAAGAAGGGATTTGTGAGACCCAGTGTTTCACCCTGGGCGGCCCTAGTGCTGTTTTCCATGAAGGCATACGGGAGCTTGAGGTTATGTGTGGATTACCTGTGCTTGAATAAGGTGACCGTGAAGAACTGGTATCCACTACCGAGGATAGATGACCTCTTCGACTAGTTGATAGGGGAACGATTATTCTCTAAGGTTGATCTACGATCAGGCTATCAGCAGTTGCGAGTACGAGAAGGGGATATACCGAAGACAGTTTTCAGATTCCGCTACGGTCACTATGAGTACTTGGTGATGCCCTTCAGCATCACGAACGCCCCGGTAGTGGTCATGGGACTCATGAACCAGATATTTCAGTCCTATCTAGATCGGTTTTTAGTGGTCATCATCAATGATATCCTTGTGTACTCTACATCTGAGGAGGAGCACACGAGATACCAAATGATGGTTCTGGACACACACTGAGAGCACAAGTTGTATGGGAAACTCTCAAAGTGTCAGTTCTGGTTATAGGAGGTCCACGTTATCTCGGCAGCTAGTGTAGCAGTGGACCCAGCCAAGGTGGTGGAAATGCTAGCATGGGAGCCACCCCAGAGCGTGATGGAGGTGCAGAGTTTCCTTGGTTTGGCAGGCTACTATCGATGATTCATTCTTTATTTCTCTAGAATTATAGCACCAATTACAGGTTTGACCTGAAAAGGGAAGCCTTTTGTGGGGACCGAGAGATGCCAACAGTCTTTCCAGCAGTTGATATAGAGTTTGACGAGCACCCTGATCTTGAGATTACCAAAGGAGGGGTTCGAGTACGCAGTGTTTTGTGACGCATAAGTAACCGGGCTTGGTTGTGTCCTGATGCAGAGGCAAGTAGTGATTTCCTATGGCTCATGTCAGTTGAGACCACATGAGCATAACTATGTGAACCATGATCTTTAGTTGGCAGCGGTGGTCTTCACATTGGAGATGTGGTGGGACTACCTGATGGGCGAGCGATTTACCATCTACTATAATCACAAGAGTCTTAGATATATCTATTATCAGAAGGATCTGAATTTGAGATAAAGATGATGTCTTGAGTTCCTCCAGGGTTATGACTTTGATAACATTTATAAACAAGGGAAGGGGAACATCATGGCAGATGCTCCTAGCAGAAAATCCAGTTCGCATTTGCTGGATGAGGTGACAAGGTAGTTTCCCTCTTTACAGTTATCTTTCGTGGATGGAGATGAGGGAGCTTGCCATCAGTCGATAGTTGTTAACCGTCCACTCTTACAGTGAGTCAGGGAAGTATAGCTCGACGATGCTAGCTGTGAGACTCTACGCGCTCAGGTACCCATCGGCGATGCTGCTGATGGATATTCAGAAGTTGGGGAGAATGTTGTTCTTTTCATAGGGCGTATGGTAATACCATGGAATTTACGAGAGGAGGTTTTACAGGATTTCCATACATCTACTTTGGCGGTGCATCTAGGCATGGAAAGGATTTATCAGGACCTCCGAGGTCAGTTCTGGTGGCCAGGGATGAAGAAGAGTATGGCAGAGTTTTTTTTTCGGTGCCTTACTTGTCAGTAAGTAAAGGCTGATCACCAGGTGCCAGCAGGCTTGACTCATCCCCTTGAGGTGCCAAAGTGTAAGTGGGGAGGAATATCCATGGACATCGTGATGGGTTTACTATGTATGTCCAGGGGACATGATGCCATATGGGTGATCATTGATCGACTCACCACATCGGCCCACTTACTAGCTATACGGGAGCAGAGTTCAGTCGAGAGCTTGGGATGCCTCTATGTGCAAGAGATAGTTCGACTTCATGGAGTTCCATCCCTGATCGTCTCAGACCGTGATGCTCGTTTCACATCCCGGTTGTGTAAGGGATTGCAGGATGCTTTTGGGACTCAATTGCGCTTGAGCATAGCGTTTCATACCGAGACCGATGGTCAGACAGAGCGGACCATCCAAGTCCTGGAGGATATGCTTTGAGCTTGCATACTTAACTTCAGTCGTAGAGGGAGGATCACCTACCACTGGAGGAATTTTCTTATAAAAATAGTTATCATTCCACTATTGGTATGACACCATTCGAGGCTCTGTACGGGTGACCTTGAAGGTCACCGATTTTCCAGACTGACCCAGGAGAGTTAACACTTATGGGACTACAGATGGTTAGAGATACTATAGAGAAGGTGCAGGTCATCCAAAAATGGATGAAGCTACACAGAGTCAGAAAAAGTCTAATGCTGATAGGAGGAGGAGGCCCTTGGAGTTCGAGGAAGGAGGCAATGTGTTCCTTCGGGTCTCACCTCGATAGGTATTGCTGAGATTTGGTTGAGGTGGAAAGCTATCTCTGAGGTTTATTGGCCCTTTTTAGATTCTGAGTAGAGTTGGTGAGGTGGTGTATCGCTTGTCTCTACCTCCTCATATGGACTATGTACACAACGTCTTCCTTATGTCGCAGCTACAGACGTACGTGCATGATCCATTGCACGTTATCGACTAGGGAAAGCTGGAAATCGATGATGGAGTGACCATTGCTGAGTACCCAGTGGAGATCAAGGATCAGTAGGAGAAGATCATTTTTTGGCGAAGTATTCCCTTAGTGTGTGTCTAGTGGCAGCACGAGAATCTCTAGGAGAGAACGTGGGAGCGGGAGGCTCAGATTTGCGTGCAATACCCACATCTTTTAGAGAAGCCTTTGTTTTGACTTTTTGGGGACGTAAAATCCATAAGTTGGGTGTCATGTAATGCCCTGGATTTTTCCATGTATTATTTTAATATTACATTAGAATTAATTTATGACCAGGCTCTTAGACGGCGTGTAGTTTCGAGGCATGGTGAGCCCGGAACAAATGTTTGAATTTAATTTAATAATTAAATTACGCGCTCGTGCAGTTTCCCTAAAAAAGTGGAATAACTCCTAAACAGTTGATCAAATTAAAAATATGAGGGCACCATTGCGTTTGGAACAACATTTTTACCTTAGGTGAGGCCTAACATCAGCCGGCGCAGGTCGGTGGTGAAATCTAGTTTTTGGGACGTAAGAGAAATAAAATATTTAACTGAAAATATTTTATGCTGCAATAGATATCCCTTGACTTTTAATTAAAGGCTGGCGCAAGGGTCCGGGGTTACAAACCTCATAACCCTGAAACCCTTGGGGGAACAAGAGGATCTAGAGAAAACCTCCCAATGCGGCGATGATGACTCAACAACCAGATCATCACCGATGAATGCCATGGAATCTAGGTAGGATATTGTTTTTGATTTCACTTCCTCTTTTTTGATTTCCACGACGAACGGGGACTAATCCAAAAACAGATTAGCCTGCGGATTGATCGTTCTTGTGGGATGGTATTTTGCAGGAATCATGGGGACTTGATTCTTCAAATTATTTTTGGTTTCGTTCAACATTCTAAAGATGATAGACCAAGATCTACACGAACATCGATTGATGTTTGTCCCTCTCAATTTGTTTTGTTCTTCTTCCCCTAATTCTCACATTTCTTCGTTGTGTTCTATGCATTCATCACGGGGATATGAATGACGGATCTTTACGCAAATGGTGTGCAATGAAATGATCCAAAATTGATGATCTGGCATCGATACAACCTTAAGGAGGTGCGGCAGCTGTGGCGACAGACGGATCGAAGCGGATTGGAAGATATCGTTCTTCAAACGATTTCCACATGGGTGACTAGAATCGGATTTCAGAGCCAATCAAAGGCCCAAACCCCATGCATTCGGCATCACGACATTGAGGCGACTCCTGAACATGATTTTTGCGGAAAATGAACCAGAGGAACGTGATCTAAAGGATCGGACGAAGCACAAGGAAGAATATAGTGTTCTGGAAATTTCCAGACTACATGTCGTGTAGTATGGGCTACATGGCTTGTGTTCATTGGCGGATTTATCTGGTGTGTACTTTGGGAGCACACGGACATAGGCAGGGTAGACGGCCAAGGACACGCCGTGTATACCCCTCCCCAACCAGACCCGGCGGGATACACGGGATACCCCGTGTAATGGTACATGGGATGCCGACATAGACACGGGCAGACACCGTGTACGAGCACATGGCCAGCATACATGGAGCGAACCCCAGATGCTCAGACATGGCGTTTGATTATTCTGCATGCCCTGTAGTTTCTTTCTATCTGAAAATCCAAATTACACAGGCTGATTACATGGGCAGTACCATGGGTCAAGGAACACGGCTTGTACTTTTTCTACACTCCGTGTAGTTTGGTTTCACTCGGCTTGAATGAATGACACGTTCCATTGACACGGGCAGTACCTAAGGTCAAGGAACATGGCGTGTAACCATACTACATGTCGTGTAACCTATCTTAAATGACTTGAGCTACTTGCCTTCTGTGACTTGGACTAGTTTCCTTAGGGTTTGTCCCCTTGGTCTTTCTCCTGAAGGTTCCCAGTATCACTTCCTACATATAGGAACATGATCCCTTCAGCAGGACTTCCTAAATAGAGTTGTTGGAATCCCCTCTTTGAGACTTAGAGTTGGATCCTCTATTCATTCCTATAACCATAGGTAGAGTTCTTGATATCGAAGTGACCAACTTTACCCGGGCGCCGATCCTCTGCTTAGCGAATTAGCTCAGACTGAGTTGTCAGAATCACCCCATAACTTGGTTGTGATCCTCATCTGAGCATCATGTTCTCAAGGTACATGTGGAGTATGTTCTCCCAGAATGAGTACTTCATATCTCTCTCTCTCCTCAATCCTGGGAGTGTGTTCTCCTTGTTACATGCTTAGTGGAATCTTCGAGCTAGATCTTGTGGTGGTTTCGCGATAGTCGATTGTGTATGAGTATATCTGGATATTATTGTTATATGGTCTATAAATATATACTGCATAGAGCTGATTGAATCTTTAATTTGGGGTATTTCCCTTGTTGTATTTTCTTTTCGGTTTCGGGGTGTCTTACTAGGTATTGTTATACTCATCCTTGAATGGGCTTTTCCAGCATGTGTCGTGTCTTGTGTAGACGAGTGAGCCTTTGACATGATTCTAGGTGGACTAGGGTCGGACGACGCTCAGTGAGATCAGGCAGGCCGAGGTTTCTTCGTACAGCTACAGATTGCAGTCCTAGTACCTTTACTTATAGGTTGGACTTTGTTACAGACTTTCTTTTTGATGGGATTGTACTTTTGGCCCTGGGATTTACTTTCTTGTACTTTTCATTCCTGTCGTACTCTGTTGGTTGATATTTTTAGTGTATGCATGCATTTCATTTTCGAGTAGTTTTTAATTTTCAGCTTTGTGGGCTTGGATATGTGTGTGTGTGTGTGTACAAGTTTATAGGCAATGCCTCCCATGTTAGTAGCATGCCTACTCGGTGCTAGTCACCAGCCCCAGGCCTATTGGAGGCGGGCTCGTGGAGTTGTGTCTCGGCCCCCACTGGGACGTGTCTCGACATTACTCCCTTTATGTACTCAGGGGTCCTAAAGAATGTTATTGGGGAAACAAACCATGTTCTTTCTCTCTGATTGAGAATATTTTCTACCATTTCCATATTTTCAGTAAAATGTATTGAATAATTATTTTTTATTACCATGAAATTTATGAAAATAATTATTTAAAAATGTTTTACATTCTATAATTTTTTTAATAGAATATTCTTATCATTTTCTAAATAATGATCTTTTAGCGTTTTTCAAACAATGTGAAAATAATTTTTGTTTTAACAAGTATTGCATGAATTAAAGTCTATGACATCATGATTAATAATCAAATTATATATTACATAATTATTTACCTTTATCCTTTAACATAGAATTTTTCCATAATATGTTTTATATTTTATATTCTAAATAAGTGATTTAAACTAAAAATTTTCTTTTCCACAATAATTGTTCTAGGGATATTTTTATGGGACATTAATATATATAAACATTCTTACATATATATAATGTACGCAGGGGGATATAAATTTTTTTAAAATCTGCATTATTAATATATATGATTTATAATTATTAGGATGATATGATTTTGAAACATTTATTCTTTAAATATACTTTTATTTGATGATATGATGAACGATTTATGATCATTTGGAACAAATATGTATGGATTTAAAATTTTGATGGGTGGTCCTATAATTATATATCTCTCCAATACATTGGGTAAATAAATATATATCATGATATAACATGGAATGGAATGGGGAGTGAACCTTATTTTCCCAAGTAATATTTTTATTAGGAATGTGTTGGGAGGGATCATTGAATTAGTAAATGATTCAATAATAAGTTAACCAAATCTACTATGATAGTATTTTATAGTGATCCATGACAAAGGAAATGATTTTTTTATGATTATTTTCATTCCCAAAACTAATAAATTGTAATTATTATATTTATAAAGGTATCATGATTCATTATTGATGAATCATCCCTCATTTTCCATATGTAATTTGTTTAGATAACCCTATAAATTGTCTCAAGATTAATGAAATTTAATTTATTGGGTATGGTAATTATAAGTCTTCATCATGTTCTCATTTCCTTATGATGATCTTACACTAACTTATAATGACTGATTAGTCACTATTATATTTATATTTACAGATCATCTGAGAATACCCTTTAGTAAGTCTACCTTCCCTAGTTTATGAAAAAATACGGCATGTATAATATATATAAGAAGGCCGATAGTTGTGAAGAACATAATTAGAAATGATGTAGGTATTTTATGTTGCATCACATTACATATTCACATTTAAAAACACAGTAAACCTATATGGTAGTCAGGTGTCTATTATTTTTAATTATATGTAATATTAATCTAGAATTATAAAATAATTGTGTCAAAAATTTATGGGTCACTCTATAATTGGTTCAAATCATTTTAGGGAGGTATAAATTCTAATGAAATATTAAATTGGAATAATATATTAAGTTGTCTTTACTAATAAGTGGGAATTCTAAAGGTAACATAAAATATTTATTTTCCCCAAAAAGTAAGCTTATATCATAATGTAGTAATATATTTATAGAAAATATATACATAATATGATAATTATAAATGGATAACAAGAAAGAGAATGTGTAACCCAAAAATAAAAAATTGTTATTTTTTGTGATCCAATTCTGGGTTATAAGAATCCTTTGTTCAAAGCCATCATCGTAAAATAGATAACAAAGACTTATTTTGACAATATGAGATTTGAAATATAAATTTAATATGATATTATACATAATAAGGATTCACATTAAAATCTAGATCATTATTGGGAATATAGATTATAGACAAAGGGGGAAAATCATCCTTAAAGAGGATTTGATTTATCCTAAAGGAAGATATACGTTTTGAGAAAAAAATTACTTAATGTAATATATATGAGTTAAAAAATATGTTTCCATAGTAGAAGAAGAAAAGAATCAATATAAAATATTATGGTGTGAGACACCATGTATAGAAGTAAGATGTTTAATATTAGATATTATAACCCAATAAAAATGGGTTTAAGTAAATAAAAACCCTTATAACATCAAAAAATTTAAAATTTAAAATATTTTTATTATAGATAATGATATGTATTTGTACTTATATAAAATTCATGGTATTTATGTAATTTATTTATGACTTTATAATTCATAATCACCAAAAACTAATATATGTGAAATATAATATATACATCAACATAACAAGATTGAGATCAAAAAACGATTACCTTATGTCTGAATTCATTACATGTGCACTAAAAACATATTATAAAATAAAATTAGGTTTATTCCGTAATTTAAAAATATTTTTATTTATCAATATTTTATATTAGTTTTTCTTATTATTAATATTTTTATTTATATAGTTTTGGCTTATGTCAGTTAGTTGGGGTTGTTTGGTTAATTTCAACACAAACCATTTAGTTTGATCAATGTGGGTAATAGTTCAGTAAAATTACATTAATATATATATATATATATATATATTTTAAGCATATAATATTAATAATTTTATAAAAAAATATTTCCATAGTATTACATGTTATAACAAGATGTACCAAAATGAAGAAGGTACATTTATCAATCCATTTATGGCAAATAAAGGTACTATAACCATTTACTATATACATTAGAAATCAATTATTTATATAAATCATTATATGAATATAATTGTGTTATAAATTTAATTATTATAAATTAGAAAAAAATTTAAAATCATCAATATTATACTATTATATGAAAACAAAATATGTAATTCTATGGAGGATGTAATCCACACATACATGAACGATGGACCCATTTTTCATTTAATGATATGGGATCTAAATATAAATTAATATTTATTTAATAATATTTAATATGTTAGAATTATTATATTTTTGTATTAAATATTTCTTTTGGACCTTTCATGAAACGAGTTTATGAAAAATTAAACCTATCATTCATGGAGGTTGTAGTCCACACAAACGCATGCCATAATTTCCAATTTTATCAAAGATTTTATAAGGAGGTATAAAATTGATATTGAAATATGATTATAAAATTAAATCATATTAATAATTATTTTTTATCATAAATTCATGGATATACAGAACATAATGGTATAGAAGAAGAAAATAACTAGGAAAGTTAGGTTGAGGGAACTATCAATCTCTTTGGATATGCTCCAATGGGTGACCCCTTATGGCTCTTTGTATACATATTATTATAATACAAATGAATTTAGAATGAGGTAATGGGATTTTTGGAGAATATATGGTAGATTTGTTTGATATATATCCTTTTAATGGGTGGGGAAATTCCGAGTGGTTGAGCTCCTTTTAAAAGTAAAGAGAGTTTCATTTTTATTAAATATATCCACTTATCAATAATAGAATTTAACTATTCAATAATTAGCATCATTATATGGGTTAACATTGGTTTTTTTTAGACATAAATTTGAAAATCCCTGCACCACCCTTTATCTTAATTGTTTTAGAATGTTCTATCTATTTGCACTTGGATAACCCCCTTTTGAAAAACAATTACCCTTACCATTGTAACTCCATTTTATCAGAAGGTAAATTATTTAATTTAAAAAATTAAAAATAAAATTGTTTACTGATATTAAAAATAATATTTAGAATATTAAATCAATATTTCTAATAAAAATTCTAAATATTTATAGAAAATAATTTTATTATTGGGGCACATAACATGTAAAAAACACATCTATTGTATTTTTTAAGGAAAATTTTATTTTTACTATACAATGATTTATTTAATTGATTTACAAGATATTAATTGGTTTATATTAATTAAAAAATTATATGTCTTTGAAGTAATTCTAAAAAAGATAATATAACTATGATAAAATTTTATAAAAAATAGACTAAAAATATTTTTTTTTCTGTTAAATATTTATTATATAGTAAAAAAACGGGTAATATATTAATTTTTAAAAATTTATATATTTTATAATAAATAAGTATTTTATCATCTTTTTTTAAATATATTTCTATATTTCACTTACCACTTGAAATTGTTATAAATGTAACATTTTTAGTAAACACTATATTTTTCAATATTCAACTCAACATAAATTATTTTAGAAAAAAATAAAAAATTTAGCATTGGATAATATCGAAATTGGGAATTAAAATATTAATTTACGTTTTCAAAATAATGAAATATAATATATAATATTAAAATATAAAAAATTCCAAATATTATAGAAAATAGTTTTTTTATTAATGTTTCTACAAATTATTTTTTCCCATATTAGATCTTTTTAAATTAAAATTTATTGTGTATAAATATATAATATCATATATAAGAATAACATATATTATCATAATATTCATTTATAAGTGGCTAATATAATAATTTAAATAGTTATTTGAAAAAAAAATCATATCGAATATTTATCCTATAATGATAAATAAAATTTATTAATTACTATAAATTAATTTAATGGAGGTTATATTCATCATAATTATTTTTAATAATGTTTATATAATTTGTAATGTTTTATTTGGACTACTTTTTTGTGAAGATATTTATAATGAACACATTATTTTTAAAGGAAAATAAATAATTTAAAATCAATGGGTGTTAATTTTGTGACCACATTATTATTTCATTATAGAGTTATAAGCACAATCTCTCCCATAAGCCCTAGATTTTGGGTACCTAATAATACATCACTGATCATATGTCTTTGTAGAGCAGAGTCCATGAGTAGATTGGTATAGTGTTATATCATAGACATGATTGATGCTTGGGATGAGGTGTGGATGTGGGATAAAAGAAGAGATTTATTTCATTCATTTTCTTTTATAAATTTTATATATGTGATCAACGCGGTGGATGGTCATTTGATGTGTGATGATACTACCATGATTCATTATTATTCATTAATTTTAATTTAATTATCTTATATTTTATTGATACTATATACACTGATGGTTTTTTATGATTTTTTTTTTCATATTTTCAATATTATTGTGCACTATGTTATGGGGCTATTGTCTATATATGATTTGACACTGGATCCCCACTAATATTTTAAAAAATTTGGAATATGGGGAGGGTCACATTTGTTCCTCATAGATCTTCATCTATAAAACTAGGTTTGAGGAATTAAAATGTGGTGTCACGAGGTTCATTTTACAGTAATAAATTAGAATATTTGAAAAATTGACTTTGGAATTAATTGGATAATATTATTAACCAAGAACTGGTGTGATTTCAACACCTTATTCTGATGAGATGTCTAGGATACATAGGATGTAGGTATTTTATTATTATATTTCATTTTTACAGTTGAATGATTTAACCCATGGGTTTTTAATATTATCTAGTTGGATAGAGGCCAATGTGCATCAATCGTATTTTAGAATATCTGACTAACATGACATACATGTTCCCATGTGTGATTGATTTTACTAATTATAAAGAGTTTAGTTGTTTAATGTTTTTAAAACCAATTATATACTGTAATCCCATATAATTTCATAGTTTTATTTTTCTAAACTATGTTAAACGATTTTTCACTAATGATAGGTCAGGAGGAATTGCGGAGAGATGATCCATGATGGATATACAATCCCTAACTGTATGAAATGTATAATGAACCTCATTGATCTGATGGATTTATTAGATTCCCTAACGAAGGATAACCCATAGTTGTTGAATATGATTCATTTATTGGAGTAATAAAAGGATTATGATACTGGATTTTGATTAAGCTAATGGCTTCAATTATACTTGAAACATATCATCATTGGATGATTTATATATATGTGTGTGTGTGTGAGTTTATTTTTTGGATTACATCATGGTTCCCTAGTGGTTAGTATTTTATATTCATTATCAATAATGATCTATTCCCATAGTAGGGTGATGAATTAGATATGATTTCTGATATATATATATATATATAATCCATGGAGTGGATGTTTTGGTGCATGAATTTCTAAATGAATTGAGATATGGGCATTTGTATTTCCCTATGAGTATTGTCCATTTTAGATATGGATCATGACTTAGGTGATTCCATGTGTCATGATATACAAGCATATCATAATTAAGGGGTTAGACGTGGTTTGTGGATCAATTAGATATTAGAAACTTGATTTTAGATTCCTTTTATGTAGATCAGTGAATGTGAGGTGATATCATGTATTTGGTGTTGTCATTGATATTTCTCAGGATTTTATAATATAAATAACTTACAGTTATTTTTTAACTACGGATTTTTTAGGGGTAATGATCAATAAGATACTATTCCACCATATTTTTTGGAATGGTTCCTGATAAGATAGTGGATTATGGTCATAAATTTTGTGATATCGGATTGATGTATCCTGGGTGGACACTTATAATTCTTGAAATATTCTAGTTTTTTAGAATTAATCTAATGGACCTTGATAAATGTTAAAGTTGTTATTTTTGTAGTGGAGTACCATGGTAACATTTGGATATATGTGATTGACATGAAAAGGGATCATGGTGGGTGGGTTAGGAATGAGATCCTAGATTTTTTAATGTGGAACTCAATAGATTGTGAATTTGGTTGTATGATTTGATGAAATTAGACCATACAAAAATTGGTCTTGTATTTTATAATGTTTTAACATTATTGCTACATGAGATGAACTTTGAATAATATAATTTCATAAATATCATTTAGAAATTTTTTCATCACATATCTTAATAATAAAAACCCCAAAACCCAAAAGGAGTATTTTATTACTAGAAAATATAAAAAATAAACTTATTATTTTTCCACTATTCAAAACCATATAGATGTTTTTCTCACATTTTAACCTTCACTGACATAACTGGACTAATATGATCTTTCATAATGTACGTAAATGGGAACAGAAGAAAGAGAGATCTTAGATACCTATTACGGGTAAATATTAGAGATATAAATCCTTGATTAAAAGTGAGTATAATATAATCATAATGGTATTAGAATGTGATCATAACATAAAAAATAATCATTAATTCATACACTAAAATTCATTAGACAGTTAATAATGTATTTTCTCCACAAAAAACACGATCTTTAACAGTTGAAAATCATTATTAATTATTATGATCCATGAGAACATTTCATATGCATTAGGCATAACATTGGGGAATACATATAATAATAAAAAAATAATTTCCTTAGTCATGGATAACTACAATTACAGTAAAATAGGATAAAAATTCTCAGAGTAGAACATGTTCACACCCCATTCCAATTAACATAGTGGATTGGGTTCACTCCCTCATAACCATTAATGTTATAAATTGATATTTTCATCACTACCCAATGTATTTGAGGGATAAATAAATTTATACCCTCCTATAACGTAATTAACAGAATACATATGTGTACTATGGGAACATAAAAACATTCACATTTTTATGTCACATAAATAACCAATTTAAATGAGAACGGTTTCTTGAAAAATTCAATAGAATATTTTATAATATATATAGAAAAATGGTGAATTTTATACCAATAAAACATTCCCTTGAGTCCCGAAAAAAATTTAATGACATTGACATACATGTATTTTTATTATTATAAGATAATAAATAATTACAAAGAGAAATAATAAAAAATACTATTTATCATTTTGATTTTTTTGGAGAAAACATATATAAATCACAAGGAATAAAAAATAACTATAAAAATATTTAAAAAAAGCAAGAGGAAGTTTCTTAAATATATCTGATAATGGTTTATAGAAAATAATTTAGTACAAATAATGTCAAAAAATAATTTCAATTTTTTTATAAATTTGTGGAAGATGAAATACAACCATACTGAATATATTAAAATTATATCCATTTTATAAATAGAGTAAATTTAACTATAAACACCTTATGAAATCATATAATTATAAAAAATATTTAATATTTACATGGTAGAAAAAGATCTTAACCGAAAACAATATGTAAGGTTTTTTCTTCTTTAAAATAATAACTATGAGTGAATTATGTACCAAATGGGTACAATCACATGGTACAATAACATTTCATCCTCATAAAAAAATATAAGAGAAGATATTAAATACGGTTTAAGATTAAAATATAACAAAATTACGTATATGGTAACTCACCAATTCCAATTTCAAACTCAAATTTATACTAGAAAAGAATACAATTAGAACATCATTACTTTTCAAATAAGAAACCCATGAATTTAGTGAATAATATTTATTGATGAATACCATGAATTTCATGAATATTATATTAGAAATATATGAAGGGGTAGAATATTTTGTATTTAATAGGAATATATCAACACTTATTAGACATAGTGGAAGCAATTAAAAACTTATTCTTTTTTATTTCCATGAAGGATAAAATGAAACATGTAAATAATTTAACCTAATGAGTATTTTAAATAATTGTTTTTCCATACACCACATAGCAAAAAAAATTCATAAAACTACATCTCATGAGTTTTATAAATGTCACTGAATGGATAAAGAATCCCACCACTAAGGTGTATCCAAAGGATAAAAAAATATTATGTCATAAATAAAAGATTCTTCATTTTCAAAATTTGTAATAGTATTTTGAAATACAATATAAGAATATTAAAGAGGGAGAATATTCTTGATATGTTTAGGGGAGGATTGTAATAATCATAGAAACTACAATTAGATGAAAGTAATATATATAAATCTAAAAATAAATTTCATAGAAATATTGATTTTTTGAAGAATTAATAATCAAGAATAAATATTGATTCATCCAACTCCTGAAACCAATTCATGAATAACCCCCAACCCATTAAATATTATATAATAAAAGAAATAAATGATAAATTTTATTAAGAGTTATACATTCAAATATTAACATACATAATATTTGGCTTCACGTCCAATTAAGGAAAGTTTATTGCAAAAAACATTTCACGCATTCATATCTATAAACAATACACATTATATATCAATGAATCAAATAAAGGGTATAACATTAAAGAATATATCATTCACTCCCCCCACATTCTGTAAAACATAATGTATATGTGTCATATGAACTTATATTTTATAATATACAATAACATGAGAAACCATTTTATAAACCCATTTGGATATCTCCTAAAACACTTTTGTAAAGCAATAATTTACATCACCATGTATCACATCAAATGAAATATGTTTGAAAACCCATACAAAAAACATTTAGATTAAATCTAAAACAATTATAGAGAACATATATGAGTCAAAATCAACCCCATATAGTTATAGACAAAGTGACATCCCATGGGACATTATTGAATTGAAAAAACACAAATCAATGTATATATATATATATTAGAAAAAAGTATTTTAATATAAATAGTCAGTGATACTCAACATATAAATGGATCTAGATGATCCCTATAGAACACATGTATCATAATACATTCTTCGACCCATCAGCATCATATGAGAACATGAATTATTATATTTTCCCTTTGACCAAGACATTAATTGACAAGGTGACATGGATCATGTGAATCCTATATATCAAATTCATCTTTTATTGACTCTCTATGGGTATACCAACGTGATATATATAATCACATCACATTTCCATTATATATATATATATAATATCTTGTTTTCGTCTCATAATCTAATGGAAAATCTCAATTAAGAGTCCACATGTCTAACTCGTTAACTAAGTGGACTAATACTCTCTTCTATAAGCTCTAAGGTATGAATATATTTCCAAAATTCCAAAAAAACCCCAATATTAGGGCCTCTTGAGGACACCTTGACAAAAACCATGGATTCCCCCAGGACTTCTAATGAGATATCAGCACCTATGGACAATTTTCTTCCTAGCGGGGATCATGATAATACTTCTATGGAAAAGGGTGAGCATATTACCAAAGAGACTTCACCCATAGTTGTGGTTGCTAGTATTCATCACAGTAACTCCCCTCCTCTGGATGTAGTGTCGAATGTGCAAATGAATGATGATACTCAGGAGGATGATGATAATTAGAGGTGTAATGCTCCTAAAATTAATGATTCACCAAATGAAGAGGAAGACAAATCTACTCACATTGAGGCAGATTATCTGAGAACCATGGCTAGGAAAGGTAAAAATCCAATAGTGGATGCAGATGGGTTCATTACCCCCAATCCCAAAAAAACGAGGAAACATAGGGATTATTCCCAAGATGAAAGAACTATAGTTACTAGATCTTTGGACATTTAAATAAGGGAAGTCTCTATTGATCCTTCTCAATGGGAAACCAATGAATCTACTCAAGTTAAACCTCTCAGTGAAATGTCACTTGATGTGATTTTATCCCCTGACACATCTCAACATGTTGAGGTCCCACAACAGCATGGTAGGGTAGAAAAGTAGGATGTACCTTGTTGTCAGGACCCTGAATCTTCAGAGAAGATCCGAGATAAAATCTTATATAAATCTTTTCGAAAATGGGAGATATCAAAGAACAATTAACTATCCATTAAGAAGGATATATTCACTGAAATATTGAAGTGGAAGTTTCAAAAAACTCCTTAATTCATCTTTGATGTTTTTTCAGCCTCTGCATTGTATGATTTGGTTTTTTATGATTGCTGCAGATGCTTTTGTTTTTACTGGTGCTTGCTGACTTGGATGGTATTATTGTTTCGGTTGCCTTAATCAGTACATGGATTTTGAATCTGTTTTAGAGTTTTCTTTGATGTCTATATTTGAGAATCATATAGTTTCTATACTTCTATTTGCACCATGTTTAGCTGGTCTCCTTTTCCTTTGGTTTGGTTTCCCTTCTCGGTCCAGATTGGCTTCTAGATTGTTTCATATATTTTGTTGTGGTTTGACTTCCAGATGGAATAATTATATCTGGTTTTCCCTAAGATTGAAATACGTGGTTTGGTGAACTGTTATTCCTCTCTCTGGAGGTTTCGTATGTCTTAAACAAGTTGGGATCATCCTTTAGAAATTTTAATGAATCTTTTTTGGACTACAGATCAGATACTCACTCAGATACAGAACTGCATGTCTATCCCAAGGATTCTTGACATTCTTGTAGCGGGACTGAAAGATCAGTGTAGACACTGACCTGCTATTGAGGATGCCATTTTTGATTGGTTTTTCCCTAGATGAGGCTATTGTGGTCTTCATGAGTGTGGGGAGAAGCAAGGAATGTTCTCCCAGAATCAGGTTTTTCAAGACCTCCTTTTTTCATGGTGCAGAGATGCTACAGCGAACAACTTGTTTTTCATTGAATGATTTGGCATGATTCTACATCAGTTAGGCATCACCCCTAGTTCTCCATTGCTTTGTGATCCCTGAATGAAATATAGGGAGTTTTTTTATGACTTTCTATCAAGTTTCCCTCTTGATATGATGATCCATGCTGGATTTTTGGACCCCTCCATGCAACTTGGACTGGACAATGACATTTTACAAATTTTACCATTATTTTGGACATTTTCACTGCACTACCTCTAGCGCCTACTGCATGTTGTTGACTGTAAATCTTCTGAATACAATTTCCAATGTAGGCCAGTGAAGAATTTTGATGCTATACTACCTTGGGTGCATTCACAATCCATCATGGATGATGTGTCATAGTGCAGGACCATGTTGCTGCACATTGTCGTGAGGTGTTTTTTGAATGTAGGCTTTTTTTTGCTTGATTCGTTGTGGGTTGTTGTTGGAGTCCTTTTGATTTATCTTCGTGTATTATCTCTTTTTGTGTTGGTGTAAACACATTACACCTCGAGCATGATTTGTAACACTGTTTATTTAATAAAATATTTAGGGGCATGAATTGGGTGACCAATTCATGTCTCTGTTTGTCTTAAAATAAAATTGTTTTCCTGATAGTTATTTCTCAAATCTCATGTAATGGGGTCTCAAATATGACCCAAACAACATTAATATACAATATATATCTACATGAAACTCCATGATTTAATCTTAGTGGGATATCCATAAAAAAAATAACCATATTCCTTATATTGTGCCTCATGAGAATATTCAATATCTCTACACAATAATCCTACTCACATAGACCTTTAAATTGTTTCATTACCAATAATAATCCATGATGAACATGGGTTTGTGATAAAATGAAATTAAAACTATGAGAGGTCATATATCATTATTATTTTATTTATTACTAATTAAAAAAACAATGTAATAAAACATCATTTTAATGGAACAACATGCTTTCCAGCGTATAAAACACGCAACACCAAGTTTAAACTTACTTTAAAATATTATTATTTAAATATGAATATTATAAAAGATCCACTGAATTAGTGGATATAAATATGGTATAACAAATGTTGAAATATTTAGAAAGGATTTAATTTATTCAAACGTTCAGATCAATTCTTAATATGTTTGATCTGACATTTTTATAAGTTCATATTATTCATAAAAAATATAGTTTCTTAATAAAATATTAATTTATACTTATGCGTGAATATTATAACTAATTTTTTAAACATTAAAATTTTTATTTTATAAAACAAATTTAGTATTTAAAAATTTTATTTCAATATTATCATCGGTGTGTTTTTGTGAATATTCTAAAATGATTGATTTTCAAATGAAAAGAGAAAAATACTAATAATTAGATAAAAATATATTTTATTATAATGTATTTATAAAGTCTTATAAAATTATATATTATTTTAGAAATATAATTATTTTATTGTGAATAAAAAAATAATAATAAATGAATTTTAGAAAAATTAATACTAGCAGTCTGAATAATAACATTACTCTACTTAAAAAAGATTTTTAAACATCAAATATCTCTTTTCAATTTGAGGGTTTAAATAAAAATTACATTTTATAACATTTTTGAATTAAATACTTAAAAATATTATCAATGTTTTGAATCATTGGGTCTAAATTTATTTTATTTATTCCTTATATTTTTAGACATAATGAATATTAATTACATTAAATTTTGTTAAAATGTAAAAGCTATATTAGGTTGATTGAGGGTAAAAATACTCTAATACGGGATAAAAATTAGTCAAAAAATTAAGATTAATTAATTATATTTTTTCTTCCATAATTAAGAAAACATAATATATATAAACATTTATTTCCATTTGGTCATATTGTGACTCTAATAGTCACTTTTTTTAGCTAATTCCAAAAATTCCATTCTCTCTTTTTTCATTTAATTTTTAAAATAGATATTCAAATAAGGTTTGTTTAGATCATAATGTATATTATATATAGATATATTTATTTATTATTAGTATATTTAATTTATTTTCAATTTTTATTCATAATATTTATATGTTATTTTCTTACTCAATGGAGACAAAATGTTGTGCACATAATAGAAAATAAACCAGTTATATTAAAGTATGTAAAAATAAGATTTGTTTGGGTCGTGTAAAAGTGTCCATTTAATATTGAAAAAAATATGTCATATTTTATATGTTTATATTTCAAATAAATTTATATGAATTTTTTTCAATGATAATTTATATGAATTATTCTCAAAATGAAAATAATAGTTTATAATGTTTAATAATAAATTATTAAATTATTTAAAATTTTTATATAAAATTTAAGGGGGAATGATGATTTTAAAAGGTAAAATATGTCATATATTTGTAATATATGTTCCAATTATAAAATTATAACAATTATTTTAACACTAAAATATTTAAAAATTCATTACCACTTTTATAGTTATAATTGGATAAACAAGGGGTTTATTCAAAGGCCTCAGTTTAAAATGGTATCAAAACATGTCAAATTTTACACGAATAATTATATTAATAACATATATTAATTTTTATAGATAGAATGACATTTTTGATCCGTTTTAAGTCTTTTAGAAAAATAAAATATTATAATATTTCATATAATTCAAAAAATGACATAAATAATATTTTATAATAAAATATTTTACATTAAATGATTTAAAATTCATAAAAATACTATATTTATATGATATATTTATATATGGTTTAAAATATAAACCATTGTACATTAATGATTCAATTATATATTCATAGTATATTTCTTGACCTCTATGGAGTAAAATATTTTCTTTTTGTGATAATTGTCAATGTGATTAATGGAGGGTTAAAAACGGTCAAAATAATCACTCAAAATATAAATTATTATTTAATGATAATAATTACAAAAAATCACATAATAATTTATAATAATATATTTTTTGTCTATTTTCACATGAAAATTATGTTATATTAATTTAATACTTTATAGAATTCAAACAATGCCCCTATTTTAAATGGATACCCAATCTTGTTTTATTAACATTAAAATGACCATTAATTTAATATAATAAATACCTAGATGAATTCAAAATGTACTTTATCAAAAAAATTTGGTCTTATTTTTTTCATGATCTAACATAGTGCGATAAAGGTGTAATGAAAAAGAGGGTTGTCTATAGAAGAGGTATAGATTTCCTTCAACCTATAACTTGATCAAATATTTTTTTTAAATGATGAAATAATATCAAAAATATATTATATATGTTAGTATATTTTTATGGTAATGGAATAACATATATCATTATCCTCTTACATTAAAAGGGAAACAAATCATTCGTAAGTATGTTAGACTACCGCTTCACAAACCGATGTAAACAATTATCCATAGTCACCTCTCAAGGATGGTTATAATAATATATTTAATGTTTTTAAACTATATTAATGACATAATTATAATTATGAATAGATAAAATATTATATCATTTCATTAAATTTCTATCCATGGAAAAATGATAACATCATCCATTCATACGTGTGGACTACCACTTATACGAAGTGATATGATTCGTTTTCCATCACCACATAACATGGATGATATATATAATTTTATTTAAAGAAGTAATAAATTAATTATGATATAATTATAACTATATAACATAAAAATAAATGTTACGAACTTTCCATCCTGATCATTAAAAAATGGAAATGTTACCCATGGGTGTATATGGTTTACCCACTCCATGATTGTAATGTTGTTTTTTTTCAAAATCATGTTGTTGTTATAAAAATAAGAATTTAGATATTAATATAATATTATGTTTTTATTACTGTTTGGATATGGGGGGATAATGATAACTTTTACCATAATCAACATTCAAAATTCATTTTGTACATGTGAACCAAATGTCAAAAAAATGTTGAAAATGAATTTAATTGATATTGTGAATAAATATAATAAAGTATGAAATAAAATAAAATTAATAATAAACAAGAATATGGTTCATAATAATTTTAATAATTAATATATATTTATTATTCAATGAAATAAAAATAAATTTTATGAGATAATATTGAGGTATGGGATTTCATTTATATTTATTTTCATTAGGGGATATTTAAAATTTCATGAACATAATTTAATTAATATTGTGTATTTTCTTCCCCTTTAACATCAAATATAATTAATTATTCATACTTCATGGTATTTTATTTTTCAATTCATTTCATTTTACTTGAATGTAATGAATTTGTAAGGGGTTTCATAACACAATTAAGATTAATTGGGTTATACTTCTAAATAAATGATTATTTCAGGCCATGACTATCTGTAAAATTATATATGACTATATTATATTATTTTTAATATAATTTTTATAATTAATTTTTATCCACATAATCACTTCATCAATGAATTTTCACATCACGGATGCAATCGTTGTAAGGGTTATGCGTCTCAAATTATCTTCTATGGGATATATAATATGTTATAAACCAATAATATTTAGATGTTCTATAGACATCTATATGATATATTATATCATGACGATATTTTGACTTGTACTATTTTAATTAAAATTAATTGCTTGCATGGGGTTTTTATTCAAAATTATTTACTAATGAGTTATCAGAAAATCTCATCATTGTTGAGAAATTTTATGTGAATGTTTCAATAGGAGGAATTATATGATATTTTGTAATTAAATCCTATATAATATAATTTCATTTATTTATTTTTGAAATTTTTAATTTTTTTCCTTACACTCTCCTCTTTTTTGTTCTGAATATTTAGAAATAATATTTTTAATTAAAATAATATTTTATTTTACTCGGTTGGGAATAATTTTCCTCAATATCCAAATTTTACATAATAGGTTTAAAAAATTATTTATACTAATGTTAAAAAAATTATTAAATATATATTTTATGATGTTTTAGTTTTTACAAAAAAAATAAATACAATCATCTTGTCATTTTTTTAATCATGCACTTTTGAATTCATATCGAAAATATGAAAATATTTTTTTTTAAATTCATAGAATGAATGTAATGTCATTCTATAATGAACAAAAAATAATTTAGAAAAATTTTAAATAGTTCAATTACTCTTTTAGATAAGTTTTTTCAATAATATTATAAGAATTTTATATTTTAAAATATAATTTCATATTGAAGATGGTATTTTATTGAAGATTGTGATTGCGTTATTTTTTGGAATTTATGTTCTAGAAAAAAATACCTATTATATTAATTAGTCTCTATTAGGGATATATTCTAAGGATTCAATACTCATTCATTCTATGTATGATTTATGGTCATTTTTATTTGGGTAAATATTAATATTTCATAATCTAATTTTTTAATATGAATGTTTATAATGATTAGGTATAGAATCTTTATTCACAACATTATTATAATGAGTGAATTAGACGTATTATGACATTTAATAGTCCAATGATATCCACTCAATACAGCAATATGACTCTTGAGATACAATAGTTTGGGTATATAGCCAAGGCTATAACCATTTTTTAAAGAATTCATTACACGATACCTTGAAATCTTGTTTCAGATGTCTCACATTAGTCATTCATTTGTAATGAAATTATTTAGTGATTTACATGTAATTATTTTAATTGTTAGGAAATAAATGGACATGTTTCTAGCTTAAGAGATTATATAAATCACATCATTTGATCTTCATTTACTCCTATATTATTTTAATGATAATGTTATTGATTAAAATGGAATTTGATTTATATTATTTATCTTTAAATATTTATTATGAAATATTTAATTATGTTATATTCCACTATTCATAACTCTTATTGGTCATCTGATCTCACCATTATTATTTATTCTTTTCTCCATGATGTGGTGAAGAAATATTTTGTTGAGTTCAATGATATTGAATATTTACTTTCATTATGTATTTAATTTTATGTTTTTAAAAGAGGTATGATATTCAATTATGTAGAAAGATTATTATACTACTATAATATTGTTCATTCATGATGTTAGTTCTTGCATATAGTTCAACTGAAAAAAATTAAACAATTTTTCCCGACAGTTGGAGTTCGGATCATTATAGTTTTTATTTGAGGATTTTTAGTAGAAATATTGGGAACATGAATTATAAAAAATGATTAGGGATGATATTATATTTCTTAACATTGATGAAATTTTAAAAATAAACTAATTATTTGATTTATGTGAGAATAATTTATGATTATTTGGTATCATCATAATTTAATTAGTCAAAGGCTCTTTATAATTTTATTAGACCTAAAATCCCGACTGGGGTTTTATGTGATGTTATATCCATGGATATCATTATTGAGTGTTAATAGATGTTTTATCTATATATTACACATATTTATAACATGTTTTTTTTGAAATTATCATTAAAAATAATTATTTTCTATTTTATTCACATAAGTATTACTATATTGATAACCTTTATGATTTTTACGATATTTTATATTGAGGTATTTTTAGGTTGTTAAAAATATGGGAACATATATTTTGTTGTAAAGATATCCATTGTATCAAAATGTAAAATAATGATTAATTTTATTTTTGATGATTTCAATTATATTTTTTATAAAATTATAATAATTATATTTGGATAGTTTTATAAAATGGACAACACAATTATCAGGTGGCAAACCAATTCATTTGGTGTGGATGTGGGGCTTCAACCCACAATCTAAGGGTGATAATGGTGATAAATCTTCTACATTCCAATGGGATGTCCAAGTTATTATTTCATTGTCTTCACTTAAATGGTTTTATGGATAAATATTTGGTTATTTATAGAAGCATCATTTATGATAAAATATTTTTGAGATGATGAGTTGTTTTAAAACTATTACAAGGTTTTAACAAGAATAATCTATAATGTTTTAAATAATATTTTGGGTCATTATTTGAATTTATTTCAGGCTAATTATGGTCTATTGTATTTTTCTATATAGGTAATATTAATGGTTAATAATTTATTCATTAATGAAATGAAATTTTCTTAAATATGAATGGATATGCTATGGATTACCTTTCTGGATAGTATCTACATTCAATTCATGATATTATGGAAACATTGACTATATTATTTAATTATATATTAATTTATCATGGTGTTTAATTATAATTTTGATATTATTCATTAGGTTGGAGAATATATAACATGTAGGTTTTACGAATAAAAATATTTTGGATGAATGTTATTATGTTTTCAGAGATGTTTGGTGAAGGTGATAAGATAACAATTGATGGTAACACATTTTGTGGTCATTTTATATTCTTTTTCCTATCGAGTTATTTATCTATGGAATTATCTATGTTTAAACATTTGTTTTATTATTCAATTTTGTAGATTAATATATCATTTCATCAGATGAGGGATTATTCAATTTGGGAATAATTTTAAATTGTGATAAAAATTTTGGGTTTAGTAAGCATAATAGGAATAACATGTTCTGATTTTATGAAATATATTATTAGTTAGAAGTTTATTATAATGAATTATGAATAATAAATTCATCTGGAATACACATTGTTTAGAGAAAGATATGATATTTTTGTGGGAATTGATTAATGTGTGAAATTATATAGGTCAGGTCTATTAATATTCATATATAATTAGAATAGACAAAAAGAAAATTCACTAAATCTATAAATAAGATATTGAAACAATAATGTTAACATATTACTAAAATTTATGATTAATTAATTAAAAAATTAATAGATCAATGGATTCTAGTTTTAGATCCATTAAAATTATTAATATCTTTCATCTTCGTATGATAAATTATCTCTATAAATCTATATTATTATTAAATCATTTCATTTAATATCATTTCTAAATTTTATATTCCCACAAATGTTCTCATATTTCATCCATACTCATGTAAAATTATAATATAAGACATTTTGTCTCTAAAGTGGATTGATTTTTACTATTATAAAATTTTATGTAATGAAAAGAAAAAAATATCCTTATTTTATTTTATTATCTTTAAATATTTATACATAGGGATAAAGAGAATGCATGACCAGTTATATATGTCTCTTTTAATAATAAATTACTCTTTTTAAATTGGAAATATATTATTATGATTTATTGATAAATTAATTAACATAACTGAATACACAAAGCATACATGGTGATTGTGCATATATTTTTAAAAATCTTGCAACTTATTTTAAATTATCTAAAAATATAAATTTTTTGATGGGTTAATTTTTATAATGAATATTGATGATATATATAACATATTAGAGTTATCTATAAGGTTTATATTATAATTAAAATACATTCAGGATGTTTCTAATGATAGTTTTTCTGAAGAGATCTTAAATTGAAATTAATAGTACTTTCTATTAAATAATATTTTATGAAATTAATAACAAATTAATAAATTAATTAAAGTGGTAAATTTAGATGAAAAATTGTCTAAAATATGACCACATCAACATTCATAAGTCAATTTTTACCTTAGATGTAAAATCATAACCACTCAATTTTAAACTATTCATTACCACAATTAAGGTTAAACATGGTTAACAAAGGGGTTAAAAAATTGATAAGGAAAAAAATGAAATCAAAACCGATAATAATTTAATTAGATTATTATATTAATAAAATTTATTATTTATATTAAAATCCCAATCATTTGAAAAATATTTTAAATAATATAGGCACAAATTAAGTCATAATATTTCATAAAATTCAAAAAAATAAGACGAATAATATTTTATAACAAATTATTTTTCATTAAATGATTTAAAATTTCATTAAATAATATATTTGGAAAATTGATTCTAAAATGGTTTAAATTATTAAAAATGGTCCATGTATGAGACAATTTTTTATAGTAACAATTTTTTCATCTAATGAGTACTTTTTTCACGGTACATGTCAAAATTATTAACATAGGGTTAATAATTATAAGGGTGAAAAGGTCACATAAATTTGTAGAATTTTAATTCTATGATATTAATTTAAAAATAATTGTATTATATTATATTAATTTTTATTTTAGTCAATTTTGACATGGAATTAATTTATATTAATTTAATACTATAATAAATTTCTTGAATTCTCGTCCCATTTTTATAAAAGGAATCCCTTGTACTCATTTCATCAAAGTTAAAGAAATATTTTATTCCACCAATACCTACAATATCCATTATTAAAACAGAGAAGAACATTTTATTGGTCTTATTATATGCCTAATATTAACTTTATAGGGATGAAGGTGTAAACCAATGGAGGTTTTCCAAAGAATGGGTAGAGTATTTAACAAAATGTTATAGTTTACAATATTACCCTACCAATTGAAAATATACATCATACCTGTGGAAATATTTAAATTTTTTCATCCATATAATTATTTTTTTTATTTTAATTTAGAACCAAATATTCATCTCATATCACATCAAATTGTAAAAGAACTATGATTCATTTGTACAAAGGACTACCACCTCGAGACCTAAGATAATTCATTTGACAACATAACATCTGATGAATTATTATAACAATTGATGTAATATATGTATATTATATTCATGAAACTTTTATGGTAAAAAATGTATATAATTTCATCTAATTTTTGACCATTCAATCCATTAAAAAATGATAACATTATTCGTACTTATGTTTGGAATAATACCTCCATATATTGGTGTTATTTTGTTTCCATAACCACACCAAATGGATTATATATATAAGTTTATATAGTGTATTAATATGGTATTTATGATTTATTTAACATTATAAAAAAATTATTCCCAAATACATTGGATCATGATCATTGAAAATTTTCGATTTTACTCATGTGTTTGTAAAAATTATCATAAACATGATCATAATATAGTTCATTTTTTATAACCATATTTTTTTGTTATTTTTAAAATTGTATTTTAGTTTCAAAATTATAATTATTTCATGATTATTATTCTAGATATAGTATAATATTGAGTACTTTTACCATAGTCATAATAATGAAGTAATTTTGGACCTATGAACCAAATATCTTAAAAATGACCAACACAAACATAAATGACTATTTTATTAAATATAACTTGGAAAAAATTAAAATAAAATGAAAAATAAACAACAAAAATGTTTTTAATAAATTAAATAATTAAGATAATTTATTTTATTATAGAAGAAAAATAATGTACATGACATGTCAATATTGAGGAATAAGATTTTATCTCAACTTCCCTTCATTTAAGACTATTTTAATTTGATATTACTAATTTATTTTATCTGGTGTATATATCACAAATTTTACATCATATATCATGGATAATTCATTCTAATAATATTTTCAACCATGTGTATTTGAATTTATTTTTTCAATGCAGTACGGGGTTTCCTAACTGAATTTCAATTCATTATGTTATTCTTATAAATGTTTGATTATTGAATTCCATGATTTTTTATGAAATTATATATGATGATATTATATATTTAATTTACACATGAATTTGGTGGATTTATTTTTTTTACACAAAATATCATTTTTTATTAATTCCCACTTCAATGATGTAATATTTATATGGGTTCTCTATCTAAAATAGTCTTTCTCGGGACATATCTTATGTCACACAACTATATTTATTTATGAGGTGTATCTATTGGACGATGATATATAATATCATGAATATATTTATATGTATGGTATTTAAAAATTATTTTATTTCCTTGAAAAGTATTATGAGGTCAAATGTTCTTAAAATTGTAAGAGTATATTTCAAAATATCTCCATTTGTTATGATTGGTTATGTTATAGTCTTCTCCAAGGGATTTATTGGACACATATAACTTAAAAACAATAAATTTAATTTCAATCTAATTATATCTAGAGACTAAATTTCTGACATTTATAATTCACTATTATATAACTCAATATATAAAAATAATAGATTTATGGATAATAGTACATATTTACAAACTTACTTTATAATATTAGTCTTGCATTTCCATATTTTCGAAAAAAATGATTTCAATTTTTTTTTTATTAAAGGATTTTTAATTACATTGTAAACAATGTTTTAATTTTGAGTAAATTGTTTAAATGGATTCTTCTTGTCTTTTTTCCATATAATGTAGTTTTCATACTATTTTCTAAAAAATTTAAAGGTAATGTAAGTTTTAACATGAATGAAATGAATAGCATTTATCTCCATCATTATCACTCAATTATTTAGAGAGTCATTTAAAAAGCATCCAAATATCTGTTCAATGAAGAAAAATTATAATATCATGGATTTTTTCAGTTTTAAGTAGTGAATTTTAATTTGAAAATTTTATTTTCCCAAATAATGTTATAATGGTACAATCTTTTAAATTTATATTAATCAATAAGAAATATTTTCTTTAACTTACTCTTAAATGTATACATTCTATAATGATACCATGATTATTCTTTCTATGTATTGTTTATGATTAGTTTTATTAGAAGAAATATTAATATTTTACATACTATATATTCCATATGAATATTTATATTCATTTTGCATTGAATTTTAATTCAAAATATTCATTGGACGAATGCATGGGACATAGTAACTGATATGAACGGACTGGTATATTCCTAAATGTATTGGTAGGAATCATAATACAATCAGGCTTGGGTTTTTGACTTACACCTTACCCATTTATGTATTATTTCTTGGCCCTAGTCGAAGATGATATGTTTCTAAACACCAACATTATGTATTTAATAAATAGTAAATTATATATTGATTTAAAAGTTATTGTTTTAGGAACTATGACACACATCAGTATGTTTCATGCTCATGTTAGTTTTTATATGGAATCATTTGATAACTATTTACTCCTAATTTAATATTATTATTTCACATTTTATTGATTAAATGTAATTTTTATTTATTTTTTGAAATTTTCATATAAAGAATTAATTATTTACTCATGAAAACTACTACTGTAAGAATCCCTTATTGAAAATCTAATATAACCATTAATTTTTTCATTTCACATGGATATTATGAATAAATATTTTAATGATTTCATATGTTATGTATATTATTTTCAATATGTTTTATATTATATGAGTTTAGATAAAATGGTGATTAAAGTATCCATCTAGCTTACCTAGACTATACAACTATTCATTCATTCTGGATGAGAGTCATTATATCCAGTGTTAGTGTAAAAATGTGACAAATAGTTTTAGTCTATAGAATTTAGGGTCATTATGACCAATATAGGTATCAATTTTCCATATCATATTTTATAATCTACCAGATCTGCCATTTTTATACCCTATCTAGGTTTCATTAACATATTTTATCATATCTAATTCATATAACATATATATGTAACCATAGGATAAAAGACACAAATTATACTCTTTATGGAGAAACATCTATTAAATAATATAGTCTAATTAATGGTGATTTTTAGGAATCATATTATTTACTACTGAACATTCATAGCTAATTTAATCATCGTGACGTAATTACATTATGTTCCATGATACCAACATGTATTACATACATAAAACCCCTTCTTTATTCATTATCATCATACATAGAACCCCATTCCATCAAATGTTTTTACATTGAATAATTCTAACACTTACATTATTATTTACTAATACACCCTAACACATTCATAATATTATGTAAAATTGATTTGATTCTAATAATGGTGTAATTCACTGTTTGATAACATTGAAATTCTTTTATATCTAACTCCCACTAGACTATTAGGCATTATATTATTTTCAAAATATCATTCTATGATAAAAAATACATCTGTGATAATAAAATACATTTATTTCCTTTTAGGGGGAATATTCAAAACATAAACTATAGCATATATAGTAATCTATGTGTTGGGAAAAGTTTATTTTGAAAGATGTATTTTTTATAATATACCACTTATGGTAGGATGGAAAACATTTCACATTTTTTGATAAAAACATGGATAAATACATTATCCTTGATTTTTTTATCCATATTTTATTATGAAAATTCTATATAAAAATCATGAATCATACACCTTGTGGATATATTTAAAAAACTAATAATTTTTTCATAAAAACTATTTGTTAATTGTAAAAATCTCTTATCACATATGGGAAATGAGATGAACATGAAAATATTTTCCATAGATTATTTTATGATATATAAAATCCTCTACATTTAAATAATTGATGAATTAGTAGTTTCATTTATATTATGAATATATATTTCAAGATAAATAAATTTTTCATTTAATTTTGAATGCTTTTATATTTATAAAACACTGTAAATTCTGCATTTAGTTTTCTATAACATTAAAAATCAATGAATTAATTACTATAGTTTACATACCTTTCAAGGAAAATAGGTAGAGTTTGAAAAAAAAATTTATTTATACTTGATAATTGGATCATATATATTTACTATTCTTCCTTCCTAAATAACCTAGTATTAAATGTTATTGGTTTTCTTTTTTAAGTATTTGTTTTGATATTTGAAACTAACTTGTATTACTCGAGTTGGAACATTTTCCCACCAATACTATATATAAAATACTAGAATATAGAAATATTATGACTAGTTTATACATTCATTAAAATTTCCTAATATATAGTAAAATTTTCTTGAATCCAATCATATTGATGGAAAACATCCATAGATGAAATTTTGATAACTTCTACAACCAAAACATTCATTTTTCATCAAATACATCATAATCCATTAGTGAATATATCTATACATCCATACACATGTATATTCAATTGTTGAATAATTTTATAACATGATCACTGGAGAAGGAATTTTTCTAACAAATAGAAATTTCTTGGAGAACATTTCCAAAGACATCAATCATAGATAATAATTTTTAATAGGTTACTTGTTTAAGGTGTTTCATGAATTAAGATAATACTTATCAAATATTGATGAACATTAATACCTTAATGTTAATGATGAAATTATCAACAATGTATTATTTTATTATATGAGTATAATATATTATTAACAATTTAAAAATGTCTTATATTAAATAAGATCCCATTAAAGTGAATACCTCATTTAAATATTCATCATACCTATTAATATACAAAGATCTATATTTCACTATGACATATATAGGGTTGTTAATATAAATGATATATTCTTGTTTATTTAGGTAATCGTCCCCATCATATCGTTTAATATTATTTAATAGCTCAAGAGGAAACATTTTGACTAATCCATCTTATGGTTAAAAATAACTCTATTTCTATGGTATCCTAACCATTAGAGATTCCCAACTAGTGTAACATTAAATAAATGGAAATAATAAGACAAAGAGTAAAATTTAGTGATAATTATTCTTCACATGAAAATACCAAATAAATCCATTGTTACTTATTTATTTTTATCCATAAGGAATATAAATTAGGGTTACTTATATAGACCTCCACAATACCATGTTCACTAATCAATATCGTGAAAGCTTCCTATTTTGAAGGAATCTCAAACAATGTATTTGATGTGGATTTTAATATAAAAATTATTTATCATGTTAATAAATTATTTATGAATAATTCTATTATTTTACTATGAAGTCCTATTATGTTAACCAAATAAATATGAACAAACCATATTGACTTATAAATGATTACACAACGCACATGTTTTTAATATTAAACCAAAATAGAAATCCATAATATTCATGCACATATGAATTCGTCATATTAGTAAGGGACAAGAACACTCCATGGAATGGTCTAAAATTATATGATATTAAATATATTGACATTAGTAATTCTAATTTAATATATATCCAACATCATCCACTATCCTTGATATTCCATAATCTTCTAGGTATGTAGGTAGTCTGAACCCAAGTCCCTCTACCTAGAGATACTATAATCAATATTTAATCCATTTCATTATAACTCTAACACATACTATTCACAATCTGTGTAAAATAACTATATTCAAGATCGTAACATCAATTAAAAACTTTTTCAAATTTATATGAGGAAATAAATTGATTATAGGGTCTTTCCACACTTGTAATATCATATTATAACCTTGAATAAATTTTACATTATAAACCATAGTATACCTAAAATTATTATTTATTAAATAGACTATATACCATTTATATAGTAGTAAATAACCATTATATAAGATAACAATTCAAATATTTAAACATTAGATAATAATTTATAAACAATTCATAAATAAAAACCAATTATGAAAATTTTATAGTTTTAGCATTATATAATATAAATTATTTAAAATATAATATAACCCTTATTATAAATTAAAAAATGAACTATTTAATATTACTCATCATGTGGAATTTATATTTCAAATATATGATATTTAATTAATTATAATCTATTTAAAATTCATTTTCTATAGTTTAAATATTATACGTATTGTAATTTTCTTATACATAATCATTAATTAATCCATGATCATATTAATCATCAATTTTTTTATGGGGCTTAAATAATATCCAAATAAGGTATTTATTATTTTAATAAAAAAATAATTAAATTTAAACAACTAATTATTTATGTAAAATAATTTTATATTTTGGGATTATTTCATAATATATATCTCTTTATAAAAATTTTCTTATGATTTATAATAAAACATGTTTATTTCTATATCATAATAATTTCTATATAATTTGATAAAAGTAATTTAAAATAATAAAAATTAATTTTTATTGATAAATATTTTTAAATACAATTAATTTCATAATGAAAATTTATAATTAATTAACTTATAAACCATTTATAAATTTAAATATCCACAAATATAATATTTATTTTATAAAATCAACAGTTTTGAGGCATACCCTAACATAATGGGGTATTCCAATATAAGGGTGGAGACTTATACCCTTTCAAATGAGGTCTGAAATACCTTATGTATATTTAAGTCATTTTATAACAATGCATAAATTAAATTAAATTTGTTTAAAAGGGTAAAAAATACACTACATTTACCTGAATACTTCAAATATGGGTATGTATAGATGTAACTTTCCAATAAAATATTACATCAGAAAGTAAGCGTAATACCTTTACAAATGTTTCTTATCTAAGGGTATGAAATTTATATAGTATAAATTATGTTACGGTACATGATGTCTAACTGCTACACAGATCATGGAAAAACATGATTACCATTACATAATCCCTCTATAACCACAACATAAATTTAATGAAAAATTTTATATGTAAATAGATTTAATTAAAACTAAACTATGTTTACATATCCCCTTGTATAAGGGTACAATGTTGGTTACCAATACATAACTTTTTTAAAAAATACATAACCACTACACATAAACCATTTAGCATTATTAATGATTTTTAAACTCTATGATACCTTTATGCTTACGGGTAATCAATATTACACCCTTACATAACACCATTACCCATACCATTCATCCAATTGTTATAATATAGACTTTTTTATATGAACCCTTCATATAAATGTATGCCTCATGAACCCATTCATGGATATGGATTTTTCTTTTGTTACACGCATGATAATTTGTTGTCTAAGTGTTAAACCTGTATTAAATTAATGAATCTCAATTTTATTATTTTAAGGATTGAGATTCATTTACACATCCAAATTTGTATGGTTAATACCATTTTTTCAATTTTGGAAAAACATATTAAACATTTCCCTTTTTAATGACTTTTTATTCCTTTCATTACATGTTTTAGAAAACGTTACATGGATTAAGTTGATATCATCAAAGGGTTTTAGACAAATCAAATAAAAATTATCTCACAAAGAGGAAGAAATTTGAAACAAAATTAAATGATTTCTTTATATTATAATAGGAAATATAAGATAAAACAAAATAATTAATCATATAAAAATCTATGTAACACATATTGAAGATCATCAATAACATCTTCAAACAACATCACATAGGGTTGATAATGATGATTATGTTGAAACAAACATCTCATTGACACAGTGTTTCCACGATTCAAATGAATCAAATGTCATACACATAGGAATATCCATTATCCCATGATGTTATAGCATATAGATATAATAACGGTGAATGTAATAAGGAAGAGATTTGATTAGGTATTTTTTCCCATGCATTATCAATTGAGCACATTCCTCCACCATAATGAGGAAATATATATAAAAAATCTATAATAATGCTCAGGATGCTATATTTATTCATCTTTTTATACTTCATTAATAAAATATTTTTTATCTTAATAATGCGTATAATGAATCTATAACTCAAAATAAATTTAATTTTATGTTATAAAATAAAGTAATGATAGATTTTAAAGAGTTTCTCCATTAAAATATTAACACAGTTAATATATAATTTTTCATCTGATTAACAGATGTTGCATGCATGTAATATTTTTCATGCATGATTTCAGTTATAAAATACATTTTTTATATCCATGTATCATATACATGCTATAATTTTAGGTAATATATTTTACAATATATAAATAACAACAAATAATAGGTGATTATAGATAATATCCAAATAATGTGAAATAACAGAGGAAAAAATTCTTTATTCTCTCAATTTCAATAAATTATATTTATAAACCATTATAATAAAAATAAAAATCCTAAATAAGTTAGAACTATAATCATATTTATTACATTCTATGATCTTCAATTATAAACAGTCAGTACCCATGTATAAATTAGTTAAATTTTATTTGTCATCAACAGATATTTGAAATATGAATTTTTTTCAAAATTTTTTTTAAAACTGTCATTAAAAACCATTTATTTATAAAAATTTAAACATTCACATATTGTAAAATTTATTAAATCCTTTTTGATTCAATGATTTATCAATCCCTATGTTCACATCATGAAAACAATGGGAATGATTTCCAATAATGGAGTACATAATGTCATTGTATATGCCACTTTATCGTTTTTTCTAAAATAATTTATAATGATAATTTTATTTTGATTCATAATTTTAAAACCACATTAATGAAATAAATTACCCCTTAAAATAATATAAATTAATCTAATATATTTTATAATGATCTATGTAATCTATTGATGAGAAAATTTTCTTTCATTGAGGTGGTAGTCCACACACACACATGGGTGAAAATGTTTTTAGAAGAAATAATAATGTAGAAATTATTCATGACCTATCCTATTGGGGCTTGAGATGTGACAACCCCAAGCGTGCCTCTAATAGAGCATGGTATAATGACTGGAATGAGTACACATATCATACAAATGGGAGGCATTTCTCTATGTACCTATACTCACACACACATATCCATGCCACAAAAAATGAAATGTAAAAAACACTAAGTATACAATTCATGAAAACCACTATATACCACATCCAAAGTACAGTAGTGAAAGTATTAAATAAAAAATAATGATAGAATACAATCCCACAAAAAATGGTTGTGTTTTTAGACACAAGTACAACTTATAAAGTAAGAGGTACTGGGATTGTCATCAGAAAAAGCTACCAGAACACCCTCAACTTATCCAATCTCACAAGGGACCACCTAGTTCTGGTTTATCTAGAACATCGTTGAATAATCGATCATCTTCGAAAAAACACAAAACATGCAGACAATTCCCGTGTGTTGGTATTTAAAAGAATAATAAGTGTGACACCCCAAAACAAAAAACAAAATACCAAAAATAAAATACCATTAATGAATACCACAAAATATATAACACAATCAAAGTAACATGAAATAATACCCCAATGGAATGGCATAAAGTAAATACTATTAATTAATTTCATAATGTAAATACAATAAATGAATACCTCTAAGAAATATCACAAAGGAATATTTAAAAGGAATACAAAAAAAGAATACCAAAATGGAATACAATAAAATAATACCATAATGTAGTTCCACAATGGAATGAAAAGACTTATCCACAAAAATAAATGAATATAATAAAATTGTTTTGAACATCTAGATACTCTCAATCTAATAATACACATAACCTCCATAAGACACATTGTCATAATATTAAACATAGCCCCCATAAGACACAAAGTATCCATATGAAACATTGTCTCTATATGACACACAATATCTATAAGAAACACAATTTATATAAGGAAAATAGTCTCTATAAGACACATAGACCCTAGGTCACAAACAAGCAAAAAAAAGGGTTCATTGTGTCATGGATTAACTATGGTGGTTGAATTCCTAGTCTGACCACCCCTATGGTAAATAGTACTACATTTTTAGGGGACACGTGTTATCTTGGTTGATAGTGGATCACGGTTGACATCCATGGTCAACCGTGGCACAGTTCGGCAATGTCACGACCCGTCACCTGAGGCACGTATCTTGACTACCTGAAGCCCAACATCCATAGACCAGGGACTAGGGACTAGCACCAAAAGGTGTATTCTATAAATCTAAGAAGTCATTGCATTTATAAAATATAAACTCACACAACCACACACAAAGTTGGATAAAATCACAAAGTAAAACTACATAGTGAACAGGGTGTGTACAGAAAGAAAAAGGGGCCATAATACAAGCCCAATGGAAAAGTACATTGAAACTAAAAAGTAAAAGTAATATTGAAACAGCTCTAGTGAACAACCACCAAGGATTCTACCTAATGGGAAGGTACAGCTCTCGAATGATCATCTCTTTGGTACTCCTCATCTAATTTCCACCCCCCGAGATACCTCTAGTCCCGGTACCATTGTCCTACATCATCGTTGTCCATCGTCTGCACCAAACACTACAAGGTTCAAGCATTTCTCTTGTAGGGGTGTGTTTAACAATACTCAGTTGGGTCCCCGAGACCCTCAAAGAACTCAAAAAATCCACAAAGGATAAACCTCAAAGCATGAAAACAACTGACAACCCAACTTAGTTATATGACTATACATATACATATATTATCATATATACCCATCTCATTCATGAGGAAACACAGTGTCCAACTCAAAAGCCCAAAGCACAACTGTTCCATAATAGAAGGAAAATCACAATGGTATCACCACTAAGGTAAGTACCACAATGTTAAATCCACATAGAAGAATACCACAAAGGTATCACTACGAAGGTAAGTAACACTCATGTATTCCACACAGAGGATTACCACAAGCGTAAAGTCATATCTCTCACTAGGTATAAATTTGGTATAGTAGTAAATATTATTAGATGTAACTATTGAATCACCTTACTCTGTTAAGAGACAGACCCATGTAGGATCCTAAATCATCAGACCCACATAGTATCCTAGTACATCAGACCCACATAGGAGCCTAGATTAGTCCCACGTGGATTCCTAGAGAGGATCCATGTCGGACCCTAGAACCCAGACCCATGTAGGATCCCAATGCATACACCCACGTAGGATCTTTTTCTCATATTCCAGCCAACCCTAGGGTTACCGTAGTATGTTTACATGATTTCGGGAGGGTCTTCTCCTCAAGCCACAAGTTGATATTCCAACTTCCACAAAGTCCCATGAATAAGGATCCAAAAGGACCTCCACATAATAGGGGTCGCAACGCAACAGATGGTGCGTCAATCGGATGCCCGATTTGTAAGTTATTAGCCTTTTAGTCCCAAGGGCCTAGTTGGATTCGTGTACGATCCAACCTGGATATACCCCAACTTTATCCAAAACTCATGTGAGGTATACTAAAATTACCTTCTTGATCCAATGATTATGGAGCCATAGACGGTTTTTCAAACAGATGCACGTAGCTCAAAGTATGGTCGAAAGAGTGGAAAGGCGTCAAAGCTGGTCTAGGTCTGGTCCGACCCGGTCAGATCAACCCACCCCGACCTGGCCAGGGCCAACCCGAGTTTGGCCCTCGGTCCAACCCGACCAATTGGGTCTGGCTGGGCTCACCAGCAGAGCCCGTGGTGTGGCCTGCGATGGGCGTCCCGTGATGGGCTGCCCATGCTATGTGACCCGCTAGCCTGTGACCGGGTGGCCCCCCAGTGGGGTACACCCTAGCCGCTACCCAAGGAGATGTAACCCCTTGGGTACCCCGAACTGCCCAGCTGTATGGGTTGGTTGGCCAACTGGTCAGACCCATGTTGTGCTGACAGCTGGAACGGGGGACCCGAAGTCCCACTAAGCTACCCGGCTGGCCGAATGGCCAACCCTCTTCCGCGACATGGTCACGCACTGCACACCCACCAATGGCCAGCATTGAGCCGGCCACACTCCCTATGTCGTTGTGGCCTCGTGCTACGGCTCCTACACGCCCGGAAGCAAGAATGCCCACCGCCGCCCCTTCGCATGGTCGGTTGTGCGTCGGCTTCCGTGCTTGCTCCACCCCAGCTGACAGGCCGTGACCCTTCTTCGGTGGCCCAGTTATGCCTCCGCCATCATCGTGGCTGGCCAAATTTCTAGCTACCGCTCCCGAGTCCCATTGGTGACAGTCTCTAGGACGGTCGCAGACAAGGTTCCTCGTATCACCGATCGTGCCCCGGTGGAATTTTCTTCATTACATAGACTCCCACACACATCTAGGGACGTCTCCATTGATTCAAAACCACCAAAATCCATAATGGCTATAGAGGGGTCTGGTCGTGTTCATTTTCCACACACCCTCTGCATTAGAATAGTAGCAAGTGGCATAATTGATCTTGATTCTAGAAGAACGAAAAGAACTTGGTCAAGGGAATTAGAAACAACAATACCTAACTCGATTGGTCGTTGGAAGTTTCATGAGATGAAGTCCATGAAGGTGATGATAACGTCAACGTTCGTCACTCCTGGAAAACGCTTCTGATCTGGGCTCAAGTGTCGTCATCTTTCTTCTATTCTGAAGTATTCTCTTTTTTAGAGAGGTTTACTTCATTGGATAGAATGATCCTCCAAATGCTCTCCCCTAAACTCATCTCCTTTGACATCCCAAATTCCCCCATAGGAAAATAGGAGCCAATATAATGTGTATTGTTTATTAATTAAACAATTAAAATTTATCTCATTAATTTAGTTATGTTTTCATGATTAATTTGAGAGTTGAAAGGTTTTACCACATTATAAGGTGTTTGGGTGCTCCCAACCACCATGAATTCAAAACGGGAGGTTTTCCTACTCGAGTAGTCTCCCCTCCATAATTCAAAATGTGAGGTTTCAAAAAGAAAAATGAAATGTTAATTATTTTATTTTTATTCTTCCACGAAAAATTGAAAAACTAACTTCCACCCCCGATGTACTATGATCGAGGTGAATGTCTCATTAAGTGAGTATCAGCACTGTGAGTTCAACGGTACCCTTATATTTTAATTTTGATCACCGGTTCAAATGTTACCAAAACCCACTCCCATGTTTACTGAACAAACTAAAAAAATGTTCAGAAATTCCTTTCAGGAACACCCATCCTCAGAATCACGCACCGTCAATTTTCACGAAATTATAATATTCACATAAAATTTATGAAAAATTACATGGAAAATATGGGCCTTTACATTTTCCCCACCTACGGGTTTTTCATCGCCAAAATCCACATAAACAAAACTAGGAAAACAAGTGGGGGTACATAGCATTAATATGAGCCTCCCGCTCTTACATGCTCTCTTGGAGGTTCCCATGTTACATACATACACACACTGAAGGTATCGACCTCCCATGAAGTAACTTCACATGTCGATCACTAACATCTACTGGAACCTCTATAAACGTCACCCCATCATCGATGTCTAACTCGCTGTGGTCGATGACATGAGATGGGTCATGCACATGTCTCCTCAATAGGGATATGTTGAAAATGTCTTGCACCCGGTGCAACTGAGGGGGAAGTTCAAGGCGTTAAGCCACATAGCCAACTCTACTGAGGACCTAGAAGGGTCCAATGAACCTCAAAGATAACTTTCCACTCTATCCAAATCTCTGCAAAGCTCTTTGGGGCGAGACCCATAGAAAGATGTGGTCACCATCCTCGAACTACATAGGTCTTCATCTCCTGTCAGCATAATACTTATTCCTACTCTGTGCATTCTTCATCCACTCCTAGATAATATGGGAATTCTTCGTGGTAGCCTATACCATATCTGGTCCCATGAGTGCTGATTTCCCTCAGTAAGTCTAGTAAAAAGGCAATCAGAAAGGTCAGCTGTACAGAGACTCAAACAGTGCCATCCCAATGGTGGAGTGATATCTGTTATTGTATGAAAACTCCACCAAGCGCAAATGATCCTCCCATCTGTGACCGAAGTCGAGGATGAAAGCATGCCACATGTCCTCAAAGGTCTGAATGGTACTCTCATTCTGGACATCCGTCTTAGGATGGAAGGAAGTTCTCAAACAAAGATGCATTCGGAAAGCCTCATGCAACCCCTTCCATAGTTAGGAAGTGAAACGTTCATCACGATCAGAGAAAATTTTCAAGGGTAATCCATGTTTCTACACAAAATTTTGATCATAGAGGCATCCCAAACTGTATACTAAACCCTTCCCTATGACCGATAGGATGCAGGCTGACATGGTGAGTCAATCCATGATCACCAAGATAAAATCATGAACCATGGATGTTCGTGGAATTCCAATCACGAAGTTCATGGATATCCCATACCACTTCAACTCTCAGACCTCTAAAGGCTGAACTAAGCCCGCTGGTACCTGATTTATACCTTCACTTTCTCACATTTGAGGCACCGAGAGGAAAATTCTACTACTAATTTCTTCATTTTATACCACCAGTGCTTTCATCAGAGGTCTGGGTAAATCTTCACCACTACTGGATGTACCGCTAGAGGGGTTTTGTGGAACTCCCTCGACACTTCCTCCCAAAGTGACAATGGTACCATGGTAGGTCCTCTGAATCAGATGACGCGCTCCCCAACTTCAAAAAAATATTTTAGGTGAACGTCATGTGGATATCTAAACATGTCGAGCCTTGTAGTCATCATCCCCACACTGCATCTCCCTGACTCGCTGAAGAAGTGGGGGAGTGACTGTAAGAGACTAAAGAAAAGCTACTCCATCTGATTCCAAAAATGTTATCAGAAAAGAGGACAACTGGTTCGTCACTTCACTTAGCAGTTGTATACCAGATCTCCTACTGAGTGCATCTTCCACAATGTTCCCCTTTCCAGGGGTAAAGACAATCTTGAAGTCATGGTCCTGTAAGAACTCAATCCTGCGCCACTGCCTCATGTTCAGGTCCTTATGAGAGAATATATACCTGCGAATCTTGTTATTAGAGTAGAATGTAAAATGTTCACCCATCATGTAATTTAGCCACATCTTCAAAGTGGAGACCACTGCTACAAACTGGAGGTCCTGGGTTACATAGTTCCTCTCATTCTGTCTTAGTTATATAGAACCATATAAGATGACTACTCATTATTACATCAGGACACATCTGAGCCTGGTCCTTGATGCATCGCAGTAGACTTTGTACCCAAATTCCGCCTCTGGAAGAATCAAGATGGTGGCACTAGTCAGCCTCTGCCTCATCTTCTGAAATATCCATTGGTATCTCTCCAACCACACAAAGGGTTGACCCTTTTTCTTCAACGCTGATAAAGGTGATGCAACTCTTGAGAAATATAGCACAAATCTATGGTAGTATCAAGCCAAACCAATGAAACTCCATACCTTCATCACACTCCTGGGTGGATCCCATGCATGAAATACTTAAAAAATTGTCGTATCAACCCCAAATCCAGACTCCATGATGACATGTCCTAGAAAATGATTCTCTCAGATATAGAAATGGCATTTCGAATGATTACCGTAAAGCTGGTGCTCTTGGATTGTGTTCAGTACTACCTGCAAATGATAGGAATTCTCATCCTTAGTATACGAGTATATCTGAATGTCCTCAATGAAGACTACTAAAAAATGATCAAGCTTTGGCTGAAAGATCCTATTCACGAGTCCCATGAACACTCCTAGAGAGTTGTTCATGCAGAATGGAATAACCAAGAAATCATAATGGTCGTACCGACATCTAAAAACCATCTTATGTGTATCCTCATCTTGTACTATGAGCTGGTGATAGCCTGATCTCAGGTCTATATTCAAGATCCATTGTGCTCTCTTCGACTGATCAAATAGGTCATCAAACCTTGAAAGTGGGTACTTGTTCTTCACAGTCACCTGGTTCAGGTGCCAATAGTCATCACAAAGTCTCAAGCACCCTTTTTTCCTTCATGCCAAACAAAATCGGGGCTGCCCAAGGAGAAACACTGGGTCGGATGAACCCCTTCCCCTATAAGTCCTCCAACTGTACTCGTAGCTCACGAAGCTCCGTGTGAGCCATCCGATACACAGGTGTAGATATCAGTGTCATCCCAGGGTACATGTCAATGTAAATGTCCACCTATCAATGTGGAGGTATAATAGAGACATCATCAGGGAAGACATCTGCGTACTGGTCCCCCAATACAAAATAGATCGAAATCTCCACATCACCCACTCTGAGGGTAAGGCTAGCCAACTAATGAGTGATTGGCTGCACTCTCCTTCGGGTAAGTCCATCATGTGATGAAAAGGCTCCCTTCCCGCAGGTGATAGTTATCCTAGTCCAATTTGTTTAGAAACACTACACTTTCCACCAAATTAAATCAATATGATCATGGACTATAGATAACCAGTCCATACCATAGATGACATCCTATAGCCTCGACACCATTACTAGGAGATCCCAGACGATGCTATCACCTCCTAGAGTAAGATCACACTACCAAAACTAGTGTGTAATCATCAAATATTATTCCGTTGGAGTCTCTAACTGTAAGGATCATGCCAAAAGCTCCACTTAAATCTCTTTGCTCTGAATGAGGGCATCAGAAATAAAAGAACGACTGGAACCTATGTTTATAAGTACTGCAGCTAAGGTATATTAGACACAGATCATACCTCGTATCATCTCCAGAGTTCTATGGTCATAGGCCTCAGCTTCCTAGAGCTGAGCTCACCCCTGTCCACCAGCTCCCAGTGGTCGGGGTGGTCCTCCTGGTGGTGGTGGTGGTGATACCTCGAATCGTCGTCCACTGCCTGCGGCATGGACAGCTCCTCTGTTATGTCCGCCTACTCCCAGCGGGCCTCCTTGGTCAAACCACTATCTATGCATGTCCGTTCCTTCAACTATATTTTGATCATCTGTATGGTGGGTTAGGAAGTCAAGAGCCATGTGACCCTGCCCGCTACATGCGTAACACTACACGCTCCTCACATGACTGTGTTTGTCTTGGGTGCCCTGCACAAGTGACCTAGAATCCTGTGATTTTACACCTGTATGTCTGGTCCTATGGGGCCTCTGTGTCATATATCTATTCTAGCTTCAAAATACTCCACTGCGTGATGCATAGTGGTGGGTCACGCTGCTGGTGAATACACGAAAAAAAACTATCCACTAAGAGGGATCACTCTAACACCCCCACCTATGTCGAGATGTTGAGATAAATCATTGAAAACCTGATATCCCACTTGATACCCTGATCGAATGTCTGGGAATCAAAGACTGGGTACCGCACCATATCATTTGAGTTGTGTGAGAGTTTTATGAACCTCACTGAGTACCGAGCCAAAGCTATGCTTCCCTTCTATAGATGAAGAAGCTCGTGTATGTGCACTGCACGAAGGGTCGCTGGGATAAACTCTACCAAAAACAGGCTCTCAAAGTCTGCAAAAAGAAGTGTCACCTCGTTGTGAAACAGGAGAGTCAAGCCCAACCATCTACCTACTATGGAATGTAGAAGACTGGTAGTAAGGATCACCTTGAGATCTGCTCGTGTCCCTACCAGTCGAAAGACTCTCACCACAGTCTCAAGACAATCCTTAGCCACCTATCGGTTCATCTCACCATCGAACTTGGGTGGCCTATGGCGCAAGAACTCATGAAACTTGATCAATATGCGTGCACTCTCTACTTATAAGGATATTGGCATCGGTGGCCCAACAGGTAATGGTACCGCTGGTTCCTCTGTTGGTGCCTCTACTAAAAGAGGGCCTTACACCGAGGCCTCATCTCTCGATGGGCTATCATCGCGTACTATACCTGGAACCATGGATGGTTGTCTATGTGGAGGCATTATCAAAATAAATAGGTGTGCCAGGGTCAATAAATTATACCTGGTGAGCTGACTCAAAAATATTAGAAAGAAAACCATTCAAAACACAAACGCAATCAGAGTTTTCATGCACTGAGTCAGAAATCAGAATCCAGGGTCCTCGTGTATTGATTCATAGGCTGCCGAACCAACACTGGATTCCCAAAACATATAACCACAATCACTACACTTTACTCTATTTTCATTAATAATAATATCAGAGTTTAATTTTCTACGATAGAACTGAATCCTATGATAACAATTTTTCGTGACTCGCCCCCCAGGGCCCGTGCCGTGACAACACCAAGCCCACCTTCCAAAGGCAATGTGATGGTGACTAGCACCAAAAGGTGTATTCCCTATACTAGGAAGGCATTTACTTTATAACCTGTAAACTCCCAAAACCATGAACAAAGTAGGATACAAGCACAAAGTAAATATATATAGAAAACAAGGTGTGTATAGAAAGAAAAATGGGCCAGAATACAAGCCCAACTGAAAAGTACAATTAAAATTGAAACAACTCTTGTGCACACCCACCAAGGATCCAACCTGAAGGGTAGGTACAGTTCTCAAACGGTCGCCTCTTTGGTACGCCTCATATAATGTCAACCTCTAAACTAGCTCCAGTCCTGGTACCCTCATCCTCCGTTAGTGTTGTCCATCGTATGCACAAAACACAATAAGGTAATGGCGTATCCCATTCATTAGTGAGTATAACGATACTCAATAGGGTACCCAAGACCCTAAAAGGTCTCACAAAATCTACAATGGATAAACGTCATGGCATGAAAACAACTGAAAACCCAACTTAGGTATATGACCATGCATATACCTAAGTTATAAAGTATACCCATCTCATTCAAGAGGAAACTAGAGGTCCAACTCAATTTCCCAATGCTCAATTGTTCCACAAAAGAAGTAAACCCATAAAGGTATCACCACTAAGGTAAGTTCCACATAGGCAAAACCACACAGGACAATACCAAAATGGTATCATTATGAAGGTAATTACCACATAGGTACACCATGTAGAAGAATACCACAAGTTTAAGGACATAACTCAAACCAGGTATAACATTGGTATGGTAGTAAAGATGATTGTTTGTAACTACTGAATCATCTTACTCTGTAAAGAGGCAGACCTATGTAGGATCCTAATTCATCAGACCCATGTAGGATCCCAGTACAACAGACTAACGTAGGATCCTAGAGTATTCCAACGAGGATTCCTAGAGTAGATTCTTATGTGAACCTAGAACATAGACCCACGTAGGATCCCAGAGCATATACCCACGTAGGATCTCATTCTCATATTACAGCCAGCAATAGGGTTCCTGTACTAAGCTCTCTTGATTATATGAGGTTTCGATACTCAAACCATTGGTCTATAATCCAACATCCCTAAAGTCTCATGAAGATGTATCCCAATGGACCTCCATGTAAAAGGGGTCTCAACACAACAGACAGTGCATCAATCGAACGCCTGGTCTGTATGTTATTGGATTTTTAGTCCTGAGGGTCCGGTTGGTTTCATGTTCGATCCAAACCCGTCATACCCCAACATTAACCAAAACTTATATGGGGTATACAAAAAGGACCTTCTCAATCCAAGGTTACCATTTCCACATACGGTTTGTCAAACAGATGCTCGTAGCTCATGTTATGGCCAAAAGTGTGGAAAGGGGTCGTAGCTGGTCTGGGTCCGGTCCAATCCGGTCGGACGGACCCAGCCTGGGCATACCTGAGTCTGGCCCTGGGTCCGACCTGGCCCGTGCTGGCCTACTCCTAGTTGGCCTCATGGTGGGTTCCTCCTTATCCACCACCAAGGGGGGGGGGGCACACACTAGTTACCCCAAACGGCCAAGCCATTCGGGTTGGGTGGCCAAACGGCCAGCGCTACGTGGCACCGGCAGATGGCACATGGGATCCAAGGACCCGCTCGGTTGCCAGACTAGCCAGACGGCCAACCCTCCTCCACAGTAAGGTCGTGAATTGAGCCACCACCAGTGGTCGGCAGCGAGTCGGCACCCTCCCTTTCCCACCGCGGCCTCGTGTCGCGGCTCATGCACACCCGGTGGTGTCGCTGCCCCCTTCATGCGGGTAGCCCTGCGTCGGCCGCCGCCCTTGCTCTGTCATGGCCGACATGTCATAGCCCTTCTCTAGAGGCACAATTTCTCTACCTCCATTTTCATGGAATGTCAATGTTTTGGTCGGTGCTCATGAGTCCCACCAGTACCGTTCGCCGACACGATCACCTGCTTCGTTCATCGGGTCACCAGGAAGGCCCCGATGGCCCATTCTTTATTCTGTATACTCCCACACTCATCTCGGGACCTCTCCATTAATTCAAGACCACTAAAATATAGAAATGATGTGGAGGGGTTTGGTAGTGTTCGTTTTTCCCACACCCTCTACATTATAATGGTACCAAGCGGCATAATTGTACTTGATTCAAGAAGAAAGAGAAGAACATGGAAAGGGGTATTTGAAACAACAATCCCTACATCAATTTCTAGTTGGATGTTTCACGAGATGATTTTGTTTCAGGCGATGATAACATCAGCACTCATTGCTCCCGCAAGAAACTTCCGATCCGGGCTCAAGTATCATCCTCATCCTTCAATTTTGGAGGATTCTCTTCATTGGAGATGTGTTCCACATTGGAGAGAATGATCCTCCAAATGCCCTCCCCAAAACTCCTCTCCTATTCCAACCCAAATTCCACAACATGAAAAGAGGAACCAACAAAATGTGTAATGTTTATAAATTAAATAATTTAAAATTTGATCCTAAATTTTGTTAAGTTAGATAGATTAAATTAAGAGTTGAATGGTTTTCCAACATTTAGAGGGGGTTAGATGGTCCCCACCACCATTAATTTAAAATGGGATGTTTTCCAGAACGTGTGGTCCCCACCTCCATAATTCAAAATGAGAGCATTTAAAAAAAATGTTAATTATTTTATTTTCCTTCTACCATGAAAAAATGTGAAACTAACTTCCACCCTCGACCAAATGCAGTTGGGATGAATGTTTCCTTAAGCGAATATCAGTGCTGCGAGTTCAACTGTACCCTCAGGTTTTAATTTTGATCATCGGCTCAAAAGTAACAAAAAACAGCTGGAATGTTTACTGAACGTACTTAAAAAAGAAGTTCAGAAATTCATTGTGGGCACACCGGTCCTCAGAATCACATGTCGTCAATTTTGGATGACTCATAATATTCCCATATAATAAAAGTAATTTACAAGGAAAATCCAGGTCTTTACAGGCTGCCCGGGTCTTACTTGATCCTAACCTATGTTTTCCCTGAATTGACAAATCTGGTCAGACCCAGTGTGTTGGGTCATCTTATCAAACTGGGTCCATCCCGCTGCATCTAGGCCATACCCACTTCACCAGCCTAGTCCACAATGCTAACCCGACCCACTTGCTTGGCCCGTCCCATTAATGAGTCTGTCCACTCATGAAGTCTCCTTTGAAGATCATTAGCATCCCATGTGGCAATCCTGTCACATAGCACAACCACTGGCCAGGTCGGCTGCGTCCCTCGTGGTGTCACAACCGCTTCTCAGGGCATTACACCACACTACCATGTGTATCCAGTTGTCGCTACCTATGTTGGCCTCCAATTCTATTCATTCATTTGTTTTTCATTCTTTCTATGGTTCTTCAATATCAGAAATAAAAACACCTCATGAATTCTCTAGTTTTGAGCTATACTGATCCACCCACATTTTCCTCTTTCCTCCAATCTGGGGGTCCCATCACATTCAGAGCCTCCCAGAATGTCGAGTTATGATCATGATGTTCCAATGAAGAATAATGCAATGAATGGGAGAGATAAACATCAATATATCCCGAATAATGAATCATTCTCATTGATTGTGTCAGCCTAGATTCATTATGATTAAAAGGGTAAACGAAGAGGATAAACAAGTCTCTTTATAATCCCACAACTATAACCTATCCCATAACAATGACCTAATTGTGGGCATATCAGTTTGGAAATTGACCATAGTTCATCATAAAAATTAAGAATGGGTAAAAGAAACAATGAAACTACATTCCCACCTTGGATAAAAATATTTCCTTATCAAGGATTGATTTGTTTTTGAGATCCGTCAACAATGATCTCGGATCCTCATGTTTGTCATTACATCGGAGAAAACTCTCTATGGATTCTCCGCAGAGTCTCCAATGAACATCCATGGTTATTATCCCATCCCTTAGTCCAAGCCTAGATTATTATATAGAAGAAACAATGACACCGCCTCAACATAACTTAAATAAAACTCATAGTTTATTATAATCATTAAAATTTCCAAAACCTATTTTTTCATCCAACCAATGCCGATGATTTTAGATATCTCTTTGGAGAAAACCCACATTACGAACTCAATGGTGCTCTCAGATTTCAAATAAAAGTATCTAGTCATCATTTTTTGGGATTTTAAAATAAAACAAAATATTTTAAATAGATTAATTATGATTACATTGTTGGGTAATTTTTCATCTGATGACATGTGTTGACCAAAGTTAGGGCTTTCCTTGTGTAATGCCTCCATTCAGTGCTCAATAGGGACCCATATTTATAATTAGTGCACCTTTTTAAAATCTATTTCACTTTTTCAGGAATGCTGTGTGTCTGTGTGCTATTAAAAACAAACAATTTTCAATGATTTTCTCTTGGGAACACCGAGCCTCAAATCTCAACCAATCCCAATAGCTGGTCTCATACTTTTCAAAAAAAATTCTAAAAATAAAATCAATAAAATCCAATTCTATAAAATATCCCCACCATTGGTATTGGCATCCCGTAAAATTCAAAAAAATGTTAATCAAACAAATGAGGGTAATGAGAATGAATCTAGAACCCCTCCTCCCATGTTATCTCCTAGATATTATCATGATACAACCAAACTCTCCCTTAAAAAATCAACCAATAGAAAAAGATAACCTCATTATTATCCTTTCTCTCCATCGGGTACTTCATAAATTTATCCCCTTCAACGATGTCCTGATACCCATTCAATGACCTGGGATGTCTCATGAATGTTCATCCTCAGATATGAAAAGTATAATACGTCATCTTCCTACTCTATCAATGGAGGTAGATCCAAGCACTATGCCACATTCCAAAGATACATGGTAACAAAAAGGTTCTGATGAACCTCGGATACTGCATTTCTCTCTGGCTAAATCTCCATAATCCTAGTCGAGATGAGACAGGAAATAACATGTGTCCATCTTCCTCTAACTCCCAATGCCTCTCCTGCCTATCGTCATAAGACTTCCCACGACATTTTGTAGTCTGCATCATCTCTAGGATGATTTTCACCTCTTCTATAGTTACCTGCACCAACATTAGACCAATGAGTGGTGACTCTCCAGAGTCTGTCTAGATATGTGTGGCCCCGTAGGTTTTCTCATACAAGGCCTTGACTGGTATCATACCGAGGGTTGAATAGTATCTGTTGTGGTATAAAAATCTAATAAGGGTAGGTGATCCTCCTAAATATTTCCAAAATATAACATTTATGCCAATAACGTGTACTATAAAACATAAATGGTCCACTCCATTTGATTTTCCATCTGTGGGTGAAATTCTATGCTCAATTTTAACTAGGTCCCAAACAACCCCAAAAATCCCTTCCACAATCGGGATTTAAATTTAGTACCATGAAATTAAACAATCATTGATGGATCAACATGGAGTCAAACTATATCTTACTCATAATGGCATCCCTGTATATCTTTTGAAATTTTCTATCAAATAGCTTTGATGTGGGCCTACTTGGTGAGTCGTTCATTGATCACCTAGATGATATTGTGTTCCTGTGATTTATTTCATAATCCTATCATAATTTCCATTGATATCCAATCCCATTTCGATTTTTTCACCTCAAGGGGTTCATTCAGACCTACTAAAACCTAGTTCTTTTCATTCACCTATTGACAAGTGAATCATCAAGGAACACACTCATAAACTCAATTCTCCTTCCATGGACACAAATACTGATATCAGATGTCCATGTACATCTTTCCCGCACCTGGACGTACCAAACATGTTAATTTATAGAACTCCCTAAAATCCCCCACAAATAATTCCACTGGTACTATTGTTCTCCCTCTAAAATGAATGATGTGATCCCCACATTTTGAATATACATTAAGGTAATGCCATGTGGACATCTAACCATGTAAAGTCTCAAATTTAGAAACCCATTTTTGTTCCTCCCTGAATAATTATAATATTGGCGGGGTAAAAAAAATCAGGTAGAGATAAGATACACCATCCCCATCCAAAAATAATATTTGAAACCGGGAAAACTGCTTTGATGCTTTATTGATAAACTACAATCTCAATCTCTTCTTGTGATCATCTGCCACCATGTTACCCTTCCCAAGAATACTGACAATATCAAAGTTATAGTCCAAAAAAAAACTCTATGCATCACCTTTTACTGATGTTTAGTTACTTCTAATAAAATATATACTTGAGACTATTGTGTTTAGAGTTTATGATTAACCATCCAGACATTAGGTACTGTCACCACATCTTTAATGTGAAGGCTAATGGTGCTAACAAAAGATCTTGTGTCACACAGTTCTTCTTATGTGCTATAAATTTGGATGAACCTAAAGAAATCACTGATTTCACCTATATCATTAAAACCAAGCCATGTTTCTGATGCATCATAAAACACTACGTACTTAGTACCCTCCTATGGAAATCTCATGATGTTAGTGCTCATCAATATCTTCATCAATTGTAAAAAACTCCCATGTCACTTTTTTGTCCACACAAATGTCTATACCTTTAAGATAAAAGATATAATGGATGATTCCCCTCTAGAATTTAATAGTACCATCCATTGATAACATCCATACATACCATGTAAAATCCACACCTCGGTAACACTCTTTGGTGAATCCCAAGCCAGAAAAACCTGAATCATAACTAGATCCACTGAAATTATAGCCTTTGAAATAATGTGTTATAGAATATGGACCTTCAGATTCTAGAATAGACACTTCAAGATATTCTTGTAAATCTGGTTCTCTCATTTTGTGTTCAAAACCATACTCATTCATCTCAAATTATCTTCTGATTATGTCTAGTACTGTAGAATTTCAACAGTTAAGAAAATCACAAACCAGTCTTTGTAAGGATGAATGATATTTTTCAAGTGTCCCATGAACACTGATGGGGTGACTTTCATTCCAACGGACATCAACATGTACTCATAGTTCTCAAAAAGACATCTTATGGCCATCATTGGTATATCCTCATCTAGTACACATAGCCACAAATAGCCATATTTGAGGTCAATCATTGAGATCCATCACAACCCATTTAACTAATCAAAGATGTCTTCGATCCTAGTTTGTGTATGATTATTCATTAAAGTCACATGGTTATGGTGATATATTTCCACACATAACCTCAAGATCCTATATGCTTTATTGGAAAACAAAATTGTGGTAGCCTACGTTGAAACACTGGCCATCACAATGCCCTTCCTTTGCAAGTCCTCCAACTGCACCATGAGCTCACGAATATTTGTTGATCCATCCAATATACATGTGTAGATATCGGTTATGTCACAAGGTATAGATAATTATACAAGTATAAAATATTATGGGGATGTAATCCTAGAACATCATCAGGAAATAATTCATTATACTCTACCACAAAAAAATATGTAACGATGTACTCAAATCAACCACTATATTGAGAGTAATGCTAGAAATTAGAGGATTGATTGACTGTACCCATCTATATGTGAGTGCATCATGAACTACCTACGTTTCTATTTCACCCAAAATGGGAATCATGGTCGTATCACTAAGGAAACACCCCAATCTGCGCCTAAAACATTAAATCTGAGAATGAACTGAGGATAACCAGCCCATTCCAAGAATGACATTGAATGGACTTAATGCCACAAAAAAGTGATCCCAACCAAAACTATCACCTCCAATAGTAAGGTAACACTATTGAAACCCATATAAGATCATAAAATCTCATCCCCATAAGAGTATCAAAGTGTAAAGTTCAAGTCAATAGTTCAACCGAAATCTCTATTTCTCAAACATGGTTCATTGCAAGAAAAGAATGATTGGAACCCATTTTTATAAAAACAATAGCTAAGGTGTAAAATAAATATATCAAACCTCTAATAATCCCTGATCCTTGGGGTTATAAGAGTATATATCTTTTATTTTGTCTCTCCCCTTTCCACAATCTCCCTAAGCCTATCATGGACACCTGGGGGTGGTAATAGATTTAACATACAACCAACTCCTTCCACCCTTCATTGTCCCCTACAAAATCTTCCACTATATGGATTAACCATATCAAACATATGCCTCTACCTATGTGGCCCCTAAATCATCTCATGGGATGTCATACGATGGGTTAAGAAATATTGTTCTAGATTTCCTTGAATGATCCTTGAGAAACATAGCATATCACTCAGTTGACTCGAGTCACCCTGGGAGACCCACACCATTGATCCTTCGTCCCGGGGCCATATCCTAATGTGCCTTACCGGATTGGGTCCCTATGTCAACCATAGGCTACCTATTCTGGAGGTGTCAACTACCTGGTGCCTAAAGGTATGTCCAGCTACTGGTTCTTTCTCCTCTAGAAATGTCTCCACTATTAGGGATCTCTGAAGTACCCCAACATTAGTATAAATGCTAATGGATATCATGTATGTCCCGATATGCTAGTGTAATCCCTACATGATTGTTTGATCACTAATGAACTGGTCTCGTAACGTATTTGTGGAGTATATTTATTGATCAATAAATCTTGAAGAATAATCTTCAATTGTGTGAATTCCCTTCTACTGATAATGAATATATTGTATGCGTACCACCAAAAATGTGTCTAGAAAGAACTCCTCTTTGAAAAAAACCTCGATTTATGACAAAGAGTGAGTTTTCTTACCATCTGTTTGGGTCACTAAGCTCCACCATCGCCCTGCAGAGCCCTTAAAATGACTTGTGGAAAGGAAATACATTTGGTCATAAGGAATTTTCATAAGGTGTAATTCATATGTAACTACCAGTAGTCAATCCTCATCTCCCATGGGGTCTGGATCTCCCCATAACCTAGGAGGTGGAGGCCTCTAAAATGTATGGAATTCTCTTATTCTCCGTGAATCCTCAACTTGTTTTGTTTGTTGTAGATGTTTCTCGATTGGTGGTTGTATAGCTGGTAAACCACCTGGAGGTGATATCTCTATTAGATTTCCAATTACCAATTTCTCATCACTACAAAATTAATCCTCATAACAACACAATAGAATCCTATCTGTATATATTCAATGAGGGATCCAGTAATAACAAAATGTACCAAGATTAATGGATTATATCTTGATAGTTTACATTAGAAGGAAATTGAAGACATCACCCATTAATATATTATGCTTGTACCATTATTTTCCTTGTAACTAGTGTTTTCATGTACCATGTTCAAAACCAGGTGCCTAGTGACCATGTGTATGGATACATTGGCTCATATAACAACACTGGATTCCCTTTCATGATAGTCAAACATGAAACACTAAACACTGTTTTCCCAAACCAACCTCACAGACTCTCAGTACAAATGTAGAACTAACCTACTCTGATACAACTAGATCATGACCTTTCTTAGAGGGGATCGTGCCATGAATACCCCAAGGTCACCTCCAATAGGCTAGGGACTGGTGACTATAATAGATTAGTCACATTCCTTGAATGGAAGTCTTTTTCTATGTATATGTATTCACACACAAACACACACACACATCTCCTGGAAAAAAAATCTGAAATGTATAAACATTATGTAAAAAATTCATAAAAACTGATATATCCCACAACCAGTGTAAAAAATGGAAATCACTATAATTTAATAATTTCCATAATACAATCCCAAAAAATAGTATATTTCTACATGTATAGCCAATAAATTAAGAGATACAGTGAGTGTCAGTGGAAAACTATCAGAACACACCTTGTTTGTTCCTTTCTCACAAGACACCACGAAGTTTTGGAATGTCTAAAACTCCTTCATTGATTCAATCATATGAACAAGACATGACATGTGTAAGAAAATCCATTGTTGTAATGCGTAAAAAAATACTCAATAGGACACCCTGAACCAACAATATAATACCACAAAAGAAATACCATAAAGGAAACACCTCGAAGGAATACCACAACGGAATACCAAAAATTAAATACCCTAAAGGAAATACATCAAAGGATTACAATAAAGTAAATACCCCAAACTAAATACCCTGAATGAATACCAAAAATTAATACAATGAAAAAAATACCTTGAAGGGATACCACAAATGAAATAAAAAAAATGAATACCTAAAATTTTTTTCCATAGTGGAATACCACCAAGAAATACCAAAATGGAATACCACAAAGAAATAACAAAAAGGAATGCATCATCACATCCAAATAAATATATACAATTTTTTTTTCAGGAACATCTAGATATACTGAATATAATAAAACACACAGTCCAAACATGAAACATTGTCTCTATAAGACACATAGTTCCTATAAGACACACAGTCTCCATAACATTCATAGTCTTCATAGGACATCGTCCCTATAAGATAAATATTCTCTATAATACCCATAATCTATACGTCATAGATGACCACATAAATGTTTTCTTGAAGAATTCTTGATTCATGGGTAGTCACTCCCCAAGCCACTAGCCTGTATATAAACTCTCACAAAAATCCACTTCAGATATCTTAAAAATACCTTCTCATTGTAAGGGTCCCAACTTTGTAGAAAGATCATCAAACAGTCCTCATGTTTGAATTTTATGGTAGTTTGAATATTTAAAATTGGGGATCACAAGGCTATGGACCAACCATGCGGTGGGTCCATCGATTATGGTGACTGACTTCTCTACAGTAGATCAAGCATCCAAGAATGTCAAACACACCCCAAATTTTGTGACTGGGAAGAATTTCGATCGACCTTGGCATGGTTCAGCTTACCTCACTAGACTAGCCTTCTTTCCCAACCCAGGTCTTTAGAGGTCGGTATTTTCATGAATTCACATTCGGTAACTTCTGCAGGTCCACGAGGCCACTACGTCCCACATGGCACCCTTTGTGCCATGCTGCTAGACACCATCTCCCCTCTATCCATGTTCTACATTTATCCCTCTTATGCTCCAATATATATAACCAAAAAACACCTCTGTGATCCTTGGGTTCCAAGATATACTAATCTAGCCTATGTTTCATCTAGCCTCCAATCTATTATATGATTTATTTTGGAGACTCTTGAAAAGGAATGTCAAAAACATAAGGATATAATGATTAAGAATGTCAAGAATGGGGTAGAGAGAGAATAATAATTCCCGAGGAACGAACCATGGTCTTTCTCATGTCACCATGATTCATTCTCATTAGAAGGAAAAATGAACATGAAAAACTAATATCACAATAATACTATAATAATAACTCATAACGAAACAATGACTTATCCACAGATCAAAATGATTGTTGAGTGACCCAAATTCATCATTGAAACTAAGAAATAGGAAATGAAATAAGGAAACATCCACCCTACCTAGGATATAGATAGTTCACTATCAAGGATAGATAATTGTTGGTGATCTGTCAAGAATGATTTCAGATCCCGGCGTTTTTCATCACTATAAGGAGAATTCTCTATAGATTCTATCCATAGCCTCTATGGAATTTCTATGTTTATGAGCATGACCCTGGGCCCATTCTTAGAAATGAATTTAAAATAAATTTTATTGCTGCATCTATGTAAAATTATAATAAACTCTCATTATATTTTATTTATTAAAATTTTAAGATACTATTTACCATAGCCAACCTACGTTGGCTGATGTTAGGCCTCACATAAGGAAAACACCACATAATGATCTCAAAAGTGGTCTCAAATTTCCAATCTGAGTAACTTTTCATGACTTATTATAGTTTTAATATAAAATATTTTTATTTAATGTTATATACTTGGTGACTTTTTTTACGATGACCCTCGCCGACCAACGTTAGGTGGCACCTTAGGTAAAGCCCCCACTGCAAGCTCAATAGTTCCCTCAGATTTCTCATACATGAATCGATTTAAAATATATTACACTTGATCATGAATGGTTCACACACATTCTATTGAAAATATAATTTTTCTTCATATAATTGTTTCAGGCACATCGGGACACGGAATCACATGACGTGTCTGCACCATGTCTCAAAATTTTCTCCACAAAATATTGAAAATAAAATCAAAAAATTCGAGTCATTTCATAATTTAATATTATTTATATAATAATAATTTTATAATTATTACGTTTTTTCATGAAATTCCCCTTGAACAATACAATTAAGGATGTAATGAAAAACAAAACATGTCACAGATGGATTAAGTAGTGTGCATGTATCACGGACAACATATTCAATTATTGAACGGTTGAAAAGGGTGTAGATAATCATTGTATCATTAATATAATAATATGTATATATAAATATTATATTTATTTAATAATATTTACATGGTTATAATAGTTTAAGTTAAGGGTGGATGATAATGATAGAGAAAATAAAATTAAAGAGAGGATAATACTAACATTGAGGACCTGATTCTTCCCCTGAAATGCTTCTCAGACATGAATGATTTAAAGACTCATCATGGAAAAGGGGGGTATAAAATTTTTACAAATAATATATTAGTGGTTATATTTCCTACTTTTGAAGAAAATTTCAATCTAGAACTATGTATTGGAGGAGGAGGAGGTGACCTCTTTTTATATGTTAAAAAGAGGGACTTATCCTTGTAAATGAATGTTTTGTAAGTGATAAAAATGAAATTTCTTGAGATTTTGGTGAGTTGGGTATGAAATATGGGTGAGAATTGAAAGATTAAAATTTCAACATATCAATGTAAATATAGATTTTATATGTTTAGAAATAATATAGTAATATTATAGCTTCTTGAAATTATAAATTTTCACTGTTATTAACATTTATTAAACAAAAAAATAATGTAATTTTAATAAAAAAGTAATTGTTACCATATTACCAAATTTTAAAATTTTAAATTTAAATTTTCAATCCTTTTAAAATAATTTAATTTCTAGATAAAAAAATTTCATCTTTTAAATTCAAATATATAATATATGAGAAGACAATTTTGTAGGAGAAGGTTTTTTATTCATTAATGGTTTTATACATATTTACATTAAATTGATAATTATATTAGTATTAAAATAAAATTAGAATAAAAAATATAAATTATCCTATTTTAACCTAAATAGATTCAGTTTAATGGAAATATTACATTATCTATATAAATCTATCATGAAAATAAAAAGATATTGTGTGTATATAATGATCGTATTAGTTACTTAACTATTATAATTGAAGTTTATCAATGAATTAGTATTAAAAAATATCTTTATTTATTCACCTAATTCAGAATGAGGTTATCTTTATTTATACCAATAAATTAAATAGTTATGATAAAATGGGTGTATCACAATTGTTTTGGTTATGTGTTTCTTGTTAAATAAGTTATCAAAATAATTTTATTTATTTAAGAGAATTATATTCTGAAATATAAGGTTATAGAATATCACGTTGTATTTTGAAATGTTGTTCTATAATTTTTCATGTGGGATATAAGTATTGATGATCATAATAGAATTATGATGAGAATAGTTGGCTGAGAATTTTAATGACATGATAATTGTCCCTCTATTGTCATAGGTGTCATCGATTATTTGTTGGGTGTAGGGGTATGAATGACTATAGATTGAAAATAATCATTTATTATTTGGGAGGAAAGTGGATAAAATATTTTGAATATGAGATCTATGAGAGGTATAATAGAAACCATATAGTAGGGAGTTCACAATTTGTCATTGGAGGGTATAACCATTATTATTGATGGAGTTCTGGATGTTTTAAGGGAAGAAAATAATTTGAGTTAGGAATTTTTATCATTTTATTTTTTAAGTTGGTTCTTGGGTATGATTTGGGTTACTATTTTATTAATGAGAGTGAAATTGGATTTTGTGTTGGCTACGGATATATAACCTTTTGTTGGATGGGTCTTCAGTGTGAAGAAAACTGTCATCAAATGGAATATAGGGAAACTGAATCCCTGTGAGTTGATTAATTTTGATTTTTTCTAGTTCCATAGTTAATTCTAGATATGATAATTGGATATGGTTTTGGATAGAGTGCATTTGTTTAAAAATTTATCATGATGGATTTAATGTGATCAAGTTATCAGTATGATTAGAGGCACATTGTTGACCATGAGTGAAGAATAATGATGGATTGTGTTAGGTAGGTAGTATAACCATGAAATCATATTGATTTTCATCTTAACACTTTATTTGGATTGTTTGTACATTCTAGTGAGGTATTTTTTTGTTTAGGTATTGTGATCGGTTGATCTAATCATTCGTTGTTGGGTTTGGATGAGAAATTTTGGAAATGTAATCTAGAGAATGTTTGAATAAAAATTTAATGTATAAATATTTTTGGGGAGATGTAAATATCCACAGGATGAGAAATAAATTATTATAAATGTTTAATAGTCGGACACACTAATAAAGGGGAGAAAAATTTCTTAAAAACAACACTTATAAGTTTAGTATTATTATAGGGATCATTGTAAGCATGAGGGTGAGCTGTTTGATGGCATTGTTGTGTCTCTTGATTAAAGGCTTTTGGTAAGCATGGTATTAGCGTTATCATGATGAGGGGTCATAAGATTGAATTATAATAAATAGTGTACCTCATCTTTGGGGATTCATAATAGAAGATAGTATGATGGTCGATGGTTGAACATGATGAGTAAAATTTGAATTGATGATCATGATTAGCGAGATTACTAGTTTAATGTTTTTTAGGAATCTCAGGTATATAGAGTGCTATATTGGGGAGTTTTTAAAGACCCATGATTTATAAGAAGTAAAATTTAAATATAATTTCAATTTTTTATTTGGATGTATTCATAAAAAATTTAATCAAATAGGAATTACAATAATTATTTTATCTCAATGAGTTTTTAAAAATTAGTAATGAGCCTTTGAGGGGTTCTCTAATTATTGACTATGCTTTGAGGAAGGGTCAGGGTGATCCCTGAGGAGGTTGTGATTATAAGGTGTAGACTACACAATGCCCTAGTTGCAGTTACATTGTACGGGTTGTGGTCTTTTTAAAAATATTTCCAAGGAAAGTGGTCCTTACAATAGCTTGATGGGTTGTAGTGTGTTGGTAGTGATGTATGGGATGGGCAATAGAACAACCTAAATTTTTAATGAATGTTTTTTATGTACTATTTTACATACAGTTTAGGGGGATGAGTTACCCCAAATCTGGTAAGGATATTTCATTGAGTGGCCATATCCCTGGTTGAGGAAGACCATGACATAGACTAACAGGATATTTCATGGAGAGGGGAGGATAGATTCCATGTTTCTTGTTCTAGTTGAGATTCTTCATTGCTAATGTTGTGTAGAAAACACAGTAGCACGAGCATAAGCAGGTAAAATATGAACACAATGAAACCTCATGGGTTAGTTCATGGTAGGTTCTCAAGAGGCAGGGCCTTAGTATACCCCAAAGGTGGGATATATTTTGAAGACCTAATACACACCAAATAACATCCCCAAAAAAAAATTTATGTTGGATTCAACGTGTAATTTACATGTTGACCCAACTATAGTTTTCAAGAGCAAGTGTATCATGGAGATCTGAATTCATCCACCCCCTCTATTTCCTATATTAAATACCTTATACTATTGGCTGGATATTTATGTGATAAGATAGTGCTATATGGAATGGTTAACTTTATATTTTATATTATTTAGTTTGCCTTTTATAACTCTTAATTCATAAGAATGAGTTTATGTAATTGGTTTTGATTCTCCCAAATCAATGTGGAGTCATCCAATTATGATGGTAATTTTTTTTATAATGTCAATTTGTAATATATATTAGTGATTATTTATCAGTATTTCATAATGTTATGTAGGCATATAAATTTTATTGATGAAGTATTATTTAAAATGGATAAAATTGGATACTTAACAAGTGATATTTATTAGGGATTTTGTGTGGATTATATTGTGGTGTGTGTCAGGAGTTGTCCACACCATGACTCCTTTGATTTATGAATATGAATTTATACTGATGAGTCATATTGAATTATTATTATATCAAATAATATTATTATTATTTATAAAATTTTATAATTAATAATAAATGGGTGGATGGGACATGGAAGATCCCAGAATGTGGTGGAAATGCATGGTTTGAATGTAAATTCCTTTCATAGGTAGTCCCTAAAACATACCCAAGTAAGTAAATGAAATTTTTATTTCTGGTATGTTATGAAAAAAATCATCACATTTGGATGATTGACCATTAAGAAATAGGAATTGTTGATTAAAATACAACTTCAATGAATTAATGGAAAAAGTATCAAGGGTTATGATAGACCCTTTAACTTTGGTTTGATGACTCAACTACCATGGGTAGGGGACTTGTGTCACATAACAGATCTGGTTACCATAAAAAATGACACAAATACAGTCTATGGCACATCCCTATGGGCGTTCATTATCCCAACTGGCTACCAAAAAGTCCTAGGTATCATAAAAAAGTGTTTGGGAACAAATTACCTGAATTTAGAAGCATTAAATAAAAAAAATGAATCATAAATTATAATCCAAACATGCCTCTAATAAAATTCATAACTAAAATACGTAGTTTTAGTCAAACCCCAAGAAGACACAACTCAAAATTAGAAGTAAAAATAACTCAAGTACCACCACCTGATAATGTTCCAACATCTCCAAGCCTTATCCACAACACTGCACCAAGAATGGAAGCTAATAACACAATCCACTGGCACTAAAAGCATTGTACATACCTGAAACAAGGATTACCGTGTCTATATACACCCAAGGGTGTAATTATGGTGTTATCCTAAGCTAAATAACATCCCACCCAAAATAATCCATGTGATACTCATTATAAGATAAAATTCATTAATGTTTTCATAAATAATAAAAGGTAGAAAAAATGATTAAAAGGATAAAACTTTAAATTAAAATAATATTACAAGGAGGATATTTTAAATAGTGAACACTTTTAAATAAAATTTATATGCTACTAAATTCCACAAGCTAGTTGTGGTCCCCAACTACCTCATATCTCGGTGAAAATATACCAAAATAAATACATATTCTTGTGAATGAGCCATTAGTTGGAAATATACCCATAACCCAATGGTCTCCAAAATCCACATAATAGTTTAATTAGTGTTGTCATCGTCAAACATGATATATGAAACAAGGATGAAAACACTATTGTTCACTAGCATTCTTATACACATCCATCCACTGAGATACCTAGATTTCTAAATTTGTGATCAATAATGTTCCATATCTCATAAAATATCATTTTCATATTAAAATTAGATTTCAAAAATACACACACATTAAACAGCACACAGGCATGTTACATAACACTCTATTCACATTCAAATTTATTTTAACATCATACTCACAAAAAAATCCCAAAAATCTATTTCACACCCTTCATACAATGTAATAAAACATTTAAACAATTCATAAAATTTTCTCAAAACTTTTTATATCATAATTCATTATTTTCTCTTTAAAAACACCATTTTAATAGCATACTTTCACCAAAATTGTACATAATCATCCTTTTCACACATTAAAAAACTCAACAAACCATTTAATTTTTTTATAAAACTCTTCGATGAAGTATGACAATGTTTTTCACATAAAACACAATAAAAAAACCAATTTCTAGTTCAAAACACCCAAAAACAATACCAAAACATATTTTTCGTCCCAATCCACAGTTATAAAATAATTTTCATATGTTATAAAATGACGCCAAATGACACCACACGTGTTACACAAGAAAAACACACCATTTAAAAAAATTAAAAAAAAAATTAAACAGTCAAAAAATTCCCTCAAAAATAGATTTAACACCAAACAAAACAAATAAGGAATATGAAAGATAAATAAATTAAGGAATATATCTTATCAAATAATTATTATACATAGAGTCGCCAACATTTTGTGTCAAACCCACCAAATCATTGTGAAAAACATAAACCATAGTACTACGGTGCCAGAAGGGAGTAAAAATGAAACTAAATACACAATAATGGACCATGAATCCAAAATTCAAACCCTAGGTATGAAAATTTATTTTCTAAATATTTGTAACATAAATAAAGATGGATGAAACCCTACCGAATTTGATGAAACAATAGAGTAATTCACATACTAGCGAAACATTGATGAAATCTCCCCAAATACACTAATAGTTGAATCTCCAAATAGCCAGAATAGGATTTCACGTTCGAATAAGGTTGATGAGGTCGAGTGGGGACTAATATGAGGGGAATAGAATAAAAAATCGATTCTTTATGAATGAAGAAAATTACCATTTCTAATCTAGAAGATTTGAGAATCCATGGGCATTCACCCTATTCCACTTTAAAAATCATATACAAATAGGTAAATTGGAACATGGGTGTGCACCTAGGGTTTTTGAACTCAAGTGACATGAGAAATGATCATAAAATTCTAAAAAATGAATGATTTACAAAATAAATAAATTATTTCCTTAAATATGGAAATTGTCTCATGGGATTGCCCAATGCATGAATACATCACCCGAATCCACTATGAATATGAGATATTAAGGGTCAAAAATGTATATGGTTGTTTTAACAACATAGGGGAGGCTATGTTGGATGTGGAATAGTTGAAAATTGTTAAGAAAAGAGTTGCAAAATTTTATTTTTTTAAATATGGTATTGGGCTCATGGTTTGGTGAAAATAAGGAAGAAACAACCCCAATAAACATACCACACAAAAGGTGCCACAAGGGGTGTCAGAAATTAAATTCCAATAGACCTCATCCTTGTAACATACCTTAAAAATACACTTTCAAATACCATTCAATACTTCCAATAATAATGAAATAGATTATGTAGACCTGAAACACCAAATCTAAACCCAAGAACCCAAAAACCAAGTGGAAACTAGGAATGAAAAAAAGATTCAATGAAAGAATGGAATTGATAATCTGGGTGTGAAAATTCTCTCCACTATAAATATTTCTACCCACGGAAAGCCACAAAAATTCTATTTGTAAAAAAACAAAAACCCAACTGATAAACCCAGATGTACTCCCTCGACATGTTCACCCACCCCCAAAAAGCCAAACCTCCTCAAGTTGATCAATGAAAGGAAGGGATACTCTCACTAACCAAAATTTTCTCACTTAAATGAAATGATCAAACATATTCAAATAAACTCTTATTTAGTGTGCTCCGATCTCAAATTTACCCAAGGGATAAATTGGTGGTTAGATAGCTCTGAACGAATGCCAACATCAGGATCACAACCTAATAACTAATATAGGGAGACCCGAACAGAGTCCCCATCATAAGAGACAATGTAATTTCATTAGACAGAATTGGGAAAACCATAATGTGAGACCGAACAGGCTCCCAACCATAACGGATAGATTAACATTATATTTATTCCAAAAGAACCTATATGAGACACATGGTGGGTCTCACCCTATTAGAACCATGTTTCATTACCAACTGGAATGGGCCCGCATGATGAAGGCTCCATAACAAAAAATCCACACTAAGGGTGGGGGTTAGTCAATAAAACTACAAACCAATATAGACACTCCATAGTTCACCACTTCCATGGGCATAACTATCAATGTCTAAGCTAGACTATGAAAGATATCAAAAAGATCCTACCACATTATACATATATGAACAACTACACTAGGGGTGGCACACACAAGGGTTAGAGCATTTAGTTTGAGGAAACAAAATAATCCATCCCCCATAAAACAAAGCTTGAAGATAACAACCAAAACAGATTACAACCATGAGGGATAGGTTCCCCAAATCCATTTCTACCACATGAAATCACATGAAATGAAATAGCCACTTCTAAATTTCAAACTGTCTTCACATCCCACACCAGAGAGAGGTGAAAAAATTATCCCTTACACCCCTGGTGATTTCTTGACTACATGATAATCATCACACCAAGGCCTATGGCTTGATCCCTGATGTTTGAAGCAAATTTTGGGCTCTAGTTAACAGTTAGTGATCACAACACCCCATAAAAATCACTAGATCAAATAAAAAAACATTACCCAAAGATGGATTTGGGGGATTCACATGAATCACCTATTTCACCCTGAAAAATAAACAACCAAAGGAAAACACATTGGATACATATTCATATATAATAATAAATTCATCATTCTAAGAATAGAAACACAGTTTCACTTAATCATAACAATTAGAAATGTTTGGAAGCATCCATTTTTATCCATCAAAAGAAAACACCACACTAAAATACCTGAACGAAAATGTAATTTCCATGTGATAGGGTTATTAATAGGAGTGAAACATTGAACAGACTACCATGTAGTATTAGATTACCTCAAGAAATAATAAAAGCTTCAAAAAAAACACAATTTTTCTGAACTGGTTTCCCAACATGAACCCTTTCCTTTTTGTGACTAAAAAAATACCCAAAGTCACATCCCAACATCATTCCAAAATAAATTCCTTTTATTATTATCACCTTCATCGATGGAATTATCCTTCAACACTTCCAATAAATCTTATGGACACAACGGTGTCAAAAAATAACTTTCAAAATTTAAGAAACTATGGAAACATAAGAACAAGCATGTATATTAACCTTTCACAGCCACTATGCTACCTCAAAAGGATCCAATTTACCAAAAAAGATGAGGTGTAGACATAACCCTAAATCCCATGAAGATAGATTATTTATTTATCAATTAGTGGGCTTGCTAATGGTGAATCTCCCATGGATTCACTTCAATATTGTATTAACTCTTTTATGGGGTTGTACAATATCAAAAAATAAAATACAAGGACCCTACCAAGATAGTACATTGGTCAAAACACACAATAAGACTGGTCGGAACACATGATCAGATAATCCACAAGGGATTCATAAGAAATTTCACACAAAGGGTAACCAATCTGCACTTCAACCCAAAATACTAGTAAAAAAACCAAAACATCATTCGAACAAGAGAGGTTCTATAAATAAATTCACCACACCACAAAATTCCCAAAAAATAAGACCCTTAACACAAACCAATCATCAAGACATCAAATGTTCAATAAAAATCACCTCACTGAAAATAATTGGGTAGGTGGTTGCTTCCTCCACCAATTGTTCCACATGGGCCTTGCACATGTATGGTATTGTGACACACAAGGGACCCTCTTTATATTCATAGCAGTACTCATCTAGTCATGACCTTAACCATATATCTTCCAAAGTGAATCTAGGTATGTGGCCACTCATGAAATTACCAAAGGTTAGTACAAACATTTTTTCCACTTTTCAAAGCATTGAAATTGATCTGACGCTTCCATTTTATCAAAACCACTAATAGTAAAATCAAAACCCAATTTAATTATAACTCTAATTTTCGAAAAAAAACACCAAAAATTAATTAAAAGTCACATTAAATTAATACACATTCGTCTCAAAACATGTCATCCCATTTCAAAACACCTCTGATTTCAAGACAAACTCCATTCCATCATCATCCATTCATTTGGAAACTCATTTCTATCCATTTAAAACATATTATGAGAAATTCATGAATCTTTTCTAAACACATTAATTACCAAATAATAATTTATATTCAAAATCAATGCATAAATTAAAAAAAAATCATTACCTTAAAAACACTTTTCAACAACTCAGAAAACGCTATTTGAAACAAATTTTCAAGAAACACCATATCATAATTCACACATTCAAAAGATGTGTAAACATGCAATTTACACTTTCCAAATAATTCAGAAATTTCATTTCTACCCTATTAAAAATAAAACCATTTCATATTTACTATAAAATCATTTCGCCAAAATTGACAATACATAAAATAATGTCATAGTTTTTTATTGAAACCATGTTTCAACAATTCAAAAATAAAAAGACCAGATACATTGAGAGGGGAAATTGGTTTTGGTTTGTGGATTTTAAATATTGATGGAGGCCATACACTAATAACTTCACCATCACGGAAAGTGTTCTATGGATATATCCCCAGCTCCATATTGCATTCCAGGCCATGCATGCTCGCTTAGACCATTAACCCAACTCTATTTTCATTTCCCCATCCATTAGTGAAACATGACAAAAAAAGAACTCAGATAAAGACTAACTTCCCCAAAAGAAATGAATCCAATCATGAGGTGTTTCATATAGGCATAGAACTCATAATAGGAATGTCTTGTCCTGAAAATCATAGTTTCGGTCAACCCAGACTCTTTCCCAAATGAACATGATCCATAATGAGCGAACCTAATCTGATACCATTTTGTCACAAACCAAATCTCATCTCCATCAAAACCTACAACCATATCAGTCTATGGAGATTCTTGAGGTTATTTGATGACCCCCATGGGGTAGAAAAAGATACTAGGTATCATAAAATTTTTTTTTGGGAAATATTTATATGAATTTAAAATCATTAATCAAAAAACAATAAATATACCGAATCTCAAAATTTAATCCAAACAAGCCTTAATAAAATTCATAACTAAAATACATAGTTTTTGAAAAATCCTAAGAGGGACACAACTCAAATTTAGAAGCAAAAAAACTAAAGAACCACCACATGAAAAGGGTCTATCATCCCTAATCCATCTCCATAACATAGCACCATGAATGGAAGCTATGAACCAAAACCACTGGGACTAAAAGCATTTTCCATAACTGTGACAATGTCTACCAAGTATATATACACCATTGGGTTCAATTAATTTGTGATCCTAAAACAAATAGGATTCCACACAAGTTATTCCATGAGAAAAAATAATTATAACATAAAAATATTCCAAATTTTCATTAATAAAAAAAGGTACAAACAATTTTCTAATTTATGAAACATTAAATGAAATTTTTTTCTAGGGGGTTAATTTAAGGAATGAAAAATTTTAAACAAAATGCACAAGCTATTGAATTTTCCATCATACGCAGTATATCGATGATGAGTATCAAATAGTTAATGAGCTCAAGTCATGAGAACACCTATAGGCACTAGCTAGTTGTGGGCGAGAAGTACCTTATATCTTGGGGAAATGTAACCATAATAAGTATTCATTCTCACGCATGAGCCACTACAAGGGAACATTCCCATAACCTCATGGCTCTTAACATCTTCATAATAGTGTAGTTAGTGTTTTCATCATTAAGCATTCTATATGAAACATGGATGAAACCACTCTAGATCACTATCATACTAATAAACATCAACCCACCTAGATACATGAGTTTCTCACATTATGGTAAATCATGTTCCACATCTCATAAAATTTCATTTTCATATGAATATTAAATTTCAAAAATACACCCAAACCCACCATCCCACAATCATGTCACATGACAGTCAATTAACATTCAAATTCATTTTATAATCATACTCAAAAAAACCACACATAATCGTGTCTCACACCATTCTTACAATTTAATAAAACACTTAAAGAAATCAAAAAATGTTCTCAAAATGTTTGAAATCACAAATCATAATTTCGAATTTCAAAATCCAATTTTAAGGCCCAAAACTATCTAGTTATTATGAGATCCCAATCAACATTTTGGAGATGAATCCACATTTAATATAACATTTTCATATGTTAAAAATTACATCAAATGATTCCAAAAAATATACACAAAAAACACACGATTTTAAGATAAAATGAATCCTTAAAATTAAAAGATCAACCAATTCCATAAAAAATAGATTTCTCACAATAAAAAACATATTAGGATCATTCTAAAAAATTAAATCAAGCATCTTTATTCATCAATGAATGATTACACAAGGAATCAACTTATTTTGTGTTAAAACCCTAAAATCATTGTGTAAAACATCAACCACACCACCACCACACCATGAGGGAATGAAAAAGAAACTAAATCAACAACATTTGAACAGAAGACCCAAATTAAAACCCTAGGTATAGAACCATAGTTTATTTCATTGGGAACATCAATAAGGAGTGTATAAACACTAAGTAAATGGAGGGAACAAGATTGGAATTCACTTTCATGATAAAATTAGAAGACATCGCCCCAAATACACCAATAGTTTAATATCCAAGCATCCAAAATTTGAAGTGAGGTTTGAATAAGGATGAAGAGGTTTATTGTAGTCTTAAATGGTGGAAATAGTGTAAAAATGCAGGATTCATGAAGGAAACAAATTCCCTTCACAAATCTAGAAAATTTAAGAAACAATGATGAAATTCTCCTTAATCCACAATGAAGATGAGCTTCATAGAGGTAAAATGGAACATGGGGGTTGAGACTAGGGTTTGTGGACTCAATTGGGAGGTTTAATTAGTTAAAAAATGATAAAAAATTAATGAGATATAAAATAAAAATATTATTCACTTAAATCTAGAAATGGGCTCACGTGTTGGCCTAATGTTTCAATAAATCACCCAAATCCACCATGATTATAAGTTTTTAAGGGGTCCAAATAGTTATGATCTTTGGAATTGGTCAGGTGAGGCCAAGTGGGTAGTGGAGTCAGTGAATTTTTTTGAAAAATGAAGTAGTTGTAAAAGAATAATTTTTTTAATCTAGAAATGGAATCACTGTTTGGCCCAAATCTTGTAGAAACCACCCAAATAAACATACCCCACAAATGGTGCGTCTAGGACTATCTAAAATTCAATTAATACCCACATATTCTTTATGATATCCCTTAAAAGAAGATAGATCCAAATACCACCCACGAAATCAACAACTATTGAATTTAATCAAGAATAATGGAAATACAAAATATACTCCTGAAACACCAGAAAACCAAGATAAAACTAAGAACAAAAATAATATTACAAAAAAGCATGGAATTAAGGATTTGGGTATGAAAACTAGTTTATAAAATATATCGCTTGTTAAAATAGATCTATATGGGTGATAATTTAATCTATTTAACAAACATTGAGGAATTACATTGGTCCCCCTAAACTCATTGAGTGGGAATGATTGATGAATTGTAATTATTAGCTTGAGTATTCCTTTATATTGTGTTGTGATCCATTATAGAAATTTGGATAACTATTTTGAGTCTGAGTTGAGTGTTTCTACACCATGATCATGTAATAAAATTGGTGGATAGACCCTAAGTGGATTTCAGATAGGTTTGGTGAGTGTTCCAACATAATATGATATTAGAAAGAGATACTGAAATTTTTTGTATCTCTCATGTAGTGAAATTACTACTTTACCTCTGAGGTCATTGAGTAAGTGACATGAGTATGATAATTTCCATGGGATGATATACCATCTATGAAACATGAAATGGATTGAGATCTGTGATTATAATAAAGGATCCAATGTAGTGAGTCACTTTCATGATGTGAGATAACTAATCTTAGTGGGTGACTTAATGAGATTTTGATCATTGTGAGGAATTGTGTGAGGCATGATATTTATCATTATGGGTCTAACATTATAACCAAAATAGATTATTTGACCCTTATATGGTTAAAATGATTCTAATTGTCATTTTACATGATATATTGGCCAAGAATATAAATGATAGGTCATGAAATGAAAAAAAAATTATGAGTTAGGTTTTATAAAATATTGCATGAGGGATATACTACCCTTTAATTATTATCATTTATGATATATTATATATTTAATGCATTGATGGTCACATAGGATTTATCTAATATTGATGATGTTATGTAATGTTTTGGGTAATACCCTTAGATTCATTTATGATGGAAATTGATCTAGAAAGCCTTGGGATGTCCCCTTAGATTTCACATAGATCTCATTATTGTATAACTCCTAGGGAAATCCCATTGGATTCAGATTGGTACCTATTGATCTAGAATTCCTTGGGAAATCACCTTGATTTTCTTGAAACATGTCTATTTTGAATTCCTTAGGAAATCCCATTATATTTGATAATGGATCCTAATAATTATTATATTCATAGTATATTACTAGTATCCAATTACTATGCAATATTATTATGGATTTTGTAGAGTCATTCCCCTAGTAATCAATTGTATGATAAATTTTAAAACTGGATTCCCTTGGATTATATCACCTAAATTGAATCATTACTAATTCTATTAATTATTCTTTGATTTCCTCATAAAAATTAGTACCATCACATACTATTATATTGTCACCAGTTTGGGTATTAGGTTTTATGATAATGTGAAATGATTTTTGAAACATCGACATTGGCTAATATAGGTATATTTTTTCCCTAATGTCATGTTTGAACCCTATGATCATTGGTGGATATTAATTTAAACATTCAAATTATATATATTTATAGTTTATTGTAAGAATATCACATGTTCTTAAATCACATTTACTACTTATGAACATGACCCTATTAGTGTTTCCTTGTTGAGCTATACTCAAACCCTAGTAGGGTGGCCATGTTGCTTGGGTATCTAGTAACAATCCATTGACCACATGACCATATTGGGGGGAGTTTAATACTATCTTGATCGAGCATCATAGAATAGAAGTGATTGGTGACTAGAGGGGTGAGAAATGTGGATAAAAATATAAACATGGTAATTATATTATATTATAATTATTTATTATATGTGATCAACCTGATATAAGATCAAATAAAGAGTTTTTTATGACCATAAGAATGTATGTTTTACTCTATTTGATATAACATTATTCTGTTTTATTGATTCCATGTACATTGATTTTATAATCATATCTTTTGGTTATTTGGTTGTAAATGTATGTGAAAATATGCAGTATAGTATCTTCATAGTAACTCCCAAGACACCGACTACTAATCAACTTCATCTGGGCTACTGGGAGGCACCCATGAAGTCCAGTTTCTATGTATCTATGTTCATAATATGTGGTCTAGTGTCTTCACATTAAAAATAAAATGCATAATGATCAAGTCCACTATAATTAAAACATTTAATATATAATACACCAATATTATTCAATTTATTGAATTTATTAATGTATATCTATGTTAATTTTTACCAATAGAAATTTTTTTCCTATTTTGATTATTTCTTGACATCTATTTGAAGTTTTATAAATTCATTTAGAATTTGTGATTTAATAGTACATTATATTGGGCTTATTTCTAATTTCCAACTTCATAATAATTTTTCCCATGTTATTTTTGAATAATTTTCATATAATAATTTTTTCCTTAGTATATGACAAAAATTAATTAAGCTATTATTCTATTTTTTCGTATTATAAATATTGTGTTTCATATATTTTATTTTTTTTATTCATCGTCTCTCGTAGAAACATGTTATTTTAACCTTTTATTTCTGTAAATGAGAATATTATTTTCTCTTATTACATCATTATTATTATTACTCATATTCTTATATTTTTCAGGGTATTTCTCAATTTATTCCCAATATTTATCATAAAAATTATTTTATTATTTAATCAAAATCAAAATAATACAAATAATTTTAATTACAACTATAGGTATCCTTACATGTTGATCTATTAAATGATTATTATCATTGATTCATAAATTCCTAAAAAATAAATTTGTTACTTTGTAATAGTTTCCCATCAAGGAATGGTTACCAGTCTCATTATCACTCTCAAACTCATCATTGGCATTTGATTATTCATGGTAAATCCAACCACAAAAATGTTTTTTTATTATTTTATCCATTTTGATTTCCCCTTTCTCATTATTTATACTCGATCATTCAAATTTTTCATAAAAAATATTCCTACATTTAGAACTTATGATATCTGAATTTGGAAAACATATCTTTACTTTAATATTATTTTTTCATTATAATTATTATTTCCCCATTCATCATTGGATCTTTGTATCTTTATTATGAGTCATTCCCAGAATTTTGTATTGTATATCAACTTTTCACATTTTTGTTAAGTAAATTAATATTCTCTTTTACTTGAATAATGACAAGTTGAATTTTTAATTTTTTTAAGAGTCAAACCCTTAATTTTATCATTATCGTCGATTAAATTATTCAAAAGGTATAGTGTGTATTCAAATAGACACCCAATGACTTCATCCATGGTATATTCAATAAAATTAGTACATTATTAAATTATATCCTTCATGGAGTTACACCTTTTTGGTAAGACCAAATATATTCCACATTCTGACATTCATCATCCATTGTTTCTCTAAGAGAAACCATGAGATTCATAATTTCATTAATTTTTTTGCATATATCATTAATAATTTCATAATAAAACAATATAAATTCCTAAAACTCCACCAAATTAATCCCTAAAATTAATCTAAATAGATTATCATTTAATTGGAGAGTAACATTTATTGTGCTCAAAATTTCAGATGACGTTTTGAAAGATGAAATATACATATTAATATATATTTTTAATTAAAAATATAAAAAATTCCGAACATTATAAATTAATACATATTTAGTTGCATCATTACCATTCAAACTATAAATATCAAAATAAGGTGACATATATGGCCTAGAAATGAATGTTTGATATATTATACCAATATTTATTAAATTTAATTCTATAATGTTCATCCAATATCTTTATCGATGCCCATTGGTGGTCCAAGAGGATAAACAATCTAAACAACCCAACTCTTCATAAAATAAAAAAAAGATATCCCTCTCAATAATAATTATAGGTAATATGTTATATCCAAATGGGTAATATTAATAAAAATTTATCAATTAGAATAACAATTACCGAATGTAAATCTATGTGGGATATTCTATGATACTAGTTATAGTCAAAATGTTTGATAGAATGATGTTCTAGAGGGGTTGAATAAACCTTTTGAAAACATTAAACATGCTTATATCAAAGTGATAAATATAAAAGTAACATCACATTCAGATTCAATATTTGGTTCCAAATATTAAAATGAATAATGTAAATATGAAAATATAAATATGTTCCAATATGAGTCTAAAAAACAAATAACATCTTTTTTTATAGTATTTTACATCAACAAGATCTAACTTAGTCTCTTAAAACAATATAAACCAATGAGATATGATGAATTCACTATAATACAATGTTTTACAATGTGGAATATTGAACATATTATTTTTCTAGCGGTTCATATTTGAAGCAATATATGTTAGGATAACTCAAAAATAATATTGTTATGGGTATAAGAATATCCTGATAATTTTAAATGATTATCCATAACCTTTGGTTTTTATTATCTTCTTAATTGACCTAGGTTTTATTGATTTCTGCTCATTTTAGTGTAGAGAAGACACCACCTCTTGAGTAGTTGTAGAACCACATGTGAGTTGTTTTTTTATCCCTGTCAAAACATTTCTCAAAAAGTCATATAAATTAAAAATATGTAATCAATATAATACGGCTATATTAAAAGAAAATGTTGGGGTAGATCAGTTATTGTCAGTTATTCAGTATGGATTTATAATTATTTAGATTGTGATACCTATAAATTTCTAAAAACATCAGCATTAGTAGAACAATTAGCCTCTATAGAAAGTCATATTTATTTAGTGGTATGTAATGGAATCATATATCACATATCTATTACGATATTATTTATTTATATATGATCATCAAATAATTATCTACTTCATGTAAATATCCATGATCATCAACATGACGGTAATTCAAAAAACTTCACCACAATTCATCTGAAATAATTAGATAAAAAATTATGGAAATATACTTGTTATTGGTGTATTATAATAAAATGATCATTGTTAAAATAATTCCAATTTTGTATACCATCATCAAACAATTTTAAAGTACCTAACCATGAATAATTTGTTTTAATATGTAATTTATAAATAAAAAATCCAATAAAATAAACTAGATTTATATACTATAAATCCAAATTTCTAAAATATCATGAAACAAAGTATCATTATATAGATAAATCTCATATGATAGAAAACACATAATTTTTTAGTCATCACATGAAGAAGATATTATGTAAGATAGTTCTTCAAAATATAAAAAACCAAAAATTATTAAATTATTATTGTATATCACTTTAAAGGTGACAAAACATGATTGAATTTCCATTTTGGGGGTCCTCTATAAAAAATTAATTGAAAAGGTATTTATTTTTATTCAAAAATCTATTTATCAATTTTTATTTCTACTTAGTTGACAATTCATAATCATTCTAGGGGTATATGTGGGAATACGTCACTATCTTACGAACCAAATACATGTAACTCCCTGACCCCAGCTACCCAGAGATTGTGCGGTACTTCGTAGGATTGGAATGATCACGAAAGATCAAGTCTCGAAAGACCGATTAGTTTAGTAGCCTTGGAAACACTAGATACATTTACAAGTCTTACATTACATCAAAATGTAAAACAAAACTACAACAAAATATTGTCTTTATATCCCCTAATACTATCCCTGCAGGTCATTCATAATATACTTCTTCACAACCTGAAAAAATTAAAACACTGAAAGGGGTGAGCTTAGATGCTCAGTAAGGATAAAAATATAGCGGATGCATTAATAAATAAACACAAACATTTAAGATAATGTATAACTAAAAAAAGCCTTTTAAACATGAACTTCAACATAATATGGCAAATGTAAAATGAGATAATTCCATTTACTTATTCACATGGATATTCTACTGGTCGAATAACCACATGCAATATCAATAACCACTTTCATAATGATGGAATGCATAATGCGAGACTATCATAACCACGTATCCAAGGCCTCGTTCCAAGACTACAAATAATATTTTTTCAAGGCCTCGTGCCAAGACGATAGTTTGTCTCATGAGACCTACCGATGCATCGAGGAGCTATAGTGGGCTCCATCTGTCACTTATTATGTCCAATGAATTCCTCATATGAATAGGTTTAAACATATCATAATCCATAACATAATCGTATCACATAAAACATGCATAAAGGAAACATAAAATTTCCACATTTCAATCACAAGATATCAATACAACACATTGATATAAAAAACACTTTTAAAACCATTTTCAATACCAAAATAAAATAAAAGTAAAACATGGTATTTATTTTTCTTTTAAAAAATGTTATGGCTTGTAGAGGAAGCTGAAAACCAAATAATCGTCACGACGGCGGAGAAGTCGTTGTCGCCACATATGTATGACAAAAAAAATATTCCCTTTTGTTGTTTAGTAAAACACTTTGTATAAAAAGATTCCTTTTGGATAAACGTAAAAGTCAAAGGTGGTTATACACCATATAAAAAAAAGTTGTGTATAATTTAAAATATGCCTCAATGAAAGGAGATTGAGATGAAATTCATTACAAAGAACATTTTTTTAATAAAATAGATCTATTATGTGTATTCATTATAATTACACATAAAGAAATTACAAATACAAGATAGGACATAATAATATCATAACATAATTTGAAAGTATGAGATTAACCCAAAGAATGGAAATTCGGTTAATAAGTTCCCTTACAAAGAACATTTTTCTAAATAAAATAAATCTATTATATGTATTCAATATAAGTACACATAAAGAAATTACAAATACAAGATAAGACATAATAATATTATGACATAATTTGAAAGTAAGAGATTAACCCAAAGAATAGAAATTGGGTTAAGAAATTCCCATACAAAGATCATTTTTCTAAATAAAATAAATATATTATGTGTATTAAATATAAGTAAACAAAAAGAAAGAACAAATACAAGATAAGTCATAATAATATCATGACATAATTTTAAAGTAGTGGATTAACCCAAAGAATGGAAATTGGGTTAAGAAATTCCCTTACCTCGTGTCCGACTTGACTCGATCGTTCTTTAATCTCCTAAATAATAAACTAGAGTTAATTTATATTTTCTTAAGAACCTTTTTCATGTTCATTATTCCTTTTATATCACTTATTACCATTTTATGAACATTATATAATTATTTAAGTTAATAACGGTCATTTTGTTGATCTTTGGTACTTGAGTCAAAATTAAACTTCTTATAATTACAAGTTGTTCATGTGGTAAAATATCCATTATATACCGAATTATAATCATGATGTAGATATCATATATATCATATATATCTAGTATATACATTCATTTATATTATTACGTAACATTTAGTGGTAAGAAATTAAATGCACCGTTCATGGAGATGGTAAGCCGTACGTACGCATGAACGCTACTTTCATTTATATTTCATATTTAATGGAATGAAATCATAATTATATAAATTTATATTATAATTCCAGTATAATATAATGTATAATACCATTTAATCCATCCTTTATACATCCCACATATGGCATTAACGATTCAAATCACTTTGAGGGGGCTGTAGTCCGCACTTCCTTAAATAAAAATATCGTGTTTACCCATAATGGAAACCATAAGGGTATGCCATAAATGAAAAATACATAATCTTAAGTAAAACATAAACATATTATATATCATATATACATATAGTTACATCTTAATGGACACCTTTGAAGGTGTTATATGAGTGTTGAACAATCATCGTTTCGTGAGGCAGAAATTCTCCATCCACAGAAATAGAATGTTCTTTAACCATTAGATGTATGTGTGTGTAATTGTAGCTTGAATACTTATTATAAAAACATCCTAGTATATTTAGGTTACTGGTGTTGTTATAAAAAAAATTAATAAAAAGATTTTAGGGGGTTGGAGAAGAAAAATAAAACAAAATAACATAAGAGAATACATTACCTTAAAATCGGGTAACTCATTTGATTTGAGCCAAAGGATTTCTTGGGAAGAATTATGCCCAATGTGAGGCTTCTAGGAGTAAGGGAGGGAAGTTGGGAGAGTATTTGGGAAGAGTTTGGCTGAGCCAAAAGGCTTTGATAGTGTGAGTAACGTGGTAGTGGTGGGGGCCTTTTATAAGTGGAGAGGAGGGACACTCTTGGAATGTAATGAAATGTTACTTTATTATACAATGATTTTCGGGTTCTAAAGGTCCCACACTTATATAATTCGAGGCTAAGGTGATAAGGGTTCGAAATATTCTCATAAAATAGTCTTTGGACAAGTGTAATGTTTAGATTTTACATTATCCTTCCATTTTATTAAAATCGTTAATTAATGTGGTAATCGATGCATCATCATGGTGTCATAAATAATTTAATTTATTTAATGTATGGAAATTATAAAAAAACAGAATTATGTAGGAAATATTTTTAGATTTCTAATAAATATTTATAGTAAAAAATATGACTTTTATAACCCCATTTAAAAATTGTTTTAGTAAAATGACTCATGTTTGTGACATTTTTATTTTAACATTAAATAAAATGTTTTTAATGTCATTTTCCTACCAAAGTGGCTCCATGGGGTCCCCAAGTTGACCCATGGATTTTCATGGTCTTCCATGAATCATCAAATAGTGGGAGGACAAGTTTAAAGGTATTTTCATATTTTTATAATACCATTTTTACATTAAATTTCACTAATTACCTTTAATAGCGATTAATTAATATTAAAAGTTACAATTCAGTAAAAAAAATTAATCCCATTGAACCACATTTTACTTCCTAATGACAGCCATGTATGTCGTATATTTTAAATTCAAATCATAGAAGTGGTAATGATTCATTTAAACGAAAAATCAGTTTTTTAACTACCACTTAGTGGTTTCACTATTCATCAAAAATTGAAGTTTTTCAGAACAATGCCAAAATTTCACTCTAAGCTATAATTGATATTCTGAATTAAAAAATTATGTCTATTTTAAAAAATTCCAAACATATAAGTTTCATTAATTAATTTTATAATTAATTCCAGCTGTCACAACAAATAGCGTGTTTTTAAGAAACAATATATATCAAAAGATTGACAATTTTTTATGTCCAATTTCAAAGTGAAATTAATTCTAATGACCACCATTGGATAAAATGGTAAAAATATATTCTACTTATACTTTAAAACCACTAAATAGTATAATTTATCACTGTAAATTATTTTGATTAAAAAGGTTGTTTTTAAGTATTTTTCACTATTTATAAAAAAATTGGAAGTTCTCAGAAAAATACCAAAAAATCAAAATAGGATAATTTCGATATTTAGAATCCAAAAATGAAGTCCATTTTGAAATGTAAAATATATATAATTTCAAAAGGTGGTTATTACTATTCATAACTGCTACTTTTATTGGTCATGGTGTGTTAGAACTCGAGGTTGCGTACAACACACGCTGCTCTATTATTCAAAGAGGAGCGTACCATGGAAGCTTGGGGTGTAACATTCTCCCCTACTTTAATAAATTGCGTCATCACAATTTCAATTTTTTTTAAAAATAAATGTTTGAAAATTGGAAATACCTTTGTGGAAAACCCACATCGGAAATAAGGTTAATAAAAATATAACTTTAAAAGAAAGAAAGATAAGTACAAAGGTCACCCGAGATAGTCCATACTAGGATTCTATGAAAATATGGATATGGAAGAAAAAAAAACCATCATGGTCTGATGGAGAGTTGTAAAAACTGGATTGGGAGAAAGTTAACCATAATAAAATCACAAACTTGGGATTGGTTAAACGGTCTTTGAAACCCCAGTTGGAAAAGTTAACCGGCAACATTTTTGTTTTCTGTTACCTTTTATAAAGTTGAGGAATTTATTTAGGAGATTTACTAAGAATTCAAGGGAATATACATACTTTTTATGTAGACATTCATTCATTAATAAATTTTCACCACAAACCCATCTTTCACTCTAAAAGGTAATAGAACTCAAAAATATTCTATTTATCCTAATTGTATAATGTTCCAAATATTAACACATACCATTTATATTAGTAAAACTATTTTTTAAAAACCAGGGACTTCCTGTAGGCTAGTGGTAGGTAATAAAGGCATGTCGCACTATGGTTGTGGGTTCGATTCCTGCAGCTTTGTCCGACGCGACGGGTTATCCCCCGACCTGCAGGATGATCTTTTCCTAAAAATATAGTATTATAATATTCCAAAAGTAAACTTCAGAAATGTTTTAACCTTAAACAATACTATCCATGGTTAAAGTTAATCCATTCCAACATTTATAGTTATCCAAAATACCTCTGTCTAGACTTTCTCTAAAAGGTCTCTAAATTCAAAAATCAATTGTATCATCAGATTCCTCAAATAAGGTAATATGTCTCTTATTGTCACATACAAAAATATGATTACCTTCATCATATTAAAACCATAATGAAATCAACATGTACTACAGTAAAATCCTTATATATATATATCACATTATTCTAATAACCAGAATACAATCCCTAAGTTCAAAAACACCAATACATTAATTATTCCGCTTCAACTGTAGTCACAGCATAAGATTGGCCTTGATCCATTGGCCTTTTTTGAGGTAAGTTTCCCTGACGCTTAGGATATTCATTTTCATAATTCCCCATTTCTCTACAATTGTAGCATTCAACATTGATAGACTCTTTCTTTCCCTTACAATCACGCGCCTAGTGACCTTTTTCTCCACATTTATAACAAACTCCCATTCCTTTAAGGCAAGTACTTGGGTGATTCTTCCAACAATTATCAAATAATGTAAAATCATTCTTTCCCTTTTTCCCTTTATCCGTCTCTTGTTCCATCATTCTCTTCTTCTCGTGCTTTACTTTGTTGTCATAAGACTTAGAGAATTCCTTTTCTGTCTTGATAGCACACGAGACTATATCTTCGTACGTTGAGAAAGATTGTGATACTAAAGCTCAACAGAGAAATGGTTTTAACCCATCAAAGAAATGATAAATCTTACTTCTTGGGTTACGTATATAATCTGCAGCATGCCTCGCTATCCTTGTAAAGTTAGCCTTATACTTTGCGACATTCTCATCATCCTTCTGCCTCAGACTCAGAAATTTCCTTTCCATATCTGCTCTATGGTCATGTGGAAAGTATTTTTCTAAGAAAATTTTCTTAAACTCCCTCCATTACATTCTTGATACTTCTTCATCTTCCTTTGTGTTTTGAATCAGCGACCACCATTAATCGGCAGCTCCAGTGAGGCGGTAGACTGCCATGACAACCTTCTCCCTTTTGCTACTCCCCAAGGCGTGGAGTATTTTCTCTAAGGAGTTTATCCATTGCTCAGATACTAATGGATTTGTAGTCCCATTAAATGTTGGTGGTTGTTTCCTCATGAAGCGGTCTAACATTGATCCTCCACGTTGCGGATCAGGGTGCTCTATACGAGTAAGGTTATTATTCATAACCCGAGTGAGTTGTCCCAGTATGGTAATAAGATGATCAGCACCGGTTGTATCTCCAGATCCACAATAATTATCTTGAGAAAGAGGGAAATCCCTACATGTAGTGTGTGCATTGATACGGTTTCCATTCCTTCCACTAGGCGGCATTTCTAAACAATGGCATAAACTAGATTAGTTTATGAATCAAAATACATAATTCCATACTTGTAAAATTCTTAACATAAATTGAACTATTTATGGATATAATCCATAATCGTAAAAATATTTTCTTTGATGAAGTATATACTCAAAACCCTTCATAGTGGTTTGTAAATAAAATGAGAATTATCCTATGCATATCTACCGGGAGTGTCGTAACCAAGAGTGCAGCAAAGCCCGTTGTCATGCACCAGTTCCCGTTCGAGTCTAGCTCAAATCAGTGTTTTCGGGTTTTACCCCTAGGTACATCTATGTGAGAGCCTCCTCTACCTACTCGTATCCAGACAAAGATGTATTGCTCATAAAACTGACAAAATCTCTATAATACCAAAATTCTAGGAAGTTCTTCTATACTAATCCTCAAATTCTATCTTCGGGCTATGTGCTCTAATCCGAGTTTATCTAAATCTAGTTTCCAAGGTCAGTACTAAACTGCCTCTAATACCAACTATAACGCCCCGACCCCAGCTACCCAGAGTTGGTGCGTTACTTCGTAGCATTGGCATGATCATGAAAGATCAAGTCTCGAAAGAACGATTCATTTAGTAGCCTTGGAAACACTAGATACATTCATAAGTCTTACATTACATCAAAAAGTAAAACAAAACTACAACAACATATTTTCTTCATATCCCCTCATACTATCCCTGCAGGTCACTCAATATATACTTCTTCACATCCTGAAAATATTAAAACAATGAAAGGGGTGAGCTCAGATGCTCAGTAAGGATAACAATATTGTGGAAGCATTCATAAATAAACATAAAAATTTAAGATAATTTATAACTAAAACAAAAGCCTTTTAAACTTGAACCTCAACATAATATGGCAAATGTAAAATGAGATAATTCCATTTACTTATTCACATGGATATTCTACTGGTCGAATAACCACTTTCATAATGATAGAATGCATAATGCCAGACTATCATAACCACATAGCCAAGGCCTCGTTCCAAGACTACAAATAATATTTTGTCATGGCCTCGTGCCAAGACACTAGTTTGTCTCATGAGACCTGCTGATGCATCGAGGAGCTATATCGGGCTCCACCCGTCACTTATTAAGTCCAATGCATTCCTCATATGAACAGGTTTAAACATATCATAATCCATAAAATAATCGTATCACATAAAACATGCATAAAGGAAACATAAAATTTCCACATTTCAATCAAAAGATATCAATACAACATATTGATAAAAAAACTTTCAAACCCATTTTCAATAACAAAATAATAGAAAAGTAAAACATGGTATTTATTTTTCTTTTAAAAAAAGTTATGGCTTGTAGAGGGAGCCGAAACCCAAATAATGGTCACGGCGGCGAAGAAGTCGTTGTCGTCGCATACGTATGACAAAAAAACATTCCCTTTTGTTGTTTACTAAAACGCTTTGTATAAAAAGATTACTTTTGAATAAACATAAAAGTCAAAGGTGGTTATACACCATATAAATGGAAGTTGTGTATAAATTAAAATATGCCTCAATGAAAGGAGATTGAGATGAAATTCCTTACAAAGAACATTTTTTTAATAAAATAGATCTATTCTATGTATTCACTCTAAGTACACATAAAGAAATTACAAATACATGATAGGACATAATAATATCATGACATAATTTGAAAGTAAGAGATTAACCCAAAGAATGGAAATTGGGTTAAAAAGTTCCCTTACAAAGATCATTTTAATAAATAAAATAAATCTATTATGTGTATTGAATATAAGTACACATAAATAAAGTACAAATACAAGATAATACATAATAACATCATGACATAATTTGAAAGTAGGAGATTAACCCCATGAATGGAAATTGGGTTAAGAAATTCCCTTACAAAGATCATTTTTCTAAATAAAATAAATATATTATGTGTATTCAATATAATTACACATAAATAAAGTAAAAATACAAGATAAGAAATAATAATATCATGACATAATTTGAAAGTAGGAGATTAACCCAAAGAATGGAAATTGGGTTATGAAATTCCCTTACCTCGTGTCTCACTTGACTCGATCGTTCTTTAATCTCCTGAATAATAAACTAGAGTTAATTTATAATTTCCTAAGAACCTTTTTCATGTTCATTATTCCTTTTATATCAATTATTACAATGTTATTAACATTATGTAATAATTTAAGTTAATAACGATCATTTTGTCGATCATTGGTAATTGAGTCAAAATTAAACTTCTTATAATTACAAGTTGTTCATGTGGTGAAATATCCATTATATCCAGAATTATATTCATGATGTATATATCATATATATCATATATATCTAGTATATACATTCATTCATAATATTATTTAACATTTACAGGTAAAAAATGATATGCACCGTTCATGGAGACGGTAAGTCGTACGTACGCATGAACGCTACTTTATTTCTATTTCATATTTAATGGAATGAAATCATAATTATATAAAGTTACATTATAATTTCAGTATAATATAATGTATAATAACATTTACTCCATCCTTTATACATCCCACATATGGAATTAACGATTCAAATCACTTTGAGGGGGCGGTATTCCGCACTTCCTTAAATGAAAATATCGCGTTTACCCATAACGGAAACCATAAGGGTATTCCATAAATGAAAAATAAAAAAGCTTAAGTAAAACATAAAAATATTATATATCATATATAAATATAGTGACATCTTAATGGACACCTTTGAAGGTGTTATATGAGTGTTGAACAATCATCGTTTCGTGAGGCAGAAATTCGCCATCCACAGAAACAGTATGTTCTTTTACCATTAGATGTATGTGTGTGTATGTGTAGCTCGAATCCTTCTTATAAAAACAACCTAGTATATTTAGGATAATTTTTTTGTTACAAAAGAAATTAATAAAAAGAGTTTATGGGGTTGGAGAAGAAAAATAAAACAATATAACATAAGAGAAGACATTACCTTAAAATTGGGTAACTTTTTTGATTTGAGCCAAAGGCTTCCTTGGGAAGAATTATGCCCAAAGTGAGGCTTCTAGGAGTAAGGGAGGGAATTTGGGATAGTATTTTATCAGAGGTTGGCCAAGCCAAAAGGCTTTGATAGTGTGAGTAAGGTGGTAGTGGTGGGGGCCTTTTATAAGTGGAGAGGAGGGGCACTCTTGGAAAGTAATGAAATGTTACTTTATTATACAATGCTTTTCGGATTCTAAAGGTCCCATAGTTATATAATTCGAGGATAAGGTGATAAGGGTTCGAAATATTCCCATCCAATAGCCTTTGGACAAGTGTAATACTTAGATTTTACATTATCCTTCCATTTTATTAAAATCGTTAATTAATGAGGTAATCGCTGCATCATCATGGTGTCATAAATAAAATAATTTATTTAATATCTAAAAATTATTAAAAAAATATCATTATTTAGGAAGAATTTTTATATTTCTAATGAATATTTATAGTCAAAAATATGACTTGTATAACCCCATTTAAATATTGTTTTAGTAAAACGACTCATGTTTGTGACATTTTTATTTTAACATTAAATAAAATGTTTTTAATGTCATTTTCCTACCAAAGTGGCTCCATGGGGTCCCCATGTTGACCCATGGATTGTCTTGGTCGGCCATGACTCATCCAATAGGGGTAGGATAAGTGTAAAGGTATTTTCATATTTTTATAATACCATTTTTACCTTAAATTTCACTAATTACCTTTAATCATGATTAATTAAACTTAAAAGTAACTATCCACCAAAAATTATTTTAATCCCATTGAACCAAATTTTAATTCCTAATGAAAACCATGTCAGTAGGATATTTGAAATTCAAATCACAGAAGTGGTAATGTTTCATTTAAATGAAAAATCTGTTTTTTAACTACCACTTATTGGTTTCACTATTCATCAAAAATTGACGTTTTTCAGAACAATGCCAAAATTTCACCCTAAGCTATAATTGATATTCCATATTAAAAAATGATGTATATTTTAAAAAACTCCAAACATATAAGTTTCATTAATTAATTTTATAATTAATTCCCGCTATCACAACAAATAGCGTGTTTTTAAGAAACAATATATATCAAAAGATTGACAGTTGTTTTTGTCCAATTTCAAAGTGAAATTAATTCTAATGACCACCATTGGATAAAATGTTAAAAATATATTCTACGTATTCTTTAAAACCATTCAATATTATAATTTATCACTATAAATTATTTTTATTTAAAAGGTTGTTTTTAAGTATTTTTCACTATTCATAAAAAAATGGAAGTTCTCAGAAAAATACCAAAAATTTAACATTGGCTAATTTTGATATTACGAATCCAAAAATGAAGTCCATTTTTAAATGAAAATATATATATAATATCAAAAAGTGGTTATTACTATTCATAACTGCTACTTTTATTGGTCACGGTGTGTTAGAATTCGAGGTTGCGTACAACACACACTGCTCTATTATTCAAAGAGGAGCGTACCATGGAATCTTGGGGTGTTAAAATAAATTACCATATGAAAAATGTAATCCTAGTAGAATTATCAAGGAACTAATTACAAGGATAAATACTCCTGGGTGACCTGTAGTGAAGTTGTGCCATGAGTGATGGGTGAAAAGAACCACCATTGGGGAGTAAAATAGAACATTAAACTCTATGCTGATAAACTATGGGAGGATTAGATAGAAAATCCTAACATATAAAAAACAAAACATAATGAAATATTATATGAGTAGAACTATGTATGGGTGACTGTTTCTAACACATTCATGAGGGGGTGCATACCACCATTGAAGAACTCACTGATTTTTTGTGCCACATTACCACTTTCCAAAGGCAGTTAGCATCCATAACTTATTTAGGGACATTTTCTCCTTGATCTAAATAGGATTTTAGGATATTGGTCTCTACTTCCATGGATTCCTCCCCAACACTAATCTCCATGTCTGGGTCTCACTTAATGATTAAGTCGTTGTTCATGAAACTCATCCCAGTGCCATGTCTTCAGGGATTTCGGTAAATTACGTTGCTTCTGTCTGGACCTTCTAAGTGTCGAGTCCAGGAATCATCCTTTTATCAGAGAGGTTGTCATGTTGGACATTATTGGCTTTTCTGTATACTAGAACACTGAGGAATCTGGGTTTCTTCCCCTTATGACAGGGCTTCTCAAGGGTGCGGAAGCCTAAGGAATCCCACATCGAGTGAGGGGAATTATATTTCATAGAGATACCTATTTTTTTTTCCTTAACTTCCCATGTTTAACATGAGGTATACCGCTAGTTTGACATCTAGTGGAGAAAGGTCAGACTGATCAGATCATTGGTAAGAGTGGATCAGATAGGTGCAATACCAGGAGGGATCACTGATGTTGGGGATAACGCTTGGTTAGTTACTTGGTATCTTCTAGGATCAGTGAGAAAGGGTGTGACATTATCTCAAGAGGATGTGGTTTCCCGAGTAAGTATCATAAAGGATATGGATGGTTGAGTGTTGATGGATAATGTGATAGGACCGATGTGAGGATGATAGTGATGATGGTCTTGATCCTCGATGATACCTACCACATATCCCTATGGCGGGGAATCAAAGTCCATTTAGTTCAGATGGGGGTTTAGAATTAGGGTGTAGACATATGATAACAACCCGACGATATATTGGGTCTTACGTGTGGTTAGTATCCCCGGTCAGTTTAACAACTATGGGTAAACCAGAAATGAGGTTCCGATCAAATGGGACTACAACGAATTATTGTGCATTGCAGACTACAACAGCTTACCGCTGGTTGAGGATCCAACACCTTTCCGCTGGTTGGGGTTACAATGACTTACCGTTGGTTGGGGTTCCAACAGCTTACCACTGTTTGTGGTTACAACGGTGTACCAATGGATGGGTTTGAATTTCATGGAGGCTTCCTATGTACCGTTCATAGGAGACAAATATCAGATACCACTTATTTCGGGAGAATATAGATTATTTTCATGATGGATGAAAAGGGGCATACTGTTTAACGTCGTTCAAGACATAGTGAGCTAACAAGAAGTTCTCAAGACTAATGGATGGTGGGATTGAACATCAGGGGGGCTTTCAATATACCTTGTATTATAATAGAAAGGATCAAAGTCCATGTAGTTCTTGATGAGGGTACAGTTTAACTTCATGAAGGAAGAAGGTCAACTGACGTGAAAGGGGTCGGGACTAGTAGGTGTTGCGCTTGATCTACAGGGAGGCTTCCTACAAAGATTTTCTAGGAGAAAATGATCAATTTTCATGTTGTTTTGGTTGATTGATAGAGTTTAACATCATGTGGGGTAAAGGAGAACCGATGGGAAGGGTTTCGGACAAGTAGGTTATGGGTTTGAACCTCCGGAAGGCATCCTACATACTTACTCGAATAGGGTCACAGAACAATGTGCATGTTGTTTTTATGGGTATTGGGCTTGAACCTTAGGGAGGAGTATAATATAAATTTTTTGGACAGGGACCGAGATCAATGTTCACATAGTTCGGATGGGTGTTGGGATTGTCCATTAGGATTGATTCCAATATAACTCTCTATGATTTGGGAAAGGATAAAGTCCTTGTAATTCGAATGTGAGTTTGTCTTGAACCTGAGTGAGGCATCCTACAATCCTTGCTTGGATAGGTGCAAGGATCAAAGTCCACGTAGTTCAGGATGGGTGTTTTCCTTGAACCACAGGGAGGTTTCTTACGTACCATTCCTATGAGACAAGGATAAATGACCACATAGTTTGAATGGGTATTTAGACATACATGATAAGGTTTCCTAGGAGGATTACCTGGTCAATGATTACTCTAATCCCATACTATTCTTGCTCAGTGTGGGAAATAATATGCCACAATGATCTGATGATCACATCGTGATATGTGCCTCCTCAGAAAGTGAATTGGGGCATACATGTGGTTAGCAACGCAAAGTGGAAACAATGGCTTATGAATGGTTAGCAGCCCAAGGAGATGGATATTTGGGATTAATCCATGATGGAAGCCTGATGGAGACAATGACTTAAGAAAGGGGATGAGTTAACGAACGACTTAGTTCACATATCTCTTCTAGTGTTTGGAATGAAATAATAGAGGAGGTGTTGGGATGGTACCTCCCCCAAGAAATACTACGGGATTACAACCAGATGATTTCCCTTACCCATTGAGATACATCACCACAACAATGATTATCCCAATCCATGTGAGAAAGATCTCACTCCCATTGAGATGAGGGGGCGAGGGAATTTCTAAGGTGAGGAACCCTATGTACAATTCCTTGGGTAGAGGATAAAATTTAATGTCATGGGCTGAGGAGGATTGTGATTGACAGTTTAACATCATGTATCTTGCACGAGGTGGGTTCACATCGCACCCCTATGACATACATGACTGATACCTACCCACCCTTGGGGAAGGAAAGACATCAACAATGCTATGGTTTGGGGGTTTTGTAGAGTGATCCATTGATGGTCTCACGTTAGTGTGGCTATGTGATGAATAAATATATGTTAGCATGGATATGATAATACGAATAGGGATAAACTACACAATATGAAGCAGCTCCCAAGGGTTATTAAAATGTCTTCATACAAACCTAGAAGATCATATGGTAGAGGGGTGTGTAACAGAGGTGTTTTTAATGTCATATGATCTTGAAGATGGTGTCTGGGAAAGAGACATTGAATAAATTCTCATTGGTTCACACATGGAGATATAATTGTATGAAAAAGAAAGGGTTTGCGTGAAATAACCATGAAAATGGGAACTATTGTGTTTAATAAGATGGGTTGCGTGGATAAGGGAGGTTCGTGCACAAATTGGACGAGATTTATGTGCAAGTGGAAGATCATTTCACATAAGTGCTAGAGGTTTCTCATGCAAGTGGATGTGTTTTGTGTGAAAAGGAGTTATCAATAAAGGAACTAGGCAGGGGTCAATCCCCAGTGGTCCTACACGAAGGTGGGCCCCTGGGAGACCTGTCACAGAAAACCCTATAACTGAAAATCATATTTTTCATATAGAATAGAATTTGTAAGAATAGGGGAGACGGTTCAAATTTTTCATCCTCCGAAAGTGAGGGGGTTCTATTCTATTTATAGGAGATTGGGGGTAGCAGGTGCATGGAAAATTCATCTTGCACGGAAACTTATCCCATTCATTGACCACATGGGACTTTCGGCACCAGCATGCAAAATACATCGATTCCCTAAAAAAATTTCACGTGGGGAAGCGGTTTTTTTATGCATCCCTCACGATTTCCATGAATCCTTTTAACCCATCCTTCAATCAGTTGGAGAGTCAAAATATGCCATTGGTTTTCCCTAGGAGGCCTTTCAGAATCCTTTTATTGATTTGAGTGTCTACAAATTCCCCCCTTAGAATAGGAGCTATGAGGGGGAATAAAGGTTGGATTTCGAAGGAAAATCTAAGAAACTTATCCATTTTGAGGGTTGTGTTTACAAAATGGCCCATGCGGCACACAATCTCTTTCACACACCACGAATACCCAATCAGCGCCTATAAATACCCTCAGGGGTCCCATGGTCTGTACAAGATTTCTCACACGATTATCTTTAGAGAACTTGTGCACATAAATCTCACATATGTTTTCATGGAATATGTTTTGTTTCTTATGGAATTTCCAAAAATTGGTCACAATTATGCATGAAACACCATTTTTTCCCCACTATCTTGGATTTTTCCTCAAACCACCTAGTTTTTTAGAAACCTTTTGGTTTTTCACAGAGCCTCATGATTTTTCACTCTACCTATAGGTTTTTTCTAGATGTTACAATAAAAATGGATGATGATCAGAATAAAACTAGGAGATAATCTATGTATGCATCTTGAAGGGCTGAGATGATTGTGAACCCAATGGATTATGGGGCCAAGAAAGAATTATCTGATAACAAAAATCTATTTAATATGTTGACCAAGACCAGAAGGATTATGTGCTTTTTAAAAAACTACCGATATGGGATATCATTTTTTTAGATGAGGTACTGGTGTTAGTATTTGATTTCAATACACCATAGTTAAGGGTGATGCATGAGGAAGATCTTCCATGATACAACATTACAAACATTGTCCATACTACTAAAGAAACCTAGAACATGATCATTTAGGTCTTAAATCCAAGGATCAGAACCATATTGGGAGGAAAGCAGGCCATTGAGGATTATCTAGCCCATGGTGTGAGTACCTTCCAACAGAGCAGCACTAATGAGAACAAGGGCTGGCTACATGATTGATACCTGAGGTCCGAAGGTAATTTCATTTTCGAGTGGGATTGGGCGTATTGGGTATTTCATTCATGCAATATGTTCAGACCGAAATTGTGGTAGATCATGTATTTTTAGGCGATGTGGATGTTTCAGTTTCATTTATACTACCACCAAGAACTCGGACTAGAGCTATTTAGCTGGTGGACCCCTAAAACAAACACCTTCCTACATCATCATGGAGAGTTTGGCATCAGTCTTTTTGATGTTCATTGCATCGGGGGTATCCCTTTAGAGGGACATTAGTAATTCATGTTTTTTATGGCCAAAAAAATATGAGGGGATAGTTTGTGTATTCCTATCCTGACATGGAACCTATTAGAGATGTCCATTTAGAGGCTGGGAGTTAAGGTCTTTTTGAAATACATCCCCTATTCAAAGATGTTTTTCCTATTCCTAAATATTGACCTGAATATAATGATTTCAGGGTGAGGAAATCAGTGTCCATCCACGGTACATTGGAGTAAGAGCGAGTCATATTGGAGGATCCTAGGGATGGGGGAATACCGAACTAGGGGCTTCCATGTGGATGGAATCAAAGACACGAACAATTGGTATGCTATATTTCATTCAACATTAATGAGTGGGTGGATGCTTCCAGTAAGGGATATCAGTAAATGAGCCCCAAATCCCTTTGGAAAAAATGGTGTGAGATGGGATCCAACTTTCCAAAATTTAGATCATTTGGATTGATGAGAAGGTGAAAAATCCCCATCATCATTCATATTTTAGAGTTATGAACATATATGCATGATAGAGGGAGCGGTGTGGTAAACCAAATATCATGGTGAAAGTGATGCTCATCTAGGAGCATGATCTAGAAAGGATGTCATCTGAAGATGACGATGGTGATGAGGAGTAAAAAGAAGGAAAAATAAAAGAAAAAGAAGAGGAGAAGGAAGAAGATGAAATAAGTAAATATTAAGAGGATCATGGAGGTGAAGGGTCTCACATAACTTCTTACCAGTGGAGTCCTCCGGAGAGCACTGAGATTAATGGCTCTGACATGGAAATGGCTAACCAGCTCGAGGTATGCCTCAATTAGTATCATATCCTTTCCACTCTTCATCATTTGTAATCCATGGTAAAACATTTATTGTGTTTTGGAACATAATAGAGCTGGTGGTTAGGAAGCTCTATACGAGGTGGGTGAAGGAACAATGATGGAAAAAGGTTGAATAGACAACACCCATTATTGAATAGACATGTTACTAAGGAACTCCTATAGTGATATCTATGACAGTGACTGAAACTTTAGAGGTCAATGTGTTGTGCTCTTGTATGTTTCATTACTCAGTTACTCATATCTGTCATCAGAGTGCTCAGCTGATTAGTGAAATCATTGATTGTGCAGTAATAATGATATTGGAGGCTCGGTAGGCCACTGAATACAGAAAACTTATAGGGGATTGGAGGGAAAAAGTACCAACCCATTCAGAACCCGACTCTTAAATCGAGTCATCCCCAACACTTAGTGACAAAGTGGTTATGGGCACTGGTGATATCATTATGTGGGTAGGGTATTTTATTTTAAGGGAAAAAATTGTTGAAATAGAGAAGAGTTAAGATGTTCTCCCATATATTAAAGAGCCTAACCCCATGAGAGGGATACCAGAGGAAGTCCTTGCTGCTAATCTATTGGATTCATTCCTGAAATATCGGCCTAAAAATCCTATGGAGATGGATGATTCCGATACTCAAAATAATTATTAGAGACATATGGTGTGGTGAAAGGGGTGGAAGTGTATCATGTAAATCATCAAACATTCAATAGCTGACTGGGTACCTTGAATTTGATCACTGCACACCTGGTTGCTCCTTATCTATGCTAGAGGGGTGGATGCTCATCATCTTCACATGTTGATCTGAGATTACATGGCTAAGAAGATGTGAGAGATTAGTCAATTTACTTTCATCGACCAATTCTATAACAAATCATGTGAACATAAAGAAGTTTCTTCAGGTTGAGCGTGATGTTCGGTGTCTTGAAGTGCATGAAAATTAAGGATTCATAGTCATCACAAACCAATCTGAGATCAATTTGTGGTTGAAGGCCCTGTTGGCCGAATCATAAGAGAAAGAAACCTGGGAAAGATGTCAAATTAGTGGGTTTCATTATGAGTGGGAGTGAATTATTATTATAGGTAATGATATTTTCTCTTAAACTACTGTTGATGAGAGGGAGCTCAAGGAGGAAGAAGTAGTTGTGGAGGCTACAAGCCAGAAGGTGTTAGTGCATGAGAGATCCATCAGAGGGGTCGATCCATAAGGGACCTTTTTTCGAACTTAGAAACCTATCCATATTTTATTTCTTTATTATTAAATAAATTCATTGACTAATTATTTTCTTGCTGGTTTATTTCAATACAATCTGACCACAATCGTGAAGTGATTAAGAATCAATCCCTAAACTCTTGTGGGTTGTTCCCGAGGTGATAAAATATGATGGATGCATTGTTAATTTATTTTAATGTTAGAGTTCCAACCAATATTCGGGAAGACGTGGTATAAATAACCCATCAATGCATTTGGGAAGAAAGAGGGAGGCCTAACTAGAGAATGAGATTCCCAAAATAGTTGAATTGCTATTTTCCAAATGGGATCTAGTGCACGAGCGGAGTCACATCAGGGTAGTTAGAGTCAATCTGAACAGTTGTTAGCGGAGGTTTGAATAACAATACTTAAAATTTGGACCTTGTATGGATGACATGACAATGAGGGATAATTTTTGACTATGTTTGAAACAAAATATCTCTATTGAGTCTCCCTGAAATGAGTATAACAAATGAGGGATGGTAGTTGACCATGTTCGAAACATGAAGCCTATATAGAGATGCCATACATTTGTCTTTTGGAATGTTATCCTGGGAAATTATATGATCAATAGTTCAAGCATCCATACTATAAGGGGGTTTCTTCAAGAATGAAACAGGATGATGATCCAAATAAAGGGCATGAAAAAAATGGAGTGTGTAGTGATGGGTTTTCCCAATGGAGTATAACACTCTTAAAATTACACCACCGTGTTGGAAACATATTAGGTGATTGCATTGGTCTGATCAGGGATTATACCTATTACCAAACAGGACCCCTCTAGTAAAAACCTAAAATGTATTACAGTTTTACGACATACCAATGATGATGATAGAGAGGTAGTTTAACAGTGTATGTAAGGAAGGTGAAAATATTTTTAAGGTCATACTATACCGACCTAAGATAGTAGTTTAATGTCAAATTTCATGGAATCTAGGCTCGAAATTTAGGGTCATGGAGAAAGCACTTTGATCAGGGTGAGGGGCCATAAGGGATAATAAACCTGGGTTTGGGCCTGAGGTGAAATGCTTGTACATCACTATGTATCCAATAAAGATGAGAAACATGACAAAAATAGTTCTTAATCATGGTGTTGTCAGAGAACAATGATAGTTGTGAAAATATTCTATGCCGAGGAATATGACGCATCTAATAGTTATCATTGGGCATCTTGAACATGTTCTAGGTAAAACAACAATTTAAATTCATCTGCTGAGGACATGGATACCCAGAAAAGAAACACATGGTGTGGTACATATCCCAACGTGAATGGGAGATCAAGAGGTACTCACCACACAACATGTTCTCAATAAAGTCTGAGCCAAGGGGAAAAAGGGTGGTTTTATTTAAGATTCATGGGACAAGTCCTGTGGATAGAATGTCCGGGAATTCCTGCATACCACATGAGGATGGGAAAAAATACACAAAGTGTTCTAGAAGTGGAATGATAGGGTACCACTACCAGGGAAAAAAATTTCATGAGGTTATATCCCACACACCAAAAGAAGCGACATTTGATAGATCTTGTTTGTTCTTTAGAAGGGACATGTGTTTTTTTGTGAAGAAAAAATCCTAGGAATAAGAAATAAGGAATCACTATAGGTATCAATCCATATGTAGGATATAAAAATTTCTTGTTGGATAAATGATAGAAAACATTATGTCCCCTAGAGTGAGGACATACCAATGCGGTGTCAATTTTCTTCAAGCTTCGAGGACGATAATGTCATAGTTTAGGGAGGTATGATTGGAACAAGACCTTCATTTTAATGTCTTTCAATAAATACATAATAGTTTAAAACTTGTGGGACTAATAATAACTATTTAAATTCATATGTATTGGACCCATAAATAAGAAATGATGTTTTAGAGGGCTATGTGCAAGGAGTGATAAAGCATACATGGCATGAATGAGAAGGAGGTCCACACTACACCACTCACAATTATGGAGAAGAAACCTCAGTCCAAAGGCCCAGAAAAGGTTAGAGAATATGGGGCTGGACCCATGGATGAGTCTACATGGTGTTACTACATATCCCATAAGGATGGTAATCTAGACATACATAGTTCTATGAGTGTAGTTTAATGTCGTTCCAGATTAGAGGAAGGAGTGACTAGCTCTTATAAGGGAGTACTTGGTGTATTTATTAGAAACCTGATGTGAATGTGAACTTAAGACCACACATGCCACAACATGAAATCCCATTAATGTCAAGGCCTAAAAGCCTCAACATAAGAGATAGTTAGTGGAACCTGAGTTGGAACTGAAGATGAGATGCCTTGGAGTTCCTAAATAATTCATAATGATGGGAATCGAGCTATACACTGTTATAAAAGTTGGGGTTTTTACACCTTGCAGAAAGGACGTAGAGAGATCATTGTTTACGAGTCAGAGGGTCGAGAAACCCCAAGATGATATTTTCCATTATTAGGTACTGGATAAGGACTCATCACTCAGTGGACACAAGAAGACCCAATATATTTATCTACTAGAGAGTAACCATTTCTAATGGATCCAATTGGTGTGGATCACTCCTAGAAGGTATGTTCTCTCCATGGAGATTTTCTTCATTCACTTCTTCTGATAGGTCCGCCAATATTCCTCATCTCTTCCTGGGGGAATATCCTCTATAAATCATGAAAATTTGCGATATAGATAGATAAAACAGAAGTGGATGGTAGTATACTACCCCATCCATGGACCTAAACATAGGGGAAATCATCCTTGATAATTTTGAGGAACATTTTAAATATCTAAACACATCAATGTTGGAGTGTCTGATAACGACTGGGTGACCCATGGATTTGGGCCATAGAGAGCACTTCCACATTGACCATATGAAATTTCTAGTCAATATATTCAAAATATTGATTGAATATTGGGGTAAGACACTTGATGATAACAGAGACAAAACTGTGTCTCTAATAGGGTTCGGTGGAAACATGAAACTACATCAAAAGTAAGCGATTCTAGTGCACTAAATCTTGCAGTAGCGATTGGCTAGAACATCTTGGGGAAAAAATCCACTGTAATGATGTTGCACACATTATATGGCTTAGAATCTAGATCTGGCCCTTGGTTTCCTGATTCATCAACTAGGGGTAGTTGGGTGACCAATAGTTTCACTGAATTAGATCGCAGAGATAGTAGACTAGTTGGTGGAGAATACAGAGAATGGTCTGACAAGATGCCACATCATGGGATTCCATGCATTGAATGCAATGAATGATACCACATCCTAGAAATATAGATGTGTGACCATGGATTTCATCATAGTTTAAGTGGTTACTGGTGATAGGATAAGATGTTGTTCGTCCTACACCAATCCTGGGAATAACACTCCAGGATCTCTTGTTGAGGTCGATGATGACAATGTTGATGATAAGTAGGATATCATAGAGAGGCCTTGTAAATATGAAAAGAAATTCATCATCCTGTATTTATATTTGGAGGGATTCATGAATCTAGTGTACCTCACATTCTGAAAGGATGAGGCCGATATTCCTCGTTCCTAACCTAACCCATGACATAGAAGATTTAGGTGAGGGCTCCATCACCGAATCACATTCCGCCTCAGAATATGAGAAGACGATATGAATAATCATAGTATGAAACATCTCTTTATTCTTCTTATGGTTTCAAAGACTTTACATCCTACCCACAGATGGATCATCCGGATATGGAGGGTTTTTTGCTTGAGGAGGACCTCTGGCCGAACTAATTCTAGGGCAGAGGGGACATCTGCATGGGTGAGTCGGGGTGTGAGGAGAACCCTAAAAAAGACTAAAGGGAATATGGGGAGGACCTCTATTTTTGTTGGATGATGCATGGAGGGAATCTCCATCTTAATTACTAGAGTATGTAGGACCTCTGCTAGAGCTTGTACGAGCATGTGCATTTCTTCCATGCTTGTTCTCCATAACATTTCTGGTGCGAGGAGGGACTTCATACTAGTCAAGAATAACATAGTTAGGACCTATACGATGTGTTTTAATAAGGCAGAGTGGACCTTTACTCATGTTGATGGTGGAAAGCATTGGACCACCCCATCGATAATGGGAGCAGAGAGGACATGTGATCTCATTGGTGATTGTATGGGGAGGACCTCTATACTAGATTTCATTTATGCAGGTCGACTTATGATAGAGGCCACCTGTGTTGGTGACTAGGAGAGTCATCCCAACCTACAAGTGGGGTGGTTGGGGCCTCAATCCATGTTCAGAATATATATTTTTCTACTTATTACGAATTAGAGATTAACAGTATGCTTCAGTAGTGGCATAGGCTATGGGAGATATTGATGTTGAAGCCCCTCTGTGGGCATCCTATTCAGCCTACACCCGATGATGGCATCGAGATAAATGGATTAGGTGTTGTAGAACATCTTTATAACTCACTTGATCCTCAACCAGTGGGTTTGTGTGGTGGTGCAGATGAGGCCTAGTGGGATCCCTCCATGGTGGTCCCTAGGACGAGACTACAATTGGGATGACCCGAACATCCCTCAACTCATTGGTGTAGGTGAGGGAGTCATCATTGCATTCTGGGGAGAGACTTCCAAAATGATTATAGATCAGATTGAGGAGAAGTGGCTCCATATGTAACCCTTGGGTCCAGTAGCGATGATGAGGGGTAGAATCCTCTAGGTCCCATCAGGGCCATATCTCTGGTTGTTATAATTCCCGCTTCCTCATATCCTGGGATGATGTCATTAATCACCCTTCTCTAAACGAATTCATTTAGGGATATTGGTAATGGGATCTTATCTGTAGTTGATGTGGAGGCTGATATATTATAGATGAGGCCACATTATTTTTTTGTCATTGTCGATGCCCCTACACCTACGTCGGTGGGTGGGTGGTGATCGGTTTCCAGTCGTAGAATCTATTGTTCTGAAAAATAATATAGACTCAACCATTAGTGTTGAAATGAAGGAATGCAAAACCAGTTCCACAACACAATTATATATTCCATGGATGGTAAGAAGGATCCACACTGAAAATGTCGTATACCTGAATTTCCACTATTCAAATACCCGAATTTCTAGTGACATTCATGCCAATCCCATTTTTTTTAGAAGGACCTGGATCCGAATAACTAGATCTAGTGATAGGCTAATACAGTAATGTATCAAATGATACTGACTTCCATGTAGAGGAGAATTATTTCACTTTGGGTTCACGAGTAATATTTCTAACGCTATCACTGGGGCACAAATACATTAGTGGAGGAACATGCTAGTCTGATTTCCCGCATTCATGCTTTCTAAAGGTGGGTGACATCTGTCGGTTATTCAGGGACACTTTCTCCATGATTGAGACATAATAATGGGATGTTTCTCTCTCTCCTTCCGTGGATTCCACCTTAGAAATCATTTCCTAGTCTGATTCTCCCTTAAAAATTAATATGTAGTTCGTGAAAGTCTTCCCAGTTCCATGTCTTCATGGAAACTGGTTAATTGCACAGATTTATTCTGGAACTTCCAAGGGGTCGAGTTAGGGAATCAACCTTCTATTGGGGGAGCATTCAGGTTTTACATTTCTAGAATGTCTGGACGATGGAACATAGATGCTTCTGGGTTTCATTCCCTTATAATAGGGCTTCTCAATGGTGTAGAAGCCCAAGACATCCCGCATCAATTGCAAAGAATTATATTCCATAGGCATGTCTTTGAGGTTTTCATCATCTTCCCATTTTTAGGAAATGGTATTCTACGAGCATAAAATCTAGAGGAGACCAATCAAACTAGTGATAAAACTTATAAGAGTGGATCAAATGGGTGAAACCATAAGAGGTACCACTGATTTTGGGGCTAATTCTTGTTTAGTTACCTGAATTCTTCTAGGAGTAGTGAGAATGAGGGTGACCTGATCTCAATGGGGTGTGGCAGTCGAAGTAAGAATAAGGATTGATATGGATGGTTGAGAGTGGATAGATAATGATATGGTACCAACGAGAGGACGATGGTGATGTTGGGATTCATCCACGAAGATACCTCCTACGTTTCCCCATGGTAGGGAATCAAATTACAAGTATTTTAGATGGGGGGTACAGAATTGGGTTGTACACATAGGGAAACGACCTGACGATATACATGGGTTTAACCATGTTTTGTAGCTCAGGGAGGTCTAATGCCCAGGGGGTGGACCATAGGTGTGGGTCCCAACAAAGGGGATTACAATGACTTATCGTCGATTGTAGACTACAATGTCTTACCACTGGTCGAAGTTATAAGGGCATACCACTAGTTGGGGTTACAAAAACATACCAATGGTTGATGATCAAACATTTTATCACTGGTAGGGGTTACACCGGCTTACCGCTGGTAAGGGTTATTCCATCTTACCACTAGTTGGGGTTATAATGTCTTACCACAGGTTGGGGTTGATCCTCATGGAGGCATCCTATGTTCCATGTATGGGAGACAGAGATCAAATCCCATGTGGTTCAGAAGCATAAAATTTATTATCATGCTGGAAGAAAACGTGAATACAATTTATAGTCATGCTGGATGGGGTGAACTACCGTGAAATGGTTGGGACTGAAGGGTGTTGGGATTGAACCTCTGGGAGGCTTCTTATGTAGCTTGCTATGATAGGTGCACATATCAAAGTCCATGTTGTTATAGATGAGGTATATAGTTTAATGTCACGTGGGATGAAGGTAAACTGCTGTGAAGGGGTTTGGACAAGTATGTGTTGGGATTGAACGTTAGGGAGGCTTCTAATTCACCATTTCTAGGAGACATGGATAAGTGTCCATGAATTTTAGAATGAGGGATACGTTTTAACACAATGCAGGACAAGGGTGAACCGACATGATGCGGTCATGACCAGTAGGTGTTGGGGTTGAACCTCCCGGAGTCTTTCTACATATATTACCTGGATATGTGCTAGTATCAATGTCCACATAGTTCGGATGGGAGTTGGGCTTGATCCTTAGGTAGTCTTATCACATACCTTCCCTGAATTGGGACAAGGATCAGATTCCACATAGTTCTGATGGGTGTTGGGCTTGATCCTCAGGGAGGCATCCTACATACATTTCTTGAATAGGGTAATGGATAAAAGTACATGTAGTTCGAATGGGTGTTGGCCTTAAAACATTATAAAGCCTCGTATGTACCAAGATTATATAGGGAAAGGATCCAGTCCACATAGTTCGAGATGGGTGTTGGTCTTGAACATTAGGGAAGCATCCTATGTACCTTTCATAGGAGACAACGATCAATGTCCATACAATTTGATTTGGTGTTGGGACATATATGTTAAGGTGACCCGGGAAGGATGTTATAGTTAATGATCACTCTAATCCCACATGAATCATGCTCAGTATGAGAAACAAGATGTGGAAAAGACCTGACGATCATGTGACAAAAGGTGTGTCTGCAGAATTTAGAGTGGGACTGACACTTGATTAGCATCCCAAAAAGGAAACATGGGCTTATATGTGGTTAGTGGCCTAGGGATTTGGATATTACGACTTAATCCTGGATGGAGGCATGATGGAGACAAATCCCAGTGGGAGTTGATGAGGAAACGAAGGTCCCAATTCTCATATATCTTCTTATATGTTTCATGGAAGAAGAGAGGAAGAACATGGATGCTACATCAGGAAAATAAAGTTTGGGTCATACATAAATATGGTTTCCATTCCCAGTGGAAAGATGTAAGTCCAACAAAGTGGATCTCATTTCATGTGAGGAATATCTCAGTTCCGTGGAGGTGAGCCGGCGTGGATATTGTCTGAGGTCAGGAAACCCGTGTATAATTCACTGGGCAAAACCACCGTTTAACTTCATGTTTTGAGGATGATTTTCTTGGATGTTTGAAATCCTATATCTCAGATGAGGTGGGTTCTCTCTGCACCCTAGGACATACATGACAGATACCTAACCACTCATGGGAAAGGGATGTCATCAGCAATGATGTTGTGTGGGGGTGTTGTGGAGTGATCCATTGAGGGTCTCACGTTAGTGTGGCTATTAAAAAATAAATATCAGTTAGCATTCTTATGTAAAGTAGCCTATGTATAAAAAATTTAACATGAATCACCACCCAAGGGACCTTGAACTCACTTCGTACGAACCTGGGGGTCGTACAAGGGAACAATCTGTAACCAAGGTGTTTTTCATGTATGAAGCTCTTGAAGATGGAGTACGTTAATGCAACATTGAATACAAGATCAAGGGTGAATTAAAGGAGAGGTAATTTGATGAAAAAGAATGTGTTAGGGTTAAATAGGCACACATATGGGATCTTTTGCGTTCAATAAGCTGGGTTGCAGGGATAAGGGAGGTACGCAAGGAAATTGGAGGAAATTTGTGCACAAGGGGATGAGATTTGCATCCAAGTGGTAGTGGTTTTTCCAGAAAGTGGAAGAATGTTGCGTGCAAAGGACATATCAACAAATGAACTGGGGGAGGGTTAAGGCCTAGTGGTCATGTGTGAAGGCGGACCCCTGGGAGACCTGTCGAGGAAAATGATATACCTGAATGGAATATTTATCATAGGGAAGATATGCATTATGAATTGGGGAGATGGTTCAAATTATTTCAACAATATAAGTGAGCGGATCCTCTTATATTTATAGGCAATCGGGGGAAGTAGGTGCACATGAAATTCGGCCTATGCAGAATCTCGACACATCCATCGGTCGCACCAGACAATCCGCATTAGTGCACAATAAATAACTATGACGCAACAATTTCGTGCATAGGAAAGAGGTTTTACATGCACCCATATTATTTTCTACACAGCCTATTGGGTCATCATGGAATCGGTTATTTAGTCAAAATATGCCTTCGGTTTTACCAAGGAGGCCTTCGGTGGATTTTGGCATCTACTGTGATTTCCACATATGAGTGATTTCACATATGATTTATTTCATAGTTTTCATATGAGTTAATATATATAATATATATGAAACATTATATATTATTTCATAATAGTAATTTTTAATATTGAATATAATTTACATTATAGTTTAAAAAAAATATTAAAATAATCTTAATAGAATTAAATACAAATACTAAACACCAAAAACATAAAAAAATAGATATGATTATCAATGTTGTGAAATGTTTCAATTATTTCCAATTGAAAGCTATAATTATTATGAATATTTGGGTTATTGAAATATATTTTTTAAAATATAATAATAAATACACATAAACACCAACACACTTCCCATCAATAAATACATTAATTAACAATTTTACACCTCAATAAAACATATCACAAAATAATTTAAATTATTTTGGAATATACAGGGTCTGTGATAAAAAATATCATGAATATATAATTCAGAAATATAAATTGTGTGAAAAAAACTAAAACACCTTCAATTTTATAGAATTAATATATATAGTTTGTCTTTATTCATAAAATTCGATTAAAAGATATCATTTAGAAAAAAACCCATTAAAGAGATGTTAAGGTGACTTACCATTTAGTAAAACAGTTATTTATAGTCTCCCTTGATTGAAATAAAATTTTTCCTTTTACATTAAATACTATCCTATAAAATCTCCATCATTCAAATTATAAAATATAATAAAATAACCTCAATCCCAAAAATGACAAGAAATATTATCATACATATATTATTGGAATTTCACTATAATAATACTGAAAAGTTTTAAACATATAACATGCTAATATATACTTAAAAATATACATTGATAAATGTAACAGATATAAGTAACAAAAAAATTATGATTCTAAATATATTAGGCATTATAATAATGGAATTATTTAATAATATAACCTACCATGAAAACCCAAAATAATATAATATTCAATTATCACAACACAAATCCCATGGAATTTAATATTAGCATCAATTCCTTGAACATTGACATATGATTTCCATAAAATTAATATTTTGGAAAACCATACAAGGATAAACTGTTTGGAATTAAAAAATTCATTCCATAAATATCATTCTGGTAGAAAATAAATTCCACATCAACTAATTATAGTATAATATTTAATCAATATTAAATTAATATGAATGAGAATAAAAATGGGTTTTAATATTATTAAAATGACAATAAAAGATGATAATTCCATTTGATAAATTAGTTCAATGAAGAAGAAGAGGATGAATATGTTGAAAGAATTATAACAAATATTTTTTGTATATGTTCTCATGAAATATTGGATTGTCCACCGTGTATATACTTGATGAAGGATTTATTCCTCTATAGAGTAAAAAACATTTATTTTTTATCAAATGATACCTATTCCGCATGGAATAACCCCTAATATATTAATTTTTTAATAACTCATGGAAATAACATTTCTTATGATATTTTCATATATTTTCATGTCAAAATGAAAAATATGGTGTACCACTATATATGTCTTATACTGTTTTATAAATTTAGAGGATAAAAAATTTACATTATAATGTAAATATCAAATAACTTATTTTTTAATTTTAAAGGTAAGAAAACATAGAAACATGTCATTCATAGTAAATATCATATATAAAAATAAAATAATCTTTTCAATTTTAACAATATCATACCCACCTTTATAACTTATTTGAAAAAATCATGACACTGTTTCCTATAATTAGAACATCCTATTCATGAAAAATTTTATAATTCCATTATTCATTCGTTAAAATATATATATATATATACAATAATATTTCATTCCATTATTTAAATTTACTTACTTCCAATCTAATAATTTATATTTTGAAATAATGAAGTCAATATATGAAGAATCACCTAAAAAATACACAATGAAGAATATTTTTTATTTATTATTCAAAAAACTTTAAATTATTCTGTTATATATTCAACCATGTCACATCCCATCCTAGAGGGGCCCTTTTCGTGATTACCCCAAAGTTGCCTTCAATTGGCCAAGGGCTGGTGACATGATCCGAGTAGGCATATCCCACAAATGGGAGGAATTAACCAATGTACATACAGACTCACACATCCCCAATTAATTTTTTTAAAAGTAAAATAACTAAATTAATATATGAAAAATATAAGATCCCAAAACAAAGTGTGGAAGTGAATGATCTGGAATGTAAAAAGGGACAAATACAAGATTTCCAAAATGTGTCTATAACACATGTCCGACCTATAAGAAAAAGGCACTTGGAATTTTTTCAGACACCTTAGGAACACACCTCAATTGTTCTAGTCTCACTAATCCCTATCTGTTTTAATTCCTACTAGGTCTCTTTTAAATGTTCTATCATCTCCAGAAGTCATAACATGTACGGTTGAAGCTCGTGCAATGGTGAGTATAAAAGTAACCAAAATGTGACAAAAAATCAAAATAAAATACAAAAAAATTATATTATACTAATCTATAAATAGATATATTTTTCCAACACATATAAAAAAACATATAGATATATTCATATGACTAACAATTCTATTAGGTGGTCATAACCTACTTTTTAGCCACATGATTCTGCTTGAAGCACACTCATTTCTAGAAAACTCACTCCTTGTGCCACGATATAATCATATACTCTTAATGAAGAGGTCTATCTCGTTTGGGACCCTACCAAAGAGAAAACATTGGTCATGGAAGAATATGGTACATAGAGAGGGGATCATAATGATAACCACTTGGGTATTCCATGAACCCAATCTAGATCAACCCACTAGATAGGGTTTTATATGCCAATGATTCCATATACACTGCCAATTTGGACCACTAGATGGAGGATCAATACCCTATTGAAAGAGTTCACTCTGATTCTAAAAACCCTAAATGGTGTGTTATATGATCATACAACACTCTTGGGTAGGGATATAACAACTCTATTTGAGATTGATCCTGTATAAGGTATTACCATCATGTTACATGGATGTAATGTCACACTGAACCCTCGAGGAATGAACCAAGGGAATAAAGTCATCCTATATTGGCCAAAAAATATCCACAATTTCTCTCAAAATGACCATATCAATGTTATGGAACCAATTCCACAAATAGATCATTGATTGGACACATCATTTTGGTGATATTATTCTTTGAAGAAATCCAACGGCATTCCTTTCGGTGCGAATAGACCTACACCATGGTCAGTCCACCTACAATGAGGACCGGCTGCTGATGGACTGACCAATGTTGTCATTCCACTAAAAGCTCATCCATGTGTTTGGCCATCCCACAAGGTCAAATACACGGTTTAGTCGACCACACAAAACAAGAATCCACTATGTTCAACTATTGTGGTCAACCCTCGCGGTCGACCACCCTCGGGCTTTGTCCTTGTTCCCCCAAAATTGACTCGGGCCCAAACTCACTCACCAACCAGAATCGATAATCCATCCCCACACAACCTAATGTCTTATCCTGACCAAATGGCCCATACCACTCCTTATCTACCACTGTTTATCCATGTCTTCCACTTCTTCATCTCAAGTCTATTGTCACAGCTTATATACATCCGCGACCACATCCCATCACCATCACACCTGCCATAGGTGGCACTATTTCCACTGCTTCCATGAACCCGTTACAACCACCTCCACACTCCAGTTTCTACCACTGCTCCATTCACCGAATACATGAACAATCACACCTCCTCCATTTTAATAAAAATCAAATGGACGCATATCAAACCTCCACAAGTACTTATCTACCCAGATCCAGACCCGGTTATCAATTTGCCTTGAATCTGGGCATCCTCTTGAGTTTGGAACCACCATAAAATGATGATCTAGGAAGAATGGGTTTCTAATGTGGAAGCGTGAAAATAATGGAGGTATTAGATCACAAGAATGAGGGTTTAATCATCAATGGAAAATATTTCATGGGCAGCGATCTTGATTTGTGGATTTCTATTAGAAAATAGGTTAAAACAATCCCTATAAACTGAAAAAACAATCCTATATAGAAAATAAGATCGATCCACATGCTACTCAATTTGTTGATTATTCTATGTCAGTCATAGTAACCAAGAATGGGAGTTAACCCACATGATGAAAAATTATAACTTCATTTGGATTGTTTGCTTATGAAGAACAATCTATGTGTCATTATTGTCAATTCTTGATCTATTGTAGTTCACCAAAAAGGATTCCCAATGCTCTCTCCAACGATCATACTGAAGTTCCATAGTTTTGATGAAGGATATGGAATCAATAAATTTGGATTCATTTAATGAATATGACATGTAGATTCTTCAAAAAATTAATAATTTTTCAATAAATTATTTTACTCCTTCTACATCCCCGTTGTATTTTTCCGCAAACAACATGTACTAATTGACATTATGTCACTCATAGAGTAATGTCATTATTTTGAACTCAATAGTTCCCATATATTTCTTACATGGGAACCCATTAAAATGTTTTTCAATTTTTTAGAAAAATTTTCCGCACATGTTGTTATATATCAATATATTTTTAAAAAATTTGATCCGAGAAGATCGAGCCTCAGAATCGCTTGTCGACTCATCACCTAGAATTCAAACCAGTCAATATAATATTTAATCATAACAAATAGAACATAAAACGGGATATTTTCTCCCTACCTTATGGATTTTTCGTCTCTTAAAATCCAAAACAATGACGTAATTAACATATGAGGGTACTGAGAATGAATATGAGACTCCCAGTCCAATTTTCCCTTCTACATATTTCTAGGCTGACACTATACACAACCTAATGGAATAAATAACCCCTAAAGTATCCTCTCTTATTGATCCTCAATATCCATGGGGTACTCAAAATAGTTTTTTCCACCCATTATGTCAATATCTCTTTTATCGATGACGTGGGACGGGTCATGCACGTCCCTCCTCATGTGTGACACGTGGAAGACATCATGAGAACGATCTATCTATAGAGGTATAGGGGTGATATACACTACCTCTCCGACTATACAATGTATATGGAATGGTATTATGAATCATGGAGATAGCTTTAATCCTTGAACAAATATACACAATCCTCATCGAGGTGAAACCCAAAGGAACACATGGCCTCCTTCCTCTAAATCCAAAGTAATCTATCACTTATATTCATAACAGATTTGATCACAATGTGTAGTCTTTATCCTCTCTTGGATGATATGAATCATCTCTATAGTATCCCATACTAGTAATCTTACCATGAGTGCTGAGTTTCTGGGGCTAGTCTAGTAATGCGGTGACCAGAATGGTCACTCATAAAAAGCCTCTAATTGTGACATACCAATGGTAGAACTATAACAGTTTTTATGAAAACTCAATCATTGGTAGGTTATCCTATGAACAATGAAAAAATACTAACATTAAAGTCTAGATCATGTCCTCTAAAACAAAAATGGTCTACTGAGTTTGGCCATATGTATGTGGGTGAAATGCTATACTCAATCATAGCTAGGTCTTAAATTCCTCTTATAATCCATTGAAAATTGTGATATAAATCAATAGTCATGATATAAAATTAACATCGATGATACTTAAAGGAGTTTAACTATATCCTTCTTTTAAGGGCTTCCCATGCTCTCTACTAAACGTTTCTCTCGGATTGCTATGAAGTGGCGTGACTTTGTTATTCATTAAATGGTTACCCAGATGGCATAATGTCCCCTAGACATACATGATATACCTGTCATTATGTCCATCAATATCCCACCCCACATCTATTCTAGAATCACAAGGGGTTGAGCAAAGAGCACTAGAACCTGGTATTCACCCTTTAGTTGTTTACTAGTAAGTTATTGAGAAACATCCTCTGCCACTCCCTTCTTCATCCCTATCCACCAAAACTGATGTTAGAGGTCATGGTACATCATTAAAACACATAGATATACTTTCATCTGGGATATATGAAACTCCCTCAGAACCTCCAATAGAAACTACACTGGTATTACTATTTTTTCCCTAAAATAATGGAATGTTGTGCACCTTTTTAATATCTATCAAGAGCATGCCCAATAGACCTCTAAACACGAATGGTATCATAGTTAGTATCCCCTTGTTGTGACACATTTAATCTCTATAATAGTTGAGGGGTGACATTAATTAACTTGAGGAAAGATTCTCAATCTCGATATATAATGGATAACTATAATGATGCTAGTAACTATGATCCATCATTTAGAAACTCTGAAATTGATCTCATATTGAGAGTATATTCCACCACATTCCCCATCCATGGAATATAGAAAATCACAATTTCAGGGTATTGGATGATCTCTAGTCATCTTATCTCTCTCATGTGGATAACCATATGAGAGAATATGAACTTGAGACTCTTTTGATCATAATAGATGATAAAATGATAACCAATTAGGTAGTGTCTCCACATATTCAAGGCGTAGAATTCCATTTCTAACACAAGATCATGGGTTGCAAACTTCTATTCATGTGATCTGAATTGGAATGAACCAAAGGAAATAACTATTTTTCTCTGCATAAGGACACAACCCATCCCACCATGTACTCGATTCTTTCATCCTGTAAACATAGTATGAGAGTGCTCATAAACCTCTACATCATATCCTAAATGAACTACTATAACCATTATATCTACAAGAAAGGCTACACATTTCATGTCAAATATGTTTAGGGTGTTGTGACTATTGAGAATCCAGGTAAATTTATTTAATAGTACGCATCCAAACCCTTGAAAATTTTCACCTCTTTAATGCTCTTGGGTGGATCCCAAGCAAACATTGTGTCCACCATAATTGGATCCACTGGAACTCTAGAATCTGAGATGATGTGCCTAATAAAAATGATCTCTTGAAACAATAAATTACACTTTGAGAGCTTCTCACATATTTTTTGCACTTGGGGTGTGTCCCAGACCATCATCGAGTTTATCGAATGATCCACTTAGAAAAAAGAATCCACTAGGATGTCATCTATGAAGAGCAACATGAACAAGTATATGTGAGGATGAAAAATATAATTCATGATTCCCAGTTACATTATTGGGTCATTAATCATTAAAAATGGAATCACCAAGTAATCATAGTGACCATAACAACATCTAATATCCATCTTTGGTATATACTCATCCCGCATTAATAGTAGGTTATTGTCTGATTTGAGGTCAATCATTGTGAACCATCATACACTTTTCAACTGATCAAAGAGTTCATCAATTCAATGTAGTTGATACTTCATCTTAATGGTCTCATAGTTTATGATCAAATAATCCATACATATCCAAAATCCCATATTTTCCATCAATCCAAACAAAACTAGGGCTGCCTAGGATGAAACACTGAGACATAATAATCCCCTCCACTACATGTCCTAAAACAATATCTTCAGCTCATGAAGCTCCATGGGATCTCTATGATATGAAGTTGTATATATAGGTTTTTTCCTAGTGAGTAGGTCAATATAGAATCCCATATCCACAAGGTAAGGTAAACCAAGAACATCTTCTATAAATACATCCTCATTCTCCTCCACCACTGCATGAAATTCAATATTCATGTCGAACACTACACTGAGGGTGAGGCTAGCCATCTGATGAAAAATTGGAAACACCATCCCATGTATGAGTCCATCATATGAGAAATTTGTTTCCATTTCACCATCAAAGGAAAACATGGTTCCATAATTGCAGTCACACTACACTCTTCACCTAAAATAGTGAAACTAATATTGAATTATGGATAACCAGTCCATAAAAAGAATGAAATTGAAAGGCTTTGATACCACTACTAAGAGACACCTACCGAAGCACATTCCTTCAAGATTCAGGTCACACAAGAAACACTTGTGTGGGATTATAGATTCTCCCTTAGTAGGAGCCTGCGAGATAAAGTGTCGAGTCAACTATTCAACTGCAATATCTATGTCTTCAACAAGATTCATGGAATGAATGAATGATTATAAACTATGTACGCCAAAAAAATAATATATAGTAAAAAATGTAGTTCATATATCATATAATCTCTAGAGACCTTGGTCCATAAGCCTTCATCGCATGTAGCTAGCCTTGTCCCTTTCCAGAAGTTCCCCTATCCCAGCATGGACGACCTAGGGTGGCAGCTGTAATAGGTTGAACATCCAAACACCTCCAAGTTCCATTTCATAAAAACTATCATCTGTGCTGCCCTGTGGAACATACTACTTATATCTCTGTCTATGCCTCTGCCGCCCCTCAACCATCTCCCGATCAGCTATACAATAGGTCAAGTTATCTCGTACCAGATGTCCCTAACCACCGCATGAGTAAAACAGTCCATCCCTTGGTTGACTTTTGATGCCTTTGGTGCCCTTCACCGTTAACCTTGAGTCCTAGGATATCCTTGTAAAGCGCTTTACCCACATAGATCAATATGAATATCATCATCTACCTTCTCTCAATGTATTAAAAATCGGGTTCTAACTGCTAATTCCCACTATTATTTTCTCCTCTATAAGAAAAATCTATAATAAAAGTGATCTATATGTTACCCCTCCATATGTAAAAATTAAAAGGGTTACCAATAATGTCTAAAAGTCCCAACCTAATCCCTACTCAATGGTCAGATTACTTATGAATTAGACTTACATCATGTCTAAGGAGTATATTGAATGATTTGTAAACTACCCTGAATACTCCACCAATAGAATAATTCCCTTAAACAGATGTAGCAGCTCATGTATGCATAAATATCACAATGTGGAAAGATAGAACTCTTCATTCCTGAGATGTTGAAGTCTATATATAATAGGGCTATCTCGTCATGTGACCAAGTCACCAAGCTCAATCAGCGCCCTGATGAAGACTCGTGGTAAGGAACAATATATGGTCTGCATGCATTCTCACAATGAGGAAAACATGGATGACTGTCTATATCAAGTCCTCATCCATACAAGTGGTCATTATCTACAAATATATTGTCAGTTTTCAACCTAAGAAGCATGTGTAATGAACTCAGCATGGTAACATCCTCATCCGGTAGTGCTAGTAGTAGCTTGTACTCAACAGGTGGTGGTATAGCTAGTAAACAACACGAATGTGTTATATATGGTTCAAGACCCTCTATTGATGCCTCGACATTAGGTAGATCATCCATGTTATCACACAGTAGAATCCTGACCTACCAACTACATGGAAGAATCATGAATGAAGGAATGATGAATGATATTCAATAGATTATATCTGGTTAGCTTACTCAAGATGTAAATGGAAGACACAACCATTCCAATGTGATTCATGTACCGTTGTTTTTTCTCAGCAACATATTTATTCATTTACACTGTTGATAATATGGTATTTAGAGTCCTTGTGTTTGGATACTTCAACCACCACACAAACACTAGAGTCTCTAACCTAAAATCCAAAAATGTAAAAGTTAACACTATTTCACCAATACAACTTCACATACTCCTATTCATAAAGTAGAACTGACCCCCTATGATACCATTATATCATGACCCCGCCATATAGGGGACCATGTCATTACTAACTCAAGCCCACCTTAAACTAGTTAGGAGATGGTGATTAGCAGCGTGTAAGAATATCTCACAAATAAGAGGAATTGGCATAAGTACCTATACACACATGCACACATCCCCAAGCCACAATAATGCAGAAATGTAAAATTATTGTTAGAATGTATGAATACATATACGATCCCACAACAGAGTACAAAACTGAATGTATTAGAATGAAAACAGGTAAAAATACAAGATCACAACAAAGAGTGTATAAAAAGAGTCCAACTGGTATGAAAAATGTACTAAGACTGCTATCTAAAGCCACATGAACACTACTCAGTCTGTCACATCTCACTAAGTACCGTCTGGTCTAGGTCCACCTAGGAATATGTCAAAAGGTCAAACTTCTACACAAGACAGAACACATGTGGGTGAATCCAATTGAATAGGTGAGAATAAATATACTCATAATAAGACAATAAAACACAATTAAATACAAAAAAAATTTATAGTCATGTATACATAAATATATGTCTAAAACACATATAATAAGGACATACATATATACTCAAATGAGACACAACAAAATCAATATTTTATAACCAACATGTTGTACATATGATTCTACCCGAAGCATGCAAATTACAAGATAAATCACCCATCGAGGAATGATAACATCGAATAAATGTGACGAATAGGTCTAGTTCATTTGTTTCCCACCCAATGAGAACATGTTGTTCAAGGAATACTAAGACACTAAAAGATGGGATAATGCCCAAAACCAATGGGGGATGCCCCAATCCAAATATGGATCAACCTATTACATAGGTAATCATATTCCAATGATTCCATATACCCTACCTATGTGTCCTACAAGATATAGGATCAACACCATTCTCAAAAAGGTCACTCTAAATCAACAAAATACATGATGGGATGGAGATGATTACACAAATGTATCGGGGAGGGATACATAATCCTTATTTGAGACATAGCCTCTAGAGGGAATTAACATCTAGTGATGTGGTTGTAATTATACACTAAACCCTCAAGGAAAGGATGAGGAGAACACTATCAGCCTATACTGGTCTAAACTAAAAACCCACCATTTGTCTCCAAATTATTGTATCAACATTAGGGTCCCAACACAACAGATGGATAATCGAATAGAAACACATTTTAGTAATTATGCTCATTTGAATGAAACCACTCGTAGGCCTACCGGGGCCTACAAACCTACTACCATGATAGGTCAACCTACCATTATGGTTTACCACCACATTCGTCCACCGCGGTGGATCCACATACATTGTGGAATGGCCACATATGGACTAACCATCATGGTCGATCACCCGGCATGGTTGAACACAATGCTTTGTTGACCGGTGTGGTCAAACAATATCATAAACCGTAATGAGGGACTGCCCTAGTTTCCCCAGATCTTACCCTGGTCTGACTTGGATCCACCTCGGCACATCAAACCCACTTGACTCACCAACCTGACCCGACTAACTAGACAGAACTGGCCCACTAGACCGGCCTGCTCCACATCCCCCATTTTCACTCTACATATGATTTCAAAACTCTACTTCCACCACAGTCACGTGTGGATATCGTCACACCAACACACACAACATTGATGCCATCTCTGCAGTCACTGCCTCCATGCTAGTTTTACCTTAACATACCACAAAACGTACCATGATCCCAAAAAAAGAAAATAGTCGCCGATCCGAGCTCCTTGTGTCCCAATATACGTAGATCCAACTTCAGTTATCGATTATCCACATATTCGGGGGTCTTCTCGAGTGCGAAGCCACCCGAAAATTTCGATCCATGAACCATACGGTTCCAATGGAGATGAATGAAAAGAATAGAATGAGGAATGCATAGAAATTAAGGTATAATCATCATTGGCCATGAATTCCTAGCCAACAATCCACATCAGTGGATTTTGGATAGAAAAAAGAAAAAATCCAAAATAAACTCTCAAAACAATCCCATCTCAAAAATAATGTCGATCCGCTGGTTAATAGATTCATGAATTATTTCACATACATCATAGGAATAATGAAAAAGGAATTAAACCTAATAATCATATATCATTACATGGTTTGGATTATTTTTTTATGAACAATGATCTATGTGTCATCAGAGTCGATCCATATTCTTTTTTTGTTTTCCGGAAAGCATTCATAGAGATATCTCCAACAATCCTATAGATTATCAATGTTTATGATGCTAATCCTGTAATTATTAAATAATGATTTATTTAATGAATATGACAATGTGTTGCATAAAAAATATTTTCTTTATAAATTATTTTATTCCTTTTACGTCCTCAGTAGTATTTTCCACAAATAACCCATACCAATTAATTTTAACTGGCACCTATGGTAAATTTTATATTTTTAACTGAATGGTGCCGTTAGATTTGTAATACATGGATCAATTTAAGAGATATCCCTTTTTTTTGGAAAACCACACATATGTGCTGTTAAATATTTTAATATTTTTCAATAATTCGTTCTGGGAAAACTGAGTCACAGAATACCATATTGTATTAGTATCGAAAATAAAAACTAAATCAATATAGTATTTAAAATAATATATAAAAAATCATATAAAAAACCCCACCTTAAATCCTTAATTAAATATGATATTTATTTTTCATTCATCAATTCTCAATTAGTTTTATTATTTGATCTTCCATCATACATCCAATAATAAAACACACGATGTAGTCTATCAAGAAATATTTTCAAAAAAATGATAGGAATATTATTTTGTGTTGAAGAATAATTACTTTTTTCATCTTCCATTTTACTCTGAATACTCAACAAGAAATTACCATATAAAGTTTATATGATGCTCTATTATGTTATAATATTTTATGGTGTACCATAACACGTGTTCGACCACCAAAATTATCCCTATATTTTAAAATTCTCTTCCACTTATTAAAAAAATATTCTTCTGTTTTCTATACACTAATATAATAATTAATCTATTATTAGATATATAAATAACATCAATCGCAAATTTTGTAAATTCCTAATGTGGCCATTATCTAATTAAATCTATATTCTTTCAATTATCTTCTTCCACGAAAGTATTATAATATTTTAATCATAAAAAATACAAATCATTAACATTAAAATTTAAAATATTTATTTATTAAATAAATATTACTATCAATTAAATCATCGAGTATTGTTATTTAATATTTAAATTAGCTCTAATGAATAGACTAAAAGGCATTGATATTAATTTAATCAAAAATATATTTATTATTACATTTTAAACACTATAATTTCTATACAACATATTATAGAATATATATATATATATATAATACGAATTTGAAAAAAAATAAAAAAACCTAGAAAAATATTAATATAATTAAATTAAAAAATTCAACAATCATATAATGCCATAAAAACAATACAGAAGGGTAAATATCTTGTTGAATGATTAATGCCCGAATTCACTGAAGGCCTTCTTTTTTAATTTATTATAGAAAATCCCCCTTTTAATGGATGAAGGGGAACCCGTACATGACCCGTAGCCCCAAGGCATAAGGCCCGACACGACTTGTAATAGATGAAACAAAGGCCCAGAGGCATACTATGCCCAACACATAACCCGTAGGCCCAACCACACAGGAACTGCCCCTCCCCTAGCTTAGGCATCATTGGTCACCTAGCTCCCCACCATTTCTTTGCTGATCAGCTAGCATTGCCTCATACAATGTTGCACAGTTCCTGGTTCCGATGGAGATTACCATACACTCTGATTCTTCAAATCCAATAGCTCTACTTCTGGTGACTGCTAGTCTTGTTGCTCAGATACTCTTCTAGGGAATGCTCTTTGTGAACAGGGCTACTATATTGTCTTTGTTGCCCGAAGGCCCTCAGGCCCGAAGACCTTTGATGACCTAAAGGCTTTCGAGACCCATATGCCCAAACAGGTGGCATGAAATCCCAAATCAAGTAAATAGTTCTGGTAGCTACAGTACTAAACAGTACTCGCTACACTACTGCTACAATAATACTGCAGTACCCAAAAATTCACCTCCACCCAGTTTTGAAGCTAGGCCTCTTGTATTCCAAGAAGGAGCCCTTACAACTCGGTTATGGCCTCGTTGGCATTGAATGATTAATGAGATGCTCAAAATATTAAACAGAGAACATCAAAATAAATAATTTACATTTTTTATTCCATATAACATAAATAAACTCAATAATTTTATAAACATGAATATTAAAAAATTACATATCATTCCAACATTTTATAAACCAATTTTTTATTTTAAACTAACTATGATTATGATTTATAATAACAGGTCAAATAGTTTCATAATTTAATAAATGAAAATTATCTAAAAAATGATTTTATTTCATATTTATAAAAAAAGTATATTTATTAATCACTTATAGTTGAAATAAAATTAAACAATAAAAAAAGAGATCATGAATGAGAATAATAAATCTCGTGCTGCTAAATATTCTCTACAAACCCATTAAATAGAACAATTGTATAAGAAAAAATGGATACATGTGAGAAGTGAAATAAATATTATATTGAATAATATGAATTTATATATATATATATATATATAACATAGTGATTGATGATAAATTTGTTTATATGTCTTGGAGATTATATATATATTTATAACAGTATATATATATACGATAGTTATGAATATGATTGTTGTTAATATAGTAATTATCCATGATATTTAGGTATGTATATATATATATTAATCACAAATAAAACATTATTGATGTAGAAGAATGGGTTATTATGTATGGTAATTATAAAACTATTATAAAACTTTTATAAATATTTATCAAAAATAATTAATAATATACTTTCAATAAAATAATTAATTACAATTGATTATAAAGTAATAAATATTTTTTTAATAATTAATATATATATCTAACCCCAAAAACACTTTTTATAAAATATTTAGTATTTTAAGTTAAAAATTAAATTTAGGATATTTTTAAAATTATTTTCATAAAAAGAATACTAAATATTGGAATAAAAGCGTCAAAATTAGGCAATGGATGTATTTTAATTATTTTCTAAAAAAATGTGCTTTGTATTAATAAATATATATATATAATAATAATTATGTGTTTATTATAATATAAAAAATTGGTGATAATTATTATTATTAGTGGCACAACATTATGTATATATTATTAGTTAAATAATTTATTTTTAAATATCAAAAAATAACTTTAAAACCATATTGTAATTATTAAAATCATTAAACATATTATATTGTATTTTTTTGATTCTTTCTGTTTTGTTGTTTCTTCCAGTGAATAATTTCTATTTTGAAATATATAAAATAAAAAAAATATCATATAAATTATAGTATATGGATAATATTTTTTAAATTCCAATGGATGAAACCATGAAATAATAAAAAAATCCTCAATTTTTGATATAAATACCCCATTCTATTAAAATTATCACCCTCATAAAAATAAATCACCTTATTTATAATCCTTCCAAATACATTAATAAAATTATTAATTAATTATGGATGATATTTTCAGGAAAAAAATAATGTCTTCAAAGAATTTATCTTCTAACATTGGATAAGACTAAAACAATAAAAAGTTAGTAAAATATCGAATGTTTGATAGAATTTCAGGTAATAAGATTCCTTTCTAACTTCTTCTTAATTTCAAAACACATTCATTTTTCTCTATATCTATAGATTTATATTTTTTATATCCTTTGATGACATATATATTTGTTTTCAGAACCATATAATATGGGTTTAATATGGATTAAAATTATTATTTATTATCATCATATTATATGATGATTAATTTATACATTATGATATTATTTACTTGATTCTTTCATGATATCATCTCTTCTTATTTGAAATATATATTCATTCATTACAATTATATTATAATATTATATTTGGTTACAATAATTTTTATATTTTTTCAATCATTATTAATATAAAGTTTATTATAATTTATATCATCACCTCTTAATTAATACATTATTGTTGTACTATAAACCCTAATTGGTGTCATTATTATTTTAAAATGTTAATAAAAAAGTAAAAGGACCCATCACATTGAAATAGAACACGGTTATAGAATTATTTAATAACATATTTACAAATTGAAAATATTTAATTTTTGTTTTTTTGTTCATATAAGTTAATAATATAATATAAAGTGTGTATTAGATTATGAATAATTTGGGAGAAGTGATTCTTTCACAAATAGATGAGGTTCTTTTCTACAGTTTGTGTTAGCTTTATGGGTAGTAAAATAATATTATTCTACTAAATTTAATTTATTCAATACTATGTTAGAACAGTAATAATATCCTCATGTATTCTATAAAAATGTTTTATAAATCCTATTAAGAACCCAAGTCCCTTTAATGTTTCATGGAATTCACACTTAGAGTAATAAATAATTAAATATTGTATCACTTAAGAACCCTAAAATAATGGGTTATTATCATCCTCTATAAAAATATATATAATTCATATATAATGAAAAACATCATCAATCATTACTACATTATTACATTCCAAAGATAAACCTTTCATCGATCAAGTGAATTGAAAATAAAAATTATAATAAAAAAATAAGAAAAAATACATTCATTCAATTGAATCAATAAAAAAACATATCTATATAATAATTTATCCTTATTTAATTTAGACATGAATGGTCATAAATACAATAAAATTAGTATACAAGAAATAAAAATAAGAGAGGAAAAAATATTATGTGACACCTTTTGTAACTCCAACCACTTGTTTCATAAATTTCATTTCCCTTATAATTTCCTCATCATGTAGAATCTATAAATTGACTCCCGAAATCTCTAAAATATTATAAAAACTAGGAACATTTTTATTATTCTATTAAACCATATAATTATTTCATTTGATTATTCTTATTTTCATTATATTTATATATTCATGACTATATAATTATTTTATGATAGTCACACATTTCTTATATATTATGGACTATTATTATGGAAAGGGTAATTTTTCATTTGTAAAAAAATTCATTTTGGAAATTTTTATTTGATAAACTATTATGGATGATGAGAAATAATATTTTTATTCCACATTTCCTAGGATAATAATACCATTTGGAATACTCATAATCTTTTACCTTACTTGTAGGGTTCAATTGTGTTTTCATTATTAACTCCAACATATATTAACTGTTGATATATTTTTAATATTCCATTATCATGTTTCTATAATTTAGTTATGAATCACATAATATATCATTATTATTATTCAGGTTTAGTTGATATCCAAATTCATTATTTATATTGATTTTTAATGTGTAATCAAAATCAAATCGATTCATAATTATTTCATGTTGATTTCATGGTCTATCAGTGATGTAATCCATGCCTAGATAGATCGTCATTTATGGTTGATTCTATTACGATCATGACGAGATTAATCAAATTATGATCAATTTGTTAGACCATCACTTTAAATTTGACCCTTAATGATATTCCCATTTTAAATGTTTGTTATCAACCGTGATATCTTCAAGAGAACAAATTTAATTTAATATTTACTATTAAATTTTTTTTTAAAAATAGTGGCTAATTTTTTTTCATCCTTCGATAAACTAGTTTCCTTTATATGAATACAAACAAAAATTAAGATTTTATGAAAAAAATATTTTATATTCTGTTATAATAGAATATTCTTTATGTAAAAAAACATATTTAAACTCTATTAGCTATACCCATTTCTATAGTTATTTTCCAATCAATAATACCATTTAATTTTTTTAAATTCAAATCTAAAAAATATTACAAAATTATCATCAAATTTATATCACAAAAGCACCTCATTTTGAATCCAATTACATTTTACCACACATGAGTTTTACATGTCATTATATAAAATATTCAATGTTTTTCAAAAATAATGATGAAATTTTAAGATTTTGAGAAATTGTTTTCCTAAAAATAAATGGTTGATGTAATTAATTTATAAATAATTTAAACCATTATCTACAGTTCAAAGAAATTAACTCAACCAAATTCATTTTCATTAATGTGGTCAAATTTTAAATTCATAATTTTAAACAAGGACTGGTTAATAAAAAAAGTTACTCAATGAAAACATAAATATTCTGATTATTTGAAGCCAAGATTAAACCCAAAATATCCCTCAATCTGATAATGTGAATTAATTTAAAACGTAGTAATATATTATAGGAAAATATTAATATGTTCAAAAATAACTATTCTCCAATACATGTTTCATGGGTGAAACGATTTAAATTATCCCCTACTAGGGATTTGAATTATTTTAATGCTCATCATATGGAACTTAATAATAAAAACCCAAACCAACCAACATTATATGAAAGACCATTTCTAGAAAACCCTAACAATGCTGGTAACTCAATTCTCAATTAGAACTATATTATATAGTAATAAGTCCATATTTAACCCTAAAATATCATAACCTAATCAAAAAAATATGACCCATAATAAAAAAAATATCTTATATCAATTTTTACTACCCATAATAATTAATTTTATTGATATATTATTTTGTAATATTATTATTTTCTATAAATAAGCGTTTATTAATATTCAAAATTGCAATTATTCTTTTCATTATGGTTTTATTTTTTAAAATAATAATTTAAATATATATATATGTTGTCAATAAAAAAGTGTGTTATTAAATTATTTCCATTAATTAGGTAAAATAACTTATAATGATAAAAACTGCTAAAATAAATTTTGATATAATAATTTTTTTTAAGAATTAAATCATTGTCCAATAATCAATGTCCGTTATAAGTTAAATTCAAAATTAATAAAAAAAATTAATTTTATTGATTTATATGAATATATATATATATATTGAATATACTTACTTATTTTTTATGTAGTTTATATCAAACATTTATATAAAATTTTATTTTTTTAATATTTTAGAATAAGTATAAACAATTTTAGAAATAAAATTTATGTTTGAATATTTATGACATTATATTTTATATTATGTGGATATTAATTTAATGAATCAATATTAGTATCATTTAATATATATATATATATATTAGAATGATTTATAATACTTAAATTTATATAAATCAACTTAAATATTATATTATGAAATTTAAGGTAATATATTTTTTCATATGATTGAAATTATAAATATAAATATCTTATTTTAATTATTATTTAAATATTATTTAAAATAAATATAAATAGTAATTTTATGGATAATAAAAAAATTAGAATAATAGCATTAAATTTTATAAAAAATTGAAAATAAATTAACAAAAAAGAAGTTAATAGTGGAATTAGTTAAATTGATTTAGGGAGGTGATCAATAGAGAGAGGAAAGTAAGGGTATCTCATTTTAGAACAAAATGAAACTAGGGATTCCAATTTCAAGAGTGACATGGGCTTTATAGAAGTTGAGAATAGAAAGATAGGGGTTGTGAATAGAAGGTTATTTTGGTGATGACTACAAGGATCAACTTTTTATAGGGATTTAAATCATCATAGTCTGCAAAGAAGAACTGCAAAGCTGGATCAACAAGATCTTTGATCGAAAGAATAAGGGTTTTCAATAATGAAAGTGTTTGATCAAAGTGTTATTCATCATTAGCATATCATGTAATCCAATTTCCATCCAATTAATGGTGTGTTTTTTTATTGGGTGATTAAATAAAGTTTTAATTCAATATCACATATAATATGTTATTTAGGTTGATTTATTTTTCTCATCATTTATATTTCTATTCATCATTTACATATTTGTGGACCAATAAATGTTTATTCCTAATTGGAAATTGGATTTGTAATAATAGAAAATCATTTTAAGTGATTAATCTTCATTAATTATTAATATATGTGGATATAATCTAATATTCATGAATAATCATCTACCGTATAATCTCAAAAGGATATAAATTACATATATTAATATACAAATGTATTTAAGAATCAAATTTTGTATTTATATTCGTTTTTTTCTTCCTTGTGTCATTATTACTGATATATAATATATATATCTCTATATTTTGGAATACACAAAACATATTCAATTAATTTGTGATTTGTTTTATTCCAAAATCGTCATCAATTCTGTTTCTTACAGACAAATAAAATCAACCCATCATTTTCCACTTTTCTCATCATGCTCTATAAAGATTTAAATGGAAAAACTTCCCTTTTATTTATCTAAATGTGTTCAATGTTATATTTATTTTTTAAGATAATAGATTCAATCATATAATTCTCTCCTCATGAAGACTTATACTTCATTTTCCGCACTCATTTTAAGAGACTTGTGATGAGTCTGATGAGGTATCCTTCTATATGAGGAAATCTTTATAGCCTAGTATTTTTTCCCTGTTTCTAATTATAAGATATTCACATCAGTTTCATGGAATGATAATTTCATGCGAACAATTATACAGATAAGGTTTTATTAAAAATAATTTTACTTCAATATTTATATTTATTCTATAAATTATAATTTTCTAATGGATATGTTCTAAATTTTTTATATTTAATTTAAAAAAAACTCCACTATATATATAAACACACACACACACACATATATATATATATATATTGTATTTCCTTATCAAGGGAGATAATTATTCTTTGGTTATATACATGAATTTTAAGATGAAATATCAAATTTTAATATATGATATGAATAAATGAATGAAATAATATTGATTAACATTAATTATAGTTTATTTATTAATTTGATAAGATGTATATGATAATGTTTTTAAAAAGGAAAAAAATAATATTTTCTTAATGATGATGGATTAGGCTTTTAACATGTGTTGTTTCAATTTATAGTAAATTTTTAGAAAAATTTGTCAAATTATGTTTATGATGATCCCAAACAACCATGACATTCATTCTTAACACTAGATATGGAAATCATCTAAATATATTTATAACATTTTTGCCATCTAATTACAATCTTCCATTTTCGTTGTTAATATATTATTTTTATTTCTTTTAAATAATAACATTACTTTGGAAGATTAGATTTCTATATAATTTGGTGATTTTTATTAAAAATTATATGTTATCAGGAAAAGAGAATAGAAAATTATATTATTTTATGAAATTAATTAATGTATAATTTTTAAATGTTTTTTGGGTTACGAATGAGAATGTAAGAACAATTAAAAAATATCTTAAAATTAAGCACATGAGTATCAAATGAAATGTTATAGTATGTGATGTAAACTCATAAACTCGAGGGAGAACTATCTTATAGGCAATACAACTTATGTCCACAATATTTTTCTTTGGATCTACAATGTGTCATGAAAAATCCCAAAAATTATTTATTTTAAAATATTTAAGAGGGGAAATCCTACCTTAATTATAAAAGAGAAATAAATTTGAAATATAAATATAATTCAAAATAGAAATTACTCTTAATGTATTCCTATGTTAGATATTCCTAGATATTCAATTTATAAAATATTTTTTTTGAGAAAAATTTTCGAAAGTAATTAATAGTTTTCAAAGAAACACATTTTCAAATAGAATTAATACAGTTTTCTAGGAATTTTAATGCTCACGCTTTGATTCAATATAATATATACAATTACAGTATAAATTCATTTGATGTTTTTTCAGTAAAGTGGGTATTGAATGTGAAAAATGTTGTATATTTTATTGTACATATTTGATAAAATTTAATTTAATTGGCAAATCCTCCAAAACCTAGACCAGAAAAGGTCATAATATTAAAAAAGTTGTGTTTAATTTTTAGTTTCCTTTTCTAAAATATAAACATTAGTTTTAGTACTGAATATAAATGAATATGTATATGTTGTTAAATTTTCTATCAGAGCGACGGTTTAGAAAACATTAGAGATTATATGTTGTCTTCTCAGGAAAATTTAAGTGGTAGAGTGTAAATGTTTATCAATTATTGATTTTCATGTTTTTGAAGATGGAATATAAGAATTTTCTTTTTTTCGATGAATAAATCATAAAGGATAAATTCTTAAAAGCATGGAAGAATGTAACATCATGAGTTTTTATAGAGGAATTATTTTTTGGAAAAATAATTGTATAATAAAAATAATAATCTTAATAAAAAAAATTGGTAATGAATATTAAATTATAAACTAATAAATTAAATAAATAAAAAAATTATATTTTTAAATTCTTATGTTATAATATTATTATTTTCAAAAAATAATATTTTTTTAATATTCTAAATTATAATCAAATATTGTTTTATATGTGGTATTATTTTTTATAAGATTAATTTTATTATAAATATATGTTTTCATTTGAAAAATCAAAAGGATATTATGAAATTATTTCAGAGAATTATATATAATTAGTTTATATGCTAAAAACATATATATGATATTTTAATATAAAATGTGTTTTTGAAATATAATGTGATTTATTAATAATTTTTTTTTATTTGTCAACATATTTTAAAAAAAATGACATATGAAATATTTATATATGCATAAATAATATAAGAAAATATTGGGTAATGTAGTTTATTTCAGGCATTAATATAATATAAAAATTAATTTATTGTTATATAATAAATATAACATATTTTATAAATAAAATTTATATTTAAATATGTAATTAATTATATCTGTAATTATGTTGATGTAATCTTAAATAAAGAATATTAATTTATTTTTAAATAAAAATTATATATAAAAATTATTTATAATTAATAAATTAACATAAATTAACTTTAATTTAAAACTATAAAAGTAAGGTAATTTATTTTGTTAAATTTAAGAAAATATAAATATGTATGAATTTTGTTAATTATTATAAAAATTCTATTTATCCTAAATATGAATACAAATTTTATTAATAATATTGAAATTATGATATTAATAATAAATGTTTTTAAAAATTGAAAATTAAGTCATAAAAAAATGATTATAAGTAGGGAATCAATGAAATCGATTTTGGGATAGGATTGATCATGGTAGGAAACCAGGTTTTGCTCATATGCAAATCAAAAGAAAAACTCATAGTCCAATTTTAGGAGATCAATGTGCTACATAGGAGTTGAGCCCAGTGTGATGGGGGTCGTTTGTTAATTTTTTGTTCTACTACTTCTGCTAGGATCAATTTTGGAGTGGGATTAAATTCATTTTGGGTGGCCAAGTCGAACATTAATGATGGATAATCTTGATCTCGTATCAAGTGATATATTCATTTGAACACCGAAGGGGTATATGCGAACTATTAATCAAATTTTTCTTCTTATGTAATTTGATTTTTTTCAAGTCATAGGTATGGATTTTATTTTATGGGGGATCCAAATCATTTTTTCAAACCAATTCCATGTTAAAACTATTATACATGTAGTATTGTTCTATTTTCACTGATATCTCAATTCATCATTTACTCATTTTTTGATCAATCAATGTTTAGGCACAATTAGAAAACAGATTTTGATTAATATCATAATATTTCAATTTTCTATATCTTTTGTAATACCAATTTTTTATGTGGATATAATCTAATCTACATGAATAATCCACTACCATGTAATCTCAAAGGGTTATAAGTTATATATATTTTAATCAATAATTATATGAAATGCATCAATTTTTTATTTATTTTCATCCCTTTCTTCCATATATATCAATCCCAGTCATATAATATATAAATATATTTTTTAATTGATTGTGCCAGTTCAATTAACTGTTGTTTTTTTTGATTATAATCATCATCAATTATGGATAATAAAAATAAAAAAATCCACCCATCATTTTCCACATTTCTCTTCTTTCTTTAAAATTTATAAACTGATACCAAAACCAATGGAATTTTTTTCCCATATAGAATTATATATTTATTTTTAAAAATAGTTGTTTCACGACCCGTTCTTGGGGCCCATGTCGTGACTACCCCAAGCCCGCCTTCCATAGGCCAGGGGCTGGCGACTAGCACCAAAGAAGTAAATCCCAAAACTGGGTATGTATTGCCTTTATAAATTGAAACACACATAACATAGTACGCAATAGGAAGTAAAACACTATGTAAAAATATATACAAAAGAGTGTGTTGAAAGTAAAGGGGGAAAACATAGAAGGCCAAAAGTAAGGTACAGAGAAAAAAAGTACAATTGAAAGAAGAAAAAAAGTAAAGGAGCTACTAGATCATTCTTCAGGGTTCCAATCTGAGGGGTAGGTACTGATGTCCTCCTTGGCACTCCACGTTCGTCTGTCCGCTCCGTGTACCGTCACGCAGAGTGGTCCAACTCCGGGTACCATCCAGTCTTGCTACTCTTTGCCCCGATCAGAACTGTTCGACATCTGCAACCAACACAACGAGGTGCAGGAATGGCCCGTGTAGGGTTGATTATAACGATACTCAGTAGGGACACCGAGAACCCTAGGGTCTCAAAAAATCTGACAAGGATAAAAAAAAAGTATGAAAACAACGGATAACTTTTACTTAGTTATATGCCCATACGTATACCTAAGTTATCTAGTAACTCATATCTATCATGAAGAATAACTCAAAAGTCATTGACTCAGATCAAAATCAGGATTTTATTTTAGGGGGTAACATGTAACACTCGAAGTCAAACTGTTGAAACCTAGGCTCCTATTTTACTACTCCCCTATAGAGTACTATGGGCCTGCCGCGTCACACAAAGGCACTTCCCACTTTCCTTGACTGTTGTGGAACTCCTCCTGTCAAGTATCATGGGTCTGCTGTATCGCACAGAGGTGCTCCCCACTGTGGGTCTGCGTGTCACACAGAGGTTCTCTCCCTCATAGCCTGCTTAGGTACTCCTCCTATCGACTATCGTGGGTATACCACATCACACAGTGGATCTCCCCACTATGGGACTATCACGTCACACAGAGGTGCTTCCCCCTGGGCTAGTCGAAACACTCTGAGTCGAATGGTCTGTAGTCGCTAGGTATCATCCAGCCACTAGGTCTTTGTACTCCTCTTGCTCGTCTCGGAGAGGGTTCACCCCATGGGCTACTGGTTGATACAAAACTATCGTTACGTCCCAAAAAAAGTATCTCAAAGTTCCTCCTCCTTATTGGGGTCTCAACACAATAGACAACGCGTCAATCAAACTCTTGGTCTATGAGTTATTGGCATTTCCATTCGAGGGTCTCGATTGGTTTTTATGTTCAAACCAACCAGACTGTATCCCAACTGTGTCCAAACCTCAATTAAGGAATTCCAAAAGAACCGTCTTGCTCCAATATTTCCATATCCATAGGCGGTTCGTTGATCAGACACATGTAGCCCAAGATATGGGTGAAAAGTGTAATTGGTTCAATCGGGTCCGGGTCTGGTCCGACTCGGTTGGACCGACCCATCCAGACCTTGGTCTAGACCAGGGACCGACCCGGTCCACGAGTACAGTCCAGCCCGAGGGCAGCCCAGCCCGATGGGGCGGCCCGGTCTGGGTGGGTGGCCCTGCCCGAGGGGGTAGCCCGGCTGGCTGGCGGCCTATCGTGTCCTGACTGGCTGGCTCGGGTGGCCTGGAGGGCCACGCGAGGGGGGGGGGGGGGGTAGCTTCTAAACAAAACCAATGCTAGGCGCATGTTCAGTAAACCGTGGGACCCGAGGGGTCCCGTCTTGATCGTCTGGCCGAGCGGCTAGCTGGTTCCACACCACCGGCGCAGCGTGATGGCACCGCCGCCCACCCACGCTGCGACTCCCTTGCTCCGCACGGCGTGACGACACCACACTGCTTCATCTGACTACTGCGGCCCACCTAGCGGCGACCCTTCCACCTGCGTGACGCGACGACGCCATGCCCTTATGGCTGCCCGGTAGGCCCCCTTGCTCTAAAATTGCCCACACTGGCCGCGACCTGGTTCTTCGTGCGCCGCGAAGGCGCCATGCCCCTCTGGCGACCCGACAGCCTATGCGACGCTGGTTTCCTTCACGACCAGATTTTTTTGCAGTCGGCCTGATGCCGGCTTTCGTTGCTCTACTGTGGTCCTCTCCTCTGGCAGCGCCTTTGCACCACTGCCATCGTCAACAAGTGAGATAGAACAAAGGGATAGGTTCTGGCCGTGTTCGTGCGGTTCGAGCCCTCCCCATTATGGTGATATCAATCGTGAGTTCATAATCCATAATTTGAATGACGATGAATGAAGGGTACAACACATACATAGAACAACCCCTACCTCGCTTGTCAATCATTGACGGTGGAAGGAGAGGAATGGTGAACGTAAATTCTTTGACATCAGGAAGCGTCCGGGGTAGGAGACTGAGGAAGAAGCATCGTCGGCATTCTTCGTGGTCGGCTCCTTCTCTTTTGTCTTAGTTGAAGATTGAAGAAAGGGTACGTTGTTCTTCGGTGGATGATGAAGAGGCGCTATTCGTGTTCTTCGTGGAGAGATATTTCTCTAAGGTTTCTCCATGATCTTCCAATCCCTCTCTCAAGCTCCACCAAGAGTACTTCCAACCAAAAATAATGGGTTCTATTAACCCATTATTTAATTTGTTGTCCAAAGAATTAAAAAGAATTAAAAAGGGTTTTAAATTAATTAACTAAATAAATTCAATTAATTAACTGAGAGGGTTGGAAAAATTAATTAGTGGGGTAGGTGGAGAGTTTCATCCCACATAAATGCGGGGTTAAAGGGGCTTTAAATCCGTTGTGGGCCCCACCACTAACCACCTCTTGTAGGTTTTAACCACTTTAAAAATAGAAATAATCTACACTTATTTTTATTTAACATATTAAAAACCCAAATTCTATCTTCCACTCTCGTTAGAACGCAACTGCAGTAAAGGTATCACTAAGAAATCAACGACGCTGCGAGTTCAACGGTGCCCTCATATTTCAATTCCGAGAAAAGGTTCAAACGTTATAAAATCCCACTCGTACGTTTACTGAATGTACCCAAAAAAAACATCCAAAATTGATTCCGGGCACACTGGACCTTAGAATCAAGCGCTGTAAAATTTTCGCAGACTCGTAGAAATTCCAAGTATTTAAGAAAATTAAAATCCCATGTAATATATGCATCATTACAAGTTTATTCTACTATATTATACCATCCTCTAAAATACATCAATTTTAGGTGCCTCACTATTTTCCTGATTCTAGAGTGGAGCCTAGAAAGGTAGATTGCAAGAGGAGGCAGTATTTTCATCTGTGCTTCTTTGTGTTTTGATTATAAGGAATTCGAAATGGTGTCATGGAAGTCGCCTATTATGAGAAATATTATAAGTTATTCATTTTATTAATAAGTTCGTAATTTCAATATTGGAATTACATTGAAATTTTTTAATTATGTTAGTGATATATTATGTAGTTTTAATAAAAATTCCAAAAAATACACTATATGTATATATATATATATATATATTATTTTCAAAAAATTGGGTAATTAATTATTGTATAGTTAGGTACATAAAATTGAAAATAAAATCTTATATTCTATTATATGATATATAACAATAAAGAATTTTTTTAAGGAATAACATTAATGTTAATGGACATTTGATTTTGTTAAAATTTTAATGTTAATGTTTTTAATGAGAAAAATTATTATATTATGAATGATATTGAATTCATCATTTTATGTGTGTTTTTATCATTTACTGTATGTTATTAGTAAATATTATCATTTTATGTGTAAAATTTTCTCAAAAAACCCCAAATTTTATTCACGACATTATATCTAGCTACAATTTTTTGACAGTATTGATATTTCATTCATCTTATTATAGGAATACATTTTGAAAATAATGTGATTTTTTATGTCATTAAAATAAAAAAAATACGACCAATAAGTGGATTTATTCTATATTTGGTGAATTATTTTAAAATTGATATTTTCACATGAAAGTAGGACATCAAATTAATTTATTCAATGAAAATATTTATAATAAGTCTGTAAATGTTTTTCGGGTTATTAATTAGAAAGGAGGAACCATTAAAAAATATTATAATTTTACACATGAGTATTGAATTAAATGATAAGTTACGATTAGTAAACTAATGACCTCAAGGGGACACATTACTATAGGTGATACAGATTGTGGAAAAATGATTTTTTCAGTATTTCCAAGTATCATGATTATTTAAAAAATTATTATTATTATCGAAATCTTTTAGAAGAGAACCCCAAGGTATATTTAAAAAGATTAATTTATTTTAATGCTTAATTATTTTACAAAAATTACAATTAACTGATTTATAATTTATATACTTATATTTTTGTTGTATCAAATGTATTATATGATAAAAAATCAATGAAAATTTATAGTTTTAAATGAAACACATTTTTAATGTGTTATATCCCTTTTCTTTGTATTTTAATGAACTATATTTATTTAAATATAATTTGTATACATATATGAAAAACTCACATGTTGTTTTTTAATTTATGAAGGGTTTACACAAAATTTAATCCAAACATTTCAAATCCAAATACATTTTCACTCCCTTTTCAGTGAGATCTATTAACGGAGAAGCATGATGTGAGAAATCATTGAAAAACTACTATAAATACCCATAAAAATATAAGAATTTATGAATCTCACAATATTTTATTTGATATTCACTAGAAATTTAATCATTGACTATTTGATGTTAAACTAGGATGCCATGTTTTTAGAAAAAATGTCTTAATAATTTAACTTATTAGATATATTTGGGTCTATTTGATAGTTTATAATCAAGTAAGTGGTCTCTCCACAATCATAAAATAATTCTTAGGTGAACCTCATGCCCTTCCTTATTTCCTAACTAAATTGATATATAATTCATCAATACCAGGATGAATGAAAAAATGTTATTCTGATATATTGTATTAGAAATTTCCCTAAAAATTTTAGGATAGTTATTGAGACCAAATGGAATACAAAGGTACTCCATGTGACCATACCTACTCATGAAGGTAATATTTGTAATATATGACAACATAATTCAAATTTTCTATAATATTCAAATTAAGATAATTCTTTATGAAACACAATCAAAAATTATTTCATCAAAAAAATGTTACTTTAGATAAAAGAAAACATATTTTTTATCACTACACGTTAGAGATTTTGATAACCATTGGAAAAAACTGAGTCTCGTCAACCTTCTTCGAAAAGTGATCATGGGATTTAGATGGGGGTATACTCAGATAGATGTTAGATATGGATTCCATATCATATATAAATTTTTTATTTCATTTAATTCTTTTAGATAAATAGTTTAATAAGATATAAATATTAGTTTGTTCTATATTACAAATTAAATTGAAAAATCATATTATCTAACTGAAGTTAGAACCAGACAGAATATTTGAAACCCATTTAAAAATTCATTAAACTCTATAATAATTCCATATAATTATGTTTTCCTATCATAATAAAATTATATTAATCGTAACATCTTATAGTGATCTAATATAGAAGGTCCTCATCAGCTAGAACTCAGATCCCACTCTCCTTGAAGCACTATGGAGTTCCCAACATAAGTTACAAATGAAACATAAAAATGATAAAAATTAATTATACATTTAAGGAAACCCATGATTTATAATCTAATAATAAAATCAAATATATAAATATCATTAAATAATAATTCCCAATCAAGACCGATAGAAAATATATAAATGGTACATTTGGTGAATCAAAAATCCTTCCACATTTTCATTCTGAGAGGCACCACAATCTCTTCAACATATAACATGAGTTATATTTCTATAATTAAGAAATTTCATAATTATTATTGATATAAATGATAGAGAGTAAATAGTTTTGAATAGAGAAGTGATTTTAGAAAAATCAATTAAAATTCTACCTCTCATAGTCACAGGTCCCTCATTAACCTCCACAAAAACTCCTTCATTTGATGACACTATTTTTAATAGTGTATTAGTTTGTCTAGTGTCAATAATATTGTAGATGAAATATCAATTCCTTTAAATAATATTTCTACAAGGGTGACCCTATTTTTGTTGTAGATCTTGATTCACGTATCTAGTAATAGAAATTTTGATTGAAACTATTTAGATTACCCATAAATCCATAAAATACGTAAACAATTAGTGATTTTAAGAAATACTTTATACTATGCCTCGTATTTTCACATAGATAGTATGTCATAGGGATTGTTATAGTCAATTCATTGGTCATAGGATGTGTTTTATGTTTTTATCTAATGTCACTTCTCTTAAAAACCACATTTTAATTCTTCTTCCTTCCATAAGGATACTATAACTACAAAAATATGTGGTAGTGAACCCAAAAAATCGTGAAATTACAATTTAATGAATCTATACCATAAATTGAAAATACACATCCTCATCATAGTAATAAATATTGAAAATAATGACATGTCCATATATATCTATTACCAAGACTATTTAAAACCTCTAGTGTTTTATATTTTCATTCAATAAGACATGTACTGAGAAAAGTTATTATTCCCCACAATGTTTGGCATACATCGTTATAATCAATTGAACTTGATGATAAAACTCAAACTCTATGGACTTGCCTAAAACCATTATTTCTAGGAATACATTTTTGTTAAAGATAGATTTAATGGGATTATATTTTAAACCTATAATCTTTTTTAGAAATACTGAATCCAAAAACATATGACTAGGGTAATCATGCTTGAATAAAAATCATGATGAAATAAAAAAATCTGATGTCTCTAAGGTTTTAATGGTCCCCTGATATTTTTCTTATGAGACCTATACATCTCTAGGATCATTCATCCCATGGATGGTTGGTTGATTTTGTTAATAAACTCATGTGGTTGATTACTATCTTCATAATTATACAAATCCACATCATTAGCTTGGGTAATTAATAGCTCCACACTATGGTATATTGAATTTTCCATGATCACTATAATATGAAAAATAATATAATCAAATATATAATATTAATGGTTAATTATCACAAGAACAATTTTAGTGTTTTTTAAAAATCCTTCTAGTATTCATGGTTATAATACACAACAATGAAACAGGATAAAACAGAAACAAGGAAACACACTTGAAAAAAATTTAAAAATATGAAACCCTACCTCCATAATAAAAATTCATAGATATCCCATAGAATCTAAAGGCTCACTATGATGAATGTAATTCAGGTGCTCTCTTGAAATCTAAAACCCATGTACACAAATTCCTATGTCCTATCATCAAATAGATCCCATGTCATGTAAAAGTATAGACACCTTTGATACCATTTTTCAAAAACCGACCCTAGTCACCCATAAATAGAATAGTAAAGCGTACCCTTGAAAATGCTCAGAGTGTGTTCATAATAACCTAAGGCTATTCACAAGTGTGTAGGATTCCAAGAACAATATTTGGTAAAAATTTCTCCAATAAGTATATATAAAAAAGGAAATTTTGATAAGGAGGGTAATGAAAAAACATCCCATTAAATATCATAAATAAAATAAATAGTGAATAAGAATGGAGTTCAACAAGATATGCTAATATATAATTAATGAAATGATTGAGGTGGAATATTTTAATTATATGTACTATTAATGGAGTAAATCAAAATAACATAGAAGACTAATGAAAATTTTAAAAAACATGTGGTGCCTTAACCTATCATTCATAAAACACGATGAAGTATAATTAACTAAAATTAAAAAATATTTGGAAAATATGAATGGAAAATATAAATGGAATAGTTATTCCTATGACAAACTAATTTTTTTAATTTTAATTTTATTAATTAATTTTATTAATTAATTTTATTTTTCATCAATTAGTTTGACACATTAGATACAGTTTTTAAGAAAAATAAAATTAATTAATAAAATTAAAAATCATTTGGAAAATATGAATGGAATAGTGATTCCTATGACAAATCCATTTTTTGAATGATCTTTCATCAAACTCTTGGAATAATCCTAAAATGTATGTAACTAAAGAGCAATAGAAAATAGAGATCATAGATGATAAAAAAATTCCCTAAAAATCCTCCTTAATAATGTTCAAATATAAAAAATCCTTGGATTTCATATCCCAAAAGTGTTTCTAAATAACTGATAAATGGTATTGGAATAACATAATAATATAGAAAATAATTAATATGATGTCTCATTTTTATGAAGGGAGAATACTCACTGAAATAACTCCATAGTTGATGGGAGAACAAAGTCTATATAAAAGAGAATATTAAATGATATGTTTGGAAAAAAAATATGTGAAAAGGGGTTATGTAAAGTAGAAGAAAATATATATTATGCACAAATGAAACAATTAGGCTGATGGGATCTGGTCATGATTTAAAATTCAGGAACTAAATAATTTCATCTCATATGTTCGAGCAATAAATAAGAATATAATCACATGAAAAAATGTAATGTAACATGATATCTCCACATTAAAAAATTAATAAATTATCCTAAAATAAATAATTTATTCAAATCATGAACTATTATAGAGGTATTGATGAAAATCCTTCAATGACCCAAAACATCATCATGTTCACCATGACCAACCAAAAAATAGAGTGTACTATTAATTTTGTTCCTAATATAAATAAACATATGTGAGAAAAAACAATATTATTCATCCCATTACTATCTTTTGACATCACATAAATTGGCATTTCCAAATTTAATGTCCCAACCCATCTCACCACTAAGACGATGGTTGGGCGGGTCGCCACATGACCTCAGGTGTACCTCCCCATACATTAGAGGATTTTGAAAAGCAGTGAGGATGTAAGGTTAGTCAGTGGAGAGGCTCTAACCTCTTATGAGATTTGCACAACGGTATTGTAGAGTAAATAACATTCCACAGTAGAAGCAGTAATAGCAATAATAATGCAGTAGAATATTGATTTTTATATAATTGAACAGTAGTGGCCAACAAATATTTATAAAATAGATAAATACATGACATGTTATTGATACAAGATAGATATATGTAAAACTTACACCATGCTTTTCAATACATTGTAATGTAGGACTCAGGTAATGAAATGAACAAAAATCTCAAAGGAGATCTCCAAGAGAATCCTAAGTCACAACTCATTCATTTTCTCCTACTCCAGGTACAAGAAAACAAAATCAAACAAGTTCCATGGCCCATGAAAACAATAAAGGTCTACTAAGGTAACCTAGAGAAATGGTGGACCAAGTATTGTGTGAGATTTAAATCGTAGTTGGCCGGTACCACTGGTGTCTAAACCAATATTGACAGTGTAATATAAGTTAAACAGAGTGCAAGCATTCATACCTAATGTAAGAATTACAATGTGACGAAATACCCAAGTACCTTCTACATCCCTCGGGTGTTGTCTAAATATATAACCAATTCATTAATTGAGTATTAATGTTTTATTTATAAGTCACATTCGATTAAGTCGCATACTATGTCCATGGAGCTTCTGCCAAGGTAAAATGAGGCTAAAAAATGGTCGGCCCCAATGGGCTTTAGCCATGGAACCTACATGTCATTGCTGGACCTAATGAGTGTATCCAAGGAAACATGTGACAGTATTAATCGGGAAGGTTCCAAGAGGTTACAAGCCGACCTAGAAAACATATCTTTCTTGAGAGTTCCATGTTATAATCTACGGTAACATAAACTCATGAAAATCTATCTTACTAGTAACTAAGTCTAGTTAAAGAGTAAGAGTGTAATCTATGGAGTGTAATCCAAGGAATTTCAGAATAATTCACCTACCAAGTCCAAGGTTATCGACCAAGGTAAAATGGGGCTAAGAAAAGACAAATATCGATGTGTTTTAACCACGGAACCTACTAGTAAATGATTATCCATGGAGTGTTTAAAGGTTTCCTGTATGAAGAAGGGACCCACCAGTATTATACCAGGCATCTAAGGAATTTATAATAACCAATGTCTAGGTGGATATCAACCTAAGAATTATAAATCCTTTAGTCGGAATGGGGTTACTGAGACCCAATTTATTCTCCTCTTAGAATCCAAGGATAGTTCGAGTCAGTCTATTATTATTTGATATTGTAATCATAATATTTCATTTAGTTCATGTATTACCTTCCATTATTTGGGATAGTTCAAGTATAGTTGATAAAATTTATTTGTCGGTACAATCCTTTTCATTCATTAGTATTGATGGGCCTAGTAGCATTGCCACCATTTGATGAATGGTTCAAGCCTTCCCATCCATTAGATTGGAATGGTCTTGTTGCATTGCAACCTTTTAGCAAAAACCATTAAGGCTTTTCTCAAAGGTAATGGTCCACATTTCTACCTTCCCTTAGCATGGTGAGGTTTTCCATGCGCATGGAACCAATACGTAACTCATTAAACCAGGTTCATCCATGGAATTCCTACATGGTAATCCATGTATCCCCCAATGTATAAGCATGAAAACCCATTGAGTACATCATGGTATTCCTACATAGGAACTCATATGTCAGCCAATGTTTTATTAGTATTCAAAACATTTGAAAACAATTTAGTAACATGTTTTTAGGGTCAATAATTAAGAATTTTCCATTCATTTAACTCAACTCTTTTTATTTACCAGAACATGTAAATTTCCTTTAAAGGTCTCCAAGTATCCATAAAAATATAAATTACCTACATGGGTAATTCCAATCCGAAATTGGACCAAACACATAGATGAAGTATCGGTCCTTTAATCATTTTAAAAAAAGAAACTCAGTGTTTCTAATGTCATTAGGCCCATGTTCTATGAATGTTGTATCTCAACATAACATCTTGCATATATATTATAAACATTAAAATTAAGTCAATAATGGTCTAACCACTAATATTTATCCTGAAGTCAGTGCACCTTCATTGAAGGGGTTTTATTATAAAAACATGATAATGTTAATTAAAAATCATTTATAATCATTAGTATTTATGACATGTAACATTTTAAATTCACATTTAAGAAAAAATAAGCGTAATACATAATGTTATTAAATAATTTATAAAAAATTGAATTGAGAGACTTTATTAATGAATTTATAATGATTGGCGACTTGGAGGGGACCCTACCTCATGGGGGAATCATGCCTTGTACATCGACGACAAACCAAAACGATGTGAAACCACAAAAAAAACTAAATGCACTAGAAGAAACTTTATAAGAAATCATTAAAATTAGAATCCCCAAAACATAACTATGAAACAAGGAGAAAACATACCCTGATGAAAAGTAGGCATACCAAAACCACCCGAACCGTCATGCCTTTGGCGGTGGTTTTTGGAACACACACCCTCGGGTCCCAAGAGGCCTTCCACATCAACCTAGACTAAAATAAAACCGAACAAATGGATCACCCTCAAACCCCTAGGGTTCATCCAACCATCATGGGTGACAAATAATCCAAATCATGGTTGGGAAATAGGAGGCGTAGAGAGGATAAGACTCACCTTGAACCATAGAATGAGATTTGCGATGAAATCTGCAAAGTATCGAAGTAAAGAGAGGAGGAGAATGAGGGTTCATGTGCCTGGCTCCATGGATATCCCCCTCAGTGCATCGTATTTGAGAGAGGGTTAGGAGTGTTTGGGTTTTATTTTATTAATTTAATATAATTAAATTAAAAAATCAAAATCAAAAAATTAGGTGGCGTACACGGTTTGTCAGACCATGTGCTAACCATGCAGAGTCTTATGCATACAAGAAGAACCCCATACCAGGTAGGTGCGGGTTTTTGGAATCCATGCCCAGGTCGTGCACAAGAGACTACCTCTTTTAAAATCGATCCACATAGATTCCAATTGTGGGATGTACATTTTAACAGGCCATGCGAAAACTTTGTGCCCTCTGCTATCATTAAAAACAAAAAATTTCTCGCATTTGAAACCACAAAAACATCAAGAGACACTTGAGAGACTTCTCAGGTCTTCTACCATGCCCCAAATTATCACTTAAGAGTGATCCAAATGACATAATTATGTTTTGAAGCTTGGTTTTAAAAAGGACCGATTTAATAAAAAAAAAGTTCAAAAACATCCGTATTTTTTTCTTGTTCAAAACACCAAATTCTCAAATCTTCCCACATTAAAACTTTTCTTCCCCATCAAGCCTTTGGAAAAAAAATTAAACACCACCCAACCTACTAGGTTCTTGATGTTTCTTTCAAATTGGTTTCATTGCGTTACAAATTCCCAATGGACACTAAGAATTTCTTATGCACTCTGCCCTTCAATATTTATATCCCTACCCAATTCTCAAACAATGAATTAAAAATAGAAATAGTACATACATGAGCCTGTTTAGATAGAGGGATGAAAACACCATCATAATATTTGTACAAGGCCCAACATTGAGTGTTTTAAAAACACTCTAAACATTTATTTATTAAAAGAAATGACCAAATCCTGATCGACCTAACAGAAACATGTTTATCAAGCTCTCTCAAAATACAGTACTGACCATGACACTATACATTCCTTCACCTAGAAAATGTGATTTAAAATGGCCACTTATAACCTTTTCGATCAACTAAAAATATAATAATTAGTTGAGCCATTTGACCAACGTATCTCGATGAAGTCTTGCATAGGCGACTGGAGGAATTCAAAAGAAACAATTGTAGTGCATGGTTCTGAACAAGGTGTTCCTATATGGGAATCCAAGAGTCAATTCGGACGTACCAAGCCTTTATGAGTACCACCATATAACTTGAAAAACTAAAAAATATCTTCCAACAGGATCAACAGCTTTTAATAATTTAGCGTCACCTAAGAACAATACTCTCTAAGTGCATGAAGGATTATGTAATGTAGAAGAAAATATATATTATGCACAAATGAAACAATTAGGCTGATGGGATCTGGTCATGATTTAAAATTCATGAAGTAAATAATTTCATCTCATATGTTCATCCAATAAATAAGAATATAATCAAATGAAAAAAATGTAATGTAACATGATATCTCCACATTAAAATATTAATAAATTATCCTAAAATAAATAAATTAGTCAAATCATGAACTATTGTAGAGGTATTGATGTAACTCCTTCAATGACCCAAAACATCATCATGTTCACCATGACCAACCAAAAAATAGAGTGTACTATTAATTTATTTCCTAATATAAATACAAATATGTAAGAAAAAACAATATTATTCGTCCCATTACTATCTTCTGACATCACATAAATTGGCATTTCCAAATTTAATGTCCCAACCCATCTCACCACTAAGACGATGGTTGGGCTGGTCGCCACATGACATCAGGTGTACCTCCCCATACACTAGAGGATTTTGACAAGCAGTGAGGATGTATGGTTGTTCAGTGGAGAGGCTCTACCCTCTTATCAGAGTTGCACAATGGTATTGTAGAGTAAATAACATTCCACAGCAGAAGAAGTAATAGCAATAATAAAGCAGTAGAATATTGATTTTTATATAATTGAACAGAAGTGGCAAAAAACTATTTATAAAATAGATAAATGCATGACATGTTATTGATACAAGATGGATATATGTAAAAATTTTAAAAAGATTTTTAATACAATGTAATGTAGGACTCAGGTAATGAAATGAACAAAAATCTCAAAGGTGATCTCCAAGAGAATCCTAAGCCACATCTCATTCATTTTCTCCTACTCCAGGTACAAGAAAACAACATCAAACAAGTTCCATGGCCCATGAAAACAATAAAGGTCTACTAAGGTAACCTAGAGAAATGGTGGACCAAGTATTGTGTGAAATTTAAATCTTAGTTGGCTGGTACCACTGGTGTCTAAACCAATACTGACAGTGTAATATAAGTTAAACAAGGTGAAATCATTCATCCCTAATGTATGAATTACAATGTGACGAAATACCCAAGTAACTTCTACATCCCTCGGGTGTTGTCTAAATATATAACCAATTCATTAATTGAGTATCAATGTTTTATTTATATGTCACATTCGATTAAGATGCCTACTAAGTCCATTATGTTTCTGCCAAGGTAAAATGAGGCTAAGAAATGGTCGGGCCCGATGGGCTTTAGCCATGGAACCTACATGTCATTGCTGGACCTAATAAGTGTATCCAAGGAAACATGTGACAATATTAGTCGGTAAGGTTCCAAGAGGTTACAAGCCGACCTAGAAAACATATCTTTCTTGAGAGTTCCAGGGTATAATCTAAGGTAACATAAACTCATGAAAATCTAGCTTACTAGTAACTAAGTCTAGTTAAAGAGTAAGAGTGTAATCTATGGAGTGTAATCTAAGGCATTTCAGAATAATTCACCAACCAAGTCCAAGGTTATCGACCACGGTATAATGGGGCTAAGAAAATACAGATATCGATGGGTTTTAACCACGGAACCTACTAGTCAATGATTATCCAAGGAGAGTATAAAAGGTTTCCTGTATGAAGAAGGGACCCACCAGTATTATACCAGACATATAAGGAATTTACACTAACCAATGTCTAGGTGGGTATCAACCTAATAATTATATATCCTTTAGTCAAAATGGGGTTATTGAGACCCAACTTATTCTCCTCTTAGAATCCAAGGATAGTTCGAGTAAGTCTATTCTTATTTGATACTGTAATCATAATATTTCATTCCGTTCATGTATTACCTTCCATTATTTGGGATAGGTCAAGTATAGTTGAAACAATTTATTTGTTGGTACAATCCTTTTCATTCATTAGTATTGATGGTCCTAGTAGCATTGACACCATTGGATGAATTGTTCAAGCCTTCCTATCCATTAGATTGGAATGGTCCTGTAGCATTGCAACCTTTTAGCAAAAACCATTAAGGCTTTTCTCAAAGGTAATGGTCCACACTTCTACCTTCCCATAGCATGGTGAGGTTTTCCATGGGCATGGAACCAATACGTAACTCATTAAACCAGGTTCATCCATGGAATTCCTACATGGTAATCCATGTATCCCTCAATGTATAACATGAAAACCCATTGAGTCCATCATGTCATTTCTACATAGGAACTCATATGTCAGCCAAGGTTTTATTAGTATTCAAAACATTTGAAAACAATTTAGTAACATGTTTTTAGGGTCAATAATTAAGAATTAACCATTCATTTAACTCAACTAATTTTATTTACCAGAACATGTAAATTTCATTTAAAGTTCTCCAAGTATCCATAAAAGTATAAATTACCTACATGGGTAATTCCAATCCGAAATTGGACCAAACACATAGACAGGGTATCGGTCCTTTAATCATTTTAAAAAAAGAAACTCAGTGTTTCTAATGTCATTAGGCCCATGTTCTATGAATGTTGTATCTCAAGATAACATCTAGCATATATATTGTAAACATTAAAATTCAGTCAATAATGGTCTAACCACTAATATTTTTCCTAAAGGCAGTGCACCTCCATTGAAGGGGTTTTATTATAAAAACATGATAATGTTTATTAAAAATCATTTATAATCATCATTATTTATGACATGTAACATTTTAAATTTAAATTTAAGAAAAAATGAGCGTAATACATAATTTTATTAATTAATTTATAAAAAAGTGAATTGAGAGACTTTATTAATGAATTTATAAATATTGATGACTTGGAGGGGACCCTACCTCATGGTGGAATCAAGCCATGTACTTCGACGACAAACCAAAACGATGTGAAACCACACAAAACAACTAAATGCACTGCCGAAAACTTTATAAGAACTCATTAAAATTAGAATCCCCAAAACATAACTATAAAAAGAGGAGAAAACATACCCTGATGAAAAGTAGGCATACCAAAACCACCTGAACTACCATGCCTTTGGCGGCGGTTTTCGAAACACACACCCTCAGATCACAAGAGGCATTCCACATAGACCTAGACTAAAATAAAACTGAACAAATGGATCACCCGCAAAGCCCTAGGGTTCATCCAACCATCATGGGTGACAAATAATCCAAATCATGGTTGGGAAATAGGAGGAGTATAGAGGATAAGACTCACCTTGAACCATAGAATGGGATTTGCGATGAAATCTACAAAGAATCGAAGCAAAGAGAGGAGGAGAATGAGGGGTCATGTGCCTGGCTCAATGGATATCCCCCTCAGTGCATCGTATTTGAGAGAGGGTTAGGAGTGTTTGGGATTTATTTTATTAATTTAATATAATTAAATTAAAAATCAAAATCAAAAAATTGGGTGGCATACACGGTATGATCCGCACGGTTTGTCAGACCATGTGCTAACCATGCGGAGTCTTCTGCATCCAAGAAGAACCCCATACTAGCTAGGTGCGGGCTTTTGGAATCCATACCCAGGTCGTGCACAAGAGACTACCTCTTTTAAAATCGATCCACATAGATACCAATAGTGGGATGTATGTTTTAACAGGCCATGCGAAAACTGTGTTCCCTATGCTATCATTAAAAACGAAAATTTTCTTGCATTTGAAAATACAAACACATAAAGAGTCACTCGAGAGACTTCTCAGGTCTTCTCCCATTCCCAAAAATATCACTTAAGAGTGATCCAAATCACTTAATTATGTTTTGAATCTTGGTTTTAAAAAGGACTGATTTAATAAACAAAAAGTTCAAAAACATCTGTATTTTTTTCTTCTTTAAAACACAAAATTCTCAAATCTTCCCACATTAAAACTTTTCATCCCCATCTAGCCTTTGGAAAAAAAAATTAAACACCACCCACCCTACAAGGTTCGTGATGTTTCTTTAAAAATGGTTTCATTGTGTTACAAATTCCCAATGGACACTAAGAATTTCTTATGCACTCTACCCTTCAATATTTATAACCCTACCCAATTCTCAAAGAATGAATTAAAAATAGAAATAGTACATACATGATCTTGTTTAGATAGAGGGACAAACACACCATCATAATATTTGTACAAGGACCAACATTGAGTGTTCTAAAGAAACTCTAAACATTTATTTATTAAAATAAATGACCTAATCCTGATCGACCTTACAGAAACTAGTTTATCAAGCTCTCTCAAAAGACAGTATGACAATGAAACTATACATTCCTTCACCTAGAAAATGTGATTTAAAATTTCCACTTATAACCTTTTCGATCAACTAAAAATATGATAATTAGTTGAGCCATTTTCCCAATGTATCTCAATGAAGTCTGGCATAGGAGACCGGGGGAATTCAAAAGAAACAATTGTAGTCCATGGTTCTGAACATGGTGTTCTTATATGGGAATCCAAGAATCACTTCGGACGTACCAAGACATGATGAGCACCACACTGTAACTTTAAAAACTGAAAAATATCTTCCAACAGGCTCAACAGCTTTTAAGAATTTAGCGTCACCTAAGAACAATCTCTCTATGTGCAAGAAGGATGATGTAATGATAGGGTCCCTTCTTGTCCCCTAATAAGAGTACACTAAGAGGATTTAAGACGGTTTTTCCAGTTACACACATCCAAAAAATATAAGATAAAATAGTTGAACCAAAACAATGTAGTGTGGCCATGAAAGCACCGACTCGATTTATGACCTCCAAGCCTCAATGATAAACAAGTGATAACCAAGCATTTTGAAATGATTCTCTTTGGTTTTTCTCCTAATACACGGAAGGACACATATAAAAATAAATAAGAAACTACCCAACTTAATAGTGTCATGGATAAAAGGTAAGAAAACTAGCCACTCATATGTGCAATAGATTATTACCATGAGACAGGCGTGTCAAAACACTTACGTCTTCTGAAATCGAAACCGAACATTTCAATGGAACTGATTCATTAATTCCCAAGTCCCTCTACATGGAGATGACCCAATATCATACTCAATAGTATAATAAGATTTATTATGGAGTCATATTTCATCATAAGACCATTTTCTTGGATGACCCGATACCAAGTCATCCATCACCATGAAGGAGGAGTTAGATGACCTATAAAGTGGTCGAAAATGACTGAGGTGCGTCTAACCAGTTGAAAACAAGATATAATCAATGATGAATCCCAAAACAATGTTATAAAAGGCATGAACACCCATTTGAACAAGGTTTTCATTTAAAAATTGATATTCCCACTAGGGGCAATAGTACCATGAATTGAGGAAAAGCCACAACCCTAACATGGAATTTATATTCTGAGGGAGCTATATACCACATGTTAGCCCCTTATAATGAAATAGTTTCAACCCCAGCACCGGGTCACGTAAAACAAGTCACTAGGCTGGAAATCCAATAATAAGGCCATTGAAACCGAAAAGTATTCCTACGAAATGTATTCACACTTTCATTCCAAGGCACTCAAGAGAAATCTGAACTACCCTTACATGAGGGTAATTAAACAGAGGAAACCACTATTGAGTCCAATTCCAATCCTATTTCATTTAATCACATGTATTATTTTAATCAACAAAGATTTAATCAAAACATCAAAGTAACATTTTAAAAACAACAAAGGGAACTTGATTTTAGCCAACACCTAATGGAAAAAACATGAATGTTTTATAAAACTACCTTTTTAGAATAATAATTGTTACTTGACATCCCATTATTTTTTAAACTTATCATAATAAATTCCTTTTAGGTAAATAGGGAGACCAATGAGGGTCCATTTTAACCATCATGGGTTATCTATAATGAAAACCAATAATAAAGTCTCAATTATAAAAATTTAAACACACAAACTTGTCATCACATAAAAACATTCCCCAACAGGTTTATATGGGACCAGTTTCATTTTAAAAGCTAACCATTTTGATTTCAGATCAAATTAAACCCTCTTTTACAATTATAATAATTTTACAAGGCATCATGTCATCACATTTATTATGGGTTGTCATATACCAATTCTTGATGCATCCGTACATTCGATGGATTGAATGTTGGCTACCATTAATCGATAATAACGTCAATTCATAATTTAGAATTGTCATACATAATTTTCCAAAATATATGGATCCCCATCTACCAATCTTCAATGCACCAACACACATTTTAGTTTGGAATTTGGATCCCTTCCATCAAAACAAACATTCATTAGCAATTGAATTTAGCAGCCTTTTGTAATGGTTTGTTTACATAGGATTCCATTCACTAGCTATGAGGCACCCAAAAACCATAAAACTGAAAACTGGATCAAGTCATAACCACAAACAATAAAATTATCCAATGAATCCTATTATAAGTATTATTGTAAGCTATTAAATCACTACAAGTATCTAACATGGAGCAACAAGCTAAAATCAAAGAAGCATGAAATTTTAATCACAAGTGTATGCTATAACAAGATACAATCATATAAGGAATGATAATTTATTACCTAAATAGGTATAATTCATGGCATGGAATTTTTAAATGGAATCCTACTGATGGAACTACATGTCATAGGATAGATGGATGGAATGAGAATTTCTATGTTCATAATATGAAGCATGAATTTTTCATCCTTTCTATAAAAAACCAAGAGTAATATTCATAATTCCATAAATCATAAGTATAAAAATGTACATTAATCACTCTAGGTGAAATAGTATCAAATATAATAGTGAACCACTTAAACAAAAATCCTAGCCTAGGCCACTTGGTCATTCCCCGTACATGGGGTGATCAGTCCCATGAATGACAATTAACCCAACACTGACTCATTAATATGAACCCAAAATAGTAAAACAAAAGGGAATACCACCAGTGATACCACTTTGTAACATCTTGACCTATCTCACCACTATGACGGTGGACATACCGTTTTCCACATGACCTTAGGTGCACCTCTCCATATGCCAGAGGCTACCGACAAGCAGTTATGGTGCAAGGTCAGTCAGTGGGGAGTCTATAACCTCTTCAAAGAGTTGTACATCAGTATAAAAGAGTAAATAACATTCAACAACAGAAATAGTAATAGTGATAATAAAGCAGAAGAAGATTGATTTTTTTTATTATTGAAAAAAGTGGCCAATGCTAGGTTATAAAATAGACAATTTTCTGACATGCTATTGAAAAATGATGGAAATCAGTAAATATTACAAAATAAATTTCAATAAAATAAAATGTAGGACTCTTGTAATGTAAAGAACAAAAATCTCAAAGGTGATCTCCATGAGCATCCTGATCCCCAGCTTAGTCCATTTCCCATACTCCAGGTACAAGAAAACACCAACAAATATGATCTAAGGCCTTATGAATAAGAAAGGTCTACTCGTGTACCCCAGTGTTATGGAGGCCATATTAAGGTTTGAGATATAAATCTCATTAGGCCAACATAACAAATTTCTAACCTGATTCCCAAAGGGTAATATAAATTAAATATGGTTCATGCATGTATAAATAATGTAATCAGTACAATGTAACTGAATACCCAAGTACTTACTTCATCCCTAAACTATTTTTTGAACATGTAAAAAGTTAATTAATTGAGTATTACCATTTTATTTATAATTCACATTGAGATTAAGTCACGTAAAAAGTCCATGTAGTTTCCACAAATTGAAAACATGGCTAAGCAATGACCGAGGCCGATGGGATTTAACCATGGAAACTACCTGTCAATGATGGACCGAGGGATTGTATACATGGAATCATGTGATAGTATAAATAGTGATGGTTCCAATAAATAAGAAGGAAACTTGGGAAAGATATCTAGTGAGAGAGTTCCAAGGCAAAGACAAATGCAACATAATCACATGGAAATCAATCTTAGTAATATCTGAGTCAATCTATGGGGTAAGAGTGTAAACCGAGCTGCATAATCCATGGAATTGACAATAAGTCCCCTACGGAGTCCAAGGGTATCAAACAAGCTAAAAAAGTTCTAAAAATGATAGTTCCCAATGGGATTTAACCATGGAACCTACTAGTCAACGCTGGATCCAATGAGTGTATCTGAGGTGTCATGTTAGAAAAAAGGACCCAATGGTAGTATACTAGGCATTCAAGGATAAGATAAGAACTGGAGTCTGGATGGGAATCAACCATAGAAAATTGTATCCTCGAATTAGAATGGGGTTCCCGAGACCCAAGGAATACTCCACATAGAATGAATGGTCAGCTCGTGTCAGTCCATTCCTATTTGATATTTTAATCATAATAATTCATTAGGTTAAAGTCTTTCCTTCCATTAGTTTTGATAAGTAAAAAAGAGTTGCAACAAATTATTTTTTACTCCAAGCCTCATCTTCCATTCATGTGGATAGGCCAAGTAGCACTACAACTATTAATTGATTGGTTCAAGACTATCCTTCCATTATTTTGGAATGGTTATGTAAATTTGAAACCTTTTAGTAAAAACCATTAAGGCATTTTCAAAGGGAAATTTATTCATCTCTACCTTCCCTTTGCATGTTAAGTGTTTCTAATAATGTGGGACCAATCATTTTCTCATGTACCCAAGTCTGTCCATGGAATTAATATATGGGAATCCATTCATCTCTAATGGTATGAGCATAAAATCCCATTGATTCCATCATGTAATTCCTACATTGAAACCCATATCATACCCATGGTTCATTAGTATTCAAAAAATTTGAAAAAAATTGGTTACATGTTTTGATGTTCAATCATTAAGAATTAACCATTCATTTAACTCAACTCATTCTATTTACCAGAACATTTCAATTTCATTTAATAGTATCCAAGTATCCATAAAAAATGAAATTACCTACATGGGTAATTCCAATCCCAAATTGGACCAATCACATAGACGGTGCTTTAGTCCTTTAATAATTTTAAAAAGAGAAACTCATTGTTTCAAATGTAATTAGGGCCATGTTCTTGGAATGTTTTATCTAAACATAAAATCATGCATAATGATTATAAACATGACATGTCAAGAAAGAAATATCAAACCAATAATTTTTCATCGTGAAGGAAGTGCACCTCAGTAGGAGGGGTTTTATTTTAACGACATGATATTGTTTATCAAAAAACAATTTATCAACACTATCTTTTAAAACAAGAATCATACTAAATTCACATTTACAAGGAATTTAGAATAATACTTCATTATATGAATTAATTTATAACAAAAGTGTAGTAAGAAACATCATTAATGAATTTATAAAGATTGATGACTTAGAAAGGGACCTGCCTCAGGGTTGAAGAAAGACATGTACTTTGGTGGTAAACCAAAATGAAGTGAAACTAACCAGAAAATCTCAATGCAGTACCAGAAAAATTCATGGAACTCATAAAATTTTAAAGCCCAAAAACATAACTATGAAATGAGGATAAAAATACCCTGAAGTAATGTCGAAGGACCAAAACCACCTGAACTGCCACACCTAGGTGGCAGTTGCTAGAATAAACAGCCCTAGGTCCTGAGAGACCTTCTGCATTAGCCTTGATAGAAAGAAAACAGTAACAACAGATGACCCTCAAATCCTAAGGGTTTGGATGAACCATCCTGGGTGACGAATTATCTGAATCGTTGCATGGAAACATGATGAAAAGATTGGATATGACTCAGTTTGAATGATCTTAGGGGATTCAAAAAGAAATTTATGCAAAATTGAAGCGAAGAGATGAGTCCAATGAGGGGGTCACATGCACGACTCAATGTAGATCCCCATTAGTGAATCACTTTTGAGATAGGGTGAAATGTTTTTTTGGTTAATTTAATTTAATTTAATTTTATTTAATTGAAACAAAATAAATATAAAAATTATGAGTTGAACATGGTTTGATCTGCACAATTTTCCAAACCGTGTGCAAATAGTGTAGAGTCTTCTACATCCAAGATGCACCTCGCACTGGCTAGGTTCATAGTTTAGGAAAAAATGAAGAGGTCATGCGCAATCCACTGTCCCTTTTAAAATAGAGCTGCATGGGTACCTTTAGTGGGCCGCACTATTTAGAAGGACTTTCACAAACTTTGTTCCCTATGATGTCTTTAAAAACATGATGTTTCTCACGTCTGGAACCCCCAAAACTTTTCATGCCACTCGAGAGATTTCTCATGACTTCTCTCATGCCCAAAAACATCACATAAGATTGATCAAACTATCAAATTTTTTTTTGAAGCTTGGTTTTGAAAAGGACTGGTTGATTAAATGAAAAAGTTCAAAACCTTCTTGTATTTTAGTTCGGTACAATACACTAGATTCAACACCAAAATTCCGTGATAAGGATCCTTATGGTGTAACCAAATGGAGAACTATTGATAGGGGAGGTAATGTTCTCATTCGAGCTCTGATAAATCCTATCTTCATATACCATATATAATATAACATATCAAGGATAGTATGATGAAAAATATTATTAATTTATCTATATGTTATTATATATATAGCATATAATGATATTACATTCCTCTAAAACCATTAATGAAATGAAGATGTTGTTATCTATTTGTGTAAACTACCACCTCCTCGAAAAGCATGTAATATTTTTCATAACTAAATTATATAGATAATTCATATGTGTTATTTAATGAAATAATATTATATCTATAACATTATGAAAACTCTAAAATGGTAATTTTTCTATTTTTATACCCCTTTATATTCTATATAAAATGAATGTATGGTTAGGGTGTATGTGCGAACTCCTAAAAATAGGGAATTGCGTATTTCTTCTTCATTACCACCAAGATTGGATGGATTTAAATAATTGAATAATTTATAATAATAATATCTATAAAAATATAAATATATTTAAAGATAATTGTTTTCATTCCACACATGATATAAATAATTATCGGAATTCAAATCTCAACCACTAAAAATGTACATATGAATGAAACATTCTTAATTTTAATCCTTTTTTGAAAACCTATATATTTGTATAAATGATTTATAATATAATAATGAAATAAATAAAAACATGATCATTAGGATATTATGATGAAATAATAAAACAAAATTCTCCATGGTAACAACAACAAAATAGTTATGAACAAATTACCAAGAAATATCACTTAATCAACTTAAAAAATATATATAAAAATAATATTACTTAATAATATAAATAAATTTTAATATTAAATATAGATAAAAAAGGTTAATAATAATTTATTTAATATAATTTTATTTATTATTGAAAAATCTAATCACAATAATTAAGAAAATAAGGGCCTAAGGTAAAGGTTTATGAATCTCAATTATGCCAAAGTGTTATACAAATTTTATCCACCAATTATTCACTTATAATGACATAAATAATTACGTTCGATATATTTTTATCATAATATTTTTAAAATATAATTTAATTAATAATCCATCTATCATTAATTTGATATGGATTGTTTTAATGATAAAGTTCCCATAACAGATTTATTGACCAAAATATCCATCCATGTTGGTCTTTTGATATCGTTCTTGAATATTATTTTATATGTTATATTATTTTTAAATTTGTAAATTATAAATGGTATCTTATATTTTTTCCATTAGGGGAATAATTTCTTTACCAGAAAAAATTATTTTTTGGTTAATTATATCATAATAGTTATGATAATATGAGGATTAATACCCATCCATTCTAATGGACTTTTCTCACCTATTTCAATATTTTACCATCCCACTAATGAAATACCTTCCTATTAACGATCCCAAATATGTTTCATCTCCAATGATACTCATATTTATACTTAATCATTTTCAAAATAACTTTTTATAATCTTTTTTTAAATTGCGGGTTTCCAATAAAAGGATTTTTAAAATATTAATAATATAATTTCAATAATGCTCAAACTTTTATATCCATATACACATTTTTTGACATAATATTTGTTTATTTTAATATCTATATTGTTATAATTCGTTTTAATTTAATATATTATGAAATAATAAATTCCACTTAGAAAAATATTTTTTAAAATGGACATGAAAATTAATCATTTTTACAAGGATATTCAAGAATATTTTCTTATAAAACTCTTATAGAGATTTCACTTATATTATCCTATACATAATATAAATAATATATCACTTATTTTTTTATACATAATCACACAAAATTTATAAACATGAATTTATTTAAATTTCATTCCACATTTAATACCTTATGTTTTATTAAGTGTATTAGAGGGTGTTCACCTATATACGCATACATCAATTGACTAATTAAAATTATAATATATTACATAAAACCCTTATCCAAATTGGGAATATTACATTTACGTAATTATCTTAATTAATTAGTTTTTACATTAGTGATTTCTAAATATAATTGGAAATGATTTCAATTTTCATGGGTTTTAAAGTCATGATTATCTGTAAATTTAATAATGATCCCTCAAAAGATACAATTTGAAAAGGATAAGAAACCCATTTTGTATCTGTGAGGTTTTATGATATGATTATTTTAATTGTGTTGTGGATATATTTATTATTTTAATTATGTGATTGGTCAGTTTGTAATAATATATTCTTCTGATGCATTTGGTATTATTTTTTCTCATGGGATACCATGTATGGTGCATAGGTTGTCGACCTAGAAGATTATTTTTATGTATCTTATAAGTGAGCCTTTTACTTTTTATGTAATTCTTTATTTAGTTTCATAATTTTTTTACATGGACATACTATATCATACTTTTATTCCATGTTTCCATGCATATCTCAAACCCTAATTCAAAAGTACACATTTTCTATGTTGAGATTGCATATTTTATTTTCATGACTTGTTGACAATGCGTATTGTTAAATTATATTTGTAATAAAATATTTTTCATCATTCTCCTTTTCCCTCATATTCTTATGATCAAACCCTTTATGACATGTTGATGATTCTCTCCATTATTGACCATTTTATCTCACCCCATTCTTATGTATCCATTGATCAGGTAATGATGACTAGGATAACATCTGGGAATTCAAGAATAGATTCTAGTGTGGCTAAGCAGTGGAGAAATATTTGCATGGATTTTAAAATTTGTTACTTATGTTTAAAACATTCATTATCTGAAAATCTTCAACTCTATGTATATTTGGATTATTTTTGTGATATAAAATTTAAATTATGGAAATTCTATAATGTAATGATATGTACGACTTGGTTAATATCACATGGTATCAATTCCATAGATACATTGAAAGTGTTTTTTTATTTCACCAGCGAGTAATGGTCTATGGATCCTCATTTCTTATTATAGCATCATTTTGTTTTATTTTCAGAATTATTTTACATATTTTTCATATTAATTTTGTTCTTTTGCGGGTCAAGCTTATAAATATTTATTGAAAAACATACGAATAAGGCTGAGAAAATAATAACATAACCAAATATTATTTATGATTTGATAATATATTATTCATAGAAATTAATTATTTTCTGGATGCTATTATATGGATAATGATATGGAATAAAAAATCTAGTGGAAATCATATGAATATAGCTGGTTTGATGTCGCTTAAATATTCAATTGATCTATTATGAGTGATACTAAGACACTACTCTTTATTAGAAACTGTTGGTTTAAATTATTTGGTTGAACACATTCATCATATGATCCATTACAAAAGAATTATTATGTTTATGAATATGGTTATAGAGTATGAGACAACCTAACCTATTGATACAAAGATTGAAAAAATAGTAATTTATGTTATATATAAAGATAATTTGATTGTTTAAGTTTTAATATATTTCTAGGTAGAGGTTTTTTTGGTATTATCTGTGATAATTCACTTATGTTGTTATGTAAACATATTGACCCATATTTGGTTTTTGTAATTTCTGATGTATGACGGAACCTAGAGAATGGTGGATGACATTGGAAATGTGAATATTTTACAAATGATAAACCTAACAATATAAGATATGGTGGTGTGGGGTAATCTAGTAATTATAATGAATTAGATATCATGAATTATGCTTAACATGGTGAACTTTAAAAATATTATAAACAGAATAATTATGAGAAGTATGTAGTCTTATGAAATTTTATGTAGTGAATATTTTTATAGAATGAAGATTCAATGTCTTACATGTCAAAATATTGGATTACCCATCCAAGGGAATGTATAAAAGGAAATGGAATTGTTTTTCTATGATAAAGCATGGAATATAGAAAAGAAAATGTTGTGGGAAAAAGGAAGAGGCTTGTTAACAAAATGGAGGAAAATAATGTTCATCCAATGTTACCACTTACAGTTTAATGACTAAAAAAATAGAAACATTGTAATTTTATATATTGATTCACTAATCCAATGGATTCCAACAATGAGAGTCATCATAAATTTCCATGATCAAGGGAAAAATGGATATCCCATGAAACCAAAACTAATGATATGGGTTTTGAAAATGATACTGATTGAGGAAAACCAATCACCCAGTCATGAAAATTGAATCTCTTTTTTTATACTATTAGATCCACTCCATTGTACCTATAATGTTTTTAGGGAAATAAAACCATCTCCTTGATGAGTAGTTGTATAAATATTAATAAAAAATCCATTGAATTTAATATTTTACCCTATGTTCTAGTTTATTTGAATATTATTTGTAAAAATCATATTATTCTTCATATACATAAATTTAGTGTTGTTTTATAAATGGATTACTTCAATCCATAAAGAGGAAAAATTATTTAGAATAAGAAGGTAATATTTCATATCAACATATGATATTATATTAATGAATGTATTATTATGAAAATCCTTTAGATGGAATATTATATTATGTAGGTATTGACACATAATAATTATATGCTCTTCTCTCTATTTGATTGAGAAAAAACACAAAAGTAATGATACGTATATTCAGATGTAAAATATTGTTTTTTGTGATTGTATCGTGGATATCTCTCTATAAATTATATTCAGAGCCTAATCTATATTTAATATTACCTTATCCATTTTTGTTGGTACGTGATAATTAAAATCTCATGGATGAAATTTATTTATTGAGAGAGGGGTGGGAATATAACTCCCCATAATTTGAGAATTAATTTTGTTCCTTTTAAAATAATTACCATGTTTTATTGATTAATTCATATGAAACACATAAATAATATTAAAAAGGATAATTTAATATAAAATAAAAAAATTATATGATTATAATATATAAATTAAATTATATGTTATGTAATATGAAAACCACACTATTAAATCTATGTAAAACACATACCCAAAAACATTGAGATGTATGATTTTTTTCTAATTAGAATCATGAATTAGAACATAGAAACGTGGTGACCCCATTGGGGTTTTTCTATAGACGATACTCTAGATAAACTCCAAAACATATTGTATGAAAAAAATAATATTTTATATTACACCGTTATTTTGGAAATTCCCATGAGATTCATGTTAGAAAAATTTTCATCCATGAATACCAACATAGAATATCTTATGCATTGGTCTAACATGAAAATATTGAGCATTTTGTTACGTATAAATGAAGATGGTATAAAAATTTAACTTTATATGAAATAAATAACATCACAATTTCTATTTAAAAGGAAATTAATATTCATTTTAAATACCAATTAATTTATGAAATTCAATAAATTTATTAAAATTATTAATAAGACAAATTTATGATAAAATTTTATTTTTTCTATACATTTATTTTTATGTGCTATGGTTGATTTGTGAATATAAAAAATATATGGTAAAATAATTATAAAATATATTACTTATATGTATAAATTATTAACACTAAATACTATTAATAAGAAATTAGAATAATAATAATTTATTTTTAAAGATTCATTTTCCCTATTGAAATATGATATCGTTATATTATATATTTCAATATAAGAGTATAAAATTAATTTTTTTAATATAAATTTTTAAAATTCACTTCATGAATGGATAAAAAAATTCATTATTATATTATTATTAACCTTTTTTTCTCAAATATTTTAATTTAGTTTGATAGTGAAAAAGAAATTTTTTTAACAACAAAATGTTTTTGAATTCATTGGGATCTATGCATGAATAAATGAATTTTATAAAAAAAATTGTTATGTAATTTCTGGATCCAAGTGTCAAAAACGGATTCCCTGACATGGTTCTTCACATGTCCCCAAGCATTCCTCCACATAAGATAGTGGCTACCAACAATCTGAGATGGTACAATATCAATCATAGGGAGACAATAACCTCATTATCAAATTATCACACGTGTGGAAAAAAATAAAATTAACCAACAATATAACTATATCCGTAATGATACCAATATCACATGATAAAAAATATATTAATAAAATATCAAAACTGAACAGTATATATTTCTTTCCAATATACATGCCATGTATTCGAATGCAATAAAAAAAGTAATGACACGACCAACTCCCAATTGGGCCGCACACAAAATATTTTTAGATAAACCATTATCCATCCCAAACCATCCATATAACATAGTTCCCTTTTCTATTATCTTGTCATAAAACCATGAGATATATTTGGTTACCAATCAAAAAGCCTGAATAAAGTGTGAGTACAATTTAGTAGGCCACCACCAACGACATCTAAAAAAATATCATCTTAATAATAGTGTTTTTAGTTTTATATAAAAAATTAAATATAATTCATAAGTAAACATTAATAACATTTTCAATTACTCTTATTTAGGTACATAAATTATTGGGTTCTCGTTTACACAGATACCCTCAATACATGCTTCGGCCTATGCAAGAGTCTAAACAATTCAACACATTTAATTCCAAACTCATTATAATGCTATAAAATTTCATTATCCATTCATTTCAATTCATTATCATTGCTAAGTGTAACCACAATCTGATTCCAAAAATGTAACACCCCATGCTTCCATGGTAAGTTTCCCTTTCAATAATGCAATAGCTTGCATTGTACGCAACTTCGAGATTCTAACACACCGTGACCAATCAAAATATCTGTTATGAATAGTAATACCCACTTTTTGAAATTTTATCTTTCAAAATTGACTTTATTTTTGGATTAGGAATATCGAAATTAGCCAAGGGTGAAATTTTTGTATTTTTCTGAAAACAATCAATTTTTGATGAATAGTGAAAATTACTAAATTTTAATTACAAACAACTTTTTTAATCGAAATAATTAGTAGTCATAAATTATAAATTTGAGTATTTTTAAAGTATATTTAGAATATATTCTTACCATTTAATACAATGTTGGTCATTGGACGTAATTTCACATTTAAACCACACATAAACAAGTGTCAATCTTTGGATGGTTATTATTACATAAAAACACGCTTTTTGTTTTGTTAGTGGGAATTAATTTTAAATTAATTTCTTCCACTTCTATGTTTTGAATTTAGTAAAATGGATTCCATATTTAGAATCAGGATTTAAATATTGTTTAATTAGGAAACTTTTATTTTTAGACATTTTGAATAATTAATTCGGTAAATATTTTATTTACAGTGGTTAAAGGGTAAATCCCTTAAATAAGGGTAAAAATAATATTATAATAATAATGAATTACCATAAAACATGTCCTAACCCAATTGGTTGAAACATTTCCAACCATGGGCATATTTGGGTCGATTTTGGGACCCCAGGGATCTACTTGTAAGTGATAATGACACTTTATATTAATTACGTTAAAGTAATACAAAAATGACATAAGCATATATCTTTTAGAAAAACAATTTTTAAATGGGGTTATATATGTTATATTTTTGACTATAAATATTAATTAGAAATATAAAAAGTTTTCCTACATAATTGTATTTTATTTATTATTTTTAGACATTGAATAATTACATTATTTTTGACACAATAATGATGCATTATTTTCTTTATTAATGAATGAATCAAATAATTAGTATTATAAATGTTAAAATAAATATAATTTTATAGTTCTGACGAAATAAATGAATTATATTGGTTAATATTACATGTTAGTATTGCATAAATGTATTTGGTTTGAATTAATAACGTTGTTAATACTTTATCAAAAATAAATTATTAAATATAGTTAAAATTGACATAAATTAGTTTTTTATAAAACATATTATATAATTAATTGATATTATATTCCTAAAAATATAAGGTTCGACCACAAGACTTATATAATGATATGTGTATCATTAATGGACCACTTGGGTGTTTTTTAGAAAGTATATAGTAAGTTTATTATCCCTATAATATAAAAATACAAAGTGACATGGTAAATGTCAAACTATTTAACTAAGAGTTAAATATAAATGATAAGGTTAATATTGTGACACAAACTTTTCTAAAATCTATTGTATGAAATTATTTCAACCCATACCCACCTTATAATTTGAATAATCCTCTTTGGATCTATTAGAAACTGAATATGAATTTATTATAAATTAATAATTCATGTTTTTTCAAAAGAGCCCCTCCTACCCCTTATAAAAGGACACAAAATCAAACCAATTATTCCTACCATAAAAGATTATTTTCGGCCAAACCCTACACAAATATCCTCTAAACTTCCCTCAATGCAACCTAGAGGACATATTTTGATCATAAAGCTAACTTAAAGATCCCTTTTGATCAAATCAAAAGGAAGAACCCGAAGAAGAGGTAATGTTCTCACCACCCTCTTTCAAGTTCCTTTATTCTTCAACTTCTTCTTTCTTTATTATTTCCATTCTAAAAAAATTACTCCAGTATCTTATACATAATTATATGTTATTATAAAAAATTTTCAACCATATTTATTATTCTATCCATCCTTTGAATGACATTTCATCGTACATGTGTACGTACGACTAACCGCCTGCACGTCGTGGTGTAATTGTTATTCAATACATTATTATTTGGATGGGTATAATAATGATGTGAATTTGATTTAAATAATAAATATTACATGATAAATATTCTTTATATATGATATAACATCCAATTATATATTATTTTAATATCAAAGAATGTTATTTTCCCTTGTGCCACGCAGGGATTACCGTCTCCACGACGCGATAAGATTCATTTCCAAGTTCACCATTCATCGATGATTATAAAAAAATATTACTAATAAGTATGTAATATATGACATAATAATGATACTGGAGATATACATATTTATACATATAGTTATTTATGTACTTACATATATCTTATTCACTTACTTTCGTTCAGTTCTATATGAAAACGGAAACAATGTTTATGCGTACGTACGGACTACCGTATCCATAAACAGTGTTTTCCATTTCATATAAACATCTATAATAAATAATTATATTTTAAATATATATGGTATATAAATCATTTTTTATATTCTGGAATTATTTAAATCATGATCTAAGTGATACAATCAAGAGTAACAAGTTAAAACATGTACGGTAAAGAAACCGATTATTACCTAAAATATAAATTTAACATGGAAATTATTATTAAATGGATAGTATAAATTAATAAATTAATAAGGTATGATATCATAAATATTAATATGGTTTAGGTATAATTTAATAACATTCTATAGTCTTCATACAGTAGGTTAAATGCACCCTCGACTAAAGGAAAATGCAAGGTAAGGGTTTTCATCTCACTCCTCATTCCCTTAAGATTCAAGCCATATTGCCACTATTACCTTTTGTGTGGTGTATTTACTTCCCATAATTTAATTAATTGTGTAATACACTTTAATTTATGTGTATTTACATATTCATTGTATGAAAACGCTTTCATGGGGTGTATGTTTCATAAGTTACCAAATTGATAAGGGTTAATTTCAAAATCTCTTTATTATCCGAGGTTGTTTTTACGTAAGTATCTACTGGGACATATTTATTATCCATGTCCATGTTTTATGAAAGAGTTTTCAAATGGATTACTTTAATGGAATTTTTTTACTAAAACATCATTTCAAATGTTTTAAATATTTATTCTTCTAAATATTTCTCATTAATGGCCATGTCTTCAAAATGGTTTATTTATATGGACATGAATGTTTATAAAATGTTAATTCCTTTAAAAAGTTTCAAAGTGGTATGGGAAACATTGATTCAATAAAATGTCTTTAAATATATTCTTTTCGAAATTGTGGGACTTTTAAATGTTTTCAAGAAAAACGGATATTTCTCTCAAAGAGTTTTAAAAATCATTTTCATCTATGTCAGCATCCTTTGAGGGATTTTAAACTTGTTTGAAGATGATTTATTATGATACAAATCTTCTATATTGTATTGAAGGTTTTGTGATATGTTTGACTGTGGATTTGTTATTCATTGTTTAGGGATAAATTATTGACATTTTGTATGCTAGTTTTAATACAAATGTGTATGTTATGTTTAAACCTTTTCATATGAGGAATGCATTGGACTTAGTAAGTGACGGGTGGAGCCCGCTATAGATCCTCGATGCATCGGTAGGTCTCACGAGACAAACTAGTGTCATGGAACAAGGCCTTAAAAAAATATTATTTGTAGTCATGGCATGAGGCCTTGACTGTAAAGACCCATAAATGTCAAGGAAATTTTTATTCTTAATTTTATTTGGAATTTTACAAGAGAGCAGTTTCTGATGGCACCTGATTCTGAGGACCGGTGTGCCCGGAATCAATTTCCGAAGTTTGGCTCGGGTACGTTCAGTGAACGGATGAGCGGGTTTTTCTAACTTTTGAACCGGTGCCCGGAATCGAATTCTGAGGGCACTGATGAAATCGCAGCGCCGGTATTCGCTTCGAAACGCCTCTTTCGGAGTTGCGTTTTCTCGGGTGTGGTTTTTAATTTTCGGGCTTAAAGTTAAGAAATAAAATAATTTTACGACAACTTTATTTTATTTCAATTAAGTCACTTAGAAGACACTTGAAGCCACTTAATCGCGGCTTAACTGAGTTGAACCGGATAGGATGATATCCAGAAATATCCTACCCCCTTGGTAGGATATTTGTGAGGTGGGGCCCACACGAGCCCCGCTGTTTCTTTCCGCTAAGTAACGCACCCGCGAAAACCCGTCATTATAAAAGTCAACTGATGCGTTTTCTTAATTTCTTAACAGACCATTTAATTGGGCGGTTTATTTCGTAAATTAAATGAGCTGTTTCTTTCATTGAATTAATTCAAAGAATTTATGGGCCGTTACGTAACCCTTTTCGTGTGTTGGCATAATAATAAAATAAGACCAACCTATCTTTTGGAGGATTACACGTTGAGAGAGGATCCTTGAACCTTCATCCTCCTTCATGAAGAACGTGAAGAATGTGAAGAACGCGAAGAACGCCGAACCCAGAAATCGACGACGCGACGCCGTGATCCGCGACGTCGACAACGTTTTCGGTGACGTCTATTCCTCTGCGATGGATCATCGATCGGATGCTTGAGGTAAGAGTCTCAGACCTTCTTTTTAATCTCCTTTGTGGTTCTTTACCACAACACGGATTTAATTAATTAAATTAAATCTGTTGTTTCATGGTACGTTGAGTTCGCCGACTCAATTTCGTGTTCCGTGACGACGCGACGCCCTTCCGCGACGACGCAATGATCTCCACCTTCCGCAACGAGCAATTCTGCGAAGAACGCTCACGCGCGACGACCAACGAGGTAGGGATTTTATTTCTGGAATTTCCCGTTTTCCCGTGTTATTTCCGTTCAAAAATGAAGAACCCGGATAGAAGAACAATTTTATTCCCTTAAAATTGTTGAATTCATGTGTTGATATTATTCCTCCCGTTGTTTATCTCTAACGCAGAGGGTGCAGGCCAAACAAACACGGCCCGATGACCCTCCGTCGTTCTTCGTTTTTTGCGGATTTGACGTGCGACGACGGAACGTACCGCAACAGAAGTTTGATGATCCCGCAGTGAAGAACGAGTCCCGGGAGGAGCATCGGCGCAGACGGGAACAAAATCGGACCACCGGAGCGATCCTGGTGGCCCGCGGAACACGCCGGCGGCGCGGGTCGCCGGTGCGGCAGCGCCGGCAGCCGGGAGCCGCAGCGCCCCGGCGCGCTGCCGGACAGGCCGCCGCGGCTTCAGTCGCGGCGGCGGCGACACCCGCGGACCCGTGGCCGCGCGGGTCCGGTGCACTCGGACGCGGCTTTGCCACGTTCTTGACTCATCACGGCCCCATGCTGGGGGCCGAGGCACCACCAGGCCGCAGGGGAAACACCCCGTGGCGCCATGGCCGTTCGGCCGCTCGGCCGAACCAAGCCAGGCCGGTCGGGCCAGGTCAGCTCGGGCCCGGACCCCCCCATCTTCGGACGGTTTTCGTTCAAACGCTCGTAACTTGAGCTACGGGCCTCCAAACGACTCACCGTCAATGGAAACGCGATCCTTGGATCGAGATGGTCATTTCGGTATATCACACTCAAGGTTTCGGAACACTTTGAGTCCGGCCGGGTTGGTTCGTACACGAAACCAACTGGGCCCTCGGAGCTGAAACGCTCATATCTTGAGCCACGAACATCCGATTGACGTGCCGTCAGCTTTGTTTTTTTCCTCTATGTGAGACGGATCTTTTGGCATACTCCGCCCGAGTTTTGGACGCAGGTGGAGTATGTTCGGGTTGGTTTTTCCTTAAAAACCAACCGGGCCCCTGGGACGAAAAAGCCAATAACTCTCAGACCGGGCATTCGATTGATGCACCGTCTGCGACGTTGAGTTCCTGTTGACGATACGGAACTTTTGGATACATCAACTTTGGACTTTGTGTCAGTTGATGTATCAGCCTCTCGGCTCGTGGAGCGGACCCTCCCAAACGAGCTTGCTGTGTGCGGGAACCCTAGAGGTGGCTGCGACTGCTTCTTCGACAGCGACGACTATGCAGAGATCCTCAGTGGACTCCGACGACGACCGTGCAGAGATCCTCAGTGGACTACGACGACGATTATGCAGAGATCCTCAGTGGACTGCGACGACTACTGCACTTAGCGATCCTACGTGGATCAGTGCTACAGGTCCTGTGTGGGCCCGGTCCTGTGTGGGCCCGATCATGTGTGGGTCCGATCCTGTGTGGTTCAGCGCTCAGCGGTTCTGTGTGAGCCAGCGCCTACAGGTCCTGTGTGGGCCCGATCCTGTGTGGGTCATTGCGGGGGTTAGTTACCTATCGATCCTTCGTTTGTCCGATGACTTAGATGAATCAGTGATCATCTTTATCGTCATCCGAAGATGTATACCTGTGTGAGCTGAATCTTGTGTTACTCTCCTTTGTGGATTGTGTTGAGCTATCCTGTGAGGATTTACTGTTTACTCTCCTTTGTGGATTTTGTTGAGATATCATGTGTGGATTTATTGTTTACTCTCCTTGTGGATTGTGTTGTGCTATCCTGTGTGGGTATACGTTTGCTTTCCTGTGTGGAATGGGTTGTGCTTGGGCTCGGACGTTGGAGCCGAACGGGAATTGATGACTTAGGTATATGTATGGGCATATACCTAAGTCGTGTCAGATGTTACTTCTTGATTGTACATTTTCATTGTGGATTATCCTTTGTGGATTTCGGGAGACCTTCGGGGGTCTCGGGGTCCCTACTGAGTAGCTTATACTCACCCCTGCACGGGCTATGCCTGCACATCGTGGTGTTGGTTGCAGACGACGGAGAGCGCTGATCGTGGTGGAGGCGTGCGGAGCGGGACGGTACCTGGAGGTGGACCACTGGGCGGGACGCACTCGGAGCGGACGACTGGACCGAGGAGCTGTGGAGGCTATCTAGACCCACCCTTTAGGTGGGACATCCAGAGGACGGCTCGACGCTGCGGCTTTTACTTTTCAGTTGCTGTTTTTCCTTTCAATTGTACTTTACAGTTGGGCTTGTATTTCCGGCCCCTTTTACTTTCAGTACAGCTTGTACAGTTTTTACTCAGTGTTTACTTTTCTGCTTGCTTACTCTGTGGTGCTTGTTTACTTTTCAAAGGCAATACCTTCCCTTTTTTTGGATTTACGCCTTGGTGCTAGTCGCCAGCCCCTGGCCTATGGAAGGCGGGCTTGGGGTAGTCACGGCACGGGCCCCGAAGACGGGTCGTGACAAATTGGTATCAGAGGTGGTTGGTTCTACCACATACTCTGATATTTCTTCTATGTGGAGCAATAGTGTTTAGCGTATTGAGTGTGGTTATCCGTCCCGGGAGTCCAGTGTTGGTGCGGCGGCCGACCTATCCGTACACCAGGGCCCTGACTTCCGATTTCCGACTTAATGCACGAAAACATTGATTGCATGTGTGTTTTAAGTTTTCTTCTTGATTACTTGTGTCTGCTCACCAGGTATACTGTTCTGACCATGGCGCACTTGTTTCCTTTTTAGGATGGCCTGACGATAGCAGCCAGCTAGGGTTCCGAGAGTAGAGCGCGACGATAGCCCGCCGAGCGACGAGGCCTCGGTACAAGGCCCGTTGACAGTTGAGGCCCCGACGGTACCTTTACCCGCCGAGCCCCCGATGCTTCCAGCACTGGCAGCTGATGATGCATGACGCCTCGGAGCTCTGCACGAGTTCCAGCACCAGCGACCACCCAGGTTTCGTGGGGAGACGGACCCCCAGGGAGCCGAGGACTGGCTGGAGTCGGTCGTCCAAATTTTCAGACTAGTGAGGACACCAGCAGACCTCATGGTGATCCTCGCGGCGAGCCTACTGCACGCAGCAGCAGGGCGATGGTGGAGTATGATGCTCCAGGTACACGATGATTCTTCCCTCATCTGGACGGACTTCAAGAGCCTCTTCCGCTTAGAGTTCATTCCGGCCACCCTCCGTACGGTGCACATTCAGGAGCTTCTTCAGTTGCGGCAGGGCAGCTTGACGGTCGCCCAGTACGCGGCGAGGTTCAATGACCTTTCTCGCTACTCAACTGACATGGTACGGGACCCCTTCTTCCGGGCCCGGACCTTCGAGCAGGGATTGAGACACGAGATCAGGGCATCGCTGATCTCCCTCATTATCCCGACCCAGGCAGGAGTGCTGGAGCGAGCCCTTCTGTTCGAGAGCTTTCTGGCTGAGTCTACAGCGAGACCTACCACAGGGCGCCAGGTGGCGGAGTCTTCGGCAGCAGGTAGCCGACGGATGACTCAGGGTTCCAAGCAGACCAGACCTTCCGGCAGACGACCTCAGGATACTGGCTCAGCAGTGCAGGGCACTCAGCGAGGAGCCAGTCTTCCGAGAGGCAGGCAGTGCTATGAGTGCGGCGGGCAGGGCCACATGGCTCGTGACTGCCCGACCCGCCATACCGAGGGGCATCAGACGGTGCAGGGGCCACCCAGGCAAAGGCAGAGGGTCGACCTTGGTGGTCCGCAGCGAGAAGGCGGATGAGGCAGAGGAGTTGGCCGAGCATCTGGTGGTGGGCGACGTTTTGAGGCTCTGCCACCACCACAACCCGGAGGCCCGCCCCGACTATAGGGAGCTGGCGGGCAGAGACAGGCACAGCTCAAGGCAGTGGAGGCCTACGACCACGGCGCGCCAGACATGATTCGAGGTACGATCTATGTCTATTCCACCCTTTCTGTAATTCTTATAGACACATGAGTGAGTCACTCTTTCATAGCCACTGCCCTTCTTCGGAGATCAGAGATTCTGACAGAGCCGTTGGCTCGACCCTTACGGCTAGAGACTTCTACAGGAGAAGACTTGACGATTACGCAATGGTGCCAGCAGGGTGAGCTTACTCTTGGAGGCGATAGCTTCAGCTGGGATCTTCTTGCAGCAGCGTCGAGGCCTTACGACGTCGTCTTGGGCATGGATTGGTTATCTACGGTCCATGCACAGATTGACTGCATTAGGTGCAAGGTGTGATGTGTGCACACCGATGGGAGCAGGTTCACCTTCACCGGCGAGAAGGGAGCCTTTGCAGCACAGGATGGACTCACGCAGAGGAGAGGACAACCCATCACTAATCAGTTGGCTAGCCTCATCCTTGGAGCAGTTGACGTGCAGAGTCCCGGTTTTCCTCCAGTGGTGGATCATTATGCGGACGTCATCCCCGACGACGTTCCAGGGCTACCTCCTCGTAGAGAGGTAGAATTTTATATTGATCTATACCCCGGGACAGCCCCGATATCCACTCCAGCATATCGGATGGCCCCCGCCGAGCTTCGACAGCTACAGGTACAGTTGGAGGACTAACAGGGCAAGGGGTTCTTCCAACCCAGTGTTTCACCCTGGGCTTCCCCGATTTTGTTCGCCAAGAAGGCGAACGAGAGCTTGAGACTATTTGTCAATTATCGTCGCCTGAACCATGTGATAGTGAGGAACAAGTATCCGCTACCGAGGATTGATGAACTCTTCGATCAGCTCAAGGGAGAACGGTGGTTCTCGAAGATAGACCTCAGATCAGGCTATCATCAGCTCAGAGTTCGAGACGAGGATGTGCAGAAGACGGCCTTCAGGTGTCGGTATGGCCACTATGAGTTCTTGGTTATGCCTTTCAGCGTAACCAACGCACTAACAGTGTTCATGAGTCTCATGAACAGGATCTTCCAGCCATACCTCGATCGATTTGTCGTGGTCTTCATCGACGACATTTTGGTGTACTCGACCACAGAGGAGGAGCACGCCTACCACTTGCGGGTTGTACTAGACACACTCTGAGAGCACCAGCTTTATGGAAAGACCTCGAAGTGCCAATTCTGGCTACGTGAGATCCACTTCTTGGGACACGTCATTTCTGAGGCGGGAGTTGCAGTGGATCCCATGAAGATCGAGGCAGTGCTAGCTTGGGAGCCACCTAGGAGCATGACGGAGGTGTGGAGTTTCTTGGGCCTAGCCGAATACTATCGGAGATTTGTTCCGGAATTATCCAGAGTTGCGGCACCACTCTCAGCATTGACGATGAAGGGGAAACCCTTTGTGTGGTCAGAAAGATGTCAGCAGAGCTTTCAGGAGCTAAGACAGAGATTGACCAGCGCATCTATATTGAGGTTTCCTGAGGAGGGAGTTGGATACGTAGTCTACTGCGATGCATCAGGGACCGGACTCGGGTGTGTCCTGATGCAGGAGCGGGCCGTGATTGCCTATGGATCACGTCAGTTGAGGCCGCATGAGAAGAACTACGCCACCCATGACCTGGAGTTAGCAGCAGTGGTCTTCGCTCTGAAGACATGGCGGCACTATCTGATGGGTGAGCGCTTTACAGTCTTTTCTGACCACCAGAGTCTCAGGTACATCTTATCTCAGAAGGACCTGAACCTGATACAGCGGCGATGGCTTGAGTTCCTCCAGGACTATGACTTTGAGATAGTATATACTCCAGGGAAGGGGAATGTGGTAGCCGATGCCCTCAGCAGGAGGACGGGCATCCAGCTACTTGAGGAGGTGACAGAGCAGCTAGCCGCTTTGCAGATATCTTTCGTGGATAGAGACGGATCATCCTTCCTTCAGTCTCTCACCGTCTCTCCTCCACTTCTATAGCGGGTCAGAGAGGCACAGCGTGAGGATGCTGACTGTGAGACGCAGCGTGCATAGATATCCTCGAGACAGGCACCTGATGGTTTCTCCCTTGGAGCAGAGCACGACGTCCTTTTCAGAGTACGTACCATGGTACCAGTTGCTTTACGAGAGTAGGTGCTGAGAGAGTTTCACACTTCTCCTTTGGCGGTACATCCAGGAGCGGCGAAGATGTACCAGGACTTCAGACGACAGCACTGGTGGTCGGGCACGAAGAAGGTTTTGGTAGAGTTCGTTTCACGGTGCCTCACTGCCAGCAGGTGAAGACAGAACATCAGGTACCAGAAGGCTTGGTAAATCCCTTGGAGGTCCCAGATTGGAAGTGGGACGGGATATCTATGGACTTCATGACTGGACTTCCACCCACTTCCAGAGGTCACGACTCCATTTGGGTGATTGTTGACCGAATCACCATGTCGACACACTTCTTACCCATCCGAGAGCAGGGATCAGTGGAGATATTGGGGCGTCTCTATGTTCAAGTGATTGTACGTCTTCACGGTGTGCCATCGACTATCATCTCCGATCGGGACGCACGTTTTACTTCCCGGCTTTGGAAGGGGTTGCAGGAGGCGTTCGGGATGCAGCTACGTCTGAGCACCGCCTTTCACCCTCAGACGGATGGTCAGATAGAGAGGACCATTCAGACTCTCGAGGACATGCTCCGTGGATGTGTCCTCGACTTTGGTCGCAGCTGGGAGGACCACCTACCCTTGGTGGAGTTCACGTACAACAACAGCTACCACTCCACCATCGGGATGGCACCATACGAGGCGTTGTACGACAGGCCTTGCAGATCTCCTTTGTGCTGGACAGACCCTGGGGAGTCAGCACTTGTGGGACCAGAGATGGTCTGGGCCACGACAGAGAAGGTCCAGGTCATCCAGGAGCGGATGAGGACAGCTCAGAGCCGGCAGAAGTCATATGCTGACAGGAGGCGGAGGCCACTAGAGTTCGAGGATGGCGACCACGTCTTTTTGCGGGTCTCACCTCGACGTGGTTTACGGAGATTTGGCCGAGGTGGCATGTTGTCTCCATGCTTCATTGGACCATTCCAGGTCATCATCAGGATTGGCGAGGTGGCTTATCGCCTGGATCTACCACCTCAGTTGCACTGGGTGCACGACGTCTTCCACGTATCTCAAATGAGGAGATACGTGCACGACCCGACACACAACATTTTCTATGGGGAGCTAGACGTGGATGATGGGGCGACTTTTATGGAGGTCCCAGTGGAGATAGAGGATCGACAGGTTCAGGTCCTATGTGGGAGATCGATTCCTCTTTTGCGAATCAGATGGCAGCACGGGAACCTCCAAGAGAGCACATGGGAGCGGGAGGCTCAGATGCGTGCTCAGTACCCGCATTTGTTTCCCTAGTTTTGATGTAACATTACGGGGACGTAAAGTCCTGAAGTGGGAGTAATGTAAAGACCCGTAAATTTCAAGGAAATTTTTTTTCTTAATTTTCTTTGGAATTTTACAAGAGCACAGTTTCTGACGGCACCTGATTCAGAGGACCGGTGTGCCCAGAATCATTTTCTGAAGTTTTGCTCGGGTATGTTCAGTGAACGGACGAGCGGGTTTTTCTAACTTTTGAACCGGTGCCTGGAATCGAATTCTGAAGGCACCGATGAAATCTCAGCACCGGTATTCACTTAGAAACGCCTCTTCCGGAGATGTGTTTTCTCATGTGTGGTTTTTAATTTTCGGGCTTAAAGTTGAGAAATAAAATAATTTTACGACAACTTTATTTTATTTCACTGAAGTCACTTGTAAGCCACTTGAAGCCACTTAATAGCGGCTTAACTGAGTTGAAACGGATAGGATGCTATCCAGAAATATCCTACCCCCTTGGTAGGATATTTGTGGGGTGGGGCCCGCACGAGCCCCGCCGTTTCTTTCCACTAAGTAACGCACCTGCGAAAACCCGTCATTATAAAAGTCAACTGACGCGTTTTCTTAATTTCTTAACAGACCATTTAATTGGGTAGTTTATTTCATAAATTAAATGAGTTGTTTATTTCGTTGAATTAATTCAACGAATTGATGGGTCGTTACTTACCCCTTTTCGTGTGTTGGCATAATAATAAAATAAGACCAACCTATCTTTTGGAAGATTACTCATTGAGAGAGGATCCTTGAACCTTCATCCTCCTTCGCGAAGAACGCGAAGAACGTGGAGAACGCGGAGAACACGAAGAACGCCGAACCCAGAAATCGACGACGTGACGCCGTGATCCGCGACGCCGACAACGTTCTTCTGCGACGTCTCTTCCTCTGCGATGGATCTTCGATCGGCTGCTTGAGGTAAGAGTCTCGTACCTTCTTTTTAATCTCCTTTGTGGTTCTTTACCAAAACACGGATTTAATTAATTAAATTAAATCTGATGTTTCATGGTGCGTTGAGTTCGCCGACTCAACTCCGTGTTCCGCGATGACGCGACGCCCTTCCGCGATGACGCGACGATCTCCACCTTCCGCGACGAGCAATTCCGTGAAGAATGCTCACGCGCGACGACCATCGAGGTAGGGATTTTATTTCTGGAATTTCCCTTTTTCCCATGTTATTTCCGTTAAAGAATGAAGAACCCTGACATAAGAACAATTTTATTCCCATAAAATTGTTGAATTCATGTGTTGATATTATTCCTCCCGTTGTTTATCTCTAACACGGAGGGTGCGGGCCAAACAAACACGGCCCGACGACCCTCCATCGTTCTTCGTTTTTGTGCGGATTTGACGGGTGGCGACGGAACGTACCGCAACTGAATTTTGATGATCCCGCAGTGAAGAACGAGTCCCGAGAGGAGCAGCGGCGTAGACGGGAACAAAATCTGACCACCGGAGCGATCCTGGTGGCCCGCGGAACACGCCGGCAGCCGGGAGCCGCGGCGCCCCGGCGCGCCGCCGGACAGGCCGCCGCGGGTTCAGCCATAGCGGTGGTGGAACACGCGGACCCGCGGCCGCGCGGGTCTGGTGCACTCGGACGCGGCTTTTCCGCGTCCTTGACTCAGCGCGGCCCCACGCGGGGGGCCGCGGCAAGACCAGGCCGCGGGGGCAGCACCCCGCAGCGCCTTGGCGGTTCGGCCACTCGGCCGAACCGAGCCAGGCCGGTCCGACCGGCCAGGCCGCGCCCCAGCCCGCCGGACTGGGTCGGACCGGGTCGACCCGGTTCGGCCGACCCAGGGGGGTCGGCCCGGGTCGGCCCGGGCCCGAACCCCCCGTCTTCGGACAGTTTTCGTTCAAACGCCTGTAACTTGAGCTACGGGCCTCCAAACGACTCTCCGTCAGCGGCAACATGATTCTTTGATCGAGATGGTTGTTTCGGTATATCACACTCAAGGTTTCGGAACTCTTTGAGTTCGGCTGGGTTGGTTCGTACACGAAACCAACCGGGCCCTCGGAGCGGAAACGCTCATATGTTGAGCCACGGACGTCCGATTGACGTTCCGTCTGCTTTGTTGTTTTCCTCTATGTCAGACGGATCTTTTGGAATACTCCGCCCGAGGTTCGGACGTAGGTGGAGTAAGGTCGGGTTGGTTTTGCCTTAAAAACCAACCGGGCCCCTGGGACGAAAAAACCAATAACTCTCAGACCGAGCGTCCGATTGACGCGCCGTCTGCGACGTTGAGTTCCTGTTGACGATACAGAACTTTTGGATATATCAACTTTGGACTTTGTGTCTGTTGAAGTATCAGCCTCTCGGCTCATGGAGTGGACCCTCCCGAACGAGCTTGCTATGTGCGGGAACCCTAGAGCTGGCTGCGACTGCTTCTTCGACAGCGACGACTGTGCAGAGATCCTCAGTGGACACCGACAACGACCGTGCAGAGATCCTGAGTGGAATACGGTGAAAACTGTGCAGAGATCCTCAGTGGACTGCGATGACTACTGCACTCAGTGATCCTACGTGGATCAGTGCTACAAGTCCTGTGTGGGCCTGGTCCTGTGTGGGCCCGATCCTGTGTGGGTCCGATCCTGTGTGGGTCAGTGTTCAGCGGTTCTGTGTGAGCCAGCGCCTACAGCTCCTGTGTGGGCCCGATCCTGTGTGGGTCATTGCGGGGGTTAGTTACCTATCGATCCTTCGTGGGTCCAACGACTTAGATGGATCAGTGATCATCTTTATCGTCATCCGAAGAAGTATACCTGTGTGAGATGAATCTTGTGTTACTCTCCTTTGTGGATTGTGTTGAACTATCCTGTGATGATTTACTGTTTACTCTCCTTTGTGGATTGTGTTGAGCTATCCTGTGTGGATTTACTATTTACTCTCCTTGTGGATTATGTTGTGCTATCCTGTGTGGGTATACGTTTTCTTTCCTTTGTGGACTGGGTTGTGCTTGGGCACGGACGTTGGATCCGAATGGGAATTGAAGACTTAGGTATATGTATGGGCATATACCTAAGCCATGTCAGATGTTACTTCGTGATTGTACATTTTCATTGTGGATTATCCTTTGTGGATTTCGGGAGACCTTCGGGGGTCTCGGGGTCCCTACTGAGTAGCTTATACTCACCCCTGCACGGGCTATGCCCGCACTTCGTGGTGTTGGTTTCAGACGACGAACAATGCTGATCATGGTGGAGGCGTGCAAAGCAGGACGATACCTGGAGGTGGACCACTGGGCGGGACGCACTCGGAGCGGAAGGCTGGACCGAGGATGTGTGGAGGCTATCTGTACCCACCCTTTAGGTGGGACTTCCAGAGGACGGCTCGACGCTGCAGCTTTTACTTTTCAGTTGCTGTTTTTCCTTTCATTTGTACTTTACAGTTGGGCTTGTATTTCCGGCCCCTTTTACTTTCAGCACAGCTTGTACAGTTTTTACTCAGTGTTTACTTTTCCGCTTTCTTACTCTGTGGTGCTTGTTTACTTTTCAAAGGCAATGCCTTTCCTTTTTTCGGGATTTACGCCTTGGTGCTAGTCGCCAGCCCCTGACCTATGGAAGGCGGGCTTGGGGTAGTCACGGCACGGGCCCCGAGGACGGGTCGTGACATTGAATTTGTAGTTATGATAGTCTGGTATTATGCATTACATCATTATGAAAGTGGTTATTGATATTTCATGTGATTATTCGACAAGAAGAATATCAATGTGAATAAGTAAATGGTATTACTTCATTTTATTTTTTCCATATTATGCTAAAGTCATGTTTAAAAGTCTTTTGTTTTATTTATACATTGCCTTAAATGTTTATGCTTATTTATGATAGTTTTTGTTGTATTGTTATCCTTACTGAGCATCTGAGCTCACCTATTTCTATGTTTTATTCTTCCCAGGATGTGAAGAAATATTTTATGAATGACCTGTAGGGATAGTATGAGGGGATATGAGTGTGGTCTATGGAGAAAAGATGTTGTTGTAGTTTTTCATTTTATAATTTATTGTAAACTTTATGAATGTATCTAGTGATTCCAAGGCTACTAAACTAATCCGTCTTTCGGGACATGATCTTTTATGATAATGCCAATGTTATGTAATAATTTACCGACTCTGGGTAACTTGGGTCGGGGCATTACAGTTGATATCAGAAGAAGTTTAGTACAACCCTTGGAATCTAGATTTAGATAAACTTATATTAGAGCATATAGCCCTAAGATAGACCTTGAGGATTCATATAGAAGAACTTCCTAGAATATTGGTAGTGTAAAGATTTTGTGAGTTTTCCAAGAAAATACATCCCTGTCTGGATACGAGCAGGTAGAGGCGGCTATGGAACAAATATAACTAGGGGTAAAACCCGAAGACACCACTTCTATCTAGACTCGAACAGGAACTGGTGCAGGACAACGAGCCTTGTTGTACTCTTAGTTACGACACTCCCTAGGGATATGCTTAGGATAATTTTCATTTTCATTACAAATCATTATTAAGGGTTTATGAGTATATACTTCCTCAAATAAAACATTTTAACTACTATGGATTATATACATAAACTGTTTAATTTATGATAAGTGTTTTTACAGTTTGGTATTAGGTTTTGCTATTCATAATCTAATCTAGTGTATGCCATTGTTTAGAAATGGCTCCCAGTAGAAGTAATGAGAACTCCAGAAATACGCATGATCCAAACAGTTAGAATGGTCATATCATTCATGGTATTAATCCATAATTTAGAGAGGAAATAGCCTCCCATATATTATCATCATATGAAGAAATATTATCATATGTTGATAAGATAAATAAAGAATTCTCAGATTCATATGGATTTGAAGGGAAGCTAGACAAGGAAAGGATGGTAGAGAGAAGGACAGATATAAAGAAGAAGGTAAAAAAAGGATTTTCCCATATGTGATAACTGTGGAAAGAATCACCTTGGAAAATGCTTGAAGGGAATGGGAGTATGTTATAAGTGTGGAGAAAAAGGACACCAAGTACATGACTTCAAGGGTATGAAAAAGGTTTCAAATATACAATGCTTTATCAGCAAGGTGTTGGGACACTATACGAACCAATGTACAAATCATCAGAGTATGCCCCAAATGATGCTATTGGATAATAATCAAGTTATGATACTACCACAGATGAGGATGAATGATTAGAGTCAGTATGTTTTTATTAGCGAATTATTTCATTTAAGTGTTGTATCAACAATGTAATGGTTATAATAATTATGGAGTATATAAGGATTGTACTGATGTACTATTTTATTAAGGACTTGAGATTGTGTGGAACCAAGAAAACTGACTCAATAGCAGGATATTTTTTGGAAAATATATGTTTGACAGAAAGATAAACCAAATTATGGTTCTGATACCGAGGTAGTGATTTTGGAATAATACATGATTGATTTGGATAAATTATATTGGATATTCTAGACTAACTTGAAACTGATTAATGATTTTTATATTCCATTATTGTTGGATATTACAACATTTTTTGATAGAATCAGTATATCTAGTATTCTATAAGGAATAAGGGATCATGAATGTAATCAATAGGGTTTTATGGTAATTCCAGATGTTTCAGTGATTAAAAAAAATACATGATGAAGTTATTCACATTATATTACGGGGTAAAAAGGATCTACATTATGTTTACCTTTCATATAAATTTTGGACTAAGGGTTTAATAAAGTATTTTGGATATGTATAAAGGTTGGAATGGATTATATTTTACATTGGATGCTATTGGTAAATTTATTTTTGGATATTTATAAAAAGGACAACATGCAGACCGTTTGACAACCCTCCTCGTCGGACAAAGCTGTGGGAATCGAACCAACAAACATAGTGCAATTGGGATTTATCCCCTACCACTAGACTAAGTGAATACTATGGAGTTTATAATGTAGTTTTCTTTTTATTTAAATGTTCTGTTATATGAATTATAAATTTATTTTTGGAACCCGGTACTGTTAGGATAAATAGAATATAATTGAGTTCTATTATCTTTTGGAGTGAAAGATGGGTTTGTGGTAAAAAAAATTAAAGAATGAGAGTCTACATGACAAGTAAGTATATTTCCTTACTTTATTAGTAAATCTCATATATAAATTCCTCAACTTTTCTAAAGGTAACATAAAACAAAAACATTGTTGGTTAACTTTTCCTACTGGGGAATCAAAGACCGTTTAACCAATCAAAAGTTTGTGATTTTCTTGTAGTTAACATTCTACTAATCCTGTTTTCTACAACTCTGTATCAGACCTTGATGTTTTTTTTCTCCTCCATATCCATATTTTCATAGAATCTTATTATGTGATATCTCGGGTGACCTTTGTACTTCTCTTTCTTTCTTTTAAAGTTATATTTTTGTTAACCCTATTTCCGATATGGGTTTTCCACAAAGGTATTTTCTATTTTCATCCTTTTATTTTCAAAGAACATTCTCAAATTGAGATGATGTAATTTATTGAAGGAGGGTAGAATCTAACACCACAAGCTTCCATAGTACATTTCCCTTTCAATAATGCAATAGCTTTCATTGTACGCAACTTCGAGATTTTACCACACTTTGACCAATCAAAATATCCATTATAAATAGTAATAACCAATTTTTGAAATTTTATCATTCAAAATGAAATTAATTTTTGGATTCAGAATATCGGAATTATCCTATGGTGAAATTTTGGTATTTTTCTGAAAACATTCAATTTTTGATGAATAGTGAAAATTATTAAATTTTAATTAAAAACAACTTTTTTAATCAAAATAATTATTTGTGATAAATTATGAATTTGAGTGGTTTTAAAGTATATTTAGAATATATTTTTACTTATTAATACAATTTTTGTCATTGGACATAATTTTACATTTAATCTGGATATAAACAAGTGTCAATCTTTTGATAGTTATTATTAATTAAAAACACGCTTTTTGTTGTGATAGTAGGAATTAATTTTAAATTAATTTCTTCTACTTCTGTGTTTTGAATTTAGAAAAATGGATTCCATATTTATAATCAAGAGGTCCAAATTGTTTAAATATTTAACTTTTATTTTTATACATTCTGAATAATTACATCGGTAAATATTTTTATTTACCATGGTTAAAAGGTAAATCTGGTAAATTAGGGTATAAAATTATATTATAATAATAATAAATTACCATAAAACATATCTTAAACCTATTGGATGATACATTTCCGAACATGGTCATCTTTGGGTCAATTTTGGGATCAAATGGATCCACTTGTAAGTTATAATGACACTTTATATTAATTAAGTTACAGTAAATACAAAAATGACATAAACATATATATTTTAGAAAAAACAATTTTTACATAGGGTTATATATTCTATATTTGTTACTATAAATATTAATTATAAATATAAAAAGATTTCCTATATAATTTTATTTTATTTAAAATTTTTAGACATTGAATAATTAAATTTATTTATGACACAATAATGACGCAGTATTTTCCCTATTAATGAAAGAATCATATAATTAGTATTATAAATGTTAATATATATATAATATAAAATTTTTTATGCCATCCACTAATTTAATTTGTTAATATGACATGTTAGTATTTCTTAAATTAATTTGGTTCGAATTAATATATTTTTTAAGACTTTAACAAAAATTAATTATTAAATATTTTCAAAATTGACATAAATGAATTTTTAAAACAAATATTATATTATTAATTGATATTATATTCCTAAAAATCTAATGTTCGGCCACAAGACTTATATAATTATAGGTGTATCATTAATGTACCACTTTGGGGTCGCTTGGAAACATATAGTATGTTTATTAACCATATAATATAAAAATACAAAGTCACATGGTAAATGTCAAACTATTTACCTAAGAGTTAAATATAAATGATAAGGTTAATATAGTGACCCAAACCTGTCTTTAATCTATTAAATGAAATTATTTCGAACCATCCCCACCTTATACTTTGAATAATCCACTTTGGATCTATCAGAAACCGAATATGAATTTATTATAAATAAATACTTTATGTTTTTTCAAAAGAGACCCTCCTCCGCCATATAAAAGGACACCACTTCTAACCAATTATTCATACCATAAATACCTTTTGGTTCGAAAAAAACCTAACAAATATCATCTCAACATCGATAAATTCAACCTAGAGGCCTAAGTTTGATCAGAAAGCCAACCTAAGGATCCCTTTTGATCAAATCAAATGGAAGAACCCGGAGAAGAGGTAATGTTTTCACCACCCTCTTTCAAGTTCCTTTCTTCTACAACTTCTTCTTTCTTTTTTATTTCCATTATAAAACAATAACTCCGGTATCTTATATATACTATGATTTTATTATAAATATTGTACAAACATATTGAGTATTCTATCCATCCTTTTAATGACATGTCACAATACATGCATACGTACGGCTTACCGTCTCCACGTCGTGGTGTAATTGTTATTCAATACATTATTATATGGATGGGTATAATAATGACGTGTATTTGATGTAAATAATAAATATAACATGACAAGGACTATGTTTATATGATATAACATCCAAATATATATTATTTTAATATCAAAATAATGTTATTTTCTCTCGTCCATACGTACGGATTACCGTCTCCACGACGCGATGAGATTCATTTCCAAGATCACAATTCATCAATGATTATAAAAATATATATTTCTAATAAGTATATAATATCTGACATAATAATTCTACTTGAGATATATATATTTATATATATACATATTTATGTACTTACATATATCTTATTCACTTACATCCTTCCAATAATATATGAAAACAGGAACAATGTTTATGCGTACGTACGGACTACCGTCTCCATAAACGGTGTTTTCCATTTCATATATACGTCTATTATACATATTTATATTTTAAATATATATGATATATAAATAATGTTTTATATTATGGAATTATTTAAATCATGATCTAAGTGATAAAATCAAGAGTAACAAGTTAAAACACGTCCGATAATGAAAGTGATTATTACCCGAAATATTAATTTAACATGGAAATTATTATTAAATGGATAGTATATAGTCATAAATTAATAATGTTTGATATCAAAAATTTTAATATGGTTCTGGTATAATTTAATGACATACTATAGTCTTAATATAGAAGGTTAAACGTACCTCTGACTAAAGGAAAGTGCAAGGTAAGGGGTTTTCATCTCACTCCTTATTCTTGTGAGATTCATGCCATATTGCCAATATTACCTTTTGTGTGGTGTATGTACAACCCATAATTGTATACATTGTGTAATACACTTTAATTTATGTGTATTTAAATATTTATTGTATGATACCTCTTTCATGGGGTGTATGTTTTGTAAGTTACCAAATTGGTAAGGGTTAATTTCACAATCTCTTTATTATCCGAGGTTGTTTTTATGTAAATATCTACTGGGAAGTATTTATTATCCATGTCCATGTTTTATGAAATATTTTTCAAAGTGATTCCTTTAAGGGACATTTTTTTACTAAATCATCATTTAAAATGATTTAAATATTTATTCTTCTAAATCATTCTCATTAATTCCCTTGTATTCAAAATGGTTTATTTATATTGACATGAATGTTATAAAATGTTAATTCTTTTCAAAAGTTTCAAAGTGGTATGGGACACACTGATTCAAAAAAATACCTTTAAATGTCATATTTTCTAAATTGTGTGACTTTTCAATGTTTTTAAGAAAAATTGATATTTCCCTCAAAGAGTTTTACAAATCATTTTCATCTATGTCAACATCCTTTGATGGATTTTAAACTTGTTTGAAGATGATTAATTATGATAAAAATCTTCTATATTGTATTTAAGGTTTTGTGATATGTTTGACTATGGATGTGTAATTCATGGTTGAGGGATAAAGTATTGACATTTCATATGCTAGTTTTAATATGAATGTTTATGTTACGTTCAAACCTTTTCATATGAGGAATGCATTGAACTTAGTAAGTGACGGGTGGAGCCCGATATAGCTCCTCGATGCATCCATAGGTCTCATGAGACAAACTAGTGTCTTGGAACAAGGCCTTGACAAAATATTATTAGTAGTCTTGAAATGAGGCCTTGACTATGTGGTTATGATAGTCTGGAATTATGCTTTCCATCATTATGAAAGTGGTTATTGATATTGTATGTGATTATTCGACTATTAGAATATCCATATGAATAAGTAAATGGCATTACTTCATTTTATTTTATCCATATTATTCTAAAGTTCTAGTTTAAAAGGATCATTTTTAGTTATACATTCCCTTAAATGTTTATGCTTATTTAGGAAAGTTTCCTCTGTATTGTTATCCTTACTGAGCATCTGAGCTCACCCCTTTCTATGTCATATTTTTTCCAAGATGTGAAGAAGTATTTTATGAATGACCTGTAGGGATAGTATGAGTGGATATGAGTGTGGTCTATGGAGACAAGATGTTGTTGTAGTTTTTCATTTTATAATGTAAAGTAAACATTATGATTTTATCTAGTGATTCCAAGGCTACTAAACTAATCAGTCTTTCAGGACTTGAACTTTTGTGATCATGCCAATGTTATTTAATAATGTACCAACTCTGGGTAACTCAGGTTGGGGCATTAAAAAACACATGAACATATAACACCATATCTATCACCACATATTTATTGAGAGGGTCATTCCATTCCCCACACCCCATGAGTATTTAGAGCATCGATCCCTATGCCATTTAATTTTCATACATTCCTTAAGCACTCTATCTGTATTTTGAGTATCAGTGTATGTCCCACAATCGTATATTAACAAATTAAACATGTGAATGAGGACAATCAGTTCTGGTCTGAAACTTTCATATCAAACAATCATATATATCACAAAGCCACATGTAACACAACATCACATGTATAACAATATTAAATTATTCCAGATTAATCAACATTAACCCTCTTATAACATTTCAATATCAAAATCATATATTAATTATTTCAATCAATTAATTTAATCATTTAAATCAATTTAAATTTGGAATAAAATGTCTAATTAACTAATTCCATAATTCATTAACCCATTTCAATCATTTCCGCGATATAAAAAATTATTAATAATTAATTTAAATATTAATTAATTAAATTCATCAATGTCAATATCCTAATATTAATTAAATAAATAATTATTATAATTCATGATTAAAAAATAATAGAAAATACAATTAAATAATTCAATAATTAATTAATACCATTCCATCATCTGGATTTCAAAAAATTAATTCAATAACTACTTATTTCCTTAATCCCAAAATTCAATATTCCGTAAATGGATTAAAAAATTAAATTTTCATAACTCCACAAATACATTAATTAATTTTCCAAATAAATTAATTATGTAGAAAATTATGATTCTAAACAAACCATAGATATTATATGATTTAATACATTATATTATGTTCATAACTATGAGATTTTATTAATAGACCACCTACCTTAATTCATTGATGATGCTCGCCAATGGAAAAATCTACAATTTTAGTAGAATAAGTATATAGAATAAGATCTGAATATGAATCCCTATTTTAATAAAAATAATCATGTTCCCATAATTCTAGTTCTATATTAAATAATAATTGATTGATATCTAATAAAATAGTGGGTAACATCCCTCTAAAATATGAGACGGAGATTGGAGGGAAGATTAAAACCACACATGATTAAATTCTCTTACAGGGTGGGGTTTGGATCTTCAATACACCCATTATATTCCCTAATAAAATAGATTGAGATGACATTTAGTGAATTTTGGAACCAAAAAATATGATTGAAAATAAGTTGTCCCAAGAGGGGGTAGCTTTTTGGATAATTTTTGGTGTTCATGTAATTTTAAATATATTTTTAAAATTAATTAAAATTGAATATATTTAATGTTGGGATATATAAGATGGTTTTCCTTAACCTTGAGTGATAACCATGAGTCACTTATAGATGTGTTCATTTTATTCTTTTAGGGTGCAATGTTATACAAACATTTCACCAGTCATGCAAACCCACTCTATCAAAGGTTTCACGGTTTTCTAGACAAGGGTGCACGGTAATGGAAAACAATTATCCAACCACGAATTTCCACATTTCTTCCATTTTTCTCAAATACCAATAAAAACAAACTTGGATGTAAAACATAAACAAAATATACCTAACACAATGCAAAATATTACCTACAAAATAGATGGAGACATCTCTAAAAATGGTCTGGATCATACAATATTCCCAATATATAACTGCTCATCCTCAAGCTACACTCCCATTCATATCTATAATTCATAGTAATAATGATAGGCCAAATGATACCTCTTATCTATTTCACTCTCCCATGTTTCCACCTAAACACAATCATGTTTCCACAATACGTGATCTATCGACATGGTCATTCTTCACATAACATTCATATTGTGATCAAACAAACATATCAGATTCTCCTAAAAAAACATCTATCATATATTCTACATCATCCACATAGATAACATAAGAAGGGTTGCGATGATTCTGTCATAGTTATAAAACATGGAAAATTTCATACATAGATCTATGTCTCTGTTGAAGAGCTAATTGGTATGCCACTTGCCCAATTCTCTCTACAACCTCAAATGGTCCGATGAAGATATGATCTAACTATATCTATCCTTATAAAATGTAGTGACCCAGTTTTGACAAAACATGAATGAATACATAATCAAACACTGTAAACACAAGTTTTCAATAACATCTATTATCATATGACTTATGAATACTTTGATCCATTAGCATACATTTCAGAATCAGATGAACCTACTCTGATGTCTCCAACAGAAGACTTCATCCCAACATATACAAATCATCTTCCCCCATCAATCATAGAGATAATCTACATGACATACCATGAAATGATTTATATAGTTTCATCTGTATCTAAAAATAATAATTTCTGTAATATGATAATTTCAATTGAGCTCGGTGCCTCTACTAAGGCCCACTAAATACTAGAGAATACATTCACAACATATCCTCAAGAACATATATAGTATTCTCCAACTTCTAATATATATGTGGGAGGGATTCCATACATAGTAAAACCAATCTACCATGAACCTTCTATAAACCCTAACAAAATCACAAAGTAAATTATGAGTCACAATTTGAAACAATTTTATATGTTACCCCATGTAGACAAAATACCTCTTGAACAATGTGTTATCTAGATTGATCGACTTAGAAAGAACCCCATATAGTAATTAAGATCACAAGTTTATAAAATAATCATAAGTTACCAAAATATCATCATTATCATAAGGAGTCCGTGAGAGAACCAATAAAAATTCCATGGTCACATTGAACAACTTCTATTACCAAATAGGAAAAGATTATAGAAACCCACCGGGGAGTTGATGCTTGACCATAACTTGAACATTGGTGTAGCATCATGTCACAAACCCTTCAATAGCATTTTTTATTCATGTCCTCCAAAAATATTTTCAGACCTGGGGATACATTTGTGTCACACCAAGATGTACCACCCACTTCGAGTCATGAAAATCACAGATCATATCTTCCCACACACTCCTAGTAAAAAGAACCCAATTATTTACATTGATTATATCATCCAAATCTATGATCTCATATTTAGGTTCCCCTCCACATTAATGCCTCTCTCCCATGGATAATCATTCTGGATTCTAATACTTCTTTCCTTTGGTCCATCTCAAAATATAATACACTAATAAAAATGATAGAATATTCATCTTCAAATAAATATCTTTAACCAAAATTTGTATCTCATCTAGTAATTTCATTATATTCTATATAGCACTAGACTCCATAAATTCTTGGGTTTGATTTTTCCTACAGAAATCATTAACAAAATCATTCCCCATTCCAATCATATATTACATCTAAAAATAAAATGACATTATATAATAAACACATCTCCTCTTCCGAAGATTAAAATATCATTGCGAAAATATATACTTCATGATATTGTGATCCGTATATATAGAAAACTTTTTCCCTAGAAGAGAATGTCACTAACAATTAAAACCATAACCCACTCATGTCAATTTGAGATCAGACATAAGGAAATATCATTCTTGTTTAGTCAATAAATGAGACCCACAAACGACATCTCAATATCCCTACTTAAAAACAAAAAAAAATTCATTCCCATAAGTGTCACAATAAACCATATTCTTCTCACCCATCACGGGTGGTATCAAGAATGGTGTCGATGTTAAACACCAATAAAACTCAGGAAAAGAATTATCATATGCTTCTAATAAGTAAATTTCATTCACCTTTTGGTCTAACCAAAAATAGGGTTCTATGAAATGGTGAATGTCACGAATGAATGTCTGATAATATCCATCTAACCCATAAAACCAATAGATATTTAAATAACTTATGGGTCTTTTCCAAGAAACCACTACTAGTACATTTATTGGGTCCATGGAAATATCTATCTCATAGATCATGTGACCAAATAAGTATAACAGGCCAATAAAGAACCAACACAGAGATAACATGGCTTATTAATGATTCCCTTATCATGTTCTCAGGAATTTGTCATGATTTCGGGAAAAATCAATTTTTGTGTTTGATTCTACCATGTTATCATCCATAAACACCACCCCATACTGATCAAGGTATAAATGAATTATTTTATTTATCACGTCCAAAATTTTTTTTTGTTTTCCAACCCAAACATGAATTTTGATGAACGCATAAAGGACATATCTACATTATAATGCAGTCGTTTTTATATCATAATGTATAACTCTCTCAACTGAAGATACCCTTATCTCAAGTCAATTTGGAGAAAACACAATCCCCTATCAAATGGTCAAATATACCATTCATACACTAAAATGGATACTGGTTCCCCATTCTCATTTGGTTCAACTCCTGGAAATCAACACAAAAGCACAAATTCATTTCATCAACCATTAAAAACAAAATTATAGATACCAAATGAATTGTGCTCAGATATATTAACTCGTTATTCTTCAACTCATCTAGCTACGACTTGGGATAATGATGTTATGTCAGTTACCTTATATATGGTGGAATTAGAACTTCCCCATCCCCCTACATGATATAAATTTTAAACTCTATATGTAACATATGTGTAAATCCTGATAAGACTTCTTGAAACAAATATGGATTCTTATCCACTATAATTGTAAGGAAAAATATCTATAGGCATCTTTCATCCAGAAACAAACTCGAAAACATGGTGGTAAGCTACCCCATTTGTTGGTGAACATGTCCCGAATGACATGTCGTAATATCCAACTCTCCATGGTGAATATAATTGCTTCCCTAAAGAGATTTTAAATCCCCTATCCTCTAGAAACAATATATGTGGGATCATTATTCTATAAAAATGTTCCTACCGAAAATCAAATCAAATATTGGAATGTTAATTATTTAGTGATCCCATAGAAAATGATACTCCACAACCATGATAGAAAACCCTTTTCAAAATCTTATGTCTCTCGAAAGTACTCCAAATATGGTATCTATAATAAATACCCCACTTATGAACACCACCTCCATAATCAGACCATTCAGATGTTGTGAATACATAAAATATGGAGAGGCTCAAGTATCAAATAAGAAAGTATCTTATATAGAAGCTAAATTAATAGTACCTCTCATTGTTGAAGGTCCATCATCCTTACCAAGACAATTAGTAATTAATAGAATGTATTTATCCTACCCATCATCCCAAAAATGTAGTCTGATCTCCCTGAGTTCCACCACTCTACAATTAAGGGTGACCATTCCCATAAGCAACATGTACACTACCGCTATCACATTGACTACTAGAATTCCACCTGTCAGAAAAATATAGTGAATAACATCCCCAAAAATCACACATATTTTTAATAAATTCTACATAATTAATCTTTTGGCATTATTACAAGAATAACCTTTATAGATTCCACATCATGTCACAAGATTGGTATGCCATTAGTGGCTGGGGAAAATGCTTATGAAATTTTAATATCCTACCACAATTGGTGGAAAAGCAATCATGAATGATCCTGAGTAACTGATCCTCCCCCTATCCACTTTGGAATACAATCACTTGGAAAACTCTCTCAAAGTGAATATTATAACCCTCATAATACATACATACACATCAACCATAGAAAACTAATTATAAATAACTAGAGGCCTCCATCATGTTCTCGTCAGATATGAGAGCCTAATTCACAACTAATGAAAAATCCTTTAGCCTGATGATATTCACGTGGGACATAATTTTACACTTAAATCCATCCTAAAATAATATTGTTGACGGATCCCTATATACATAGAATGATAGAGAAGATGAAAAAAAATATTTAAAGTGTCCAAGATATTCCGTAATGAACATATCTGGTGAGTCAATCTGATTAACACAGCTGATCTCTCATGATTGAGAATCTCATGATAAATGTGCTCGAAGAACATCTAATCAAAATCATTCCACTCCATAGTCTCCTTACCTTGATCTAGAGTTTGGATGTCCCACCAATTCAATTTTTAACACAATAAATATAATCATCTATCATGACACTTTTTATAGCAGGAGTCTCCAAGGGGATATATATAACCTGGAAATACTCAATCCACAACTCATATCCACCAAGTCCAAACTCTCTTGTAAAATTCGGAGGGTGTTGTAAGTGAAAATCCCTCGTTGGGTCAAACATGATTTCACAACCACCACTATGTCCAATGCCTTCTGACTAGTAGCATGGGTCTAAATTAATCATAAATATAATATTCCCTCTTTATCAAATAATCCTAACAAAATTAATAATAATAATAAATAAAACACCATAACCATATTGAACCAAATATCACATGTTAACTAAATAATAAAATACAATATCCAAACTCAATAATAGACATTTCATTCCAAAGAACGTTCCATGTGTTAAAATAATAACCCAAATGTAATGTCATTGAAAATTCCCAAGTGGGTCTCGAGCAACATCTAGTTCCATAACCCATTTTCTATCCAAAGGAATCTATTTTATAAAGGTCATTTTCCCTTTTCTATTCCTATAACAATGAAATATATTCAGGAACTGATCTGGTAGCCCAAGTATTGTTGGAGTACTATTTATTAGGACACCACCGACATCATCTAAAATAATATAAAATAATTAATAGTGTATGAAGTTTCATACAAATCATTATGTACCATGAATACGTAACCAGTTGTAAAATATAAGTAATTCCTTTATTAATTATATAATGCAATGGCTTCCAATGGTGACCCAAACTCTCAATGTGTCATTCAGACTGTTCTATAGTATAAACTATTTAACACATTTATTATACAATTCATTATAATTAAATTTCTGTTCATTATATATAATATTGAATTCATTATCATAGATAATTGTAACCATAGTCCAATGAAAATCTCATGGGTGTAGAATATTATGTCTAACTCCTTAAGGGTATTTGGTGAATTAGTCTGTAGCACACAACCCATGAATTTTAGGAGCATGAGTCCATATAACATATAATTTTCATACATTACTTCAGCAATATATTGGTATTTAGAGTGCCATTATGTGTCTCACACTCACATATTAATCAATTACACATCGTTATTTAGAATTTATCAATGTTTCGTACTCACAAATCAAAAAAAACATATATCAAAACATCACATGTATCACAACATCATATGTATCAAAATATTACATTATTCATGATTAATCAACTTAAATCCTATTATAACCATTAAATATAATAATATTACATAAATCAACTCAATACATTAATTAATCAAATACAATGAATATCAATATGGAAACTATTGACTAATAGATTAATTCGATTATTATTTATCCCAATTCATTCAATTTCTTAATTTCAATAATTATCATTATTTATGTCAGAAATTAATACGTCAAATTCAAAAATGTAAATATCATAAAATTAATTTAACAATTAACTATTCCCATTTATGAAATCTCAACCAAAATAAATCCTATAAATTAATTTATCAATTAATTAATGCTATTTTAAAATCCACAAAGCCCATTATTAATTCAATAATTAATTATTTCCCATATCCCATAATTCAATATTCTGATAATTAACTATACAATTAATTATCCCTAATACGAAATTATTTTAATTAATTTGATTAAAAAATTAATTAATTATATAAGAAATTAAATTCCAAAACAAACCCCAGAAATTCTATAATTATTGGTGGAAAAAAATTCATCCAGTAATCATTGAATCATTTTTGATGTGATTGTGTTTGTTGAAAAAGTGTCCCTCTATGTTGTTTTTGATGATAAAGCAGACCACAATGTTTATTTTTTATTGTTGAAAAAGGGTGTATTAAATGGTGAGTTGTTGAGTTCCACGGATATTGTTGACAAATAATGTTGAAAAAGAAATATGATAGTGGAATGGACGATCCGGAGACAGTACAAACAAAACATATCTAAAAAGGCATAAAATATTAAAAGTTACGAGAAATATGAGGTTGCGCGAAACAAACATGCACATCAAATGTGACATCAAATGGGGTTTTACGTGATCGAGGAGGATCTAGCACAAAATTTAATTATTAATCTGCGTTGGGGTCAAAAACTCTTATAAATAAGAGGTGACCCCCATTATTTGAAGGAGCTCAACACATAGTGATAAAATGAGCTCTAGATCATGTAAAAAAATTCCAAGGGTGTTGTGGAAATTATATTTTATTTTTTGAAAGATAAGAAAGTTTTGTCTAAGATTTTGATTTTTGTGTATGATTTATGTTCTGTGTAAGGGGCTATTTCATGAAAAAATAGTGAAATTTTTCATGCATGGTGTTAATGTTGCGCACAAGACACAATAAGTGTTGCACAATGATTTGAGGTTTTCCATTAATAATGTTGTAATGTTGCATTCATTAGTGGATGAAAGTGTAATGTCAATAAAGAATCTATATAAAGAGAAATATAAATTCATTTTTGATAATGGAGAGACTAGATGTCTTTAAACTGTGAGTGTATATTCTAAAGAAATATTGAGCACACATCAGTTGCGAGAGCAGTGAACATTCATTTTCTAAGTGGTTGTTAACTTGGAAAGACAACTAGTCCTCTCTGAACATTATACACAATAGTGCACTTTTAGTGGATTTGGTACATCGTCACAATTCCCGTGTATGCTCCTCAGATGTAGCCCAGTGAGGTTGAACCATGTAAAATATTTTGTTTCATGTTCATGATTTAATTTCTATTTATACATTTCTATAGGAAAGAGGGAGAAAAGTGTTTTTCTTAACAACTATAAACGGTCAATAGGGGTTTTTGTTTCAATATGTCACACCCTGATTCACCCCCCTAAATTAATTATTTAAATAAAACATTAAATCCCAAACAAACATGATCAATTCTATTATTATATACATGATATTAGAATCATGAATATGTAATTATATTAATAGACAAGATAACTCAATTCGATGATAATGATAGTCAGTAGAAGAATCCCCAATTTGATCAGAATGATGATGTAGAATGTGATGTAGATCTGAAACCCTATTTCAAGAGAGAAAAGTCATGATACCAAAATTCTTGGTCTACTATCAACAATAGTATATTTATATCTAACAATAATGTCTATAACATCCCCCAAATCTATTATGAAGATATGTGATAGAAGAAGAAAACCACACAGGATTAGATCTTATTACTGAGTGGGGTTTAGATCATCAATATTCCCTTAAAATTACTAAAAATATAGGCTTATAAATCTTTTAATGCATCTGAGAACATTGAAAATAGATTGAAAATGAGTTGGTCAAAGTGGGGGTCGATTTTTGGTTTATTAGTGGGTTCATGTAATTTAAAATCCAATTTTCGTATTAATTAAAACCACGCATACCGTTTGTTGGGTACAGGTGCACAGTTTCCCCAAATTACGCACCCTAACAATGCACATATTTTAGGTAGAGGTGAATATTTTCTCTAATTAGGGAACAAATATGGACATATAGTGACCCCGAAAAAAAACCTTTTCAATCTAGGGATGCATAGTTTCTTGAGCCAAAGAGCAAGGTATATTTCCCCAACAATAATCGTTACATAATGTTCAGTTATGTAATTTATTTTATATTTATTAAAGTTAAGTATATTTTAATGTTTTTTACTTTTATATAATAAGGCAAAAAAAAAATTTCATTACAACACAAATATTACAAAGTATACACTTCTTGTCACTATCAATTTTTTTCACAAAAAAAACTAGTAAAAAACATGATTTATTTTTATTGGTAAAACAGGTCATAGAATATATCATTACATACTCATTTATATTACCCATCCTTATACACTATGTAAAACATTTATAAATCATGGGATGAGCACAAAAATATCAAAAATGTATATAAAATATGAAATGAAACCATTAGTCCATGAATATTTTAATCTCGTGTAAATATTTACAAAAAATCAAAATTTTCACAAATAAATCATAAACCTTTTATAATACATCATGAAATCCAAATATTTCAATAAAAATCATAGAAATAATAAATCATAATCTTATCTTCTAGAATCCATTTCATTATTATATTACATCTTTCATGGATACATAAAGAGTAACATTCATGGTGTGTTTGGAATACCCGTTATAATTAATTCCCTAAATCACATAGTTGAAACCCAAGTAGTTAGTAATGCCTCATTACCCAATTCATTGGAGAGATATCACTGGATCCCCCACCCTCATTTTATCACATAATAACAATTATATATAATAAATTACCAAGTACCATAACATAATCAACACACATAATACATAAATAAAGATGAAATAATATTTAGATTTTTAAATCACAAGATATCATTTCAAGATATTGAAATAACTAATCAATTAATGAAAAAAATTAGAATACCAAAATTCTAGAAATTTCAATATGTTGTTTATTTTTATTTTAGAAAACATTGAATGTTTTAGAAGAAACCAAATATCAGATAACGTTCATGGGGACATAAAAGTCATTGTCACCGCGCATGTTTAACAAATTACTTTTTTCATTTTGTAAAATGATTTGATTAGAAGATTCATTTTCAAAAAAACTGTTTGAAAATAGAAATCAATGTGGTTGATTATCCACCATATAATAGAAGTTGTTGTATAAGATTAAAATATTCCTCTATAAAAAGAGATTGAGAAGAAGTCCCTTACCTCGAATCCAACTCATTCTGTATGATCATTATCAACATAAATAATAAACAAATTTTAAATTTTAAATTCCTTAGATACCTTTTAATGTTTATTAACCCCTTATATAACTTATTTATTATTTTATACAAATTACATAATTATTTAAACTCACGTAGGATTTTTTTCCAATATTCGGTACTTGAGTTCAAGATAAATCTTGTATGATGTAAAAATCCAAAGTTTTCCCGATTCCATAATCTCCAAAATAATATTCATGAAATAATAATAACATTTATATATAAATTATAATTTTAAATACATTCACAAAATTTGTATATGAAAATTTAACAATGCCACAATATTAGAGACAGTTAATTGTACGTACGCATTAATAATGTTTCTAATCGTCAGAGATCATTTTGTAAAGATATTATGTATTATATTTTTATTCCTATAATGATAAAAATATAATTAATACCATATTAATAATTTAAAAATATTATATATACTATCTAATATATTTGGTGATTAAAAAAAATCACATCACTTCATGTATGTGATAATTCACACGTACGTATAAATGAAATTATCATTATTACATGAATGGAAATTAATAACAAAATTAGTATTTTATTCATTTATAATGACTAATATTTCATTTATTTCACATATGATCATTAATTCCAAAATCATAACCAATATTGAAAGGAATATTTTTAAAATGAATTATTTCGGTTTGTCGAGGTGATAATTCATATGTACATATGAAAGACTAATCCATTTCCAATTTTATGGAAATGGGTATGGATTTAGGATAATATTTTAACATAATAAAATATCATTATACTAAGGATTAAATATTTATTATTTAATCAATGACATAGTATATTTGAAGGAAGTGGAAGATGAAATAAAATATATGAACCTAATTAAAAACATTACTTTTCCTTAAAATGACCACCATTCATAATACCTTAGCACATCTAGGGAGGGTGTTCTTTCTAATATGAGGACTTCATAAATATGGTAGGAATAATAGGAAGGGTTATGGGAAGACAGTGTCCCAGAAAAATTATTTTTAATTGTATGTACTATAGATGAATGGTTGTCCTTTTATAGGACATGAGAGGGGCAGTATAGGAATTATTAAAAGTATTAAAATAATATAAATTAATGGTATATTCCAGATGGGTCATAATTGATTTAGTTAGAATACATTATTATTTTGGGTTAAAATCCTTTCATCCTTTCAAAATTTTACATGTTTATATTTTTTTTAAACCTTATCTTTTTTAACCCTTATTAATTATTACTATGACATTATGTCATTTAAATTTTTCAACAAAATATAATTAAAATATACTTCCAAAAGATCTAAAATTAGACATTAGTGAAATTTTAAGACTAAACCCAATCATGTGGACAAATATAATATATTTTCTAATATTATAGCATTTATTTGAATATTATTTATTTTAAAATATCATAAATTCCAATTATGACACAATTCGACTATTGAAGTTTTAAAAATTTCGTATCAACTACATTTATTCAAAATAACTACATTAACTCAAACATAAAATGTCAAATTCATCCATAAAATTATTTTATGGCATAAAATATTTAAAATTATATTTATTTTAATAAAATCAATATCTTTTATTTTTTATGCCTTTAATAAATCTATTACTCCAACATCTCTATGACCAAATTAAAATTAACTTTTTAATACATAAAAATAGGGAATAGACTATCATGAGGTAGATAAACATATTATATTTTTGAATTACTATTTATAGTTCAATTTATCGTTTATATAACCCTATATTAAAAATGAATTACTAATTAAAAATATGAGTTTGACATTTTTAACTTATCATTAAATAAAATATAATAAATGTCATATTCGTACCCATATGACATAAAAATATTAGAATTTCTCCATAAGGATTATTTTTGTTTATACCCACTCATACAATTGAATTATGAAAAGTGTTAGTGTAATTTTATATTATTATAATATTATTTTTACCTATAATTACATGATTTACCTTTTACTATGGTTAATAAAATATTAAATGTTATTATTCAGTAAAAAGTATGTTTATCAGATTAGATGACAATTTTCATATGTAATACAACCATGTATTTATGTTGTTCAGAATTAAATTCATCGAAGTTCCTAAAATTAACATATTATTAATCTAGTGGTTGGATCAATGAGATGCGTTTTTAAAGTAAAAACGTTCAAAAGTTCACAATGTTATTTATATCCAATTCCATTATAAAATTTATTCCAACAACCTACAGTGAATTAGCTGATAAAATATTTATTTAATTATAATTTAAGACCAATTAAAAGGATAATATTATAATATAAATCAATTAGATGAAAAAGAATTTTTGATTTGAAATGCATTATTTTTCACTATTCATTAAAAATTGATTATTTTCAGAAAAATCCTAAAAAAATATCCAATGTAAAATTTTATGTCCCACCTAAAAAAATAAGTTTATCTTTTCAAATAAAAATTTTAAAATTTAAAATAACTTGATTTAATTTGGGTTCAACATCAAAAGGTGTTAAAAATGATTTTTGCAAAAAAAATACTCATTTTATGAGTAAAGATGAATGTGTTCTTATATCATATCCAGAAAAAATATAACATGAATATTAAAAATAATATTGAATTTATATTTGATTAATATTTTTCAAAGAAGTGAGATTTCATTATTTTATAATCAAATGTTTTCAAATTTAAATAGTTTTTAATAAAAACAAATTATTTATATTAAATAAATTTTTATTAATTTGATAATTAGATTTATAACCAATGAATAATTATATAAATATATGTAAAACATATTTTCATAATTTATATAATCCTTTTCATTCCCATCATTATAACAGCTATGGGATAACTATCATATCAAATAATAATATTAAGATTTTCATTTATGCTAAATGTGGTGTATCGTGTATTCTATCGAATATAGTGATTTCATTAAAAAATCATGAAGTTATATTCTCAATAAATTTTAGAAACTATAACATAAAAATTTGAGTTCAGTGTTGGTAACTATGGTATGACTTTTCAAAATATCTTTAATAAAATCCAATATTAGAATAAGGGTCAATAATGTTTCCACATTAAAAGAAATAATGAACTATATGATAGTCACCTGAGATAACACAGACTAGGATTACATGTTGAAAAACATGGATATGTAAGAGAGAAATAATGATAATGTTAGAATGGAGTGTAATATAAACATTTTCAGAAGAAATCCAAGAATCACAAAACCATAAATTTGTGATGGGTTAAATGATATCAGATTTGGTAGGGAGAAATTAAGCAGATTAAATTATTTTTAGATACTTTTAATTGAGTTAAAGAATTCATTTTCATTATAGACTATGAAAATAAATAATTATGCTTACATGAAAATTTTAGTTTCATACTTTATTCAATTTCAACATCAAACTCATCATTTTTCTCCAAATTATGAGTATTCAATTTTATTTTATCAATTTTCATCCACTAGATTCAACTTCTAGAGAATCACAAAATCCATAAAATATTAACCATTTGTTTCTTTTGTCTCTATACATTACCCCAAGACAAAAAGTATAGTACATGATAAGATAATTTTCAAAAAAGAATGAACCTTATATTAAAAACTACTTCAATCTCCAAAATTGAACATTAATACCCAATGTTATATATAGAACAGTCATAAAAAATTGTTCATAATGTTACATAAAACAATTCCAACTAATATTGAAACAAAAAATTTAGAAGGATTTGATCATATAAACTTCCAATATATCATTGAAGAATTATCTCTAAATAGAATCAATTTCTCTTCAAGTATCACACCAAAAAGTAATCTATCTAATAACCTTTCTAATAAACTATTTTTTTACCTAAATAAGATTAATCAACATAAGTCTATAAAAAATCATAGAATCTTCCAAAATATAATTAATCCATTTCTCATCAATTAAATTCAAAAAGTATTCTATTTACCTTAATTATGTAAATTTCCCAAAAATAGTGAACGTCTTAGAGATAACATTTATCACATAAACTATAAATAATTTTCCTATACAGAGGATATCAATTTAATAAAAAAATAGGTTCTCATAATCATCTTATTCTAAATCCATAAAATCATTTCCCAAAAAATATAAGGTCATACTAACCACGGACATTACGTAGGATAATGTTTTGTGATGCACCCATGTTACCATTCTATTGTGGGGTTGATTCTCCCATACTTACCATATGTGAGGGGTTGTCACCCATCCTATGTGTTTCCCCTTTTTATTTAACTATATAGTTCTTATAACATTTCCAAAATATGAAAAATAACACTAAAAATATACATAACATGTTTTAACCTCAAATGTTGTGTTGTAACTCCCAATTATACACCAAATCCTAATTAACACAATTTATTAATTCATGATGTCTTAAAAATATAGTATTTTTTTATTTAACCTCCATATTATTTAAAAAAATCAAAAAATAAATAATTTATTACCATAATCATGGTGTCCATCTGGTTTCATTATCATTTCAATCATATAGACAAATTTCCCATTCATTTCAACAATGATGTATAGATTATTCAAAATCACATTATTCATTTTTCCAAATTCACCTTGTAATACATGGTTTATAAGGTTTTTCAAAGAGAAATAGTTTTCAAAATAATCATGCATTACATTTAATTAAGAAAAATCAGAGAAGAATTTATTTTTACAAAACATTTAGTATGAGTTTTATATTAGAAAATTATTAAAGGGACCTTCTAAATTATGATAAGTTTATATTTAAAATATATAAGTAAAAGAAAATATAAATAGTTTTTGAAAGGGTATCCTTATTTAGATTCATTTTCAAATTTATAATATGCTTCATAGTCATCTGACAAGGTAATATATCTAAATATTCATTGATAATATTTACCATTTCCTGAAATTTTAAAATATTTAGAAAATATTAATTAATTAAAAATAAACCATGATCCATTATGGTATCGAGATATAGTGGTCATGTTTGATACCTCATATAATAGTTTTCATGAATATTATATGTGGGAAAAAGTTTCAGATCAATCAGAATAGGAATTTAGTATAATTATTAAAATAATGTCATATGGAAGAGATTGGAATTTTGTTTGTGATATTCCACATTACATTTGTAACTAACATTCCTCAACATGAAAATTTTATAGAACAAATTTGTTACAAAAAGAACAGAAATAAACACTTACCATTTGTTTATCCATAACTCATAATCCCTAAAATTTCCAAAACTATTCCTCTAATACAAAATACAAGGACATTACATTAAATGATACAAAATATGGAGTTACGTAATGAATTTTGAATTCATTCACATTGAGAATATTTTCAGGTCTATATTTTAGATAATTATTCCATAAAAATGATATAACAACATAACTATTATGAAGAAGACTCTTTAATGCACTATCCATTTTTTCTCAAAATAAAAATCAATCAAATAAATCATGGTTTATTTTTCATGATAAATTTTTTAATAACATTCATATTGGCATCCTCCATTATCTTACCCATCCTTATACCTCATAAAAAATATTTAAAGAAAAATTGGATGAGAACATACTGATAAATAAGGTATATAATATATGGAATGAATCCATTTGTCTTTAAATATTTTAATCATAGGAAATATTTTTTACAAAATCTTAATTTACACACATAAAACAAAAACCCTTTAGCATACCTCATGAAATCTTATGATTCCAATAAAACTCATAAAACCCATAAATCATATGTGTAAATTTTGGTATCCATATAATTTTAACATTATAGACTTTGTAAAAAATGGGTCCCTGTGGTAGCACCAAGACCTTGCCTTAAAATGGTCATCGGGTCCGAGCCTGCCAGGTACCACCAGTTGCCCCAGAGACATGTGGAGCCCACCCTGGGGCCCACCCACCTACTCGAACTAATATTTTGAGTAATTAATGTACCCACATTCCAACACATGTCCTTTCTAGTGTGCTTTGTAATCACTCCCACTCACCATTGGAGTCTTCCTAGAAGGTCACCCATCATGATCACTACTTCAAGCCAAGCATGTTTTACTATGGAGTTCTAATAAGATAAGATCTCGAAAAGGTAGGAAAACCTTGTTCACATGAGTCATACCATTTAGTGATCTATCCCTTTATCATTCGGGGGTGTTACATTCTTCCCCACACCCCCTAGTGCACAACGTCCTCGTTGTGTACCCTACACCACATAGTGGTAGTGAACCGTACTTAAAGATGGGTACCACCTCTAATACCAACTCTGAAAACTGGGTCCTGGTGGCATCAGTGAGACCCTATCATAACATGACGATTAGGTCCCGTCCCACCAGGTACCACCATTTTCACTACAGACACGTGTTGCCCACCCTAGGGCCCACCCACGTGCTAGAACGATTCATCTGACTAATTTATACCCCCATAATCTAACACATGTCCTTTGCAGTTTATTTTTTCCTCACTCACACTCACGTTAGGAATCTTTCTAGAAGGTCACCCATCCTGATTACCACTATAGTCCAAACACACTTAATTGTGGTGTTATGACCAGGTTGGATCTAGAGAAGGAAAGTGCACCTTGTTGACAGGATTCGTATAATTTAGTCATTTAACCCTTTACCATTTAGGGGGTTACAGCTTTCAAGGCTATATAGTTAATAACCTCGTTGGTTATGTTTTGAATACCCATTACAGTATTTTTCATAAATCTATTACGAGAAACCCTATCAGTTAACCTATTCTCATTACCCAATGAATTATAAATATATCATGGGATTAACCTCCCTAATTTTATCATCAAGCACACTATATTAAAAACAATTCCCACGAACCATATCGTAATCATAAAACATTGAAAAAACATAAAGGAAAAAAGAATATTTCCATTATGGAATCAGAAGAAAAAAATTCAAGATATTGAAATAATCCATCCAGTATCAAAACCATTTTCAATACCAAAATACCTAAAAAGGTAATATGGTGTTTATTTTTCATGTAAAATTTATCATGGCTTGTAGAGGAAGCCAAATGTTAAATAATGATTAGGACAGTGGAAAATCCATTGTTGTAATATATGAGGAAGAAACATTGCATTTTTTCCTTTAGTAAAATGATTTAAATAAAATGATTCATTTTAATGACATTTGATAAAAATTAAATTTGAATTAGGTTGATTATATCTATTATAAAATACAGTGGTGTATTACATCAAAATATTTCTTATGGAAAGTAGATTGAGATGAAGTCCCTTATGTCAAGATTGAATCATCTCATACGATCTATGTCATCCTCAACAATAAATAGAGGTTAATTTATTCATTATTTGGACCCTTTTTCATGTTTATTATTCCATTTATATAACTTTTTGAAAATGTTATAACAATTTATTAGTTATTTAAATTCACATCGACTGTTGTTTCAATATCTTGTACTTGAGTTCAAGATGACTTTTATACAATATCAATAACGAAAGTGGTCATGAATCCATCATATTTAGAATATTATTCGTGAAATAATAAAAAAATTATAACAATTATAATTTTAAATAAATTAATTATATATGGATATGATAAATGAACAAATATACAATCATTGAGATGGTAGGCCATACGTACGGATGAGTGACATTTGAATTTTTCAATTATCATTTTGAAAAAAAGTAAGTATTATCTTCACTTTATAAAATAATAATAATTTCATTAATTTTATTTTTATAATTTAAATATATATATATATATATTATCAAGTTGATTTAGTTCCCAATCACATCACTTCATGGAGGTGAGAGTTCACACATACACACCAAAGATGTCATCATTAGTATGTGCATTGAAAGTAATAATTTAATTGATATATTATTGTATTATAATTATAATTATTTCATAAATCTAACAAATGAGAATTAATTCCATCATTATAATCAGTAATGGGAGATATTATGAGGAAAATTATATCTGTTAGTTGAGGTTATAATTCACACATACACATGGACGATTAATTATTTTCTCTTTTGATGGAAGCTGTTTTGGATTTAGGTGATCATTTTAACATAATAACTTATCCATTTATTTAGGATAGTTTAGTTATGTTTTAATCAAGGATTGAGATTAATTTATGGATATTGATTAATGAATACTATAGAAACAGATCAATAAAAACATTAACTTTTCTTCGGAGGATGACCATTTCTTAAAAATGTAACACCTCTAAGGAGGGTGTTCTACCTAAACTATGGTCGTTTGAAAGTGGGGAGTTTTGATAGAAAGGATTTTGGGATTATATTATCCAAACCAAATGGTTATTGATATGTATGTAATAGAGATAAATGAATGATATTTTATAGGAGGGTGGAGGAAAACACATGGACTTATTAAAACTATTAAATTAATATGAATTAATTTACAATTCCAAATTGGTTCAAATTTATTGATTTAGAATATAGGATTATATGGGGTATGAATATATTCTTCAAATTATATTTAGACATGTTTTTTTATAATTTTTAAACATTTTATTTTTTAACCATTATTCACTCTTAACATAACATTAATTAATTTAAATTTAGAAAATAATATAATTTCAATAAAATGATAAAAGACTAATAAAGATTCATTAATGACCATCCTAGACTTAACCCAATTATTTTTGACGATTTTTATATTTTTTAGAATATTATATCATTTAATAAAATTTTATTTATTTTAAAATCTCATAAATTTTAATTTTGAAAAAAAATTCACTAATTGAATTTTTAAAAATAACATAAAATATTGATTCCTTTGAAAACTCATTAAATCATACATTACATGTCAAAATCATCTATAAAAGTTGTGCATGGAACCAAATATTTAAAATTAAATTTATTTTAGTAGTATTAATATAATTTATTAGGATTTTCCATTAAAAAATCAATTATTGGATCATTCTTATGTCAGAGTTATGTATAGTTATTTAATGTCAACAAATTATAAATAAATAATCAAGATGTATATAAACATTTTATCTTTAAAATGACAATTTATAGTCTTATTTATCCTCTATATATAACTATATTAAAAATTAACTAATTATTAAAAATATGATTATGAAATTTTCAACTTATAATTAAATAAAATAAAATAAATATCATATACTTACCCATGTGGCTGAAATAGGTTATATTATTTTCCTAAGGATAATTTTTTTCTAACTCCATTCATCCAATATAATTGTGACAAGTTTATGTGTAATTTAATAATATTAATATATTATTTATACCTTAAATTACACGATTTAATATTACCCATGGTAAATAATATACTAAATATACACTTCACCAAAAATTATATTTATCCTAATAAACCAAATTGTACATACTTATCACAACTGTGTTTGTCTATTTTTTAATATTCAATTCTGAGAAGTGGATAAAATTAATTTATAATTAATCTCATTGAGGATCTATGAGACACCATGTTGAATCCCAATATTGAGGTATGTATCTTTTAATTATTATTTTTATGTGTTTTATGTGGTTGGGTAATTTTTGGGAATGTTTGGGAACATTAGGGATTTTTTTGGGGCTTCTTTAAGCACACACGGTCTAAGCACAGTTAGGTGAAACCATGCCAAAACCCTTGGTAAATGTGCAACATGATGGAGTAGGACTCACAAGGTTTGTGCACGGTTTGTCTAGAACTGTGAGGAAACCATATGGGGCACCCATTGGATATTATCTTGAGCATTTTTAGGGCACAATTTGTCTAATCATGTGAGCTAATCGATTGTGGAATTAAAAATGGTATTTTTAAAAATGGTTCACTAGGGATTTATCCTAAAACACCCCAAACATCCTCCAACTCAATCGTCGCAGAGGATTTTATTTTCTAAAGGTTAATGAGTCTTCCACCTCTTATTTTTGTATTGATTCAACGTGTTTACAAGGTTTGGTGTAGGAGGTTCATCTATGGTATGCCTCCCCTCTTGGTTTCTTCTTGATTTTCCGTAGATCTAGTCCTCTCTCTCTCTCTCTCGTTGTTTTTTAGATCTGCATCCATCACATGTAGTTCTTTGTATTTTTGCCTAAAATTATGTGAGTATGTCTAGTTAATATCAGGAAAAAATATCTAAGGTGGTTTTTTGAAGATTTGACCTGGATATGGTGTGAGGCTGTGTGGTGGGTCAATTTTACCAAACCCTAAGGTAGGCATATCCTTTACTGAATAAATTTTAGTAGAACATGAATACATATTATCAACTTAAATGTTTTTCTTGAAATTGATTGTTAACATGATGTGTGATGATTTTTTAGAACCCATTATGTGATGATTTATAAATTTTGGTGAAAAAAGGTTATTATTGAGAAATGTACTTATAGTTGGATTCAAAAATGATGATCTTAAAATATGTGGCTTGAATTATTTTTGAAAAATGAGTTGATAAAATTGGTTTTCAATAACAATGTTCTTTTATTGAGATTTTATTGGGGATGAAAAATTGATTAAGGGTGTTTTTAATAAATTAGTGATTTATTTATGTGATTTTTCGTGTGGTTGTAAGTTGTTTATGTCTTTAAGGGATTATATAGCATGATAAGTTTTATTGGCCTTTTTGATGGCTTAAATGTACATGCATGGATGTGACTTATTGATAGTGGGTGGGAAGAACCACCATCAAAGGGATTTGGACATGAGGTACCAATACAAAAAGTGAATGGGTTTGGACCTATGATTCAACTATCAATGGTAACACCTAGCTCCGATGTGTGTTTGGGAAATGTGGGCACGTGGTCTGTATATGCATTTAGCCACAAAATATGGATTTTTTTATGGTCATGATCAATGTGTAATGATATGTTAGTTTCATTAATTGGAGTCATGTTATTGGGGTGAACTTCTTGAATTAATGATGTGTTTAGCTTATTAGTAGGTGTTGAACTATTTAATTGGATTTATATAAATTATTTTATATGAATTATGCTAACATATTCTATCATATATATGTGTGTATGGATGTTATTTCGAAAAAATCAACTGTGTATTGGTTTTCACACCCTTATTTGGAACTTCGGTTCATTTTTAGATGTTGTATTCTAGGAGATGAGTATAGGTAATGAATCTCATTTCCTTAGTGGTTCATCGTGCTGCTTGTGAGGTATTATGGAACAATGAGCATAGAGCGTTGATGGGAGTTGGGGAATTGTGTCATAGCTTCTTCTTGTTTTGTTTTTCCATATTATGTTATGTAATATGATTTTGGATTATTGTTTTTTGGTTGTGTTGTTCCATGTCCATTTTTATGGTAGGGGTTTGTTGGTTGTATGATTATTGATAATGTATTGTATTGGGATACATTGTTGACATGCATCATGTTCTTTTGGTTTGTTGTGGATTGTTTTATGGTTTTTTTCCTTAGGAAAAGATCATTACCCAATTGTTATTGAAGACCTATGCATTTTTTCTACCTTTAGCTCCTTGGGAATGTCTCTTAAGGATGAGTATCATCTCACCACCCCCAAGGCAATGCAAAGGGTCAGGGTGTTACAAGTTGTATCAACTTGTTCAGTCCTTGATATACAAGTAATTTTTATTGAGTTATATCTTATAATAAATTGTTGGTCATGGTGTACACATTATTTTTTGTACTATTCCTCAAGTTGGTATTGTAGAAATAAGTATGATTGTTTGAAAAAGAAATGTATAGAATAAAACTACATAGATAAATATTTTATTCTTAACATCATGGTATCAGGGAGTTGGGTACATGTATATTTTCTATACACTTATTGGAGCTTGATCTTATTATCTTGGGTTTAGCCAATGAGATGATCATGGTAGGAATGGTAGAAAAGAAGTCCCATAGGTTGTATTTTTCATTGGGAATATTAATTTATGTTTTGATATGAATGTGTTGATTTTTCAAAAATTTGGAATTTTTTTCAAATGTATGATTTTTAAAATAGAATAGATCACGTATTTAAAAAGTGGGATGATTTTAAAAATTTTGGGGATATTACAAAAGTGTTGTGAACATGGTAAAATAATAATTCAGAGAGCATGGTTGTGATATATTTAATGAATTTGAAATTGAAATTTCAAGCCTCTAGTTACTTGGGAGTGAGACATATGCTGATTCTTGTGTTGATAGAAATGGAACTAGGTACCATCGTAGAGACCAACTAGAGGATGATGTGGAAAATGTTGTTTCACCTAAACCCAGTGGGAACCAAAAACTATTGTTGATCATTGATCACGTTTTACATGTTGTGGAAGGTGGGAATATAAGCAATGATCTAAGGCATGCGGAACACTCAGATTCATTCCAAATGTATAATACACCCATTTTTTTAGGATGATTTGAATCTGTAAAGGGAATAAGAATGGATGAATAAGATAAATTAGATATTTTATCTCTTGGGAAAACTAATATATTCATTGTTTATGCTTCCAGAGTACATGTTTTATGATCTTGCACATATAAGGTGGGTGTTTTTGGTCCATGCTGGAATAGATTAAGGTAGGTCATGGGATGATTTTATATAATTGTTTAACAAATAATTCTCCCATCATACATTAACAATTCAATCCACATTACATTTATTAATCCTAGAGTAGGATAACTTTTTGGTGATGGAATATGCAGCTATGGTTTTTAACATAGTGTGGTTTTCACATGAGGTGGAGAATAGTGTTTCCTTGAAGTTTGTGATCATTGAATTAGTCTTTAGGAAAGAAAATAATTCCAAAATTCTTGTGCTATATACAAGTGATTATATAGTAATGTTGAATAAAGTATTAGTGGATGAATGTGATATTTTAAGGGCTACAGTTGGTGGAATGTTGTTGTTACCCATGGGGAATAGTCGGAATTCAAATGTGGGTATCAAGAAGAAGAGGGAAACCTATTTCCAAAGTGGGAGTATATATCAAAATATGAAGGAATTATTTCTCAATAATCCTATTAATCCTCATAAAATGAAAGGATGTTTTAAATATGGTTATATGGTTCACATTAAGTGGCATTTCATGGAACAATGTTAACCCTATCATAACTACAAGCAGATGGGGAATCTATAACATCACTTTCACAATGCCCCATGGTATGGTGTCCATCAAACACCTGAGGGGTCATAGGAATCCTATGAGAAAATTGGATGAGGATTATATCACACTCCTTATTAGAATTACTGAGCTAGTCATGGTTATTCTGCAAATACTACAACTTCTAATCATGGGATGTTTTAGTTAGATAATAAAGAGAATAGTGTTGAAAGAAATCAGTTGTTCGGAGTAGAGAAGGTTGTGATGAATGATAATCTAAGAACATCAACGGTGAAATGTATAATTATTATCAACTATACCTTTTTTGTTTATTTTTTTAATTTTTCGCTCATTATTTCATTTCTTCTCATGTTGTTGATTTTTTTGGTTTACATATATAAATGATTCCTTCTGTTTTGAAACTTCAAAGTCATTTGGGAGAAAGTGAGTATCAAGATTTCCTCTATTGAACATGTTTTATAGTATTGGTTGATGTTGTGTTGATTTGTGACTTACTAGTGCTTGATATTGATGTGTATGATATAATATGGGATATGGATTGGGTGATGATGTTTAAAGATCACATCTAATATTATAGAGAAAGGATTACTTTTATGAGGGTTGATAGTGTCAAACATCTCTATAGACAAAGGAATAATGGGAAGGGGGATGAAACTAGATTTTTTGGAATGATCAGTTGGGATAATATTGTACAAGTTGGAGGATTTTTCCATGGCATTGATGAAATTATATAGTAGATGTAGATTTCCAATGGTGGTTGATTAGTTTATGGATGTATTTCCAAATTTAGTATATGTTTATCCACCTGTGAGAGAAGTGGAGTTCACAATTGATCTCTCCCAGGGACCAGTCCAATACACTTCTATCTTACAGAATGAAATAATAAGAATTTAGTGAATTGAATGTGTAGTTGGATGATTTAGAAAACAAAGTGTTCATTCGGCCCAACACATCCATATGGGCAACACCAGTTTTTTGTTTGTAAGAAGGCGGATGGAACACTTATAATTTTTTCCTATAATAAGAATAACCATGTTATGGTAACAAATAGATATCCACTTTTACACATTGATGACCTATTTTATCTGTTTTTTGGAGCTTATTGGTTCTTCAATATTGACCTGTGATCATGATATCATTAGTTGAAGGTGGGGAAGGAGGATATTAAATAAAAATATATGTGTATATATAGACATTATGAGTATTTCATTAGGCCATTTTTCATATTAATGGACCAATTTTGTTCATGGGATTTATGAATCAAATATTTCATTGTTATCTGGATTCTTTTGTGGCAGTATTCATGGATGATATTTGGGTGTATTCAAGGATGAGGGTGGACCATGGGAAACACATGGATGTAGTGTTTTGGGTAATTATAGATCATCCATTATATTCCAAATTGTCTTTTTGCGCTTTTAGGATGTAAGGAGTTCCTTTCCTTGGCAATTTTATTTCTTAGAGCAGTGTTTTAATGCATCCAGAGAAGCTAAATGAGGTTATTTCTTGGAAACCACCAAATTCTTTTTTTGAGATACAAATCATTGTTGATCTAGATGGATATTATTGACAATTTTCCCATGACTTATCATGAATATCCTCTCCAATGAATTTATTTAAAATAATTAATGTTCCATTTCAATGGAATGAGAAGTTCTAGAATTTTTTTTAAGAAATTAAGAATCATCTTACCTCGAAACCGTTATTTATTTTTCTAGAAATAGGGAAATTGTATGTGGTGTATTGCAATGAATAATCATTATGGTTGGTGTGTTTTATCATACATGAGTATCATGTTGTTGCGTATGTCTCATGAAAATTTAGTTTTCCTGAAAAGAACTACCCAAACATTATTTATAGTTTGCAGAAGTGGTCCATTCTTTGAAAATGTGGCATCACTAAATGATTAATGATAAATTCATAGTGTATATTGATCATAAAAGAATGAAGAATATGTTATAATAGAGAGATTTGAATTTTAGTCAATGGTTATAGATATAGTACCTAGAGATCTTTGAATTTGACTTGATTTACATAGTGGGTAAGGTTAAGTTCATAGAAGATGCATTAAGTAGAAATTCATATACTCTAATGGTGAAACATGAATCATATCAGACGTAGTTGATGTCATCTATATATAGAATGTTGTTGGAAAGTGAACACTAAGGCTATGTAGACACTTTATTTCAAATCTTAGTGGTTCTTGACTTGTTTGTTTTAGATAATGAGAAGAAGATGTGTGAATCAATGTGTGTGGAAATGAGGTTGATAATCAATGGTGGGGAGAAAATTGAGGCCTAGAAATTGGATTCTCATTTAGTGTTCTGCTTCCGAGATCAAATGTTTGTACTATAATCTTCTCAGAAGTGACATATTACTTCTTATAATCATTCATCATTGGCATTTCACCATGGGATTTAGTAAACATAAACCACATTAAAAGAGAATTTATGGTGTGTGGGTATGAAAATGAAAGTATAAGTGATTGTTAAGAGATACTTGACTTCTCCACAAGTCAAGGAAGATAATCCGTGGCCAGTAGGTGAGTCACAGTATTTAGTTTTACTAGTGTGGATATGGGATATGGTAGAAATGTATTTTATTACAGGTCACCCAATAACTGTAAAAACACATGATTCCATATGTGTGAATGTGGATCAACTCACAAAGTCGGCTCATTTCATCTTTATTTATGAATCACATACATTGGATGATATGTTAAAAATATATATCCATGAGGTAGTAAAAAGATATGGTTTACTAGATTTGATTTAATTATATAGTGACATGAGGTTGACATCTCATTTCTATAAATTCATGGAACAAGATCTTGTGACTATTTTGGTGATGAACCTAGAATATCATCCTCAAATTGATGTGTAATATGAGGGTACAATACAAAAATTAGAAGATATTTTCTCATCTTGTGAAATGGATTTGGGTGGTTCGTGGGAGGAGCACTATCCATTGATGGGTTTCTTCTAAAATAACAGTTATCTTGCCTCAATACATATGGCTCTGTTTGAGACATTTTATGTGAATTTGCATCATTTTCCACTATATTGGGTGAAAAAATGAGTGAATATAATGGATATGCTAATCCATTAGAAAGATACGATAGATATTATTATGTTGATCAGAAATATAATAAATATGGATTCGAGTCACCTGAAATGGTATGCAGACCATCATCGATGGACAGTTTCATTTGAGGTGGCTGATCACATGTTCTGGTGAATCTATCTAATCCAAGGAAATCATTTGTTTGGGAAACATGTAATTTTATCATAGAGGTATATTGGGACTTTTGGGATACTTGAGGGTATAGGAGAGGTGGAATATTGGTTGGTGTTTCCACCACTTTTTAGTGCATTGAAAAACCATGTTAATTTTTTCTAATTGAAAATGTATCTGTAGGACTGTGACCATATGATTAATTAGGATCATGTTGTGATAGATATGTATTGTTATTTATTGCACGCAGAAATACATACTTTGGATATGATAGATGATGTATTTCATTGTAAAATATTCGGTCTAGTTTGTGGTTTGTGGAAAAATAATAAAATTCAGGTGGAGACATGAAACATGTGAATGAGATGGACAAACAAAGGCACAAGATCTTTTTGTAGATTGATGGTTATCTATGTATCAAGGATGGAATTTCTTGTTTTGGGAAGAATGTAGATCACCTATTTTTAGGTATGTAACATTTTATGTATTTTTATTTTTTTAGATGTTGGTTAATGTTTGAGTGAGTTTTGGATGGTTTTGGAATAGATTTGGGCCTTTTCTAAGGGCGAACAATTTGGGCATGGTTATGTGAAAACCTAAAGAACCCTCCTGGTCCCCATGAATGGAGAGGAAATAGGACTCAAAGATTTTTCACAAGTATTGTATAATGGTGTGAGGGAACCATGGAGGTAACCCTTGGATAAAATAAATAGAACAATTAGTGCACAATTTTTCTAACCGTGTGAGATAACAATGCCTGACAAAAAAAAGGGAATTTTGAAAATAACATATAGGGAATTTAACCTATGATAATCCAAACATCCTCCCACTCAATCCTCTCTTAGGATTAGTTTTTTAAGGATAATTAAGCCTCTATCACTCATTCTGGGAGTGATTCGAAGTGTTTTGATTGTGTAGTGATGGTGGTTCTTCTTTGATAAGTCTCATCTCATGGACGATTCTTGGTTTTCCATAGAGCTAGTTATATATATCTATATTTTTTCTAGATATACTTCAATCATATGTATATATACGTTTTTCAGACTAAAATTTTTAGATTTGTGATTTTTAATGATAGTAATAGAGAACTAAGGTGGGTTTGTAGATATTTCACCTATATTTGGTGTGCAGTTTTGTGGTGGATCGATTTCAAAAAACCATAAGGTATGTGTCTTATATATTGACTCCATTTTTCTAGATGTATAAGGATTATTTTAATTTTAATGGCGTTTTCTTGAAATTTATACTGATTTTGATTTCAAAATCATGATTGGAACATATATTATTATGTTTATTTGATTTTGGGGAAAATGGTTATTTATTATTAAATGTAATTATTGTGGGATTTTAAAATGATGATTTTAAAATTATTGTTATGGTAGATTTATGGAATATGGTTTATGAAAAATGGTAATAAATATGAATATTTCTTATTTAAATTTGTGTTGCCATGGAAAATTGTCTGTGTGTTATTTAAAATAATGAGTAAATTAAGGAAGTGATTTAACATCTGGTTGGAATTTTTGATGTGTATGAGGGATTTTTTTGATATGATAAATGCTATTGGTTTGTTTTATGTACTAATTGGTTATGTATGGTTGGGAGTGATGTTTAGTGGGGGTGAATAGCCACCAATAAAGGCAAGTACTCCTAATGTTACCTTAAAAAAAGATAAAGGGTATGAAATGGAAGTTACAAAATCATTGGTAACACTGAGATTGATTGTGTGTGTGTGTGTTAGACATGGAAATTTTGTTTGAATATATGTGTGTCCATTCATGTTGGAATGGTTTACCGCTATGTAAAATGTGAAATGAAATTTTAGTTTTTTTCATGGGTATTAGTGGATTATGTTAAATTTGATGGAGTAATGATGGGTTTGGATTATTGATAATTTTTTAACAGATTTATTGGATTTACAAAGACATTTTAATATAAATTGTGCTAACATGTTCTATTATAGTGGTGTGGGTAGGGATGTAATTAGGAAAAAAATACATAGTATTAGTATACACCACTACTTTAGAACATTGATTCTTTTGTAGATGTTGTATTCTAATTCATAGATAAATGTATTGAATATCATTTCCTAGGCGATTCATTATGATTATTAGGTTGTATTATAGTGCATTGAGCATGGATCATAGTGAGGAGTTGTGGAGTAGTGTTATAGATTCTTTGGGTTTTGTTTTTCTATCATTCACTCAGTACTCTGATTTTGGATTATTTTGGTTTTTTTGTAATCTTCGTTGTCCATTTTTATGATAGGGTCTTTTTTAAGTTATTTTCTTGTAATGTATTGTATAGGGTTACGTTGTTGGCATGCATCATTTAGTTGTGGTTGGTTATGGATTGTTTGTTTAGTTGTTTTATCCTAATGGAATATATCTCCCATCTATTTTGTAAAACCCTCATCCTTTATTTCCATAATTTGGATCCTTGGGAATGTCACCCAAGGCTCTGTAGAATCTCACATCTCCCTCGATATAATGATAATGGGTAGGGTGTTTCAGAAAATTTTAAAGTAAAAACTTTCAAAAGATCACAATGTTTCTTATATAAAATTTTAATGTAAAACTTATTTAAATGACCAAAATTAAATTATATGATAATAAAATTATTTAATTAAACATTAACAGAAATTCAATAGATAATCTTACTATAAAAAAATTACATGAAAAAGTAGTTTGTATTGAAATGCAATATTTTACATTATTCATTAAAAAAGTAATATTAGTAGAAAAATAAAAAAATAAAATGTAAAATTTTTTGTAACCCTTTCATAAAAGATATTTATTTCGTCGAACGGTATTTATTAAATTGAAAAAACCTAGATTTGAAATTGGCATCCATCAAAAGGTGGTAAAAACTTTATTTTTTTGAAAAATACTCTTTTTAGGCACAAAATTGATTATTTTTATTATATCATGTCTATAAAAAACATAATATGAATTTTAAACATTATATTAAATTTATAATTCATTAATATGTTCCAAGAAGGGTGATTGGATTATTTTATAAACATAATTATTCACATTGAATAGTTTTTCATAAAAACACAGCTTTTATATTTATTTGTTTTTATTTAATTTTATCATAAATTTTATAACAAATTAATCATTATATAAAAACGTATAGATGATATTTTTTATAATTCAGTTAATACTTTTCATTGACGCCATTCTAATGAAAATGTGATAACTATCATCTTAAATTATAATATTAAGTTTTTCATTTATGCTAAATTTGGCGTATCATGTTTTCTATAAAACATTGTGTTCATTTTAAAAACTAAAGATTACACACATGGTTAGGGAATCTATATTCCATGACTGAAAATCCCTCTTTCTTCCATTTATCCCAAATATCCATTGAAACACACCCTAATGTGAAACTGAAGAAATAACAATATAAGGTAAAAGTTTACCTTAAAACAATCATAACATATCTTATTAAATTATTGATATTATACACATTATGGAGAATGAATTTATGTGATAATGATTAATTTTAAAAAATACTATATTGAATATAGAAATCCTTGGTTTAATGTTATGAATCATTAGAACATTAGCACTCTAATAAAGTTTATTTTTTCAAATTTTTCATTAACTATGATATCTCTAGGTAAAATTATGTATTGGATATACTTTTAACCCATACAACTATTCTATTATTAATAGTTATTTTAATAAATTCAGGTTAATTGAAAACATTGATAATTTTATTCTAAACTTTTTTATACACATATTATTTTCTTAAAATGTATATTTTAAATGTTATATGTGTTTACATTAAAATTATATTTTGTAAAACAATGAAATTTTTTTTTTAAAAATATATTTTATATTTGGAATGTATTTGTGTAAATTAAATTATTAGTGTAATTTTCTTCAAACAAATTTACTAAATATGTAAAAATAATAATTAGATAGGTTGAGGTAAATTATGTTAAAAATGGTTTAAACAAGGGTATGAAACCTATGAAATGTATAAATCATGTATCTAAACGAGTATATGAGAGGTTTCATCAAAATAACTCATACTATATTCATTATTTACTTTTATAGGATTATTTTTCCATTGAATTGTCACCTTCCATTTATATTATTACAAACAATATCAGTCCACTAACTTAATAATACCACCCTACACCACCCAATTTGTCTATTAACAGTATATCCTTATATTGAAAAAATATATCATAGTATCTCTTAAAATATATCCTCACTTGTTTTAATAATTGATCATTAATAATAAAAATATATATATCCCTAAGGTTTCACCAAATGGAGAATAGACAAAGGGATAAATAATATTTTCAACCGAGCTCTTATAATTTTATTTCTTCCAACCACTCAAATATTCTCAAACATAGTGGGCATAAAAAAATAATTTTATTAAATTATGAATATTTATTATAAAAATATAATTTCACTTTTATACCATCCTCCAAAACCATTAGAAAAAAGAAGACGTCGTCTTGCATTTGTAAAGAATACCACCTTTACAGATGATGTATTTTATTTATCAAATAACCACAATGTATGGGTTTCCTAAATGATTTGTATAATTAAAAAATATAATATTATTACTTTTTTATTGTCCTAAAATGATAATACATTATATTTCAACCCCTATAATTTGATGGAAAATGAATGTGTCATCCACTGTGTATACAAACTACCTTCCCCATGGAATAACATTTTCTGTTTTTGATTATTTCCTAACATTGTTAAATTAAAATTTTAATTTATTAAAAATTATACATATTTATAAAAATATTAATATTATGAAATGATAATATTGGACATTATACAGGTGACAGTATGAGTAAAATGTCTTATTAAACTCAACCGTAAGAATATTAACATATCTTCAAACCATTATAAATTAGAATACATGTTGGAAAACCCATGTATAATTATAAATTTTGATCCAATAAAATAATAAATTGAATACATATCTACAATTATAGATTTTAAGAATCCATTTTAAAACAAATTCAATCATTTTTAACATAGTGAATGACTGAGGGATGAAATTGACCGAACTACATCAAGTAACCATATTAAGATAAAAATATATAATAAATAAATAATGTATTATAATAAAAAGAAATTGAAAAGTAAAATATACATGAAATATTTTCATATGAAATTATTTAAAAATATTAATATTAATTTTTCATAAATTTAAGTTAAATCATAGATAACATCGTGAAATAATGTATGAGTTTTTTCTTATAAATGTTTCATTAATGATATATTATTAATATTCACCACATTAAATTTTTAGTGGTTTAAATATTTCCATTTGATTTCATTATATCATACATGAGGTATTTAAAATATGCATCTCCCACTATACCATTGAGGATTTATGATTCGACAGATAATGAATTCAGTAGTGGTTTGTTGATGAAACATTCATTTTATTTCAGTCTTATGCTATGATTCATTTCTATTATTCCCTCTATTCCCTTAGTATTCCAATAATATATTATAAATACTAAATAAAAGTTTCTAAATTTGAGGAAATAATTTCATTAAACCCATAACATATTTTTTTGTTGATTTCGTTATAATTGTTACCACATTGTATGGATCAATACATATCCTTTATTATAGTTTATTCCACCATGTCTAGTTTTTTAATCCCTTTAAATTAACATCTATCCTCTGTTGAAAAAATAATTCAATCTATTATTATCCTCATATTTCTCCTTACAACTTTTTAGAAGTAGGTTTTACTGTACTTTTTATGGATGGGGGTTTCAACAAAGGTGTTTCGAAATATAAAAATTCATTTCTAGTTATGCTCAAATTATTCACTTCTTCTCCACATATTTTAACTCCATATTTGATTATTATATGTGTACTATTGATAGTATTTATTTGAATATATTATATTAATAACTATTTCTAAAATTTTATAAAGAATCATTTTTTATAACTGACATGAAAATAACTACTTTGTGTAATGATGTTTATTAAATGAAATAAAATAAATCACTTATTGGGACTTAAATAATATTTTACTATTAAAAATGATAATTAACATTCACTAATTTTTTACCTAATATTTTAATATTTTTTGGCACAAATTTTATTCCAATTTTTTTCCAATAAAATTTATGATTGTTTTATTTATTTTATTGAAGGGAGATCACCTAGATACTTATACATAGATTGATTAAGGAATATTTTGATAGAATTATAATCCCTTCTAGATATATATATATTGAATACCATACAAATTATCATATTTATTGAAATGATTTTACCTACATTGTCACTAATATAATAGGATACACAATAAACTTTCATGGCTTATCATTTTTTAAGGATTAATAAATTTAAGACTATTTCTTTATGGGATACAATTTTTAAAAAGAAATGAATCCCATTTTCATTTATGATTATTGAAATCATGTGGAAAACATATGTCTTTTTTTCATTATGTGATGGTTGGGTCATAAATTGTATATCCTTTCAATGCATTAAGAAATATTTTCATTTCATGATATACAATTGTTAGTGAACAAAAAACAATCCAAGAAAACAATGTTATGTAATCATAGATATGATCCATGATTTATAGTTTAATATCATCCATATTTATGTTTCCACATATTTATGACTCCATGAAAAATTTATTTAACTCCTCTATTCCATGTTTCCATGATTATCTCACCCAATTATTCTATAGTATTTGTCTGTTTGATTTTTTTTACATTTTATGATATTGTTAATTACAGTCAAATGTTATTGGTTTATATTATTCTAAATGTGACATTTTTCTCCTAAATATATTTTATGAAATTATTATGATATAACACATGAATAAGTCTATATGAGTTTTTATCAAAGAAATTATTTGATCTAACCCCTTTTTTATGTTTCCATTCTCCAGATTTTAGGTATGTGTATAAGTTATGAGAATTCATGAAGTGGGTCTAGGGTGATTTATTCATAGGGAAATCACATAATATTTTGTAAAAGGAGTTAAATAATATTATACTTCCCAAATACACTCAAACATATGTCCTTGTAATTATTTTATTTTTTGTGAGAGTTAAATTTTTTTCATAGTGAGTGATGTAAAAAAATAATGGTACATCTTCAGTCATCTTGCTCAAAAGCAAAGCCATTGATTATGAAAATTGTTTTTACCACCAAACCTAGTAGTACAGGTCTATGGAACCTCAACCACCTTCAAAATTTTTCCATGTTAATATATTCATAAATTAAAAAAATACATCTATTTATTTTTTTTAAATGGAAAATATATCAAAATATTCATCTTTTAACAACTGGGTAACACAAAACCATTCATTCCACCTTTAAATTAACAATTGAATGTAGAAAATGCTTATACACTTTAAATAAGTCATTTTTGTCCTCTTTCATAGATTACATGGTTTCATAATTGAAATTCCATTTGGAATTATCCTAATTATAGTTTATTAATGTTTCACCATCCTTCTCAAACCACCGTGACATCAGATTTTATTATCACCATATTCCTCCATTATTCAAATCAAAAGGTATTGACATGTTTCAATATCCTAGACCTATTTACTCCATAACTCAGGATACCACATTGTAAGGTTCATGTGATTAGGAAATGAATCATTATAACTATGTAATTCATTAGTTTTCTATGAAATCACATAAAATCTCTAGATTGAACCCTCTCACTATATAGATAATGTTACCACATAATAGAGATTATTGATCAATGCATGTGTTTTATACTATAAAAATATAACTCTCCACTAAGATAATTGTAGTACAAATCATAAATCATGACACCAAAACATGAATAAAATAAGAAATATACATTTATATTATTTTCAAATAAAAACCAGACTCATGATAACGGAATTCTCCTGACCCCCTCCCTACAATGTGTACCCCTCCTAAGATAGAAATGTGGGTAGGGTGATAATGGCCCTCGAGTCCCACCTACAGTAGGCCCTAGGTTGGGCACTAGCACCAAAGGTAGAGTAAACACACAGATGGGAGCAATTACCCTATTGGGGAACACATGTGGAAGAGAGAGATAAGATAGACACCAACCAACTCCAACTCACATAGAAATATATAATAAATCCTATGTATAAATATGTAATGTCATGGAAACTACTAAAAATGAAATGGAAAAAACTACAAATACCCCCAAAGAATGTAAAAACAGCACCAACGACAAGCCCAAACAACTCATGCAACCCCAAGTTAGTAGACACCAGCATGAATTCCAACCAAATCCATGTAACCCGAAATACAGTTTATATGTACATAGGGTGAGTATAACTATATACCCAGTAGTATCATCCCCAAAGCCTCTTGTGCCAATGTAAAGAAAGCATTCCAAAGCACATTGAACAACAAGTGAAACTAACTCATCCAATAAAAACGTATATTGTGTTCCCAACGTCACCATGGATAATCTCACAAAGTAACACATACAAGAGTATATAATATAAAAAAGAATATAAAGGGTACCCTGCTACTACATCCCCACTGGTTTGCCGCTTTCCCCAACGTTGCATGTCCAAATTATCTCTCTCCAAAAAGGCATTCACGCAGGTACCTAGGCGAAGCACCACAACATGCTCCCCTTGTAACAAAACCACCACGTCCACACAAGAAAGTATCCAAGTTGTTTCAAGGAGCCACCATAGCTCGCATAACATGTATCACATGTTAGGAAATATTCATTAAGCCATTACAGCCCACACATCGAGTAAGAATGCTCAACCAACCATAGCCTATACATGATACGCCTATATTAGTCCATATGATACTTTATCTATAATATATGTGTGTGAATAACCAAAATCCATTACATCCCTCTACAAACATACATGGGGAAAGCTAACTGTTTTTCCTACCATCACAAGTAACTACCAAGAGAAGAGAGCGAGGACAAATGAGGAAGTAAGCCATCCATCCTTCCATCGAAATGTTGGGGAAAACACCCACCAGGGCTTAGAATACTCAGGGTGTCAGTTTCCCAAACTAACAGGGAAGAGTAGTGTATAGAATAAAAAAAGTACAAAATATATTATAGCTCATAACCACACTATGGGAATAATGTAGTCGTAGACTAAACTATATCTAACGGATCATAGGATCCCAACTGTCACTTCTATGACTAGGTATCCTATAAAGAAACAACCATTTTATGAGCTTTATTACATTATTGCATACCCTTTTTATCAATAGCACTTTATGTTAATTAAATAATTAAGCACTAATTAACCATAATCAATTTCTATATTATATTTCTATATAATCACACCCAAATTCCACTTTCTCTTTAAATTGTAACCTCAACATTGCATTCCATAAACCTCCAACCCCATGGGGTAACATGTTTTATTCAATTATCAATTTACAAAATTAATTTTCCATAATCACAGACATTCTGGAGAAACATTCTATGCTACTAAACAAAAGGGGGTTCGACCCGGTGAGTAGATGATCAACCTGTCGAGACATTGTCTCCTATAGAATGAGTGTAAACTCATTCTCCCTTTGAGAGGCTAGACATAGAAAGTACGTTGTATTCCCCATGAGTATTCCCCCCTTTCAGAAGAAGTGTATGAAAACCCAGATGCCTTGAATAGTGGAAAATGATATGTAGATAAACAACCCATATGAATCGTCAAGAATACAAACATTCACATCCAACACATTTCATCATCCCTAATGTCCTCCCAGACACCCATATGCATAAACCAGTGCATCACGTCACTCTAGGAACCAATTACTACCACAAGTAGTAAACCTCTATACCCCCACATATCACAATAGTCATCCAGGTTCCCATCACAAATCAAGCACCCGGAAAACAGAAATTATACCAATTGGGATCTTGGACCTTAAATAAATAACATGGTAACTCATAACCCGAAAAGGAAATATATTTTATCAAACAACTGGTTCTTTTAATCCATCATGGATTAAATAATTTATTATTTTTTTCTTACAAATTCAGAAAACATAACCAGTAAACTATCAAAAATCATCCAATATGCTTACTGCACTAATTTTATTAACATCAAATTACAACAAGAAGAACAAGATACATTTACATGACTCTTTATCTTTAGCCCAACAATTATAGATTAATTCATGCATTACATTATTTACCAATCCCATCAGGAACAAAAATCTAAACAAATAAAGCATCAATATCACACTATAGAGAAAAACAAGAGGCAATTACATACGATCGATATCAGTTTATTGATCTAGTTCCAATGTTTTCTATCAATTCCATTGTGATCTAGGGGATAAACCATACTAACAATACAGTTCCACATATAAGAAAAGAGAATAAACAAATCCCCTACCTCAAAATGGTTCTTAATGATACTTATACGATATTGAGTAACACAAAGGGTTATGATCTCCCCCCAGTGACAACTGTATCCACCCGAGGATGCAGAGAAACCACCACACTAGTCAACACCCATGAAAAGCCCATTATGAACAAGGAGATATCATTCTATAAAAGGGAAATTAAGAAAAAATGGATATGAACCCAAAAGAATGACTATAGATAATACCTTATATTGAAGATGGGAAGATATTGTTGGGTTGCATATAAAAAATAGAGTGGAACCAATCATAGGAGTAAAGATTGATCGTGAAACTCCTACTGGAAGGATTGAAATTTTTGAGCATCTCACACCAGAGAAAAAGGAGGAATAACTTGGGACCAAGATACCTCATCCCTTTAGAATATTTTATGGAGTGGGGGTTTAATATTTCTTAGATTTTCCATTAAAAGAAGATTTCATTAAACCATGTGGTTTGACTATGTAATAACATCCCGAGCCTTAGGAGAAATTTATATATGAGTTATATCCTTCTAACCGGACATAAAGTCCTTAAAACAAGGCTTTAAATGCATTTTACTTCAATGTAATCATTAAAGAGGCAAACTGTAGGAAGTTGGAATCACTGTTCAGAAATGTGAAATTTGGGAAATGAGAAACGCTGTTCATAAACCTCATCATTGAAACCCTACCATTTTGGAAACACTATTCATGAACACAAAATTTGGCATAGGAAAGTGGTCACCATTAGAACCTCACAGTTATGGAAACATTGTTCATGAACTCAAAATTTGGAAAAGTAATGAGGTCATTGTTGGAAGCTCGCTATTCTAGAAACACTGTTCATGAACTACAAATTTGGCAAAGGAAAGTGTTCACCATTGGATCATCATGATTCTAGAAACACTATTCATGGAATCAAAATTTGGAAAGTGAAATAGGCCACCGTTGGAACCTCACCGTTCAGGGAACACTGTTCATGATATCATAATTTTGATAAAGAATGAGGCTACTGTTGGATCCTCGCCATTCCGGAAACTCTGTTCATGAACTCAAAATTTGGAAAAGGAAAAAGGTCACCATTGGAACATAACCATTCTAGAATCATTATTCATTAAATCAAAATTTAGAAAAGGTAAGATGTCACCATTGGAATATCACCGTTCTTGAAACACTTTTCATAAAATCCAAATTTGGAAAAGGAAAGTGGTCACCTTTAGAAGATCGCCGTTCTTGAAACACTGTTCATGAAATCAAAATTTTTAAAAGAAAGAGGTCACCATTGTAACCTCAAAATTTTGGAAACACAATTCATGAATTCAAAATTTGGAAATGGAAATAGGTCACTATTGGAACCCCGCTGTTCTGGAAGCACTGTTTATTAACTCAAAATTTGGAAAAGGAAAGAGTTCACCATTGGAACGTCACCATTTTATAAACACTGTTCATGAAATCAAAATTTTTTAAAGGTAAGAGGTCACCGTTGGATCTGTTCACAAGGATACCATTGGAACTATTCATCAAATTTGAAATTTGGAAAAGTATTGGTGATTTGTCACCTTGACCTCCTAGAACACCTCAGACACCAGATTTTCACAATGTAATGGATTATAGAGTTCTGAGACATTAAATCAGATACCTATAAAAACAGTATCATCCTCAAGAATTCAAACCCCACCTAAAAGTAGACTAAAAAGAAGACTAAACAACCACCCATAGAGGTACCTCTCAAAATAGAGTAAGCCAAAAATAAGTAACCAAATAAGGACATCTCATAAACATGAAAGGTCTATAACCATAAAGGGTACATCATTATATGAAAAGAGTTAAACATCAAACAACTTTGGGTAATGAGCATGTATCTGTGATTCACGTTCCCAGGGACTCTCCTCCGTGCCCCTGTATCACCACAGGACATGAACCAAGGGTATATAACGCACGCGCAACACCTTCTCTTTATGGTCATGGATCTCCATAGGTCTCTCCTCAAAGGTCGCATCATCATCAACATCAATCTCTCCTCAATCAATGACGTGAGAGTCATCATGAAGATAATGACAGTGTTGTGATACATGAAAACCATCATGTATCTGGATCATCTGTGGGGAAAGTGATACTTGATATGGCATGACTCCAATATGAGCTAACACCTCAAGAGGCCCAACAAACTAGGAACAAATCTTACTCTAATGAAAAAAACTTCACTACACATGATGGGGAGTAACCTTCAGAAACATGTGATCACCAAAATCAAACTCTAAGGGTCTTCTCCTTTGAGAGGCATATGATTTCTGTCGATCTTGTGATATCTTCATCCTCTCAAGAATCACCTGAACCATCAATGTTGTATTCTAAACTAGTTTCGGTCTAAGAATTTCTGACTCTCTAAACCCAGTGAAGTACAATGGAGTACGGCAACGTCAGCCATACAAGGCTTCAAAAGGATTCATACCGATGGTGGAGTGAAAAATATTATTGTAAGAGAACTCCACAAAGGGTAAGTTCCTCATCCAAGAACCATCAAAATTTAAGACCAAAGAGAGTAACATGTCTTCAAGAGTATGTATGGTCTGCATGTCTGACCGTCTGTCTGAGAATGAAAAGTAGTGTTGAGGCACAATAGAGAATGGAATTCATGTTATAGACCTCTCCACACCCGAGAGGTAAAACAAGGATCTCAATAGGAAATCATCATCCTTGTAACTCCATGAAGTCTTACCACCTCCTCCTAATACTACCGTGAAAAAACTTCTACTGAGCATGAATCCATGATTGCTATGAAATGGGATGATTTTTATAAGGATTTACTACCACACATATATCATCATGTCCTCTCTAAGATCGACATAAACTATTAACAATTTCCATTGATATGTCCTCCCACTTCCACTGAGGAACATCTAACAGCTGGAGCAGACCATCAGGAACATAGTGTTCAGCCTTCCCTCTCTGGTAGACTAAATATTGAGACACAAACTCTAAAACTGCATGCTTCAACCCATGCCACCAAAAGTGGCTTCTAAAGGCTCGGTACATCTTTTTCACACCAGGATGCACCGCTAAAGTAGAACTATTGAACTCTATGAGATCTGTCTAATGCATCGTCAATGGAACAAAAAGACTTCTGTGATACAACACTCAGTGTTGTTCATCCTCAGAGCAACCATTATGGTCCTTAAAACAAAAAAACTCGATCTCTCTAGATCTCTTCCTCTAGATCCCCCAACTGGGACTCTTCCACCAGCTGCACTAGATATGACTACATCGTCATCTGAAAAATACAACCTCTACCCCCAACATCTCCAATATCAAGATGTAATTCTGAAATTTCTTCCATTATACTGTAGAAATATACATATTAATTTACTACATCACTACATGACTTTTGACATAGTGAATCAGCTACAAAATTCCCATTTCCAGGAGTATATGATATTAAAAGTTTCATTCCATTAAAAACTCCATCTAATGAAGCTGACGTAAGTTTAAGTCACGCTGGGAGAAAACATACCTTAGGCTCTTATGATCGGTGAAAACCACAATGTGCTAGCCAATGAGGTAATGTCTCTAAAACATCAGAGAAAACTCAAAAAATTCCAACTCAATATCATGGGTGGAATATTTACATTCATAGGGAAAAACCCGTCAAGACACATAAGATACAACTTCTCTCTACTGCATCAAAACACAGCCTAACCCCAGATGTGAAGCATCACAGAAAACAGCAAACTGAACACCCTTTAATCGAAGATAGAGAACTATAGAACTTACTAACATCTACTTTAGATACTTGAAAGCTTCTTGACACTAATCAGTCTGTGTGAACACCTGATCTTTTGTGGTCAAATCTTTCAGAGGAGTCGCAACTCGAGTTAAATTGTCTATGAACCTCCTATAGTAGCATGCGATGCCATGGAAACTTCAAACCTATGGCACTGTCTTGGGGGATTCTCGATACATAACTAATTTAATTTTTTATGGATCCACAACTACTCCCTAATGGGACACTACATTCCCCACAAAATGGACTTATCGTGCCAAAAACATAAACTTCAACAACTTCCCAAATAGTTGATGTTGATGAAGAACTCCCAAAATGTCTTGTAGATTCTCTACATGCTCCTCTTCAGACGTAGAGTACACTAGGATTTCATCAATGAAAACCACCATGAACATGACCAGGAACTCATAGAACACAATGTTCATCAATACCAAGAACACAGCTGGAGCATTTGTCAAACTAAATGAAATTAATACGAACTCATAATGGCCATGACGAAAATAGAATGCAGCCATCAGGATATCCTCATCTTTCTTATGCATCTGATGATATTCTAAACACAATTTGATATTTGAGAACCAACATTCACCATATATTTTTTTGAATAAATCATCAACACGCATTAGAGGATAGCGATTCTTTACTGTTTCTTCTTTTAAGAGATGTTAATCGAAACACAACCACAATCTTCCATATGCCTTTTTCTCGGACAAAAATGGGGCACCCTACAGTGACACACTAGGACAAACTAAACCGCATTGTAAAAGACTATCAATCTATATATGTGGATATTATAACTAAGAAGTGGATATCCTATATAAAGACGTAGAGATAGGAGACACTCATGGTTATAGCCCGATCCCAAATGTGTTTCCCATCGAGTGGGTAATGCTACAACCTCTTCCGGAAAGACATCTGGGTACTCTTCTATGAACCTAAAAAGCACCAAATGCAGAACCTTTGAAAAACTCATCATCAGATCATCCATAATGGATGATAAGGATGGAAGACGCCTTTGGCCCATATGAGGGTCTTTATCACCAACAAACACCACTGGCCCTCCATCCGCATCAAATAACTCAACCTGCCTCCTAAAGAAATCCATGATAGCCAACACTGAATACAACCAATCCATGCTGAGGATGACATCGTTTGGTTGTACTCGTAAACATAGGAAATATCCCCAAGAGCTATGTTTTCCCAAAACTAGCTCACCGTCTCAACATACTTAAAAAATGTTAGATTGACCTCCAACTGGCATAGTCAACACCAAGGGCACTGGAAGCCTCTCAATTTAAATTCCCAAAGTATGGACAACTGTATGTGATATGAAAGAGTGTGTCCTCTTGAATCAAAAAAGTAATTCACCATGGTAGAAAACAAGAAATTAGTTCCTCGAACAAAATTCGGCTCACCTAGCACTAGCAATGCAAAATCATGAAGCTGACCACAACCTCCTATGTAACCTCTATGACCATGATGATGACCACCACCATGGCTGCACTCTACACATTGAGAATAGGGAGCACTAAGGGGCTATCCTCTGCCTTCCCCATTTACCATATGCTGATCTAAAGCTGGTGCAACCTACTACTGTTACATCGTTTGGAACTACCTCAACGGAGGATCCTGGATAGGAAAACATAGTTCATGAAGACTACTCTGAAAGTTCAAACACTCTCACTGTTAATTACCATGTCCAACATAAGAAAAACAATAGACTAATCCATTTAATAGGCTTGAGAGTTGTTTCCCTTGGAGAATTGAGATACTGAGGGCCGGGACCATCCCCTGGCCAAACAGAAACTCATCTGCCCTAAAAACCAGGAACCCCATACCATAGATCTCCTTTGAGAGGAATCATGATGACACACTTCTCATGATGATCCAGTTCTGGCAAATTCCTTCTTAATGACCTCTTCCCTCGGCAACACCTCATGATTTTTCTTTAGCATAAATGGGGTGACCTGTCGTTGGATCTCTGGATGCAAGGCATCCTCAAAATACCTCATCCTGGAATCCTCATCTGGAAACAGGTCTGAAGCATATCGTAAAAGGTTCCTAAAATGGATTCTAAAATCTCGCACACTGGATCTCCCCTGTCGAAGGGTAAGAAGCTCTTGGGGACTAGATGCCTTCACAGTCAAAGAAAGAAAATCAAATCTAAACTTGTTTTGGATCACCTATCATGAGATCACTGACTCCTTGTGATCCACGATGAATAAGAGCTACCACGGCCTCGCTGCTCCATGCAGCATCATCACAACCAAGGAAACCCAGTACTCCTTCTGAGCACTGATCAAATTGAAGCATATATCAACCTCCTCCAACCAGTCTTATGTGACTGCATCTGAAATGGAGCCCTCATAAATTTGCAGACTCTGGGGATGAAACAGTTGAAGTGTCCTCCTCCAGGTGTCGTCTTCGTCAACCTCTACCCTGTGCCGATCTTATGGCACAACCTGCTGGACATCTTCTATGCGATCTTGATGAGGGTGTTGACCTAGAGCCATAACTGCAAAATAAAAAATAGTTAGAGATCCGAAACTTGGAATATAGATTTCTCAACATCAATTAATTAATTTCATTCTTTTATTCATTTATGGTTAACCTATCCCAACGTATACCTATTCAAACACTAGAACAAAGAAGAATGATTCATGATCCTTTCTTTGGTGCCTACCCCGCAACTAGTATCACCACATTTATTAACCATCTTAAACAATAAGTTTCGTACATCAGATCATAGGAAGACCTAAACACGAATGCTTAATTAGGTCTCTAATGTTTATATCACTTGATAAAATTGACTGACACTATTTCCATACCAACCCATGCTATCTCACATGTGCCTAACTCTAAAATCTATCCTATCTCTAAACCTCCCTCTAATACCACTCAGTTATGACCACCTCCCCACAATGTGTACCCCACTTTGGCCAACAATGTGAGAAGGGAGATCATGACCCCTCGAGTCCCTCCTCCAGTAGGCCCTGAGTTAGCGACTAGTACTGACGCAATAGTAAACCCACAGATAGAAGGCATTACCATCTATGAGAACACATGCAGAAGAGAGAGATAAGATAGACTCCAACCAACTCTAACTCAGAAAAAAATATATAAGAGATCCCAATTTCAAATTTGATATGTCATGAAAACTACTTCAACTAAAAGGGGAAAAACTGCAAATATCCAAAATAAAGTAAAAATAGTAGCAACCACAAGCCCAAACAGTTCCTGCAACCCCAAGCTATTAGAAACCAGATTCTTCTCCAACCTACTTTATGTGACCTAAAATAATGTTTTTATATACATAGGGTGAGTATAACAGTATACTCAGTAGGATCCTCCTCGAATCCCCTCGTGAAAATGTAAAGAAGGAAAGCTAATTCACAGTGAACAACAAGTGAAACTAACTCATCACCTAAACAGGTAAAAAATGTTCCCATCCTCACCATGAAAACTCTGACCAGGTAAAATATACAAGAGTAGAAAATATATTAAGGAATATCAAGGGTACCCCGCTACTACTTCCCCACTAGTTATCCACTTTTCCCCATCATCACACGTCTTAATCATCTATTTCCCAAAAGGATAGCCCGTAGACACCTAGGAAAAGTACCACAACATGAAACCCGTGCAAAAAAACCACCACGTGCACACAAGAAGGTAACCTGGTAGTGTCAGGGAGAAACCATATCTCACATAACGTGTATCATAAATTGGTCATTATTTCTCAATCCATTACATCCCACACACTGAGTAAAAATCATCATGATGTCACAACCTATACAAGTTAAAAATATAGTAGTCCATAGGATAGTATATATAGAATATATGTGTGTGAATAAACGCAAGACATTACAACCCTCTACACACATACGTGGGGTAAACTAGCTGTTGGGCCTACCAGTATAAACAAATACCAAGATAAGAGAGAGGGGCCAAAGGGTGTAGTTATCCATCCATCCACCCATCAAGATGATATAAAAAACACCCCAAGGCTTAGAATACTCAGTGTGTCAGTTTCCATAACTGACGGGGTGGAGTATCATATGCAATCAAAAAAGTAAAGAATATATTATAGCTCACAACCACATTATGGAGACAACAAATTCTTAGACACAACTACAGCTAACGTCTCTCAGACTCCCCAGTGTCACATCTAAGACTAGGTATCCTATAAGAACATAACATGTTAATATATTTATTACATTACACCATTCCCTTTTTATTATTTTCACTTTACGTTGGTGAATTATTTATAAACAGATTACCAATTATCCATTTCCTCATTATATTTCATTAGAATCACACCGAATGTCCTATGTCTCTTTAAAATCTAAAGTCATCATTGTGTCCCAACAAGAACCAGCCCCATGGTATAGCATCATATAATCAGTTATTTATTTACAGCATTACTTTCCCATAATCCCATGCATTATAGAAAAACATTCTATGATACTAAACACATGGGGGCTCAAGTAGGTGAGTAGACGAACTACCTGTCGAGTCTTTGACACCTATATCAAGAGTGTAGAACCATCCTCCCTTGAGAATCTAAGCACAGAAACAATGTGTCATACCATGCGGGTATTTTACCCTTTATGAAAAAGGTTATAAAAAACTAGCTTCCTTGAGCAGTGGGAAATGTAATGAATATAAACAACCAATACGAATCATAAAACATCCAACTATTCATATCCAACCCATTTCATCATCCTGAGTGTCCTCCCCAACACCCACATGCATAAAACAATACATCTTGCCACTCTAGGCACCAACTTCTTCCACAATCAGCATGCCTCCATTCCCCCACATATCACAACAGCCATCCATCATCACATCACAACACAAGATGTTGGAAAAAAACATCATACTAAATGGTATCTTGGCCCATAAACAAGGAAGAGGTTAACTCAAGAAACCAACAATGAAGTATCTTTTACCAATTAAACATTTTTTCTAATCCATGTCGGATTAACCAATTTTTTATTCATAGGTTCCAAATTCAAATAACCAAACCAGTAAGCTATCACAAATAACCAAACATGCTTGCTACACCAATTTGATTAACATCAAATTAAAATTATAAGAACCAGATTCATTTACATGCCACTTTATATTTAGACAAAAAATTATCAATTAATCCCTACTTTATGTTCATTAACAATTTCAATCTATGATTAAAATATAAACAATGAAATAAAAGATGTCACCTATCTATAAAAACAAGAGGCAATAACAGAAAATCGATGAGAATTTATTTATCCAGGTCAAATATTTATAATTTCAATTCCATTGTGATCTAGTTTCATAAAACATGATAACTATATAGTTTCACGTAAAAGAATAGAGAAGCAATGAATCCCCTACCTCAAACGGTTCTTGACATTTTTCAAACGAGAATGAGCCACAGAATGGGTTACATTCTCCTCCCCCTGTGACAACTGTATCCACCCGAGGATACATAGACACCACCACACATGTCATCACACAAGAATATCCCATTAAGAAAATAGATATTGCATTCCATAAAAGGGAAAGGAGAAACAAAATGAGATGAACCTAAGTTAATTATGATAGATCATACCTTATATAAAATATTGATCGATACTTCTTGGTTTCATAAAAAATATAGTAGAACCAATATTATGAGGAATGTTTGATTTTGCAACTCCGAGAGGATGGAATGAAATGTTTGAGCATATCACACCTGATAACAAGGAGGACGAACTAGGGAGAAAGATATCTTTCCCCTTAATATTATTTAATTGAGCGGATGTTTATGATATACAAGATTTCCCATTAAATGTGGATTGAATTAAACCACCTCATTTGACCAAGTATTAACATTCCGAGACTTAGGATAAATTAATATAGGAGTTGTGAAATTTGAATCTGTCGTAGAGGCCATAAAAAAAGCTTTAATGAATTTCACATCAAAGGAAACATTAATTGGGTGAATGTGTAGGAAGTTGGAAACACTTTTCAAAAACTCAAAATTTGGCAAAGGTAAAACACTCTTCACGAACCTCACCTTTGAAACCTTCCCGTTGGAACCTCACCTTTCCAAAAACACTATTCATGAACTGAAAATTTAGCAAAAGAAATAGGTCACAGATGGAACCTCACCATTCTTGAAACAAATTTAATGAAATCAAAATTTGGAAAAGGAATGAGGTCACTATTGGAACCTCACCATTCTAGAAACACTGTTCATGAACACAAAATTTTTCAAAGGAAACATGTCATTGTGGGAACACCACCATTGTGGAAACACTTTTTATGGAATCTTAATTTGGCAAAGGAAATAGGTCACTGTTGGAACCTCACCATTATCAAAACATTATTCATGAACTCAAAATTAGGCAAAGGAAAGATTTCACTGTTGGAACATCACCATTATGGAAACACTATTCATGAACTCAAAATTTGGAAAAAGAAAGAGGTCACTGTTGGAACCTCTCCATTCTGGAAACACTGTTCATGAACTCAAAATTTGGAAAAGGAAAAAGGTTATTGTTGGTACCTCACCATTCTCAAAACACTGTTCATGAAATCAAAATTTGGAAAAGGAATGAGGTCCCCGTTGGAACCTCACTATTTTGGAATCAATGTTCATGAACTCAAAATTTGGAAAAGGAAGCAGGTCACCATTGGAACCTCATAATTATGGAAACATTGTTCATGAACTCAAAATTTGGAAATGGAAAGAGGTAACCATTGGAACTGTTCACAACTCTACTGTTAGAACTCTTCACTGAATTGGAAATTTGGCAATGTGTTGGGGATAAGTCACATTGACCTCCCCTAACTCCTCAAACCCCAGATTTTCTCTATTGAATGTATTAGATTGTTCTGTGTCATTACATGAATCATTGATTTTCATTAATCATCCTATTATGAATATTTCATTACTGCTTTACATCAATGATTACGCTTTCCAATATAAAAAATTGAGTAACAATAATGAAAATAATATAATTTAAATAGTCTTCATCGAAACTTGTCAAATGAATTGGGGATTAATTTCCTCTATTGATGATGCACATATGAAGGGGCACATTACCCTATTTAATATATAAGGGACCCACTCCTCATCGATGATATATTGAAATGTGCATAACTGACCCTATATATATTAAAAGAGATCATCTCCACCAATGAAATTTTTTTATTTAATGGTCTTTTTTGATAAAATTTTCTAGGAAGATTTCTAAATTAATATAGAAAGTGAATATACATATAATTTTGACATTATCATGATTTTTTTGTTTTCAATGTTTTCTATGGATGTTCTTTTTCTGACCCTAATTAATACATTTTTACAAGTAACTCTATAACATAACTTTTTGCAACATAATGAATTATCAGACCACATAAATAAAAAGAATATAATAAGCATTGTATAATTAATTCTTCTACAAAACAATTCCATAAAAATTGATGAAAATACTATAGTTAGTCATAACACAATCAATGTACTTAGGATGTATTGTAGCAACCACAATATCCCTCAGGAATTCTATGGACTTACTATACTCGTGAAATTTATGCATTGTTGTGAAAACATATCAAAAATATCCTTAAAATACTTCTAATTTAAAAAATCAACTCCTAATACAAACTTACTAGTCTATAATATAAAATATCATATAAATTTAATTTATTAATTAATTAATTAATATTAATAAATTAGAGTCTATTTAATCTTTTTATTAGCATTATATGAGTTTTATATTTATATATTTATATAATATTTTGTAATCAATTTAATACATTTTATTTGTTAGTTATTAATTATTATAATATTTATATATTAATATAAGATACTTGTTTAATTATAGTTTTTCATATTACTATTTTAAAAACCATAATAAACATTATTATTTATATATATATGTTGGTTAAAATTAATTATCTGTTATTATTAATATTAATTTTTATTAAAAGTTATATTTTATTACTATTAATATTATTAATATTATGATAATTTTATTCTTTTTTAATTAATTTCATACATGTTTCTTTGAAAAAATATAATAATTTCATGCAAATTTACTAAATATTCCAAACAATATATATATACCATTATTCGCTTTAGCCAATTTATTTTATTTTTCTCCACCCAGAAGAATCATTTCTTTTTCCCAACACTAAACCGACAAAAAAACTAGTTTATAATTCCCATTCCTATATCCAATTTCATAATATTTTAATTCTTTCTCTTTCTTCACATTACCTTTTCAAATCTCATATATTTAAGTCACACATAAAACCCCAATCCATATCTCCCTCTCCGATTCCAAAACAGCATACATCCCCCATTTATAGATAAAATTATTTTAATTATTATATAGTCAAACAAAAATAGATAGAAATATGATTTTATGCTTATCATTTTAATAAAAAAATTATAATTTGTTTTTTTACAATTTTATGTTTCAGACATTAAATTGTCCTAACAGTTGAGTTATTTTTATTTAGTTATTAAGTTACACCGTCATTTGAAATTATTTTTTTAATTTTCGCATCCTATCTATATTGAAAAATATATAAAATCAAATACAAATCATGATATTTTATGAAATACATGTATAAAAAACCAGTTTTTGTGAACAAAATTAATTTTAGGTTTATAATCAACCACATTGATAGTTTGAAATAATAAATTGTAAACTAAATTTTAAATTTTAAATTTAGTTATATTTTTTAGTTTGGTGACAAAAATACCATTTGGGTTATCAATTTAGTTACCTATTATTAAATACCCATATTGTTTTCTAATTCATTTATGGAATATCCATTTTATTAAATAATCATTTATTCACCCATGCGCTCATTCTTAGTCTCCCATATTTATTCCATTATATGAAAAAATCATTTAAACACCCAAAATGAAAAAAAAAATACTATATTTGATAGCATAAATGACATGCAACACCAAGCTTAAATGAACCAAAAATAATATTATTTAAATGAGGCCATTATAACATAGTCATTAAATCTAAAATTCTGAATAATATTAAATTAATTACTAAAAATATAACATCCTCATACATTTCTATTTTTTTTGAAATTTATTTATATATAAAGACTCAAAGTTTTAGTAACGTCATTCTACACTTTTGAAATATGTTTTCCTGAAAAAAAAAATTTCTCGATTTTTTTATGTAAATTTTAAAATTTGTTTTTAAAATTTTAGAAAAATCATTTTAATTAATTTGTATTATTTTTTTACACATCATTATAATATTATCATAAGAATAAATTTTTATAAGTTTTGGTAAAATAGATTTTGTGATGAATAGTAAAAAATACTTATATTTTTTTGAAAATTGTATATTATTTGTAATTATTTGAACTGAAAATTTATATTATCGATTAATCCGAAAGCTTAATTATATCATATTGATTTAAAATAATCTATTTAAATGTTTTGAAATTTATTTTATACATAAAATTTGGATTTTAAAATTTTAGATTTTAGAAATGCTTTTTTTAAACAGTTTTTCATCATGCTTTTCAAGTTTAATTTTAGATTAAATTATAAAACATTATTTATTATAAATTTAAAAAATATATAAAACATTTGGAATCATAATTTAATATTTTTAAACAAATTCCCATTTTAGTTTTTAGTAAAAAATAATAGTATTTTTAGTATTTTTTTTAAATCAGTTAAGGGTAATTGATTAATTAATGGCTAAAAATAAATAAACAATGACTCTAAAATTACCAAAAAAACTAGAAGATTTATTATTTTTTATGTTAATATAGTCAATAATTATCAATTATCTAGTTTTATAACAATTTATTCATTTAATTTTGATTGTGCAACTTATAATATTTAATATAATGAAATGTAAAACATGACACACTCTTATATATATTCAATATACTATTTTTAAAATATGGCTAATGAGTGGATATTTTTAGTTATAAATATTATTTTGAAATATAAACTATTTATCTTCATCGTGTTAATTTATTTTTAATTTTTAATAAAGAAATAATTACATTAAAAAATTTCACAACTACAGAACAATAGTTATTCAATTAATAAATTAATAAAATTTATAATATTGAACATATGAAAAGTTATATAATTTTAGAAAATTAATTTTTCATATGATTATTATAAATGATAATGAAATTTAATTGATGTATTAAAATATTTTTTTTGACTTTTAATAGTTTTGTTGATGTTATTGAATTTATTATAATGAAAATTTATAATAATTATCAATAACTAAGTATTATAAAAAATAATATTTTATCAAATTATTTAAAATTTTAAAAAAAAATTATATTTATCATATTGATTTAGTATAATGGTTATAATATCATCCATTTTCTATTTAGGGGCATTTTACATTTATATTTACAAGTGTGACCCTAAAAAGGTAAAAATACTTTTTGTTAAGGCAAGTTTGAAATGTTATAATGAAGGGATAATAAATAAGGATAAGGGTAAAAATATATCATTTTGGTTTGATTTATACATAGAAATTAATGTATATTATTTAAATATTTTTTTAGAAATTCTAAGACTGATTCCACCCTCTATTATAAAATGACTCTTCCTCTTATCAATTATTAAAACGAAAAAAAACCATTTGTTTTTTCCGATATAAGGAAATATGCTTTCATATAATCTGTTAACTCATTATATAGGTCTTTGATTAGGGTTAATATAACCATAGAAGGATTATGGTGTAAATGAAATGATATTTTCCAAAAAAAACTTATAGTTTTTCACCATAGTTTTTGTTATTAATTCTTCTTCAACACCATTAAAATATAATTCAGTAATTATATAATAATAAAACTATAATAATCAATATACTAGTATTGTATTATTTTAATAGTATAACCTATATTCATATCCACTTTGATCAAATGGGAAACAAAACTATAGTTTATTTGTTCGACGTAGTACCACATCAGGAAACTATGTAATTCATTTTTCATCATTTTCACTCATGGGAATATTACAATTATAGAATAAATATTTATGTATTATATTTATTGAATACGTGTCATTATTAATATATAATATATCATTTACATTCTTACCTTTCAATTCACTAAAAAACAATAATAATGTTCATGTCTACGAAGGAACTACCACTTGTATAAAGTTATGCAATTCATTTTTCATCACCATATAGCTTGGATGATATACATACATTTATTGAAATAATTAATATTATTTTTATTATATTAATATAATTATTGGAAGGTAAAATAATTAATTACTCATTTCTATAATGGCTGATGAAAAATGGAATAATTACTCATGAGTATTAATGGACTCATGCATACATGATTATAACATATAAATTTTTTCATAACTATATTTTTAGGTTGGATGTAGTAGTAATATTAACGTTTAAAAATGATAATTATGTCATTATTATTTTTTTGATGATGATGGACCACTAAACCATAGAACCAAATTTGATTCACTAAATCCTTTTTGGAGTAATAATTCATATATCATCCCTACATCTAACATAATTATAATTAAATAATTATATATAATAGGAATAAAGGCAAAATAATACGAATAAATGATAAGAAAATAGTTCTTATGAAAGTAAAAATTTATCCTATTTTTGTTATTTAGGAATATAATGAATGTATAAGATGAGTGTCATGACCCGTCCTCCGAGGCCCATATCCTGACTACCCCAAGCCCACCTTCCATAGGCGAGGGGCTGGCGACTAGCACCAAATGTGTAATTCCCTAAAACTAGGAAGGCATTGACTTTATAAATCGTAAACACACACAACCAGAGTACAAGCTAAAGTAAACACTAGGAAAAAACTGTATAACAAGAATATTGAAAGTAAAGGGGGGCCAGAATACAAGCCCAATAGTAAAGTACAAATACAACTAAAAACAACTACAACTGAAAAAGGGACAAAAAACTAAAAGGTGAAAGCAGCTCTTGGATCATCCTCCTGGGTTCACACCTGAAGGGTAGGTATAGATGGCCTCCTCAGCACTCTAGGACTGTTAGACTCCACCGTATACTGAAATATCGTAAGGTCCACCTCCGAGTACCATCCAGTCCTAGCGCTCTCAGCCTCCGTTATCATTCTCCACCGTCTGGAACAAACACAATGAGGTACCGGCATAGCCCATGTAGTAGTGAGTATAACGATACTCAGTAGGGACCCTGAGACCCTTAAGGTCTCAAAAAATTCAACAAGGACCAACCACAACGTATGATTTCAATGGCTAACCATTACTTAGGTATATTCCCATACATAAACCTATGTTATCAAATAACCCATCTCAATCATGAGGAAAACACAAAGGTCATTGACTCAGCTCAAACCAGGATTTTTCATTATCGAAATCACTTTTGCTGGAGAACTCCTCCTCTATCGAGTATAGTGTCCCTGTTGCGACTCCGAGATGCTACTCACTAACCATAGACTACTGAGGTACTCCTCCTGTGGAGTACTTTAGGGGTTTTTCCACACTAGGTGCTCTATCCATTGTGGGTCTACCGCCAAACCGGGTGCTCCCCCTAATAGCCGTCAGAGGTACTCCTCTTATCGATTACCACAGGTCTACTTCCAAATCAAGTGCTCCATACGCCATGGTTCTGGCACCAAACCGGGCGCTCCATCCACTGGGCTAGTCAAATCACTCCTAGTCGAATCGGTCAAGTAGTCATCAGGTCTACAGCTACTAGATCTCTGCACTCCGTCTACTCATCTCAGGGAGGATCAGCTTCATGAGTTACTTGTCGATACTCCAGTTGTCATGATGTCTCGGGTGAAAGTATCTCAAAAAACCGCCTTGTCATCGGGGTCTCAACGCGGTAGACGACGCATCAATAGGATGCCCGGTCTATGAGTTATTAGTATTTTAGACAAGGGGGCCCTGTTGAATTCGTGTATGAACCAACATGACCATGACTCAACTATACCCCGAAATCCAGTGGGGTATACTCAAAGGGACAGCTATGCTCCAAGAATACCAGCACCACTAACAGTTCGTCAAACGGACGTCCGATGCAAATGATATGGCATAAGAAGGTAAAGGGTCCGCAATGGGCCCGGGTCCGGTCCGACCCGGTCGGACTGACTCGGCCCAACCCGGTCTGGGCCAACCCAGTCTGGGTCGACCCAGTCAGACGTTCTGGGTCTGACCTGGCCAATTGGGCAGGCCAGCCCACTATGTTTTGACCCGGTCAGTTGGGCCCAACCCAGCGGATCGTGAGGGCGGTCCAACCTGATTGTCGCCATGTAGGTGTCTTGGTAACTCGGCTCGGGAGACCGGGCCAGTCTGACAAGCGACACCGTGGGGGCGTTGCGGGCCGGTTCAGTAGGCCGGGGTGCCGAGATGCTAGCGGGTGGGCCGCGTGGGGCGCTGGCGGGCCGGATGGACTTCAGGCTGGCCATGGAAAAATCAGGCAGGCCACGGCAGGAGCTGGGCAAGCAGGTATCACACTAGCAGGGGGTGTGAGGCCCCGAGTAGCATGCCGACAGGGGCATGGGGCACCTGATAGCACACCAGAAGGGGTGTGGGGTGCAGGATAGAATGACGGCAGGGCGCGGGGCGACGGTCATGACAGCAGGGGCGAGAGTGCACCGGTAGGGGAGGGAGCGCGCCGGCAGGTGCGGGAGTGCGTCGGCAAGGGCGGGAGATGCTGAGAGCATGCCGAAAGGGGTGCAGGGTACTGGGTTCACGTTGGCAGGGGCTCCAAGTGTGGGTAGCACACAGGGGCGCCGCAGGGGCGGTGCAGTTCATGGAGGCCATGGGTGGCGCGACCTCTGTTCGCCACCATCATCGTTGTCGCCACGTGTACCACCATTATTTTCGTCACTTCTTCGCCATGTTGTAGGGCATCACAAGAAAGTAGAACGACAGAGGATGTCGGGTCATGTTATATTGGCCTGCATCCTCCGCGTTTAGAGGGGAAATAAAAAGGCTCAACATGATAAGTAGTTGATTAAAACATGCCCGAAACAAACCCTTTCTATCCGATGAAAGGGATAAGAAAATGTTTAACAACATTATGAAATAAAAACCCCTACTTTTGATCTGCTGGTAGTCAATCATTGACATTTTAGAAGGATGTTTGACAATCCATCAATGTCAGAGGAAGAAGAGCTCGAAGAAAATGAGTCGAGATGATGTCATCGGCATTCTTCGTGGGCGGAAGTTCTTCGTTGGAGGAATAATTCTCCAAGGTTTGGGTGTCGAGTCTCTTTGCCAGCATTTCGCAGCTTGAAAAATCCCTCCCAAAACCATCCCCCAATCTTCCTTTATAAAAGAAAGGGAGGGTTTTTCTAAACTTTCGTTGGCACATAATTCAAATTTGGTGAATTAATAACCCAACTCCACCTAATTAAATAATGTGTGTTGGCACAATAAATTATGGGGGTTTGGTTTGTTAATGCGGGGAAAGGTGGAGAGGCTCTCCCTTGTTAATGAGGGAGAGTTGGGAGGTTAATGTCTCCTCCCATTAAAGAGGGGTTGGGTGGACTTGTGTGGTCCCCACCACATTAACCTCACATGGTAGGTTGGTTTCAGGTAGGCCCCACAACCAAAACCTCTCAAGGGAGGTTAGGGTGTGGCGGTCTCCCCACCAACTCCCAAGTGGAGGTTCCAACTACCCACACTCACATGGCAGTAGGAATAAAATAAATTGTGGCTAAATTTTATTTTATTATTTTTTTATAAAAATGCAAAAACTATCTTTTATTCCCGACCATCTGGCGTCAAGGTGAAATTCTTCTTAAGAGAATATCGGTGTTTCAAGTTCAAAGGTGCCCTCAGATTTCATTCCCATGAATCGGTTCAAAAGATATGAAACACCACTCGTACATTTACTGTACCGAAAGAAGGTTAGAAAAATTATTATCAGTCACCCTAGACCCATTGTGGTCGAGGTTAGGTTATGCCTAGGTGAAACACGACACAAAAAACACAACGGTTCTCTCATATTTTAAATATGAGTTACCGTTTAGAAGATATGAATTTTACAATAAAATAATTGTCACTTAATTATTTTATTTTCAGCCAAAAACTAACTTTTCCTGGTGGCCTGTTCTGGCCAATGTTAGTATCTACTTAAATAAAGAAATCCCTCAATAGTTGAGTGGTGGCCTCGGATTTTTAATCTGAGCTACCATTTGTGAGATAGAAGAATTTGAAAAATAAAATAACGTTTTTTAGATATTTTATTTATACTAATGTCATTTTTAGGATTTCTCATAGGAGGCCCATGCTGATTAAACATAAGTCATGCATGGGGTAAACCCTCCATCCTGAGTGAAACAGTGCCCTCAGATTTTTGACCCGAGTAACCGTTTAAGAGTTATTAATCTTTTTCAGGAAAACTGCTTACGTGAGTTAATTTAAGCTTAACAGAACTTCGATGGATCATTCCTGGCACTTCGGGCCTCAGAATTGCGCACCATCAGAAACTGTGGACATGAAAAATTAACATATATTTTAAAAAAAATTACATGGAAATTATGGGTCTTTACATTATCTCCAACTCAGGGATTTACGTCTCCGTAAACTACAACTCGAACTAAGGGAACAAATGGGGGTACTGAGCATGCTTATGAGCCTCCCGCTCCCATGTGCTATCCTAGAGGTTCCAATGCTGCCAACAAACCTACACTAGAGGTATCGACCGTCCATATAGGACCCGCTTCTATCAATCCTCAATCTCCACTAGAACCTCCATAAAAGTCTCCCCATCGTCGATGTCCAGCTCTCCATGTTCGATGATGTGGGATGGGTCGTGCACATATCCCCTCTGCTAAGATACATGGAAGATGTTGTGCATCCAGTGCAATTGAAGAGGAAGAGCTAAGCAGTTTTCCACCTCACAAACTCTATTGAGGACCTAAAAAGGTCCGAATAATCTTGGAGATAACTTTCCTCCTCGGCCAAATCTCTGTAGACCTTGTCGCGGTGAGTCTCATAGAAAGACGCTGTCACCATACTAGAACTCTAGAGGTGTTCACCTCCTACCAGAATACAATTTCTATCTTCTCTGTACAGTCTCCATCCGCTCCTTGATGACCTGCACCTTCTTTGTGTAGCTTGTACCATCTCTGGTCAGAAGGAAGATGGCCGACTTGGTGAGTCGGTCGACGATCACCCAAATTGAATCATGACTCCTGGATGTACATAGTAGACCCGTCACAAAGTCCATGTATATCCCATCCCACTTCCACTATGGGGCCTCTAAGGGCTGAACCAAGCTTGCTGGTACCTGGTGCTCCGTCTTCACTTGATAACAAGTGAGGCCCCATGAGACAAACTCTGCTACTACCTTCTTCATGCCTAGCCACCAGTGCTATCGTCTAAGGGCCTGGTACATCATCACCACTCCTGGATGTACCACTAGTGGGTAAGTGTGGAACTCCCTCAACACTTCCTCCTAAAGTGAAACTGGTACCATAGTATGTCCCCTGAAGAGGATGACGTGATCCCCACCTTCAGGAAATGCATCAGGTGCCTTCCGTGTGGGTGTCTGAGCACGTCGTGTCTTGCAGTCAGTGTCTCCACACTGTGCCTCACTAACTCACTGAAAAAGGGGAGGAGTGAATGTAAGAAACTGTATAAAGGATGATCCATCTCTATCAACGAAGGATATTTGTAAGGTAGCCAGCTGCTCTATCGCCTCGCCTAGCAGATGTATACCAGTCTTCATGTTAATTCCATCTACAATAATGTTCTCCTTCCTAGGAGTATACACTATCTCAAAATCCTAGTCCTGGAGGAACTGAAAAATCAAAACTCCTGCTAACACGAGGGTAAGGCTGGCCGACTCAAGAGTGATCAGTTGCACCCTCCTACGCATGAGTTCAACCTGTGCTGCCTGGGTTTCCTTTTTCGCTGACTAATGAAAACCTCATCTCAATGTTGTAGATAAACCACAACCTTTTTCCTAATATAGTTAATCTGTGTATGAACTGTGGTTTCCCAGTCCATACCCAAACTAACTTCGTATGGCCTCGACGCTACCACCAAGAGGTTCCAACCGAAACTCTGGCCTCAAGGGTCAGATCACACAGTCGGCATTTGTGTGATTCTCAAGTCTCCTCCCAAAGTTATCTCCAGATGTGAGGGTCAATTCAATGGTATAACCTGAAACTCTAGGTCTAAGACAAGATTCATATAAGGATGTAATGATTGGAACCTATGTCTATTGATACGGCAGCTACTAGTAGACACAGTCCATACCTCGAATCATTCCTAGAGCCCTTGGTTTACACTCCTTGACCGCATGTAGCTATTCTCTTCCTCTTCCCTCTAGCTCCCTGAGTCTGGTGGGGACTACAATAGGTAGGTGGCTGTAACATGTCAAAATGTACACCATCTCATGCTGCTCTCCTTGCTCTTCTTCCACATCTTCTACCCTTTAGATTCATTTTCCCTATTAAGTCCTCTTTCTGAAAGATTTTACACGCCCATGTCTCTGAGGCTGGCGCTAGTTTCCGGCTTTCCCACTACTAACATTCACTGGCTATATCTGCTCATCCAGAGAACATTCAACCACAATGTTTCTCTCTAGCATCCTATCATAGGTCTAAATGCACAGAGGAAAAAGAAAGTGTAGCCTCGGATGTCCCTAAACACATCTCACTCGAACATCCAAGCTCTGAAGCACTAATAGTATCCTATTCATTGAGTACCAGGAATGATCATTATGCCTTGATGAATACTTAGCTACTGACATGTCATCCTGTCAAAACTGTAGAAGCTTAAGGGAACTCTCAACCACCTCCTCAAGCCAGTCCTCAGCCACCTATGTGTTGGGATCACCTCGGAACATGAGGGGTATCTGATGCTGAAACACATGTAAGGAACTAATCCTACAAGGGTCCTCTACTGGTACCACTGGTAGTGTCTACTGACCAACGAGTAGTGATATAGTTGGCACACTACCTGATTGTACCATCTCAGAAAATGGTCAAATTACAGAAACCTCATCACTATACGGACCATCCTCATGGTCACTCACTGAAAATTCAAGTAGCTAAGGTCAACATCGGCTCTAATAGTGTCTCAACTAGGCAGAAAACTCCAGAAATCACCTCCAGTCAGTCCTCTGCTACCTGGGAATCTGTCTTGCCTTGTAACCTCGAAGGCCTCTGCTGCTGGAACTCGTGAAATTCCCTCAGTCGGCGTGAACTGTCCTCCAGTGCGGCTGGTGGAATCTACTGCCCAAATGGTTGTGGTACTTCTGGTACACCACTCGATGGTGCCATCATAGTAAGTGGGCCCTGCACCGGAGCCTCGTTGCTCGGTGGGCCATCATAAGGTACTCTCTCGAAACTCCAACAGGTTGTCTGCGTGGAGGAATCCTGAACAAATGTGACACAGTCAAAAGATTATACCTCATGAGATGAACTAGTTTTAGCTAACTTAAAGTAAAATTTTGAAAACACAGACACAATCTTTGTTTTCGTGTACTAAGTTGGAAATCAGTATTCAAGGTCCTGGTGTATTGATACGTCGACCGCCGCACCAACACTAGACTCCCTGATCGGAAAACCACACTCAGTACCATTAACACTATTTCTTCACAGAATGAAAATATCAGGGTCCAATGTTCTGTGGTAGAACCAATCCCTCTGATACCAATTTGTCACAACCTGTCCCCCAAATCCCATATCGTTACTACCCTAAGCCTGCCTTCCATAGGCCAGGGGCTGGTGACTAGAACCAAATGAATAATTCCCTAAAAAAGTGAAGGCATTGCCTTTATAAATCGTAAACACACACAACCAGAGTACAAGCGGAAGGAAACACTAGGAAAAAACTATATAACAAGAGTACTGAAAGTAAAGGGGGCCATAATACATGCCCCATAGTAAATTAAAAATACAACTAAAAATAAGTACAATTGAAAAAGGGACAAACAACTAAAAGATGAAAGCAGCTCCTAGATCATCCTCCGGTGTTCCTACCTGAAGGGTAGGTACAAATGGCCTCCTCAGCACTCCACGTCCATCAGAATCCATCATGAACCAAAACGTTGTAAGGTCCACCTCTGGGTACTTCTAGTCCTGGAGATCTCGGCCTCTGTCAGAGTTGTCCATCATCTGCAACCAACACAACAAGAAGTGGGCATAGCTCGTTTATGGGTGAGTATAACGATACTCAGTAGGGACCCCGAGACCTTCAAGGACTCACAAAATCCAACAAGGATCAACCAAAAAGTATTATTTCAACACATAACCATTACATAGGTATATTCCCATAAATATACCTTAGTTATCAAGTAACCCATCACAATCAGGAGGAAGACACAAAGGTCATTGACTCAACTAAAACCAGGATTTTTCATTATCGAAACCACGGATGCGGGAAAATTATTCCTCTGTCGAGTACAATGGCCATGTCATGACTCTGAGGCACTAATCACTAACCTTAGACTACTGAGGTAATTCTCATGTCGAGTACCACAGGTCTGCAGCCAAACTGGGTGCTTCGTCCGCTATGGGTCTATCGCCAAACCAGGAGCTCCTCCTTATAGCCGTCAGAGGTACTCCTCCTATCGAGTATCGTGGGTCTGCTTCCAAACGAGGCACTCCGTCTACCATGGGTATTCCGTGAAACCGAATGTTCCATCCACTGGGCTAGTCGAATCACTCTCAGTCGAATCAGTCAAGTAGTCGTCAGGTCTATAGCTACTAGGTCTCCCCACTCCATCTGGTCGTCTCTGGGAGGATATGCTTCACGAGCTACAGGTCGATACTGTAAGTTTCACAAAGTATCAGGTGGAATATTCTCAAAGTACCTCCACGTCATTGGATTCTCAATTCAACAGACGACGCGTCAATCAAACGCCCGGTCTGTGAGTTATTATCATTTTAGTCCTGGGGGGCCTGTAGGATTCATGTACAAACCAACTTGACCATGACTCAAATATACCCCGAACTCTAGTGGGGTATACTCAAAGGGATGGATATGCTCCAAGAATACCAGTGCCACTGACGGTTTTTCAAATGGATGTCGGATGCCAACGATATGGCCCAAGAAGTTAAAGGGTCAGTAATGGGCGCGGGTCCGGTCTGACCCGGTCGGACCGACTCGGCCCCACATGGTCTGGGCCGACCCAGTCTGGGTCGACCCGGTCTGACTTTATGGGTCTGACCTGGCCCATTGGGTGGTTCAACCCACTATGTTTTGACCCGGTCCGCTGGTCCCAGCCCAGCGGACCTCATGGGTGGTTCAGCCCGATTGTCGCCACGTAGGTGGCTCGGTAACCCGGCCCCGGAGACCGGGCCGGTTCGACCAGCGACATTGCTAGGGCATCGTGGGGCAGTTCATCAGGTCAGTGACTGGGAGGCCATCAGGCAATCCGTGTGGGGCGCGGGCTGGCCGGCTGGCCTCTGGGCAGTCCGCGGGTATACGGGGTATGTTGCGGCAGTAGCTGGGAAGCGCGCCGGCAGGGGGCACGGGGCACTGGGGAGCGTGCTGGTAGGGGCAAGGGACACCAAGAGCACGCCGAAAGGGGAAAGGGGTGTCGGGAAGTGCGCCGAAAGGGGCGCCGGGCACCGGGAGCACGCCAACAGGGGCGCGAGGCATCACGTGTGAGCCAGCAGGGGCGTCGGGTGCCGCGTGCGCACCGGCAGGAGGGCTTCGTGCCGGGTGTGAGTAGCACACCTGGGTGCCGCAGGGGTGGTGTAGTTCATGGAGGCAGCGGGTAGCGCGGCCTTTGTTTTCCGCCTTCGTCGTCGTCGCCACGTGTATGGCCTTTGTCGCCATCGCTTCTTTACCATGTCATAGGGCATCACATGAATGTAGAATGACAGAGGATGTTGGGCCCTATTAGGTTAGCCCACATCCTCCGCGTTTAGAGGGGAAATCCAAAGGCTCAATGAGATAAGCAGTTGATTAAAACATGCCTGAAACAAACCCTTTCTATCCGATGAAGGTGATAAGAAAATGTATAACAACTTCATGAAATAAAAACCCCTACCTTTAATCCTCTGGTAGTCGATCGTTGACGTCGCGAAAGGATGGCCGACAATCCGTCAAAGTCAGAGGAAGTAGAGCTCGAAGAAAACAAGTCGAGAGGACGTCGTTGGCATTCTTTGTGGGCAAAAGTTCTTCGTTGGTGGAATAATTCTACAAGGTTAGGTCGTCGCGTCTCTTTGCAAGCATTTCGCTTCTTGATGAAGCCATCCCAAAACCATCCCCCAAGCTTCCATTATATAGGAGAGGGATGGTTTGTATAAAATTATGTTGGCACATAATTCAAATGTGGTGATTTAATAGCCCAACTCCACCTAATTAAATCACGTGCATTGGCACAATAAATTTGGGGTGTTTGGTTCAATAAGGTGGGGAATGGTGGAGAGGCTCTCCCTACATAATGAGGGAGAGTTTGGAGGTTATGGTCTCCTCCCATTAAAGAGGGGTTGGGTGGCCTAGTGTGGTCTCCAGTACATTTAACCTCACATGGGAGGTTGGATTTGGGTAGGTCACACCACCATAACCTCTCATGGGAGGTTAGGGTGTGGCGGTACCACCACCAACTCCCAAGTGGAGGTTCAGACTACCTGTACTCACATGGCGGCTAGAATAAAATAAACTGTGGCTACACATAATTTTTTAATTTTTTTACAAAAGGTAAAATACTAAATTCTTTTCTTGACCATCTGTCATCGAGGTGAAAGTCTTCTTAAGTGAATACCGGATTTGCGAGTTCAATGGTTCCCTCGGATTTCGATTCCAAGCACCTGTACAAAAGATATAAAATGCTGCTTGCACGTTCACTGAATGTACCTGAAAATAAGTTCAGAAAATTATTATCAGTCACCCTCGACCCACTGCGGTCAAGGTTAGGCTATGACTAGGTGAAACACGCTCCCAAAAAACCCAATGGTACTCTCGAATTTTAAATCGGAGTTACCGTTAAAAAGATATTAATTTTACAATAAAATAATTGTCACTTAATTATTTTCTTTGCGGCCAAAAACTAATTTTTTCTAGTGGCCCATACCGGCCAATGTTATTATCTACTTAAATATAGAATGCCCTCTCGAGTTTAGCAGTGGTCTCCGATTTTTAATCCGAGATACTTTTTGTGAGTTATAAGCATTTGAAAAATAAAATAACTTTATTCAATTATTTTATTTGTAGTTATTCCATTTTCAGGATTTCTCACAGGAGGCCCGCACCGACTAAAATTAAGTCACGCCTAGTGTAAAACCACCATCTTGAGCACAATGGTGCCCTCAGATTTCTGATCCGAGTAACCAATTAAGAGTTATTACACTTTTTCAGGAGAAATGCTTATCCATGATAATTTAAGCTTAACAAAACATTTATTGATCATTCCGGGCACTCTAAGCCTTGGAATCGCGTGCCGTCAGAAACTACGGGCTCAAACATTCTCATATATTTTAAAAAATATTACATGGAAATTACGGGTCATTAAATTTAGTCATACTAAATGTAATATACATTATTTTAGAAATCATATTTTAATTATTCCCAAAAAAATATAATTTTCATCCACATTTGAAAAAAATCTTTTAAATAAGGGTTTACTGTTAATCTATGATTGTTTAAATTTATATTTACACATGTTTGAATTTTTTCCAGAATGTTTTAATGAAATATTCTTTTAATTTTACAAAAAATGTACTTTGTGACTATTTTGAAAAAAGAATGGAATGAATAGTTTTTTAACTTATATGGAGATAATATATATTACCACCATAATTATAAATCATTTTTTGAACATTACATTACATATTTATAAGTTTTTTCAAATATTTTTTTCCATTAAAATTCTATTTTTTAAAACAATTTATTTCATAATGGGAAATGTTATTTTTCCTAGAATAATTTTTTTCAGGATCTATTGATGGTATCTAAATTCATTAACACAAAAAACAATTGATGTTACTTATTATTCAGAAGACATATTATGTAATGATAAATTCTAAAGACTTTTTCTACATGGATTTTTTTAAGTATATTTTCAAGGAACATGTTATTATTCATTAGTTAATTACGTTATGAATGTAATTATCTATATTAATGAATTTGAAAAAATTAACATTTCCCACCCCCATCAAATTTATCTAATGTTTGGAATCTAACATAATATTTCATGTTTTACTTTTTAAAAATTCCCCTTTACCTTATTTTTGGTGATTAATGCTTTGAATATAGATTTTTAAAATGAATGTATTTATAAATATATAGAAATTTTTTCTTATAGGTGAAAAGAATATATAAAAAACCTCACTCTTTTATCTGTTTTTAAAATCTTATGGTTATTGGAAATAATTTATAATTATTGTTTTTTGTTATAAAAAATTTGAGGGTATGCCCTTTATATATTTCTAATGAATTTATTATAGTGATGAAGTTATCTGATTTCATTTGTCCAATGCAATTATGGACATATATTGAGAATGTTATTTAAATTTTTACTATTATCATAATTTTATTTGTAACCACAATTTTTTTTCTATTTTTTACCACAATGGTTAAATTATTTGTAATAATGACATCAAAATAATTCAAAAATTTTATACATGTTTTATATATTTCTACTATGGGTTTTAAAAAATTTAATTTATTAAAAAGTTTTTTCTCTTTTATATAGATATTATTTATTTCATAAAATCATATATTAATGTGATAATGACATGTACATTATAGGTATTCATGATTTCAACCAAAATAATATATTTTTTTTGTACATTACTTTGATTTTTGTGATCATCCTACATTTTCACATTTTTTTACTGGCCTTAATGATATGTAAGAGAAATAAAAAAGTAAATTATAAAGTAATGAAAATTATTCATTAAATTAAAAAATGATTCATTATTTATATATTTTTTTTGGAAAATAGGAAATTGATCAGAGGATTCCACTTATTAAAATATGGTTTTACTATATAAGAATTTTGGACCAACTATGTAATAATATGTGCCGAAATGATATTTGGGAATGTAAGAAAGTTAATTAAAGTTTATGGTTAGTAAAAATTGATAAGATTAATTTAAGGGTTTTATAATTGGTATCATAGAAGGGTTTAGATATAATTTAAATATCTGATGTTATTATAAAAAAATTTAATAGTTCTTAATAACCATAATGTTTAATAGGTTAGTATGAGCCATTATAATTTTGGATAAATAGAAATAGTTTGAGACAACGTGAATAAAAATATATTAATTTTAATCATTCATATAAGATATTAAATTATGTCACTATTTATATATTCACATTGACATTTTTGGTTTTTTAAATTGCAGGGTCTAAAAATAACTAATGTAACAATGGATGTAAAGGAATATGTGGTGGTTGTCTAAACATGAAACCAAATAAAATGTGATATGTAGTGAGAAATCTTATTTTTATTATTATCCATCTATTATGAGTAATTATTTACATCCTGTACTATAGTGAGTTTCATAATACATATAATATTTGATAAATGAATCACTTTGGAAGTCAATGTGATAATGCTCATAAATGTAAATATATTAAAAAAACCTATGTGTGAAGAATGACTAAAGACACATCAAGTAAAATTTCAAAAAATAATTGGAATATGTTATATATATTTCATAAATGAGGTTAAAAATAAATATTTTTTTGAGTAAAAAAGTAATCAATCAGTTAACTCCATGAAGGGTAACATTGTTATTCCCATGGTATCAATTGAATCTTTTAAATTTGGAAGGATTGGTCATTATTATTATCAATTTACTATGGGAAAGGTTCAAAAATGGAATCAGAATTGATTTATATATATATGTTTATCAATATAGAATAACAATATAGTTGAATATCCTGATATTATAAGTGACAGATAAAAGGAATGGATTAATTTTTTGACAATGTTTTGAAATATTTCAATCTTATAAAATGATTAATATTTTTTGTATTATGAATTATGAATTAAATAATATGAATTAATATCATAATTAATGGATTAGAAATGAATGATTAATTATTTTTATTTCTAGAAATAATGGATTCAAGAGCAGTGGTATATTTAAGGATTAAAAAAAAATTAAATGAATTAATATTCCTTTGGTGATGGGGCACATTAAGTGAATTTTATTGAAAATTGATAAATATTTGAGGTATACATAACATGTATGATTATAATTTGAATAATATTTTTTAGGAATAATATTATTTTTATTTTTTGGAATTCTTTTTAAAGGTTTTAATAACCTGTTTGGTTTATAAGTTCTCTGATTTTGGGGAAACTATGGGTTATAACATCTTTTTATGCGAAATGCAATGCAATAGACAACCTTTGAGGTTAAAATTTTTACTTAAGGATAAATATATTAATGTTTTTATGATGATATTTATTATATATCAAGGATTATTAATATAATTTCATTACTATATATGATAAAATGTAAAGCTTAAAGGATGAGAATCACATTTCGAAACTCGAAAGGCAGTAAGGTATGAACCCAAAATCTAAGGATTATAAGGGAACATCGTTAAAAAATAGCCTATTAGTTGTATTGGATACTATTGTTTTTTATTTAAAATATCTAAAACATAAAAAATATTATAAATTTGGTCCCATATGTTTTATTTTACTGATAACCATTATATTGAATCTGATTTAGAGACTATGTGATTAATGATACTTCATAAAAGATGGATTACTATTATGGGATCACATATGATTAATGTAAATAGAATAATAATATGATTTTATCGGAGGAATAAATTATTAATTATATTTTATAATAATTTATATGATTTTAATTTGGCATTATAGATATTCTTGTTATTTATGGAATGTTTTATCATATAATTAATTAATTTTTTTAGTGAATATAATTTTTTAAATGAGACATTAGAGTGATTGATTTTCTCTAAAGAGAAATTGTAAAATAATAATGGATGACTATGTGATCGTATTATTTTGATTTTTTTGGTTTTCAATCATATGATGAAATATATTGAAAAAAAATTTGGTTATTAATTTATTTAATTATATTTGTTGATATTTAAGGAGAACAATATAATATTTATATAAACATATTTTTTCTCTGTAAAAATGTTTTTAATTTTTGATAATTACCATATATTTTTGTTGTAATTTAATTTATGTTAATGACTCAATATATATGGAATAACTTGTTAAATTTTTTTCATTATTTGATTCATTATAATTTTATTTTATGGCTTCATACATAAAAATATTATTCATGAATATCATTATTTGTAGCCAAAATATGATTTTGTAGTAGTAATTTATTAAGAGATGATATTATTCTTAATAAAATTATTTAAATATAGTATCAGTCTAGGGAGTTAGATAATCCCTCAAATCATAGAAAATGATTATTAAAAAAATCTTATTCATTTAATTTCCTACCAATAAAGTAGTTGCCTTTGAACCTATTATGGGTTTTTAGTTTTGTGGTGGCTAAAATTCTCATGACCTTGTTATTAATTACTATATATTAGTACACGAGATTTAGGTATTTATTTTACATAAATGGTTTCAAATTAAACTTATTTTATCATACCTAGATTCCTACTATTTGTTATTCTAGATTAACATAGTACTTCTCTTTCTCTCTTTTGAAGAAGAATAATTATCGACCATTTTTACAATGGGGGTTTTTAGTAATGGTATTTTTAAGAGTCTAAACTAGGTTACAAACCATAGTTAAAATTTATAGGATGATATTAAATTATGGAAGGGGGGGAGAATTAAATATCCCCTGATTTTAGAAATAATGACTGGTTTTGATAGCATAAAAGATATACAACACTGACCTTAAAAAATAAATTTTTATTATCAACATTTAAATGTGATGGTTTAACCCTAGCCACTAAATTCAAGAGAATGATTATTATTAACAACATTATGAAATATATAATGGTTCTAATTATTTATAATTTCTTAATTAATGATTCCTAAATATTGAGTAACTTTGTTCATAAATTCATATTATTGTTCAAAAATATGTTTTCTTAAAATATGGGTTTTATCTTTTTTTATGATTGAATATTATGATTTTTTTACTTTTTTAGAAACGTTATTTTAAAATATTAAATTCAAATTTTTAATTCACCATGACCAAATTATCATGAGATGATTGTTTTTTTGAAATGATGGATTTTTCACTAAATTATGAAAAATTATTATTTTTATTTACTATTCTATTTTCATTCTATGTACATTCAAATAAAAATTATAATTTGGATTTCATTAAAAATATAGTTAGTTAATATTTATTTAAAATAATAAAATTAAATTTGTTCAAATGTATATAAAAATTTGGTTTATTATAAGTATATTTTATATTTTAAATGTTCTTTTCTATGAAAAATCATTTCACATCGTGTTCGGAAAAATTATTTAAATTAAATAATTTAAATTATATTTTTTTATTTATAAAGGTAAAATAATTATTCATAATCATAAATTCAATATATGGTAAATAGTTTTATTTTATTTCCTATTAAAAATAAAATGTAATATTAGTAATTTTTTAATTTCCACGATTGAGGGAAAATGTGGTAATTACGAGTTAAAAATAAAAACATAAAGACAACATAACATCCCCCAATATTCACCTAAATTTTATTATATGAATTCAATTAGGACATTCTCTTTAATGATTATGTTATTTAACATTTTTCCATTTGGGTATGACTATGATCATTGTAATATTATTTGTATTGAAAATAAAAAAAATTTAACACTTTTTTCAATAGAACCACTATTTTAAACATATGGTGAAATAGAGGCAATGATTAGTTATAAATTTTATTATAAAATTAATTTATTTTGATTCATTAACTTCTAGAATTCTTGGTATTTGTGACTAGTTATTTGGGACGAGATCCCATCGCAAATAAGCTTTAGCGATAGGGTCTCGTCGCAAATAGCCCGTTGTAGAAAACAACGTCGCAAAAAATATTCAATGCGACGGGCCCGTCGCAAATAATATTTTGTATGATGGGAAACTTAACTGTTGAAAATAATTATCCAAATATATACTTTATATAAATAAACTTTTTTGTGACTGGCTCGTCGCAAATATTTTTTTGCGACAGACCTATAATCCCATCGCAAATAATTTAAAAAAAAATTATTTAGGCTATTTGTGAGGGGAACCCGTCGCAATTGATCCCTTCACAAATAATAAATAAATTTCTTACAAAATAAATTTAATTTAATTATTATTATTGAAAAATTAATTTAAAATTTATTAAAATAATAATATATATATATATATTAAAATTCTCAATATTCACAAAAAATATAAAAAAATCACAAAATATTATTATTTTTATTATAATTACCAGTAAAATAAAATAACATTAATTAATATAATACTGAAAAAATATATATAATAAAATTATGATCAATGAAACAATAATATTAATATTATTAAAATAATAAAAAAATAAAAATTATTAAAATTCCCAATATTCACAAAAAATAATAAAATCTTAAAAATTAAATTATTTAATATTCGCACCCATATAAAAGAAAGAAACTATAAATAGTTCATATTACAAAAAATGATAAATTCAAATGTTTTTGACATAAAAAAATCAATAGAGGGTTGTCTTCTGAAGGAGGTGGAGGAGCTAAAAGAGATGGTGGAGGAAATTCCATCCCTAAACTACGAGTCAGATGGTGCATGTAATCCATCTGTTCATGATGTTGCTGCTGCCATCGACACATCTCATCCACCTGATGCAACTTCTGCTGCTACTACTGCTGACAAATCTCTTCTTGCTGCTTCTGCAAACACTCTATAAGGTCATTCTGAGGTCAGAACTGATCCTGATACTGTGAGGCAGAAGACGATGCATCTCCACGAGCATCTCTCGAGTTGGATGCCGATATCGTATTAGTACCATAATAAGTACCATGAGTCACATGAGAGCCACTACCAACTACTCGGCCCTTATCAAAGCCATACTAAGTCACCTGCATCAATGTCACCTCGTCAAAATAGTGGGCACTGGTCTGATCAGTCGCCTTGTCCTGACCCTCAGCCTTTGTCTGAGAGGAACAGACTCATATGAATCCTTCAATTCCAATTTGAAATTAAAATTGTGAAAATATTATATGCAATTAATTATCAAACTGAAAAAAATAAAACTAACCACAATTTGACGCTAGCAATCACCTCTTATCTCTCTGATGGCTGGATCACTATACATCCTCAGATAAACATCATAATCTATAATATCGAGATGCTTGACTGCTTATATGAATATAAAATAAACATTTTATATTTGAAGTTATATAAAATATTTAAAAAAAACCAACCAGATGCTCTCTATGCAGACTGAATGTACAACAACCAGCTCAAAGCATCACCTCTTGTCTTCCCCGGTTCTGTTGACCCAATGAAGACCTCCTCTAAAATCCACCACCCAACTAGTGTGCACATAATCTATCACAAACCTGAGATGAAATGTACTCTAGTTGATAGGCTCTATATTACTCATCAAATATTGTCGCTCCAGCTTTTTTAATGGTCATCTTTCTCAAATTGAGCAAAAACTGACTCAAACGCTCAGGCGTAGCCACCTACCATGCTGCATGGATATCGTCATGCATTCTATCATCGATAGGATACCATAAACCTTGAAAATAATTTATAATATAAAGTTATTGATAAAATAAATTTTCAAATAAATATTATTTATTTACATACCAGCCGATGATTGTACATGTCGAGCTGCACATCAATAGGAATCTGTTCCAATGTGGTCCATGGCTGAGAAAAATAATTGTGCAAGATAGTGTTCCCCTATAAAATTGCTACTTGCACAAAACTGTGAAAAATGAATAAATAATCAAACAATTAGTATATATTTAAATAAATTAATGAAATATAACTAAAATATATAGGTTTCAATACCTCTGTGTGAGTGGATCAATGCCAAGATGTTGACGTTGCTTGGGGATATGGTTAGGAATCATTAGTCGTGCAAGATCACGCCCCCTCTGCATACCTCCTGAACCACCAGTAGGCTTAGAGTAAGATGATCCCACATCCCCCTCATCCAAAGGTAGATCAGCCTCCTCTAACTCACGAAGTAGATCATAAACTATCTGAAACCCAAAATGATTATTGTTAGCAGATAGTTGAAAATAACTATTATATTTAGATATATATTAGTTATAATCATAATCAAAATTTAACTGTGTCAATGTTCACCTTCATCTTTATCTTCATATATGACGATGTCAATGTCTTCATATTCCTTCTCAGCATCATCAATATCCATAAGATTTTCACTTTCATCATCCATTGTCATTTTATATTCATTTGTAACATCATTAACACATTCGTCACTATCGACCCTTAATTTTGGGGTGTCCTCATCGATATTCACGTTTCATTTTGAAAAAGATGTATTTTTTGTATTCTCTTAAAAAAATTAAATTCCTTCCACTTCAGAGAACCCACATTCAGTTTGTGTAAATTTATTTTCGCAAGATTTTATTTTTATTATGCTTCACCAATCACTCAGGTCTCTTGAAGTAGCATAGTACATTGCGAAATAAATTTGATATGCCTATTGAGCCAGTAAAAATGGTTCATTTACTGCATGAAGACTTTTATATTTAATATCGATGATTCCATGAGTCGGATGAATACACACCATCTCTCAGTATCCAACCACCGTCAGTTAAACATCGTTATGTAATTCTGTCCAAGATAACATAGCTCAATAATTTCATCCAGAATTCCTTAAAACTCAACTTCAGTTTCTCTAGGATGTGATCCTCTCTATCAAACTACACTATTCATTGTTTTTATTGATTCCCTATATGCACATGTATGAAATCAAAAACCCTTGACCACATATGCATTATATGTTTTAACCATTTTTGATGGTGGGTTACTCAATATATATAGTCACTTATCAGTTTTATTATCATGTTGAGACACTTGAATATTTTTCAAACAATTATCAATATAATAAATAGTAAACTGAATCGATATTAAACCATCAATAATTTATGTTACCATTTTTTGAAAACATTGATAATTTTTTTACTGCGTTCTTCAAGAGCAGCTGCTCAAATTTGTGGATGTTATTTCTTGATATGATTATCATATAACCTACAAATAAAATAAGTTTACATACTGTAAGAGAAATTAAATTATAAGAGACAGAAGCACTCACAGTACAAATGTTGTCATTTCATTATTGTTGAGTAGAACATATCTATGAGCTCTGTGATGTTCATCATCTAAAAGATGTTGTTATTGAACTCCAACGAAGCCAAGATTTGTCTAATTAAAAACTGATAATTGATCATCCATTTCATCATTTAAATTTCCCTCATTCTATCCAATGTGGTTTTTTTGATAGATATTCATATTCCAAATAGTGAGAGAAGAAAAATTCAATTTCCTCTTGCAAATAAGCTTTATAAATTGAGCCTTCAACAGATGCTTTGTTACGTACTTTTTTCTTCAATTTCAGCATGCATCTCTCGAATGGGTACATCCATCAAAACGGTAATGGACCTCTAGATTTAGCTTCATGTGGCAGATTTATAATCAGATGTTCCATTGAGTCAAAGAAATTGGGTGGAAATATTTTTTCCAGTTTACATATAGTTACAACAACATCTTATTCCAGTTTGTTTAGCGCATCGTAGTCTATTTTCGCTACACAAATGTCTCAAAAAAATATGATATGTATATTATCGGATACCAAATCATAGAATTCAATAAACCTCTAAATCTAATCATCATAAGTCTTTCCATTATAACATGAAAATCATGACTTTTTAATCCTGTAATAGGACAATTTTTTACACATCTGCCCAAATTTGAAGCATAGCCATCTGGATGTCTCAAATCTGCAATCCACTAAAAAATTATAAGAAAATCTCTTTGGATGGTGTAAACGATTCTTTTGGCTTCATTAAACTCTGTGATCAGACATTTTCAAATAGTTCAAGTTCTGGTTGCCTGCAAATTTGGGCGAGATCTAATCGTTCTTTAATAGTATCATTGGTCTTACCCTGTGAATCTAAAACTGTATGAAAAAAATAATCAACACAGTTCTTCTCAATATTAATGAAATCCAACTTGTAGTGGACCAACAAATCAAAACAATATGGGAGATCCCAAAAAATGATTTGATTTATCCAATTATGTTCTTTTCCAAAGACATGAATTTTATTTTGGTTTACTATTGGCCCAAATGTGATGGGAGGTAATAAAAATACAACAGATTTTAACTCTATACCTGAGATCATTTATGGAGGTTCATCCCCTTCAATTGTTCCTTTTCTAAAATGATATTTGTTCCATCAAAAAGGATGATTTGTTGGAACAAATCTGTGATGACAGTCAAAATATAAAGGGTTTTTTCCATTAACGGCCTTAAAAGATTTGTTGTCTTTCATATAGTAAGTACATGATTTCGAACCATTTTTACTCCAGCCAGATAACATGCCATATTCCGGAAAGTCACTAATCGCCCACATTAATGCAGCTTTTCATGTAAAATTTTGTTTCGCAACAACATCTTATTTACTAACACCACTACTCCATAATGAATTTACCTCATCAATCAATGGTTTCAAATAAACATCAATATTCATTATCAGATATCCTAGGATTTATAAGTTCAAAAAGATATACAGCTCCTTCATCAACATCCATGGAGGTAGATTTTATAGAGTTAAAAAGGACAAAACAACATAAATATGGACTACCATAAGAACCAAACTGGTAGAAATCGTCTGTAGAAAGACCCAATCACACGTTTTGGGCTTCTAAAGCAACAGACAGATGCAGATGATCAAAATGATTCCATGAATCACCATCCGATGTATTATTCAAGTTTTTACCGGTTGAAATATTGTTTTTGTGCCATGAAATCATTGATGATGTGTTATGAAACATAAATTAAAGTTACTACCTAGATTTAAGGGGGAAACATCTCAACTGTTTTATAGTAATCGATCTAAACTTCCCTGGTTGAGCTTCTTTATACCCCGATTTTCCACATGTGGTACAACTACCCAATGACTTATTTTCACAATAATATAAGATGCAATTATTTGCACATGAATGAATCTTCTGATAACTAAGGTCTAGATTATGAACCAACCTCTTGCTCTCATAGTTATTTGCAGGCAACACATTTTCGTCAGGTAACAGTGTTTCAACTAAAGAACATATCTGATCAAAATAGTTGTTTGACATTGCATTATTTTATTTAATATCCATACATTTTTCAACCACTTCTAATTTTCTTATCTTGAAACCAGTATATAATTCATCCTCAATAGACCTCAACAACTCATAAAATTCATATGGCCCCAACATAGGAGTTAAATCAATATCATCATGAGTTTCAGTTTGTTGAACAAATAGACCTGCAACATCATGTACTAAATTTTGAAACTGTGATGGATCAAGAATCAAGATATTATTATCATCATTGGAACTGCGTTCACCATGTTGATACAAAAAAACATAATCTGTTTGAAAACCAAACCACAAGAGATTTCCCCCAACCTTGTCAAATGTGTCAAACGTTCTCAAAGCACATTTTTTACATAGACAATTAATTGTGCTTTCTGAAACATATTCTGGTTTTGATGATGCAAATGCTAAGAAAGCTTCAACACCCTCAATATATACAGGATTTAAACCAGAACCATTTGGATTTCTGCACTAAATTATCCCAGCATGATCATCTAATAATGACTGATGTCGACTTCCTTATTGCATATTTTTCTACAAAATTTAAAATAATCACTATTTTTGAATAATTTGATATTATAAAAACACTATCTGAAAAAGAAGATAAATAATTACTACTACTTCTTAATAATTAACATTAATTAGGGGTGAAAAAATTTCCAGTGGACTGACGGCTCCTCTTTTGTCTAACGACTCATTTACTTACATCACAGGAATGAATATGCGTACCTCCGACCAGATTCTTCATTGTGATTTTAGTGTGAGAAAGAGGCAAGTAAGTGAGTCGTCGGACAAAAGACCCCCTTTTTGTCGATGAATCGTCTTCTTACAACTGTCACCACCTGAAAACATTATAAAAAATATGATCCTACGAATTCATATCCAATCTCATGCATATGATATTGAATATTCCTATGTGGCAGCACATTTTTCATAATGTTTTGAGTCTATGACAGTTAAAAGGAGATAAGTCATCGAGTAAAATGAGTGACGTCAATCAACTAAAAGTTGTTCCAAGTTCTTAAAATTTATTAAAATTTATTAAAATTTCCTTCTAACAATTCATAACTAATTATTACTATTTGTCACTAATTATTACTATTTATTACTAATTATTCCTATTTACTACTAAATAATCCTATTTATTACTAACTATTTCTATTTATTACTAAATATTCTTATTTATTCCTAACTATTCCTATTTATTACTTACTATTCCAATTTATTACTAACTATTCCTTTTTATCACTAATTATTACTATTTATTACTATTTATTACTATTTATTACTAATTATTCCTATTTATTACTAATTATTCCTATTTATTACTAACTATTTCTATTTATTACTTATTATTCCTATTTATTACTAACTATTCATATTTATTACTAACTATTCCTATTTATAACTTACCATTACTATTTATTACTAATTATTACTAATTGTTACTAATTATTACTATTTATTACTAATTACTCCTTTTTATTACTAAGTATTAATTTTTATTACTATGTATTCATATTTATTACTAAATATACATATTTATTACTAACTATTCTTATTTTCGACTCGTTACCCCTATCGCAAATAAACTCTTGGACATACTTTTTGCGACGGGATTTATTCCCATCGCAAAAAGTCCGTCGCAAAAAGTACTTTTTCCCGTAGTGATTTATTTATTTTTAATATATAATGATGTAATAATTACATTAAAATTTTAAACAACAGTAACATAATAATTATTCAATTAAAGAAAAAATAAAATATATGATATTTAAAATAATAAATGTAATATAATTTGAGATATTTAATTTTATCAATGAATTAATTAAAAACATTACATTCTTTGGATATACTAAAATATTTTTTTCAAAGTTTAAATTTTGTACTAATGTTATGAGAATCTATGCAATAAATAGTTATAAAAATTTTGACATTTACAATATATTATATTGTATAATATTTAGTCATTTGAAATTAAATTCCTAAAAAAAATTATATTCATAAAAATAATTATAAAATTTTTGTTAATATAAAACATAGTAAATTTGTGGACCATATTTTCATTTTTAGTAAATGAAATGACCCTCAATGAATAAAACTCCTTGTTTTCTTGATTATTGTGAATAGTGTTAATGTTGTGTTAAACAAAAACAATAATGAAACTATGTGATGAAAACACCTTTAATTTTTTTAGGAGGTGGTGCCTCAGTCAAAGACCAAGGCCCAATTTATTTCATAACGAAAAGAGTTACAATAGTTTTAAAGATGGAAAATTATTACAATCCTTATTAAATAAAGAGAGAAAATCATCAGGCAAAAGATCCAACCAGGTAATGGCCTGAGAAACCCCCTTGTTGGTGAGACTATCGGCAACCATGTTCGCCTCGCGGAACACATGAGTGGCAATATAGTTAATGTTCCTGAGCAATGCAAGACATTTCATCCATCGAGAAGTGAGCGGCCAAGAAAGGTGCCCCACGCCCTTCCAAATAGCTTGAACAACAGTGGTTGAGTCACATTCAATCCACAAGTTGTTCCAACCCCTCTGTATGGAAAAGTCCACCGCATGAATAACTCCCAACATTTCTGCTTCCAGAGCCGAGGACGTGCCACAACCTCCGAAGAAGCAGCCAAGGCATCTGTTATGCGAGTCTCTGAAAATGGAACCACAACCTGTGGGACCCAGATTACCTCTAGAAGCTCCGTCAACATTCACTTTAATCCATCCTAGCAATGGAGCTTGCCAGAAGGCTTCAAAGGTGCGACGGGGTGGCCTATAGGATCCAGTAATTTTGAGACAATGAAGGATCTCAAAGTCACCAACAGAGTTGTCACAATGATCCTTCTGAAGAGAGGCAGCATCCTTTATAGCAGTGAGGATACCCATTTTACCTGCATTGAGACTGAACGAATAGTTATTATGAATAAAATTATTTCTGTCATACCAGATCATATGCAAGAGCTCAGCAATCGTAGCCAGAAAAAAATTCCTGACTTGTTTAGAAGAATCCGAATTCACACAATGATGAAGATGTGAGAAAATAGATTCAGTATGAGACCATCTGCAACCGAAAATGTCAGAAATGTAATTCCACAGAGCAGAAGCTGTAGCACAAGATAAGAGCAAATGATTAGCATCATCATGATGTTGGTTGCAAAAGTGACATCTAGAACAAAGAGTGATCCCAAAAGATTGGAGACACACATCAGTGGGGATCTTATTATGAGCATGGAGAAAAATGAGGATGAATCTTGAGGGTTTTATCCAAGGTTTGTTAAAGGATTTCATCCATCCAAAGTTGGAATTAGAGCTACTAAAATTATAATTGTAGAAACTTTTAGAATCTAGGACACCGTTAGAGGTATGTTCCCAAATAAGGAAATCATCAGTATCAGAAAAATGATAATTGTCAACGACATGACTGATGTTGTCTGGAAGGATGATTCCATGGGAGTTAACAACATCACAAATAGTGGAAGTGGTGTTCTCAAAACTAGTGGTGGGTGTAAGGATAGATATTAAAGGGGTGCCAGTCCAGTTTTCGAGCCAGAAATTCAAAGAGGAATCAGCGCTAACCATCCATCTATAATTGTTCATGATAGGGATGAAAGAATGTCTAATAGAAGGCCAGATGGAAGAAGTAGTGTAACCAAAATTACCATTCTGAAGATTATTAACAAACCATTTCCTAAGAAAATCCAAGGAATCAGAGTTACTATGAATAATATTCCAGGTCATTTTGTCTTGAAGAACTTCATTAAAGAGCTTAAGGTTCTTTATTCCAAGACCACCCTTATCAAGTGGTTTACAGCAAATAACCCAAGGTATGGTGACAAGTTTTTTTTCAATCGTACTACCAGTCTAGAAATTTTTTTTAATGCAGGCGTTGATTCTTCTAAGAAGACTATCACGCCATTTGTAAACCATCATTGAGTAAACCATCTTGGAAACAATGGTAGATTTGACAAGGAAAAACCTTCCAGCCATAGAAAGAGATTTACCATTCCAAGAAGAGAGTTGATTGATCATTTGATCGACAATGTTGTGAAAATATCTTGATTTAGGCCTACCCCAAAAGATAGGTCCCCCTAAGTAAGTAAAAGGGTAGGAGCCTTCTTTAATTCCTAATTATTCAATGATGTGATTTTTTCTGTTGAGGGGGAAGTGCTTCCCAAAGAAAACAAATAATTTTTTCCAACTAATAGCTTGACCCGAAATGTCATTGTAATGTGTCAGATCACTTCTGAGATTTTTGATGTTCCGAATATCTCCCTTAACGAATAAAATTATATCATCAGCGTATAAGAGATGAGTAGGAACATTTAAATTTCTAGAAGCTTGAAGAGGGATGATTTTCTTTTCATTCACAAGGCTCGTGATGAGCCCACTTAAATAGTCCTCGGCAATAGTGAAAAGAATGGAAGAGAGGGGATCACCTTGCCTAACCCGCTTGGTACAATTGAAAAATCCTTTAGGGGAACCATTGACCAGCACCGAGATAGAAGCTGAATTAAATAAGGTGCATATCATGGAAATGAAAGTGGCATTAAACCCAAAGTTCTTCATAACCTTAAAAATAAAGTTCCAGTCCATAGTGTCAAAGGCTTTTCTGATGTCTAGTTTCATTGCAATACTGACTACTCTAGTGACTTTATTAATCATATTAGTACATTCCGAGGCCAGGCAGATACAATCTTGAATAGTTCTTCCTTTTATAAATCTGAATTGGTTCCAAGAAATAATTCTATTCGAGATGAAGGTGAGACTATTAGTGAGGAGTATTGTAATAACCTTATAGAGGGTGTTGATGAGGGTAATGGGACGAAAAAGTTGAATCCCATCAGCATTATCCACATTAGGTATGAGAGCAAGGAACTGGGCATTTATCCCATGTGGAAGGATACCATTAGAGAAAAATAATTTAACCATTTTGCAAACATATATATGAATAATATCCCAGTATTGCTGGAAGAAACCATTGTTGAACCCATCTAGTCCCGGGGCACTGTCAGGTTTAAGGATGAAAACATTGTCCTTGATTTCATGGTCCAGAGGAGTGCTTAGAAGACGATCATTATCCTCAACAGTGACCATATTGGGAATGATTTCAGGGAGAAGGTCCTTATTAACCTCCGGACCATTAAAAAGATTATGGAAGTAATGAACTACATGATTAGCAATGCTATCCTCAGTGTTAAGAATAGTATCATCTACTTTGAGAAGGGCCAGTGGCATACTGATCCTCCTGATTCTTTGAAGACTGTTATATAATTTCGTATTTCGGTCACAATCCGATAGCCATTTAGTTTTAAAGATTTGTTTGCGCATGTTATCTTTATGCTTGAGAAGAGAGTTAAGCTTCGAAGTGATATCAACCTCAGCTTGAGGGTCTAAAGAAAAATCAGAACATGAATTAGAGTTTTGGATATGAATGAGGTCATTCTCCAAAGAGGATATGTCCTCATCAATCTGCTTTGTTTTAGAGAAGAACCACCCCTTAAGATGTTGTTTCAGAAGCTTTAATTTGGAAGTGCAAGCAAGATAGTCGTTTTTATGCCTCATGCCATCCCATAATTCTTTAATCATGTTGAAACATTTTGGGACTGAAGTCCATGAATTGTTAAATTTAAAGGGAAGAGGTGATTTTGAGCCCTTAGAGACGAAGCTAACAAGAATGGGATGGTGATCTGAGTTGATCTTGGGTAAAGTAATGCTGAATATGGAATCCCAACTGTCAAGAGTCGCAGAATTAGTGAAAGCTCTATCAAGTTTTCTAGCAACAATCCTATTAAGGGACTTTCTATACCAGGTGTACTTGGCACCAGTGAGATTGATTTCACAAAGTTCACATTCTTCAACAGAGGCTTTAAATTCTCTGGTAGAAATGGGATAGTGAGACGAGCCAATATTTTCACTTGGAAGAAGAATAGAATTGAAATCTCCGACCACCAGTCAGGGATCTTGAACAGAGGAAGATAGGGAAAGAAGGTCAAGCCAGAGAGATATACGATCTTGATACCTGTTTTTAGCATATGTCAGAGAACAGACCGTATAAACGCCAGCATAAGAGAAAGCACAAGTAAACATTTGGTTATAAATGTTAATAACATTAACAGACTGCAAAGAAGAGTGATGGAAAATCCAGAGAGTTTCCGAAGATGGTCCCTCTTTACAGGTACCTAGAAAATTAAAACCAAGAGAGCACAAGTGTAAATAATTTGGAGAAAAATTAATTTTAGGCTCAGCAATGGAAAATAAAATTGGTTTGTGAGTCAAAATAAATCTCTTGAGCACAATAAAAGTGGCAGAGTTAGTTATTCCTTGACAATTCCTAAATAAACTATTCATTTGAACCTGCGTTTGGAGCTAGAGCTCCCTTTTTTTGATCCACCCGAACCCTTGTTCCTTGCTGACCTTCTAGGATCATTAGAGGAAGATTAATTGGGTTGTTTCCCCTGATTTCTCTTGGAAGAGACAACAGAATCTATTTTAATGTCACTGTTGTTTTTAATTTTATTCAATGAGTTTAAAGACCCAAGGGGAGTTGCTGGGAGGTAAAATGAAGCCGAAGCAGGGGTGAGAGAACTTGAAATACCTGAGGAGGTAGTCATAGTGTCCATAGGAACCACTGCCACTGTCAGCTCACTGGAACATTCCACCTCAAAGTTGCAAGTCTTAACATTAGCAATCTGCACCAGGTCTGAATTATCAATATTGTTTTTATCATGTAAATTGCCCGAATTCAGATCCAAATGAGACTCTATTGAGAGAGATGCAGGCTGGTCAGTCTACTTATTAATACCATTTAAATGGTCAATTTTAGTAGTGGTATGTGAACCCACTACAGAAATTTTATTCTTATCAGCATGGCAAAAGGAGGGTGAAGAGGTACCTGCAGCCGCACCCTTTATCAGCGTACTTGCAGCCTCATGACCGTTAAGTTGACAATCCTCCGATGGGTGTTTCAGAATGTCTCTCTCCATAAGTTCAATTTCTTCCCTCATGCTTTGGTCAGCATCTGTGATTTCAGGAGGGTTCGCCACATTCACGCATTGTATCTCACCCGAGGCATGAAGGCTAACCTCCTGCGGGAATTTCACACCTGAACCAGAAGCAGACGAGCCCGTAGGAAGCTCGATTTTATTCTACATCATCTTTACTTTTGCTACCAAATTCACAGCAACTACACCCTTGGTCCCCTCCTCCTCAACCAAATCAGACCATTTAACACCAGAAGATTCTCCCACATGTGATTTTTTGACCCATTTATCAACTTTTGTCTGATTGTTTACATGCTGTCCAGAAACCACTGGTTGAGCTTTCTGCTTTTGGTTCACCAGAGTCCAACCATCATCCTTTGGTTATTCATCTCTTGACTTCACCTGATTTTTCATGACACGAAAATTTAAAAGGGAGTGTCCAACTATTTTACACAGATCACAAAAGGGGTTTTGTGCTCATATTCCAACTGAATGTTGGCTGTATATTAATTTGCACTGAAGGCGATCGAGTCTGGCAGTTTGTTACCAATATCAACTTCTACCAAGACCCTCACATACATGCCTAGTTCCGCATTTCTTGTCTAGTGATCTATCTTCAACGGAGAGAAAATGTAAGAGGCAATGTCTTTTAAAATCTTAGTATGCCAGAAGAAGAAATTTAAACCATGGAGACGTACCCAGATCTGAGCCGTCATATTTCGATGAGTATAGGGATTGAAGGAAAAATCCCATTCTGAAAGTCGCAGCAGACCTGGTTTCAGTTGTACATTGTTTGTGCCTATGTGTGTAATACCACCTTCATGAACCAATGTGATACATTTTTCATCATGACATCACATGGAAAATATAAATATATATATACATAAATTTAGGAAATTAATATTATATTTATGAAATTATTGTCTTTATATAAATATAAAATAATACATTTGTTATTTCTACGATGATTGATAAAAAATTGACATGTTACTCATACATACATACAACATAACATCTCCATGATTGAAAGATATGTCATTGTTCATAAAATTAATTAAATGTTTCATTTAAAATTAAAATTTATTTTAAAAATTGTATTTATTTTGAGATTATTATTACGTAAATTATTTCATAATGATGTATTTAACTATAGTTGAATTACTGATGACATTTTTGGACTTATGAAATGAATATCGTCAAACAATCTAACTGGAATTTAACTAAATAATTAAATATATCAGGGGTAATAAAATAAAATGAATAATATATATGAAAATTTTTATTAAAAAATTAAATAATTTACCTATTTTTATTTTTTTATTAAGTAAAATAATGTGTGCGAAGAATCAGGCTCAAAGAAATAGCCCTTCTTTCAAAAACAATATTTTAATGTTTCCCTGAAAAATATATTTTTTTCATCATATTATCAAAAAAAAAAAATTTCTATTAATATAACATAATTATATAAAATTATCATTACCGTTGATTGAAATATTAAAAATAGTGTTTAAAGGAATATTCTTTCCATTTACCAATGATGTACATTTTTACTTTTCAAAAATATGTTTTGAAGGAACGTTTTTTGGACTTATATGGAATGAAGAACATTTCCCTTATTAATTAAAAATCATTTATTATAATATTCCTTGAACATTTTAAAGATTTATATTCAAATAAAATAATTTAATTTATAAATAACCATTTTTTAAGATAAGTTATTTTAAAATGGAAAAGTTTACTTTTATCAAGAATGTTTTTCATTATCTTCTAATTATATTTACATTAATTAACATCAACAAGACATGATATTATATATGATTCACTATATTTATTTCATAATGATAACATTCAAATTCATTTTATATATAAATTATTATTATTTAAATGATATTTTTAGGGAACCCATTTTTTGCGATAGTTTAATCATGTTATAAAAGGAATTGCCTATTTTAACACCTAAAATAATTATTATTTTTACTTTTTAACTAACCATTATTTGATAATTCGACTCCTTTATATGATTTCATGATTTTAAAGAAAAACCATCATTCCCTTATTATGGGTGACTAATTCTTGGAATATGGGGTTTTAAAAGAATTAGATATTTCAATATCTACGAATATTTTCTTATCAATGAAAATATTATTTTTAAAATTACATGATTTAATATGATATCATTATTTTATAATTATTGGATATTAATTATAATGAAGAATGGTTCAGTAAAAAATTAATGGTGAGTGATAACGTTATATGTATGAAATTCATTGGGTACATGGATGTAGATAACTAATTAATATTCACCTAAGAGATTTTGGGAATATACCGTGATGGCTATTCTAATTTTAGCAGTGATGTTTAATTTATGTGTAACCATAAAGGTTAATATGTGTGTAATTATGATTTATATACCATTTATAATATTTCTATAAAAATTAATCCCAATCCTTTTAAATTTTTTATCTATTCATTACCCAGTTTATAAAAGATTCCCTTGAGTAACAAGATTGTATTTTTCATGTGGAAATGATTTTATTTATATGATCAATGATTAATGTGATAAAAGAATAAATTGTAATGGATTTAATTGGTTTTAAGTAGACTAATAGTTTTCATTATTTTATGACCTTTACTATTCTTTTTTTAAATATACAATATTTGAAATTTTTTTCTAAAAGGATTAAGGTTGGTTATGAGAAAGGAAGTAGTCAATTTGAATGTTGTGAAGAATGTTTATGTAATTAAAACATGTTACATTTTAAAATTTTAATATTTTGAAGTGAATGGATACTAATAAATGTGTAACACTATGTATAATATGTTTTTATTGTTTAAGAATTATTATATATTTCTAAAAAAATAATAAACCTAAAAGACCTATACCAAAGATTGAATGAAAATTCAACTTTTAGGTTTCATGAAAATGAAATTCTTAATGTATGGTCCATACAAATCACACATCATCCATCATCATTCAAAACTCTCATTCCCTCACTCAAACAATTTTTCATCACATATCTTATCTACCCATTATTTATTCATTAATTTTTCCAACACAGTCAATCCATTTACCCATTAATTATTTTTAAATTATCCATCCCCCCCAATAACACACTCTCAATTTACAATCCCCTCTTTGAATTAATATATACCTATAAAGACCCAAAAACTCTATATAATATTTTTTTTATTTATTTGGGATTTTTATGAGCCTATGAAAATGGACGGCATCTGATTTCAAGACCTAGAGATCCTGGAACAGATTTTTGAAATTTTTTTAGTACTCTTAGTAAATGTGTGGGCCATATTTTTCTATATTTTGAAATGTTGATCGGATAAAAAATATGAGGGAATCGTTGAATCCGCAGTATTGGGATTTGCTTACGGGATGCTCAACTTTTACCGAAATGTGTCGGAAGATAATGATATTTTATTGGACATTACAACAAATAATAAAATAACTAATGGTTATTTTATTTCCTCTTGTTTTTAGTCATTGGACGAATGGTGGTGTGACCACAGAGCAATGTCAGACCATTTAATGTATTGACCCTTAGGTTGTGTAACCGCACCACCGAGAGAATTATTAGGTTGAGTAACATCACCGTTGGAAGAACTAATAGGTTCATTAACAAAACTCATTAATGAACCACATAAATTGTGTGATGCATTATTCCCCACTATTCTTCTATTTAACCAAATATCTGTCTTGGTTTTTAGGAGAGCTATGAGAGAAATCTCTAAAGAAACACTAGTGATTTTACACTCTGACAAAGAACATAAATTGAGCGATGGTCATTGAATGATTTGACGGATGATGGCAAGACCCGACAAACACCTTCGAACATAGAACCTACATCCTCTTCTGTAGTGCCATACAATGGAATCAATTATGGGGGCTTTGTTATTTACCTATGAGTAGTTTCCTTCATTAAATGCTTCCGGTGTTATTTTCATAACTCTGAGGGTGCGGACCAAATGAACAAGGACCATACGCTCCGACAAACTTCGTTATGGTGGAGTTCATTGTCAACAACTAGAAGATATGGAAGAAAGATCGAACCAAGGGCCTCACAGTGTAGGCATCACCCCAAGAGTAATATAAGCATGGATGAGAATAAAAACGGTCCACTGGACTGTCAACAGTAGCTCAAGGATGCTACGCTGGTGCGGTGGCACTGGAAACTGAGGGAGGCAGAATCGAGCATCAACCGACCGCGAAAGAACAGTGGCACCCGAATTAACCACATCAGACAAAGGAGCAGCCGGCTAGTGCCAAATGCATTGAAGAAGGGTGTCATGCTACGGTGGTGTGCCATGATGGAAGGTGATGACTTCAAGCTGTGGATGAGGGAGGACCCACGCCCATTGGTCCGTTGTGGGATAGTACGCATATAATGGCCAGGTAATGTGATGCCTTCCGACACCACTGCAAAGACGGGCGGCATGCTACGACAGCCATCAGTGATGGAGGGTCATGGATTCGAGTCACATAGGAGGGAGAACCCGTGCAGGATGGTTTGTAATGGGTTAGTCCACACGGACCTACTAAGAGGTGTGGTACTAACTTTCACCGCATATTTGAAGACCCAAATGCCCGAAGCCATTCTAGAGGCGATCGAATCCCCGCGCTCGGCCAACAGGCCAATTGATTCCACGGCCTAGTGGGCCACGCCCATTCTGGTAGGCCAGGTCAGAACCACAGTCTGGCGGGCTGATCCCATGGTCCAACGGGTCATGTCGGTATCCAAATGGGCCAAAACTACAACCTGGCATATTGGGCTGAACTCATCCCCCATCGGGTTGGGCGTAGGAGTCCAGGTTGGGTCGGTCTGACACTATCGAACTATACCAGGACCCCCTTTTTCCAAATTGTTCACAAACATGTGTATCTCATAAACCATATGTTCGTTTGACTAACCCTCTACGACACTAGAACCATTAGGATGATGAGGTTATTTTGAGTTGATCCAAGAGAGACTCATAGAAAGTTGGAGTTTGTCCAGGTTGGATCGTAACATAATACTACCAGGCCCTCAGCACTAAAATTCCTATAACTTACAAACCGAGCATCTGGTTGACACACCTTCTTTTGAGATGGAATCATTATTACATAGAGGATAACTAGGTAACATATTCAATGGAATTAGTTCCGTTTGAAATGCTACTGGTGTCTTGAGGATACGTTCTCCCCATCGAACTATTTGTGGATCCATACGACTAGTTGAGACATGAAGACTACTAACATTTGACTCTGAGTGACTCCATAGCCTAGTGGGAAGCACCTCTATGTGACTTTGTAGGACCATGGTTGGGAGATGATCTATGTGACCTGACATACCCATAGTACTCGATAGGAGATCACCTCAGTAGGCCACTTTGGGGAGTGGCTTTGTGTAACCAAGTAGACTGATGATTAGCAAAGCGGAGGAGCACCGAAGTAGTTCAAGGATAGTGGGAAGAACCTATGTGTCACTTAGTAGGCCCATTGAACTCTATAGAGGAGGATTTCTCTAGCAACAAAGGTGTTCTGTGATGAGACTGGTGATGTTACTGCTACAACACTAGAATATTCCTAGTTTGAGAATTATTTTTCTTTTGCATTGTGATTTAGATACTAATCTTTGGTTTTTCTATTGTATAATTTTCAGATTTCTTTGGGGGTCTCAGGGTCCCAGCTAAGTATTTATGTACTCAAGCCTACATGGTCATTTCCCACACATTGTTTTTTCTTGTGCAGACGACAGGCAACATTGATTGGGTCTCGAGGAGCTAGGACTTGAATGTGTAAGGAGGTGACTGATGGACATGGAGAGACGCAATGATGAGATGTACCATATTTTAAGGTAGGGTACATGGTAGATGACATTAGGATCTGTTATCCCATTTTTCTATGTTTCCATTTCAATTTATCTTGTATTATAGCCCATTTACTTTAGCACTTTCTTTTACACTCAGTGGTGGTTTTTAGTTGTTGTAGTACCTTTATCCTTCTATTGTGGTTTACTTTTGTGCTGTGTTCCCCATCATTATATTTACAATTTTTGAGTAAATTCCTTCCTATTTTAGGGAAATGCTTTTCTATTGATAGTTACCATCACATGGCTTATAGAAGGCGAGCTTAGTGTAGTCACGGCAAGGGCCCCGTGGGACTGGTGATGAGAATGTGGAATAAGTGGGTAGTTAGTTCTCCCTCCAAGACCAAGAGTCTGAGGTTTTTTGCGAAACAGTGTTAAGAGTAGAGAGTCAAACATTTAGTTTATATGAGTCTAGTTTTGGTGCGGTGGCTGACATATCCATACTCCAGGACCATGAATTATTTTTTGTCTCAATACATTAAAATACCGATTGCATAAGTACGTACAAAATTTTAATAAAAGTTATCTCACTAGGTATAAACTTCTATCTATGGTACATCATTATCTATTTGAGGATTCCTGCACATGGATGACCAGCCTGGATCCCAATACATGGTTGTGAGGATAGCACACATAGCGATGAGGTGTCCATTCAAAGACTAGTGATTGAGATGTCCCCAATGGGTGGTGAACCAGTGCTACCACCACCCGATCATTAACATTTACTATCTGTGGTTCTGGAAGAGGATGTTTGTGGGTACAATTCCATACAAGAGTTTCACAAATTGATGCCTACTATGTTCATGGGGGAGATAGATCCTCAGGTCGCTAAGGACTGGCTAGAGGTTGTGACGTGGGTCTTCTAGTTAGTGAGGGCACTGCCTAACTAGATGGAGATCTTAGAAGTGATCCTTCTACATGTATCACCATGTAGATGGTGGAGTTTAAAAATCTAGAATCACAATGAGGGGACCCTAACTGGGGTTGACATTGAGAGGCTTTTACAGGGTGTTTTTTTCTTGCGATGTTGTGATCTGTGCGAATTCAAGAGTCGCTCCACGTACATCAGGGAAATATGACAATTGTCAATTAACTAGAGAGGTTCATAGAGCATTCCTGCTACTCCACAGACATGGTGTGAGAACCTTTTTTTAGGTCTCGAGCCTTTGAGAGAAGGCTCAGGCAGGTGATCAGATCTTCTGTGGTGTCTCTCAACATCCCTACCCCAGCTAGGCTGCTAGAGTGAGACCTGATGATGGAGAGATTCAGGGAAGAGTAGGTACTTGCGGTTTGTATTTCCAGAAGACTCTAAGAAGTAGATTCTTCCGTAGGCAGCAAACATTAGACGTGTGGTCCTATGTGGGATATGTATTTCAAAGGCCAACCCCAGGGATCAGGTTCAGTAGTACAAATCTAATAGTCCATAGGGAGTCAAACAGTGGCCATGATTTTCTTTTCATGTGGCAGGTAAGGACACATGGTTCGTGACTACCCGACCCACTATAAGGACGATTTGAAGACTGTTGAGGAGCCACTAATGCAACAATAGCAGTTCGAGCGAGGAGGTCCATAGGGAAACAGAATTTCTAGGGGAGATAGCTGAGCAGAAAGTGATGGGAGATGGTTCGATGTGTAACCACTAACAACTGCAAGTGGTCCACCCCATCCTTATGACGTAGGAGAACATGGTTGATCTTAGCTCTAGGTAGTAGAGGCTTATGACCTCAATGCTCTAGAAATTATTAGAGATATGATATGTTTCTATTCCACCCATGTTGTAGTTATTATAAATACTAGTTTCAGTCACTCTTTCATTGTCGTGACACTCATTCAGAGATCAAGGATTCTTAGGGAGAAGTTGGCTTGATCCTTACGATTAGAGACTCCTATAGAAAAGGATTCAATGATTACACATTAGTGAAGAGGGTGTGAGATCACTCTAGGAGGCGATAGCTTCTGTTGATATCTCCTAGTAGAAACGTCGAGGCCTTACGACTTCTTATTAGGTATGGACTGGCTATCCATATTCCATGGGTAGATCATCTGTTTTAGTTGCAAATTTTGGTGTATCCGCAAGGGTGGGATTAGGTATTACATCCGTATTTAGATGGAAACTGTTGCAGGACATGATGGACTTTCTCAGAGGAAGGTGCAATAAATCATTCCTAATCTAGCTTGCCTCACCATCAGTGTAGTGGATGAGAGGAGTCTGAGCTATCCTGTAGTGGTGGACCAGTATATTGATGTCTTCTCTGAAAATGTTTTGGGACTACCCCCTCTTAGGGAAGTAGAATTTTACATCTATGTTTATCTCGAGATGACACTAATACTTACACCAGTATATCGAATGTCCCCCATGGAGATTCTTGAGCTGATGTCATAGTTGGAATATATGAAGTGGAAGGGGTTCGTAAGGCCCGGTGTTTCTCCGTGGGCATCCCTAATTATGTTTTTCAAGAAGGTATATGGGAGTCTAAGGATTTTTGTGGACTATCGGTGCCTAGAACAAGTGAGTGGAAAAAACAAGTATCCTCTACCAAGGATTGATGATATCTTTATCTAGCTGAAGGGAGCATGGTTGATTTCAAAGATAGACATCAGATCATGCTATCATCACCTCATGTTATAAGATGAGGATGTACATAAGACATCACATATATGTTTTTATGTCCATTACATGTTATTGGTGATTCCCTTCAGCATGACCAACACTATGGAAATGTTCATGGGGATCATGAACAAGATCTTGCAACCTTTCCTCAATATTTTCATGGTAGTCTTCATTGATGACATCTTGATGTTCCCGGAGATAGAGGGGGAACACGCCACACACCGATAGAGACATCTTCATACACTCCATGACCACCATAATTATGTAAAGCTCTATAAGTTCTAGTTTTGGATATGGTAATTCCACTTCCTTGTGAATGTTATCTCAGAGGTAGGAGTTGCAGTGGATCTGGTAAATATAGAGGCATTTCTTTCTTGGGAGCCACTCAAGGGTGTGACAAATGAGTGGAGTTTCCAGGGATTGGATGGGTACTACTAGATATAAGTAATTTACTTCTTCAAGGTAGCGGCACATTTTTATGCTTTGACAATGATGGGGCATCCTTTTTGGGGTTGAAAAAGTGAAAGAAGAGTTTCTAGGATCTGAAGAGGAGACTGACAAGTGTCCCCATAATGAGGCTACCAGAAGTGGATGTTGGGTGTGTAGTCTATAGCGACACATTTGGGACCAAACTAGTTTGTGTCCTGATTCATGAGAGAGAATGATCGCCAACAACTTGTGGAAGTTGAGACAACATAGCAGAAATATACTACCCTTAACATGGAGTTAGCAGTAGTGGTCTTTTCACTAAATATGTGGTGGTAAAAATTGATGGTTGTATGGTTTACTATGTGCATAGATCACAATATTCTCAGGTATATCATATCATAGAAGGAGTTGAACATGAGATAGAGGAGATGGCATGAGTTATTTTCAGACTATGACTTTGAGATAGTTTACACTCCTAGGAAGGGGAACGTAGTAGTAGATGCACTCAATAGGAGGTCTGGAATGAAGTTCCTAAATTAGTTGACAACACATATAGCCACATTTTAGACATCCTTAATGGATAGACATGTATATTTTTACCTCTAGTCTTTTACTATCACTCCCCCACATAATCAGTGAGTTCGGGAGGCTCAGCTTGGGGATCTTGACTATGGGGCATGTTCAGCTCAGATATCCCCCTGACAGTATCCTGACATAATTTATGAAGGTGTGGATAATTTTTTCATCTTTAGAGGATTCACCAGGGTTCTAGTGATGATATGAGAGTAGCTGTTGAAGGATATCCACACATCACATTTGGTGGTACATATGGGTGTGGAGATGATGTACCAGGACCCTTATCACCGGTACTGGTGGCTAGGGATGAAGAAATCCAAGAAAGGGTTTGTATCACAATGCCTCACGTTTTAGTAAGTGATGGTTGAACATCAAGTATCGAGGCTTAGCTAACCCACATGAGTTGCAATAATTGAAGTGGGGTGGTGTCTCCATGGACTTCATGGAAGGGCAACCACATACATCCATGGTCCATGATTCCATCTGTGTTATTGTTGACTGACTCACCAAGTCGTATCACTTCTTACCCATCTGAGAGTAGAGATCAGTAGATGGATTTTTAAGTCTCTACGTACAAGAGACTGTAAGAATTAACATGGTGCCATTGATGATCATCATGGATTGAAATGCTCATTTTACATCCCTATTTTGGAAGGGATTGCAAGAGGTGTTCGGGACTTAGCCATGCATGAGCACCACCTTTCACCCTCAGAAAGATGATCAGATAGAGCAGACCATACTAACACTTAAGGACATGCTTCGTGCTTATGTACTTGAATTTGGATGAATTTGGAAGGACCACCTGCCACTGGGGTAGTTCACATAAAAAATTAATTATCACTCCACCATCAGAATGGATCTGTTTGAGGCCCTATATGGGTGACCATTCAGATCACATATATGCTGGAAATTCCTAGGGAAGTGATCACTTATGGGTCTAGAGTTGGTACATGAGACCACAGATAAGGTAAAGCTCATCCAGGAAGAGATGATGACTACATCGACCTGACATATGTTTTTTGTCGATAGGAGATGGATAACCTTGGAGTTTTAGAAGGGAGGACATGTCGTCCTACGTGTCTCACACTAATGAGGATTATAAAGGTTTGGATGGGGAGACAAGCTATCACCGAGGTTCATCGGTCATTTCTAGATCTTAAGTACAGTATGCTATATGGTGTACCATCTAGCTCTTCTCCCATAGATGAAGTAGTTGCATAATTTTTTCTATGTATCACAGCTGAAGAGGTATATGCATGATACATCGCACGTTGCCAATTGGGGAGAACTGGACATCGATGATGGGGTGACATTTTCAGAGTTCTTGGTAGAGATAGAGGATCAATAGGAGAAGATCCTTTGTGGGAAGTCGATTTCTCATGTGTTAGTCCATTGGCAACTCATGAATCTCAAGGATATCACATGGAAGCGGTATGCTCATATAAGTTCTTAGCACCCCCATTTTTCCCGAGTTTTTTTGTATCATTCAAGGATAAAAATTCTTAAGGTGTCGAGAATTTAATGACCTATAAAATCCAGATTTTTATTTATTTATTTCGAATTATTTTGAGTCTCTGAAACCTAGGGACATGTGATTGCAATACCCAAAGATCACAGAACAGATGTTTGAACTTATTTTAGGTACATTTTGTAAACGTGGAAGAGGTATTTTTTATCGTTTGGTCCAGTGCATGGATTAAAAATCCATTGGCACTGTTCAATCCGTATCACAGAGATTCTCTTTAGGTAAGTTTAACATTGACCTGCAAGGATCAGATGAAAATGTTATTTTCATGGAATTTACAAAAAATCATAAAAAAACTCATGGTTCTTTTATTTTCATTTTTTAACCATTGGTAAAACAGTGGTGGGACCACAATGCATTGTTAGAACATTTAATTTCACGACCCTTTGGTTATGTAACCAAACCGATAGGAAAATTAATAGGTTGTATAACCCCACCATTGGGAGAATTAACATGTTCATTAACTAAAGTCATTAATAAACCCCATATATTGTGTTATGCATTGGTCCCCCCTTTTTTCTATCTAATCGAAGCTCGAGAGTGGGGTTTGGGGGAGCTATAAGTGGATGCTCGGACGAAACACTGACAACATTTAGTTCTGATGAATAATGATTATCGAGCGATGTTTATTGAAGAAATTGAAGGATGACAACAAGCGTTGACGAACACATTCAGATATAGGCCCTACATCCTCATTTGCAGCATCGTCCAATGTAAACAATGTAGGAGGTATCGTTGTTTACTTAAGAGTTGTTTCATTCATTAAATTATTTCAATGTTATTATGATAACACTGATGGCGCGACCCAAATGAACAAGGCCTAGACCCCTCCGCTGAACTCGGTTATGTTTTCATTCTTCGTGGTAAACCAGAAGATAAGATGGCACATTGGAACCAAGGGTCACACAGTGTACACATCATCACAAGAGTCCCATAGGCACAGACAAGAATGAAAATGGACTACTGGAGTTTCGACGTTGGCCCATAGAATCTACGATGACGCTGTGGTTCCAGAAACCGTGGTAGGAGGCGATCGGCACCCACATGCCACAAACAAACAGAGCTGCCCAAAGGTGACGTGATAGAAAATGGAGCGGATGGCTAGCACCTGTCGTGTTGATGTAGGGTGATGATCCATTAAGGATATTCATGGCTTCGAGCCATGGTGTATGGATGACCCATGCCCATAGGTCCATTGCATGCTGGTCTGCATAGACCGACCAGTTGGTGCGGCGCCATCCGAAACGACTACTGTGTTGGGTAGTTCACGGTGACAGTGTGCCACATAGGCGGGCCGTAATGGAGGGAAGAATTCTTCTTGAGGGTCCTTCATAGGCCAGTCCCCATGAACCAGCCAGGTGGTTCAGCACTGATTGGTGTTGCAGCTTTGATGAAACGAATGGCCGAAGCCGTTCGAGAGGGTAGCGGACCCCCCCCCCCACGGTCGGCTAGCGGGCCGAGCAGTTCAATGGCCATGCTTGCCACACCCAGCCAGGTGGGCCAGGCTGGAACCACAATACATCTTTCCAAGCCCACTACCCAACGATCCAATCCCATCAACCAGTGGGCTGGACCAGGCCTAGCCGTACTGATCCTCACCCACCCCCCCTCGAGCAGGGCCCAGTGGGCCGGGTCGGGTCGGTTTGATCGGGTCGGACCGTACCCAGACCCCTTTTTTCCAAGTTACGCTTAAACAGGAAAATATCTTAAACTAGACGTCTATTGGATGAACCGTATGCGATGTTGAATCCCTTAGGATGATCCATCCTTTTGAGACAATCCATGTGAGACTTAATGTGATTTTCATTTTGGATGGTTTGGATTGTATCGGAATCCAACTGGGTCCTTGACATTAAAATTCCCATAACATACAGAATGGGCGTCCAATTGACATGCTGTCTGCTGCAATGAAACCCTAATGACATAGAGGATCATCGAGTTATATATATTCCAAGGACTTCATGCCAGATTAAATATGACTGGTGTCTTGAGTAGCAGTTCTACCAAACACTCTATGTAATAAACCATACGATTGGTTGAGACCTAATGACTGCTGATATTCTACGTTGTGTGACTTGACAGACTAGTAGGAATCACCTCTGTGTGACATTGTAGGCCCATGGTGGGGAGTGGTACTATGTTACCTAGAAGACACATGTTAATCAATAGGAGGAGTACCTCAGGAGGCCACAAATTTGAGAGGCTCTATGTGACCCGTCAGACCCAAAAGTTGTGATGAGGATGTGTACCTATGTAGGTCAAGGATAGTGGGAAGAAGCACTGTGTGACATGGAAGTCCCACTGTACTCGATAGAGGAGGAGTTATCTAGACTTCAAGGTTTTCGATGATGATACTGATGAAGCTATTGTTACTACACTAGAGAATACATGGTGGAGCTATTTTTTTCTTGTGATTTTTGATTGAGATCATGATATGTGTCTTTTACATTGTGTAATTATATGAGTCATTCTGGGGAATCAGGGTCCCTAATGAGTATTTTTATACTCACTCTTTCATGTGCTTCACCCACTTATTTTTCTTCCTTGAACAAAAGACGAGAGTCTTGGATTGAGTCTCGAGGATCCAGGACTTGATGGTGTACTATGGTGTCCGGTGGATGTGGAGAGCCATAGTGATAAGTTGTACCTACCATTCAAGTAGGATCCATGGCAGACAACCTTTGGACTTGTTTTTCATTTTTTCTATATTTTTATTTCTGTTGGGTTTGTATTCTGGACCCTTTACTTTAGTACTTACTTTTACACTATGTAGTGGTATTTAGTTGTGGTCGAACCTTTCTCCTTCCATTGTATTTTACATATGTACAATGTTCCATGTTTGTGTGTGTATAGGTTTAGGGGTAATTCCTTCCCATTTTATGGAAACACAATTACGGTGCTTCTCTCAAACCCCTAGCCTATAGAAGGTGTTCTTGGGGTAGTCAAGGCACAACCCCCGAGGGATGGGATGTGATAGTAAAAATTAGAATATATCTCACTCCCCATCACAAAAAATAATACATCACCAATTATCCTTAATATAACATCACCACTCACATGATAAGGTTTTCTCAACATTGATCAGGGTGGTAACATGTGATTATTGGGCTATATTTCTTAGTTAATATTTTATTCATTTAATATGTTTTTCACTATGGAAATAAAATTTTGAATTATAGAGTAATTTTGATAGTTTAATTTTATCTATTTTAGAATGTTATATAATTTAGTTTTTTTATATTCATTATTCAATCAGGTAAATATTAAAATAATATTTTTTTAATTATGCATTCATTTATTTCTGAACAATCATATTAAATGATTATAATGTTATTATTATTTCTCATTCATAAAAATAGTTGTATATATGTTTTAATTATTATATATTCATTATTTTATTGGATATTATTAATTAATAATTACCATGTATGTTTAGACCTTATATAGTTCATTGAGTAATATATTTAATTCATTTTGTTACTTATTTGAAAATATGGATAATTTACACTATCTATGTGTGATATTTGGTATATATTTTAAATTGTTTTTAATTTTTTAGTTGATAAATTACACCAATTAATCATTTATTAAATAAAATTATTAAATATTCTGGTGGAGTAGTAAAATAGTTGAATTGTTTGATATTCTATGCTATGTACATATAACCTTTGCTAGACAACTAGAATTTTATAACCATCCAAGTGATCATAAATATATTTAATTAATTATTTTTTTGAAAAATGATTGTTTTCATTAGGAGATTGTTATTCATGTTACCCACTAGTGTATCACATTAAAATAAAAAAATTAAAAGTTTCTTTATTTTTCACTTGTCATGAATAATTTTATTTCATTTAGTGAATCAAACATTATTATTTTTAATGAACTATAAATCACTTAAAAATAATAAATTTAATCATCATTGAATAATTTCTGATTAATATGTTTCCTTGGGAGAAAACCTGAGGGTCTAATAAACTACATAATTCTATCTCTAATATTAATTAATTTTATGATACCTGTAATGGTCCCATAATTTTTATTGATAGTTGTAAAGGATACCAATTTTATATATGTTTGTTTGAATGAGTGTACGAGATTGATATGAATAATTTTTATTCAATAATTATTTTGGTAAATACTTATGCCTAGAAAACTATCATTTATGTGAAAGAAACCTCATAGCACCGTGAAAAGTGACTCTGAAAATATTTAAAAAGATTAAACCATGCATGTAGTTTTCAATCAATAGATTGTCATTACTATTTCTTTAAACATCCCACAACCAAGTCCAACACTAAGTGGTGAATTGGATCAAAATACCCACTATCAACATGAATGAATGGTTAATCAATATTTTTTTATAACTTCAAACTAAAACATCAGTTAATTCAAATAAATCATAAAAACCCTTATCATGTTGGAGAATATCCCATGAAAAGTTTAAATGAGTTGAATAGTACTTTTCCACATAGTGACTAAGATATTGAGTCATGTGTATTGATTTATCATTTATGTAGGAAGGTATTTATATAGAATAAATATTTTAACTCCAACCAAATGATTCTAAATGCAAGGATAACCTTAATAACTGCTTCCATGAAATACTATTCTCATATTCTAGATCCATCTGTGTAAGAATGGAAATAAACTAGATTAAATAGGTACATGATGAAACACTACATGAATATTGATATCTCTTGAACAAGATCATAGACAGCTATCCAACCAATAAAATAAAATAATAAAACATGATTCACTTGTTTTTTGAAGGAATAAATAATATAGTTTGAAAAATGATTGGAATTTTTTTTGGATGATTTTTTCATGAATTATCTACCCCAAATTAAAAATATGGAATTTTCATTTCTCATGAATTTTAATTAAGAACTACTGTTTATCAATACAAAAAATCATTGATAATGAAATCTATTTGAAACAAAACTGATGACAAAGGTGACATTTATCAGTGTTTGTGAAAGTTATATATTTCATAGGTAATTATATATTAAATATTATGTATCATATTATTGAATATTAAAAAAATATAATGATATAGATTTGTTATATTTACTTAAATATTATTTATCTAATAAAAAAAATATATTTACACTTAACATACAACATATATTTAGAGAATGTGACTTATAAAAAAAACTATAAATTAATATCAAGTAAAAAATTACTAATAGATATTTATTAATAGATATTTATTTAAACATTTGTGATTCAAAAAATAAATACATTAACTTATGTCATAATATATTTTAAAAATATTATTTGAAAATGAAAAGAGCATAAATTTTTATCAAACTATCGGTTTGAGCTCTATTAAAAATTCAATCAATGTTTGTGAAATATACTACCAAATATGGTAATAATATTACAATTAAACATAATATATATATTTTTAAAAAAAATCCCAAAATAGATATAATTTTTTTTTTCAGTTTGTATATCCTAAATTTTGAGAATTTTAACTTTGTTTAGGAAGGTTTACCCAACATCAACGTCACTTTGAATGTCTCTAGGGTCATTCATGGACAACCGGTGGATCCAATTTATTCGTAGGAATTATTCTATGTTTATTAACTTCTCTCTTCATCTCTGGTGTCCATGTTCATTCATTGCCAACATCATATTGATATTTTTGAGAGGTATGTGATTGAATAATGGGGGTTATGTCAACGTGTGATTTTTGAGCTCCTTGGGATGAGATAGATCTTTATTTGTTTTGTGGATGAGGAATATCTGGAATTGTATTCGTCATTATATGAATGATCTTTTGGTAGAATCCATTTTAATCTTATTCATATGTAATTAGACCTCCACATGAATCCAGATCCGTCCACTTCAACAAGAAGGATTCAACTTCACGGTCTACCACTTCAATTCATGAACTCAGATATCCTTTAATCTATTGGAAAATCCATCGGATGCATCATGTACACTGATCAAAGGATATCTACATTAAATCAACCTATTTTGTGTCATGAATTTGTTTTGTTATATTACTCTCTTGGCACCACCATACATTGTCTTGATAATTATGAAATAACAATTTAGGTATTTCAAACCATTTTTTAAGAATATTGGATGAATATTTTCTCTATCAACAATAAGTAGGGATACTATCTCCTAGACTATCATAAATTAGGTTTGGGCGGAACATTGGTCCAATTACCTAATCTTATAGAAGGACCTATTTCTCCTTATGAGAATAATTCGGGTGTGGATTTCTCTGTCCGAACTACCATTTATGAAAGAACTGAGAATGTTTGTGGGGATGTATCAGGAGGTTTGGGACTCCACATTTCATAGCCATTCCCAGTTGAGGTGACCTTGATTATCTATGTAAGGAAGGACCCTAATTCTTCAGGTGAAGACCAATCTAGGAAGGTACTTTGGGAGGATCATGGGGAAGCTTATCCTATACTTCTATTCAGTACAAGGCTATAAGGTAAAGTGAAACTCTAAATGTGGATGAGGTATTTACTCGATTGAAAGGGGACCTGGGGGTACTTACACAGTTGCATGTTCCATGTTCTAAATATGATAAGATTCTTAGACAACATGGTTGAATTAGTATAAGACATAATGTCTTAGTCAATGATCCTCTAGTTTAGAAGGAAAATTATTTACTCTCTTGAGGGCCCTCTAGAAACATTTTGGAGGTTGATATATATGGACATACATTACAGGATGAGTCCTTTTTCGATGATATATAATCACAACTATGAAAAGGGATGCCAAATGAGGTTAGTGTAAGGGGTACCATAAGCCCAAATACTTTCTTTCCAAACTCCTAAACCCATCTAAAGGAAATGGCAGAATGGAGGATGACTTCCTCAAAGGAAAAATGAGGAAAGGTAATGCCATCAAGAAAGAATATACCCTCAAAGATGGACTTGTAGTTGTGATGTGAAAATGTTTTTAAGGTTTTCATGTTCATGAACAAACAATCGATCAAGAGGAGGATGTCATAGGTGAGGAAAATTATATCCAATTGTTATTGGATAGTTTGGAAGAATGTTAAGGGAATGGTCTTCACATCCCTAGAAGTATTAATGAAAAAAAGTAACTCAATATTCGAGAAATGTATTGTGGTCAATGAGGAAAAAAATGAGAACAATGATTATTCAAAATTTCCTAAACTGATGGAAACTAGGTTTGCTATGAAGGGTTGAAACTATGAAAAAAATCCTAATAGAATGGGGAATGTGGAAAACAATGTGAGAAAATAAAAATAGTGGAAGAAGATGAAGGGGTGTGTTTGGAGATGTTCACCCATTCCAAGGAAAAAATAAATGAAAGAGTTTTCTATGTCAAAGCCTCAAAAGAAGTGATATATTGAATATATGGAATAAAGGTGAAATATGATGATAATGAGAAGAAAGAATTTTGTTTAGAAAAACATGACCAAATCCTGGTTCAAAGATACATCCATTGAAAAATCAAATCTAAGGAATTCAAGAAGACAATGAAATGAATGGAGACCTACCCTGAAGATCTTATTAGTGAGATTCCAAAATCCTTTGATAGTATTATGAGATAGGAATTATATATAGTGTTTGATTGAAATAATCTTATACATGTTTTTTATCAATTTGCAAGGTCATTTAGTTTATCTTTGTATATAAGCTTTGTGATCCATGGTTTCCCTCTTTTCCTTAATGTGGCATAATAAAATTTATATTTGGTGTTATGAATGTTTTATTCTCTTTTTGAGTAAGATACTAAATTTATTCCACATGATTACCTTTATATAGATGTTTTAGTGTTTAAATTTTACTATTTTTTATATTTTAGTGTTATTTATAATTATTCATATATATAATTATACATAAACATCATAATTTAGATATCATAGATAATTTCATAAATATACATGGAAAAATATTTATATAATTTTTATTAAATATATATAAACCATGTATAAATAATACATTATTCTCATTTTTTTATAAAATCCATTTTTTCCATTTTATATTCCTTATAAAAAATATGAATATTTATACATAAAAAATATATATAATCTATATATAAATGTTTATGTATTAATATATATATATTCTAATATATGTAAATAAAATCATATATAAATATATAAATAATTATATGTTGAAATATATATACATATATATAAATATGCAGATATATAACAATCAAAATCCTATGTTCTAGTGGTATGTGTTCTTGTTTAGGATGTGTTAGGAAGGGGGGATCAAATATCAAACGTTGAATTAACTAATGGTTAATGTGATGCGGTCACATGTCATTCAAGAATATTTATAGGTATTTTTATATATTTTCTCATACAGGCACAAGAACATAGACAAATATATATAAATATAAAAACACGCACCAAAAAACATATGATATATATTTATTTATTTAAGTAATTATATAAATATATATTTATATGAATAAATATATGGACAAAATATATATATTTAAAAATAAATAAATATATATATATATCATTAAATATATATGAAAACATGGTGGATTATATAACATCATGTTACAATTTTTAGTTAATACACAATTCCACATTTGGATCTTTCTTGTTAGGGATTCTTTTTGTGTTACATTGGATGAAATTTTAATTTTTTTTATGTTTCCGTGATAGTGCATGGTTGGTGCATTGTTCGTCCAAACTATGGGAGATGTCTAAGTAAACATTGAAACCCAAGATACTGGGCCTTTGAACCATTGGAGCATGTTAGTCACATAGTGTTCCCTCTTTGGATAAACCATGATGCACATTTGAAACAGGTGCATAGTTAGTACACATGGTTTGTCCTATCATACGGCTTTTCCCATGAAACCATTAATATTGGTTTTTAATTAGTATAAATTTGAATAAGAATTCTAGAACAACCTTTTTAGTTCCCTGGTGGAACTGAATTACCCATAAGCAGTTTCCCCATTCCCTAGAGCACCCAAGTGGGGTTATTGGCCCCATAGATCCTTCTTAGAATCAGTTTGATGCTTGGGAAACATCCTTGGACTTCTCCAAGTTAGATTCATTTTCCCGATATTAGTCTCCTATGATACCACTTCCCCTCCCTAGGTTTATGTGAATCCAGGTGTTGATATTTGGATCTAATAACCATAATTTTGGATCTAATACTTGGTTTGATTTGATGATATTTGTTGTCATTATTCTACATTAGAATTTTTCTATATGGATTTATGATTCTAGATCTTGTGATCTCATGGTAGGAGGTTTTTTCATGAATCCCAATTTATGTAATCCCTAAACTACATTGTTTTAATTAAATAGTATGAATTGAATAAAATTTCATGATTTTAAAAAAATGAATTAAAAATGTACTCTTTGGAATAACAGAATTTTATTGAATTGAGTTTTTAAAAAGGTTTTTTTTCATGACATTAGAAGACCCCGAATTCCATTGAATTGGGCTGTTTTAATGATTTTTTTTTGAAATTTAATGGGTTTTATTTAAATTTTTGGTTTGTTGAAAATTGTTTATATTAAATTGTTTAATTTAATTGTGGAAATTGATTTTATGGAATTTAATTCCATTAAATTTTTTAACATCGCTGTTCATATTTATTTGATTGAAAAATTCAAGTAATCCTAATTCCATTTAATTTGATGGTTTATTGTGAAATTGATGGAATCATGGGAAAAAAATCAATTTTGGAATATATTTTGATAAAATAGACTGTGAAATTAAACTGTGAATTTATTTCAAATTCTTATATTTTTTTAAAAAAAATATTAATTTTTTTTTGTAGGAACCATTTTGTTTTATCATGGGATAATGACTATTTTTTTATTAAAACATCAGTTTGGGTTTTAAAATGAAAATTGAAATATTTGAAATGAAGAATGTGATTAATTTTATATTATGGTTTCATGAAATAAATTTCGCACCATTTTTGAAATAGAGCATAATAAAGCAGTAGGTAGTTAGTGATTTATTTGGATGAAAAATTATACATTACAACATACCAAAACATAAATGTAGAATGTCAAATTACATAGGTGATGGTGATGATTCCACTTTGGCATGAGTTTAAAGGCTCATATGTGTATATTATCATGTAACCATGAGTGTGAAGTCCCTATAGTCTTTAAATATTTTATATTATTAGGTATATGAAAATGTTTCTCACTTTTATGTATTTCAAATGAATAATTACCATTTATGAATACTATGGAACGACCATTCTGATTTATATAAACTATTTTATATATGTGTTTATTTAGTCTTTTTATGAAAAGTTCCATTTTTTAAAATATTCCATCAATTTGAATGTAAATCCTCTGATTATTGTATTTCAATATTTTTATTTTTAAAGAATGTACTGTTTTAATTATTCTTATGAAATACCAAACTCGTTTGTTTTAAATTTAATAATTTATTCAGTTATATTAATATTGGAATATGTTGTTGGATAATGTGTGATAACCAACTAGTATTTTTATGTCAGACCATACCTATGCCTTTGGGTGTTTGTAGATTACCTCTTTCTAGGTTCAATTAATATTAATTCACCATATGGAGGATGTTCTAGCTATTGACCTGAGGAATTTGTGAGTTGCATATTTTAGGAGTTGGGAATGTTGTCCTATTTTCTATTAATTTTGTTTATTGTAATTTATGTTGTTATACATGTTTGAATTTTGGTACATTACTCCCTGTATTGTTTATTTTGTATTTATATGGAGTTTGTTAGTTTGTTTCCTATTTTGTATTTGAAAAATAATTCCCCCATTCTTTTTTATGATAAAATGTTGTATTCATAAACCCATGGGTGTCAGGAATGTACTTCATGTTACGTTACAACCATATTAGTTATTGGGATACAAGGGTACCCAAGATGGTTCATGAAAAAGGATTATCTAAGTGGTGTGATGAACTTTTTTCTTGAATTATGTATTTATTTGGATATTCATTTGGGACATAGTAGGTATTTTGTATTGAGTTCCTTGATAGGTCTCACCATAATTAACCTTATTTAACAAGGGGTGGTTGTAGAAAAAATCATCAGGATTATTCATTGTATTTTCCCTATATTTGATTTTGGAATATTGAAAAAAAATATTGTTTGTCTATATGTTTTAGATTACTTTCCTTATTGATCAACATGATTTTTAATCTAATGTATCCAGAACGTTCTACTAATGTTGTTTAACATCCTGACCCTGAGAATAATAGTGATTCAGTTCGAGGAGGAAGACATTTTTAGACAACAGTGAGTGAATCCTATCCTAAAACCAAATCTGTTTGAGTTGATTGTGCACACATTCCATGACCTAGGACATAAAACAAATCCATTTCCCATTGAGAATCTAGATATAGAACCTTAGAGAGATGTTCTATGATTTTTTTCATGATTTACTTCAATCGAATCTGGCACTAGTAAAAGGATCAAATGATCCTGAAGTGGCCAATGAGTGGTCCAAAAGAATGGACAGTTTTTTTGGATCTTGGACTCACCCAAAAAAATCAAGGTGATGTGTGTCCTCTATTTTCTTGAAGTAACAAGGTGGAGATGGTGGGACATGATGGTTATTGAGAAAAAAAACAGTAGAAATTATAGTGGAAAGGATTCAAGGTTATTTTAACTGAATAGTTGGATCCAGAGTAATTGTTTTTAGCCAATACCACTGATTTTCTCTCTAAGAATCCAGGTTTTGAGCCAGTATGATGTTGAAATTTTCATAATGTTATTCCATAGCAGGGCATTCAGACGGTGTGTGATTCCGAGCCCCAGTGTGGCCGGAATTAAATTTTAAGTGCATTCACACCGGACAAGCCAAATAAAAAGATTAAATCCTAAACAGTTGTTCATATGATAAAATTGATGGCACCATTGAGTATGGAGCATGCCGTTTACCTTTGGAGGTCTGTAACATTCGCGGGCGCGACCCTTCTATGGAAAACGCCACCGGGGGCGTTTTCGTAATTTAGTGGCCTCAGGCGTGAACTTTACAACTTCTGAATGGAGACTCAGATTAAAATTACTAGACTGCCATTGTGTTCAAAACGTGGATTTTACCCTAGATATGGCTTAACCCCAACCCCACCTAAGGTTCGGGTTCGGGGCCTACTCGTAGGTGTTTAAAGAATTAATTAAAATTTAATTAAATCCCTACTAAAAAACCTCCACCCAATCCCCTTCTTCCCCTTCATTTATCCCTTGTGGATGCTCTCTCAACAAAGGGGGAAACCTCCCTTCAATATCCTCTCCTCCATCTCTCCAAGGCGGCATGACGGTTCGGCGGATTCCTTGTGAAGCGACGGGATACTACGAGTGAGGTAGGAGGTTGTGTTTTCATTTTTTAATTTCCTCTTCTTCCTTGAATCAGATTTATTGCATCGAAATGCTGTTTTCCTATCAAGTGAAGCCCATTTTTGCGTCGAATTCAATCTAAGCTTTCGAACTCTCTTCTCGGATTGAAAATCTCTGTCTCGGGGTTCCCCGGGTGGCCTGGGAAGTTTTCTGGCCAAACCTTGGGTTTTCCAGCGGTTCTAGGGATGTCCGGCGACCGGCACAGTGGTCCGGAAGTTCCCAGGCAGCTGCGGTCCAAGGTGGGGTTGGTCCTAGGCGGCAGTGGTCCCAGGCCGTGGGGGACCCCGACAGCGGCAGTAGGCTCCCAGGTGGTGGTAGCGGGCTCCCAGGTCGCCGGTGCAGGGCGCAACAGGGGTCGTCGCGCGTGACCCCGTGCAGGAGACCGAGACCCTCCGAAGGCGGGTCTCCACGCGGGATAGAGAGCGGACAAAAGGGCTAGTTGGCCGGTGGACCAAGGGCCAGCGCCCAGGCCATGCGAAAGTGCCGAGGGCAGGCGCAGGCCATCTCAGGCTAGGTGGACCGGCTAGACCGGGCCCGTCCAACCCTAAGGGGGGGGGTAGTCAATTTTCCCTCGGACACCCGTAACTTTCTCTAAGAGTGTCTGTTTTTCATGAAATCCTTTACAGTACAATCCTTGGCTTGAGAATGAGATTTTGATATGGTCTCAAGGATTTTTCATTCCCGAGATGGGGGATCGGTAGCGCGACACACTCGTTATGTACCACACCGGGATTCTTTTTTCAGATGGCACGAACAAATCCGGAGTCCGTTTAAGGCACCGTTAGTAGCGTTGTGGCCCTAGAATCGAGGCGAATTTTTCTAATCTAGTTTCATAAATTGATGCCGAAGTTGAAGAGTGGGCCCCACATGGCCTCTTTTATGCTGTGAGCAGCAATTTCCAAATTTTCCATAACATGTCTCTTCGGGGCAAATTAGTAGTCATTTTAGAATGTTTTTCTGAGCACATCGCGATGGCGCAGTTTTCCCGACCACTTTCAGGACTGAGGTGTGCCCCATGAGACACCATTGGCATAAAGCGGTGTTGAATAACTTTTTCATCAGGATTCCGTTTCCAGCGAGTAAGTAGTCTATCTCGCTTGATTTTCCACGGGGCTTAAAACCATGTAATCTGTTTGGGCATGCCGAGCCTCTTTTTAGATCTCATTAAATGTGGTAACATGAAAGGGTGTTTGTCAGTGGTTCCTTTGACGCACTCCGAACCAACGCACGATAGTGATGTTAGTGACACCCAGTGATGGCACGGGCAGTGCGGGGTTATCGGACTAGTTCGGATTTTACCCTCCAGCGGGGCTGGGCAGTGGGTTACCCACCAGCATATCAGGGTTTACCCTCCAACGGGGCTAGGAAATGGGTTACCCATTGATGTTAGGGTTTACCCTCCAGTAGGGCTGGGCAGTGGGTTTCCTACCAGTGTATCATGGTTTACCCTCCAGCAGGGATGGGGCTGTGGGTCACCCATCGCCCGTTTAGGATTTACCCTCTAGCTGGGCATGGCAGTGGGTTACCCGATTACTTCTCTCTGACTCAGTCCATCCTATGAGGCTGGTTAGTGACTTTTCTCCGTGGTTGCTGGAGAGGGATCCTTGGTTGCATGATTCAGTGATGAGACAACTTTGAGGTGCAAGACTGTTGGGCATCAGTGATGGATACCCATAGAACTGTTGGAGAGTTTTCCGGGGCTGATCTTGGAGACAAAGATCCCCTTACGCACTCATTCAGGTTTCTTGTTGAGCATATATATTTACAAACCCTACTTTTTTTCCCACTCCTTGGGTTCTGTTATTCTCTTTCTCATAGGGGTGAAGATAGGCGGGGTATGCCACATGCTTTCCGTGTCTAGCACCTCTTTGTTGGGATGAGTCTACTTCCTTTCTTTTATGCATAGAGATGCTCTCTTTCTCTATTATACTCTTACAAGATTCTTTGTTCTGTCTAATGATCACTGTTTTAGTACCTCCTTTGTTGCTACCTCAAGATTTTGGGGCATCCTACTGAGTATCTATATACTCACCTCTTCATGGGGTTTGCTGGCACATGGTGTGCCCTTTCAGATGACAGAGAGGATTATTGAGACTATAGAGGATCATAGAGGACACAGGATCTCAGGCTGCATTTAGTGGACGTAGTATGATGTTCAGGTGTGAGACATACCAGCAGTTAAACTTTCTTTACCTTTTTCCAGGTTGTGGAAACTTTCGGGTTGGGCACTTGTTTTTCCCCTTTTTCTATTCAGTTATATTATCAGTACATTTCAAAACCATACTTGTTCTATTTAGAAGTTGATGAATGAATTTGGTTAGGTTATAGTTGTTTGTCCTTCAGTTTTGTTTTTACTCTTCATTTTTGCATCGAGTGGGCTTGTGTGCGTACAGGTACTTAGGCGAAGGCCTCCCCAAGATCCTCGCACCTTCGGTGCTTGTTCAAATCCCCTGGCCTATGGAGGCGGGCCTGGGGTAGTTGTGGCTGGAGACCGGTAGGGTCGGGTCCTGAAAAAGTTGTATCAAAGGTGGTTCATTCCTTGGGGCGTTGATCAGAATTCCCTAAAGAATAATTGGTTGGTATTTAGGGAAATAATGTTGACATGTATAGAGAGCGGGTCTCAAGCCAGGGAGTCCAGTGATGGTACAGGTGGTAGACATTTCCATTCAACAGGACCCTGATAACACACATGTCGACTCGGTACACTGGGACATTTGTTGTAGGGAACATTGGAACATGCATCCAGTAGGATTGAGTCTTTGACGGTACATTTTGAGTCATCTCGCCTTTTTGATTACTATTATATATTTATATATATATATATATAAACTCATCTTATCGCGGTAATCCTTGATAATTTCTAAGATATCCCCATGACAGCAGCCAGCCAGGTTACCCTCTCCAGTTCATGACGATGACCCGGCGAGTAACGAGGCGTCAGTTTAGGGACCCTCATGTGATCCCCTACCACCTAGTTCTTCAACAGTATCCCCTCCACTAGGAGAGAGATTATTACAACCAGAAGCACATTCCAAGGTTGAGCATAGGCTATATGTGCTCTGAGACTTCTAGCATCAGCGGCCGTAGAAGTTCTGTGGGGACCCAGATGCCCAGGTAGTGAAAGACTGGCTAGAGTCTGTGGACTGACTTTTCAGGCTAGTATGGACACTAGTGGACATGATGGTAGCCATAGCTGCAAGCGTTTTCCACAAGGCGGCCATGAATTGGTGGGGTTTTGTTACAAAGGTCCAATATGAGTCGTCTCTCACATGGGATAGCTTCCAACAACTCTTTTATGAGGAGTACTCCCCCTCTTGTTTACGTGCTGTTTTGATTGAGGAGATTCTGGAGAAAAAGTAGGGGGGATGACCATGACGCAGTACTCAGTCCTGTTCTCCGATCTAACACGCTACTCACAGGATATAATCTAAGACAGTTACTTCTGGGTGCAGAAGTTTGATCAGGGTCTTCACAGGGAGATCCATGCTAGTGTATTACCCCTGTGCATCCCTACTTATTCTGGGGTGCTAGAGAGGGCGCTCATGATTGAATGATTATTGGATGAGGGACTCTAACTGGTAGTTCGTAGCAGTGGCCGATTCAGAGTAGAGTCTTCGGTAGCAGGCAGGTAGTAGAGAGGAGAGCCTCAATCGAGGAAACCCTTCTGTGAGTAGACCCAGGGGAAGGCTTGTACACCGTAGTGGCGCCATAGAGAACCGGGGGAGTCAAGAGAAAGTTGGTTCTATGCCTATGATAGATGGGTTCACAAAGAATGGGACTTCCCGACTAGGTGTACCGAGCAGCCGTGGAAGGCAGTGGGTGCACTGTAGCGGCATAGGCAGCGCCGTGACCAGGGATCCCCTAGGTGAGGACAAGGTGGACCTCAGGGAGGCGGTGTAGGCAGAGAAGTAGGTCTTGGAGGTGGGGGACAACATTTCGATGTCCTTCCACTACCACCACTAGGCGGCCCATGCCAGTCTTAGGGAGATTGCGGTAGGGTCTGCTGGAAGCTTTAGGCTATGGGTGTTCGTGACCCCCCAGTACACGAGATAGTCCGAGGTATGCTTTTTTGTTTACTGTACGCTTTCTTCGGTTCTAGCAGACATAGGAACCATCCAATCCTTAATATCTCTAATTTTGGTACGGGAGTAGGAGATTCTTTTAGAGGTGCTAATGCCTACACCTAGCCTCGAGGTCCTTACGGAAAGTCCCTCGTTTCTGACCTTTATCTGCAGACAGTGTGAACTATCGTTCAGAGGAGGGAGTTTCTTGTGGGACCTACTCATCATCATGATGGAACCTTACGATGTCATCCTGGGCATGGATTGGTTTTCTATGGTTCATGCTTAGATCGACTGTCATCACAGATGGGTTAAAGACATGTTTTTTGATGGGATGAGGTTCACTATCCTTGGTGAACGAGACCTCGTGGCAGAGCAGATTGGTACTCTGAGCAAGAGACCACGACCTTTTTCTCATCAGTTGAAGAGCATGGGTCTCCGAGAAACAGACGCTTTAGGAACCTAAATCCCTACCATTGTCGAGTACTACATGGACGTCTTTCCCGAGGATGTCTCAAGACTAGCTCTATGGTGAAATATGGAGTTCTGCGTTGACTTGAAGCTGGGGATTACCCCAATATCATGTGCAACTTATCGGATGGCACCCAAAGAGATTTTGGAGCTACAAATTCAATAGGATGACCTTCATGTGAAGGGATTCAACAGGCCCATTGTGTCCCCATGGGTAGCTCTAGTTTTCTTTTTGAAAAAGGCTGATGGGAGTCTGCGGCTTTGTGTGGATTATCGTCGCCTGGATCAGGCCATGATAAAGAACTTGTACCCTTTTCCGAGGATCAATGACCTCTTTGACCAGTTGAGATGTGCGAAGTGGTTCTCCAACATTGATCTTCAATCCTGTTAACACCATTTGCTGGTTCGTGAGGCTAAAATTCCAAAGTTGGCTTTCCATTGTCGATATGAGCATTACGAGTTTCTGGTAATTACCTTTGGCATGACGAATTCCCCCTCTGTTTTCATGTCTTTGATGAACCAGATCTTCCAGCCGTACCTAGAATGGTTTGTTGTTTTCTTTATTGACGACATACTCAACTAATACTCAATGAATGAGGATAAAGTGGAGCAGTTGAGGATGGTCCTAGACTTACTCCGAGATCACCGGTTGTATGGGAAGCTCTCTAAGTGTCTGTTCTAGATTCCAGGTGTTCACCTTCTGGGGCATGTCATTATGGAGCAGGGATTGGCCATAGATCCCCCAATGATAGAGGTAATGATTGATTGGGATCCACCCAAGAATGCGTCAGAGGTGAGGAGATTCCTTTGTTTATCAGGGAACTACAAGTGGTTTTGGATGATTTCTCGAGGATTACTACCCCTTTGACCACATTGACATGGAATGGATGACCGTTCACCTGGGCTGATCAGTTCCAGAAGTCCTTTGAGTAGTTGATACAGAGGCTGAATATTGCTTCAGTGTTGAGGCTTCTAGAGGAGGGTATTGAGTTCGTGGTGTACTGTGATGCATTAGGATCTGGGGTCGGGTGTGTGCTGATGCAGCAGCGCGCAATGATTGCATATGGGTCGAGGCAGTTGAGGCCCCATGAGAAAAATTATGTGACTCATGATTGGGAGCTGGTAGTAGTGGACTTTGCCTTGTGTTTATGGAGACACTACCTTTTGGGTGGGCATTTTGTGGTCTACTCAGACCACCAGAGCCTCAAGTACATATTCACTCAGAGGGATTTGAATCTGAGGATGAGGTGCTTGTTAGAGTTTCTGCATGACTATGATTTCGAGATATTCTACACTCTAGGGAAGGGAAATGTAGTAACAGATTCCCTTAAAAGGATGTCCCATGATCGTTTAGTGCAGGAAGATTTAGAGCAGTTGGTTTCTCTATGGCTGACCATGGTGGAGGAAGAGGGTACGGCTTTTCTGCACTGTATGGTGTTGAATCCTTCGCTCCTTGAGTGTGTGAGAGAGTCGCAGAAAGGTGATGTCGATGAAGAGGTACTGTGTGATCATATATCCATGGGCGACACACCTGATGGTTATTCTGATGGAGGGAATCACGAGATTCTATTCCAAGGGAGAGCGGTAGTACCAGTGAAGATGCGGGAGGAGGTGATGCAGGAGTTCCACACTTCTCCCTTGGTTGTACATCCCAGTGTAGGGAAAATGTACAGAGACATTCAGTGGCAGTTTTGGTGGTCGGGCATGAAGCGGAGTGTAGCAGAGTTCATTTCTCAGTGTCTTACCTATTAGTAGGTGAAGGCAAAGCATCAGGTTCCGACAAGGTTTTTGCAGCCCCTTGATATCCCGGAGTGGATGTGGGATGACATATCTTTGGACTTATTCATAGGTCTTCCACGCATAGCGAAAGGCCATGAATCTATTTGGGTGATAGTGGACCGACTCACGAAGTCAGTGCACTTCCATTCCATCAGGGTGTAGAGCTCGATGGAGGGTCTTGGGCAGCTGTATGTTTGGGGGATCACCCATCTTCATGGAGTACCGTCAACGAACGTCTCCGACAGTGACACGCGGTTTATGTCACGATTTTGGTGAGGTCTGCATGAGGCATTCAAAACCTAATGGGGGATTAGTACAACGTTTCACCCCCAGATGGATGGCCAGACCGAGTGAACTATCTAGGTCTTGGAGGATATGCTCAGGGCATGCATGTTAGACTTTGGCCTAAGCTAGGAGGATCACCTACCCATGGTCGGTTCTCAAACATAAACATTTACCACTCTACTATCAGCATGGAAACCTTTGAGGCCCTCTACGAGAGACCCTGAAGGTCACCGTTGTGCTGGAAAGAGGTTGGGGAGGCCACCCTAATGGGCCCAGAGTTGGTTCAGGCAACGACAGAGAACGTAGAGGTTATTCATGAGCAGATGAAGATGGCTCAGAGTAAAAAAAATTACTACACAGATCGTCGTCGTAGGACTTTGGAGTTCGAGGAGGGGGACCATGTCTTTTTGAGAGTCTCTCTGTGGTGTGGTATACAAAGGATCAGCCAGGGTGTCAAGCTATCCTTGAGGATCATTGGGCCCTTTGAGATCATGCATAGGGTTGGTGAGGTCGCCTACCATCTTGCTCTACCCCCATAGCTGGAGAGGGTGCATGATGTCTTCCACGTGTCGCAACTGAGGAAATACATGCATGACCCCACACACGTTATCGACTAGAGAGTGTTGGAAATCGAGGATGGATCCACCTTTGCGGAGCACCCAGTGGCGATTGAGGACCATCAGGAGAGGACACTGTGTGGATGGACCGTTCCTTTGGTTGTGTGTTGTGGCAGTATGGGAGGGTGAAAGAGAGCTCCTAAGAATGGGAGAGCCAGATGTGGACTCAGTATCCCAAGTTGTTTTTGTAGTTATGTTTTTATAGGATGAAAAAATTGTAGGAGGGAATGATATAAGAACTCAGGTTTTGAGCATGTAAGACTTTGAAATTTTTTTAATGCTATTCTAGAGCAGGGTGTTCAGACGACGTGTGATTCCGAGCCCTGGTGTGGCCAGAATTAAATTTTAATTGTGTTCACACTAGACACACCAAACAAATAGAAAACCTCTTAAACATTTGTTTGGATGAGAAAATGGAGGGCACCGTTGAGTCCAGAGCATGCCATTTACCCTAGGAGGGATGTGACTTTGGCGGTCTTAGCCCTTCTGTGGAAAATACCACCAGGGGCATTTTTTTAATTTAGCGGCCTCAGGCGTGAAATTTAAAACTTCTGAATGGAGGCTCAGATTAATATTTCAATACCGCCATTATGCTCAGAACGTGGATTATACCCTAGAGGTAGCTTAACCCCGACCCCGTCGAAAGTTCGGGTTCGGAGACTACTCATAGGTTTTTAAAGAATTAATTAAATTTTAATTAAATCCCTACATAAACACCTCCAACCCTTCCCCTTATTCCCCATCATTTCTCCCTATCAGAAGCTCTTTCAACAAAGGTAGAAACCGCCCATCAAGATCTTCTCCACCATCTCCCCAAGGCAGCGCGATGGTTCGGTGGATCCCTTGTGAAGCGACGGGCTACACCCAGCGAGGTAAGAGGTTGCGTTCGACTGTTCCCAGGCAGCGGCTCTCCCAGGTGGTGGCGGTACCCGGTGGGGGTGGCAGGCTCCCAGGTGGCGGCGACATGCTCCCAGGTTGCCAGTGCGGGGCACGACTGGGGTTGCAGTGCGCGACCCCGTGCGGGAGACCGAGACCTGCCGAAGGCAGGTCTCCGCATTGGACAGTGACCGGCCATGAGGGCCGATCGGCCGAGTGGACTGCAGGTCAGTAGATGGGCCATGGGCTAGCCCAGGCTGGGTGGACTGGCTGGACCGGGCCGGTCCAGCCTTAAGGGGGGGTAGTCCCCTTGCCTTCGAACACCCGTAACATTCCCTACGTGTGTCTGTTTTGCGTACCATCTACGGTAGTGCAATACTCGACTTGAGAAGAAGATTTTGATATGGTCTCTTGGATTTTTAATTCCTATGACGGGGGCTTAGTGGTGTGATGTGCTCGTTATATACCATGCCGAGATTCTTTATTCCGATGGCGCAGACACATCCAGATTCCATTTTAGGTGCCGTTAGTGGATTTGTGACCCTAGAATCAAGACAAAGTTTTCTAAGGTTGTTCTAGGAGTTGAAGCAAGAGTTGAGGCTTGGGACCCCTGAGCCGTCTTTTAAGCTATGAGTAGCTTTTTGCGACTTTTTCATCAAACGCCTGTTCGAGAAGAATGAGTAGTCGTTTTGGAATGTTTTTCGAGAGCATCACGATGTATAAGTTCACCCGACCTCTTACAGGATTGAGGTGTGGGCCCCAAGAGATTCCATGGGCATAAAGCGGTGTTGAATAACGTTTTCGTCGGGTGTCCATTTCCAGCGAGTAAGTAGTCTATCTCACGTGTTTTTTCACAGGGATTACAACTGTGTAATCTTTATGGTCATGAAGAGCCTTTTTATAGATATCATTAAATGTGGAAACATGAAAGGGAATTTGTCATAGGTTCCTTTGACGCACTCTGAATCAACACATGATAGAGATGTTAGTGACACCTAGTGATGGCACGAGCAACGTAGAGTTATCAGAACAGTTTCGAGTTTACCCTCCTGTGGGGTTAGGCAGTGGGTTACCCCTGCATATCAGGGTTTACCCTCCAACGGGGCTAGGATGGGGGTTACTCATTTACATTAGGGTTTACCCTCTAATGGGGCTGGGCAGTCGGTTATCCAATGACCTTTTAGGGTTTACCCTACAACAGGGCTGCAGAGTGGGTCACCCAATGAATATTTAGGGTTTACCCTCCCTGGGATGGGCAGTGGGTTACCCGATTACTTCTCACAGACTCATTCATTCCTATGAGGCTAGTTAGTGACTTGTCTATGTGTTTTATGGAGCAAGATACTTAGTTGTGTGATTCAGCGATGAGATAGCTTTGAAGTGCGGGATTGATGGGCATCAGTGCTGGCTACAATTAGAATTGTTAGTGTCTTTTCTTGGGCTGATATTGGGGATAGGGATCCCCTTACACACTCGTTCAAGTTTTTGTTGAGCATATATATTTACACACCCTACTTTTGTTCCAACTCTTGGGTTCAGTTACTCTTCTTCCAAAAGAGGCGAAGACACACTGGGTACGCCCTGCGCTTTCCATGTCTAGCTCCTCTTGGTTGGGACGAGTCTACTTCCTTTCTTTTATGGGATGATCTGCACTCTCTCTCTATTGGTATCTTACACTGTTCTTTGTTGTGTCTACTAGTCACCATTTTAGATCCTCCTTTGTATCTCCCTCAAGCTTTTGTGGCAACCTACTGAGTATCATTATACTCACCACTTCGTGAGATTTTCCCGCACTTGGTGTGCCCTTGCAGACAACCAACAGGTTGATCAAGAATATGGAGGAGCGTAGAGGACACAAGAGCTTGGGCTGCGTTCAGTGGCCGTTGTAAGACTTTCAGGCATGAGACTCACCGTATATTTACTTTTTTCTACCTGTTGCTAGGTTGTGGCATCTTCTGGGTTGGGCGTGTGTTTTGATCTTTTTCTATTCAGTTATCTTGTTAGTACATTTCAGAATTATACATGATCTATTTAGAATTTTATGCATGAGTGTGGTTGGGTTATAGTTGTTTTCCCTTCGGATTTCTTTTTTACTCTGTACTTCCGCATGTAGTGGGCTATGTGTGTGTACAGGTACTTAGCCAAAGGCCTCCCCAAGGTGGTTATGCCTTCAGCACTTGTCGCCAGCCCCTAGCATATGGAGGCGGGCCTGGGGTAGTTGTGGCTTGAGATAGGTAGGGTCGGGTCGTGACATTTTCAACCTTGAGTAGGCTAACAGGACCATGAAATACTATGAAAACTGTTTTTGTGAGTTTGTACATGTCACACCGAATCTTTTATCAAATGAGAATTTCATTGTGTGAATGTTTGAGTTTGGACATTGACAATATATTCATTATCAGGGTTTCTTATTGAAGATAACTTCATAGGATGATTTACTAGATAGAGGGTCGATGGTCAAGATAGATCTTGCCTGAATTCTAGAGTTATATGGAGTTTCTAACAATCTATGTGGTTGTGTACATTATTATAATGGAAAGGGTTAGTGTGATGGTTATCATGGTGGTTCTAGATAGTAGAGAAATTTTATACCTCATTTAGTGAATGTAAGAGGTCTTTTAGTTTGTTACTACATTCATAATCTTTGATATTTGAAGAGGTTTTACACTAAGGAACCCAATAATTGTGGATCCAGTAGACTCTTGGGTCAATTGTAGAGATTATTCCATGTATATTACACATCATGTTATAGAAACCAGTGTTTTGAGCCAAACCAAAAGTATAATTATTTTTTAACTTTTTCATTTACTAATTTTTTTTGTAAACTGAGATTAAGAACATAATTTAGATAGATGAATAACCCGTACATGTTGTTTGTGGACTTGGTAGAAGGTCCCCGATGTCTCTCGATGGGCTTGATATGTTTCGGGGGTGTCGGACCTGAGAAACTACATGTTTTTAAAGACCGCAGAGGGAGAATGGTTTGCACACGACCTGATAAACCATGTGGCCCATAGCAGTTAACAGTGCATACATTTTTAAAAAGGTATAGTGTATTGTGCATGGCCTATGCACGGTTTCCTAATCTATACTCCTAGCCTATGTGGGGTGTGTCTTGGAGGTAGTGGGGTACCGCATGGTTGGTGCACGATTTTCCAAGCCATGTGATCTAACCGTGAGTGACGCCCTATTTTGGGTTTTTAGTTTTTTTTTTAAATTTAATTGAAATTAAAACCTAAAACTATTTACCACAAACACCCCTCTCTAATTCAAATCATGATGCACTAGGGGGTTATCACTTTAACCTCGCGGTCGGAATCCCTTCCAACTCCTCTTTCGACTGCCATTTCTGTCCGATTTCTTCATGATTATTCCTCGAATCATAAAGGTACAGTCTTCTGCCCAAATTTCATTACCTTTCATTCTCAATTTTTACCACTTCTATGACCCATGTGTTTTTCCTGAACCCTATAGCTTTTAGGGTGATCCAATTTTTGGTTCTATCTTGTCCCTAGTTGGTGAAAATGGACTCTTAGAACCCGTGGGTGCGTGTTCCAAAAACCACCGCCAAAGGGGAGGCGGTTCGGGTGGTTTCGGTCCGCCTAAAATGTTTTGGGGTAAGGTTTATACCTTATATGTAACGGCCTGACCACAATTACCCAGAGTCAGTGCATTACTACATAACATTGGCATAATCACAAGAAAGATCAAATCTCGAAAGACGAATTCATTTAGTAGCCTTGGAATAACTAGATACATTAGTAAAGTTTACATTATATCCTAAAATGAAAACTACAACAATATAGTCTCCATAGACCACACTCTAATCCCCTCAAACAATCCCTACATTTCATTCATAAATTACTTCTTCACATCCTCTGAAAAATAAAACATAGAAAATGGGTGAGCTCAAATGCCTAGTAAGGATAACAATATAGAGGAAACTTTCTTAAATAAGAATAAACATTTAAGGTAGTGTATAACTAAAAAAATCCTTTTAAACTTGAACTTCAACATAGTATGGAAATAATAAAATGAAATAATTCCATTTACCTATTAAGATGGATATTCTACTAATCGAATAATCACATGCAATATCAATAACCACTTTCATAATGATGGAATGAATAATACCAGACTATCATAACCACATATCCAAGGCCTCGTGCCAAGAGTACAAATAAGATTTTGTCAAGGCCTTGTGCCAAGACACTAGTTTGTCTCATGAGACCTACCGATGCATTGAGGAGCTATAGCGGGCTCCACCCGTCACTTAATAACTCCAATGCTTTCCCATATGATAAGGTTTAAACATAACATAATCATTTGTATTAAAACTAGAATACGAAATGTCAATACTTTCTTCATAAACCATGAATGGTATAAAAATAAAACATCCATAGTCAAAAATATCACAAAACCATCAATACAATATGGATGTACTGTATCATAATAAATCAACTCCAAATATACATAAAATCCATCAAAGGTTGTTAACATGGATGAAATGAAAACTCTTTTTAAAGAAATATCTCTTACTATTTTGAAATCATTTAAGAGTCATATATTTATAAAATAAAACATTTTATTTGAAAATATTCTTATAATATTGTAAGGGAAGCTTCAATGATTTTATAACAGTGGAAAATAGCCGCACCCACCGTATAAGTTAAAAAAACATTCTTACCTTAATTCTGTCGAAAAGGTTAAAAAGCACCTTATTTGGAAAACAACGGAAAGATTCCTTTATAAAACTCTTATAAAAAGTCAAACAAGGGTATAAATTACTTTAACCCATATTCTTGTAAATATAAAAAATGTTTTGATATACATTTTGAAGAAACATGGATGTGGATGATAAATAAATCCCAGTAGATTATTACGTATAAATAACCTCGGATACTGAAGAGATTGCAAAATAAACCCTTACCTTGTAATTTTACTTGGTTTAGGGTAGTTTAACCTCTTGTATAATGGTGAAATAATTTTTATTAAATTATAAAAGAATTATATACATTAATATGATATCATATATGATCTTTTAACATTGATTTTTTAATAATAACTTAGAATTATCGTCGTTTCGGGTGTTAACTTACTCGTTTTCTTTTATATGTTTTGTTACGTAAGTCATGTTTTTCACAGATAGGTTGTATCTTAATCATATCCAGAATGATATCAAGTCCCTAGATACTATTATTAATCATAAAATGAGAATTAGACTAGAATGGATACGATGGGGAATGAATCTCATCGCGTTCACGGAGACGGTAGTTCGTACGTACGCACGAGCAATAATATCATTTTTTTGATATTATAATGATATATAATTGGATGGTATATCATATATACAAAATCACTATCATGTTATATTTATTATTTTCATCAATTACAAAACATTATGATACCCATCCAAATAATAATTTATTGAATAACAATGACACCACGACGTGGAGACGGTAAGCCGTACGTACGCACGTATGGTGACATGTTATTTAAAGGATGTATAGAATACTGAATATGGTTGTACCATAATTATAATAATATTACAGTATATAGGAGGTACTGGATTAATTATTATAGAATGAGAATAACAAAGAAAGAAGATGTTGAAGAAGAAATGAATTTGAAAAAGGGTGGTGAAAACATTACCTCTTCTTCGGGTTATTTCTTTTGATTTGATCAAAAGGGCACACTAGGTGGGATTTCTGATCAATATAAGGCCTCTAGGTTGTAATTAGGGAAGTTTACAGAGTATTTGGGCAGGTTTTGGCCGATCCAAAAGGCTTTGAAGGTGTGAATTAATGATAAGGGGAGTGCCCTTTTATAAGAGGGGTGAGAGACACCTTTAGAAAAGCTAGAAATATTATTTTATAATAAATTCATATTTGGTTTCTAATGGATCCAAAGTAGATTATTTAAATTTTATGGTGGGTATGGGTCTAAAACCACTCAACCAATAGAATTTAGACAGGTTTGGGTCATTATATTAACCATAACTTTTAGTTTTAACTCTTAGTTAATTAGTTTGACACTTACCATGTCACTTTGTATTTTTATATTATATAGTTAATAAACCAACTATATAACTCCAAGAGACCCCCCAAGAGGTCCATTAATGATATATCTATCATGATATAAGTCTCGTGGCCGAAACTTAGATTTTTAGGAATTTAATATCAATTAATAATATAATATTTGTTTTAAAAACTCTTTTATGTCAATTTTGAAACTATTCAATAATTGATTTTTGTAAAATCATAAAAGAATAATTACTTCAAAAAACGTTAATTAAATCAATCCTAACATGTCATATTAACCTATAAAATTATTGGTATTTATAAAAGGCCTCAAATTACATTTATTTGGGTATTTATAATATCAATTATTCTAATTTTTCATTAATTAGGTAATTACTGCATCACCATTGTGTCATAAATAAATTAAATTATTTAAATTGTAAAAATTATAAATAAATTTCCATTATGTATTAAATCTTTATAGCTTCCTAATTAATATTTACAATCGAATTTATCTTATGTATAACCCTGTATAAAAAATGTTTTAGTAAATAAACTTTGATTTTAACTCTTTTAACTCTTCTTTGAATTAAATAATAATAAATGTCCTAATCTAATACAAGTGAACATAAATGATAATATTTTACTCCTAAGGTTTTTTATTGTCTAGATACACTTGTCCAATAGAATTAGGACATGTGTTAGGGTAATATTAATATCATTTTTACCCTTAATTACCCTATTTACTTTTAACCGTGGTAAATAAAAGTAAAACGTTACTATTCACCAAAAATTATTTTCATCTCATTGAACCACATTTTACTCCTTGATATTAACCGTGTTTGTCTGATTTTTGAAATTCTACTCACATAAGCGGTAAAATTATGTTTTATGGAAAATTCAGCTTTTTAACTACCACTTAGTGGTTTCACCATTCATCAAAAAATGAATGTTTTCAGAAAAATACCAAAACTTAGGCCTAAGATATATTTGATATTATGACTTAAAATATGATGTCTATTTTAACAAATTCAAAACATATCAGTTGCATTAATTAATTTAAAAATTAATTCCCGTCGTCAAAACAAATAGCGTGTTTTTGAGAGATAATAATTATCAAAAGATTGACACTTGTTTATGTCCGGTTTAATTGTGAAATTATGTACAATGACCAACATCGTATTAAATGGTAAAAATATATTATAAATATACTTTAAAACCAATCAAATTCATAAATTATTATTATAAATTATTTCAATTAAAAAAGTTGTTTTTAATTAAAATTATAAATTTTCACTATTCATCGAAATATAAATGTTATCTGAAAAGTTCCAAAATTTCACCTTAGGCTAAATTAGTTACTCCAAATACAAAAATGAAGTCCATTTTGAGAGATAAAATTTATAAAATTTCAAAACGTAGGTGTTACTATTCATAACGGCTAGTTTGATTGGTTGTGGGGTGTGTTAGAACTCGAAGTTGCGTACAACACATGCTACTGTATTATTCTTAGGAAAGCGTATCGTGGAAGCTTGGGATGTTTCATTGTAAATTTTTGATGTCCCCATTTAGTCAAATTGAATATATAAAAGTTTAAAATATTGGATTTAAAAAGGGTTCACTATTAAAAGTTGGTAAAAGTGCAATACTGAAAATGAATTTGTTCTTACATTATGTCTAAGAAACTCAAAATATGGATTCTAAAATTATAAGGATTATATAAAGTTTAAAATTTAGTTAATAATATGCATAACCTCTTTTGAACAGCTTTTTTGGTAAGTCATGGTGCGCTTGAACTCGGTGTTGTAGGTAGTGAATGTTATTTAATTAATTTGAAGAAATAACACACTATGAAATATTGGGGTGTTAAATTCTCCCCTCCTTGAATAAATTGCATCCTCTCAATTTGAAATTGTTCTTCGAAAATAAAAGGTTGAATATAGAAAATATCTTTGTGGGAAAACCCACATCGGAAATTGGGTTAATAAAATTTAGTCTTAATAAGTGGAAATGAGAAATGAAAGGGTCACCACCAAATTATGATATCTATTCGGAGAACATTGGTGGAAATTAGAGACATATAATTGGAGTACAAACGTAAATATTTATAGGTAGTGATTGAGGTCATCAATCACAAACAAGTGTAAAATTGAGGGCCTTAAATTCATCAATCAATGATGATTTAAAATACCATCGGTTCAGCAAAACATATGGTATTAGGATAACACATTTTTTTGTTTTAAGATCCCTTCACTAAAGTATAAGAATTAATTTCTTCATTGAATAAGACAAGAAGAAAATATATACTTGACAAGTAGAGTCTCATCCTTTAACTAATTTCTACCACAAACTCATCTTTCACTCTAAGTGATAATAGAACTTAAAAATAATATTCTTTTTATCCTATTCGTATAGGGTAAAAAATGAATTTATAATTCATCTAGCATAACCATTAAAAAGCGACATTATTCAATCTTGCACATCACGTGGGTCAGTGGTAGGTGATACACCCTTGTCTCCCTTCGGTTGTGGGTTTAAGTCTCGCGGCCTTGCCGGACACGACAGGTTGCCGCCTGACCTCCTGGTTGTCCTTTTATGGAATTCCAAAATAATCCAACTAGAACTATCCAAAATACATCAGTCCAAAATTTATAAGGAAGGTAAACACAATGAAGATCCTTTTTTCTGCATAATAACATCTGAAAACCTTCATCATGCATTCTTTTAGAACACTGCAACATCCCGAATTACCATAAAACCTTATTGATTACATTCATGATCCCTTATTCCTTAAAGAATAATTGATATACTCCTTCAATCCAAAAATGTTGTAAACCCCAACAATGATGGAATATACAAATCATTAATCATTTTCTAGGTAGTCAAGAATATCCAATATAATTTATCCAAAGCAATAATGTATTATTCTAAAATCACTACCTCGGTTTCAGAACCATATTATGGTTTATCTTTCTCTCAACCATATATTTTCCAAAAATTTAACCTACTATTGAGTCACTTTTCTTTGTTCCACACAATATCAAGTCCTTATTGAAATAGTACTTCAGTAAAATCATTATATACTCCATAATTATTATAACAAGTACGTTGTTGATACAACACTGAAATGAAATAATCAACATAAGAACTCTAATAATTCTCTTCATCTGTGGTAGTATCATAACTTGAATATTATCCAATAACATCATTTGTGGCATAGTTTGATGACTGGGACATAGGTTCGTGTAGTGTCCAAACTCTTTTCAAATAAAGCATTGTACATTTAAAACCATTTTCTTACCATTACAGTCACGTACTTCATTCACTTTTCCTCTACACTTATAACAAACTCCCATTCCTTTCAGGTAAGTTCCAGGGTGTTTCTTCCCACAATTATCACATATGGGAAATTTCTTCTTTTCCCTCTTCCCCTTATCCATCTTTCTCTCTTCCATACTTTCTTCCTTTCTTCCCTTCAAAGCCATATGACTTAGTAAACTCTTTACTTATCTTATCAACCCATGATATTATTTCTTCATATGGTGATAATACATGTGAGACTATTTCTCATATAAATTCTGGTTGATGATCATGAAAGATATGATCCTTCTTTCTCTTTGGATCATGTGCATTGCTGGAGTTCTAATTCCTTCTACTGGGGTCCATTTCTAAACAATGTCATACACTAGATTAGTTTATTAATAACAATACCTAATCCGAAACTTATAAAACACAGAACATAAATTAAATATTTTATAGATATAATCCATAATCATAAATATGTATCCTTTTAGGATTTATATACTCATAAACCCTTTATAATGGTTTGTAAAGAAAATGAGAATTATCCTAAGCATATCCCCCGAGAGTGTCGTAACCAAGACTGCAGTAAGGCCCGTTGATGTGCACCAGTTCCCGTTTGAGTCAAGCTCAAAGCGGTGTTTTCGGGTTTTACCCCTAGGTACATCTGTGCTAGAGCTGCCTCTACCTGCTCGTATCCAGATAGGGATGTATTGCTCGGAAAACTCACAAAATCTCTACAATAGCAAAATTCAAGGAAGTTCTTCTATACTAATCCTCAAAGTCCATCTTAAATCATTGTGCTCTAATAAGAGTTTATCTAAATCTAGATTCCAAGGTTTGTACTAAACTTTCTCTAATACCAACTGTAACTCTCCGACCTTAGTTACCCAGAGTCAGTGCATTATAACATAACATTGGCATGATCAAAAGGAAGATCAAATCTAGAAAGACCGATTCGTTTAGTAGCCTTGGAATAACTAGATACATTAGTAATGTTTACATTACATCATAAAATTAAATCCACAACAATATAGTCTCCATAGACCACACTCTTATCCCCTCAAACTATCCATGCAGGTTATTCATAAATTACTTCTTCATATCCTGGGAAAAATGAAATATAGAAATGGGGTGAGCTCAAATGCCTAGTAAGGATAAAAATATATCAAAAACCATCTTAAATAAGAATAAACATTTAAGGCAGTGTATAACTAAAACAAAAGCCTTTTAAACTTGAACTTCAACATAGTATGGAAAAAATAAAATAAAAATAATTCCATTTACTTATTCTCATTGATATTCTAACAATCTAATAATCACATTCAATATCAATAACCACTTTCATAATGATGGAATGCATAATGACAGACTATGATAACCACATAGCTAAGGCCTCGTGCCAAGAATACAAATAAGATTTTGTCAAGGCCTTATGCGAAGACACTAGTTTGTCTCATGAGATCTACCGATGCATCGAGGAGCTATAGCGGGCTCCACCCATCACTTACTAAGTCCAATGCATTCCCATTGGAAAAGGTTTAAACATAACATAAACATTCATATTAAAACTGGAATACGAAATGTCAATACATTCTTCATAAACCATGAATGGTATAAAAAGAACACATCCACAGTAAAATATATCACAAAACCACCAATACAATATGAAAGTATTGTATCTTAATAAATAAACTTCAAATAAACTTAAAATCCATCAAAGGATGTTGACATTGATGAAATCAAAAGTCTTTTTAAAGAAATATCTCTTTCTATTTTGAAATCATTTAAGAGTAATATATTTATAAAATAAAACATTTTCTTTGAAAATATTCTTATAATCTTGTATGGGAATCTTCAACTATTTTATAACGGCAGAAAATAGCCGCACCCACCGTATAAGTTAAAAAAACATTCTTACCTTAATTCTGTCGAAAAGGTTAAAAAGCACATTGTTTGGGAAATGATGGAATGATTCCTTTATAAACCTCTTATAAAAAGTCAAACAAGGGTATAAATGACTTTAACCCATATTCTTGTAAATAGTAAAAAAAATTGAAATACATTTTGAAGAAACATGGATGTGGATGATAAAGAAATCCCATTAGATTATTACGTAAAAACAATCTCAGATAATGAAGAGATTGCGAAATAAACCCTTACCTTGTACGTTTCCTTGGTTGAGGGTAGGTTGACCTCCTGTATAATGGTGAAATAATTTTTATTAAATTATACAAGAATTATATACATTAATATGATATCATATATGATCTTTTAACATTTCTTTGTTAATAATATCTTAGAATTATCGTCGTTTCGGATGTTAACTTACTCGATTTCTTTTATATGTGTTGTTACTTAAGCCATGTTTTTCATGGATAGGTTGTATCTTAATCATATCCAGAATTATATCAAGTCCTTAGATACTATTATTTATCATCAAATTAGAATTATACTTGAATGGGTACGATGGAGAATTAATCTCATCGCGTTCGTGGAGACGGTATTCCGTACGTACGCACGAGCGACAATATCATTATTTTGATATTAAAATAATATATAATTGGATGTTATATCATAAATACAGAATCATTATAATTTTATAATTATTATTTACATGAATTACACATCAATATTTTACCCATCCTAATAATAATTTATTGAATATCAATTACACCGCGACGTGGAGACGGTAAGCCGTACGTACGCACGTATGATGACATGTTATTTAAAGGATAGATAGAATACTGAATATGGTTGCACAAAATTTATAGTAATATTAAAATATATAGGAGATACTAGATTAATTATTTTCGAATGGGAATAACAATGAAATAAGAAGTTGAAGAATAAATGAATTTGAAAAAAGGTGGTGAAAACATTAACTCTTCTTCGGGTTCTTCCTTTTGATTCGATCAAAAGGGCACTTTAGGTTGGATTTATGATCAAAATAATGCCTCTAGGTTGTAGTAAGGTAATTTTACAGAGTATTTGGGCAGGTTTTGGCCGAACCAAAAGTCATTGAAGGTGTGAATTTATGATAAGGGGGAGTTCCCTTCTATAAGAGGGGTGAGGGGAACCTTTGGAAATGCTTGAAATATTATTTTATAATAAATCCATATTCAGTTTATAATGGATCCAAAGTGGATTATTTAAAGTTTAAGGTGGGGATGCGTCGAAAACCACTCAACCAATAGAATTTAGACAGGTTTGGGTCCTTATATTAACCTTATCTTTTAGTTTTAACTCTTAGTTAATTAGTTTGACACTTACCATATCACTTCATATTTTTATATTATATAGATAATAAACTTACTATATACCTCCAAGAGACCCCCCAAGTGGTCCATTAATGATACACGTATCATGATATAAGTCTCCTGGCCGAACCTTAGATTTTTAGGAATTTAATATCAATTAATAATATAATATTTGTTTAAAAACTCTTTTTTGTCAATTTTGGCAGTCTTCAATAATTGATTTTTGTAAAAATCATAATAGAATTATTACTTCGAAAAAAGTAACTTAAATCTATCCTAACATGTAATATTGACCTATAAAATTATTGGTATTTATAAAAAGTCTCAAATTACATTTATTTGGGTATTTATAATATCAATTATTCAAATTTTTCATTAATTAGGTAATTACTGCATCACCATTGTGTCATAAATAAATTAAATTATATAATGTATTAAAAGTATAAATAAAATACCATTATGTAGGAAATATTTTTGGCTTTCTAATGAATATTTACAATTGAATATATCTTATGTATAACCCTATATTAAAAATGTTTTATTAAATAATCTTTGATTTTAACTATTTTAACTCTTCCTTGAATTAAATAATAATAAATGTCGTAATCTAATAAAAGTGGACCTAAATGATAATATTTTATTCCTAAGGTTGTTTTTGGTTGATCTAAACTTGTCCAATAGAATTAGGACATGTGTTAGGGTAATATTAATATCATTTTTACCCTTAATTACCCTATTTACTTTTAACCGTGGTAAATAAAAGTAAAAATTTACTATTCATAAAAAAATTATTTTCATCTCATTGAAGCAAATTTAAATTTTGATATTAATAGTGTCTCTCATATTTTCGAAATTCCACTCACAGAAGGGGTAAAAGTATGTTTTATGAAAAATTCAGTTTTTTAACTACCACTTAGTGGTTTCACCATTCATCAAAAAATGAAAGTTTCCAAAAAAATACCAAAAATTAGGCCTAAGCTATATTTGGTATTATAAATTTAAAATTGTTGCCTATTTTACCAAATTCAAAACATATCATTTTCATTAATTAATTTAAAAATTAATTCCCGTCATCAAAACAAATAGCCTGTTTTTAAGAGATAATAACTATCAAAAGATTGACACTTGTTTATGTTCGGTTTAATTGTGAAATTATGTACAATTACCAGTATTGCATTAAATGGTAAAAATATATTCTAAATGTCCTTTAAACCCACTCAAATTCATAATTTATCAATATAAATTATTTCTATTAAAAAAGTTGTTTTTAATTAAAATTTAGTAATTTTCACTATTAATCAAAATATAAATGTTATCCAAAAAGTTCCAAAATTTCACCTTAGGCTAAATTTGATACTCCTAATACCAAAATGAGGACCATTTTGAGAGATAAAATTTATAAAATTTCAAAAATTAGGTATTACTATTCATAACGGCTAGTTTGATTGGTTGTGGTGTGTGTTAGAACTCAAAGTCGCGTACAACACATGCTACTGTATTATTCAAAGGAAAGTGTATCGTGGAAGCTTGGGATGTTTCATTGTAAAATTTTGATGTTCCTATTTAGTCAAATTGAATATATAAAATATTAAAATATTGGATTTAAAAAGAGTTCACTATTAAAAGTTGGTAAAAGTGCAATACTGAAAAAGAATTTGTTCTTACATTATGTCTAAGAAACTCATAATATGGATTATAAAATTACAAGGATTATATAAAGTTTAAAATTTAGTTAATAATATTCATAACCTCTTTTTAATGGATTTTTTGGTAAGTCATGGTGCGCTTGATCTCGGTGTTGCGTGTAGTGCAAGTTATTTAATTATTTTGAAGAAATAACACACTAGGAAATCTTATGGTGTTAAATTATCCTTGGTTTCTATCCTCTTTAATTTAAATCATTATGTATCCCCTCATGTATGTGGATGTGTGTATTCTTGGTGTGAGAAAGGAAACTTCGTTTAGTTAGAATCCTCCAAGATCTGAGTGGATGACTTGGTTCCATTTTGATGCAGGGTCCCTTTCCATATCCTCAAATATTATAAATGCTTTCACAAATTTTCTTAGTACACTGTAGTTATAAATAAATTCATGCAGTGAAGTATTATGTTCAATGCCTCTTAAATGTTAATTAATAATGTTTCATGTTTTAAATGCTATAATGATAAATGATTTTTTGATAAACAATATCATGTTTTTATAATAAAATCCCTCTAATAGAGGTGCGCTGCATTCAAGATTAAATGTAGTTGTTAGACCTTACTATCTTGACTTATTGTATTTATAATTATAATGCCTTTATGTTGGGACAAAATATTGAATTCTTAGGAAATGGCCTTAATGACATTAGAAACACATAGTTTCCCCTTCTAAATGATTAAAGGACCGAAGCCCCATCTATGTGTTTGGTCCAATTTTGGATTGAAATTACCCATGTAGGTAATTCCTTTTTTTATGGATACATGGATCAATATAAATGAAATTGACATGTTATTTATAAATGGAGTGAGTTGAGTTAAAGGAATTGTTAATGAGTAATGATTAACTCCCAAAACAAGTGACACAATTGTTTTCAAATGTATAGAATTCAAATTACACAATGGGTGACACATGGGGTCCCGTGTAAGAATTAAAAGATTGACTCAATGGGATTTAATACTCATACCATGGGTGATACATTGATTACCATTTTGGAATTCCACAGACGGACCTGAGTTCATGAGAAATGGATCAGATGAAAATTCGTGGAAATGCTAACCATGCTAAAGGAAGGTAGGAATGTGGACCTTGACCACTGAAAATTACTTAATGGTTTTTATTAAATGTTTTCAATGCTACTTGAACCTTCCAAACTAATGAAAGGCATGGCCTAAACCAATTAAAAAATGTTTGAAATGCTACATCACATTTCCACACTAATGGAAGGCAATGCGTGAACAAACACATAATGGTTTCAACTCTACATATCCTATCAACACTAATAGAAGGTAATACAATATCCATATGAATAATTACATGACTTATTTATTAAATATTAATGGTTAGACTCGATCTTGACATGTTTTTAGATCATAGAATACCATGAACACTCATGTACCCCCTTCCAAATTCAAGGATGGGTTTCAAATTTTCAGACTATCCGAGATCCCATTACAGGTCTTATATTTGGATGCCTAGTATACTTCCATTGGTTCCCCATAAAGTACAATAGGATTACTTGGATACTATCTTTGGTTCAAGCTTTGACAAGTAGGTTCCTTGGATACACTCCTTGGATGCATATCTTTCTTAGCACCATTTTAACATGTATTCACTCATTGGACTTGGTAGGATCTTTATTATGGAAGCACATGGATTATGCTCCTTGGATTACACTCTCACCCCTTATCTAGACTCATATACTTCTGATTTTGCAATCTTCGAGTCTATGTTACCTTGGTTTCAACCTTGGAACTCCCTCATTAGATATCATTGTTTCGTTTCCCTGTTACGTCATTGAACCTACACTATTTATACTATAACGAGGTTGTTTCCATGGTTTTTACCTTGGGACGTCATTACTAAATACAATCACATGATGACATGGATACACTCCTTTGGTCCAACATTGACAAGTAGGTGACATGGTTAAACCCCATCGGGCCTGATCATTGCTTATCTCTGTTTTACCATGGTTGAATCTACAAAGGCTCAGTAGGCGAGTTATTCCTATTTGAAATGTAAATCAAATGGTAAACCTCTATTAATGAACTTGTTACATGTTTAGACACCAACATAGGGATGAAGTAGATAATATTTTTTTTAGTTATATTAAACTGCTTACATTATTTATGCATGTATTCACCATGTTTAATTTATATTATACTTTCATGATTGTGTTAGACACCAGTGGTTCCATCCTAATGAGATTTATATCTCACACCCTACTCAATATTCCATTGAACATGGGATCCTGAGTAGACCTTTCTTGTTCACAAGGCCATGGACCATGTTTTTTACAATTTTCATATACCTAGAGTAGGAGAAAAACAACTATTTCAATATCAGGATGATTATGAAGATCACCTTTGGGATTTTTTTTCATTTCATTACATGATTCCTACATTGAATTGAATTGAAAAGCCTATTGTATTGTTTTCTGTTTTATGTAATGTATCAATACCATTTCATGCATTCATCTATTGTATAACTGGAATTGGCCGCTTTTGTTCGTTGATATAAAATATGTCTTTCGTTGCTTTGTCAATAATGTATTAGTACTTATTCTATTGATTATTATTTATTCTTTTATGATGTTTTTCAACTCCGATAAGAATGTATAGTCTCCCCACTGACTCACATAACACCCTCACAGCTAGTCGAAACCTTTTGGTGAATGGGGAGGGGTGCCTATGTTCATGTGGAGACCGGTCCAACCACCGTCATAGAGGTGATCCGAGATGGTATGTGACAATGTGGTATCCGATGTGGTTTTTCCTTTTGTATATCTTTTTTGGGTTGGAGTACAGAAGATTATGAAAGTTTTGGTCCTTGTTTAATAGATGTGATTGGGACTGATCACCCCATGTACAGGAAATGACCATGGGACTAGTAATTGGGTTGTTGTTTATGCTATTCCTTGTTACAATTGAATGATTCCACCTAGAGTTATTTTGGTACGTTCCATTGGTTAAGATCTTTTGAATATTGGGAACCTTATATGGAATGATATGGAAAAGTATTTTTATTTAATGCATCATATTAGGTACATAGAAATTCAAATGCTAGGCATATATTCCATGACATGTAGTTTCATTAATAGGTTTTATGAAATGTAAAATTTTGTGCCATATCAATATTCCACACATAGGTGTATACCAGTTTAGGTAAAACACTAGCTTGCTTTCTATAATTACTTCTGGATATAGCATGATCTGGTGATTGAATTGTAATGCTTATATGATTTTAACTTCATACATTGTGTTAACTGCTTGTAGTGATAAGCTAGATTACCTTGGTATATGAAAATGGTTTCATGTGATATGTTATTGGTTATGGTTATAACATGAGCCTGTTCTCAATTGTAATGTGCGTGGGTGCCTTATCTCTATGAATTGGTAACATGTGTAATTGAACCACTATAAAAATGTTGTTAAATTCAACAGTTAAGTGAACATTGTTTTGACTGAATGGATCCAAATACCAAACATTAAGGTGTATGGGTGCTTTATTGGTTATTAGGTGGCCCCCAATATTTTGGACCATTATTTTGATCATGATAAATTCTAAATTGGCATTTATATCAATTAATGTGAGCCAATTTTCAATCCATGGAGTGTATTTGTGCTTCATGAATTGGTGAATGACAACCCATATTTAATTAAATTTAATGAAACCTCGAGTAATGCTTCAAAATATGAAATATTTTTAGTGTTGATCTGAATTCAAATGTTTAGCTTTTAAAATGCAAATGGACCCATGTAGGTCAGTAGGGAAAAGTTTTTTTATAAGCTGACCTCTTTGAATGTTTAGATTTTAATGATTGTGCGTTTACTATTGTAACTCCCCAACCCCAGTTACCCAGATTCGGTGCATTATTTTTATACATTTGCATGATTACAAGGAATGAAGTCCCAAAGGGCTGATCAGTTTAGCAGACTTGGAAAATATATTACATACATGAATGTTACATTACACTTTATAACATACAACACACCATGAATAATATTTTATGAATTCCATTATTCTCTTAGTATAACCCCTTATCTCAATCCTAATACACTTCTTCGAATCCTGTGAAAAATAAAACATAGAAAGGGGTGAGCTCAGATGCTTAGTAAGGATAACTATATAGAGGAATCTTTTATAAATAATCATAAACATTAAAGGGAATGTATAAAACTAAAACAAAAGCCTTTTCAACCTAAACTTCATCATAATATGGAAAATATAAATCAAAATAATTCCATTTACATACTCACAAGGATATTATAATAGTCGAATAATCACATGCAATATCAATAGCCACTTTCATAACAATGGAATGCATAACGCTAGACTTTCATTACTACATAGTCAAGGCCTTATGCCAAGACTACAAATAATATTTTTTTAAGGCCTTGTGGGAAAACACTAGTTTGTCTCATGAGACCTACCAATGCCTTGATGAGCTATAGTGTGCTCCACCTGTCACTTACTGAGTCCAATTCATTCCTCATATGAAAATGTTTAAGCATAACCTAAACATTAATATTAATACTAGCATATGAAATGTCAATAATTTATCCATAAACCATGAATGGTATAAAAATAACACATCCACAGTTAAATAGATAAAAAATCCTTCAATACAATATGGAAGATTTGTATCATAATAAATCAACTTCAAAAAAGTTTACAATCCTTCAAAGTATGTTGACATAGATGAAAATGAGTTATAAAACGCTTTGAGAGAAACGTCCCTTTTCATGAAATCATTTAAAAGTAACACAATTTATAATGTAAGACATTTCAATACTTTTTTTGAATGAAGGTGTCCCATATCACTTTGAAACTCTTGAAAGTAATTATCATTTTAAAAACAGTCATGTCCTTATAGATAAATCCTTAAAAACCATTTTGAAAACATGGACATTAATGAGAATGATTTAGAGGAATAAATATTTAAAACATTTAAAATGACTATTTAGATAAAATTACCTTAAAATAATACCATTGAAAACTCTTTCATGAAACATGGACATTGATAATAAATATTTCCCAGTATAAACTTACATAAAAACAACCTCAGATGATAAAGAGATTGTGAAATTAACCATTACCTTGTACTTTCTTTTAGACTAGGGTACATTTAACATCATGTATAAAGACTGTAGAATGTTATTAAATTATAATATAACCATATTAATATTTATGATATCATACATGATTCATTTATGACTTTATACAACCCATTTAATAATAATTTCCATTTTAAATTTACATTTTGGGTAATAATCGCTTTCTTTATCATACGTATTTAAACATGTTATTCCTGATCGTATCATTTAGATAATGATTTAAATACTTTCATAATATAAAACTTGATTTATATATCATATATATTTATAATATAAATATTTATAATAGATATATATATGAAATAGAAAACACCATTTATGGAGATGGTAGGTCGTACAAACGCATAAACATTGTTTCTACTTTCATATCGTATAGAATGGAAGTAAGTGAATAAGATATATGTATGTACATAAATACATATACATATATATAAATATATATATCTCCAGTAGAATTATTATTTCATATATTACATACTTATTATTAATATTTATTTTTATAATCGTCGATGAATGGTGAACGTGGAAATGAATCTCAATACGTCTTGGAGACGATAATCTGTACGTACGCACGAGCGACAATATTATTTCCTTAAAGGTGTTGAATTGGATGGTTTTTTTATTTTAAAAATAAATTATCATGTTATTTTTATTATTTATATACATATTAATCATCATTATATCCATCCAAATAACATAGTGTTGAATAAAAAATTACACCACGACATGGAGACGGTAAGCAGTACGTACGCACGCATGGTGACATTATCAATAATAGGATGGATAGAATAATGAATATGGTTTTTCAATATTTATAAAAATATCACAGTATATATAAGGTACTGGATTTAATATTTTGGTATGGTAATAACAAAGAAAGAGTAAGTGGACGAAGAAAAGAACTTGAAAGAGGGTAGTGAAATCATTATTTCTTCTTCGGGTTCTTTCTTTTGATTTGATACAAAGGGCTTCTTAAGATGGATTTATGACCAAAAGAATTCTTCTAGGATTAAGGTAGGACAGCTGAGAAGATATTTGGGTAGGGGTTGGTCGAGCCAACTGGATTTGGAAGTGTGAATTTGAGAGAAGGAGAAGTGCCCTTTTATAAGAGGGGTGAGGGGCATCTTAGGAAAAACTTAAAATATTATTTTATAATAAAATAATTTTCAGTTTATAATGGCTCAATATTAAATTATTTAAATGATAAGGTGGGGATTGGTGGAACATCACCCAACCAATAGGTTTTTAGACGGTTTTGGGTAAATATATTAACCTTGTCTTTTATATTTAAATCTTAGTTAAATAGTTTGATATTTACCATGTCTCTTTGTATTTTTATATTATATGGTTAATAAACTTACTATAAAATGACAATATAACCCCAATTAGTTAATTAATGTCATATATATTATTATATATGTATTTTGGATGAAACTTATTTTTTTAGGACTATTATATCAAATAATAATATAATATTTTTTTTAAAACTATTATAAGTCAATTTTGACAGTATTTGGTTTTTGTTTTTTGTTAAAACCATAACAGCATGATTACTTCAAAAAAAAATTATTGAATCAACCCTAAAATGTAATATTAATCTATAAAATTATTTTAATTTATCATAAGTAAAAAAATTACATTTATTTGGGTATTATAATATTAATTATTTTAATCTTTTATTAATAAGGAAATTATTGCATCTTCATTGTGTCATAAATAAATTTAATTATTTTATGTCTAAAAATTATAAATAAATCACCATTATGTAATTAATATTTTTATCTTTATAATGAATATTTTTAGTTGATTTTATCTTATGTATAAACCCATATTAAAAAAATTTTAATTTTGAAAACGTAAATTTAACAGTTTTAACTCTTCTTTAAATTAAATAATAATAAATTTCCTAATCTAATCCAAGTAGACCTAAAGGATAATATTTTATTCCTAAGTTTGTTTTTGGTTGAATTACACTTATCCAATTGAATTAAGACATGTTTTAGGGTAATAATAATAACATTTTTACCTTTAATTACCCTATTTTCTTTTAACCGTGGTAAATAAAAGTCCAAAGTTACTATTCTCCAAAAATTATTTTTATCTTATTGAACCAAATTTTACATACTGAAATGAAACATGTCTCTATGATTTTTTGAATTCAATTCACAAAACTGGTGAAATTAATTTAATGCAAATATGCAAATCCTTCTAGGAGTTGGGTAAAAGACGGTAAAAAGTTCAATAAAATTTTTATATATCTAAAATTATTATAAAAAGACTCCAATGAATTATATGGAACTTATATAGATATTATGTGTCTATTTGGACCTAAAATAAATTTAAATTAAATAAATTATTATTTAAATAAAAAGTCGGTTTTAATCAATAACTAATTGTACTTTACTATTCATCAAAAATTCAAAGTTTTCAGAAAAATACAAAAATTTCACCCGAAGCTAATTTTTGATATTCTGAATTTAAAAATGAATTCTATTTTTCCAAATTCAAAACATATACATCTCATTTATTAATTTAAAATTAATTCCTGTTGTCAAAACCAAAAGGCGTATTTTTATGAAATAATAACTATTAAAAGATTGATACTTGTTTATGTTCAAATTGAAAGTGAAACTATTTACAATGAATAAAATTGGATTAAATGGTAAAAATAAAATATATTTATACTTATAAACCATTAAAATGTATAATTTTACACTATAAATTATTTTGATTAAAAAATTTGGTTTCAGTTAAAATATAGTATTTTCACTATTCACCCAAATATGAAAGTATTTAGAAAAACACGAAAAATTTATTGAAACTAAATTCTTATATACCGATTCTAAATAAGAAGTTTTTTGGTCAAATTTAATTTATAAAAGATTCAAATATCAGATTTAAAAATGGTTCTCCATTAAAAGGTGGTAAAATTGCATATCATAACAAATACTTCTTTTATCTAAAAAAATGAATATGTTTTTTCATTATGTCTAAGAAACTCATAATATGGATTCTAAAATTATAAGGATTATATAAAGTTCAGAATTTAGTTAATATTGTTCATAACCTCTTTTGAACGGCTTGTTTGGTTAGTCAGGGTGCGCTAGAACTCTGTGTTGCGTGTAGTGAATGTTATTGAATTATTTTGAAAAAAATAACGTACTATGAAATGTTGGGGTGTTACATTCTTCCCACATTCAATAAATTGCGTCCTCACAATTTGAAATTGTTCTTCTAAAATAAAAGGTTGAAAATAGAAAATACATTATGGGAAAACCCACATTGGAAACTAGGTTAATAATATTTATTCTTAAGTGGGAAAAAATTATATATATATATATATATATACTTGACAAGTAGATTTTCATCCTTCAACTAATTCCTATCACAAACTAATCTTTCACTAAAAAATATTTCAAAAAAATATTTTATTTATCTTATTCGTATAGGGTTCCAAAAATAATGAATTAATAATTCATTTGTCAGAATATTTGAAAAAAACAAAATTATACAAACCAGTACATCACGTAGTGCTGTCGTATGTGATGCACCCTTATCGCTCTTCAGTTTTGGGTTCAAGTCTCACGGCCTTTTCGAACACGACTAGTTGTCTCTCAACCTCTGGGTTGTCCTTTTTATAATAATCAAAAAATAACCTTAACAATAGTATCCAATTTCAATCTTAATCCATTCCATCCTTTAGAGTTATCCAAAATACTTATATCCAAACTCTCTGTCCAAAATTTATAAGGAAGTTTAACACAATGAAGTTCCTTTTTTCTAGGTAATATCATGTGAACAACTTCATTATGTATTCTTTTAAAACACTGCAACATCCTGAATTACCAAAAAACCATATTTATTACATTCATGCTCCCTTATTCCATATAGAATAATCGATATACTCCTTCTATCCAAAAGTGTTGTAAACTCCAACAATGATGGAATATACAAATCATTAATCAGTTTTAAGGTAGTCAAGAATATCCAATATAATTTCTCCAAATCAATAATCTCTTATTCCAAAATCACTACCTCATTATTAGGACCATATTAAGGATTACCTTTTCTTCAAACATGTATTTTCCTAAACTTTTATCTTACTATTAAGTCACATTATATAGAACCATATAATCTAAAATCCTCAATAAAATAGTACTGTATTGAAATCCTTATTTATCTCTATAGTTCGTATAACCGGTATACTGTTGAAACAACACTCAAAAGAAATAATTCTATAATAAAAACATAAGAACACTAGTCGTTAATTTTCATCTGAGGTAGTATCATAACTTCATTATTATCCAATAACATCATTTGTGGTATACTCTTATTACTGGGACATTGATTCGTGTAGAGTCTCCAGGCCTTTTAGATGAATCATTTTACATTTGAAAGCTTTTTATTACCCTTGCAATCATGTACTTGGTGTCCTTTTTTCTCCACACTTATAACAAACTCACATTCCATTCAAACATTTACCAAGGTGATAATTTCTACATTTATCACATATGGTAAAATCCTTTTTTCCCCTCTTCCCTTTATCCATATTTCTCTCAACCATCCTTTTCTTCTCTTGCATCCCTTCAAAGCCATAGGACTCAGATAATTCTTTACATATCTTACTAACACATGATATTATTTCTTCATATGTTGAGAATACATGGGAGATTATTTCCCATATAAATTTTCTCTTAATACTATGAATGATATGACACTTCTTAATCTTTGGATCATACGTATTTCTAGAGTTCTCATTCCTTCTACTAGGCACCATTTCTAAACAATGTCATACACTAGGTCAGTTTATGAATCACTATGAATAATTCCAGACATGTAAAATACCTAACTTAAATGGGATAGTTTATGAATATAATCTGTAATCATAAAAATATTTTCTTTGAGCAGGTATATACTCATAAATCCTTATTAAGTATTTATAGAGAAAATTAGAATTATCGTAAGCATATCCCCTAGGAGGGTCGTAACCAAGAGTGCATCAAGGATCGTTGTCGTGCACCAGTTCCCATTCAAGTCTAGCTCAAGGAAGTGTTTTCAGGTTTTAACCCTAGGTACTTCTGTGCCAGATATGCCTCTTCCTTCTCATATCCAGACAGAGATGTATTTTCTTGGAAAACTCACAAAATATCTACATTACCAAAATTTTAGGAAGTTCTTATATACCAATCCTCAAAGTCTATATTAGGGTAATGTTCTCAAATCAGAGTTTATCTAAATCTAGTTTCCATGGTTATTTCTAAACTTCCTCTGATACCAACTGTAACGCCCCGACCCCAGTTACCCAGAGTCGGTGGATTATTTTAACACATTGGCATGATTACAAGGAATCAAGTCCTAAAAGACCTATCATTTTAGCAGTATTGGAAAATAGATTACATACATGAATGTTAAATAACACTTTATAACATACAACACAACACAAATAATCTATTATAAATGACATTATTCCCATAGTTTAACCCCACATCTCAATCACAATACACTTCTTGGAATCCTGATAAAAATAAATCATAGAAAGGGGTGATCTCATATGCTCAGTAAGGATAACAATATAGCAGAATCATTCATAAATAAGCATAAACATTTATAGGAATGTATAAAACTAAAACAAAATCATTTTCAACATAAACGTCATCATAATATGGCAAATATAAATCAAAATAATGCCATTTACTTATTCACATGGACATTTTACTAGTTGAAGAATCAAATGCAATATAAATAGCCACTTTTATAATGATGGAATGAAAAATGACAGACTTTCATAACTAGATAGCTAAGGCCTTGTTCCAAGGCTAAAAATATGATTTTTTCAAGGAATTGTGCCAAGACCCATGTTTGTCTCATGAGACCTACCGATGCATTGAAGAGCTATAGTGGGCTCCACCCTTCACTTACTAAATCCAATGTATTCCTCATATGAAAATGTTTAAAAATAACATAAACATTCGTATTAAAATGAGCATATGAAATTTCAATCCTTTATCCATAAACCAATGACGAGTATAAAAATAACACATCCACAGTCAAACATATCACAAAACCTTAAATATAGTATGGAATATTTTCATCATAATAAATCACATTCAATGAAGTTCAAAATCCATCAAAATATGTGGACATAAATGAAAACTATTTGAAATACTCTTTGAGAGAAACATCCATTTTTAATGAAAACATATAAAAGTCACACAGTTTAGAAAGAAAGACATTTAAATACATTTTATGAATCTATGTGTCCCATACCACATTGAAGCATTTTAAATGAATTAACATTTTAAAGACATTCATGTCCATATAGATAAATCCTTAAAAAACATTTTGAAAACATGGACATTAATGAGAATGATTTAGAAGAATAAATATTTAAAACATTTAAAATGATGATTTAGTAAAAAGTACCTTAAACTAATACCTTTGAAAACTCTTTCATGAAACATGGACATGGATAATAAATATGTCCCAATAGATACTTACGTAAAAGCATCCTCGAATAATAAAGAGATTGTGAAATTAACCCTTACCTTTTACTTTCCTTTAGTCGAGGGTACATTTAACCTCCTGTATAAAGACCGTATTATGTTATTAAATTATACAAGAACCATATTAAGATTTATGATATCATAAAATATTCATTTATGAATTTATATTACCCATATAATAATAATTTCCATGTTAAGTTATCATTTTGGGTATTAATTGCTTTTTTTATTGTACGTTTTTAAACATGTTATTATTGATCGTATCATTTAGATAATGATTTAAATAACTTCAGAATATAAAACATGATTTATATATAATATATATTTATAATATAATTATTTATAATAGATAGATATAAGAAATGGAAAACACTGTTTATGGAGACGGTAGGCCGTACGTACGCATAAACACTGTTTCTGTTTTCATATCGTATTGAATAGATGTAAGTGAATAGGATATATGTAAGTAGATAAATATATATATATATAAATATATATATCCCCAGTATCATTATTATGTTATATATTACATAGTTATTAGTAATATATATTTTAAAAATCGTCGATGAATGGTGAACGTGGAAATAAATCTCATCACGTTGTGGAGATGGTAATCCGTACGTACGCACGAGAGACAATATTATTTCCTTAACAGTGTGGAATTGGATGGTATATTTATTTTACAAAGGAATTATTTTGTTATTTCATTATTTATATACATAATATTCATCATTATATCCATATAAATAACATAGTGTTGAATAATAAATTACACCACAGCATGGAGATGGTAAGCCGTACGTACACACGCATGGTGACATTATCATTAATAGGATGGATAGATAATTAATATGGTTGTGAAATATTTATAATAACATCACAGTATATATATGGTACTTTATTTAATATTTTTTTATGGTAATAATAATGAAAGATTAAGTGGAAGAAGAAAAGAACATGAAAGAGGGTCGTGAAATCATTACATCTTCTTCGGGTTCTTCCTTTTTATTTGATCAAAAGGGCATTGTAGGTTGGCTTTCTGACCAAAGGAATGCCTATAAGATTATGGGAGTACTCTTTAGAGGATATTTGGATAGGGGATGTCCAAGTCAAATGGATTTCGTGGTGTGAATTTGAGATAATGGGAAGTGCCCTTTTATATGAGGGGTGAGGGGCACCTTAGAAAAAAATTAAAATATTATTTTATAATAAATTCATTTTCAGTTTATAATGGATGAAAAATAAATAATTTAAAGGATAAGGTAGTGATGGATGTAAAAAACACTCAAACAATAGGTTTTAGAACGGTTTGGGTTACTATATTAAGCATATCTTTTATATTTAACTCTTAGATAAATAATTTTACATTTACCATGTCTCTTTGTAATTTTATATTATATGGTTAATAAACATACTATAAAATGACAATAGAACCCCAAATTGTTCATTAATGTCATATATATTATTATATAAGTTCTTTTTCCAAATTTTATATTTTTTAACTATTATATCAATTAATAATATAATATATTTTAAAAAAACTATTTTATGTCAATTTCGACACTATTTGGTATTTGTTTTTTGATAAAACCATAACAGCATGACTACTTAGAAAAAAATTGATTAAATCAAACCTAACATGTCATATTAAACTATAAAATTATTTTAATTCAACAAAAGTCTCTTATTAAATTTATTTTGGTATTTTTAATATCAATTATTTTAATCCTTTATTAATAAGGTAATTACTTCATCGTTATTGTGTCACAAATAAATTTTATTATTTAATGTCTAAAAATTATAAATAAAATACCATTATGTAGGAAATCATATTATCTTTCTAATTAATATTTGTAGTCTAATTTATCTTTTGTATAACCCTATATTAAAAATGTTTTATTTCTGAAAACTTGAATTTAACACTTTTAACAATTCTTTAAATTAAATAATAATAAATTTCCAAATCTAATCCAAGAAGACCTAAAGGATCATATTTTATTCATAAGGTTGTTTTTGGTCAGATTAAACTTACCCAATAGAATTGATACATGTGTTAGGATAATAATAAAATCATTTTTAGCTTTAATTATCCTATTTACTTTTAACTGTGGTAAATAATAGTCAAAAGTTACTATTCACCAAAAATTATATTTATCTTATTGAAACACATTTTACTTACTAATATAAAGTGTGTGTCTTGGATTTTGGAAATTCAATTCACAGAAGTGGTAAATTTATGTTTTATGCAAATTTTCAAATGCTCCTAGGAGGTGGGTAATAGACGGTAAAAAGTTCAATTAAATTTATATATATATATATAATTATTATAAAATGACTCCAATGAATTATATTGAACTTATATAGCTATTTTGTGTCTTTTTTGATATAAAATAATTAATTATTTAATTAAAAAGTCTATTTTATCCAATAACTAATTGTTTCTCACTATTTTTCAAAAATTGAACGTTTTAAGAAAAATATAAAAATTTCACCCTAATCTAATTTTGAAATTATGAATTAAAAAATGAAGTCTATTTTACCAAATTCAATAAATATAAGTTGCATTTACTAATTTAAAATTAATTCCCATTTTCAAAACCAAAAGAAGTATTTTTAAGAAATAATAACTATCAAACGATTGGTACTTGTTTTTGTTCAATTTCAAAGTGAAATTATTTACAGTGAATAACATTGGGATAAATGGTAAAAGTATAATATATTTATACTTACAAACCATTATAATGTATAATTGAACACTAAAAATTATTTTTATTAAAAAAGTTATTTTCTGTTAAAATATAGTATTTTTCACTGTTCACCCAAATATGTATGTTTTTAGAAAAACACCAAAAATTTATTGAAACTAATTCCTTATGTCTCGATTCTAAAGAAACAGATTATTTTTTAAAATTTAATATATAAATGATTCAAATATTGGATTTAAAAAGGGTTCTCCATTAAAAGGCGGTAAAATTTCAATTTTTTAAAAATACATCTTTTAGCTGAAAAATGAATTTGTTTTTTAATTATGTCTAAGAAACTCATAATATGGAATATAAAATTATAAGGATTATATAAAGTCTAAAATATAGTTAATAAAATTTATATCCTCTTTTTAATGGCTAGTTTGGTAAGTTGTGGTGCATTTGAACTCGGTGTTGCATGTAGTGCATGTTATTTAATTACTTTATAAAAATAACGTACAATGAAAAATTGGGGTGTTACAACTATTAGGTTGAAATGTGGAGAACCCATGGTTGTTAAAATGGGACCCTCTTATCTCTCATCCTATGCATAAAATGAATTTATTTGATATGTTTTTTTGAAAATGATTGGATTTCAACTAACATTGAATGTTTTCAAAAGGGAGTTTTAAAAAAAATCCCGTTTTCCATTTGGGAATTGGTTAAAATCAAGTACCTTGTATTGTTATGAAAATGGTAAATTAATGTTTGGATTAAATATTTTTATAATTAAATATTAAATGTTATTAAATGAAAGAGTCCAGGAAATTGAACTTATAGTGGTGTCCACTGTTTAAAACTATCATGTAAAGGGTAGTTCAAACATCTCTTTTAGTTGCCTCATAATGTTAGAGTGAGTACATTCCGTTGGAATTATTTTCATTATCAATGTTGTTATAAATTGATTTTGATCCTAGTGACCTTTTTAGTTGATTTTACCCTGTGTCAGGGATGAAAATTGTTCGTCATAAGTTGTTATCTTGTAGCAGGTATTACCCTCAGAACATAAATTCCTTGCTAGTGCATTATATTTTCTCACTCTTGGTGATGTTTGGGTGTTGTTTAACCATGTAAGACTTTCATTTTTAAAGTGACACCCTTGTTAGGATGGGTGGTCATGTCTTTTTTGACCTTGTGATGAGCTTGGGAATCATGTAATTCTCTTTTATCACTGTTTATATGCTACTCGAGCATGGTTGGCCACTTTGTTGGTCGTTTAAACCTCTCTTATCCTTAGTGATGGAGGTCATGGTGTGGCGTCGTCTAGGAAAAATGATCATATGATGCAATATTACTCGGTAAAAAATATTCTAGAAATGTTTACTATGGTTTCTTGTCATCTACATGTGGAGGGGAATGAATGTTAAAGAATAGGTTTCATTAAAATACTAGGACTATATTTAGAAATACTTATGTGTCTTAACATGCTAGTCTCTCTATTATAATCTAGTGTGGTAATGAGAAGTTAGTTCTTTTTCTTTTTCTGGATAGGACACTCCTAAGTTGGGTAGTGTCGTCTCAATCCTGGTAAACATGTCCTTCCATGTTGAAGGACCACAACTTAAGGTAGCCATTTGGGAATGGTTGGGTTGCATGAACACCATTATGGCTTTTTGGTGTTCTTTATGTCAATGCTTTTTTGGCAACATGACTTTGATTTGGTTCAACAATATTACCTTTTAGTGTCTGGGTATTTTTGACTAGAAACCCCATCAAATATACTCTTATTGTACACTTCTTCAGAGATGAGCATGTCCATTTTCATTACATCATACTTGCTGCACTAAGAGATTGTCGGTCTTACACCATGCTAAATACTTTAAAAAATTTGAGCTTATTGGGGGATCTTCATCAGTGTTACAGGCTGACGTGTGGTTATTATTGAGGCTTGATATGTTTTTAGTGATCACATGGTTCTCATGTAGGAATGCCTTTTTCGGACAATTGTACTCTATCCATTTATTTAGAATTTCTCTGGCCTCCTAAGACCGACATCTACGAGACATGTTAGCCATGTGGTTCGACTCATTCTCTCTTCCTTTACTTTAATGTTTACGATTGTAATGGGCCATTTTAAAGAACATTTCCAGGGGAAGGCAAGTGTGGTCTCATGGTTGGTAGTGTCTTCTAAGAAAGCATGATCGACCTATTTTGTTAGGTTGATCCGAATTTGACCATTTCATTTTAATAAAATCATATTAGAAGTGTCATAAGAACAGTTAGAGTTGTGACTTAAACAACAATTCAAATGGTGGAGGTATAGAGGCTTGTAATTATCCCCTTTATAAGTTAATTCCTATAGTGGGAAGAACCATCAATCGATTGTTTCTGAGACATTATAGGATCTTAAATTTATCTAAATGGGATCATGTAAGCTCGGTTTCTATGTTTTCGTTGACCATTAATCATTAATTCATGTCATAAAGGTAGAAGGGTGGAATTCTTAATATATTCTTAAAGGTGTATTGGGCATTGGAAATGCTATGAAAACGTTTTGAACAAGACTTTAGGACCCTTGTAGTTTGGATGATGTTTATGTTGATCTTGAAGGATTATCTAGGATGAGAGTTTTTTTTAAGGTGGGTAGATTGTATAAACTGATGTTTTGAATAGGATAAAAAGTATGATGATTTTTGAACTTTTTCGTTTACTAAAACAGTAATTTTTAGAACTGAGCTTTTGAAATTAATTTCAAGATTTGAATCACACATACATGTTTTTTTGGACATTGGAGAAGGCTCGAGACATCACATGAGTGGCTTGAGATTTTTTGGGGGTGTCAGACTTGAGAAACTTCACGTTTTTAAAGATATCATAGGGCACACAATTTGGCATGTCTTGCTAAACCAGGTGTCCCACAACACATAAATTTGTGACCCTTTTTAAAAAGGGATAGTGGAATGGGAATAACCCATGCATGGTTTCCTAATCCATGTGGCTAGCTCATGCAGGGTGTGTCCTGGAGGCAGTGGGGTACTTCATGGTTGGTGATTGGTTTTCCATGTTGTGAAGGCTAACCGTTCACAACACCCTGTTTTGGGATTTTAGTTTTTTTTAATTTAATTAAAATTATAACATAAAACTAAATACCCCAAAATCCCCTCTCTCCCTTAGATAATGATTCACCAGGGGGGTTTTCCCTATTTTATTTCACCGGAACCCCCTCACTAGTCCTCCTTCGACAACCATTTCCATTTTATTTCTTCATGATTTTTCCTCGAATCATCAAAGTATAGTCTTTATTCCCAATTTCCATCATTTTCATGGATAATTTTGTCCTCTTCATCAACACACAATTTTTTCTAGAACATTAGGGATTTGGGGGAGATCCAATTTTCATTTTCTATTGTTCTATGATGGTTCGAATGGTTTCATTGGACCCATGGGTGTGTGTTCCAACAACCGCTGCCAATTGCGAGGTAGTTTGGTTAGTTTCAGTTCGACGATAACATTTTGTGTTATGTTTTATACCATATCCTTTGTTTTTCACCTATTTAATTTAAATCTTTATTCATTCCTTCATGTATGTTTATGTGTATATGCAAAATGGGTGTTTATCAACTTCTCTAAGTTATAAAGATCCAAGAGCCCAGTGGATTGCTTGGTTCAACTTTGAGGTGGGGTCCCATTCAATGTCTTCAGACACTATATATTCTTTAACAAAGTTTCATACTTCAATTTTTCTATAAATTAATTCATTTAATGAATTATTATGTTCAATTCCTCTCAAATGTGAATTTAGCATGTTTCTTTTTTTAAATTCTATGATGATAAATAATTTTTTTGATAAAAAAATATATTGTATTTTATAATAAAATCAATACAACAGAGGTGTGCTGCCTTCAAGCTAAAAAAAAGTAGTTAGACCATACTTGATTGACTAGTTTTATTTATAATTCTTATTCTTTGATGTTGTGTTGAAATATGACATTCTTATCACATGACATTAATGAAATTAGAAACACTGAGTTTATCATTTTAAATTTATCAAAGGACCAAATGAACATCTAAATGTTTGGCCCATTTTGGATTGGAATTACCCATGTAGGTAATTGTATATTTTATGGATACTTGTATCCCTATAAATTAAATTAACTTGTTCTTGATAAAGGGAATTAGTTGACTGAAAATAATGGTTAATGAACAATGATTTAATCTCAAAACTAGTTACCAAATTGTTTTCAAATGTTTTGAATAATAAAAACACCTTGGGTGGAATATGTGTTCTCTAGTTGGAATGCCACGATGGACTCAATTGGTTTTCGTGCACAAACCATGGGTGATACATGCATTCCCAAGTAGGAATTCCTTGGATGGACTCGAGTTTATGGGAAATAAATTGGATCAACATCCATGTAAACCCTTACCATGCTAATGGAAGGTAGTAGTGTAGAAAATTCCCATTGAAAATGATTTATTAGTTTTTATCAAATGGATTAAATGCTACGTGATCTTTCCAAACTAATGGAAGGAAAGGCTTAAACCAATCAATAAATGGTTGCAATGCTACTTGAACTTTCCACACCAATGGAAGGAAATGATTGAAAAAATAAATAATGGTTTCAACTTTGTTTGACCTATAAAAACTAATGGAAGTCCCGCCATGAACAAGATGAATCAATACATGGATTGTTTATTAAAGAGGAATGGTTATATTTGAGCTTGTCACAATTTCTGATCGGAGAAAACCATGAGCACTAATGTAGCCCATTCCGAATTCAAGGAGGGGTTGCTAAGGATATGAACTTCCTAGATCCCTTTCCTTGCCCTATTTGTGGATTCATGATATACTAAAGTTGGGTCCCCATGTAGTACTACAAGATGCATTTGATACACTCATTTGATACATCATTGAAAAAAATGTTCCTTGGATACCCTCCTTGGACACTATTCTTTCTTAGCCCCGTTTTACCTTGGATACACTCCTTGGACTCAGTAGCTGCATTATGGTGGAATGACTTGGATTACACTCCTTGGATTGCACTCTTACCCATTTTCTATAATTAGATGCTACTGAGATAGATTTCTATTAGTCTATGTTAACTTGTTTTTACCCTGAAACTCCCTTAACATATACCATTGTTTGGTTTCCATGGAACATCTTGGAACCTTCACTAATTATAAATTCACAAGGTTGTTGACTTGGTTATTACCTTGGAACTTCATTAATAAATTCCATCACATGATTCCTTGGATACACTCCTTGAGTCCATCTTTGACAAGTAGGTGCCATGGTTAATGATCATCCGGCCCGATCATTGCTTAACCCTATTTTACCTAAGTGGAAACTCCATGGAATCGGTAGGAATCTTATTCAAATATGAATTATAAACAAAATGGTTAAAATCAATTAATGAACTGGTTAAATGTTTAGACCCCACCAGAGGTCTGAAATAGGAACTTGTGTTTTTAGAAACATTGTACTGCTTACTTTATTTACAAATGCTTGCAAATTGTTTAATTTATATTATTCGGTCTGTATTGGGTTATAAATTGGTGGTGCTAAAGTACTGAGATTTATATCTCACACCCTACTCAGGTCGTTATCGAATTAGGGTACCAGAGTAGACCATTCTCTTTTATAGGGCCTTGGAACATGTTTGTCGTTTTTGACTTGTACCTAGAGTATGAGCAAAGGATAGATCTAGAGCTTAGGATTCTCATGGAGATTGTCTTTGGGATTTTTGTTATTTTCCGTACTTGAGTTCAACATTTCATTTTATCAAAAAGCATGTTGTACAATTTTCTATTTTCTATAATGTATCAATACTGTGTTATTCATTCATGTATAGTGTTACTGGTGATGGATTCTTTTTTCATTTATATAAAAATTTTCTTCCACTGCTTTGTCAATAATTTATTAATACCTCCACTGTAGATTATTATTTACTCTATTATACCATTACACAACTCTGATAAGTGGGTATAGTCTTCCCACTGACTATCCTTACACCCTCTCTACTAGTTGGCATCCTCTGGTGTGTTGGCAGGCATGCCTCATGTCATGTGGCGACTGGTCTGACCACCATCATAGTTGTCATACTGGTTAGGAAAATACAGATCTCATGGTTTTTCTAGATAGCAGAGTCATTTTGACTTCATTTATTTCATGTAATATGACTTTTAGTTCATTACTAGTTTGATAATTTATGACATTTGAAGAGTGTTTACACTTAAGGAATCATGAATTGTGGCTCTAGTAGACTATCAGGTCAATTGCAGTGATTTTCCCATGTATATTAAACTTAATATAGTAGAACAATATCCTCATATCCTTCCAAATCTATTCAAAATAAAAATATTAATGTGAAAAAGGGTTACATCCTCATGCATCCATAACAAATCTTCTACTGGAAATGGAAGAGTATCAATAGGATGCAAATATTGGTCTACTGATTGTGAGAGGTAACATTACAATGGATTCTTTATTATGGACTACTTTGTTATATATTGGTATATCTCATTAATTTATCATACCTAATATTTTCAATTTTCTAATTTCTTTTTTGTAGTTGTTATCATGTCTAATGGATTTTTCTACACCCCTTGTACAAAGAGAAAGAAGGGTATCAATAGTCACTCTTGTGTTTTATTTCTACCATATGGTTATAATTCATGTATTAGTTTGATTTTCAACATGTAACCACATGATATCATTTCCAGGGTGGATTGGAAAATTTCCTATAAATCTTGGATTGATTGTTATCTTCAATGGGACTTCTTCACTTCCCTCAATGGCGTGTCTCGTGTCTTCCAAGGAGAATGAGACCCAAGGTAGAGCAGTGTTTTGACTTTTATCCAAAGTTGGGGATAGTGATATTGGTTTTTTACTTTGGCCTAGATAAATATTATTTGATTGTTGATCTTCATATGGTCATCATTATGTTCTTATACGTGTTTCCTTCTCACATCACAATCTTCAACTGGTTTGGGAGATTGATTTTTCTATTGAATTAATTACAGGTAATCAATTAATATATATTCCATCTTACCATATCCGACTAGTATAAATGAATGAGATTATTTCTTAGTTGGATAATATTTTTCATAAAGGATTCACACTAACAAATGTATCTCCCAACACACAGTCCATTCTCTTTTAGTAGAAGGGTGGTGGTTCAATTCGCCTATGTTTTGATTAATGAAATATCAATCGATTAATTATAAATAAAAAATATATTACCATGGGTTTATGATTTTATTGATTAGTTTAATGGGGTAAAGTTCTTCTTGAAGATTGATATTTTGTCTTGTTGTCATCAGTTTTGGTTAAAAGAAAACAATATTCCGAAAACCAGCCTTCAAAGTTGGTATGAACATTAAAAGTACCTTGTCATGGCCTTTTTCCTAACCAATTTTTTAAAGATTTAATGTTTTGATGAATATTATTTACCACAAGTATATTGGTACCTGCATGGTTGTATTTTAAGATGAAATCCTCATATACTCTATGTCTAAATAGGATCATGTGAATCATCAAAGAAGAATTATGTGTTTATTGAAAAATCAATGACATTGTCTGAAGAATTCTATATGTTATTACTAGATTTGGGATGTGATGTTCTTGGGACTTATGGTGTCAGGAAAAGGTATATAAATTGATATTGGGAAGGTGAAGGATGTTATGACTTAGGGGAATCCACGAAATGTGTTCAGGATATTTAGATTCATTGAATGATCTTGATATATTCAACATTTCATGAAGGAGTCCTTGATGTTTACTTCTCTGACGACTGCACTAAATCAAAAGTGAGTAAATTTTTCATGGAATGATTAATGTTATATTTTTTTGTTCAGATGAAACATATTTTTTATAATGTTCTAGTTTTGAATATTCTAGAATTTTTAATAGATAATTGGCCTTTTATGATGCATTGTGTATATGATTAGGTTGTGTCCTCATGTAGGGTAATAATATGGTTGCTTATTGATATTGTTATCTTAATACACATTGGAAGAATTATTCAAACCATGACCATCAACTTGTTGCTATGATTAATGTTCTTTAATGTTGGATGCATTAAATTATTGGGGAATGATTTACCATGTACTCCTACCACATTTGTTTTCATTATATATTATTAATACAATATTTAAATCTACGCCAAATGTATTGGGGGGAATACCTATAGTTTCTAGATTTCGACATCAGCTATACCATGGGAAAAGAAAGTATCATTGTATAATATTTTACATGTATACATCCAACCAAATAATTAAACGGTTCATCCAAAGAGTGGAGCTTAATGTCTCTCTTTTCTTAGCTGCATATTGGCATTTCAGAATCTAGGGTAATGGTTTCCTTGTTTATTTTTTGGATTATGTCCACTCTTCTCGAATTGATTCTTTAGGGAAATCATCTTGACAATGACTACCATATAATAAAGTTCTCTATTAATGATTTGGATACTTTTATGGATACATTGTTCTCCAAATACAGAATTATTGTCTTTCAAAGATATTTTTGGTACCATCATTGGTTAGGAAATATATATTGGGGGATTTTCAGTTATCCTAGTGGTCAATGAACCAATGATCCATAAAGATGTTCTATGACATGAAGTGGAAGTTTGGGTGGCTAGTAATGAGATGGAGAATTTATAATTTTGTTTCTGATTTTTATACATACCAATAGGTTATGAATGATCACCATAAACATTCAGATTTTTCTAAAAAAAGTTCAATCGATTCTTTGAAGTGGGATGCTATCTTTATGGAATTTTTTCTAGGGTATCTTCATAACCACAGTATTAAGAATGAGATAAGGGTTGCCATCAGCAGGCTGACTAATTCAGAACAATTTATAAACACTTGTCATACAACCATAAATAAGTAGTTGGGAGATATCTATGTGAAATAAAATGTTATTTTTTAATGATTTAATTAAGGTATTTTTTTTGGATAGAGATCATTACTTCAATTTTATATTTTAGATAATATCTCTAGATAAACTAGGATCACACATATATTTTTATATGGGATTCCACCCATTATTGGATGGCTATATATACTAGTCAATAAATATTCTTGAGGATATGATTTGTACTTCTGTTCAAGACATGTTTAATGTATGGTATAATAATGTGGGGCTAGTTGAGTTATCATAAAACAATATTTTTTAGTGAGTGATCATAATCAATTTTTTTGAAACCTTGTATGACCATCCATGTAAATGTCCAAAGTGTTAATTGGTGATTTGTGAATGTTCATTGTATAGACCGATCTTTGTCCAAGAGATGATAGAAGAGACCCAGTTGATTTTTTATTTAATGGTGATGGAACTGAAAGTATTTAAGTATTATTTTGATCATCATCAAAGATTTTTGGAATTATAATTATTTGACCATGTGATTTTGAAAATTTTATCCAGATCTGGTCTGTAAAATTTTGGAAGGCTTGTGAACTTTCTCTTTATTTTTGGGATATATTACAGTTTTTGAGTAAGTGGAAATGGTTTATTACAATTTAAAATTTTCATCAGAGATAATTTATATACATGATGTGTTCCATGTAACTCATCTTGGATTGTATCAATGTAATCCATAACATGTTATGAGATAGTGTGATCTTGAGGTTGAACTTAATTATATATGACTGAGTGGTTAGTCAAGATAGTTGATTATGAAACAATTCTACATTGGGGGAGGATGATACCATTGTTTTTGGTAATATTGTATCATAGTTTTGATTCTCAAGATACATGGGAGAGGATGGAATTGATGAGAGAGAGGTGGCCTTTACTATTGGGCAAGGAAAATTATGAGTAGGATTTCATAGGATAGAATGTTTATATGGTGGGTAGGTTGTAGCATCATTTTACAATTTACGGTACTCATAATCCCCTTATTTTTATATTTCCTTGTTTGGGTTTTTATTGGGGTTTATTTGGGTGTAATTTTAAATTTTTTGGAGGTTTCTTAGCTAGTGAATAGTTTGGCCATAGTTAGTCTAAATTGTGCACCCACACAGAGTAAACTGTGCAACACAAGGTAGTTGATTTTATCATGGTATCTTCATTATAATTAATTTTTTTGTTACCAATTATAAAAAACTGAGAAAACCATATAAAATTGGCACATGGTCAGCTCAATAAATTTTCAAATTTTGTGGCTCTGCCTTAGAAAACATGAGTATGAGTTTTTAATTAATTTAAATTCTGATTAAAAATTTATGGTCCCCCTTTTATGTCCCTGAAGGACTGAAAGAAACCATAAGCAATTTATCACCTATTTGGAGATCCCAAGATGAGTTCATGGGCCCTATGATCCCACTCAAAAGAGATTATACGCTTGATGAATTCATATTGCTCTTATCATAGTTAGTTTCCTTTTCTTGTTCATGATCTCCCCCGATCTCATTTCTCCATCGTAGTGTTCTATGAATCCACATGTTGATTTTTGGATATAATACACACTTTTTTAGATTGAAACGAATGTTTTATTCATAGTTTTTTTATTTCTTCTCTTTTGTACTTTTCTAAATATGACTTTGTCATTTGAGATCCCCTGACCCTGAGGTGGGTGGTTACGTCATGGTTCTAAGTTTATCTTAAACCTAAATTGAATTATATAATTTCAATTATTTGAATTAAACGATTTTTATTGATTTTAATTAAATGTCTTTCATTTGGTTTGATGGAAAAAAGAAATTCCATTTAATTGGTGTTCCGAAATCACTTTTTTGCATTAAATTGTAAAAACCCTATTTCTTTTGAATTGTAGTGTGTTTATGGAAATATGTAAAATTTTAATTGTTTAATTTAAATTGTGGATTTGAATGAAATTGATTCAAATAAATTTTTTAATTTAATTTTTGAAATTAATTTTTTATAAATTATTACAATTAGTTTTTAATGTCAATTGTAGAAATATATTTTTTTGGAAAAAATTGAAAACGCCAAATTCTTTTGAAATGGGGGTTAATTTTGAAATTGAAAGAATCTTAAAAAAATTAAAATTTTGAATTTAATTATAAAATGTTGATTTTGAAATTCAATTTTTAACTAATTTAAAATTATTATGTTATGAAAATGGATTAAAATGGTTTTTATTGGAGCCTTTGGGTTCTACATTAGAATTGGAATTTTTTTTATTAAAACACTATTTGGATTCTAAATAGAAAATTGGCATATTTGAAATGGAAAATGAGATTATTTATATTTTGAGGTTTCTTGAAATAAATTTCCCATAATTATTTTTACTAGAAAACATTATGGACTTAGGTAGTTAGTGATTTTGTTGGGAAACACAGAATACTATACAATGTAAAAAAACATTAATGCAACATGTCACATACCTTAGGTAGTGGTGAGAAGTTATCATTGGACTGATTTTTTAGTGGATGTATGTCTATATTACTATATAAACATGACTATGGTGTTCCTATAGCCTTGAACTATTGTCCCTTATTAGGCATGTGACCATGTTTCTTGCTTGACTGTATTTCAGATTAATATATTCATTTTTTGTAAATTGATTTACATTCCATCTAAATTGTGTAAACAATTATATTTAAGCCCTTTTTAGAAATACCCATTACTTTGAAAATGTTCCATTAATTGAAATATTAATAATTTTATAAAATTTTTTCCATATTTTGAAATTTAAAGAACAAATTTTTTATATTGTGATTATGAATTTCCAAATATGATACTTTCAAATTGATAGATCTATTTGTTTAATGTAATATTGAAATCGTCTATAAAATAATTGGTGAGACCCTAGTCGGGTTTTTATCTGACACACTACATATTCCTTCAGGCGTTTGTAGATTATGTCATTCAAGGTTCAAGCATGGTTAATGAACCACTTTGAGGTGGTTTTAGATATTCAATTGTGGACCTTATTATACACCTCCTTTGAGACATGAATGATTTTTTCTATTTTCTAGTGCTTATGTTTTTTTACATTGGGTTTTTTAAATATTGGGCATTGGGTACTTTAATCATAGTGGATTTAATTTTATATTCATAATGTTTTTTTGTTTGTTTCATCATTTGTTGTTGAAAAATATTTCACACATTCCTTTTTTGTATAACACACGGTGTTAGTCACTGACCCATGGGGATTAGGAATGCCCTTCAGGACATTACAAAACCAGCTCAGTTATCATGTTTCCTAGGGAACACCACTTGTTTGTGATAGAATAGTCCTAAGAGTATTAGAATTACATAAGGATATCATAAATTAGAATCAATATAAGTGTTCACAACTTAATTGGGTTGTATTGATATATTTGCAATACTATTATTTAGGGGTGTGGTGGTGGGGTACATTGAGGTTATTTGTAGTGGAATGCATTTTTTATGATGACCAAATAATAATTCTAAAAAATATGTTATTTGATTACATGGTCACTTGTAATTTATAATAATAAAGAAATATTTTATAAATTTTGGAAAATGTGTTTATAAAGGCCCCAATTGATAGTGGGTTTTTTATGTGGATAAAACTAATAAAAATTTAATGTTAATTAAAACATAATTAGTTTTTAAAACTAATAAAATAGATGACTAGTATTGATAATGGCCATATAATTAGTAGTGTGGAATGAAAGGTCATGTAACACTCAGAGTGTAACTTTTTGATAGAGAGGTTTACATGTATTACAATTTAAAATTTATTTCCCTTGATTAAATGTTTTATTTCTATTAATGGTATTTTGAGTAATCTATAATTATGTGCCATATTAGTACATTTCACTATAGGGTATTTCATGTCATGATGTTGTTTTGGAGAATCTTGAACAGGTTTAGTCCACACCCTTACATAACATATGTTAATAATGTGAAAAAGGAGTCATTTCACGAAAACATGTATGGATTTTCATTATTTTTGTTTTAATATATGTCTACAATATGTCCTTGGTTGTTTTCTCCATTACAAGAATTCTAATGCAAAACAAATTAGCAATGACATCACACACCATTATGGATGTGGGTGATATGTCCTGAAGAAAATCCATAAATGGCCAACATGCATTGAAGTAGAGTTTCAAACTGTAATGTGTCCCATATTGTGGAGTTTTCATCTTAATTATTTTGTGACATGATAAGGGGATGTTGCACAATATATTTTTCATTCTCATATTTTTAATGGTGAAACTACCTCTTTAATTATTTTTATTTATTTACTTATACTCCTTCTTAATTTGTTTAACATATAATAATCTCCCAATAATGTATTCCCCTTTTAAAACATTCTTAGGTATTATACATTATATTTTTGGGTATTTTTTAGCTATATCTCACATTATTAGGATTTTTTATTCTTTTATTCCTCTAGATATATTTACATATCACATCTACATGTGCTCTTGCACTATTTTACCATTAAGGATAAAAATATTCCATATATTGGTTTTATGTAGAATTTATTAGTTTTACAGTTTTTTGGGGAGCTCTTCCTCAATTTTATTTTGGTATTCAATAGAGAAAAAATGTTTTTATAACATTTCAGGTAAGTATTTTTACATATTGAATTTTTCCTTAGTTATATTTTTTTAATATGTTTTATTTTGTTTAAATTGTTATATTATAATAAAAATGATTTTTTGGTTACTTATTTATGATTTCCATTTTTTACAAAAACCATGTTTCTGAAAAAGTATAGGTTCCGAAGATTTTTATTATGAACTCATTTTTATACAATATAGGCCATTGATAAAATGATTTTAAAATATTCTTATTCTAAATGGTTTTCTAATGGAGGATTTAAATTATAATTTTTAGGTGATGATATTTTTTTTAGTTGTATGAAATTAATTAATGTAATTACTCTCTTTATTATAATATTTTTTGTGTTACTTTGTATGGAAAACTCATATTCGGTAGCTTCACTTGGGAAACCATGGGTGTCTCCTGCGTAACTAGGAAATGTTCTATAGTACTTTATATATTTCACATGATAATACTCAATATTTGGATATGTCAAATCTAGGGTTTGTGTAATATTGAGACATATAGATGAACAAAGGATTGATTTTATTATCTTCACACAATATTAAATATATTTGTTGAGTTATTAAAAGTTTTAGTTACTAATTACCATTATTTAATTGACATAAAAAATTTAATACCATATAGTTTTTGTTGTACATTTCATGAGATTTTCAATAAATCAAAACTATGCTACATTATCTGGGTTTCATTGTAATTCATATACATTATTGGGCCTAGTTATATGCTTTAATTTCCTAGTTATTATTATTTTGGAAACATTTAATTTATTTATAATATAAGTGTATTTTTAAAATATTTTCTATATGTTATTTAATGAAACAAAAAGGAATTTACAAAATGGTTTATTTCTATCTAGAATAATTAGTTTTGATTATAATATATATCATATTGATTCATTGTGGTATAATACATGGAACTTTATTCACACCCTATATAATCCATTTGAGTGTATGTAGACATAGATATATTTTACAAGGATAAAGAGAATAGAGTTACATACATTAAAGGGAAATATTAATATATCATCATATTTCATTGTATAATGATCATGGTTCATGAGACTTTATATCATTTATAGAATTTTATGGATCCTCCAGTGACATTTTGAGGTTATTTTTGTATTATGCATAACAAATATAATTTCATATTGATTATCATGAGTAATTATAGTTGATTATGTATTAATATATATTTTGAAATTATAATGGGATGGATTAATTTTAACATATTTCTTCCTATCATGATATAATCTTAATGGTAGGGTTATATTATTTTGAATTTAAATTTTATTTTTATGGATTTCCAACAAGTGGATACATCATAATAGGTTATCGAGCATAATCCATATTTATTTTTATTTATTTGTAAGTCTGAAACCATTATAAATTAGTTATAATTTAAATATTAGTTATTTTCACCATGACAAATTGATCTAAAATTCTCCTCAATACATGTGGTTGGATGGATCTGCCATGCAGTTGGCCATCCCAATATTTTTTATTAAAAAAATGCAATCATCATGATCTTTTTATCAGTGATGTAAGGTTAATATTGATATAAGGATATCAAACCATGATTTTATGTAAAAGATTGTGAATAACATGATATTTATTGTACAAAAGGACATGTTACCATTGGAGGTTTGGAACAAGGCCTTCATTGTATGACTGTTCTTGGATATTTTTATATGGCTTGATTTGATTTACTAATTTTTTTATTTATTGGGTGTAAATTTATTATCCATGATTTTTGAAGTATATTTTGATGGAGTTTTATATTTCATGTTTTATATATAAGGCCTCTCAGAGTGAAAACTATGAATCATAGAGATGGGTTATCAGCAAACAAACTGTAAAAAAACCGTCCCATATAACTCATTCTAATTGATTCAATAAGTAAAATAATTATAAAAATAAGTCATAGAGGTGATAAGTGTCATGATCAAGTGTTGAATTGTGATAAATAGTTTGTGTAGAATAATTACTGTGGGATTAATGTTGAACAAACATATTCAGTTTGAAGAGAATAAACAGATAATATTAAGAGTGTATTTGGATTTAATAAGGCTCCAAATATATCTAAGGTTTCCATACAATTATTATATACTAAAGGGGACTAGGCTGAAAATAATAGGAATCCATATTGAAGGATTTTTTACATAATAAAAACATCTGAGACATGTTAATAGTGATTATCAACTAGTATTTTTACCCATAGACTCATAGGATAGGGAAAGGTAGATATTTAATGCCATTGAAGTTATAGAGTCATTCAGTGATGGAGTAATCATACATGTTATATGAGATAGTTCACCCATCCCTTTCTCTCATTATAAATTTTTATTTAAAATATCAATGGTTTGATATAGGATAGAGACCTGAGGTGATATTGAGTATTTGTATTCTAGGAATTCTAAAATACTTTTTGAAACACCCAAAAATCATAAAATATGTACATCGAATTTGAAAGTGGGTGTGACTTGCAACACCAAGAGTAGAAACGAATATTACAACCTAGAAATTATGATATATTTTCTATTTAATATAAATTCAATAAACATGATATATTGCAATTAATTGAATACTAGGCTTATCTCATGTTACATGAAATAATGAGTGTCCTATATACATTTCTTTTCATGCAAGACTATATTTTACCAAACGACAATATACTATTAATAATATTTACTATGATTGTTACCGAATAGATGTTGGAATGGAAGGTATGAATAAGATTTTAAAAACATGAAGAAATTTATTTTACACACATTTTTTGGTTGATTAATGATTATAAATCATAGTAAGATTTCGTTAATTAAAAAAATAATTTCTTTTCGAAAAAATATACTTTCCTAAAAACTTTTTATTCAAATTTAGATAATCGAATTTAAAAATAATTTTAAGGAATGGGTGAAAAATAATTTGAAAAAATAAATCAAATTTTGGAAACTTAATTACAAAATTTATGATGTTCAATTTTGGGGATTTTTTTTGAGAATATTCATGTTTTTTATGAATTGTTAGAAATACAGAATTCTGATTGAAAACCATTTTTTGTTCAAATTATTTATATGATTAATTTATATTATTAATTGGATTTTGATTAAAATTAGATATTTTTTATATAAATTAATGATATATTTGTTATTTTAATAATTTAAATATTTAATTTAGATATAAATTTTTTTATAAAATGATCATTTCACTTTAAAAAAGCCTTATCATCACATCTATGGGATTATATTTAAATTAATATTTCACACTTATATGAAGAAATTTTTATAAAATGTTTCCAAATTTCAAAAAATAATAGTTTATAATGTCTAATATGTTAAAAATATTTTATGATCAAAATAAAGAAATAATAAAATGAAAATTTATTACCTTGGTTAATGTAATAATGAAATTACTAGAGGGTAAAACTAAAAATATAAGGTTGGAAAAGAACTATAAAATTATCTAAAATATATTTTTATCCAATTTTATCTAATTAATTATATAAGGACTGATAAAGGATTATTTTGGATGCTTTTTCATATGAAAAATGTGGGTTCACTCTACAATTTTCAAAAATACCAAATATATCACCTCCAAACTTATAAATGGATACCTTCTCCCCTCACATCATAAAAAATTATCCCCTATTTGATAGACCAATCCATTAAAAAATAAATTCCCATAATCCATAAAATCATACTAGTAGACATTAGGATTAATTATATCTTATGAAGGCCATAGTGTAAACCAAATAAGGATACCCAAGGAAGAGGAAATGCTTATCAATGACCATATTATTTTACTTCTTTCCATACCAATTTCAATTATTATTTAAATAGGATGATATAATAAACATAGTATATTCCATATAATGATATTTATTTATTATAATGAAATTTCCTACAATATTCTCCACATCAATCAAATGTTTTGTGAAATCCTCATTACTATTTATGGTGGACTACCACATTGTGAACCAATGTTATTTGTTTCTCTTTTTCCACCACTCAAGTATTTGTAAAATTATGTATATAAATTCTATATATATAATATTTATGACATATTTAGACATCTACAGTCACTATATATTGTCTAATTTTTAATAACATTCATTTCATGACAGATATGATAATGTTGATCATGTGTATGGAAGACTAATGCTTCATCAAAAATTGTGATTTTTCTATAACTAACACTTCACATGGATAGTGATAGAGATAATATTAATGATTATATTTCATATAAATAAAATTATTCTTATATTAATTTAATATTTATTATCCAATAATTATAATATATTTTATTCATATACATTCCACTTCATTTATTTGATAATAACAACATCACTCATATACGTGTGGATTATCGCCTTCACAAAGCAATGCGACTCTCGTTTCCTTACCAACCCACTTAGATGATATATAAAAGTATATAATATGTTAAATATGATATTATAATTATTATATAATGTTTAAATATTACTCAATATCTTTCCATAATGATCATTGAGAAATTAAAAAGTTAATCATGCATATATGTGGCATACCGTATCCATGATCGTAATATAATTCATTTTCCATAACCATTATTCCACATTGGTTTTCAAATTAACGATGATGTAAAAATAGTAAAATTATTTCTTGATTATTATTATGGATATGATATTACTATATAATATATTTACAAACCTGATCATTCGTGATGAAAAACACATAAGAAAACAAGACAATTAACACTCAAAACAATACAAATAATGCAATATTATTAATGAAAATGTAATTAGATATTATAAAAGAGATATATATATATATATATAATATTATAAATATAAATATAATTCCTGTATACATTAATGAAAATATAAAAAAATAATATACAGGGATAAATATTGTTTAATCAAAATGAATCATGAGTTAAAATATTTGAACTGAAATTTACATTCCATTGTGAATTTTTTATTATTTTCCACGAATTCACATGTATGGGTTGTATGTACTATCCTATTTAGATTTATTGTAAATATTAATTCATAATTCATGGTTTCTATGTTTCACATTGAATCATTTCATCCAAGGGGATTCAACTTATAAATTAACCAAGTAGTAAAAGTTATTGTACAATCCCTCTTTCATTAGTAATTGATAACATTTACTAGAAAAAGTCACTTCTATTTGATAATTTTTTATTTTTTATTAAATTTATATTTAATATAAATATCATTGAATGATATATATATGATTATTTCATAAACCCGATTTAATTTTTACAAACATTTCTCAATTTTAATGATTAACTAGGGAAATATTTATAAATCAATATCATTTTCTCAATATGGACATTTGTTGATAAGTAATATTAAATTTACTAAATAGATTATTTGATATATTAGGAATTATTTTCAATTATAGTGATGAGTAGGTCCAGGTATAATATAGCCCCCCTGATGAATTAATAGGTCTCTTGAGACCAAATATGTTTTCCAAATTAAAAGTTTATTTATGTGTAGTTTTTAAACCTCTTGTAAAATATGTCTATAGTAGAGGTATTATGATGTATGCGATCATGGTGTCCAATTATTAAGAATATATTAATTTAGAGTCATGTCATTATTTTTTATGATATTTTCACTATGATATTATATATAAATAAATTTCATTTTTAAATAATTAATTAAATAAAATAGTTTTCTATTATTTTCATTGAATACCGATTATTCCTCATTCAGTTATTTAAATGGATTAATTTATTAGTTTCTTATCGTTTAATGTTGGTTATTCTTATTGATTCATGATATCATTCTCTTTACTTAACCCATACTGGGTATTTGAGTTCAACATCATTTGGTTTCTCTTCAATAGAATTCTAGGAAGTTTAATAATAAAGATATGAAATAATATTATATTGGGAATTCTTATATTATCAAAAAAAATTAATATTTTCATTTTTTATTCAATATTAATGTAAGATCCATATATTTATCAAGTTTAACAAGAAAAATAAACTTATTGGTCCCTTGGTATGTTATTTCATGTATCTCATTAAAATGTAATGTTGTAAGACACTAGCTCTAGGATGTTATGGTTAGGTTTCTACAGTGTGTTTAAAAGGATGTTTAGTAGAAACATATGGATATATAGTAAAAAAATTATTTGGGATTATAACCCCATGATTTAAATTGATGATAATTAGGGAATTAAATCCAAATGTTTGGGTATGATAGAGATTATATGGTCTCCCTGAGAAATATATAACTATATGTAAAAAAAGATGATGTGGTTCTAGAATAGAGGTTCATAGGGGTAAAAATTCTAAAACAAACACATTTTTATTGACTCAAGAAATAAATGGTACCCAAAAAATAGGCATTACTATGCACCTACTTTACCAATATAGGGAGATATTTTTAGGATAATTAAAAATTTATTTATAAACTATGTAGAAGTATTTGAATTGATGATTGAAATGAATGACCTGGGTTGATAATAATTTATTTTATTTTGAAAATTAATTTTCAATATTTAGACATCCTATAGATAATTATATGTTTTATACAATGATTATTGATTACTTACACTATGTTTTTTTCTTATAGTCAATTGTTGGAACCCAAAAGAAACATGTTAAATTTTATTTTGATTAACATTTTAGTGACCATGAGAAACCAAATGAGATAAATATTAGTGTTAAATATATTATTATTCCTACGTATTTTTTTCTAAATATGATTAACAAAAAATACCTTAAAAATCTCCCACACACACCAAATCAGATAAGGATGTATTTTTCATGGAGCTCAAGTGGTGGAAACCATAGAGAAAATAAAACTAGATTACCATCATGATATCAATGTGTAAGGATACACCTAGGAATGTGTATTAATAGAACTGATAAATTATATATGTGTTGAATATAGGAGAATAAAAAAATATTTCATGTTAAAAATTAATATTATGATAGAGAGAAAAAAATAGCATCCTAAGAAACTATTTATTGTTTATTTCCCTAATTGTGGGGAACTTTGGAATTATCATTGACCATTCCCTATTTTAAAGGCCAAATCCTAGTCCAAGTCAGTACGTATGTTGAAATTAAGTGGTTGAATTTTTATTTGGATTACCGAAATATATTCTAAAAATATTTCTGTCGATGGTAATTCGGTATATCAACCATGGATCATTTAACTATTATGTTAATTTTAGAATCATATTTTCCTTAATTAACATAGGATTTTGGTATATATTCATAGTTAAATGATTTTAATATTTAACATATGTACAACATCATAGAAATCTATTTATGGTGTTTATGTGATGGTATTTTACAATTATTAAAAACATTTTTATAAATTTATGGAAAGAATAAGTTTTACTGGAAAATTTATTTGAAAAATATTGACATTATATTATTTATACATGATATTAATAGAATTATATCCTTTATGGTTAATATAGAAATTAATTTTAATAAAATAACAGAAAAATAATATTATTAGAAATTTGAACAAATAATTATGATTGGAAAAAATAGTAAAAATGTTATTTGATGATTAATTTCATTTCACGTATTTCCATCATATTGTTTTTGGTTATAATAGGAATTATATTTATATGATTAATAAATGAAAAAAGGTACATGTATGGTGAAAACCCATTATACATGGTGTGGAGGTGGATTTTGAACCAATAATTGAAGGAAAATAAGTGTTTAACACATACCAATGGCCTACGTGATTTCTTGGTTAACATTTCATTAGTTAAATGATCTGAAAAATAATCATTACTAATATAACAGTTGTTTTACTTTTGATATTTAATTTTTAATTTACTAGAAATTATTTTTTAACCATATTTTATTTGAAAAAAAATTATACATAATGTCTAGTCATGATTTGATGGATCTTACGACCTGTTAAAATTTCATTTTAGTTCATTATGAATAAAGAAATACAATTTTTTTGTTATTCAATTCATTGTGTATGGGATCAATTATAGATATTTTATTGAAAAACATTAAGGGTAAAATTGTGTTTATGAAAAAATAAATATATCAATTATGTGTATTTCCTTACATTGACAAGAAATAAAAGAATTAATCAACATTAAGAAAATGATCTAGAAACAAAAAGGTTATCTTAATTCCATTATATATGTTGAACATATTGGTTTTTCAATTATCATAGATTTATGGTCTGGAGTCCCTAAAAATTCAATTAATTATAAACATTTTTTTTATTAATGACTTCAATCACGCTCAATAATTTTTTACATTCTTCCTCCATGTCCATATCATCACTTTTTACCAATGCCCTTATATAGGATCCTTGTTATGTGTTATTACATATGAACATAGAACATGAATTTCATTGTTTTTAGGAGTTTATTTTGTTTACTATATTCAGATGTAGGGGTTTGAAATAAATTCTTATACCAAACCTATGTATATTTATAAAATGTTTAAATTGTGATGAATAATTTTATTTAAATATGGGAGAATGTAACACCATTGAATATAAATATTTTAGCATCATATGGGATTGCGTGTTTGACATAAAACACCCTTAATATAAAATAATATATCAACCCAATAATTTATGGTATGTATAGTATTATATTATAATAAAATAAATTCTATTACTTTTAATACATATATCACTGTGTTGAGCTTTTGTCACATCCAGCATCAATTTTTTTGATAAGGTCAATTACACTCTTGACCAAGTTTTACCAAACATGAATATTCTATTAATGTTATAAAATATAGTAGATATAGCCTATATGATGAAATCGTGGGTATGAATAATATTATCCAATATATGAATATATATAGATATGTAGATTTCACACAATTATTTGTAAACAAATGATTATTTAGAATAATAATAATTGTTTTAAAGATATTTTTTTGAAAACAATATTTTCCAAAAATAAGGATTATCCAAGCTTTGCCCATAAAATATAAAATTAAATTTCAACACTTTTATAATATTTATCTAAGAAAATAAAAATCATATTTTTAATTGGGAAACAATAATTAGATTACTCTGAATTTTGGAATTTCTCTTAGTTGTTTTAATTATTCATTAACAGGTAAATGTCTAGAATTATAGACTGAAAATTCCATTTAGATTAAATTTTTTATAAAAATACATTATAATTTTATATAATTTTAATGTAAAAATTGATAAATTATATATATATATTAATATAAATATGTATTTTATAAATTTTTATATATAATTTTAAAATAAAAACATTATCATCCTTTGAAAATTTTTACAATAAGAACTAACATTCTAATCTCGACTATGGGATTAATTTTAAATTATAATTTTAGACATATGTGAATTTGTTTTGGAAAAAATGGATTCCATATTTTTAATTATAATAATATACAATTTTTAATAAGTTCAAATTATTTTTTGATAAACAAAAATAGTGAATAGATTAAAAATAAATTATCACAGTTAAGGTATAAATTGGATTAACTAGGGTTAAACAAAAAATATATGGGTATGAATGACCCATTTAATAGTTAAAAAATATAGGATGGACATATATTTTCCTTGGAGACTCTATGGATTGATATTGGTCTATTTTTAACCCATTTCCCAAGTGAAAAACATGGCATTACTCAATTAATGAAAAAAATCCCAAGTGTGTCCTCTCCCCCTCTTATAAATGGACACCACATCAAATAACTTATTCAATCCATCTCACCAATGTTTATACTATTATCCTTAAAAAACAAAATCTCAACCTCAATTTACTCATCCTGAAATCCTAATCATTGCATGAAATCAAAGTTTTGAAGGAATTAGTGCAAACCTATAAAGGATACCCGAAGAAGAGGAAATGTTCTTCAAAGAGAATCTTTATTTTAATTTCATTATCCCCCAACATAAATTTTTATTAAAAATTAATGATATAATAACATTAGAATCTTATATATACTTTGATTATTGTTGTATTATATTCAGGAATTTAAACATTACCTATGTCCATCAAATGGGTTATGAAATAATCAATCATGTGTACAGTGGACTACCACCTCTTGAACCAATGTTGTTCATTTTTCCATTTTCACCTCTCATGCTTGGGGATGATTATGAATATATTTCATATCTTATGTTTTTCTATTTATTATTTTCAAATACTATATGGATTGATTTATGGATTAGGTTCTGGGAAATCATGTGATTATGAGACCCGTTGTGTCTGGAAAAAATGTTAGAAATATATTAAATTAGTAAATAACATTTGTACCTGATTTTCAAGAAATGTTAAATAACAAAAAATGGGTTCCCAAATCAGAAAATGTGGGAACTATTGATATCATAACATCGTATTTATGCTAGTTGTTACCTAACATTAGTTAGCCTATGTTATTTTTGTAACATCATCAATTGCATTTAAAATAAATAATATAATTTAAGAAAAAAATATTTTATTTCATTTTTTGATTTAGTGACAGAGTGACATGTAATATCTCTAAATAAATATCTCTTTCATATATCTAGTGTTTTCCTCATAACCCTATATTCCAATAAGTATGTGAAGATCGAAATTTGGAGAATTTTCTCAAGCCGATGATGATGAAATCTCGAATCTGAGATTGACAGAAACTTATCTTGTTAGATCTCACTAACGATGCTGAAGTTTCCATAATTATTCATAAATGTTCTTTTGGAATCTAGTTAGGAATCATTATATTGATTTTCTTTGCCTTTATTTATTCCTATGATGAAATCGGACTAATCCATAAATATATTAGCCTATAGATCGATCATATATGCGAGATGTGATTATTTTTTGGGTTAAACATGATGATTAAATATATGTGATTAGGATTTTTTTTGGATTCATTCAGAAATATAGTGTTGATGAAACTAGATTGACAAAAAATTCGAATGAGGATCATCCATCTTGATTTTTTTTAATACTCTTTCGAATGTTACATTCTTCTTTACTCATTCTTTGTTCTTCCCGATATTGAATCCACTGTGAAGAAATGATTTTTTTTCAGCATTGATTCTTGTAATTACTATCTAAAATCATATATCCATGATTGAGATATCATTATGTAGGTGTAATGGTGGGAATAACAGTTGATCTAAGAAAAGTGAGTGATGAATTTTCATTCTTCATCAGAAATAATGTGAAATATTATTAATTATTACGAGCATATTGAAGGCCTCATTCACAGCAATTTGGTGTTAGAGTGAAAAAATAGTTTTGGATATTATTTTTTTAAGTTAACTCAACAATAAAAAAATATATGGGCTATCAAAGACATGAGTAGGAAGAATAAGACATGTTTCTGGAATACCTGATACATACAACGTGTAGTCTCATATTACACAGCTTGTATTCCCTATTTGAATGACATGGTTTTTACCCTAGGATGTACAAAGACATGGGGGTTGGGTATACTGGATGACAACACCGTGTGTACCCCCCAACATGCTTGGCTAAGACCATGTACATGGGATACCCCATGTACTAGCACATGACCAAAGTACACTGAAGGTCCCTGGATGCAAGGCCATGGCATGTAACCCCTCAACACCCAGTTTACCCATCATCTTAGTTACATAGTTTAAATGAAATGGTCCATTGTACACAGTGATTACACGATGTCATGTGACATAGAGTGTGACCCTACTTTAAGTCATGTACACCTTCTTCAGGGATTGAGCCTTTTGTGAATATTGTCTTGGACATGTTTCCTTTTATTTTTATTCCTTTTATTTTTTACCTAATGGTTCGTACAAATTATTTATTTCCCCTTAGAAATATGATCCCTTCATAAGGACTTCCTTTATAGATTTATTAGGACCCCACTAAGTGGTCAGAGTTTGATCTTCTATTCCTCTTCATCCCCCAGGTGGAGTTATTAGTATCAATGTGACAAACACTATGCAAGCACTGATCCCATACATAGCGGGTCAATCCATATTGAGTTCTTGTTATCACCCCATTTCCCTGACTGTGATCCTCATATATGTATTGTATATCTCTTTATATATAATTGGGTATCACTCTTATGGTGAGACACAACGATTATTACCTCTAGGAAAAATGTCATCAGTGCAATCATACTCATGATTATGTTTTCTTAGAAGAGTGCTTCCTGGAATATTTGAGATGAGTTCATATGGTTTGAATGCAGTTCATGTTACATACCTCTAGATTGGGTGTGTTGGTCAATTATATCTGGATATATTTTGTTATTTTTCTGCAGAAATATACCTTTTGGGGATCTAACTATACTTTACTTTTAGTATTTATTTGTGGTTTTGGGGTTTCCTACTGGGTATTGTTATACTCACGCATGCACGTTATGTGATTTTACATGTCTTTTATTGTGTATACGATCAAAATTATGATGGATTTATTGGTGGAATATGTCAAGATGAATCTTTTTGAGACCAGATACATTGAGGTGTGTTCCTATGGATTTCATAGAGAAATCCTAGTACCGTTAACATACATTTTGGACTCATCATACATAATTCATTTGGTGGGATTATGATTGGCCCAGTTTTCCTCATTTTCATTTCAATCATAATCGAGTTATGGGATATGGTTGTAATATTTCATTTTTTAATTATTGTATTTTATTCTATCTCATTTTGTGTGATTTGAGATGTGTGTGTTCATATAGGTACCAAGGTAATGGCTCCCTTTTCTGTGAAATACCTACTCAGTGCTAGTCGACAACACATGGCCTATTGGAGGCCGGTATGGGGAGTCATGAAATGGGAAACACTAGGATGGGTCAATAAATAGTGTATGAGAGTGTGTTTGGTTCTACATTTGGACTATGAATCCATGAGATTTGTTTGTGGCAACATTGTTAATTTTTTGGAGTTTGGATTTCAGGTTAGGGACTCTAGTGTTGGTGTGGCAGATGACATATCCATATACACCGACTGAGGTAAGATAAACTTTGACATTGATCATGAGATCATTGGTTTCATGAAAATATGTTGCATTCATCTTATATGAATGGGTTGTGGTTCCATGTTATTCTAGAGTCATCTCTCTAGATATACTCATTGACCGTTGTACATCTTGTTTATTTCAGGATACCATTATGATGCATACCAGCTAGGTTTTAGTAGTTTGATTATGAAGATGATACCCTCAATGATTGTGTTTTAATATAGGTACCCCTTTCCTAGATTTACCTATAACAGGTTCACCATCCATTCCACCACATATAGAGGGGCATGAAGTACGTGTTGTACCAATGTAAGAGTAGACATGCTTAACACATTTCTGAATTATCAGCTATAGATACCCCTTAGGTTCTATGGTGAGACAGAACCAAAGAAAGATGAGGAATTGCTTGAGGAGGTGGCCCAATAATTTCGTGTAGTGAGTAAAACAACATATAAGATGGTATTCTAAGTGTGGAGCCTTCTACAGAGCTCAATGAGTCGATGATGGAGTTTCATTGTCTAGACTTACGATGAGGTGACTCTTTTAGGGACATATTTCAAGAACCAATTCAATAAATAGTTATCACCAGTTACACTGAGGGTTGTGAATATTTAAGAGCATATATAGACCTAGATGGATAATATGTTTGTAGCAGGTTATTCATCTTGGTTTACCAAGCATTCCAAGAACTCAACATATATGGTTCGAGATCAATAAATCAGGGCTCAAAACATCGAGCATGGTTTATGAAGAGAAATCTAAGAATGTGTTATCCCACTTTTGATTCCTATTTATGATAAGGTTCTTGAGTGGGATTTGGTGGTTAATAATTATTGATTGAGTGGACACTACCGGTGATGGTTATAAATGGGAAAGAAAGTGTTGTGACATCAGCTGCTAGAAGATGACGCCAGTCACATGGACATGGGTGTGGGAGAGGTTTCAGGAGGTGGTCCCAAGATAGAGGATCTTTAGTTTAGTGTTAATAGGGTGGGTGAAATAATCTTAGAGAGTGGTGATTCCATTAATGTGATGGTATGGGAAATAACGCTAAAGATTATCTAAATTGGTCTGCTAAGGACTATGAGACATTGGATAGAAAATCGTGTTAGAGATAGCGACAGGGGATGGTAGATCTATAGGGCATTAGATGTGGAATAGAAGATAGGAGAGCATCATGATGTGGTTGAGGATTCCACTTGCTACCAGCACCACCCAAGGTGCTCCTCACCATATTGAGGGTGATGGAGGATAGGGTAGGGACAACTACATGTTCTCAAGGATTATGAACACATATATCTAGAGATTATTCATGTTATAATATGTGTGTTTTTTTTTATTTTTTTACTAATAGGCACATGTTCTTGTTAATTATTTCTCTGTAAATATCTTATACGAGACCTTGAGATTATGGTTGATTTATTGACAAGGCTATTATGTTTGGAGACACCTAGGGGAGAACACTCTTTTATCACACCTTTTTTCCAAAACTGTTACCTGAATCTTAAATGTGAGAGTTTATATTGTAATCCCTTTGTATCATCATTGAGGCCTTATGACATCATTCTTGTTATATATTGGATATCTTCAGTTCATGCTCAAATTGATTGTTCTTGGAGACGGGTGCAATGTGTTCACAGTGATGGGACTAATTTTTTCCATTGAAAGTTAAAAGAATAAAATGAATCATGGGATGGAGACATGCATATTTGGGTGCATATGATTACTCTCAAGAGGATTAGCCCGACCTTTATTGTAGTGGATGTCATGAGTTTTAAGTTTCATACAATAGAGGTGAAGTATGTGTATATATTTATTTAATATTTTCTAGTTTTACCATACCATTGAAAGTAGACATATGAATTGATTTACACCTTAATATGGAACCAATGCCTCCACAATCTTATCATGTGGCTCCCATAGATCTTCAAGAGCTATGGGTGTAGTTGGAGGAATTCCAGAGGAATGGATTTTTGTGACCCAGTGTTTCACCTTGGGCATCATGGGTATTGTTTAAAAAAAATGAAGATGGGTTCATGATGTTTTTTGGTGGATTTTCAGTGCTTGAAACAAGTTAATGTGAAGAATAAGTATCCACAACAGAGGATTGGTGGCCACTTTGATCGATTGAGAGGTTCAGGATGGTTCCTGAAGGTTGAATTCTGACGAGGGTATCACAAGTAGTGACTAAAATATGAGGATATATTTAAGATGGACTTAATATGTCATTGTTATCATTATGAGTACACCATGAGTCCTTTTTTCGTGAAATAATCCATAGATGTGTTCATCTTATACATGAACAAGATATTTTAGCCATAATTAAAATATTTTATTGAAGCCTTCATCAATGACATATTTTATACTCTGCATGTTAGGAGGAGAATTCGAGACACGTAAGGATATTTTTTGATGTACTATGTGAGGACCATATTTATGGAAATATATTGTTTTAGAAGTTCTGTATTTAGGAATTCCACATTTTTGTACATGTTATCTCAATATATAGAGTGGAAGTGGACCCTTCTATGGTCGAGGCAGAGATACCATTATAGCCAACCAAGATCATGAAAAGGGTGAAGAGATTTTTTTTTGGGTTGGCATGATATTATTAGAGATTTGTAAATGATTTATCTATAAAATTAGAATCGATGATAGATTTCACTCAAAATGGGTATCCATTCGTGTGTGATGAAAAGAGTTAGAAGGATTTTTAGTAGTTGAGACAGATTATGACGAGCACATCGATCATGAAATTAATGAATGATGGTTCTAAGTACGTAGTGTAATACGATTCAACAAGAACATGGGTTTGTTGTGTCCTGATGTACATGAATGCAGTGATTAACAACATGTCACACCAATTGTGACCACATTAGCAGAACTATGTGAACCATGATCTTGAGATTATAGAAATAGTATTCTCATTGAAGATGTGGAGACACTACCAGATGCTTGAATTTTTTTTCATGTACTCAAATCACAAGATTCTCAAGTATATATTCTCCCAGATGGATCGTAACATGATACATTAGTGATGTATAGGGTCCCTCTAGGATTGTGACGTCCAAATTATTTGTATGCATTGAAAGGGGAACACCGGAGTATATTATCTGAGTATGAAATCTTGTTCATAGTTATTGGATGCAGAATTAGATTACTCGGCCTCATTTCATTTATCCTTTTAAGATGGAGATGGGGAAGCATTTCCCCAGTCGATGGATTTCACCCATACACTGTTACAATTATTCTAGGAGGCATATCATAGAGATATCAGTTGTGAGTCCTCATGTGCTTAGATGTCTACATGGAATGATCTTGATTGATATTCAAAAGGTGGGTAGAAAGTCATTATTTTCAAAGGATGAAATATGACAAAAGGTATATTACAGGAGGATGTTCTCAGAGAGTTTTTTAAATCACCTTTTAATGTAAATTATTGTCTAAAAAATATGTAATAGGACCTCTAATCAATTTTGATAACAAATGATGATGAAATGAGTAGTAGAGTGTGTTTCTCAATGCCTTAAATGTTAGAAAGTGAAGGATGAGAACCAGGTATTGATAGGTTTAGCTCTACACATAAATGTTCCATAATGAATGTGGGATGGTAAAGAAATTTAAATAGGGATGGATTTACCATTAATGTCTATGAAACATGATTCCATATGGGTGATCATTGACCGACTCACCATATTGGAAAATTCATTGATATTTGAGAGTTGATTTCAGGAGAGATATTAGGAAAGCTCTACATTATAGATATATTTTGACTCCATATATTCCCTTCCACTGTAGTTTCAGACCGTGATTCACATTTTACATCCCAGTTGTTGAAGATATTTCAAGATGTATTTGGGACCCGGTATCCCTTTAGCACAACAATTCAACCACAAACTGACATGTATAAAAAATTTAATATTAAGGTTCTGGGGGAATGTTGTTGGCTTTCATGTAAGACTTTTTCCATTTTTAGGAGAATCAAATACCACTGGTGGAGTTTTAATACAACCAAACTACCATTACACCATTGGTATGGCCTGATTTGAGGCTATTTATGGGGGACAAATATGATACCACATTATTGGACTGACCTTTGAGAGTCAGCACTCATGGGCCTGAACATGGTACAAGATTCAATAGATAAGGTTTATATCATCTAGTAGTGGGTGAAGACTTCATATAGACATAATAGGACTTATTCTAATAAGAGATATAACCCGTTGTAGTTTGATTAAGTATACCATGTTTTCTTAGGGGTTTCACCGCGACAAGGATTACAATGTTTTGGATGTGGCAGAAATCTATATATGAGGTTCATAAACCCTTTCCAGATACTATAGAGAGGATCCAATGGAGATGATCAGCTTGAGGGGATACTTATTGGGAGATCAATTCATTTGGTTCATGTCTGATGGTGGCACCTAAATCTATAGGAGGTCATTTGGGTGTAGGAGGCTCATAATTGTGCTGAGTTCCTCATCTTTTCTACTATGTCATTCTTTTAGAATTTGGAGGATGTAAATCGAAATGATGGGGAGAATGTAACATCTTTTATTTTTACATTTATTATTTTAAAATATTATATGGATTGATTTCAAGACAAGGAATTTAGATGACGTGAGATTCCAAGAATCATCTTGTTTAGAGTAAATGAATGAAATATATTAAAATATTAAATAACATACCATTGTGGGTTTCTAAAAATAGTGAAATAAATTCTAAAAGGGTGCCTGGATTAAAAATCTATGCCCAAGGATTAGGTCATGAAAGAAACTATACCTGTGGAGACACCTAACATTGGTTGGAACCCTTAATTTATGTAAATTTGTAATGGGAGATTAAAATGACTACAACAATTTAATAAATACTATTTTATTTCATTTCATGATGTAGTGACTGAATAAAATGATTTATCCTTAAATAACTCATTTTGTTATAGATCCATGTTTAGTATAATAAACCAATATTACTTTAGATTTGTGGAGTGATAAATATTTAGAATTATCTTGAACCAGAGATGATGAAATCTCATATACATGATCAGTATGCACCAATTCTATCAGATCACACCAATGAAGACAACATGGAGATCGTTAATCATCAGTGAGAAATCCGTGTTTACGTAGGATGTGTTATTTCATTTTCTACTCTTATTCTTGATTACTATGATGATAGCATACTAATCCACTAATATATTATCCAAAAATTGATCTTACTTGCGAGATGTGATTATTTTTTTGGTTATTAGGATAATGAAATCTTTGTGATTAGAAATGTTGTTGGGATTAATGTATATATCTAAATGTAGGGATCCATGATTGAAAAAAACATTAGTCAATGGTTTTCCCTATTAATGGTTTGTGATTTTCTCCCACAATTAGTTAGTTATTAGGTGTGTTTTCTTCATTCTAACCCAACAATGAATCCTATTTGAACAATCAATCATTTTGAATTATATTCTTGGTGCAACAATCAAAAACTATTGAGATGACATCAAGACAACATGAAGGAGGTGCGATGGTGGGATTGATAGTGGATTGAACAATAATGAGTTCTAAATCCACATTCGTTGGTAGACATTATGATTAGATATGGTTGTGTTTTGTGAACCAATTGAATGCATAAATCCTATCAATTCAGTGTTAGAGTGGAAAGACGTGATTGGATATAATGTTTTTAGTTGAACCAAAAACTCCAATTAAATTTGAGAGACATATAGTGTGAGTGGGAGGAAGTATACGGGTTTATGAAAATACCAATACACAAACTATGATGTTTCTAACTATCTGGAGTTTCGTCTCTTTGTACCCAACATATAGTCCCATGATGAAAGAATTAGCGTGTACTATTATAGGAACACTAAAATGGGTGGAGTACACAGGTGGCCTACAAGACATGTACCCCCCACATCTTATCCTAGATAATATAAATGGTATTCCATATGTACAAGTACATAGGTTGTGATACATTGGATGAATCCATCTACCAGGCCATGTTCAGAGTACATGGGTGGACACCATATTCAAGGACATGGCATGTAACCCTTATGTATGTTTTATAACCCTATTTTACACATCATGGTTTAATTTAAACGGGTGTCTGTACATGGGTATTACTTAGGGTCAGGGGACATGGCGTTTCAAACTACTACATGCCATTTACACAACTATATAAGGATTCAATCACTTCTCCACTGTATCATGGACATGTTCCCTTAGGTTTTGTTCCTGATATCTTTTCCCTGAAGGTTGGCATGGGTTGTTTCCAACTCATATTACTATGATACCTTTATCGGGACATCTGATATAGAGTTTATGGTACCCACCTTACAATATCGTGTGTGGTTATATATTCATATTCATAGCATAGCGGGAGTTATTAGTATTGATGTGACCACTACTACACAGGCACATATCCTCTACTTAGAGGGTTAATCCACATTGATGTCCTAGTATAACTCAATTTCCATAGTTATGAACCTCATTTATGTATTTTATCTCTTTTAAATCTATCATTGTATGTCTCTTATGGTGAGACATGATGAGAAGTACCTCCTAGACGGACACTATCAGTGTTATCCAAATCATAATTTTTGTCTTCTTGATGATTGATTCAGGTAATCGTGGAGCTGAATTCCTACAGTTGCAATGTTTTGGTCTTGACATACCTCTAGAAATTTTGACTTGGTCAGGTATATATGGATATTATTGTTATATGTGATGTAGTCATATACATTCATACATATGAATTTACTTTTCATTTCTTGTATTTCATTGTGGTTTCAGGGTGTCCTTCTAAGCATTGTTATACACACACATGCATTTGATTTTTCAGTACATGTTGTATCTTTAGGAGAATATCGACCTTTTGACAGAGTCCTAGAAAAACCATGACTATATGTTGCTTAGTGAAAATTAATAGATCAAGGTGTGTTCCTATGATATTCAAATAAATAAATATATATATATTGGTTGGACTTGTGTTACAAACATCATTTTGTGGGATTGTGTTTGGACCTGTTTTCATTACTCTTCTTTCTATCATTCTTTGGTGGTGGGATATGGTTGTATTGATGCATTATTTTTTTATAGGATTTTACATTTTTAATTGTGTGGGATTTGAGATGTGTGTGTGGGTACAAGTGCATTAGAAATTCCACCCATGTTAGTGATATTCCTACTCGATCCTACTCACCATCCCTTGGCATCTTATGGGTGGGCCTGGGGAGTCACAACACATGCCCCAAAAAAATGGGTCATGACTATATAAATATATATATGATATGTCTAACATATTTATTCCTATATATTTTGTATATCCTATGTATATTTTTCTTACATTCCATAGGATATATGATAGCATCCCTCGTTTGAATGGCACACAACCGCCTCATGAAGAGATGAGGTCTCTCTTTCACTAATGCTTCATATGGAAGGTGATAAAGATAAATTTCGAAATTATATTTGGTATAAATGAACTAATTATGGTAGAAAAATATATTTATCATTATTTAAATTCAATGTATATATTTTTGTTTATTTTCATTTCTATCATGTAAAGATGATACCATCATTCATGTATGTGTAGACTATCGCCTTAATGAATCAATTTGATTCAATTTTAATAACCACACCACATAGATTATATATATAACTATAAAATACAGTATTTAAGATATTATTATATTTCTGTAATGGTAAGCATTATTATATTTATTTTGATAATGATCATTAAAAAATGGAAAAGTTGCTAATGTGTATGTATGGCCTGCTATCTCCATGATCATAACATACTAAAATTTTCATAAAAATAATTCATGATTGGGTTTAAAAGTAATATTAATTTAAAAATATAATAATTATTTAATTATTATTATTATGGAGATGAAATAAATGACTGATTTTTCCAATAACGTGATATTTCATAATGAAACAATGATGGGATAATGAGGCAATTAACCAAAAAAATGAAAATAATGAATTATGATTAACGAATGGGTAATAATATTTTATAAAATAATATTTTATAATATAATAATAATTAATATTATTTTATTATTATTTAACAAAATATTCAAAACCACTATACTTATGGTTAAATAATTTATAGAAAAAGTAAGAATGGGGTATGGGGTTTGTCTCAATATACATTACATTGATAATTATTTTTTATTATGATCAAATCAACTTTTATATGGTATATATAATTCCCCATTTACATGTTTTATGGTTATTAAATCATTATAAATGGGTTTTTGGTTTCAAATTCGACTTTAAAATTACAATGTGGTAAATGTTATTTTACAATCTCACTTTTTTTTATTCTGATAATTCACTTAAAGAAATAAAATTTTGACGAAAATTTTAATTTTTCCAAACTGTTATATTAAATAATTTAATTCTTATATGATGGTTATTATTATTTAAAATTTTAATTAATTTTTTTACATATAGTATTTACTTTAATGGATTAAGAAAGTGACATATTTATAAATTAATACCCTTTACTCAATATAGATATTTGAATGTAAGTATAATTTATTTAATTAAAATTATTTTTCAATATATGATGATTTATTTGAAACTACATTAACCATGGGTCCTTGTATAATATTTCTATTCAAATAATCGATTAGGATCATGAGTCAAAAAAGTTCGGCCCAATTAAACGGGCTTTTACCAGTAGTTTTAAGCTATCTTTCCAAATGTATGGCTACGAGAGGTATAATTATGAATTATATCTGTATGACTTGATGTCATAGAACCAACTGGTAGTACTTTGATTACATGTACATTTAATTTATTTAAATATTAAACATCTTATTACATATTCATCATTGTTCAGCATGACTATGATGCAATAATGTTCTCATGTATTTTTTGCACTGATAAGGTCATGACAGTTCACCTCTATGATGAGAACATTGAAATTATATAAAAATATTATTAAATATAGTTCTACGGTTGAATTAAATACTATTATGGGATGCATATCATGTAGTCTTTTAGGTGTGAGTACTTGTAGGTATATGATACTTCCACTCATGAAGTTCTCACTTGGTAATCTCCAAGACATGAGATTTTGAAAATAGACCCACTAGTAGAAAATCAACACATATTGGTGTCATCAGATATATCTATCTACAAGCATGTGTAATGATCCTTATAATTTAAAATTATCAGTAATACGTGTCAGGACTCATGCAGTTTGATTTACCGATGAAAACCATCATGGATACAGTTAGTGGGAAGTAGGGTTTGTTGGGTGCGTCATGAGGGTCAAGTTATTAGTGGATAAGCTGGGGAAGAATTTTCCCCTTCCATTTATTAAATTTTATATCTCGACCATTTGATTAAATCATAATCTCTGCGAAAACTTCCATGTCCATGGTGCAACAATGAGTTTATTTTAGGTTGTCATAGAATGACATATAAAGAAAAAATATTGATGGCACTATCATGAAACCTTTTTGATGAGATATTATGACAGAGGGATGATATTACAAAGTGAGAGTTCATAATTGGATTTCATTTTTTTCAAAATTGCATTCATTCTCTTTGGTTCCTTGAACCATTTGTAGACAATACTCTTTGACATTAGGAAAGAACAACTAATAAAAATGAGAAAGAATCATAGAGGGTCACACACTATGTGTTTCTGGTGGTCTTGGTTAAATCCTATATGAATTTCATTATTAAATATTATTCTCAAGACAAAGAAATAATTTTAATCAATATAAAAATATTTCAAAAATGAAATAAATATTTATTCACTAGATTGTGGGTATAATATATATATTTATTCTTTTAAACATTTAATAAATTTATATTTACATTTTTTTAAATAAAATATTAATTTAAGATAATAATTTATTTATTTATTTATTCAGGTGTTCAATAAATGGTTGAGGATTTAGAAAGGACTATGGTCGGTCTAGTAGTAAAATAATTATTTTCAAGATGATAAAAAATTATTTAACTAGTTGACACAAATTAAAATAACAGTACTATTATTTTTGTGGTGTGTAATTTTATTTATAATTCTATTATTTTCATGTTGGCACATCATAAATATTTTCATGGTATTATTATTAATATTTTGTGTTTTATCTAGGGTTATGAATCTGTTTAATTGATGTTACATAATTAAATATGGTAACAGAAGCCCCATGTCAATAAATAGACACTTATGTCTGTTGTGCAATGTACCAAACCACACACCTAGTGAATTGATAATTGTTGAGCTGAAGAATTTATATCTCAAATCCTCTTCCTAACCCTCTCAAGATTGAGAGACATTATTCAAGACCAAAAAACGAGAGATCAAGAACGAATGACATAAGATAATCGCTTCGCCGTGATAGCACCCAAAGAATGAGAGGTGTCAATCGTAGGCAATCAGAGCATGTGTGGATCACCTCTAGAGAGATTATAGTTTGAATCCTATGAAGAATAACCAAATAATCTGTAAGGGTCATTCCGGATTATCAACATCATCAACTACGAAAATACCGAAGATGATGGTATTATTTTCATTAGGAAATTACATTAAATAACTATAAACATGGTGTGAAAGATCCTCTCAAAAGTTTTCGGGCCTCTACCTTATTTATATAAATATTTTATTCTATTCCATGAAGAATGGAGTTCTTCATTGTATTGATTCAGGAATAATAATTTAATAATATAAAAATAAAATTTGGGTTGCATATGAACAACGCTTCAGCTGCACATGAATCCTTTAAGAGGTATCAGAGTGGTTATATCATAGTTTATAATTATTTTAATATTTCTTGGTTGATTTATGCATTTAATAATTTAGTTTATTCAATTCTAGTTAATCATTATGAAAATCTCAAACTCGATATCTATTCCTCATCTTTCATTTCTTGTTCACCTTACTGTAACAATATTTTCATTTAATTTTTATTAAAATAAAACAGATGATCTCATACAGAGGTTCCAAAGGTTCCTAGATGTACAACAAAAGAAATCATGATCTGTATTCAACAGTACATGTTGTGTATCTAAGGATCAATACAAGATGTCATGTCTGCCAAACCAAGGGGTTTGATTGGATTTTTTCTAAGTCATAAGGACTTTGTGTGTTGAACAGTAATAGGTGGCACATAGTTTCTTGATATTATGCCATGCAGCATAATCGAAACGACTTTTATTCCCTTTAGATTAGGGTTGGACCGTGTACCTCATACACTGCTTGCCTGAATGGAGACCATGTAATGAGGAACTACACATGATGTGGCCTACTGGACATGTCGTGTACTCCGAAGATTTATGAAGTATTCTCATCTGTTGTTTCCTAAGTCATGTACTTTGGATGGATGGAGAAAAATAGTACACACCATATAGTTGGAAGTACATGCTATGTACTTAACCAAATTACACAGATTTATTAAAATTTATTATTATATTATACAAACCATTGATATGTGTACCATCGTGCATGCGTAAAGCTGAGGCACAACACATGATAGGTTTTTTATGTACATGTTTTTAATTTAACATCTGTGTAATGTTCATTTCTACTAATTTGGTATTTGTGAATAAGAATTCATCAAGTTTCCTCCAAGGTACATGTTAAGTACAAAGATAATTTGAATGATTTTATTAAAATTATGATGAATGATAATAACATGGAAGTACAGAAAATGGTTTAAGATAAAAGGATTGATTAATTAAATATGATAATTAATTGATTGAAGCCTGACTTATCTTAAAAAATAACGTTTAAAGAATTGAGTGCATGTTTTATTTAGGTGTAAATATCATTTCATGTATAGATGATCATGAGATAGAAAATCACCTTCATATGTGGTTGGTTTCATATAATTTATATACTTAAATTTAATTTTCTAGACTTCAAGCCTTCTCATCATAAAAAAGTAGGTCATGCATGCCAATGGTTTCTTTCATGTAAAACCCATTTTACCACTCACTTGAATTTGAGTTATAAAAAGGCATATATAATGGATTAAACTCCAAAGATAGTGGAGGGGGCTCAATCTAGAGCTAAGAAGAAACCAATGTGAGATACAGAGGAGGACATGTGGAAAGCTGTAAACATGAACCCAAATGGTTCAAGATGTTTCTCCCCTAGAACATGGTTATTTTTTCAACCACTAGATAAACTAACGATTAGAAAATCTCATGAAACTTATATTTATTTTATTTTTTCTAGTTTCATGGTTTATCATTATAGTTGTGTTTTCACTATCACATAATTATTGATTTAAACAAACTTGAAATATAGAAAAAAATTAAACTAGACTTATGTGTAAATATTTTCAAGAAATGGTTAATCACTTAAGTATGTTACAATTAATGTTTATAATCATGTGATAATTGTAATAATAAATTCACACATAAGAGATAAAAATACCTAAAATAATATGTTAAGTAAGACGAATCCTTCTGCAACTTGATTAAAAAAAAACTCAATAAAACTGTGTGTTTGACCAACCCTTGTTGGGACACTTACTTCAATACAGGAAGCCCTTATGAAAGGCTTCATATTGACTTAATCATATTACATCAAGTGGAGTATCCCTTTATAGACATGGTTTATTATTGGAGGTAAGAGTTAAGGAAATCTAATATCATGATTTCATTATTGGAGATTCCACTCAACAGATCATGGAGTTTCATGCCTATAGGTGGCAAAGACTTGCCTAAATTATACCTTCTAATATCTTGGAAAACATTTTTTGGGGTTATGCGAAGGGTAATATGGATCATTTACAGTATAATTTCATAGAAACTAGTCATTCTAGGATCAAGGTGAGTGCCATTAAGAGATGATAAAATTGTAGGAGAATTAAAAAAAAATTATTATTTCACATAAAATATAATAAAAAATATACTAATGATATGCTCTTTTAATTGTAGAATAAAAATTACTAGCACTTCAACTACACTATCCATCAAACAAATATAGATAATGAAAACATACACACTGTTATTAACATACAGGAATTGTTTACACACCTTCAAGTTTTCTTAAGCCATAAATGGATGTCTTACATTGTGGAGTCAGCAGTACCTGATCTGCCTTCCCCAGAGGCAAGTGATGAGGATTTCTTGGTCTGTGAGAAATATATGGAAGATGAAATTGACGTTAAATGTTTCATGTTGTCATAAATGTCTAGTGAGCTCATGAAGTATCATGAAAACATGGAGGCTTATAGCATGCTCGAGCTCCTCATTGGTCATTACCAGGAGAGAGAAAGGGTGGAAAGGATTGAGATATCTAAGGAAATATTTCATTGTATACATTGAGATGGTGCCCTAGCTGGGCCTCATGTAGTCAATCCCATTTTATACATTCTGTTCCTGGAAGTATTAGGGTTTACACTCCCCGAATAACTAGGTATTAATCTCATTCTTGTATTGCTTCCTTAGATATTCTCTAACATTTTAGTCAAAATCAACATGGACAACTTTGAGAATTCACTATCTGATATTATTATCCTCATTCACCAAGTGGAAAAAGATATGAAGTGATAAAATCCTTCAGTCCTTATGGTGAATAAGAGGAAAGGGTAGGTGAAAAGAATTAAACCCAAATCATATTCAATACCATATATGAAATGTATTATCAAAGGGGAGATAAGGGAACATGTAGTTATTTTTTTCGTAGGTGGAACGATGTGAAATTGGAAGAAGAACTGCACCCAGCCTAAGAGTCAAGGGGAAGCTCCAGGTTTATTACTTATCGAATAAAATCTATCTATTTTAAAAATTATGTTTTAGATTCAGATTTGGGTTCTCACATATGTATCCAAATACAGGAACAAAGAAGATTCAAGAATATTGATTGAGGGGATATATATCTATGAGCAGCCAACAGATCCAGACTTGCAGATATAGCTATCGAGGACAACCACCTCATGTTGCCTACTGGGATGATATTGGTGTTAAAGGGTTGTTATTATGTAATGGATGTTACTAAAAACATTATTTATGTATCCAGATTAGATACACATATATTTATTTTTATGTTTGGAAATGAATGTTTCTTCTTTTACAAAGATAGAATTTCTTTTGGTTGGAGACATTTATACAATGGTCTTAACATGATGGATTACACAAACAATTTAATAGAAATCGATTAAAAAGATACATCACATGGCACAAACCACACCCAATGTTGGCATCACCCGCTAGGTCAGGTAAATGAGAAATGCATGACAATGTAACAAAAAGATGGATATTTATATTCTTTCAATCTAAAACCACTTTTTTTATGTCATTCATGTTTAAAAAAAAGACCAAAGCCCCATTTTTTGGGAAACGTGAATAGTCTGAAGAACTTCTCTAATTTTATTATAAAGATGTTTATAGATAATTTCCAGTTAAATAAAGTGTAGGGTAATCATACTTTATTATTTTAGTAGATATGGATATATCTATATAATGAGGTATAAGTCGGATTCTATTGATATCTTCAATGAATTCAAGAATGTTGTTGAGAACCTACTTGGTAAGAAGATTAAGAAACTCTGCTTAGACCGAGGTGGATAATATCTTAAGGAAATCTTCATTGATTACATATGGGAGTTTGGGATCCTATCAAAACTCACTCCACCAAACACTCCCTAGTAGAATGGTGTGAGCTAAATGAGTAACTACACCCTTTTTTACATGATGAGAAAAATGATGAGTCATGTAAGTATTCCATTATCCTTTTGGGGATCTGCGTTACAAATAGTAGTGCACATACTAAACCTTTTTCCAACTAAATCAATAAATGGTACTCCATATGAGTTCTAGAGTGGAAAAAAACCCATATTATAGAATTTACATGTGTAGGGATGGGATTCAATTGTTAAGTCCCCTTTAGGTAACAAACTTACACCTCGATGCACAAATTGTACCATTATAGGATACCCCAATGAAACAAGGGGATAATACCTATACAAACCCTAAGACAAAATGGTTATTTTGGAAAGACATGCCATTCTACTTGATAGGGAGAAAACATAAAAAATAGATAGTGGGAGAAAGATAGACATCAATGAAGTTGATGCTCAATGTACAAAAGGGTAGTTACAAGAACAGATTCCACAAAACCCATGGAAGAATGAACTGCTCTAGAGAGACAAGAGCTGCATAGAAGTACAAGGGAGGTTAGAGAAATGGAATGGTACAATTTTCTAGTTACTGAGGATGGTAACTCAATATTAGATGATAATAATGATTCTGAAACCTATAAGGAAGCAGTAAGTGGCACAGATGTTTCCAGGTGGCAAGAAGACATGAATTTTGAAGTGGATTCTATGTGCAAAAAATAAGTCTAGATTATTGTAGATCCTCCTGTTGATGTAAAGATTGTGGGTTTCAAATGGGTATTTAAGAAGAAACTAGAGATTAACGGACATGAAATCGCCTACGAAGCATGACTGGTAGAAAAATGGTTCAATCAACATCACGTAATTGACTGGGACAAAACATTCTCACCAGTTGCAATACTGAAATCCATTAGAATTATATTGGCCATTTCCATTTACCATGACTATGAGATTTTTAAAATGGATGTCAAAATAGCCTTCATTAATGAGAACCTTTACGATGATGTCTACATGAAATAACGTGAAGAGTATGACTTGAAATGATACTAATAAGGTAAGCAATTAGTAGAAATATGATTATGGTTTAAAGCAAGCATCCAGGTCATGGAAATTTCATTTTGATTAATCTATAAAAAAAATTTGTTTTCATCAACAATGAATTTGATCCTCGGGTCTACAAAGAGTTTAGTGGGAGTATAATCATTTTTATAATAGTGTATGTTGAGGAAATATTAATTATTGGAAATAAGATACAAGTCTTACAATATGTTAAGGAATGGTTGTATCAATGCTTCTACATGAAAGACATGGGTGAGGCAGTATATATTTTTAAGACCAAGATCCATTTTGATATATCCAATATATTGTTGGTCATATGTAAGTACATACATGGAAAAGATGATGATGACATTTAGTATGGAACAATCCAATAGGGTATTATTGACAACATCACTAGTCATTCATCATTTTAAGAAAATGTTTCCTTAAACACTTGATGAAAGAAAGATAATGGCTAGGACTTTATATGCATCAGCAATTGGGTCTGTCATGTATGACATGCTACGTACTAGGATAGATTTCGCCTACACATTGAGTGTGGTAAGAAGATATCAAGCTATCACAAGTGACTGCCATTGGAAGGCAGTCAGTAAAATCCTAAAATATATGAGCTGTACAAAGGATATGTTATTGTTTTATAAAGGAGATGTGTAACTAGTTATCAAAAGATAGGAATATTATTGTTTCCAGTCTGATCATGATGAAATGTTGTTGAAAATAGGATACATATTCACTTTGAATGAAGTTGAAATGAGCTGGAAGAGCACAAAGAAGAGTGGGTCCACGGATTCTAAAACATATTCTGAGCATATTGTAGGTTCTGACGTAGTGAAATAAGTATTTTGAATTCATGATTTGTCCAAGAGATGGATGTGATACCTATAAGTAAATATTTCATCACATTGAATAGTGAAAAAACTATAGTGGTGGATCTCACAAAAGAGACAAGGTCACATCATCCGATGAATCACATACATTGGATGTGTCTTCTCTTGAAGTATTTTTATTAGAGAGTTGGTGTTATAGTGAGAAATATTTCCATAGAAGACAATGTGGTAGACCCATTGAATAAAGCCTTGACTTAGCAGAAACCTAATCCACATGTGAGGTCCAGTGGACTGAAAGTCGTAAGATGTTATCTCTAGTCCAAGTGGGAGTTTGTTAGAGTTAGTGTCCTAAAACAAACTGTTTGTACATTTATTTCATGTATATTTTATGTATTTAAGTATTAATCATCTTATTACTTATATTTTTTTGTTCTTTGTGATTGTGATGTAATAATGACTTTGAGTATTTGTTCCATTGAAAAGGTCATGGAAGTTCCCCACTATGATGAGAACCTTGAAATGATATAACAATATTATTAAATATAGTTCTACAGTTGGATGAAATACTATGATGTGACACAAATCATGCATACCGTCTAGTGTGAGTACTCATAAGTAGATGAGACCTCCTCTCATTAAGTTCGCACGTGGTAATCTCCAAGTCATGATATTGTTATAACATATCTGCCAGTAGTAATTCCACATATTGTGGTGTCATAGGATATTTTTATCTACGAGTGTGTGTAATTATCCTTAGACATTACAATTATTATTAATATGTTTCATGACTCATGTATTCTGATTTAATGATGAAAACCGGCATGCATGCAGTTGGTGGGAAGTAGGGTATATTTGGGGCGTCACAAGTGGCATGTTTTCCATTAAATTTATGAATGTTTATATCTAATCTAATTGATTTAAATAGAACCATCATGCAAAACTCCATGCCCATGGTGTAATTATGAGTTTATTTCAGGTAGAAAAATTATGACGTATCAAGCATAATAGTTGATGACACAATTATGAAACCTACTTAACGAGATATTGTGAGAAAAGGATTATATTACACAAAAACTATTCATAATTGGATTTAGTTGTTGCGACATTAAGTTCTTTCTCGTGGTGGCCTTGAATAATTTCAAGACAGTAAACATGGACTTTAGGTTAGCCCACCTAGTGCTAACGAGAATGAAATCTAGATGGTTAAACACTAAGTGTTTCAGGTAGTATCGGTTAAATTACATTTGAATTTAATTACTAAATATTATTCTCAAGACAATAGAATATTTTTATTCATGTTACAATGTTTTTATAAATTAAATTAATATTTATTCACCAGATTTTGGGTTAAATATATTTATTTATTTTGCTAAAAATTTAATTAATATATATTTAATACTTTGCAAATAAAAAATTAATTCAAGAGAATAAATTATTGATTTATTTATTTGGGTGTTCAATAAATGGAAGTGGAGTTTGAGAGGACCAAGGATGGTCTAGTAGTAAAATAATTATTAGGAAAACAATAAATAATTATTTAACTGGTTGGCACAAAATAAAATAATGATGCGGTTATTTTGTGATGTATAAATTAATTAGTAATTAATTTTTTCACATGTTGGCCCACCATAAATAATGATGTGTTATTATTATTAATATCATGGCGTTTCTATGAGGATATGAATGTATTTAATTGTTGTTACGTAATTAAATATTGCAACTGAATCCCCATGTCAATAAATAGACACATACATCTATTGTTCCATGTACAGAACCACACCCCCAGTGAATTGAGAATTTTTGAGAATAACAATTTCTCTCTCAAATAAACTTTCATGCCCTTTCATGAATGAGAGTCATTCTTCAAGGCCGATGAACAAGCAATCATCAACGACTGACGAAAGACACTTTCGTCACTGCGCCAACACCCGGAGAACGAGTGATGTCGACCGAAGGCCATTGGAGCACATGTAGATCACCACTAGAGGGATTCTAGTTTGGATCCCATAAAGCACAACAATAAAATCTAGGAAGGTAATTCTAGATGATCGACATCATCAATGAAGAAAAGACCAAAGATCCAAGTATTATTTTATTTATGAAATTAATTAAATTAATTTTTAAACATGATCTGCAAGGCTAAATTTTTTGGGCATTTTCTTCCATTATCTACATCATAGATTATATTATGCGGAAATAAGAATTCATTATCGTATTGATCCCATAATAAGCATTGATTATAGTAAAAATTAATGTTGGCTTCTGTCCCAACCATTCTCCCGTTATGCCCGAAACGATCAATATCATTGTGTCATATAATTATGGATGTCATTATTATGATATTATTTATTATTATCAATTAATGTTTCACTATGATGTTTTCTATGGATTAATTTATTTTAGTTGATTGATTAATGGAATATATTTTCTGTTATTTATCATTCAATATTGATTATAAAATTTCTATATATTTAAATTTACTTTATTATAAGTTATATACATTTCCATGATTATTATACATATTTAATGAAGATATCTTCTACATTACTTAATACTTATAGATAATTTGATCCCATTCTTACTTTTTTCCATTTCCCGAATATTCCTTGATGTTTTATATGATAGATATGAGAAAAAATAAATGAAGGAATTATAATATTTTGAACAAAATTACTATGTAATTTTTTTATTCCAATGTAATTTTAAAATAATAAATGTTTCTAGTTTACCAAGATTGCTTAACCGGTCGGTTTGTATGAATCAAATTTCCTATAACCTATGCCAATGAAATGTAGTAAGACACTAAATTTGGGATACTACGGTTGGGTAACCACATTTTTTGGTTCTAAAATATGTTTTGATAGTGGTTAATGATTTGGTAGTGCTGACATGTTTAAGGGGTTCCTCATTTCAACATGAGGAAGTTAGATATCATATTTTGATTAAAATAGAGCATGTAAAAAATATATATATGTATGTAGTATGTGTGTGCAGTGAACTTTTGATTCAATTCCAACAACAATATCTTTTTGTATACCATTTGTGTGGGTTTAAAATTGGTGGTTGGGTCACGGTTGGCTATGTTTTCAAGAATCTCAAAATATGTGCCGTTGGTGTGCTAACATGGGTAATTTTGTAAATTTTTATAGGCTTCTTCAATACAGTAGTGTGGTTGGGTTTGTTAACACAGGATTATCTTCGGTTTATTTAGAAGAATATAAATGAGTATTGACTCATCCCTAGATGGTAGATTCCTCACATTTAACATGTAAGTATCAATGTGTTCACAAATCATGGAATTTAAATGTGATTGATCAATTGTGAGGGGTTTTAGATGATAGTCCATCAACCATGAGAGGTACAATATTTATTGCATCTAAAATGGACATGTATTTTTCAAACATATGATTTAATTTTTTTATCCTATAATTATATTTATAGGGGAGAATGGTGATCTGATTTGATGGTGTAAATGAAAAATAATTCCACTCATTTGCGATATATTATAGATAATGACTTTAAATTCCATGAGTTCTATGTTTAAATTGTTAATGGTGAGGTTGTGTGAGGATTCCACATTATTGATTCACCAAGTTTCAATATTATATTTGTTATGGAATAGATGATGATACTGAGATATCATATTAATTTCATTCACCCAAATTTAATTAACTTTTTTCATGATGGCAAGTTAGCATCTTCTAGGGTCAGTGGGAGCCAATATTCAGTAGGTTGGGACTTATTTTTTCTATATATTAGATCAATTTAACGAAATAAATTCAATATTTTATTAGAAAATCTTTAGCAGAGATTAGATTGTATACTTCCCCTTGTAGTTCATGGGCATCCTATGGAATTACATGATAATATAAATATATTTACAATATAAAAGTATATATAATTTTTTATGTATATACTCCTAGGGAAGATTCTCATTTCGTTTCCATACCATAGAAAGGATCCTTCCATGCTTAATATAGTGAAAATATATTTTGAAAATATTAATAGAACAATTTTTCCTTACTCAAATGTGTCAACCTAAGAACTATTAGTTATCTATGAAAATAAATTTTACACAACACATAAAAATATCATTAATTAATAGATGATAAATTAGGTAGTAATTCAGAATAATTAGACACATCTTTGGAATGATGATTGGTTTGAACAGAATAGAAGAGATAGGTAGTTTTCAACAATTTACATTATGTTAGGTTATCACCAGTTGATAGATAAAGAAGGATAAATTTCTTAGACCAATTTCAACTGAAAAAATAGTCATTTTGAATATAAGTATGATATTTTTATTTACTAATGTCCTTATTATTTTAATTTATTGGATAAATAATATAATCTATATTTTTTCAGAACCATATTTTTTTATTGGATGATGCCATACATTATGATATGATAAGTGGATATCATGAGTAATTTATGGATATAAATTTTATAACATAGAAGGATCATAACCTATAATACATGTTATCTAAATGTCAGTTTTTCATCTCTAATGAGAACTTTTTAAATTATTCTATATCTGATTATGGTATTTCTATGGATTGTTATAAGATCCATGGTTAGACATCCTTTGGGGGAACCCAACAATATATCCAATATCAATAGAGATTGAGGATTGATGATGCATTATAGGATATTTGTGTAATATTTTTCTTGGGTGGAATCTCTATCAATAAACTTTAACCAAAATGGAGTGAAATTTTAATGGGAGAAAAAATGGGAGAGATTATTTGAGAAGTGAAATTTTATATTGATTTCACATCACTTATGTATTCTTAAGGATCCTAATGTAGAATGAGTTGTGTACTGTGATGATAATTCCATGTTATGATTGATAATTGTTGAGAGGAAAATGAGTTTGATTAAGAATATTCAAAAGATTTTGTTGAGGACCCACGCTCACCAAAATACACATTCCAACCATAATTATTTCTAATCATAATTTTCCATTACTGAATTTGTGTTCTTTATTTTATCTCATAAACTAATGAATTTTCATTTTCGAATGTATGGTGTGCTGATGTCGCATTATATGTGGAAATACTATATTTTAGAGAATCTTGATAAAAAGTATTACCCAATAATTATAACATCTTAGATGATGGAAATTCATGATGTATTTCAATTATCCCATTTGAATGAGTATTTCTTAAAAACGTCTGATTTTATTGTATTGGAAGATGTTGATTTCAGACTCGACTGTACTATGGTTGAATAAACATTTTTTTATTTATTACAATTAAATTTTCTAATATGCTCGATTTATTTTGGTATTTATATGTATGGTTGATTAATATTAAAAATAACTCTGAGACAGATTAGTAATATGTTAGGATAATAGAGAAATACACAACATTTTTCTTATCTGAACCACTAAGAAAATACATGGGGAAGATATAGATATTGATGGGATAATCTTAATATATATATATATATATATATATATTAACATTTAGTTATAAATTATAAAATTTATTATATATATTTTTCATTTAAATAGATCAGTTGTATATTTAAAAATATTTTTACACTTTGTGTAAGAAATAGTTATAGACTAAAGTAGTCCACACAATGAAACGGGAGGTCATTCCATAAGATAGTATTACCGAATATAGAAATGTATAAGCCCCCCTTTACAAATTATATGTTTTTTAGGGGGGAGTTACACTTCAACCATGCATACCTATTTCTATATTTTTTTTGTAATAATACATTTTATTTCTATTCCATTGGGTTGTTGTGAATTGGCCACGCTTATAACTTGAGACAGTATGAAAATAATGTCCAACAGCATGATGTATATAGGTGTTGGACCAAAAGCCTATCCAAATTGCAATGTTGTTATAAGACGGAGAGTTTTATTAAAGGATGCGACCCATGATATGGAGTCATTTTTCAATGGAGGTGAGTTTTTCAATGATGAGGGGAAGCCTCATCCAATGTTTCCCTTTCCAAGAGTTTTATTAGTGAAATTACTTATTGGAATCTATTGATGTTATCTAATTTTCATATTATCCCTTACTATTTTCTTAATGTAGAACCATCTCTGAGAGAGGGGTTCTCCTCCTGTTATATTCATAGATGATATCATGTGATTTTTGAAGGATTCTTATATCATAACTCGCAATTACATGTGTATTAATCTTTTGTTATTCCACCATATCTTTGTTCATCAAATTTCATCCATTTGATTTTCCCTATTTATCTATGGGGTAAAAAAATAAACTAGAGGTGATTAATAATTGAAATTCATGGGCATATATGTATTTAAGGATACCTTATTCTTTATCTTTTGGAATTAAATAAAAAAAATGTGTTTTCATCAAATTTATTAATGATGTTTATTTATATTAGAAAATTAATTTTTTATAATTTTAGTACTTCATTATCCAATGGTATTAAATGTTTTATTACACTAGAAATGAGTTGTTGAATACAGGATTATGGTTTTACATTATTAACCTTGATTCTGTGTATGAGAAAGTGTCTATTCACATAGTTTTTATTCTAAAACAAGTATTATTACCTATATGTGATTAATAACAAGTTATAATGATTTTTTTGATAGTAATGAATTTATATAGGAGTTAAAAGATAATTTTTTTGTGATGGTATTTGAATGGTCTATAAGCCTTGGATTTACATAAAGTATTTATTGTTTTCAATATTAATGTTTTTCGATTATTGTCGAAACTAATTATGATTTAAAAGCACTTGACAATCCATTGAGAAATGATAATTAACCTAGATCAAATTTATATTAGTTTAGTTATCACGATTTATATTATACTATTTATGATTGTAATCAATCATAGGGTTATGGATATATTATATCTAGAGATATAATGAAATGGATTTTTTAGGTTTACATAAGAAGAATGGTGATTTTTGAGTGAATCTTAGATTCCATTTCACATTACCATTATTTTGGTAAACCATAGGTTAAATCCAATGTTATGTATAATGTGAAATATTGATATATGTTTTGAAATAAGATTATACAAATTTATTTGGATTTAGTAGTGATTTTTTGTTTTTTTTTATTCTTTTTTTTATGACCATGTTCCTTAATTTCTTTGGTATTATTTTATATTTGAAAACCAGTTTTTATTAAAAAAAACTGTATTGATACAAAAATCTCCAATTTTTTTTTAAAAAATGTGTGTTTCCGATCAATTTAATGTTATAAATTTGTAGGAATTGTGAATCATATTATATAGATTCAAGGTGGTATCACATTGATATTTTTACAAACACTCTACCAATAAATTTTATGTGTGTGTGTGCTTTGTTATATATGATACATGTAATGGGAGAGGATATGAACACATTAATGATAAATCAAGATATCATATATATTTTCATGTGATGGTGATTGGTGGTGATTGGTTGTGATTGTGGGCCTAGAGGAGTTTTCATGTATTGTGGGATTTTAGGATCCTTTAGTGTTATTTATTAGTTGATTATATACTATCCACACTAGAGATGAATTCATTTTTATTATCATGTTTATAAAATATTATTTATGTATCCCAATTTTTTTACATTATAATGTTATGGTTATATATTAAAAAAATATATTTCTATTTTTTTGTACACTGATTAGTTAGTTTAAATTATTTGTAACCATTTCATTATGTTCAAGGATGTCAAACATATGGATACATAATGATGTATTTTTTTGGTAGATTCCATGTAGGGTTTTATGTAGTTTTAAGGATGAGAATATTCCAAAATTATAATTTTTGATAACCATTATATATTCTGTAGCCCATGGAGACCAAGAAAATATATTAGGACAAATAAGAAGTTTCCTCAGGTGTCCTGGTGGGTCAATATGGGAATGTTTTGTTGAAAAATGGCACAATTCCTCTCTTTTTATTAGGGGACTAAAATGTAGTATATAGATAAAAATTTCACAACATGAATGGTTGGTACAATCTCTATTTAATCATCCAATATTTATTGTAAATATCACTTTTTGACAGGTGTTTGGTAATGGTGTCTTGATTTGAGTGGTTTTTATTTGGTATTTTGATATGGATTGATGTTATATACTATTTTAATTGGAATTTGTGTGGGAATTTATATGATATTGATGTTGAATTATGTGTTTATGGAGTTTTATGTTTCATGTTTGACAGGTCACAACTCTAATGTTGTCACGACCCGTCCTCGGGGCCCGTGTCGTGACTACCCCAAGCCCGCCTTCCATAGGCCAGAGGCTGGTGACTTGCACCAAAGGTGTAAATCCCGATAACTGGGAAGGCATTGCCTTTATAAAAGAAAACAAAACACCACAGAGTATAAGAGGAAGTAAAACACTAAGTATAAAAGAAAGTGTTGAAGAGTAAATGGGCCAGAATACAAACCCAACTGAAAGTACAGCTACAACTGAACAAAAGTACAACAGAAAAATACACCAGCTGGAAGAACGGAAGTGGCTCCTGGGTCGTCCTCCTCGGACCCTACCTGAAGGGTAGGTACAGATGGCGCAACTCCTGGATCGTCCACCATGGATCCTACCTGAAGGGTAGGTACAGATAGCCTCCACAACTCTCTCACCCGTCAACCTCCCCCATGTGTCGTCTCGTCGTGAAGTCCACCTCCAGATACTGACTCGTCGTGTGGTCCAACTTTGGGTACTGAATCGTCATGTTGTCCACCTTCAGGTACCATCCAATCCTCGAACACTCGTCCTCCATCACCACTGCCCGTCATCTGCAACCAACACAACGAGGTGCGGGCATAGACAGTGCAGGGGTGAGTATAATGATACTCAGTAGGGACCCCGAGACCCTAAAGGTCTCACTAAAACCAACATGGATAACCACAAAGAAGATCTCAACAGATAACCTCTACTTATGTATATGCCCATACATATACCTAAGTTATCAAGTAACCAATCTCAATCATGAGGTATAAACAAAGATCAAAGACTCAGCTCAAACCAGGATTTTCATTATCGAAACCGTAACTGCTGAAGAGCCCCGTCTCTGGAGTGTACAGTGGTCCTGTCACGACTCTGAGGTACTACTCACTAACCTAAGACTACTGAGGTACTCCTCCTGTTGATTACCGCGGGTCAGCCACTCAAACACAGTAGTGCACACCCCTTAGTAGCCTGCAGAGGTACTCTCCGGATGAGTACCGCGGGTCTGCACTGTCACACAAGTAGTGCTCTGTCCTCCAAGGGTCTACACCCAAACAAAGAAGTGCTCCATCCACTGGGCTAGTAGACTCACTCCAAGTCGAATCGGTCAAGCAGTCGTCAGGTCTCAGCCGGCTACACGGTCTATGTACTCGCACGCTTGTCTCTGGGAGGGTCCAATCCATGAGCTACAGGTCGATACTCCAAGTATCTAAAAGTCCCACGAAGAAATATCTCAAAGGACAGTCTCATCATAGGGGTCTCAACGCAACAGATGACGCGTCAATCGGACGAATGGTCTGTGAGTTACTAGATTTTTTGTCCCAGGGGCCCAGTTGGTTTCGTGTGTGAACCAACCCGGCCATATCTCAACTATACCCTGAAATCTCATAGGGTATAGTCATAGGGACCGTTTCTCCACGTGATCACCAACGCCGCTGACGGTTCGTCAAACGGGCGTCCGGTCTGAAAGTTATCAACTTTTCCGTTCCAGGGGCCCAGTTGGATTTCGGGTACAATCCAACCTGGCCACTACCAAACTACATCCAAAACTCAGGAGAAGTATGCCAAAAGTTCCGTCTCATCAAGAGTAATCCAACAATGTCAACAGCACGTCAATCAGACATTCGGAGCTCAAGATAAAAGCGTTTCTGCTCAGAGGGCCCGGTTGGTTTCGTATCCAAACCAACCCGGCCGAACCCAAAGTTCTCCAAAACCTTCAGTATAATATACCGAAACGACCGTCTCGATCCAAGGATCACATCGCAACTGGCGATGTGTCGATCGGAGGTCCGGAGATCAATTTATGGGCAACAGACCGAAGGCGGTTTGGTATTAAGGGGTTCGGGCCCGGTCCGACCCGAACTGGGTCTGGGTCCGGCTCGCTTGGGCATGGCCTAGCCCGGTTGGTGCGGCCTGGACCGGCCTGGGCACGGTTCTACCCGGCCTGGGCACAGCCTGGGCAGCTCGGCCCGGCCTGACGGCCCGGCCCAGCGCGCTCGGCGCGCTCGCACTGGCCGGGTGGCCAGGCGGCCGGCTCGGCCGTTATGGCCGAGCGAAGTGGGCAGGCGGCGCGCTGCCCCCGCGTGGAGAAACCACGGCCCCTTTATGGGGCCACTCAGCTGGCCTGCTGGGGGTTTGTAACCCCCAGCTTTTCCCCTGTCCGGTCAGCCCGCCCCGGCCGGCCGGCTGTTGCCTCCACGGGACCAGCAAGGCCGGTCCCCCAGCTCCGACGCCGGTGGCCCGGTACCGGCCACCGGTTCCCCTGCTCTGCCACGGCCCAGAACCGACCTCGGCCTTGGTTCTTCCGGCACGGCGCGATGACGCCGCGTCTTTGGTTTCTTCTTCTACGGCGCGACGCGACAGCACCACGGATTAGTTTGTTTCCAATGGCACGGTGCGACGACGCCACGCTTCTCCGCCCTACATTTAACAATTTCTGCGCGGTGCTTCGGCACCGCGTTGCCTTGCTCGTGCCACATCAATATCAACAACCAAAAAGGGGAGGAGTGTCGACCGTGTTCGTGCAGTCCGAACTTCTCCCGTTATTGCGATAACAGGTGGTTCAATTTGAAAGGAAGAAAACAATGGAAGTAATCACGAAATAGAAATGTATAAAACCCCTACCTCATGATGTGATCCCTCTATGGATCTACGGAGAGGTAGCGTCGTTCGTTGACGTCGGAAGGTGACGTCGTCGTTTTCGATTTTCCCACAGCGGTGTCTCCTCCTTTGATGAAGACCAGGAAGCGTTCTTCATCAAAGTTCTTGGAAGGCCTGACATCACCCAAGTGTACTCAAGATGTGACGTATCCCCTCTTGTCGCAGAGAAGGAAGAAAGGGGTATGTCGCCATATTTTGGTGTCGGCATTCTTCATCGGAGAGTTGTGTTCTTCGCGTTCTTCAAGATAGAAGTTCTTCAAATCTTAGAGCTTTCTCTTCAAATCCTTTTGCACAATCAACTATTCTCCCATGAAATAAGATTTAGTATTATTTAATTAACACACAATCCAGAGGAATTCATTTAAAATTTAAATGAATCCAAGAATTAATTACTTGAAAAACCTACACAATTAAGGAGTTGACTTTATTTAAAAAGGGGGGTTTCTTTTTGAGAGTTACATAATTTAAGAGGGGAAAAATTATTAAGTTAGGGGAAGGTGAGGGGTTGGGCTCGTGTGGGACCCACCCCACCATAATCCTCTCAAAGGTAGTTATCAAAAAGTGGGTCCCACCCCTAACTCCCTTACATAGGTTATAACCACATAAGATAGTGGGAAAAGTTTTGTGACACAACACTTAATCCACATAACTTGAAAATAAAATATAATTGTAATACTATTATATTATTATCCCTTACTTTATTTAAACAACTCATCCTGGGAAAACTCAACTCTAGAAAGGGGTCTTCTCAAGAAATTATCGGCGCTACGAGTTCATCGGTGCCCTAGGAATTCAATTTCGAGCACCGGTTCAAAATTTAGAAAAACCCGCTCGTTCGTTCACTGAACGTACCTGAGCTAAACTTCGGAAATTAATTCTGGGCACTCCGGGCCTCGGAATCAGGCGCTGTAAGAAACTACGTTCTTGTAAAATCCCAAAAAAAAATTAGCAAAAATTTCCCTTGAATTTTATGGGTTTTTAAATTACTCTCACATCAGGGCTTTACGTCCTCATAAAGCTTTAACACAGACTAGGGATACAAAAGGGGTATTGAGCAAGCATCTGAGCCTTCCGCTCCCATGTGCTTACCTGGAGGTTCTCGTACTTCCAAAGAAAGTGCACCCGAGGTATCGACCGTCCTCATAGGATCCACTCCTATCAATCCTCGATCCCCACTGGAACCTTCGTGAAAGTCACCCCATCGCCATCGTCCATCTCCACATGGTCGATGATTTGTGAAGGGTCGAGAACTTATCTCCTCAGTTGAGATACGTCGAAGTTGTCATGCACCTGGTAAAATTGAGGTGGATGGGTCAAGCGGTAAACCACCAAGCCTACCCAGCTGAGGACCTACGAATGTCCGCTGAACCTCATAGATAACTTGCCACATTGTCCACATCTCCGTAAACATCATCGAGTTGAAACTCATATAAAGACATGATCGTCATCCTTGAACTCTAGAGGTTTCCAATTCCTGATAGAACTGAAACTCAAAACAACGGCTGCCACGAGGGTAAGGTTGACCGACTCAAGAGTGATCAGTCGCACCCTCCTGTACATGAGTTTATCCTGTGCTTCCTAGGGTTTCCTTTTCTCCGACCAAGAAAAACACATCCCGACGTCGTAGTTAAACCATGACCTTTTTGCCTAATACCGTCAATTTGTGTATGAACTGTGATTGCCCAGTCCATACTCAAACCAATGTTGTAAGGCCTCGACATTGCCACCAAGATATTCCAACCGAAACTCTCACCTTGAGGGTATGACCACACCATCGGCATATGTGTGATTATTGAGTCTTCTCCCAATGTATCTCCAGACATGAGGGTCAAGTCTACGGCTTACTAGAAAATCTAGGTCTGGGACAAGATTTGTGAAAGGAATGATTGATTCATATCGACATCTGTTACTACGACAGCTAGTAGTGGACATAGACTATCCCTTGAATCATTTTAAGAGCCATTGGGTCACACTCCTTGACCGCATGTAGCCGCACGTTTCCTCCGCCCTCCAGCTCTCTGAGCCTGGCAGGAACAACTAAGGCAGGTGGTTGTAGCATGTTGAAATGTAGACCACCTCATGCTGCTCTCCTAGCTCTGCGTCCATGTCTACTGCTTTGCAGACTCATCTCTCTTTAAAGCTTCCTCTTCTTGAAACATTTAACATGCCTGAGTCTCTAATACTTGTGCTGGTTTCCTATTTCTTACTGCACTCTACAGTCTTCATCAGCTCATGGATTATCTGCACCTTCTTTGCCTACGATCTGAATGAGCTGCTAAAATTTCTCCTTTGCCGATAATAGAAACTCGGTCTCATCCCCTGGATGAACCACACCCATTGCCTAATACAGTCAATCCTGACATGAATGATTCATTCATTCCATGGATGATGTCGTAAGGCCTCGATGTAACTACCAAGAGATCCAACTGTCACTCTCGCCACCAAGGGTTGAGTCACACTATTGGCATCGGTTTGAGGTCACTGGGTCTCCTCCAGTTCAAATCTCGTAAGTGAGGGTCAAGTCAACAGTTTTAACCGGAACCTCTCGGTTTCAACCAAAAAAAGGACAGGAAAGTAAACATCATAAAGATAAGTGTCTTTTTATTATTAGAGCACATAGTACTAAGACACAAATATAACAGCAATATAGAACTATTAGTACTGGGGACGTATCCACTAGTTCCGCTCCTGTCCACCTGCTCTCGGAGCTCTACTTCCTTGTCCACTGCTCCACTATTTCTCAAGCACCTGCCGCTGCATCTGCCTCGGTGGATCCTCCAACGCCTGCGGATCGACTGTGCGAGGAGTCGGACAGTCACGTGCCATGTGACCCTTCCTGCCGCAGGAGAAACACTGTCAGTTTCTAGAATGCCTGGCTCGGACTCCACCCCGGGTGCCCCGCACTACTGATCTTATAACCTGTGGTTGCCCACCTGCTGGTCTGGTCTTCTTGGACCTAAGCATCATCTGTCTACTGCCTACAGATTACTTGTCTACTGTAGGAAAAACATGCCGCAAAGGAAGCAGCTCTTATACACGCTCGAGGTGCAGAGCTACTGGTACAAACTCCACCCTGAAAAAGGTCTCGAATTCTTACCACGTCAAGGTCATCTCATCGCAAAACTGGAATAAGCAGCTCCAACACCTGCATACTGCTTCCTGGAGAAGGCTGGTATCAAAGATCACCATGAATTCTACAGGCTTACCCACTAGCCTGAAGACTCTCACCACTGCCTCCAGCCAATCCTTAGCCACCTGCGGGTCCTTCTTTCCCCGTAACCTGGGTGGCCTCTATTGCTGGAACTCGTGCAGCGTGCTCAAGTGGCATGCATCGCCTAATGCTGGGGCTAGTGTCATTGGTGTCCCAACGTATGGTAGTACCGCTGGTGCCTCCGCTGGTGCCTCCGATGGTGACTCAAATGCAAGAAGGCCTTGTAACGAAGCCTCATCGCTCGACAGGATGTCAGTACGCACATACCTCTGGGCTCTAGCTGGTCATCCATGGAAAGGCATCCTGAAAGAAACAACGTGACACAGTCTAATGATTATACCTGGTGAGCTGACCTAGTTTGGGCTTACTTTTAAAAACTTCTGGAAACACTCACACAATCAGTGTTTTCGTGCACAAAGTCGGAAATCAGTTGTCAGGGTCCTGGTGTATGGATACGTCGGCCGCCCACACCAACACTGGACTCTCTGAACTGAAGACCAGACTCGGTAACCTTAACAATATTACTTCACAGAAAGAAAATATTAGAGTTATAAGTTCTGCGGTAGATCCGACTCCTATGATACCAATTTGTCACGACCCGTCCTCAGGGCCCGTGCCGTGACTACCCCAAGCTCACCTCCCATAGGCCAGGGGCTGGCGACTAGCACCAAAGGCATAAATCCCGATAACTGGGAAGGAATTGCCTTTATAAAAGTAAACAAAACACCATAGAGTACAAGAGGAAGTAAAACACTAAGTATAAAAGAAAGTACTGAAAAATAAATGGTCCAGAATACAAACCCAACTGAAAGTACAACTACAACTGAACAAAAGTACAACAGAAAAAGGCAATAGCTGGAAGAACGGAAGCGGCACCTGGGTCTTCCTCCTAGGACCCTACCTGAAGGGTAGGTACAGATGGCGTAGCTCCTGGATCGTTCACCACGGATCCTACCTGAAGGGTAGGTACAGATAGCGTCCACAACTCTCTCGCCCGTCAACCTTCTCCATGTGTCGTCTCGTCATGAAGTCCACCTATGGATACTGACTTGTAGTGTGGTCCACCTCCGGGTACTGAATCGTCATGTGGTCCACCTCCGGGTACTGTCCAGTCCTCGAACACTCGGCCTCCGTCAGCACTGCACGTCGTCTGCAACCAACACAATGAGGTGCGGGCATAGCCCGTGCAGGGGTGAGTATAACGATAGTCAGTATAGACCCCGAGACCCTCAAGGTCACACTAAACCCAACATGGATAACCACAAAGAAGATCTCAATAGATAACCTCTACTTAGGTATATTCCCATTCATATACCTAAGTTATCAAGTAACCCATCTCAATCATGAGGTATACACAAATATCAAAGACTCAGCTCAAACCAGGATTTTCATTATCGAAACCGTAACTACTGGAGAGCCCCATCTCTGGAGTGTGCAGTGGTCCTATCACAACTCCGAGGTACTGCTCACAAACTGAAGACTGCTGAGGTACTCCTCCTGTTGAGTACCGCGGGTCAGCCACCCAAACATAGTAGTGCTTCCCACCAGGGTATGCCACTCAAACACAATAGTGCACACCCTCTAGTAGCCTAAAGAGGTACTCTCCGGACGAGTACCACGAGTCCGCACTATCACACAGGTAGTGCACCGTCCGCCATGGGTCTGCAGCCAAACAATGTAGTGCTCCATCCACTGGGCTAGTCGACTCACTCCAAGTCGAGTCGGTTAAGCAGTCGTCAGGTCTCAGCCGGCTACAGGGTCTCCGTACTCCACAAGCTCGTCTCTGGGAGGGTCCGCACCACAAGCTATAGGTCGATACTCCAAGTATCTCAAAGTCCCATTAAGAAGTTTCTCAAAGAACCGCCTCGTCATAGGGGTCTCAACGCAACAGACGACGTGTCAATCGGACGCCCGGTCTATGAGTTACTAGAGTTTTCATCCCAGGGGCCCAGTTGGATTCGTGTACGAACCAACCCGGTCGTATCTCAACTGTACCCTGAACTCTCATAGGTTATACTCATAGAGTCCTTTTCTCCACATGATCACCAACGCCGCTGACGGTTCGTCAAACGAACGTTCGGTCTGAAAGTTATCAGCTTTTCCGTTCCAGGGGCCCAATTGGATTTCGGGTACAATCCAACCCAGAAACTACCCAACTGCATCCAAAATTCAGGTGAAGTATTCCAAAAGTTCCATCTCATCAAGAGGATTCCAACAATGTCGACGGCACGTCAATCGGACGTTCGGAGCTCAAGATATAAGCATTTCTGCTCTGAGGGCCCGGTTGGTTTCGTATCCGAACCAACCCGGCCGAACCCAATGTTCTCCAAAACCATGAGAATAATATACCGAAACGACCTTCTCGATCCAAGGATCGCATTGGAATTGACGGTGCGTCGATCGGAGGTCCGAATATCATGTTATGGGCAATGGAACGAAGTAGGATCGGTATTAAAGTGTTCGGGCCCGGTCCGACCCGAACTGGGTCTGGGTCCGGCCCGCATTGGTGCAGCCCGACCCGGTCGGTGCCGCCCGGCCCACCCTGGGCGCGGCCCGACCCGGCCTGGGAGCGGCCCGGCTCGGCCTGGGCGGCTTGGCCCGGCGCGCTGGGCGCGCTAGCGCTGGCCGGGTGGCCAGGCGGCCGGCTCTGCCGTTACGGCCGAGCGAAGTGGGCGGGGGGCGCACTGCCCCCACGTGGAGAAACCGCGACCCCTTTATGGGGCCGCTCAGCTGGCCGGCCGGGGGTTTGTAACCCCCAGCTTTTCCCCTGTCCGGCCGGACCGCCCCGGCCGGCCGGCTGTTGCCTCCATGGGACCGGCAAGGCCGGTCCCCCTGCTCTGACATCAGCGGCCCGGTACCGGCCACCAGTTCCCCTGCTCCGCCGCGGCCCGGAACCGGCCACATCCTTGGTTCGTCTGGTGCGGCATGACGGCGCTGCATCTTTGGTTCGTCTTCTATGGCGCGACGCGACGACGCTGTGGATTAGTTTGTTTCCAACGGCGTCGCGCTTCTCTGCCCTTCATTTAAAAATTTATGCACGGTGCTTCGGCACCGCGTTGCCTTGCTCGTGCCGCATCAATATCAACAACCAAAAAGGGGGGGAGTGTCGACCGTGTTCGTGCAGTCTGACCTTCTCTGGTTATTAGGATAACATGCAGTTTAATTTGAAAGGAAAAAACGATGGAAGTAATCACGAAATATAAACGTATAAAACCCCTACCCCTTGATGTGATCCCTCGATGGATCTGCGGGGAGGTAACCTTGTTCGTTGACATCGGAAGGTGACGTCGTCGTTTGCGATTTTCCCACGGTGGTGTCTCCTCCTTTGATGGAGACCGGGAAGCGTTCTCCGTCAAAGGTCTTGGAAGGCCCGACATTTCCCAAGTGTACTCAAGATGTGACGTATCCCCTCTTGCCGCAGAGAAGGAAGAAAGGGTTACGTCGCCGCTTTTTGGTGTCGGCGCTATTCGCCGGAGAGTTTCATTCTTCGTGTTCTTCAAGAAAGAAGTTATTCAAATCATAGAGCATTCTCTTCAAATCCTTTCGCACCAGCAACTATTCTCCCATGAAATAAGACTTAGTCTTATTTAATTAACACACAAGCCAAAGGAATTCATTTAAAATTCAAACGAATCCATGAATTAATTACTTGAAAAACCCACACAATTAAGGAGTTGACTTTATTTAAAAAGGGGGGTTTCTTTTTGAGAGTTAAAGAATTTAAGAGGGGAAACATTATGAAGTTAGGGGAAGGTGAGGGGTTGGGCTCCTGTGGGCCCCACCCCACCTTAATCCTCTCAGAGGTAGTTATAAACAAGTGGGTCCCACCCCTAACTCCCTTACATAGGTTATAACCACACAAGAGAGAGGGAAAAGTGTTGTGACACAACACTTAATCCACATTACAGGAAAAGAAAATATAATTGTAAAACTATTATATTATTATCCCTTACTTTATTTAAACAACTCATCCCGAGAAAATGCAACTCCAGAAAGGTGTCTTCTTAAGCAATTATCGGCGCTGCGAGTTCATTGGTGCCCTCAGAATTCGATTCCGAGCCCCGGATCAAAAGTTAGAGAAACTCACTCGTTCGTTCACTGAATGTACCCGAGCTAAACTTCAGAAATTAATTCCGGGCACTCCAGGCCTCAGAATCAGGCGCCGTCAGAAACTGCGTTCTTGTAAAATCCCAAAGAAAATTTAGAAAAAATTCCCTTGAATTTTTTGGTTCTTTACAAATGAGTTTTATATGACTCATAGGGAAGAATATATAGAGAATATACCTTAATCCAACCATATTATAGATGCTATTACCAATGAATCGAATATTACATCCATTCAATATCATGGCCATGGAGTATAGTTGGTTTATGCTAGTGATCTAGATCGTTCTAATGATTCAATGGAGCATAATGCCCCCATGTTTTATGGAGATTAAGAATTCTTTTATGGCTGAAAAATTGATGGAAAACATTGATTATATCATTCAATTTATGATGAATCCTAAGGAATAAAAGGCCATCTTATTTATATATATCCATATATATTGAATGTAAATGGATGAAAATTGTGTTTTTTACCATGTAAGAAAAAATGATTGATGTATTCACTTGGTCTATATTTAATTTGATTCCAAAACAATAGTTTTACCACGTTTCTCATAGGGTAGTGATAGATTATGATTTTATGATGTTGGATATAATTATTCATTCAATGAAAGAATACTTATCTTTATTTTTATAGTCGGTTACCCTTTCCCCAAACCTCATCAGAAATGATTATTTCAAATATAAATAGATTGAGAACAGGTTAATACCCAATGCAAGATCAAGGGTTGTTATTTTATTCATTCTAACCTATGAAGAAGTTGTTTATATAGTGGAAATTCTTGAGACTAAATTTTTCGGACTAAGACTATTTTTTAAACCTCTATTTCATTGGGAGGAATTTATAGTTTGTTTTTAAATAAAACGTAGAAATGTGAGCATTCATGACGATGATGTAACGCCCTAACCCCAGAATCCCATAGTCGGTGCATTATTACATATCATTTGCATGATAACAGATAATCAAGTCTCCAAAGACTAATTATTTTAGTAACATTGGAAGTACTAGATACATTCATAAGATTTACATTACATTATAAAATAAAAAACTAAAAAACATAGCCTTCATAGGCCACACTCATATCCCATAGACAATCTTTGTAGGTCAGTCATAATATACTTCTTCACATCCTGGGAAAAGTAAAACATAAAAAGGTGTGAGCTCAGATGCTCAGTAAAGATAAATATATAGTGGAAACTTTCATAAATAATCATAATCCTTTAAGGAAATATATAAAACTAAAAGAAGCCTTTTCAACATAAACGTCATCATAATATGGAAAATATAAATTAAAATAAATCCAATTACATTCTCACATGGATATTCTACTAGCCACATAATCACATTCAATATCAATAGCCACATTCATAATGATATGATTCATAATGCCCGACTTCGTAACCACATAGTCAAGGCCTTGTTCCAAGAATACAAATAAGATTTTTTCGAGGCCTTGTACCCCGACACTAGTTTTTCTCAGGAGACCTACTAATGCATTGAGGATCTGTAGAAGGCTCCACCTTTCACTTACTAAATCCAATTCATTTTTCATATAAAAATTTTTAAACATAACACAAACATTCATATTAAAACTAGCATACAAAATATAAATACTTTATCGATAAACCATGAATGGTAGAAAAATAACGCATTCACTGTCAAACATATCACAAAACCTTAAATACATAATTGATGATTTATATCATAATAAATAAACTTCAAACAAGATTAAAATACATTAAATTATGTTAACATAGATGAAATCAGAACTATTTGAGAGAAATATCTCTTGGTTTTTTTTGAAATAATATAAAGTTACATAATTATAAAATAAAACATTTATTTGTAAAATATTATTATAAGCTTTTAAGGGAAGCATCGATGATGTTATAATATTAGAATATAGCCTCACTGTAGAGACCCAAAGCTTGAATTACATGTACGTTACATTACTTTTGAGGGATACTTAATACATAATGAAAACAGACACACAAGGTCCGTAATAGTTTATTGTCATGGGAAACTCAGAAAATAATCTTCTAATCATGGTGAACGATCTTCAATATCTCCCATAATGTTCTTCCCCTTTTGTTTTATTTCCTAAAACCATTCTTTAAATCCTGGGGAAAAGAAAACATATAAAGGGTGAGATCAAATGCTCAGTATGGGTTAGCATAGAGAATATAAAACAATCCGTAAAGATTTGAATGCAAAAACGTGAACATAAAATCTAAACATCAAAATCATGAGCAATGACATAAATCTTGGAAGTACACAAGGCATAGATCATAAAGGAACATTAATCATGATAAACTAGAATGGTAATAAAACATGTAATTGTGGAATCCATTAATCACATGTTATGATTTCCATAGTAGCCAAGGCATTACTGCCAAGACCATCTTAGTGGACAAAGTCCCATACTGAATCGAGTTCACTCCTCGTTCCAGTACTGTAATACTGAACCGGATTAACTTACCTTTCCAGCCATGTCTATCTCATGAGATATAAATCTTTACCCAATGCATTGGAGGGAGATATAGTTCCAACCCTTATCATAATTAAATCATTCTTACTTGTTCCACAAAATAAACTTAAAACATTTTTCATAAACCAAAAAAATAAAATGGGTTTCATAAACATCATCCCATCATAACATAATCCATATAAAACAAATGGATATTTCATCATAAGAAAAGTGAAACCATGTAAATCATAGAGACGTTTTACTTGAAACATAAACATATGAAATAATTTCATCTTAGATGGAAAATGGTTTTGATAAAACACATGAAATTAATTCTTGAGGAAAATATCCTTTCTTCTTCAAAATCATTTTCTTTTCAAAAAATGAAATGAAATTTTAAAAGAAAAGTATTTTGATGAAAATATTCCTAATATATTTTAGAGTATGCTTCATGAAAATGTGGCGTTATGAAACCATTAAAATCTGTTCACCCCATATATGTTAAAAATAACATTCTTATCGTACTTTTGTCGGAAAAGTCAAAAAGTTCCCATGAGGTAAAAAAAGTAAGATTCCTTTCATAAAATGTCGTAAATTTAAAAAATTGGTAAAAAGTACTTTAAAAATACATTAAAACATTTTTATAAAACATGGGCATGGATGATAACAATAACCCCAGTAAATACATACGAATAACAATCTCAGATAAGAACGAGATTGGAATAGTTATCCCTTACCTTATGTCTGATATGCTTCGTATATATTCGAACCTCCTGTATAATGCTTTAAATAATGACATTTAATTATTACAGAATAATATTAATTGTTATTATATCATATATGGTTCACTTAGGTATTTATATTACCTGTTCATTTGTCAATTCCATGTTAAAGTAGCGTTTTAGGTAAAATCATTTCATTTGTCGTACGTGTTTGGACTTGTTGTTATTGATATTATTATTAATAATATCAAGATTTAATTACTTCCAAAATGTAAAACATGATTTATATATCATATATATTTAGTATATATATATATAATAGATAGATAAATGAAATTAAACACACCGTTCATGGAGATGGTAGGCCGTACGTATACAAGAACTATGTTTTCCTTTCGTTATTGACTTGAATGGAAGCAAGTATATGACATATATATATATATATATACATAAATCCAGTATATTTATAATGTCATATATTTCATTATTATTTCATATATATACTTTATACTCATTCTTGAATGGTTAACATGGAGAATGAATCTCATCGTGTCGTGGAGATGGTAGTCCGTACGTACGCACGAGCGATGATATCGTTCCCATAATTATTGAATTGAATTGTATCGGGTGATACAATATATCAGAATCAGTATTATGTTATAATAACTATTTATAGTTATTCTTTACACCATTATACCCATCCAAGTAAGGTGCTGTTGGAAAAACAGATTACACCACGGCGTGGAGACAGTATTCCGTACGTACGCACGCGCAGTGATTTCATTTTTCGTAGGATGGATAGAAGTTGAAATGGTGTTGTTTCATATTTATAATAAAATATCATTATATTATTGATTCTGATGTTATTACTTTATAATGAAACAACTAATGAAGAAGAAGTTGAAAAAGAAAGAAGCTTGAAAGAATCGGTTGAAGAGATTACCTCTTCTTCGACGCACTTCCTATAAAATTCTTCTTAGGGCACTAGGGTTGGTCTTTTGAGAAGACCATTACCTATATGATATAACTAGAGAGGTTGAAAAGTGGAATTTGAAAGGTTTTTCCGATCGTAAAGTCTCAAAAGGGTGTGAAGAGAAGTGGGAAGGGGTTCCCTTTTTATAAAGGAGGAGAGGTGCACCTTTTGAAATCTAAAAAATATTAATTTATAATAAATCTAACCCAACATAAAAACCTCCAAAAATGACTCATATTCGAATATTAGATAATATAGGATTTTAATATCATCAACCAATAAAATTTAGACATGTAGGGGATTTATTTTTAACATTATCAACTTGATTTATCATTATTTAATGTATTAAAAAAATTTGTGGTAATAAGATCTAAATTTTAAATGGTTATAAATAATTACTTATGTGCTGTGAAATATCCATAATTAGATAATTTCTGAAATTTTAGACTATATAAATTTCAATTTATAATTTTTAAATCTTTTTGTGATTTTTAAATAATTTAATAATATTTTATTTTTATAAAATAACTATAGTGTCAATTTTGACACTATTCATATATTTGAATTTAAATAAAATCAAAAAAGAGGATATATTCAAACTAAAATATTTATTTGGTTTCTAAAATGTCATAGTAATCTAGAAAATTAGTGTAGAACATTAAATAGTTCATATAATATTCATTTTACTATTTGTAAAACAATTTATTTGATATTTCTCTTCATAAAATAATTACGACAACATTTTGTATAATTATTAAATATACTTATTTGTTGCATAAAAATTAAAAATAAAATACTAGGATGAAGATAAATCTTATATCTTACATAATAATACATTTAGTTGGATTTATATTCTAAAACACCCAAATTTTAAAATGTTATACTGATTAAATTATGAAGGAGACAACTTTGACATCATATGGAGTAAAATAATATAAGTGTCATAAACAATTTTATAAGAATACAAAGGGTCATATATTCGGTCATTGGATGATTATGGTGTATATAAACACTACGAATATGTTCTTTTCAGGTTTTTGAGCCCTTTAATATGTATTAATATTTCAATAAGAAACAATATTATTGATTTGTTTACTAAATAAATAATTTATGCATCGTTACTGTATAAGATAATAAAGTAATTAAATATCACTTAAAAATTACAAATAAATTACCATGATAAATAAAAAAAGTTTAGCTTTCAAATTATTATTTATAACCGAATTTATATTCTGAATAAACTTATATTAGAAATAATTTAATTATTAAAGTTTGAGTGAGATATATTTCACTTTCCTTTAAATAAAATAAACAAAAGGTCTTAATCACCTCCAAGTGGGTTCTAATGGATTCCATTTAGACCGAAATATGACTTAGGACTAAATATAATCATCCAATTGTATTAATACAAGTTTTAGGGTAATTTTATAATATTATATTTACCCTTAATTACCCGATTTACCTATTACTATGGTAAATAAAATTTACCGTCGTTACAATTCATAATGCCCAAAAATAAAACGTATTATACTAATATAATTTGGAACCACATATTTCAAATATAGAATCCATTTTTCCAAATTCAATACACAAATTTTTCATAAATTAAATTAAAATTATTCCCATTGTCGAAAGAAATCGGGTTTTTGTTTAAAACATTACAAAAGATTGAAGTGATTTAACCTATGAATTCAATGTAAAATAAATGCTAGGGACATAAATTATATTAAATTGTAAAAATATATTCTATTTATACTTTAAAACCATTATATATTATAATTTAACCACATATATTATTATGATGAAAAAAGTTGTTTTTAATTAAAATAAAACGTATTTTTACTATTCATTAAAATATGAAAGTTATCATAATAATATGAAAAATTTATCCAAGGTAAAATTTTATATCATGATTCCAAAGAATGATATTATTTTGTAAAATTTAACTTATAAACATGTCAAAAACTCGATTTAATGTGGGTACTCCATCAAAAGGCGACAAAACTGCATTTTTGACAAATATTTACTTTACCCAGAAATTTTTTTTATTCCCATTCCATGTTCTAGAGAATGAGTAAGATGAATAATAATGTTATAAAATTCAAAATTTTGTTAATAATACTCATAACGGCTAGTTCGTGATAATATTATAACCATATATCGTTGTTTAGTGAAACCCGGTATTGCGTACAACACACGCTATCGAGGAAGGTCGCGATTGTGTGTAATGAAAGCAAGGTCAGGGTTGTGTGTAGTGAAATTTCCCTTTGGTATTGAGTATAAAATAATTCCAAACTTATTTCATTTATACATTAAACAAAATATATACTTAATGTTGCATAGAATAATTTCTAAAAAACGAACTTAAAATTGTGTGTCACACAAGCCAATAATATTGTTGCGTATACTGCAAGCTAATACGGTGTCGTGTATAACCCAGCATAATTTTGGTGTAGCATACAACACAATACATCAAAGAAATTAAAAGAATATTCTTCTTAAAATATCGGGGTGTTACATTCTACCCCCCTTAAAATGAATTTCTCCCTCGAAATTCGTCGGGGTTATAAATGGTTTAGTACTTGAATGTTTCTTTAATAGAAACCCACATCGTAAAAAGGAATACCAAAACTTAACTTTAAAAAATAAATTATAAAACATATCAGTTACCAAAATTAACTAATCACTGGGTTTCCACATAATAGAACATAGGTAAAAAATATGGATATAGAAGAGAAATCTAACAATCAAGTTCTGATGGAGAGTGGTAGAAAACATGGCTATGAAAAATCCAAAAATAAAAAAGCCATAAATTTGTGATGATATAAGGTACCATTGGATTCATCAGATATGAGAGTACTAGGACAATATTTTTGGTTTTCAAGATTATTTCCCAAATGTTGATGATTTTTTGTATAAGGATAAATACTTACTTGATTTCAGTGTAAAATCATCATTGGTCATTCCATGAACAATTTCCGCTTCATCTCTTATTTAAATATATGAAGTTGAAATTGACATTCTTGAAGTATTATAAGATCACGCGACAGAATGATAGGTTATTCCATATGTCTCTATTACAATAATTGGTGAGTATAATATATTAAATATATATAAGTCCATCTATGGTGAGGTTAATCGTACATGGTTCCAAAAATGGTCTTATACTTCATCTATCATACCGCGTAATAAAATAAAAACTAATTTATACAATGCATGGACTTTCTGTAGGCCAGTGGTAGGTGATGAAGGCATGTCACACATCGGTTGTGGGTTCGATTTCCGCTACCTAGTCCGACACGACGGGTTGTCGCCCGTCCTGCAGGTTGTCCTTTTTTTCTAAAATTATACTATCATAATATCAAAAGGCTCTATCCTTAAACAATACTATCTGATGTCCAACTTAATCCATTCCAACTTTTAAGATTTTCGAGAATACTTTTGTCTAATCTTATAGTATAAAGATAATCATTACTAAATAGGTCATATAACAAGCATGTGAATACCATCATTTATCCCACATATATCACAAGATATATCTTTTTGACCGCATTCCAAATATATGAATACCTTAATCTTGTATTCTTGGGAAAAATGAATTCCCATTGAACCTTAATGGAAACATGAATTCTATCAAAATTTAACTCTTTCCACATACCAAAATCTCAAAATTTTGATATAATCAAAGAATTGTATCACTTTTTCCTTATATCAGTCATGAGCTCATGAATATTATCAAACATATTATTTTCTCTTTATCCATTCATTATCAGCATATTAGGTGCTTTCCAAAAATATCTGAAAATCCTTTCATGGTTACCCGAACCATTCAACATATACTTTCAAATACACTAGGAAAAACAATAGTGTGACAATCCTTAGATGTCTCTTTATTCCATAGTACCATGAGATTACTTATATAACATTACTATTGATAAACATGTAATCATTCCACTACCTTCTTAAACCATTGACCGATCTTGAACAATTCTTTCATCTCACATATCATTTGTAGTCTCTTCATCATCATCAACATAAATACTACCCATATGACTAGGCTGAATCTCTTCATGAGACTTTCCCTTAGGGAATTGGTTTGCATAATTCCCATACATTCCACATTTAAAACATTTAATCATTGTTGATGTCATAGCAATACCATTATCCTTGTCCATGGTGTTAACTAAACCTTTTCCTTTGCACTTACTATATTTGTGTTCTTACTTTCCACACACAAAGCATTTACCAGTTCCTTTGAAACATTTTCCTTGATGCCTCTTCCCACATGATTTACATGAGGGAAATTGAACTTTATTTCCTCTATGATCATCATGAAACTCCATCTTTCTCTTATTAGATGAGTCAGGAAACTTACCAAATTTGAGATTATTGATCATATTATGAGATTGATTATTTGGCATAATAACTATGTTTGGACATCCAAATCATGTTTCAGTTTTTTCCCATAAAAAATTTCATTCCATTGCCCATCATATCCTCCATTATCGTGAATATTCCTGTTTCAATCCATTTTCTAAAACCCAAAAAGAATAGTGTGAGGGGCATAAATCATAATCATGGGGGAGTAAATTAAATATAGAACATCTAGGTTTAATTCTAATATCATTACCATAATTCTAAGACTATAACCTATTCGTATATTTAACCTAGGGACATCCCTAGACATACCTTAGAAATATCTCAAGGGTTCTCACTAAAGTTTTCGTATCCTAGTTTCAAAAGGTTAACTAAACCTTTCCTCTGATACCAACTGTAGATACCCAAAACTTGACATAAATGGATATTACATTACTTTTTAGGGATACGTAATACATAATGAAAATAGACACACAAGGACCGTAATAGTTTAGTGTCTTTGGAAACTTGGAAAATAATCTTCTAATCGTGGTGAAAGATATTAAGTATCTCCCATAAAGATCTTACCCATTTGTTTTCATACCTAAATCCTTTCTTTAAATACTGGGGAAAAGAAAAAATATAAAGGGTGAGCTCAAATTCTTTATAAGGGTAAGCATAGAGAACATTAAACAATCCATAAACCTTTGAATGCAAAAACATGAACATAAAATCTAAACATCAAAATCATGAGCAACAACATAAATCTTGGAAGTACACAAGGAACAGATCATAAAGGAACATTAATCATGAATAACTAGCATGGTAATAAAACATTTAATTGTGGCATCCATTAAGCACATGTTATGATTTCCATAATAGCCAAGGCATTGTTTCCAAGACCATCTTAGTGGACAATGTCCCATTCTAAATCGACTTCACTCCTCGTTCCAGTTCTGTAATACTGAACCAGATTAACTTACTGTTCCATCCATGTCTATATGATGAGATATAAATCTTTACCCAATGCATTGGAGGGATATATAGGTCCCACCCATCTCATAATGAAATCATTCTTACTTGTGCCACAAAATAAACTTAAAACATTCATCATAACCCAAAAAAATAAAATGGGTTTCATAAATATCGTCCCATCATCACATAATCCATATAAAACAAATGGATATTCCATCATAATAAAATTGAAACCATGTAAATCATAGAGGCATTATACTTGAAACATACAGATATGAAATAATTTCATCTTATATGGAAAATGGTTTTGATAAAACACATCAAATGAATTCTTGAGGAAAATATCCTTTCTTCTTCAAAATCATTTTATTTTTACAAAATTCCATGCAATTTTAAACGAAATGTATTTTTTGAACACATTCATAACATATTTTATAGTAAGCTTAATGAAAATGAGGCGTTATGAAACCGTAAAAATCCGTTCATTCCGTATAATTTAAAAATAACATTCTTCTCGTACTTTTGTCAGAAAAGTCAAAAATTTCCCGTGTGGTAAACAAAAGTAAGATTCCTTTCATAAAATGTGGTAAATTTTAAAAATGGGTAAAAAAGGAAATTAAAATACATGATTTTTTTTAGAAATCATGGGCATGGATGATAACAATAACCCCAGTAAATAATTATGAATAACAATCTCGGATATGAACGAGATTGGAATAGTTATCCCTTACCTTATGTCCGATATGCTTCGTCTGTATCTGAAACTCCTGTATAATGATTTAAATAATTTCATTGGGTTATTAAATAATCTTATTTATTGTTATTATATCATATATGGTTCACTTAGGTATTTATATTACTTGTTCATTTGTCAATTCCTTGTTAAAGTAGCGTTTTGGGTAAAATCGTTTCATTTGTCGTACGTGTTTGGACTTGTTGTTATTGATATTATTATTACTTATATAATTATTTACATACATAAAAAATATAAAACATCATTTATATATCATATATATTCAGTATATATATATAAATAGTATATAGATAAATGTAATGAAATACACCGTTCATGGAGACGGTAGGCCGTACGTACGCATGAACGTTGTTTTCCATTCCTTATTGACTTAAATGGAAGTAAGTAGATGAAATATATATATATATACATAAATAAAGTAGCTTTATAATGTCATATAATTCATTATTATTTCTTATATATACTTTCTAATCATTCTTGAATGGTTAACATGGATAATGAATCTCATCGCGTCTTGGAGACGGTAGTTCGTACGTACGCACGAGCGATGATATCATTCCCATAATTATTGAATTGAATTGTAGAGGATGATAAAATATATCAGAATCAGTATGATGTTATAATAACTATTTATAGTTATTCTTTACACCATTATACCAATCCAAGTAAGGTGCTGTTGGAAAAACAGATTACACCACGGCGTGGAGACGGTATTCCGTACGTACGCACGTGCAATGATTTCATTTTCCGTAGGATAAATAGAAGTTGAAATGGGGTTGTTTCATATTTATAATAAAATATTAGTATATTTTTGATTCTGATGTTATTACTTTATAATGAAACAACTAAAGAAGAAGAAGTTGAAGAAGAAAGAAGCATGAAAGAATCGGTTGAAGAGATTACCTCTTCTTCGACGCACCTCCTTTAAAATTAATCTTAGGGCACCAGGGTTGGTCTTTTGAGAAGACCATAACCTATATGATATAACTATAGAGGTTTAAAAGTGGAATTTTATGGGTTTTTCCGAGCATAAAGCCTCAAAAGGGTGTGAAGAGAAGTGGGAAGGGGTTCCCTTTTTATAAAGGAGGAGAGGGGCACCTTTGGAAATCTTAAAAATATTAATTTATAATAAATCTTACCCAACTTAAAAACCACCAAAAATGACTCATATTCGAATATTAGATAATATTGGATTTTAATATCATCAACCAATAAAATTTAGTCATGTAGGGAATTTATTTTAAACATTATCAACTTGATTTATCCTTATTTAATGTATTAAATTTTTTTGTGGTAATAAGATCTAAATTTTAAATTGTTATAAATAATTACTTATGTGCTATGAATTATACATAATTAGATAATTTCTGAAATTTTAGACTATATAAATTATAATTTATAATTTTTAAATCTTTTTGTCATTTTTAAATAATTTAATAATATTCTATTTTTATAAAATAACTATTGTGTCTATTTTGACACTATTCATATATTTGAATTTAAATAAAATCCACAAAGAGGATATATTCAAACAAAAATATTTAATAGGTTTCTAACATGTCATAGTAATCTAGAAAATTAGTTTAGAACATTAAATAGTTCATATAATATTCATTTTACTAATTGTAAAACCATTTATTTGATATTTCTCTTCATAAAATAATTATGACAACATTTTGTATAATTATTAAATATACTTATTTGTTGCATAAAAATTTAAAATAAAATACTAGGATGAATATAAATCTTATATATTTCATAATAATACATTTAGTTGGATTTATCTTCTAAAACACCCAAATTATAAAATGTTATACTCATTACATTATGAAGGAGACAACTTTGACATCATATAGAGTGAAATAATATAAGTGTCATAATCACTTTTATAAGAATCCAAAGGGTCATATATTCGGTAATTGGATGATTATGGTGTATATACACACTACGAATATGTTTTTTTCAGGTTTTTGAGCCCTTTAATATGTATTCATATTTCAATAAAAAACAATATTATTGATTTGTTTACTATAAAAATAATTTATGCATCGTTAATGTATAAGCTAATAAAGTAATTAAATATCTCTTAAAAATTACAAATAAATTACCATGATAAATAAAAAAATATTAGCTTTCAAATTATTATTTATAACCGAATTTATATTCTGAATAAACTTATATTAGAAATAATTTAATTATTAATGTTTGAGTGAGACATATTTCACTTTCCTTTAAATAAAATAAACTAAAGGTCTTAATCACCTCCAAGTGGGTTCTAATGGATTCCATTTAGACCCAAATATGACTTAGGACTAAATATAATCATCCAATTGTATTAATACAAGTGTTAGGGTAATTTTAAAATATTATATTTACCCTTAATTACCAGATTTACCTTTTCCTATGGTAAATAAAAATTACCGTCGTTACAATTCATAATGCCAAAAAATAAAAAGTATTATATTAATATAATTTGGGCCCACAGATTTAAAATATAGAAATCATTTTTAAAAATTCAATACAAAGATTTTTCATAAATTAAATTAAAATTAATCGCGTTGTCGAAAGAAATCGGGTTTTTGTTTAAAACATTACAAATGATTGAATTGATTTAACCTACGAATTCAATGTAAAATAAATGCTAATGACATAAATTATATTAAATTGTAAAAATATATTATATTTATACTTTAAAACCATTATATATTATAATTTAACCACATAAATTATTACGATGAAAAAAGTTGTTTTTAATTAAAATATTACGTGTTTTTACTATTCATTAAAATATGAAAGTTATAATAATAATATGAAAAATTTATCCAAGGTAAAATTTTATAGCATGATTCCAAATAATGATATTATTTTGTAAAATTTAAACTTATAAACATGTCAAACCGAGATTTAATGTGGGTACGCCATCAAAAGGCGACAAAACTGCATTTTTGACAAATATTTATTTTACCCGGAATTTTTTTTATTTACATTCCATGTTCTAGAGAATGAATAAGATGAATACTAATGTTATAAAATTCAAAATTTAGTTAATACTACTCATAACGGCTAGTTAGGGATAATATTATAACCATATATCGTTGTTTAGTGAAACCCGGTATTGCGTACAACACACGCTATCGAGGAAGGTCGTGATTGGGTGTAATGAAAGCAAGGTCAGGGTTGTGTGTAGGGAATTTTCCCTTTGGTATTGCGTTTAAAATAATTGCAAACATATTTCATTTATACATTTAAAAAAATCTATACTTAATGTTGCATAGAATAATTTCTAAATAACGAACTTAAAATTGTGTATAACACAAGCCAAGAATAGTGTTGCGTATACTGCAATCTAATACGGTGTCGCGTATAACACAACATAATTTTGGTGTAGCATACAACACAATACATCAACGAAATTAAAAGAATATTCTTCTTAAAATCTCAGGGTGTTACATTCTACCCCCCTTAAAATGAATTTCTCCCTCAAAATTCGTCGGGGTTATAAATGGTTTACTACTTGAAAGTTTCTTTAATAGAAACCCAAATCGTAAAAAGGAATACCAAAAAATAACTTTAAAAAATAAATTATAAAACATATCGGTTACCAAAATTAACTAATCACTGTGTTTCCACATAGGAGAACATAGGTTAAAAATATGGATATGGAAGAGAAATCTAACCATCAAGTTCTGATGGACAGTGGTAGAGAACATGGCTATGAAAAATCCAAAAATCAAAAAGCCATAAATTTGTGATGATATAATGTACCATTGGATTCATCGGATATGAGAGTACTAGGACAACATTTTTGGTTTTCAAGATCATTTCCCTAATGTTTATGATTTTTTGTATAAGGATAAATACTTACATGATTTCAGTGTAAAATCATCATTGGTCATTCCATGAACAATTTCCGCTTCATCTCTTATTTAAATATATGAAGTTGAAATTGACATTCTTGAAGTATTATAATATCACATGACAGAATTATAGGTCATTCCATCTGTCTCTATTACAATAAATGGTGAGTATAAGATATTAAATATATATAAGTCCATCTATGGTGAGGTTAATCGTACATGGTTCCAAAAATGGTCTTATACTTCATCTATCATACCGCGTAATAAAATAATAACTATATTTATACAAACCATGGACTTTCTATAGGCCAGTGGTAGGTGATGAAGGCATGTCGCACATCAGTTGTGGGTTTGATTCCCACTACCTAGTCTGACACGACGGGTTGTCGCCCGTCCTGCAGGTTGTCCTTTTTTTCTAAAATTATACTATCTTAATATCAAAAAGCTCTATCCTTAAACAATTCTATCTGATGTCCAACTTAATCCATTCCAACCTTTAGGCTTTTCGAGAATACTTTTGTCTAATCTTATAGTATAAAAATAATGATTACTAAAAAGGTCATATAACAAGCATGTGAATACCATCATTTATCCCACTTATATCACAAGATATATCTTTTTGATCGCATTCCAAATATGTGAATACCTTAATCTTGTATTCTCGGGAAAAATGAATACCCATTGAACCTTACTGAAAACATGAATTCTATCAAAATTTAACACTTTCCACATACCAAAATCTCAAAATTTTGATATACTCAAACCATTGTATCACTTTGTCCTTATATCAGTCATGAGCTCATGAATACTATCAAACATATTATTTTCTCTTTATCCATTCATTATCTGCATATTAGGTGCTTTCCAAAAATATCTGAAAATTCTTTCATGGTTACCCGAACCATTCAACATATACTTTCAAATACACTAGGAAAATCAATAGTGTAACAATCCTTATATGTCTCTTTATTCCATAGTACCGTGAGATTACTTATATAACATTACTATTGATAAACATGTAATCATTCCACAACCTTCTTAAACCATTGACCGATCGTGAACAATTCTTTCATCTCACATATCATTTGTAGTCTCTTCATCATCATCAACATAAATACTACCCATATGACCAGGCTGATTCTCTTCATGAGACTTTCCCTTAGGGAATTGGTTTTCATAATTCCCATACATTCCACATTTAAAACATTTAATCATTGTTGATGTCGTAGCGATACCATTATCCTTGTCCATGGTGTTAACTGAACCTTTTTCCTTTGCACTTACTATATTTGTGTTCTTCCTTTCCACACCCAAAGCATTTACAAGTTCCTTTGAAACATTTTCCTTGATGCCTCTTCCCACATGATTTACATGAGGGAAATTGAACTTTATTTCCTCTATGATCATCATGAAACTCCATCTTTCTCTTATTAGATGAGTCAGGAAACTTACCAAATTTGAGATTATTAATCATATTATGAGATTGCTTATTTGGCATAATAACTATGTCTGGACATCCAAATCATGTTTCTGTTTTTTCCCATAAAAAATATCAATCCATTGCCCATCATATCCTCCATTATCATGAATATTCATGTTTCCATCCATTTTCTAAAACCCAAAAAGAATAGTGTGAGGGGAATAAAGCATAATCAAGGGGGAGTAACTTCAATATCGAACATCTAGGTTTAATTCTAATATCATTACCGTAATTCTAGGACTATAACCTATTCGTATACTTAACCTAGGGACATCCCTAGACATACCTTAAAAATATCTCTAGGGATCTCACTAAAGATTTCGCATCCTAGTTTCCAAAGGTTGACTAAACCATTCCTCTGATACCAACTATGGGTACCCAAAACTTGACATAAATGGATATTACATTACTTTTTCGTGATACTTAATACATAACGAATACAGACACACAAGAACCATAATAGTTTAGTGTCTTTGGAAACATGGAAAATAATCTTTTAATCGTGGTGAAAGATATTCAATATCTCCCATAAAGATCTTACCCATTTGTTTTCTTACCTAAATCCTTTCTTTAAATACTGGGGAAAAGAAAAAATATAAAGGGTGACCTCAAATTCTTCATAAGGGTAAGCATAGAGAACATAAAACAATCCATAAACATTTGAATGCAAAAACATGAACAATAAATCTAAACATCAAAATCATGAGCAACAACATAAATCTTGGAAGTACACAAGGAACAGATCATAAAAGAACATTAATCATGAAAAACTAGCTTGGTAATAAAACATGTAATTGTGGAATCCATTATGCACATGTTATGATTTCCATAATATCCAAGGAATTGTTGCCAAGACCATCTTAGTGGACAAAGTCCCATTCTGAATTGAGTTCACTCCTCATTCCCGTCCTGTAATACTGAACTGGATTAACTTATCGTTCCATCCATGTCTATCTGATGAGATATAAATCTTTACCCAATGCATTGGGGGGATATATAGGTCCCACCCATCTCATAATGAAATCATTCTTACTTGTGCCACAAAATAAACTTAAAACATTCATCATAACCCAAAAAAATAAAATCGGTTTCATAAATATCGTCCCATAATCACATAATCCATATAAAACAAATGGATATTCCATCATAAGAAAATTTAAACCATGTAAATCATAGAGGTATTATACTTGAAACATACATATATGAAATAATTTCATCTTATATGGAAAATGGTTTTGATAAAACACAACAAATGAATTCTTGAGGAAAATATCCTTTCTTCTTCAAAATATTTTCTTTTCACAAAATTCCATGCAATTTTAAAAGAAAAGTATTTTTTGAACACAGTCATAACATATTTTATAGTATGCTTAATTAAAATGAGGCGTTATGAAACTGTAAAAATCCGTTCACGCTGTATAAGTTAAAAATAACATTCTTCTCGTACTTTAGTCAGAAAAGTGAGAAATTTCCCGTGTGGTAAACAAAAGTAAGATTCCTTTCATAAAATGTGGTAAATTTTAAAAATGGGAAAAAAGTACATTAAAAATACATGAATTTTTTTTACAAATCATGGGCATGGATGATAACAATAACCCTAGTAAATAATTACGAATAACAATCTCGGATAAGAAAGAGATTGGAATAGTTATCCCTTACCATATGTCTGATATGCTTCGTCTGTATCCGAAACTCCTGTATAATGATTTAAATAATTTCATTGGGTTATTAAATAATCCTATTAATTGTTATTATATCATATATGGTTCACTTAGGTATTTATATTACTTGTTCATTTGTCAATTCCTTGTTAAAGTAGCGTTTTGGGTAAAATCGTTTCATTTGTCGTACGTGTTTGGACTTGTTGTTCTTGATATTATTATTAGTTATATAATTATTTACATACGTAAAAAATGTAAAACATCATTTATATATCATATATATTCAGTATATATATATAAATAATATATAGATAAATGTAATGAAATACATCGTTCATGGAGACGGTAGGTCGTACGTATGCATGAACGCTGTTTTCCTTTCCTTATTGACTTAAATGGAAGTAAGTAGATGACATATATATTTATATAGATAAATAAAGTAGCTTTATAATTTCATATAATTCATTATTATTTCGTATATATACTTTATAATCATTCTTGAATGGTAAACATGGAGAATGAATCTCATCGCGTCGTGGAGACGGTAGTTCGTACGTACGCACGAGCGATGATATCATTCCCATAATTATTGAATTGAATTGGAGTGGTTGAGACAATATATCAGAATCATTATTATGTTATAATAACTATTTATAGTTATTCTTTACACCATTATACACATCCATGTAAGGTGGTGTTGAAAAAATAGATTACACCACGGGGTGGAGACGGTATTCCGTACGTACGCATGCACGGAAATTTCATTTTACGTAGGATTGATAGAAGGTGAAACAGGGTTTCTTCATATTTATGATAACATATAATTATATTAGTGATACTGAAGTTATTACTTTATAATGAAACAAATAAATAAGAAGAAGTTGAAGAAGAAAGAAGCTTGAAAGAATCTGTAGAAGAGATTACCTCTTCTTCGACGCACCTCCTTTAAAATTATTCTTAGGGCACACGGGTTGGTCTTTTGAGAATAACAGAACCTATATGATATAACTAGAGTGGTTGAGAAGTGTAATTTTCAGGGATTTTCCAAGCTTCAAGGCTCAAAATGGTGTGAAGAGAAGTGGGAAGGTGTTCCCTTTTTATGAAGGAGGAGAGGTGCACCTTTGGAAATCTTAAAAATATTAATTTATAATAAATCTAACCCAACTTAAAAACCTCCAAAAATGACTCATATTCGAATATTTGATTATATAGTATTTTAATATCATCATATAATAAAATTTAGACATGTAGGGAATTTATTTTGAACATTATCAACTTTATTTATCCTTATTTAATGTATTAAAAAAAATTTGTGGTAATAAGAACTAAATTTTAAATTGTTATAAATAATTACTTATGTGCTATGAATTATCCATAATTAGATAATTTCTGAACTTTTAGACTATATAAATTTCAATTTATAATTTTTAAATCTTTTTGTTATTTTTAAATAATTTAATAATATTTTATTTTTATAAAATAACTATAGTGTCAATTTTGACACTATTCATATATTTGAATTTAAATAAAATCCAAAAAGAGGATATATTCAAACCAAAATATTTAATAGGTTTCTAACATGTCATAATAATCTAGAAAATTAGTGTAGAACATTAAATAGTTCATATAATATTCATTTTACTATTTGTAAAACAATTTATTTGATATTTCTCTTCATAAAATAATTATGACAACATTTTGTATAATTATTAAATATACTTATTTGATGCATAAAAATTTAAAATAAAATACCAGGATGAAGATAAATCTTATATATTTCATTATAATACATTTAGTTGGATTTATCTTCTAAAACACCCAAATTATAAAATTTTATACTGATTAAATTATGAAGGAGACAACTTTGACATCATATAGAGTGAAATAATATAAGTGTCATAATCACTTTTATAAGAATCCAAAGGGTCATATATTCGGTCATTGGATGATTATGGTGTATATACACACTACAAATATGTTTTTTTAAAGTTTTTGAGCCCTTTAATATGTATTCATATTCCAATAAAAAACAATATTATTGATTTATTTACTAAATAAATAATTTATGCATCGTTAATGTATAAGCTAATAAAGTAATTAAATATCTCTTAAAAATTACAAATAAATTACCATGATAGATAAAAATAGTTTAGCTTTCAAATTATTATTTATAACCGAATTTATATTCTGAATAAACTTATATTATAAATAATTTAATTATTAAATTTTGAGTGAGACATATTTCACTTTCCTTTAAATAAAATAAACTAAAGGTCTTAGTCACCTCCAAGTGGGTTTTAATAGATTCCATTTAGACCCAAATATGACTTAGGACTAAATATAATCATCCAATTGTATTAATACAAGTGTTAGGGTAATTTTATAATATTATATTTACCCTTAATTACCCGATTGACCTTTTACTATGGTAAATAAAATTTACCGTCGTTACAATTCATAATGCCCAAAAATAAAAAGTATTGTATTAATATAATTTGGACCCACAGATTTCAAATATAGAATCCATTTTTCCAAATTCAATACACATATTTTGCATAAATTAAATAAAAATTAATCCCGTTGTCGAAAGAAATCTGGTTTTTGTTTAAAACATTACAAAAGATTGAATTGATTTAACCTACGAATTCAATGTAAAATAAATGCTATTGACATAAATTATATTAAATTGTAAAAATATATTCTATTTATACTTTAAAACCATTATATATTATAATTTAACCACATAAATTACTACGATGGAAAAAGTTGTTTTTAATTAAAATAAAACATGTTTTTACTATTCATTAAAATATGAAAGTTATCATAATAATATGAAAAATTTATCCAAGGTAATATTTTATACCATGATTCCAAGGAATGATATTATTTTTTAAAATTGAACTTATAAACATGTCAAAAACTAGATTTAATGTGGGTACGCCATCAAAAGGCGACAAAACTGTATTTTTGACAAATATTTATTTTAACCTGAATTTTTTTTTATTCCCATTCCATGTTCTAGAGAATGTGTAAGATGAATAATAATGTTATAAAATTCAAAAATTAGTTAATACTACTCATAACGGCTAGTTCATGATAATATTATAACCATATATCGTTGTTTAGTGAAACCCGGTATTGCGTACAACACACGCTATCGGGGAAGGTCGTGATTGCGTGTAATGCAAGAAAGGTCAGGGTTGTGTGTAGTGAAATTTCCCTTTGGTATTTCATATAAAATAATTCCAAACTTATTTCATTTATACATTAAACAAAATATATAATTAATGTTGCGTAGAATAATTTCTAAAAAACGAACTTAAAATTGTGTGTAACACAAGCCAAGAATAGTGTTGCATATACTGCAAGCTAATACGGTGTCGCGTATAACACAAGATAATTTTGGTGTAGCGTAAAACACAATACATCAACGAAATTAAAATAACATTCTTCTTAAAATCTCAGGGTGTTACATTCTACCCCCCTTAAAATGAATTTCTCCCTAGAAATTCGTCGGGGTTATAAATGGTTTACCACTTGAAAGTTTCATTAATAGAAACCCGCATCATAAAAAGGACTACCAAAACATAACATTAAAAACTACATTATAAAACATATCGGTTACCAAAATTAACTAATCATTGGGTTTCCACATAGGAGAACATAGGTAAAAAATTTGGATATGGAAGAGAAATCTAACCATCAAGTTCTGATGGAGAGTGGTAGAGAACATGGCTATGAAAAATCCAAAAATCAAAAAGCCATAAATTTGTGATCATATAAGGTACCATTGGATTCATCGGATATGAGAGTACTAGGACAACATTTTTGGTTTTCAAGATCATTTCCCTAATGTTGATGATTTTTTTTATAAGGATAAATACTTACTTGATTTCAGTGTAAAATCATCATTGGTCATTCCATGAACAATTTCCGCTTCATATCTTATTTAAATATATGAAGTTGAAATTGACATTCTTGAAGTATTATAAGATCACGAGACAGAATGATAGGTCATTCCATCTGTCTCTATTACAATAAATGGTGAGTATAAGATATTAAATATATATAAGTCCATATATGGCGAGGTTAATCGTACATGGTTCCAAAAATGGTCTTATACTTCATCTATCATACCACGTAATAAAATAATAACTAATTTATACAAACCATGGACTTTCTGTAGGCCAGTGGTAGGTGATGAAGGCATGTCGCACATCGGTTGTGGGTTTGATTCCCACTACCTAGTCTGACATGACGGTTTGTCTCCCGTCCTGCAGGTTGTCCTTTTTTTCTAAAATTATACTATCATAATATCAAACAGCTCTATCCTTAAACAATGCTATCTGATGTCCAACTTAATCCATTCCAACCTTTAGGCTTTTCGAGAATACATTTGTCTAATCTTATAGTATAAAGATAATGATTACTAAAAAGGTCATATAACAAGCATGTGAATACCATCATTTATCCCACATATATCACAAGATATATCTTTTTGATCCCATTCCAAATATGTGAATACCTTAATCTTGTATTCTCGGAAAAAATGAATACCCATTTAACCTTACTGAAAACATGAATTCTATCAAAATTTAACTCTTTCCACATACCAAAATCACAAACTTTTGATATACTGAAACCATTGTATCACTTTGTCCTTATATCAATCATGAGCTCATGAATACTATAAAACATATTATTTTCTCTTTATCCATTAATTATCTACATATTAGGTGCCTTCCAAAAATATCTGAAAATCCTTTCATGGTTACCTGAACCATTCAACATATACTTTCAAATACACTAGGAAAAAAAGTAGTGTAACAATCCTTAGATGTCTCTTTATTCCATAGTACCATGAGATTACTTATATAACATTACTATTGATAAACATGTAATCATTCCACTACCTTCTTAAACCATTGACCGATCTTGAACAATTCTATCATCTCACATATCATTTGTAGTATCTTCATCATCATCAACATAAATACTACCCATATGACCAGGCTGATTCTCTTCATGAGACTATCCCTTAGGGAATTGGTTTTCATAATTCCCATACATTCCACATTTAAAACATTTAATCATTGTTGATGTCGTAGCAATACAATTATCCTTGTCCATGGTGTTAACTGAACCTTTTCCTTTGCACTTACTATATTTGTGTTCTTCCTTTCCACACCCAAAGCATTTACCAGTTCCTTTGAAACATTTTCCTTGATGCCTCTTCCCACATGATTTACATGAGGGAAATTGAACTTTATTTCCTCTATGATCATCATGAAACTCCATCGTTCTCTTATTAGATGAGTTAGGAAACATACCAAATTTGATATTATTGATCATATTATGAGATTTCTTATTTGGCATAATAACTATGTTTGGACATCCAAATCATGTTTCATTTTTTCCCATAAAAAATATCATTCAATTTCCCATCATATCCTCCATTATCGTGAATATTCCTGTTTCCATCCATTTTCTAAAATCCAAAAAGAATAGTATGAGGGGCATAAATCATAATAAAGGGGGAGTAACTTCAATATCTAACATCTAGGTTTAATTCTAATATCATTACAGCAATTCTAGGACTATAACCTATTCATATACTTAACCTAGGGACATCCCTAGACATACCTTATAAATATCTCTAGGGATCTCACTAAAGTTTCTTCATCCTAGTTTCCAAAGGTTAACTAAAACTTTCCTCTGATACCAACTGTAGGTACCCAAAACTTGACAAAAATGGATATTACATTACTTTTTCAGGATACTTAATACATAACGAAAACAGACACACACGGACCGTAATAGTTTAGTGTCTTTGGAAACATGGAAAATAATCTTCTAATCGTGGTGAAAGATATTCAATATCTCCCATAAAGATCTTACCCATTTGTTTTCTTACCTAAATCCTTTCTTTAAATACAGGGGAAAAGAAAAAATAGAAAGGGTGAGATCAAATTCTTCATAAGGGTAAGCATAGAGAACATAAAACAATCCATAAACATTTGAATGCAAAAACATGAACATAAAATCTAAACATCAAAATCATGAGAAACAACATAAATCATGGAAGTACACAAGGAATAGATCATAAAGAAACATTAATCCTAAAAAACTAGCATGGTAATAAAACATTTAATTATGGAATCCATTAAGCACATGTTATGATTTCCATAATAGCCAAGGCATTGTTTCCAAGACCATCTTAGTGGACAAAGTCCCATTCTGAATCGAGTTCACTCCTCGTTCCAGTCCTGTAATACTGAATCGGATTAACTTACCATTCCATCCATGTCTATCTGATGAGATATAAATCTTTACCCAATGCATTGGAGGGATATATAGGTCCCACCCATCTCATAATGAAATCATTCTTACTTGTGCCACAAAATAAACATAAAACATTCATCATAACCCAAAAATATAAAATGGGTTTCATAAATATCGTCCCATCATCACATAATCCATATAAAACAAATGGATATTCCATCATAAGAAAATTGAAACCATGTAAATCATAGAGGCATTATACTTGAAACATACAGATATGAAATAATTTCATCTTATATGGAAAATGGTTTTGATAAAACACATGAAATGAATTCTTGAGGAAAATTTCCTTTTATCTTCAAAATCATTTTGTTTTCACAAAATTCCATGCAATTTTAAAAGAAAAGTATTTTTTGAAAATAGTCATAACATATTTTATAGTAAGCTTAATGAAAATGAGGTGTTATGAAACCGTAGAAATCGGTTCATTCCGTAACTTAAAAATAACATTCTTCTCGTACTTTTGTCGGAAAAGTCAAAAATTTCCCGTGTGGTAAACAAAAGTAAGATTCCTTTCATAAAATGTGGTAAATTTTAAAAATGGGTAAAAAGGGCATTAAAAATATAGGAAGTTATTTTTAGAAATCATGGGCATGGATGATAAAAATAACCCCAATAAATAATTACGAATAACAATCTCGTATAAGAACGAGATTGGAATAGTTATCCCTTACCTTATGTCTGATATGCTTCATCTTTATCTGAAACTCCTGTATAATGATTTAAATAATGTCATTGGGTTATTAAATAATCCGATTAATTGTTATTATATCATATATGGTTTACTTAGGTATTTATATTACTTGTTCATTTGTCAATTCCTTGTTAAAGTAGCGTTTTGGGTAAAATCGTTTCATTTGTCGTACTTGTTTTGTCGTGTTGTTCTTGATATTATTATTACTTATATAATTATTTACATAAATCAAAAATTTAAAACATCATTTATATATCATATATATTTAGTATATATATATAAATAATATATAGATAAATGTAATGAAATACACCGTTCATGGAGACGGTAGGCCGTACGTACGCATGAACGATGTTTTCCTTTCCATATTGACTTAAATGGAAGTAAGTAGATGACATATATATATACATAAATAAAGTAGCTTTATAATGTCATATAATTCATTATTATTTCTTATATATACTTTATAATCATTCTAGAATGGTTAACATGGAGAATGAATCTCATCTTGTTGTTGAGACGGTAGTTCTTACGTACGCACGAGCGATGATATCTTTACCATAATTATTGAATTGAATTGGAGTGGATGAGACAATATATCAGAATCATTATGATGTTATAATAACTATGTATAGTTATTCTTTACACCATTATACACATCCAAGTAAGGTGGTGTTGAAAAAATAGATTACACCACGGCGTGGAGACGACATTCCGTACGTACGCACGCGCGTTGATTTCGTTTTCCATAGGATTGATAGAAGGTGAAACAGGGTTGTTTCATATTTATGATAACATATCATTATATTATTGATACTGAAGTTATTACTTTATAATTAAACAAATAAAGAAGAAGAAGTTGAAGAAGAAAGAAGCTTGAAAGAATCTGTAGAAGAGATTACCTCTTCTTCGACGCACCTCCTTTAAAATTCTTCTTAGGGCACTAGAGTTGGTCTTTTGAGAATAACAGAACCTATATGATATAAATAGAGAGGTTCAAAAGTGTAATTTTCAGGGATTGTCCAAGCATCAAGGCTCAAAATGGAGTGAAGAGAAGTGGGATGTGGTTCCCTCTTTATAAAGGAGGAGAGGGGCACCTTTGGAAATCTTAAAAATATTAATTTATAATAAATCTAAACCTCCTTAAAAACCTCCAAAAATGGCTAATATTATAAGATTATATGATACAGGGTTGTAATCTTATCAACCAATAAAATTTAGAGTTGTATAAATTTATTGTAAACATTATCAACTTGATTTATCCTTATTTAATCTATTAACTTTTATTTGTGGTAATAAGATTAATAATTTTAAATTGTTATAAATAATTACTTATGTGCTATGAATTATCCATAATTAGATAATATATGAAATTTTAGACTATAAAATTCAATTTATATTTTTTAAATCTTTTTGATATTTTTAAACAATTTAATAATATGTTATTTTATAAAATAAAAATAGTGTCAATTTTGGCACTATTCATTTATTTGAATTTAAATAAAATACACACAGAGGATATATTAGAAATAAAATATTTAATAGGTTCGTAATATGTCATAGTAATCTAGAAAATTAGTGGAGAATATTAAATAGTTCATATATTATTTATTTTACTATTTGTAAAACCATTTATGTGATATTTCTCTTAATAAAATAATTACTACAACATTTTGTATAATTATTAAATATACTTATTTGTTGCATAAAAATTAAAAATAAAATACTAGGATTAAGATAAATCATATATATTTCATAAAAATACATTTATTAGGATTTATCTTCTAAAACACCAATATTTAAAATGTTATACTTATTAAATTATGAAGGTCACAACTTTGACATCATACAAAATAAAATAATATAAGTGCCATAATCACTTTTATAAGACTCCAAAGGGTCATATATTCGGTCATTGGATTCTTATGGTGTTTATATACACTACCAATAAGTTTTTTTCAGGTTTTTATTCCCTTTAATATGTATTAATATTTCAATAAAAATAATATTATTGATTTTTTTAATAAATAATTAATTTATTCGTCGTTAATGTATAAGCTAATAATGTAATTAAATTACTCTTAAAAATTAAAAATAAATTAACATGATAAATAAAAACATTTTAGATTTTAAATTAGTATTTATAACCGAATTTATATTCTGTATAACCTTATATTAGAAATAATTTAATTATTAAAGTTTGAATGAGACATATTTCACTTTCCTTTAAATGAAATAAACTAAAGGTCTTGATCACCTCCAAGTGGGTTCTAATGGATTCCATTTTGACCTAAATATGACTTAGGAAGAAATATAATCATCCAATTTTATGAAGACAAGTTTTATGGTAATTTTATAATATTATATTTACCCTTAATTACCCGATTTACCTTTTACTATGGTAAATAAAGTTTACCGTCGTTACTATTCATAATGCCCAAAAATAAAAAGTAGTCTATTAATATAATTTGAACCCACTGATTTCAAATATGGAATACATTTTTCAAAATTCAATACATAGAAGTTGTAGAAATTAAATTAAAATTAATCCAATTGTCGAAAGAAATTGGGTTTTTGTTTAAAACATGGGAAAAGATTGAATTCATTTAACCTATGAATTCAATGTAAAATAAATGATAAGGACATAAATTATATTCAATAGTAAAGATCTATTATATTTATACTTTAAAACCATTCAATATTATAATTTAACCACATAAATTATTATGATGAAAAAGGATTTTTTTATTAAAATATAGTGTGTTTTTACTATTCATTAAAATATAAAAGTTATTAGAATAATATGAAACAATTATCCAAGGTAAATTATTATTTCCTGATTTCAAATAATAATTTTATTTTGTAAAATTGAACTGATAAACATGTCAAAAACTATATTTTATGTGGGTTCACCATCAAAAGGAGGAAAAACTGCATTTTTTTAAAAATACTTATTTTACCCGAAAAATTTATTTTATTCTCATACCATGTTCTATAAAATGAGTAAGATGAATAATAATGTTATAAATTTCAAAATTTAGTTAATACTATTCATAACTTCATGTTCATGATAATATTATAACCATATATCATTGTTTAGTGAAACCCGGTATTGCGTACAACGGACGCTATTGAGGAAGGTCGTGATTGCGTGTAATGCAATCCAGGTCCGGGTTGCGTGTAGTGAAATCTCCCTTTGGTGTTGCGTATAACATAATTCAAAACTTATTTCATTTATACATTAAACAAAATCTATACATGATGTTTTGTAGAATAATTTCTACAAAACGAACATGAAATTGTGTGTGACACGAGCCAAAAATAGTGTTGCATATACTGCAAGCTAATATGGTGTCACGTATAGCAAAAGATAATTTTGGTGTAGCGTACAACACAAGACAAAAACGAAATTAAAATAATATTCTTCATAAAATTTCAGGGTGTTACACGCAACCGCCGTATAAGTTAAAAAAACATTCTCAACTTAATTTTGTCAAAAAGCTCATAAAGTAACTTATTTGGAAAACAAAAGAAATATTACTTTAAAAATTTATAAGGTCAAATAAGGGTATAAATTAATTTCACCCATAGTCTAGTAAGTAGTAAAAATATTTTGGAATACATTTTTCTGAAAACACGGATGTGGATGACAAAGAGGTCCTAGAAGATACTTACGTAAAAAGAACCTCAGATAATAAAGAGATTGTGAAATTAACCATTACCTTGTACTTTTAATCGGTTGAGGGTAGGTTAACCTATTTTATAATGTGGATATAATTGATATTAAATTATAAAAAACCATATACATTAATATGATAACATATATGATCTTACAATATTGATTTGTTAATGATATTTTAGTAGTATCATCATTTCAGTTGTAAACTGATTCGTTTTCCTTTATATTCTTAGTTACGTAAGCCATGATTTTTATGGATAGGTTGTATATTATTCATATTCATAATGATATTATGTCTTTAAATATAATTTTTTCGTCACATGAAAATTATTCTTGAATGATTATTATGTTGAATGAATCTCATCGCGTTCATGGAGACGGTAATCCATACGTACGCATGAGTGACAATATCATTATTTTGTAATTAAAATAATAAGTAAATGTATGGTATATCATATATACAGAATAATTAACATGTTAGATATATTATTTACAACAATTATACATCATAATTATACCCATCCATATAATAATGTATAGAATAACAACTACACCACGACGTGGAGACGGTAAGTCGAACGTATGCATGTATGGTGACATGTTATTCATTGGATGGAAAACATTGTGAATATGGTGGTACCATCTTTATAATAACATAAATGTATATATAATATTCTAGATTTATTATTTTATAATGTAAACAACAAAGAAAGAGGATGTTGAAGAAAAAAATAACAAGAAAGAGGTGGTGAGAAATTTACCTCTTCTTCAGGTACATCCTTTTGATTTGATCAATAGGGATACATAGGTTGGATTTCTGGTCCAAATAAGGCCTATATGATGAAGGGAGGATAGTTTAGAGGATATTTGGGTAGGGTTCGTCTGAGGAAAATGGCTTTGAAGATATGAAGTTGAGAGAAGTGGAAGTGCACTTTTATAAGAGGGGTGAGGGGCACCTTAGGAAAAGATTGAAATATTATTTTATAATAAAACCATGTTCAGTTTATAATGGCTCCAAAAAGAATTATTTCAAGGAAATGGTGGGTATGGGTCTAAAACCACTCAACCAATTGTTTTTAATAGGTTTGGGTAACTATATTAACCTTACCTATTAGATTTAACTCTTAGTTAAATAGTTTGACATTTACAATGTCTCTTTGTAATTTTATATTATATGGTTAATAAATATACTATAAACATAAAACTGAACCCAAAGAGGTTCATTAATGATATATATAATTCTATTTAATCCCTTTGTCTGCACCTTAGATTTTTAGGAATAAAATACCAATTAATAATAGAATATTTATTTTAAAAACTCTTTTATGTCAATTTTGACACTATTTGGTATTTTGTTTTTAAAAAATTTATAACAGAATTATTACTTTGAAAAAAATTAATTTAATCAACCCTAACATGTCATATTTTCCTATAAAATTAGTGGAATACATAAATTGTCTCATTTTATATTTATTTTTGTATTTATAATATCAATTATTTTAATTTTTCTTTAATAAGGTAATTACTTCAATATCATTGTCTCATAAATAAATTAAATTCTATAATTTATAAAAATTATACATAAAATACCATTATGTAGTAAGTCTCTTTAACATTATAATTAATATTTATAGTAGAATTTTTCTTATATTTATCCCTATAATAAAAATGGTTTAGTTATTAAACATTGATTTTATAACTTTTAACTCTTCTTTAAATTAAATAATAATAAATGTCCACATCTAATCCAAGAGGACCTAAAGGATCATATTTTATTCCTAAGGTTTTTTGGTCGAATAAAATTTATCCAATAGAATTAGGACATGTGTTAGGGTAATTATAATGTCATTTTTACCTTTGATTACCCTATTTACTTTTAACCACAGTAAATAAAAGCCAAAAGTTACTATTCACCAAAAATTATTTTCATCTCATTGAACCAAATTTTACATACTGATATCAACCTAGTCTCTCATATATTAGAAACTCCACTCATATAAGTGGTAAAATTATGTTTTATACAAATTTTCAAATGCTTCGAGTAGGTGGGTAAAAGATTGTCAAAAGTTCAATGAAATTTTTATATTTCTTAAATTATTATAAACTAAATCCATTGAATTACATTGAACATATATAGGTATTATGTATCTATTTTGACATAAAATAAATTTAAATAATATAAATAATTATTTAAATAAAATGTTGGTTTTAAATAATAACTCATTGTTTTTTACAATTCATAAAAAATTTACCATTTTCAGAAAGATACAAAAAATTCACCCTAAACTAATTTTGATATTCCAAATCCAAAAAATAAAGTCCATTTTGAAAGATAAAATGTATAAAATTTCAAAAAAGTGGGTATTAATATTCATAACGTATAGTTTTATTGGTTGTGGTGTGTTAGAACTCGATGTTACGTACAACACGCGCTATTGTATTATTCATAGAGAAGCGTACAGTGGATGCATGGGGTGTTACAATTTAGTAGTGGGAGTATGCAATGAAATTATTATTATATATCCATGAAATGTATGAGGTGTAGGTCATTATTTTTTTCCAATTTATAATATTAGGTCACTCCTATAATTATGTTTACGAAGCTCTAAATAAATTCCACTACTATGGGGAATCTAGTTATTTATAGTGTTTTTGAAGGATAAATAATCAAAGTAGAATTAGTGGGCCAACTAAAACAAAATTATCTTAGGGGTATTCAAATTCACCTAATATATTAGGGATTAATACTTATATGAGAAAAGATTCCCATTCAGCATGTAATACATGGGGTTTTAGAGAATGGTGGGATCTATTTGTAAAAAATAATTTTCCAAAGGACTGCCAATGTGGGAAAATTATAGTTATAGGATTTGTATGTGTTATATATTCTATGGAATTAGAAATATATAATGTAGGTGCATTCAATCCCTTTATGTCATCTAGATTGATTGATTTTGTTTTTATTAAATATCATTCAATGCTGTAATTGATGGATCTTTTAAATTTGTTTGGATGTAAAAAAGAGTAGGGCTCCATGTTAACTAAGTGATGGGTTGTAATTGTAGATGTTTTAGATGTATTGGACTTCCTGAATCATGACTTTAATGTTATTTTTATTATCATTGGTATGGATTAGATTATCATATCGATAATTAGAATTTTATTTATTTCATCTAGATGTTCTATTCAATTCTCAGGAAGGGAACACTCACATCATCTAGTGTGAGTGCGATCCAATATAAGGTAAGTATGAAAAATTACTCAAATATTGGATCAATATCATTGTAGATATCCAATTTAGTATTACATATTGTTGAATAGAGTTTATATGGTTAGATTTATATGGTAGTGGATTGGTGTTCCATAGTTTTTTCATATGTATTCTTCAGTTGGCCTCCCCAACTTGTTGTCGAAGTATCTATTGATCTAATTTTTGTATTTTCCCCAATTACATCCCATCCGATAAAATGAATCCTACCGTACATGAGTAATTAAAAATCTAATTTTTGGAAAATGATATAAATGATTTTATTAAGATAATCATGTCACTATAGGAATCATTTGATCACTTTATAATGAAAATGTATATAAGTCTCTATCAATACATCAATTAACATGATATTAATTATGCTACCATAAAACATAAGTACACATTAACATAGATTATTTATTTTTAAATAATATAATATAGAAAAACATGGTTTTCAATGACATACAATTGGCTGAGATACCCCTAGATGAGAGTAAATAAAAAGATATTTTTAGACCAATTTTTAGTGTAGTAATAGGAATTACGAGTATTTAGTTATGTTTTTTGGCCATTCTATTTATCTATCTATTTTCAGATAATTTATGGCCCTTACCAAAAAAGAGTACCTCATAAAATGTTTATAGCATTCATGAAGCATGTCAGAGTGTACTAAATGACAGATACATTTCGTGAAGACTATATGAAAGAATATTCATTCAAATTAAACAATTATAAAATTTATTGAATAATGAAAAATTATTTTCCTATATCAAGGTTGTATAATTTATTATATCATGTAATAAAACATTTTTTATTTTATGTGGATAAAATGATGGTCATTGAGTTAATGTATTCAGATTGACCCAATAATGTAATAATCATTAAGAGAATTCTAGATTGGATTGGATGAAATAGATTTTTTAGTCAATATATATCTATATTGGATAATACCATATGAATATTTAATTTAAATGTAGTTGAATTTTATTTGAAAGAGAATTTTAATATCCCATTTGAAGTGTTGAATGTTTTATTGAAATCAACACCAAACCTAATTATTCCACATCTCAAAAAGGCTTTCACCGTGTATTGTGATTCCTTGGGTATGGTTTTGGGGTCTGGGTTGAGGTTGTGTGTCCATTTATTAATATATGATTTTTATTAGTTATTCCCACATGAAAAAAATATGACCAAAAAAAAATTTTTTTTAGATTGATTCATGAATTTTATATATTAATGCACTACTTTTTTTAGGGAATGTATAACTCAATATTCTAAAAATAATATTCTGAACTATATTATCCATAAAAATGATATCAAAAATAGATAGATATAGTTGGTGGATTATATCCAAACCATTTAATTTGATCTATAATACACAACAAGTATTGGAAATGTGGTGGATCATGTTGTGAACTAGAATAAAATGACTAATTTTTTATGTATTCAGAGGGGGTTGGAATAAAATCATATTGATTTATGTGTTTCATTTTTATTTGAAAGGGGATATGACTTGGTGGTCTTGTAAAATTTAAATTTATCACCCACCCATTATAATATTGTTTCAATAGAATGGGATTTAAATAATTATTTTTATTAGTTAATAAAAATATTCATTGGTTGGGACACTTCGTGTGTGTTTTCATGAAATCATAATTGTTCTATTTGATTCCAAAAGTGGTTAGTGGTTCTGTTGAACGTAATGCATTAGGATATTGAAGGTGGGAATCATTTTTTTATAGCATTGAAGCCTAAATTTATGATATTTTTTATCTAAAATGATGGTATTTGTTTCATTGGATGAAATTTGAAATCATTATATAGGATTCTCATTCATTTACATATTATGGATTCAAAACTAAGAACTATAATCTTAAAGTGTGATTGAATCATCTTCCCACACTAGTGTGAAAATTGGATGAGAACTTCATAGACATTATGATTGATTTTCCTTAATATCATAGCGTGAAGAATATTATACGGGTGATTGTTGATGATTTGATGAAATCAACCCACTTTCTTATTTTCAAGGAGTTGACGAGATTGTGTTATATTGTATTATTATATATCCTTGAGATTTTAAATGATAATAGAATGACTTTTTTCATTATATTATATTGATACCCACAACTTAATTTCTATTTCTTGAATTGTGTTTAATAATAAATGGTTTATAATTTAATTTTGATCATGGATTAACATTATTAAAAAGGCAATCAAACTATAAGGATCAAACCTAAAAACATTATATAATATTGAATTTAAGGAAAAATTCACATCTAGGATCTTTTTAGGTATAGAGTTTTAGAGAATTAGGCCATAAATGTTACATTAAATCTCAAAATTTACAATGCTGAAATTTCTACTCACTTTCAATTTTTTCACAAAATAAAAAATATTGAAAAAAACAATCATGTCTAGTTCCATGTTTTAGACATCATGAATTTTTGTTGATCCCATCCTTGACTGAATTCTTTATGTCATGTGAAAAACAATTCAAAAAACATGAGAAGAGCATAAAATGCTCAGTAAAGGTTATAAAACAAATAATGAAAACATTATATCATCATTACATACATAACATAAGCTCTTTAACATACCTCATGTAAACAGAATATTTATGAATAACACCTAGTAATCATAAATAATATAGGTAACTTGTGGCATCCATATCATACTTACATTGTAGCTATCAAAAATACATAGGGAGTTACATTTGGAATACCCATCACAATATATTCCCTTAATATCTTAGAAGAAACATTCACGTTTAACACAGTCACAATACCCAATCCATTGTAGAGCTATCTCTGGCTCACCTTCCCTAGGTTTATCATGGAACCACCCGTATACGCAAACAATACCAAAGACCACAACATTTTCATAACACATAACATAATAATAAAGGAAATATCACATGTCCACATTTAAATCACAATATATCATATAACTATATTGACAAAACAACTCCATTATCAAAAACATCTTTAATACAAAAATACCTAAAAAATGTATAGTGTATTTATTATTCTTTGAAAACATTATGGCATCTTAAGGAAGCTAAATATATAATAATACCCATGGCTGCAGAAAGGTCATTGTCACCACCTATATTAACAAAAGAAACTTTCCTTTTGTCATTTAGTAAAGTGCTTCGTAGAAAAATATTCCCATTGAATAAAATGAAATGAAAAAGGGGTCTATACACTGTTTAAAATAAATTCATGTATAAATAAAAGAATGACATAAATAATAATGAAAAGATCAACCCCAAGAATGGGAATTATGCTAAGATGTTCTCATACCTCATGTCTGAATTGACAAGTTCGTTCATTAATCTCCTGAATAATAAAATAAAGTAAATTTCTAAATTTTTAGTAAACTTTTTCAAGTTTATTATTACTTTTATACCATTTATTAACATGTTATAAAAATTATGTAATCATTGATGTTAATAATGGTCCTTTTGTCAATATTTGGTACTTGAGTTAAACATGGACTTCTTATAATTAATAATTGTTAATGTGGTAAAAATTTCATTATACCCAGGATTATATTCATCATTTATATATCATATATATCAATTATATACATTTATTTATATTATTATATAACATTTTATGGTAAGAAATAAAATGCACCATTCAGGGAGACGATAAGTCATAAAAACAGATGAACGTTACTTTCCTTTCTATTTCATATTTTGATGGAATAAAAAGGTAACAATACATATGTATATTATAATTCTAGTATAATATAGTATATAATTTCATTAACTACATCATTTATACATTCCACATATGTTATTAATTAGTCATATCACTTTGAGGTGGGGTAGTATGCATTTCTTCAAATGAAATTACCACATTTACCCATAAGGGAAACCATAATGGTATGATATAAATGGAAAAAAATGAATAATAGAAATGATATAAATATAATATATATAAAATATTAAAAAATTCCATCACAATGACCACCATTAGTAGCGATAGGAGATAACTGAACAATCATCATTTCGTGAGGCAGTACTTCACCGTCCACAGAAATATTATGTTCTTTTCCCATTAGATGGAGTTGTGTGTAAGTGAAGCTCTAATACTTCCCATAAAAACATCCTAGTATATTTATTATAATGTTTTAATTATTAAATAATTTAAAAATAATGTGTTTATGGGTTTGTAGAAGTAAAATAAAAGAAAAGAACTTAAGTGAAGACGTTAATTTTAAATCGGGTAACTTCCTTGGTTTGAACCAAAAAAGTTTTATAAAGTGCTTTCTGCCTAAGGTAAGGATTCTAGGATGAAGATAGTGATATTTTTAGGTTATTTTTGTATTTTTTGGACGATCCAAAGTGCTTGAGAAGTGTGTGAAATTGGTAGGAAGTTAGGGATTTTATAAGGGAGAGGAGGGGCTCTTTTGGAATGTTTGAAAATATTAATTTATTATATAATGATTTTTGGTTTCTAAAGGTCCAAAAATCATAAAGGTCTAATATAAGGTGTCCCATGTTAGAAATAAAATCATCCAATAATAATTGGAAAAGTTTTGGACATTTTATTAATTTTCATGTTTTTATTTATTTAAATCATCCATTAATGACGTAAACATTACATCGTCATTGTGTCATAGATAATTTTATTAATATGATGTCTAAAAATTATAGAAAAAATTAACATGATGTAGGAAATATTTTTAACTTTATAATGAATATTTATTGTCAAATATTTCAATTACATAACCCAAAAATAAAATTGTTTTACTAAAACAATACATGTTTCAGACATTTTTATTTTTACTTTAAATAAAAAGTTATTAATGTCATTATCTTACCCATGTTGCTCTATGGGGTCCCAAAATTGACCCATATATTTTCTTGGTCTGACATGACTCAAAAAATAATTTTAGGACAAGTGTCAAGGTAATTATATAGTATTAAAACATTATTTTGACATAAATTACCCTAATTACCTTTAATCGCAGTTAATAAATGTTAAAAATTACTATTCACCAAAAATTATTTTCATACCATTGAAGAAAATTTTACTTAATAATGACAACCATGTATGTTGGATTTTTTAAATTCAATTCACAGAAGTGGTAAAATATCATTTAAATGAAAAAGTTGGTTTTCAACTACTAAGTAGTATATTTAACTACTCATCAAAAATTGAAGGTATTTAGAAAAATTATAAAAATTAACCCTATGATAAATATTTTTTTCTGAATCCACAAATGATTTATATTTTAGTAAATTCAATACATAAAAGTTTCATTAATTAATTTTATAGTTATTTCTCGTTGTCAAAATAAAAATCGTGCTCTTATGAAAAACAACTATGAAAATATTGGTACTTGTTAATGTACAATTTCAAAGTGAAATTACATCTAACGACCAAAATTTGATTAAATGGTGAAAATAATAATCTATTTATACTTTAGAACCAGTTAAGAAAATAATCTATCAATACAAATAATATAGATTAAAAGGTTGTTTTGAATTTAAATAGATCATTTTTTTCACTATTAAAAAAATGAACATTATCAGAAAATACCAAAATTTCACCCAAAGTAAATTTTTATGTCCTGATTCTAAAGAAGAATTTGATTTTTTCAAATAGAACATATAAGAGTGAAAAAAATATATTTAAAAGTTGTTCTTGATCAAAATTTTGGAAATTGACCTTTTCAAGAATATTATATTATTTATGCTTAAAATCAGATTCTTTCTTATTTTTAGCCTCTAAAATTTATTAGTTAAATATAAAATCATATTGCCAACATGTATAATAATATTTTAGTTAGTTCTTTTCATTCCCTCCAATACAATGGCTATGCATTAAATATAATTTAAAATGATAATATTATATTGTTAGTGCGCAATGTAAGATTTCAAAGAAACATGTTGTTGCGTATCAGGTACGCCATCGGACATAGCAAACCCTTTAAAGTAAAATTATAATTTAATTCAAAAATATTAATAAATATGTATAATTTATTTTTCTTTATTTACCTAGGATGTTACATCCATCCCACTTTTGGAAATTGCGTCCTCACAATTTTTATTCACCTATCAAATAAGTCGGGTTATTTATTCCTCATAGCATTTTCAGATTCCCACATTTCCTCTTCAACCATATGGGTTTTCCAAAAAACCTTCATCTCATGAATTAACTTATTCCGCAACACATTCTCTCTACGGTCAAGAATTTGGACTGGTTGTTCTTCATAAGATAGATTATCTTCAAACATAACTACCTCTGGAATTAAAACATGAGGTGGATATGGAATACACTTTATTAACATTGAATAATGAATAACATTTTTTACCTGGGATAAACATGGAGGTAAATCCACTCTTTATGTAACTGATCCAACATTCTCTAGGATTTCATAGGGTCCAATGAACCTCGGACTCAGCATTCCCTTCTTACCAAAATGTATCACACTCTTTCATGGAGAAAAATTGAGAAATACATGATCACCTACCTCAAAAGAAAGATCCGTCCTACGGTTATCCACATAACTTTTCTGCCATCTCTAAGCTGTTCTCATGAGATTCAGAATCCACTGAACATTTGCTACCATCTCTTCCACAAATTCTGTTCCCATCAGCTTCCATTCTCCTACTTCATCCCAAAAATCCAGAGTTCGACACCACTTTACATATAATACCTTAAATGGAGACATATGTATACAAGAATGGAAACTGTTATTATAAGAAAATTCATCCAAAGAACAATGTTGGTTCCAACTTCTCTGATAATCCATCGAGCAGGAATGTAACGTATCTTTCAAGGTTTTGATTTTTTTTTCTGAAAGACTATCTGATTGAGGGTCAAAAGCTAATCAAAAATTCAATCCATAACCCAATTACTTTTTAACGCATTTCTAAAAGATAGATGTAAACCTGGGATCACGATCTGATACAATGGAGAGGGGGAACTCCATGCAATCTAACTATCATCTTAACATATGTTAACGCTTTTTTTCATCACAGAGTCTAAAGATTGGAAAAGGGAAAAACCTTAGTACAAATTGATTCATCCTTTGAAGAAACATCAAAAGTCGACAAAGGGATGAACAAAGAGAACATTTCCCATAGGTCGCGCAAGTTCCCTCATGGTTGTGAAATTATACTTGCACGCCGCCTAATGGTCACGCAAGTAACTTGCGCGACCTAAGTGACAACCGCCCGGGTATTCTCCAGCCTATAAATAGACCCTGTGGGCCCCCATTCAAGGATGAAATTTTTTCCTAATTCAGATTTGAGCTCCCGATGCCCTAGTCTCTTCTCAAAGCTTCTAAAACACTTCTAAGGTAATTTCTTACCTAGAACGAAAGATCTAAAGAGGGGGAGGAAGGTCTAAGTGTTGAAACTTATCAACACTTGCACTCCTGAGTGGCCAGCCCTTAAGGGAAGTGGTCACACTTGCGCGCCGCCTAACTCCTTCAATAGAACATGCGCACCACTCTTCTGGAAGAACCTCAAGATGATTCTAAAGGCTTTAACCAAGAGTTGCTCAAGTATTGCCATGATGGTTCATCATCGTGAAAGTACCCATGTGTCGCGCTGGTGTACCTGCGTGACCAGGACTTGCACGCCAACACAGTACCTGCGTGCCTGCCAGGACTTGCGCGCCCCTGCTTTTAGGTGCCCTTCTTGCCCATTTCACCCCTCTTATGCCATTCCACCTCTCCTATTCAAGATTCAGTCTTCAAGACACTCTTCAAAGCCATTTATGGTGTGATTTTTTGATTTGACTTCCTTATCTGAAATGAATTTTGTGGAATATCTCTCAAAACCTAGTGATTTACATATCTTTATGTCACTAAAGATTGAGATTTCATTCATTCAACCTCATCCTTTAAGATGAGTGAACTCATTAACCTGGCCCTCCTTTTCAGGAATAAGCCCTAGTCATAATCATTAACCTGGGCCTTCTTTTCAGGAATACTCCATAGTCTCAAATATGGGCATCCACATCCGGAGTAAGCCCCAAGTCCCTTAATTTTTCAAGTCGCTTAACCTAGGCCTCCTTTTCAGGAATAATCCCCAGTCATAATCATTAAACTGGGCCACCTTTTCAGGAATAAGCCCCAGTCTCAAATATGGGCCTCCTTTTCAGGAATAAGCCCCAGTCTTAATTTCTCTTAACCAGTCCTAATTTCCCATTGATCTGGGATCCCTTCTCAGGAGTAAAACCCAATCATAATTCCTCTCCTAATTTGGGCCTCCTTTTCAGGATTAAGCCCCAAGTTAGAGTATTCAAATATCCATGAAGCACATATACCTTTATGGACCCTGTTCTTGGATTTCTTCCCTGAAGTAAATCCTAATCTTCATTTATCTGAGCAGTCATACATATATAAGTCCCAAATTATTTTTTATGATTGCATCTTTCATGGAACAATTATCTGATTTTTACCAATACCTCTTGTTTATCACACCGAGCATGACTCATTTGAGCTTAGAGTGTACAAGTAATTATAACATCCTTCCTTGATCCATCAATCATAAACATCATACTCCCTTATTCTAACTACATGGGTTCTGATTCCCTTTCTAAACAAATGATACGTAGGTAGCCCATCTCTGGGTTCGATCCCAACTCTGAAATAATTCATGTCCTTCTGAATGACATTTAACTTCATGTGACCCACTGAGTGGCTTTAAAACTAGCATGGTCATCATAATGACCAAGAGACTTCTATATAAATGTGTCGAAGGATACCATTGACCAAGAATCTCTAACAAATACAGATGATTCTCTATCAATGAAGAACCTCGAATACATATATAAGATTCTCAAAATATCCTACATATTTAATCTTTGATTGTCATATCTAAAGGAAAGCTCATTTTATGCTTGGTAATGTAATAAGGATTCACGAAAATAACTTAAATCTATAAAGAGAGTCTTGGAGTAGACAAAAATCCCCCTCAAAAAGGTGTGATGAGTCTGACCTCCCATCCTCTCGACCAATACAAATTCCTAAGCCTCATCAGTCCACAAAATAATGAGCGCCTACCATTGGAAAGTATGTCCAAATGGATGTGGAGTAATTGGATGTTTTCGGTTCTACAAAAAACCCATTAGAAACTGATTGGAATGTTTGAACCTTCAATCAATGAGGTCATCCCCAAATTTCGAGGGAAACAAAAAATGTTAAACCTGACGTGAATCCTTAACCAAGTTAAAATGATGTTTTACCTATTTGTTAGGACCCTATTTAAAACTCAATGAGAGCGCCATCAAAAACAATCATTGACATATGTGCTCATTCGAAAGATGTAGTGGCTGAATTTATCTTGATTATGTCTGTTATATCAAACAGGCACTCTTTTCCAAGATCTTCTGCATTTCTAGAATGGCATCTCTTATGTTCACATATGTGAATACATCTGCTGTGAAAACCTCTACTGCGAATGTTACTGCTGCTACCCTGCTGGATTGTCACCCGCTCTAAGGATGACATCACCTACTCAGCATCTTCAACGCTGGGTATCAAACTCACTGGTTAAGGAGTACCGTCAAAACGGTACTTTTCCGACTCTGGAGGCTGCCCGAAAAGCCCTCCAAGTGAATAATTCACCCTCATCATCCGGAAAGCAACGATCTGTGATCAAGAAGCAGGCGGTTCTAACCATCATCTCCAACCGTTTTGGGTCATTATCTTCGGAATGCAATCACCATTCACTCCCATATTCTGGGGAGGTGAATGAGCAGGTCCCTCCGGGCCTTAATTCAAAGAAGCTGGAGTCCTTCCTTAGGGATTCTATCAACAATCACTGCCAGACTCGTGAAGAAGTACACCCTCAACATGATGAGGGTACCGACTCTAGGCGTTCGGCTCAGGTTCCTCGAACTCGAGCATGCAAGACGAATCGCCATAGGCGACATCCGGTTAATAGTGAGCAGGATCTCATCTCTTCCATCTCCGAAGAATTCCACAAGCCTAACTTTGTGGCATGCAACGAGCGGGCACATACACCTACCCATTTTAATTTCATTGTCCAGCATAATCGTCTGGCAGCATCACACCAATCCCGCCAGGCAATTCTGGTGGAGTACTATTTGCAGTAACATACACCTGTTTATACATCATCAGCTAGTCAGCAGGCTCGTCCGACAACATATGATGGAGCTCATCAACCACATTCGGCGAAGTGCAATCAGCAGGCACATACACCTGCTAATAATAATCAAGACTAAAAATAGTATCGTTTGGTAGAACATGGAGAAGTTAGTTAGAAAGCTCCAGTTACAAATAGGAGGCAGACTCAACACTCTTCCCCCACACTTGAGTACTGTCAGGATTCACTGATAAGAAAAGGAGGACAAGAGCAGGCACATACACCTACTCCAAGCACAGAATGGACATATATCCCCATTCCAGCAGCTAAAGTCACCAGGAATATTTTATCAATGGTGAAAGAGCAGAGGCAAATCCCTGCTCATATTCTGGACGCTTTCCATGATATTATAACAGCTTCAGCAGCATCTCAGGGAAAGATACATAAATCTATCACTACTAGTGGAGTAACACATCAACAGTTCACTCAAAATAAGACACACACATCTGTTCCAATCCAAGAGGGTTGTGGGAAATAATCCCACATATCATATGGACAACCAAGTCAGGCACATAAACCTGATTTGAGTGGAGATCTCCAGCCTAACCTGGCCATCTTTTCTAATCAGGCACATACATCTGTTTAGAGCAGCCACTTTCGTCGACAAGTGGTTTCCAAGGTGAGTAAGAAGGCATCTAAGAATAAGACCCACCCAACACAGTTAGGAGATCAAGATCCAATCTGTAATAAGGCCTTGCTCGATGTTGGAGTTCTTGAAGCCCTCAGACAGTTATCTATTGGAATTCAAGATTCTATTCCCTCATTTCCCAATAGTGGGAACATTAATTCTGAAGGTCTTCACCAGACACTTCCTCCTGAAGGCTTGCTTCATGAAAATTCGGTCGATCTCAATATTTCATCTTCAGATGAGAGCCACAGGAACCCTCTGGGTGGTCAGAAGACCAAGGAGTAAGATATCTCATCTTTTACTGTAACCCATTATGTTGGTCCTCCCCATGATGATGAATTTCGCTGCGAAAGTCCTCTCTACAGTAGTGATGCACATTACCCAGAAAATGCTCTAGTGGACAATGTAGTACCGAGAAAGCCATCTTATATTGAGGAACTTGCAAATGAAAAACCATTCATGTCTGATGCTTCATCTCTAAAAGGTGAAATAATTTCTCAACCATAATATAGCCCAGGGTGTGGGTCATTCTCCAAACCACCCCTAAGTCATGCATCTTCTAGTTTGATCAGGGATTTCTCTACCTATCTTGTTGAATCCGATGAAGTAACAAGGAAGCACCAGCTTTGGTCAAATCAGGTAGAAGAATATTCATTGAATGATAAAGTGGAAATGCTAAACATGAGAAAACAACTGGAAAAAGGTGAAGTACCAGTCATGTTTTGGCCTCTAGCTGACTCTCAGTATGACATTCCAAAGATGTTGACGGAAGATGGAATTCATGATATTCTTCTCAACATATGGAAAACTCTTTTTCTGTTAAATAAGAAAGTATTATCTTATGATGAATATGAAAATCATCTTAAGATAATAGAAGGGTTACAACGTCAGATTGATTTGGCATCTCTATCAGTCTCTCGATATCCGAAGGTTTAAAAGCAGCAGAATGCCCTTCAACATTCATGCCTTAGCGCATTAAGAAGACTGCGTCAGTTAATTGCCAATGCCCCATCTGGTGTTCATGTCAGAGGATGGGGTGTTCATGGAGAAATACATTTCACAGTTCTCTCCAGTCATCAAAGCCCACCGAAAATGGTCTCATGCAATGTTATTACCCAGGGATATCCAAATTCAATGGGTTTTGTTTGTAATCAAAATCTTGCCCAAGAACAGGCTTCAACTAGTTCCTCTCAAAATCAAGAATACAGAGAACAAGTTGTTGAATTACTCCTACATCAAGCAAACGAGAATATTGAACAAGCCTCTCGTATGGAGAAAGCACGTCATCATGTGACATAAGTGTCGGAAGTCATTCAACGGTCTTTTGAACGAGGTGATAAAAGTGGATACAGGTTAATGCATCCAACTAATTTCTAGACTATGGTTCGCAAGATCAGGATATATTTTAGGAAAGTCTCGGACATAGAATGTCAAGAGCCACCCAAGATTGCCAGACTGAGGAATTTTTTAAACTAACCCTTGGAACTAACAAATATGATTGGAGGAGTTGAGCGGGAATAACATGAACAGCCCCAGTCCACCGGACTGGGGACATTTTCAAATCATCAATCCCCTCCTCAAAGAAAGTAGGTCTTTTCTCGATTGGGGAAGAAGACTCAAGAGGAACGAAGAGCCAAATTATCAGAAAATTCCCTCCAAATTACAGTTCGTCAAGAAGTTCCTGAGTGATCAAATCAAAAAAATGCAATGTCTCACCAAAGTCATGGAAGAAGAAAATATCACAGAAATTCGGATAGAAGGGATGGGATGCGTTATGCATCAATCAATGTCATAAATGTCATTGTTATTGATCCACCAGATGAGGCTCACTCATGGGACACAGATGAAGAGGTTCCTACTCACGAATATGTATGCACTGACACAAATTAAGAAGGTGTTTGTACATGAAATCAAAGGATTACTTAGAACCTAGGTAATACTTCGAGTAACCTACTTCCCCCTCTTCGAAAAGGATCCAACAAAGGGAGGGGAAAGAATAAGGTTACATATCCTTCCTCTGGAGAAGGCTAATAACTCTCACTAGTGAAAAGGTTTGCACAACAGAAGGAAGAAATGAAGGAATTAAGGAGGTTGAATGCAGAACTACTTCCAGGTAGTCTTCTTCTTAAGCGTGCTGGAGTCAGTCAGCCATGGGAATTTTTTGCAGCTACTGAGATGGATCAAGAATATCCTCCTCTATCAGTACACCCCCACAGGTCAAATCCTATGGGTCAAGTGCAATGATAGTTGGCAGTGCTACCATCAGTTGCAGCACTAACCCCCACATCTGTCCAAGCTTCAGTCATTGCACCTACCCAAGTCCATGTTCAAACGGATGTTTCTCAAAAGTTAATAACTACCATTGAGTCATTAACAGCTCAGTTAGAAACTATAGAAGGTAAATGTGAGCAGGTTCAACCAAAAAAGAAAGTTTACCCTGAATGGGTAGATTCAATCTCTCCTCCATCCAGTTTTGGAAATCTTTTATTCCCTATTTTCAATGGATTAGGCGACCATGAACAACATTTGACGCATTACGTGTCTTGTTGTGATCCTATGATGGTAACTCCAGAGAAACAAGAAGCATTAAAACTAAAATGGTTCGTACGGACCATGCAAGGACCAACCTTTGTCTGGTATACAAGCTTGCAATCCCGGTCAATTACCGGATGAGAGGATCTTCGCCAAAAATTCCTTCTTCAGTTCAGCTCAAATTTTCCAAAGACTACAGTTTTTGATCATACAAACTATATGCAAAGAGAGAATGAATGGGTCTCAGATTTCATTGCTTGCTGGAAGGGATTAACATATTTCCTAAGCTTTGCACTCCCTCAAGAGTAATTTTTTCCAATTTGTTTAAAAAATCTGCGTGACGAATTACACACGTCGTTGATCCCTATTAAATACACAGGAGGGTTTCGAGACCTTACTTCAATCGCTCAGCTGATTGAAGATTCCCTTATACAGGATAAGTCTAAATCTCATGTAATTCCATCAGCTCTAGGAAGGAGAATGGGTAAAGTAGAAACTGCTACAGTTATGCTTAAACAAGAACCTGTACTTGTTTTCACTTCCAAACCTTCATCTTCTCGAAGGGATCCACCTCTTGAGTGCCAAAAACAAAGGTCGTTTCATCCATAAAATCAAAGAGATCAAAGACGAAAACAATTTGAGGATATGAAGAGAAAAATATACTCTTTTCAAAATGAACAAGTTTTTGGTTACTTTATTTTGGCTCTGGAAAATAATCTGGTTCAATTGCCAAGTCCTAAGAGGCCAAACAAGGAAGGAGATGAAGACCGTCCCAATTATTTCCCTTTTCATCAAATGTTGGGGTATCCCATCCAGGAGTGTTTTGTCTTCAATTACCTCCTGCAAAATATTGTCGACTTGGGAAAAGTCAAACTGAAAGGTTCTTCATCTCAGGTAGCATGTGTTACTACTATAGTTCCAGAGGAGGAAAGAGAATGGAATGGATTCAAAAGAAAAAATGCACAGAAGTATGATGATTGGATGGTCAGAAAGACAATCAACCAGACTCATTCTATTTTGCGAACACAATTAAAGAAACTGATTGTGTCTTCTGCCATGAATGTTGCGGCAAAACCCTCTTCATCAGAGGGAAAGTCCTCAAAGAAACATCATGATTCAAAGAAAGAAAAACAATCAGAAAAAGATGAGTATGTGTCAATGCCTAAGTTGTCTTTGACTATGGAAGACTTCATGCCATCTAATTCAATTCCACGGGCATTGACCCACCAAACGGAATAGCCTAAACAGGCTAATTAGGAAGAGTCTTCATCAGACGAAGAGTTAATCTTCGGTTCTGTTAATATGATTCAATTAACAGATCCATATGCTAGTCACAGTTTCAATTTCGATTAGACTGAATTCCCTGCATCAAATAGGGGAATCATAGGAAGTTCTAGAGGCTCAGGATACAGGGGAAGATGTGGATCTTTCAGAAACAACGATTCCAATTCTACCCCTTCTAGAACTATGTACGCAACAAAAACTCATGGTAGAGCCCTTCAGTGAGCTCAGCAAGAACAAGCAAGTTCTTCTACCAATATCAAATTCAGTCCTGGCACAATTATTTTGGAAGACTGGTTGAAGGTTCCATCTTCTTTATCTCAGTAGGAAAATGGATCTAATCAGTCTAATATTCCAAAACCAAGAATATTGCCAACTCCTATCCCAATACAAGATGCATCAACTTCCAAAGCATCTTCTTCCGAGGTACCTGATAAACCACATATTCTTGTTGGGAAACATAGACCTCTAGATCAAAAGTATGATTTATTGAAACACTTGTCCCAAGTACCGTCCATGTTATCAATTTTGGATGCCTTGAATCTGTCAAAAGATCTTCGGGAAGCACTCATCGAGGCTTTATCAAGTCCTCAGGAGTTTGAAACTGAAATTGTTGCAGTTGAAGTATATCACATAGAGAATAATCCTGAAGAATTCCATGCAATAATATCTTTTACTTATGAATATGAAGATGATGTTGTGCATGGGAATATTATACCTTTGTACTTATCTAGAAAGGTCAATGGTGTAGACGCCCGAAGTGCTTTCATTGACAATGGTTCAGGAGTTAACCTCATGCCCATTCGTACAGTTCGTCGATTGGGCCTCATGAAATCTGATTTATCTCCTTCTACCATGATGTTACAAGGATATGATAAAAATGAAAAAGAAAAAATGGGTGAAGTTACACTCAGAACTCAGTTTGGAGAACTTGTATCCAATTCGGATTTCGTGGTTGTTGATCAAGACTCAGCTTTCAACATCTTTTTTGGAAGACCCTGGCTACATCAACATGCGGCTATCCCTTCATCATACCATCAATGTATAAAATATTGTTTTGAGGGTCAAGTTGGTACACTGTGTGGTGATAAGGCCCTGTTCAAGACATGTGAGTCTCAATACATTGAGGTGGAATTCAATCACATGAAGAGAAGGGAGAAATCTACAATAAAGGAGATTACCAAAGTTAATGCTCTATATCATTTGTAAAAGATTCCATTAAATCCATTTACACATGTGAGTACGGATTACATGTTTCCTATCAGTCAAATTGACAAGATAGACCCAAATCAAAATACTCTTATGTAAAAATCCATAATGTCAGTTACAGCAATCGAGCCAGACAACATGGGAGAAATCGGTAACCCACCAAGCAGTGATGAAAGCACAAATGGTGACGTCTTCATTTCATCTTCTGAAATCCAACAAGTCTATACTTTTCCAATTAGTCTAGAAGAAGTTATAGCAACATCGGAGGTGAACAATGATGTCGATTATCAATCCACCATCTCCACTTTATTACCCAAAGAAGACCCTTCATCATCAATCGGGTTGGAAGTGGAATCTTCTTCTTTAAGATTTGAAAAATTTGACATCTCTTCTGATCATGAAAAATCTGCTTTATCATATACTATGCAAGTAGAAACGGAAGAAATAACACATGATTAAGAAGAAGAGAAAGATCTTAGAGATGCTCCTCCAGCATTTGAAGAGGGTATCTCTACCACTATTGATGAACTCATAGAAATAAATCTGGGTACAAAAGAAGATCCACACCCCACTTTAATCAGTGCGGCCATGACTCTTGAAGAGCAAGAGATGTATATTTCTTTTCTAAAGAGAAATAGAGATATATTTTCATGGAACTATACAGAAATTCCCAGGCTTGATCCTGAAGTTGCTACTCATCATTTGGGTTTACCATAAGAACATCAGGGATTTAAGAAAGCCGCGAGAAGAACACACCCAACTTATGCTTCCAAAATTGAGGCTGAAGTGGATAAGATTATCAAAGCTAACATCGTCAGAGAACATCAATATCCCAAGTGTTTGGATAATATTTTCCCTGTAAAGAATAAGAATAGACAAATTAGAGTTTTCATCAATTTCCGAGATCTTAATCGGCATTGTCTTATGGATGATTTCCCAGTTCCTATTACATAACTTTTAATTGATGCAACAGCTGGCTATGAAGCACTTTCCTTCATGGATGGATATTCCGAAGATAATCAGATCCGAATGGCCCCAGAAGACGAGGAATACATAGCCTTCAGATCCCCTCGGGGTGTGTTTTTCTAACAGGTAATTCCCTTTGGCTTAAAGAATGTAGGTGCAACATATCAGCGTTCCATGAATCGTATCTTCAAACCCTTCTTGGGGAAGTTTGTTGAATGCTATGTAGATTATTTGGTGGTTAAATCCAAAAAATGTTCTAATCACTTGGCTGATTTGGATGTCATATTCCACAAGCTTCGACAACATAATTTGAAGATGAAACCCTTAAAATGGGCTTTTGGGGTATCCTCAGGAAAATTTCTCGGCTTTTTTGTATGCCATCATGGTATTGAAGTCAATCCTGAGAAGAAAATTTCAATCCTTGGTATGTCACCTCCTCGGAATTTGAATGAATTAAGAGTATTTCAAGTACACTTAGCCTATATTCGGCGTTTCATCACCAATTTGGCAGGAAAATTTTTACCCTTCACCAAATTGATGAGGAAGGGAGTCACTTACTAGTGGACTGAAGAATGTCTAGAGGCATTCGATATTCTCGAGAAATACCTCTTGATTCCACTGGTACACATGCCACCTGTTGAAGGAAGACCACTTATCCTATACGTGAAATCTCTAGAACGATCATTGGGTGCCTCTCTGGCTCAAAAGAATGATGTTGGGAATGAAAACAGCCTCTAGTATCTCAGTCAAACTATGCTTGAAGAAGAAACCTAGTATTAAAGTATTGAGATGTGCTTCCTGGCATTAATCTTTGCAGTTCATAAGTTGAGACAATACCTGCTACATCACGAGGTCCAATTGGTATCTCGTAATAACCCGCTCAAATTCATCCTTAGCCGTCCAATGCTTACAGGACGTCTGGCAAGGTGGGCAGTTATTTTGTAGCAATTCAACATTTAGTATGTGTCTCAAAAGATGATATAGGGTCAAGACCTTCCTGATTTCCTGGCTGAACACCCTTCAGTGGAAGACACATCTTCAGATATTGAACTCCCTGATGAGGAAGTCTTCTCTATTCAAGAAAGTACTCAGGCATGGGAAATGTGTTTTGATGGTGCTTCCAGAAGTCCAACAGGGAGGAAAATGGAAAATCATAAATTCAACAAAGTTGGCTTAGGAATTGTGCTAATTTCTCCAGAAAAGGTAGTGTTACCTTATTCATTCTTATTATGGGAAGGTGGTACCAATAATGAAGCAGAATACCAAGCTCTCATCGCAGGCTTGGAATTAGCGCTTCAAGAACAAGTGAATCACTTAAAGGTGAAAGGTGATTCAGACCTGGTAATCAGACAAGTCAATGGGAATTATGATATCATAAAAGAAGAACTAATCCCTTTGTATGATTATGTCAGAGATTTAATGGCGGAATTCTATTCAGAACCGACATTTTCTTATGTCCCAAGATCAGAAAATGCTCAAGCTGATGCACTGGCTAATATAGACACAGCTCTTGCAGATCCAAATTGGGACGAGACAACCGTCAATATTGCCCACCTTCGTGCAATTTCACCTTATTTTCAAATCAGAACAGAGGAACTTAATGAAATTAGTCCCATTCCTGAACCATATGGTCATACTACAGGATGGAAGTCACCTATCAGGGAATACCTTTAGAATGGAACACTTCCACCTGATAGAGCCGAGAAAGAACAAATCCGGCGATGTGTGGTCAATTTTACTCTTTATGATAGCCCAGATCACCTAGATAAAATTCTCTACAAATAGGGGTTTGATGGAGTTCTCTTCAGATGCATTGATGGTGAAGAGACAATGGCTGCCATGAATGAAGTGCATACAGGAGTCTGTGGTGCCCACCAATCTGGACATAGACTGTCTGATCAGATTCGAAGGCTTGGATACTGTTGGCCTTCAATGATACAATATTGTGTTTATTTCACAAAGAATTATCATTCATGCCAAGTACATTCCAACTTCATTCATCAAACTCTAGAGTTGCTTCATACAGCTAAATAATCATGGCCAATTTCACATGGGGAATGGATGTGGTGGGACCTTACCCTTCGGCTACGGCCAAGCAGTTTAAGTACATTCTTACTGCTACTGACTTCTTTTCCAAATGGGAAGAGGCAATACCACTCAAGGATGTCAGATCTAAATGCATTGTTAGCTTCATCAAGTCTAAAATCATTACCAGATTTGGTGTCCCTCATACCATATTGACGGACAATGGCACCAACTTCTGTTCATCCGAGGTGAAGAACTTGTATCAAGAATACAACATCAAATCCAAACATTCATCTAGGTATCATGCAGTGGCCAATGGCCAGATAGAAGCCTTCAACAAGACTCTTTCAAATATACTGCAAAATATGGTGGATAAAGATAAGAAGTCATGGCCCGATAAACACTTTCATGCTTTATGGGCTTATTGGACTACCACCCGCACTGCAATGCGGTCAACTCCATATTCATTGGTATATTGAACGGAAGCAGTCCTTCCAATTGATGTTCAACTACCCTCACTCAGAGTTTCCATTTTTGATCAATCATCTACAGATGAACAATCGCAAAAGAGATTTAATGAATTGGAACTGTTATATGAGAAAATATTGTGGACTTTGCACCACTTATAAGTCTATTAGAATCGAATAGCACGAGCTTTTAACAAAAAAGATCGTCTTTGTTCATTCTCTCAGGGAGAATTAGTATTAGTCCTCATAACTCCAATGATACCAGGAATGAAACCGCCCACGATTGATCCAAAATGGGAAGGACCTTACTCAATACATAGGGTCTACTCCAATGGATCTTATTCATTAATCTCAATGGATGGATAACTCATCACTACTCCAACCAATGCCAGATTTTTGAATAAGAATTTTTTATAAACACAAAATATATCATCAATGGTCCGGTATGACTTTAAACTGCACCACCGTCCAGGAAGACGTTAAACTGCATCATCAATGGTCCGGTATGACCTTAAACTGCACCACCGTCCAACAAGACATTAAAGTGCAACATCAATGGTCCGGTATGACCTTAAACTGCACCATCATCCAGCAAGACGTTAAACTGCATCATCAACGGTCCATGCATATGACCCTAAACTATTTTCACATACGTCCAACATGACGCTAAACTATGTCCCCTTCATCGTCCTTGCTATATGACATTAAAATATACAGCAACGATCCATACATATGACCTTAAACTACCTGTACTTTTGTCCAAAATGACGCTAAACTGTGATAAAGTTCCCTAATACGTCCAACATGATGTTAAACTGTGTTCCCCTTCATCGTCCTTTCTATATGACATTAAACTATATAGAAGTATCTTTTATCCAACATGACATTAAAATGTATTGTCCCCATCGTCCTAACTACATGACGCTAAACTGTACAGAAAGTCCTTGATGCGTCCTACATGACATTAAACTGTACTTTGTCCCTGCTACATGACACTAAACTGTGTAGCACCAATAGTCCTAACTGCAAGACATTAAACATCATAGTCCCTTTATATGTCCAACATAACATTAAACTATGTATCGTTAAGGTTGTTGTTACCTCTTGTTTCTCACATCGAGTATGACTCGCCTGAGGTTAGAGCAAAACTCAACCGTAACACTCTCTCTGGGCTACTAACCATGTATAAGTCCTAACAACATCATTTTTTAGGTCATTGTCCCCAAGAACAACTTGATCATTAATTCATTGTTTAATTGAACTACGTGGACATTGATCCTTGCCTTCCAGGCTGGGTACGTGGGCAACCACCCAAGGTTCAATCCCAAAACCAATCTCTTCACATCGATTCACCTCCATCTCATACGATGTTGATTCATGAAACCGCCCCAAGAATCAATATCTTTACATTGGTTCACTTTCGTCCTTGTTATACGACATTAAAATATACAACACTTTTGTCCAGTATGACAATAAACTACAATATTCTTTGATACCCTCACCTGAGAGGGAACCATTATTTAAATTGATTTTTCAATCATGTTTCATTTCAAAGACTATGTGCATACCTGGAAATTCCCAAACCTTTTATGTTGGGATAAACCATCATTGTACTATAGTCCCCTTTCACCCTTCACATGTACGAACCAAATTTGTACAGAGGGTATTTCTTGAACTATGTGGGCTTGATTCCCATCCTTATGGGATACGTAGGAACGTTAGAGTGTCCCTCGAATCCAGCTCCAAGTCTTTTGGGCCTAAACCCAAATTCCACTTCCAGCCCCTTGGCTGAAAAGTCCCCATGAAGACACACACTGTGTATTTCTTACAATGGTCGATGCTCTATGACCCCAAACTAAGATCTCTAATTCTTTTGTCCCACATGACGTTAAACTGTAGTTCAAGAACTACGTATGGCTTGATTCCCATCCTTATGGGATACGTAGTGAAGTCCAACGTTTCCATTCAGAACCCAGCCACAACATGATTATGGTTAGCATTGATTTGTGTATATTTGTATACATTGGACAATACCCATCTTTATGTTTCATAATGCTAACCTTAAATATTTTCAGATCTTCATAGCCCTTTTCTTGAATTTTAGACACAAAAATGTCAAATTTCTGAGAGTTCTATTACCTGACTATGCAACACGTGCCCTTAGGCGGCCATGCATAAACAGTATACATAATAGATTTATCATCAAAAAGATACATTTATTTGACTATGTAGCCAATTCCCTTAGGTGGCCCTGAATAATTCAACCCCCTAACGGGTTTGTTAAATAATGGTAACTTCATTCTTGGGAAGAAAGCCTCTTTTTTCATTATTGGTCTTAAATGACAGTATATAGGGATCCGTAAAACTAGACATCCTTAACATATTTATCCCATATCCTTTTTCATGATCTGAAATTATTCAAGTCTATGGTTTATATTCTCCTTCCCTACATTTGGGTCAGACCTTCATAGAAGTGATATCCATCCAGTTCATCAATAATCTTGTTTGGAAATATCTTCTCCATATTCAAGTACCACTTTACATACAGCAAACTCTATACTTTGGAAAATTTGAATCTCCATAAACTTTCACTAGCTTTTTTAGCATTAGTAAAGTAAAATTCCGAGAGTTCTTTTTCCTAACTATGCAGCACGTGCCCTTAGGTGGCCTTGCATAAACAGTCTATATAACAGACTTGTTAGCCAAAAGATGCTATTTATTTGACTATGCAGCCAATGCCCTTAGGTGGCCCTGCATAATTCAACCCCCTAACGGGTTTGTTAAATAATAGTATCTTTATTCTTGGAAACTACTTCTTCTGATGCCCTTTAGCTCTTTTTCATATCAATCCTCAGAATCAAATATTCTTAAGCCATAGTTTACCATTTTTTCCCTCATACTTGAGTATGGTAATATGTTTTCTGATAAATTGTCAAAGAATTGAGTCAATTATAATTAATTTGATCAAAGCTATTTCAACCTTAAACATTAGCCTCTTTATGTCTGACGTGCATGACATAAAAATGCCCACAAAAGACAAAGGAACTCTGAATAAAATTCAAGTTCCAGCTCACTAAACATACATTTTGTATGATTTAGGTAGTACTGAGCAATTAAAAGATTCAATGTTTGTAGGGTTATTTACATTAATCATAGTAAAAATAAAACTATGATTACTGTGCCCATTGGCTTCGGTAAAATATAAAGCAGGTAGCGAAAGAATAAAACCATAAATGATTGAAGATAAAAGTACACTTCATTGATGCACAAGAATTAGAGGGACATCCACAGATTGGAGCCTCTTCTCTTTTTCAGGAGATTACAAAAGACTGTCAACATAAGTCTTCACTTGATGTACAACATCCCGAGCTTCATCAGCAACTACTTGAAGCTTCTTAACTCGAACTTCTTCACTGTTCTCAGCTTTAGGATGTGCCTTCATGGCATCTGCAATGTATTTCATACCATTCGTTTGAGCTCCCTCCAATGAATTTTTGATATGATCAAGTTCCCCAATAACAGCATCTAACTGTTGTTGGAGCTGCCCCTTCTGGATGAATTTTTCTGTGATTTTATGCTTTAGCTCCTTCATGTTGGCAACATAATCAGCCTCAGCTCGGGATACCGCAGCCTCAAATTCACTGATGATAACTGACGGTTTCACCCTGGTCAGATCTTCGCGACACTTTTCTCCTGCTCCCTCTTGAAGATGACATGTTTCACCAAGGCATGGATCTTTATATATCCAAAACCGCCAAGTCCTAGCATGAAAAACTGGGATGCAAATCGAGGTGTCTTCGATGATAGCTCTTCTAACGGCACCTGAGATATGATTTTCCATATGTTGTTCCATGCTTTGCATCGTGAAAAGCTGAACGCTTTAAGAACCTCTGGGTCTGATTCAACATCATCATCATATGGGGCATGTAATCTGGGATTAATGCACTTAAGGAAGTTCCATGTTCTTCCCTTTCCCCTATGACCTGTTCTTCATCGCTTTCAATTCACGTTGGGGTAGAAGCTAAGGCCTCACCTCCAGATCTAGCCACTGCAGTTGATGGCCCTGCATGATTAATTGAAAGCTTTGGTTAGCTTCAAAGGATAACAAAAGAATCTATTGTCTTTCAAATTAAATACAATCACAAATATTGTTATCCCTTACCCAACGATGGATCAGAAACCTGAGAAGACTCATCCCCATCTTTCCCAATCTCAATAGGATCTTTAAGATGGGTCTTTGGAGGATTTACTAAGTTTAGCTCTAATTGAGCTAGTGTTTCTACAATGGTAGGGTTGACATCAATGTCCACACCCTCTTCATGCATTATCAGTTCAGCAGCTTATATGGATAGAACTGCATATTATTTTCAGTCATGATTAGAAGTGTAAATTATAAGAAAATTTACTAGTCGAAGGACAAAACTCACGCCCAAGTTCATCTAAATCACCGGACAACTTAGCATGATCATAAAATTTTTCGAAATACATGCCATGATTCATCATTTCATCTAATGATATTTTAGAATCCTGGTTAGTCTCACCAGTGGGAGCATTTGATGTGTCTTTTTGACGACATACGTCCTGCAGCCCCTGACCTTGGATAGCATCTTCGGATAAAATCACATCATCAGTTGCAACAGCCGCGAGACGCTCTAATGCAGTATTTGAACCTAAAGTATCATAGAATGGAAGTCAGTCGGTGTTTAGTTCAACATTTTTATGAAGCATTATTGACTTACCAGAAACATGTTCTTCTCTTCTTGCAACAGCAGATAGAGGGATACTGGGAATAGATGCTAGCTCTTCTCCAGGAGAATCCAAGTAAGCATAGATCTGTGATTGTTCAATAGTACCCTCCGTAGTCCTCAATGGGGGATCAGACCTTTCCCTCAGAGGGGAAATTGATGAAGCCCCTGCAATCCCAAGGAAAATGATCAATCTTTTCATGGTTTAAGACTCATGATTATATGTTGAACTTACCACTGCTAATAAAGAGTTTTGTGATGGACTTACTCCTTCGTCGCCTTTTTCCTTTTGGTTTTTTGGGAGTGTCAACAGTCTCCCTTATTGGCACTTGGATTGGAGAATAGAAAGCTATGTCTAATGCCTCATTCATGGCCTGCTGGCCTGGAGATATCTCGCCCGGTTCATGAGGAGAATCATCAGTAGCCCCGATGGTAGTACAGCCAGGGATATAATGTGGTGATGGAACCTCGGTTCCTTTATTTTCAAGCTGCAAGATGAAGAAAATGACATCCTTATTTAATAAAGATTTGACTGGAATCAAGTTTCAAAGTAAATAAGTAAAGGAAAGTTAAATCTTCAGGAGCCACATAATCATGCCACTCTATATCTCGAGAACCACCAGCCCCCTCAGTGGTGCCACGATCAATCATTTCCTTAACCTGCCTAGTGACAGGAACAGACTCATCAGTGGAATATACTAGCATTTCCAAGACTCTAATGTAATCTCGCACTTCATTGTGGTTATCCTCGTATTGAATATTTGTAGAAGATAAAATATTTCCTATTCTAAGAAGTTGTAGGCCCTCACATAAATCCATCCAGGTGGTCTTAGTACCACAGTACAAACTCTTCCATAACTGGATAGCCTCTAGTCTTAGATATGAAGGCTTTGAGGAAGGTCCTACAATCTATGACTTCAATTTCATCCCATCTCCTGCAACTGCAGATAGAGAATAAGAAAATAAGACTTATTTCTTTATAAAGTTTCAGTGATTAAATTACCACAATTATGTAACTCACCAGGAGTTGATGGAGTAGGTCTCTTGATTTTGATCGGAGGATTATATCGGGCATGAGGCCGCTTTGCCACTTGTTGTGCCTCATCATCCCCATCATGGAAATCCGGTGAATTTGTCCTAGAGGAGGAGTCTAGAGAATCAGCTTCAGGTGGGGAAGCATCACCTTCATGAGGAAGGGTTTCTTTCTCTACAATCCTCTTCCTTTTCCCCACCTGATAAACTGGGTGATTCAATATTCCTTTTGGGTATGATGCTATCTATTGCTCGGCATAATATGTAGTCAAGTTATGTGACGCTTTTTCAACTGGTAGATCAAATACCACCCGAGTCTTCTCCCATGACTTCAGCAACCATAGTTGTCGAGAAACCACTGAATGTTGCTCTAACCTGACATGTACTGGAGGAGATTCAACAATCTACTGCAGACATTTTAATTGACGTGAAAATCTATATAGAGAATAGGCCTCGCATATAATTTATCTGTCAATCCCGGCAACTAGCACACCATCCCTACAAGCTAGCATGTATGCCCTCAAATCCAAATGGGATGTTCCATCATCAAAAAACTGCTCGGTTGGTAGATTTCCATAGGGAAAGAAGTTGAATTCCTTAAACATTCTCACCCTCATATTCATATCATAAGCATTAACATCTAATTGAGCAAATCTAGAGAATTCTTGCACTGACGGCTTGAAAGAACTTCCAGGAATTTGTAATCCATTTTTTACGTTGTAAGTCTTGAAGTGAGTGGCAATCCATCCCCATAAAACTTGGAATGGTCCCACTATTCTTAAAAGAGATTTACCCATGAAGACATGAAGTAAACTCCTGTGAATATTTGCTAAAATGGGGGTATCCAACCCAACCATTTTTCCCTTAGCTAACTTCTCCGCAATGACGAAGGTCCCTGGACTGACCCCTCCCTTAGAATCCCTGACTCGCAAGAGATAAACTCTGATCCACATAGCCAAGAATTTCGTCAGACGAGTCATCCTTGGGATCCTTTGATTCACCTCATATCCCCATTTCTCAAATTCTCCTGGTTCTAGAGTTGGCCAGATTGTCCCAAGAGGACCCCTCTTCTCAGGTTTTGGGCAGGTGGTAAGACGTTTGGGCCTCTTATCCATGGATTTCTTTTTCTTGGATCCTTTTTTTCCTTCGGCTCCTTTTTCTTTGACTCCTTCTCTTTATTCTCAATAATAAATATATTCATCCACTCCTCCGGATGAATATCCTTTCTAGAATGAGTTAATGAGGTCTATGAACTCTTCAGTCTATGGAAGATATTAAATAATTACCGAGCTAAAGTAGGAGACTTATCTAAATCATTCCAAGTCACCTTGGGAGGAATGAATTCATCATAAATATCTCCCAAAATTGGATCCCCTGAGATCTTGAGGACATCCCACAGATTGATACCTACTTCTACATGAGTCAGATGAAAAGAATTAGATTCTAGGCTCTAGTGGTTGAGTATCTCTGGCACGAAGTTATCATGTCTGTAAAAATATGGTTTCCCAACCCAAACATCTTCGTATATCGCCACTCCTTTCAGATCCTCCACAAACTCTGAACAGGTTTGTCACACCCAGTATTCCCACATCCAAGTTGGCTTCACACCTCCCCCAGGACAGAAGTCCCAACTTTTCTTCCAGCCTTTGGATTGATCCATCTGAGCATTTCAAAAAATTGAAGGATAACAATGTGGTCGCAGATCAGGCGTATGAGGTTTTAAATCTGGCGTACAAGGGCTATGATGCATCATGTGGGCCTTCTCCATTCTTCCAACATTTATAAATCCTCCTCCATATGAGATATTTGCTGAAGCAAAGTTTGTATAACTTTGATACCACGGAAATGTAAGATAGTCTTTTGCTTTTGGAATAGTGACTTCTCGCAGATGACCATAGCCATACATAGGCAGATAAGTGCTTTGGGGGAAGTCGCGATGATAGTTTGTCAGATACATAGCCAAATCCGAAAGAGTGTTATCTTTTATGGTGTAATAATCGTGGCCAATGATGTTCATCATATCATCAATCCACTTGCTATCCAGTTCATCAACTATTCCGGGTCTTAGAGCAATTGATTCTACACAAATGTTGAATAAATTAACTTTTAAGTATGTTGATTTTTCCTAAAAGTTATGAAAGAATTTCAGAAAAATGGCTAAGGCATTAAGGCGTGTAAGTATGGATGTGTTGTGCAAGTATGGATATGTCGCGCAAGTGTTAAAGTGTTACGGAAGTTTTTGGCACGCAAGTATCACCGCGAAAGTCCTATTACCTTGACAACCGTGCGAAAACAAAGAAACGGTGGAAAATGAGCAACTTGCGCGGCAAAGGAGACCTGCATGGAGAGAGCTCGAGAATCTGGAATCAGATGCTATGCACGGAAAATGACCGCATATTTATAGGCCATACACCCACCTGCATGCCTACATCCAGCGCTCTCCAGCCCTGTGCGACTCCCACCTATGCGCCAAGTGTTGCGCACTGAAATACTTTCGTGCCACCTTTCCTTTGGTTTTCTTCTTTTCCTCAGAGTCAAATCCTCATTTCTTTTGTATCCAACTCTGAGGGGGGACTTTTGTTGACACTCCTTTTCGTCACAGAGTCTAAAGATTGGAAAAGGGAAATAACTTAGTCCAAATTATTTCATCCTTTGAAGAAACATAAAAAATCGACAAGGGATGAACAAAGAGAACATTGCCCATAGGTCGCACAGGTGCCCCCATGGTCACGCATGTATACTTGCGCGCAGCCTGATGGTCACTCAAGTGACTTGTGCGACCTAGTTGATAACCGCCTGGGTCTTCTCCAGCCTATAAATAGACCCTGTGGGCCCCCAATTCGAGGTGGAAATTTATTTCAGAATTTAGATTTGAGCTACCGGCGCCCTAGTCTCCTCTCAAAGCTTCTTAAACACTTCTATGGTAATTTCTTACCTAGAACGGAAGATCTAAAGAGGGGGAGGAAGGTCTAAGTGCTGAAACTCATCAACACTTGCGCGCCTGAGTGGCCAGCCCCTAAGGGAAGTGGCCACACTTGAGCGCCGCCTAACTCCTTCAATAGAACTTGTGTTCCACTCTTCTGGAAGAATCTCAAGATGATTCTAAAGGCTTTAACCAAGAGTCCCTCAAGTATTACCCTATTGGTTCATCATCGCGCAAGTACACATGAGTCACGCAGGTATACCTGCGCGACCAAGACTTGCGCGCCCACGTAGTACCTGCGTGCCTTCCAGGACTTGTGCACCCCTGCCTTTTTGGGTGACCTTCTTGCCCATTTCACACCTCTTATGACATTCCACCTCTCTTATTCAAGATTAAGTCTTCAAGAAACTCTTCAAAGACATTTATGGTGTGATTTATTGATTTTAATTACTTATCTGAAAGGAATTATGTGGAATATCTCTCAAAACCTAGTGATTTACATATCTTTATGTCACTAAATATTGATATTTCATTCATTCAACCTCATCCTTTAAGATGATAGAACTCATTAATCTGGGCCTCCTTATCAGGAATAAGCCCCTGTGATAATCATTAACCTGGGCCTCCTTTTCATGAATAAGCCCCAGTCTCAAATATGGGCATCCCCTTCAGGAGTAAGCCCCAAGTTCTTTAATTTTTCAAGTCTCTTAACCTTGGCCTCCTTTTCAAGAATAATCCCCAGTCTCAAATATGGGCCTCCTTTTCAGGAATAATCCCCAGTCTTAATTTCTCTTAACCAGTCCTAATTTACCTTTGATCTAGGATCCCTTCTCAAGAGTAAAACCCAATCATAAGTCCTCTCCTAATTTGGGCCTCCTTTTAAGGAGTAATCCCCAAGATTGAGTATTCAAATCTCCATGAAGCACATATACCTTTATGGACCCTGTTCCGGGATTTCTTCCCTGAAGTAAATCTTAATATTCATTTCTCTGGGCAGTCATATATACATAACTCCCACATTATTTCTTATGATTGCATCTTTCATGGAACAATTATCTGATTTTTACCAATACCTCTTGTTTCTCACACCGAGCATGACTCAAGTGAGCTTAGAGTGTAAAAGTAATTATGAAATCCTTCCTTGAGCCATCAATCTTAAACATCATACTCCCTTATTCGAACTACGTGGGTTCTGATTCCCTTTCTAAACAAAGGATACGTAGGTAGCCCATCTGCGGGTTCGATCCCAACTTTGAAATAATTCATGTCCTTCTGAATGAAAATAAACTTCAAGTGCCCCACTGAGTGGATTTAAAACTATGATGGTCATCATAATGACCAAGAGACTTCAATATAAATTGGTCGAAGGATACCATTGACTAAGAATCTCTAATAAATACAGATGATTCTATATCAGTGAAGAACCTTGAATACATATAAAATATTCTCTAAATTTCATACATATTTAATAATTGATTGTAAGATCTGAAGGAAATCTCATTTTGTGCTTGGTAATGTAATAAGGATTCACAAACATAACTTAAATCTATAAAGAGAGTCCCGGAGTAGACAATAATTCCCCTCAAAATGGTGTGATGAGTCCAACCACCCATCCTCTCGACCAATGAAAATTCCTAAGCCTCATCAGTCCACAAACAAATGAGATCCTACCTTTGGAAAGTAGGTCCCAATGGATGTGGAATCATTGGATGTTTCCAGTTCTATGAACAAACCCGTTAGAAACCGATTGGAATGTTTGAACCTTCAATCAACGAGGTCATCCCCAAATTCTGAGGGAAACAACATACAATTGAGAAAATTGATCTAGAGATAAAGTATCTCGAATAGGAAGGAAATGAGAAGATTTAGTCAACCGGTCAACAATAACCCAAATTTCATTATTACCTCGAGATATCATTGGTAATCCCACAACAAAGTCCATGGATATATTTTCCCATTTCCACTCTGGAGCTGGTAAGGAATGAAGCATCCCTTTCAATAACTGCCTCTCTTCTTTGACATGTTGACAAGTTAAAAACTTTACAGTAATGTAACAATATCTAGTTTAATTCTATCCCACCAGTAATACTCCTGATGATCTCGGTACATCTTAGTATTTTCGGGATGAACTGAAAATGGAGAACAACGAGATTCACATAAAAACTCATTCCTCATCTGTGAATCATAAGGCAGACATAATCTATTTTCAAACCTCAAAACACAGTCATTATAAATGATAAATTCATGTAACTTACCATTCTGATCCAACTCTAACTTTTTCGGCAACTCATTTTTTTCCTTATTCGCTTGTTAAATTATGTGTGATAGGGATGATCTCACTGGAAATTGAAACAAAATAGAATAATTTCTTCCACCAACAACTTATATTACAAATTTCATCAAATCAAAAACCAAAGGATCTCATTCCAAACATAGTATGGTTAATGAAGCATTACATTTTTGACTCAAAGCATGAGCCACATTATATGGTTTTCCTAGATGGTAAAGGATTTTGCAATCACACTCCTTGATTAATTCTATCCATCCCCACTTTCTCATGTTCAATTATTTTTTAGTGAATATATACATTATAAGTTTGTGGTCAGTATATAATTCATATTTTACTCCATACAGATGAAGAATCAATATTTTTAATGAAAGAACAATAGTATCTAATTACAAATGATGTGTAAGGTAATTTAACTCATGATATTTCATTTTATGTGAAACATAAGCAATTACCTGATCATTCTGCATATGGTCACATCCAAGTAGTTTTAACAAAGAATCACTGTAGATAACAAATTCACCATCTCTAGAAGGCAGTCCCAAAACTGGAGCATTAACGAATTTTCTTTTCAATTCGTGAAAGAAATCATCACATTATTTTGTACAAATGAACTTAACAACTTTTGGAGTTAATTTAGTCATTGGAATAGATAAAAATGCAAAATTCTCAAAAAAACATCCAGTAATAGCCTAACAAACCAGGAAAACAACGGATCATGGATATATTTGTGGGTCTTTTCCATTATTCAAAAACATTTGTTTTAGTAGGATCAATAATTATGCCATTTTTTCAAACAATGTGACCATGGAATGTAATTTTTTGTAACCAAAACACACTCTGGATGATTTTCCAAGATTGATTCTTTTCTTTTAAGTTTTCCAAGACAACCCTTAAATGACTTCCATATTCCTTTATACTTTGTAAAAAACCAAAATATCATCAATGAACACAACCACAAACTTATCCATGAACTCATGTAAAATTATATTCATAAGATCTATAAATAAATCAGGTGCATTGGATAACCCAAAATGCATAAAGAATAATTCAAAATGTCCATATCTAGTACGTAACGTTGTCTTCAGAATGTCTGCTTCTTTTACTTTCATCAGATGGTACCCTAAACTCAAGTTAATCATTGAAAAATATTTAGCTCCTTGTAGATGATCAAACAAATCATTGATATGAGGAAAAAGATTATTGTTCTTAATAATGATGTTATTAAATACCATATAATCAATGAAAAACATCATTGTACCATCATTATTTTTAACAAATAAAATAGGAGCACCCCATGGTGATGTACTAGGTCGAATGAAACCTTTGCCTAATAACACCTGCAATTGATTCTTTAACTCAAAAATTTCAGTTTGAGCCATTTGATAAGGGGGTTTTGAAATTGGTATAGCATCAGGAACTAAGACAATAGTAAATTAAACATCCTCATCAGGTATAATACCAGGAAACTCATCATGAAAAGCATCAAGGTACTCATTTACCACTGGAATGTCATTAATCTGAATAGTTCTTTGGTTTTAAAAAAATATGTGCAAGGTAACATTCATTTTCATCTTTTACCAGTTTCTCAGATTCCAAATATGTTATCAAAAGTAAAGGTTCATTCCGATACACAAAATGAAAATCTTTCTGAAAAGAACCCACTTTATCATTGCAGTCAATCTTAGCATTATAAATAGAAGGGCAATCCATACCCAGAATAACATCAAACTCTACTGGAGGAAAAACAATAAGGTTTGCTGCTATATTATTTCCGCACAAAAGGACACGGGGGTTCTTATTATTTCTTTTTGTCTCAAAATTTCCTCTACTATTTTTACCATAGTTCATGACTCATATCATTTGATGGAATTCCAAATTAATTATAACATATCTCAGAGATTAAAGAGTGTGTAGACCCTAAATCAAACAGAACATTTGAATAATCTAAACAAATAAACAAACAATGTAACTGATACTACTTCATTTGATGGAATAACATTTACCGAAGAAGTTGAAAAGGATTTCACGTCCTTTTTTTCTTATAGTCTGGTTGTTTTCCCTTATTTTAGTTCTTTGTCGGACACTCATTTTTATAATGAACAATTTTATTTCACATAAAACATATTACAGATTGTAAATCATATTTTTTATAACCATTACACTGATATTTTTCAGTAAAATTATGAGCATTATGTACCATTATACCACATCATAAGCACTTACCAGAATTCAAAAGACAGTCTCCAGCATGATTTTTACCACAATTTTCACAAACTGTAAACTTTATTTTCTTACCACCTGAATTTTTTTGTAGAGTTCTTCCATTTATCATGCCACATACACCTCATATTATGTTGTTTGTTAAAGAACACAGGATCATTTGTAAAATCTATTTCCACCTTCTCTGCACATCGAACAAGTTTTTCATAACATATTAATTAACGAGAATGTAAATACCTTCAATAATTTGGCTTGAATCCTGGGTAAAAATAGTTGATTTTGCTACCAATATCTTTTATGAAATTTGGAGCATACCATTCCAGTCGAGTGAAATTTTCTTCATAAGCAGCCACTAAGTCATCATTGTTCCTCAATTCCAGGAATTGTTTTCTATCCTGAGATGATCCACCTTAGGAAAATATTTCTTATGAAACATAACTTGGAATTCATCCCAATCAATAGTAACAATATCCTCACTATCCCCGATATTTTTCACCATTGACCACCACTGATTAGCTTCACAATCAAAATGATAGACATTGAGACTACAATTTTGATGTTATGAACACCCCATAACATCAAAAGTCATCTCCAGTGCTTTAATCCACCCTTCTACTAGCACAGGGTCAGATGATCCTTTGAATGATAGGTGATGTTGCCACATGAAATTCTCCAATATTGACATGTACATCTGCAGTTTATGTGGCTGATATCGAGCATGGATACAACCACCATTTATATCCCAAGTCAATTGTGCCATCACTGAAAAAATATATTCCATTCTGATTCTGACCATCTCAAGTTTCTAATTTGGAAGGTTGTATTCCTTTAGATGTCATCCCAACATAGCTGCCCTGTTTCCTCTACGAAAAACCATTAAAAACACAAAAATATCTTAGGCGAACCAACATGGTAATATGTAAATTCTTAATCATTTCAATATTAAACATAAAATAATTTATGGATATTAATTTAATTGTACCCTAACTCATAATGTTGTCTAAACCGACCTCCAATAACATCAATAAAAACCTGTACTTAAAAAATTACATAATATTTAATTAAATGAATAAGTCACATCCAGGACCTTTTTTAGTTTATAGTTTTAGATAATTAGGACATTATTATTACATTACATCTCGAATGTTACAATGTATACACTTCTACCTATTTTCCATTTTTTTCACAAAATAAAAACTCTTTAAAAAAAGTCTCATGTCTAGTTCCATGTTTTAGATAGCATGAATTTTCCTTGATCCCATCTTAGACCCTATTTATTATGTTTTGTGAAAAAAAATTCAAAAAAACTTGGGATGAGCATAAAAATCTTAGTAAGGATTATAAAACAAAGAATGAAAACATTTTTTCATCATTACATACATAATATAATCACTTTAACCATCATCAGAAAAACATAAGATTTATGAATAACACATAGTTAACCAGAAATCATAAAGGTAACCTATCGCATCCATATCATACATACATTATAGCTATCGCACCTATGTAGGGTGTTAAATTTGGAATAACCATCACAGTATATTCCATAAATCTATTAGGATAAACATTCACGTTTAACACTGTCACAGTACTCAATGCATTGGAGAGCTATCTCAAGCTCACCCACACTATGTTTATTACGGAACCAACCATATAAGTAAACAATTCCAAATAACCATAACATATTCATAACATATAACATAATAAAAAATGTAACATAATAGTTCCACATTTTAATCACAATATATCATTTTAATATATAGACATAAAAAATCCGTTTTCAAAAAAAAATCAATACCAGAATATTCTAAAAAAAATATGGTATTTATTTTACTTTTAAATAAATTACGACATGTTATGTAAGACAAAGATCAAATAATACTCATGGCAGAGGAAAGGTTGTTTTGACAACATACGTTAAAAAACAAACATTCCATTTATTGTTTAGTAAAATGCTTCATAGAAAAATATTTCCTTTGAATGAAATGAAAAGTCAAAGGTTTTTATACACTGTATAATATAAATTCATGTATAAATCCAAGAACAATATAAATAAGAAAGATAAGATCAACCCAAATAATGAGAATTGGGTTAAGAAGTTCCCTTACCTCGTGTATGACTTGACCCGTTCGTTCTTTAATATCTTGAATTATAAATTAAAGTTAATTTCAAATTTAATTGGAAAATTTTCAAATTTACTATTCCATTTATATCACTTATTTCTATGTTATAAACATTATGTAATAATTTAAGTTAATAATGGTCATTTTGTCAATATTTGGTACTTGAGTCAAAAATGGACTTCATATAATTACGAGTTGTTCATGTGGTCAAAAGTTCATTATATCCAGATTTATATTACCGATTTAGATATCATATATATCATATATATCTATTATATACATGTATTTATATTTTTACATAACATTTGGAGGTAAGAAATGAAATACACTGTTCATGGAGACAGTAAGTCATACGTACGCATGCAGGCTACTTTCATTTCTATTTTGTATTTTGTTTGAATGATAATATAATGATAAATATGTATATTATAATTATATTATAATATCATTTTTAATTTAATTAACTAAATCCTTTATACATTCCATGTATGGTATGAACAAGTCATATAACTTTGAGGGGGCAGTAGTCCGCACTTTCGCAAATGAAATTATCGCATTTACCTATATTGGAATCAATAAAGGTATGATATAAATGGAAAATACAGAATCATTGAAAAAATAAAAATATTATATATATCACATAAAATAAAATTCCATCATAATGGCCACCATTATAGGTGGTAGGAGATAATTTAACAATCATCATTTCATGAGGCAATAGGTCGTTGTCCACTGAAATAGTATGTTCATTACCCATTAGATGGAGGTGTGTGTAAGTGTAGCTTGAATACTTCAAATAAAAATATCGTACTATATTTATTATACTATATTTGTTATAAAATTATGCAATAAAAAGAGTTTAGGGGGTTCGATAAGTAAAATAAAAGAATAGAACGTAAGAGAAGATGTTGCCTTTAAATCGGGTAACTCCCTTTGGATTGAACCAAAAGGGTTTTTTTAAGTGCTTTATGCCTATGGTCAAACTTCTAGGATGAAGAGAGGGATATTGGTAGATTATTGGAGTAGATTTTTGATGTGACAAAGGGCTGGAGAAGCATGAAAAATGGGTAGTAAGTGAGGGTTTTTTATAAAGGAGATGAGGGGCTCCCTTTGGAAAGTCTGAAAATATTATTTTATTATATAATGATTTTCGGTTTCTAAATATCCAATAATCATTAAAGCCTAATATAAAGTGAACCATGTTCAAAATAAAATTATCAAATAATATTTGGACAATTTTTTGATATTTTTTAAAATTTTAGCTTCTTATTTCATTAAATCATCCATTAATGATGTAAACACTACATCATCATTGTGTCGTTAATAATTTAAGTTATTTGATCTCTAAAAATTATAAGAAAAATTAACATGATGTATTAAATCTATTTATGTTTCTAATGAAAATTTATAGTCAAATATATCAATTATATGACCCAACATTAATTTTTTTTGAAAAACAATACAAGTTTTTGGCATTTCTATTTTTACATTAAATAAAAAGTTATTAATGTCATTATCTTGCCCATGTTGCTCTATGGGGTCCCTAAATTGAAAAATGGATTGTCTTGGTAATCAATGGCTGAAAAGATATTGTTAGGACATGTTTCATGGTAATTGTATTCAATTATAACATTATTTTTTCATTAATTACCGTAATTACCTTTAATCGCGGCTAAAAAAAGTAAAAAAGTACTATTCAAAAAAAAATATTTTCATCCCATTGAACAAAATTTTACATACTAATGACAACCTTGTATGTCTTATTTTTTTAAATTCCATTCAAAAAAATGGTAAAAAGTCACTTAAATGAAAAATTCAGTTTTTAACTACTAAGTAGTATATTTCACTATTCATCAAAAATAGAAGGTTTTCAGAAAAATTCTAAAAATTCACCCTAAGATATATATGATATTCCAAATTCAAAAATGTTTTATATTTTTTTCAAATTCAAAACATATAATTTTCATCAATTAATTTTAATAATAGTTCACTTTGTCAAACAAAAAGCCTGTTTTTAAGAAATAATAACTATCAAAAGATTGATACTTGTTACTGTCCAATTTCAAAGTGAAATTACATACAATGTCCAACATTGGATTAAAATTTAAATTTACAATCAATTTATACTTTAAAACCAATTAAAAAAATTATCTATTAATACAAATAAATTATATTAAAAGGTGGTTTTGAATTAAAATATAGCATTTTTTCCCAATTCATAAAAAATTAACATTATTAGAAAATAAAAAAATTTCATCCCAAGTAAACCTTGATGACCCAATTCTAAATAAGAATTTTATATTTTCAAATAAAACATAATAGAGTGACAAAAAAATTATTTAAAAAGGGTTTTCCATCAAAAGGTAGTAAATCAACCTTTTAAAGAATATTTGATTATTTATGCTTGAAATAAAATTCTTTATTATCTCACGTCTCCAAAATTTCTTTGATAAATGTAAAATCATTTATCAAACATGTATAATCATATATTAGTTAGTTCTTTCCATTCCCGCCAATATAATGTCTAGGTTTTAATTACCATTTAAAATAATAATATTATATTATTAGTGTGCAATGTAAGATTTCAAAGAAACCTGTTATTGTGTATCAAGTACCCCATCAAACATAGTAACCCCTTTAAAGTAAAATTAATATTTAATTCACAAATATTAATAAATATAAAAAATTTATTATTCTTTATTTACCTAGGATGTTACACAGACAATGCCGAAAATCATATTCCTGATTATATTCATAAATCTTATGTGCTCTAATTTTCTACATAATGGGTGACAAATATATCTTTGGTAACGTTTAAATATAATGAATATTATAAATTGTCAATTAGTATGGATCACTTTTTGGTCCTTTATAGATGACCATTCAGATAACCTTTTTGTTCATTGGAATTGGTTCAACATTCCTTATTATGACTGAGGAATATTCAAATAATGTAGGGTACGATTTAGTTGATTTGGGAAATAATAGAGACACATCATAGTCCCCTGAAATAATATTATGGCAATCATTATCAACCATTTTATTTTTATGTTTTTGATTAGGTGTTTGTTAGAGTTTCTCCTTAGTTTTGGAATCATTAATTGGTATAGTAGTTTGAGTTGATGTTTCATTATATCATATAATATTATATTTTATATTATATCCGGAAAATGACATACAAGCTAGAATTACAATCTTAGAAAAAAACAATGCATGACATGCTTAATATGTCCAGGTTGAATTAGTATTTCACTAAACCATAGCTTCTTATTCAATGGGATGATGTGGGTTTAGAATCCAACACAACCATGGTTAAATTTTCTTTTCATGTCAATAAATTTTAGGACATTGTTTTATCATGTATTTATATTCATTTAGTATGTCTTATATACTATCATAGTATGCATGAACATGATACAAGAGAGTATGAGGCTTGGATGATAGTAAACAATTCCAATATTTCATTTTAATATGAAACATTAATAAATTTTTATTGGTAGGAAGTGTTATGTGGAGTTGGATAATAACAATTGTAGCATCACATTAAGAAAATAAATTTATCATTAATATTTTTTTCAGTTATTCCATCATTATCGAGGTATTTATAGTGTTTTAATAAGCTATATTTTTATTAAAATAATAGGTCACAATATAATATGGGATGTCATGTATTCATGTAGTTTGGATGAATAATGAAATGTATAATTCCCCTATATGTAGGATATGTTTAAAAAATGTCAAGTTAGTCACACTATGACCTCAAAAAAATTATTTATTTATTTAGGATTAATATAAGTTTGTGTTGTGTTCTTGGGGTGTCATCTTATGATCAGGTTTCCCACTCAATATTTCCCTATGTTGAAGTCGCATTCCATAAAATAAGTATAAATCTCACCAAAATGACTATTTATGTTGGGTCAAAATGCCACAGAGGGGTGGGTCAATTAATTACATGACCCTTGTAGTAGAATCTATTTTCCATGTAATTTTTGTAACATAATAATGAGGGCAGGGAAAACTATTACATTCTCTTGTATGAATATTCTTATATGAAATTAACTAATTTCCCCTATATATCTTATCTAATTTCTCCCTCTCCACCATTTTATTGATCCAGAACATTCTACTAGTCATGAGTTATCCATATACACATTTTCTATGTGATCTATTTTTTAGTGGATTTTGTTGGGGACATTATCAATTTCATATTGTTTTCTATGTAACCACAAACATTGTCATCGAGAGCTACTAGGTTACTTATTCAATAAAAAAAATTTATACATGAGATTAATTTCCCATGATTAAGGTGTAGAAACATTTAAGAGGTTATATACATAAATATTATATTATAACATGACACATTACACCATTAGATTAAAAATCATTATTACATTAGGCTATCCCTAGAGATAATCCCATATAGTATTCCTAATAATTAATTATAGAAATGGAAATCAATGGTAAACGGTGAGCATAGATTCCTAGAAAATGATAGAGTAATATAGAATCAATCATTTCATAACAAAGGGATAATAAATATTGATGAAATAGATAAACAATTTATTCTATATCAGGGAATAAAAAATAATAAAATAGTCTACTGGTGACAAATGAAATAAGTAATTGCATACATATAAATAATGATATCATAATTATGGAAATGTTGGGAAGTCATAATATTAAACATCAAAAACAAACTATCAATCTCATACGACAATATGTCATACATAAATTGTAATGATCTTCTCATTAACTAATAATAGTTTTCATATTACACTAACTAGTGAACCAAGGTGATATATAATTTATTTATCTTTTAATCATAAAAAGTTATAATTAATTCTATAATATTCTCAATGTTAATATGAAATACACGGAATATTGTTCATGAATTAACAAGCTATAAATATTTAGACTAATTTTTGAATATATATTGATGTATATCATTTTACTATATGAAACAATGTGTTATATGGATATATCACCAAAATTCCCTAGTCAATTAAGTATTTATTATGTAGGTGTTAATTTACTTGACACAGATATATGATAACTACTACTCCACGATGATCAAATAAGAACCCCTATCATGCGGCATATATAGAATTATATAATTAGGTAAATAGTAATATTTAGATGATCAATGTGTTTAATTAATTGAATACATATATTATAAATTCTAGTAGAACAAATAAATTTTTGAAAAATACTTTCATAATTAAGATAATGTAATTCTAGTATTTGGATATACTTTTTGGATATAAATTTACCTTGAGTAATGATTTATAGGTCATAATTGAATGATTTGATTGGTTAACATGTTAAAAAACGAGTTTAATCCTTTTGGAACATTATAGGAGCTCCACCAGCCACATAATCATCAAAATTCATTATAAAAAAAATATTAGAAATGATAAATCCCTTTCTCTATTAATATATGGAATACTTGGGGATTTTTTATCATGAGACTATAATGTGTTTAACGACTCTTTGTATAATTTATGCATTACAATAACTGATGAATGGAGTATAATGTGGGTGAAACAAGGTGATTCATTTATAAGATATCTTATTGAAAAGCATATATTGATATTATGGTAATATTAGAATAGTATATTTTTAAATGAAATGGGAAAAACTATGGATATGAAAATATGAATTGACATCATATAGGAAAAGGACCCATCCATTAGTATGGAAACGACATAGAGAAAGGATAATATGACATGGATTATACCATATATCATTAGAAAAAGATAAATTGTAAGTAATTGTACTGGAAATAAATTTATATCATCATATAAATAGTAATTATTTTTTATTCCAATATGATAATAATATAAAATTGGAATAAGGGTATTATAAACACTTCAAACATTTAAAGATATTAACCTAGTGTCGAATAGTGTATATAACTAATGTTATCATGATTTAAGATTGATAAATTATAGAGACAACATGAGTGATATATGAAGATAATAATTTAAAAAAATGAAGTAACTATATGAGATTTTGGGTATTTATAAGTTTGGTTAGAGGGATTTAAATGAATAAAGCAATAAATCTTTTATTTATCCAATACCATGATTGTGAATCTAGAACCTATAGTGACCCATTACAACCTGTAGTCCTATACTATGATCTATAGTTCTCAAATTGGGATAATTTAAATACCATGGATATAATTAAATATGATTACATATATATTATTTCATATTTACTGTATTTCAACGTATTTTACAAATTTTTACAATTTTTTACAATTTGTAATGTAAATTGAAATATTTTACCCCATATATAATATATATAAATGGATTTAAAAATTTAAATCCCATATATCATATTCATGATATAATAATAAGATACATTTTAACATTTATATAATAATGATACATTTGAAAAAAATTCTATCAATGTAAAGATAATTTCATTTCTAAAAAAATTTAAACATTTTAATAGTTAACTAATGGTACATAAACTCCTATCATAATATAATAACACCAAATTTTTTTGTTTGAAATTTTTCTACTTTTATGGGATTTTTTGGATTTTATTTATCATGTAGTAATTTTCACTGACATGAACATATCTCATAAAATATTCTACACAAACCTCAATTCAGGATGTTCTTCCTAGGAATTGTCAAGAGAGAATCATATTGTTGGATCCTCTTTCGAATGATTTGATAAATTATATTAATTAGGGTTATCCTTACTTTCTTTGTTCATGGGTCATCCTTCTCAATCAATAATATATCATCATTACCAATAATATACAATAATTTGAAAGTCACATTATATTGGTTACATTATGAATGCTTATAATTCCCAATATTCATTATATCTAATAGTCACATTGACAAAAAATTCTATAATTTTCATATTGACATCATATAAATTTATTCCATCGATTCGCTAAAATAATAATTAAAATTTTGAGTAATTTTAATTTTGTAATTGAATGGATCATATTGTTTTTTTCCATACAATTTAATGTTATAAAATTTAATTTAATTAGAGAATATGATCCAAGAGACACCCACTTTGTACATTGATTTTTAATTTTTTACTATTTAATATTATTAGTTAATGTGGTGTTTATATAATTTTATATTTCATTTTTAGTATGTTTTTTGATAAGCATATTTAAATTATTAATATAAGATCACATGTTTAGTAATCATGTTGAACTATATTAATACTTTATCATCACAAATGTGATAATATATTAATTTACCATAATTGACATAATATATCATCCTTTTTGGGGATATATATGAATTTTGATTGTATATATTCATCTTTACTAATAATGTTATATAGATAAATTTAATATGAATGATGTTTCCCTATAATACCGTAGTACAATCTTACTAAATCTATTTGAAATAGATCATTATCCAATCTCATCGTCCATACAAATCAATATAATTATATACTCAATTGATATATTAACCTGTTTAAATTTTCAAGATGAATATTATTAGAACAATAATAATCTTTGAATAGTTAAAAACATGTTCTTTTCATCAAATTAATATATTTTTAATTGATGGTATATTTTAATCTCTTATGGCCAGTGTATATATAAAATCTCTCTCTACGGAGATAATTTCTCCACTTTTTCTATGTAATTATTAGGGATACCAACTCTAAATAATGAGTTGGATAATTACTATTACGTGTTTTAAACTATCATGATTCAAAATCAACCACCCCATAATTTTTCATTAGAACACATCCTAGTCCATTCCTTAATTCATCACTATAAAAAACCATTCATTACTAGATTGGAGAGTAAATATAGTTGAATTTACTAATATATTTTAAATTTTTATAATCATTCTCCATATTCATTTTTTATGGAAATTTACCCCCTTATGTGTCAAAATGGTTAACTTAATTAATAATAATGTGATGTTTTCAAGAAACTTTTAATTGTATATTTCTATTAAAAATAAATTTTATATTATAGTTATTCTTGTGGTTCTGTGTAATTCTATGAATTTTTTTGATGTTCAATAGATAAAATATTAATGTAAATAATATTATCATGGAAAGAATATTGTTCAATCCAGAAATAAAATTTAGTTTATTTTCAATGTAACTAGTTTTCCCTCAGTTCCTTGAGAACAATTTTCATATTCTTTTTAATATCTTGATAAAAAAATATATTACACAATATTGTATTTAATAAATATAACCCCAAATGTTTTACTATAATCCTTGAACACTTTATACATAAAATCCAAAAAACCCTATATAGTAAATTGACACCCAAATTTGATTTAGCGAGAAATCATATCTACCCAAATATGATAAAAATTATATCTTTTTTGAATCATCCTTCTTTTCTTTAACTGATTATAACCATAATAAAGATTAATCATTGAGAAATTCTTATCCCCTCAATTATAATGAAACAATTATCATATATGTTTTATACGGGATTCAACATCCCAACTAACTGAACATGATTAATTCTATAGTGTGTCATGGATATAATGTTTTCAACAATGATAATATCTATAAAGAATTCAACATCCTAATTAGAGGAAAATACAAGAAATTTTACTGGAAATATTCTAATATCTCATAAAAATGTGTTTTTTATTTTATTATTAGATACTTCTTAATCATCATAGATCTATTTTTATCCAATTATTACCTAATGTTTTTTAAAATATGTGATATAAGGGAGTTGTTCCTAAAATTATTTAGGTAATGAAATATAGTCCACAAATAATGCAGTTCCATACATACCTCACAAAATATAACTTAATTTAAACATGATAAATTAATGCATTATAATTAGAGATCTAATCTATCTCCACGGATACATCAATATCCACCACAGTCTTTAATATTAAAAATTAAACATGAAAAAAACTATGCATTATAATTTTAATTAACATTTATATATTTTTTGAATTCAATGTACAACTACAATTTCTCACTAATAAACCAGTCCATAGTGTGTGTAAGTGTGATTTAATATCATTTTAAAAGATTTATGATATAAAAGTGTGTGTAGATCTAGAATCAAATAATTAATTAGCTAAATTTTAATATAAACTCAATGTAAAAACATTTAAATCACATACAGTTTCATCATAGTATGTTATAAATTAAAATTATTAGTATTGATAAACTCACATCTTTAGGGATTATTTTATACAGAGCTTAGGGAAATGATGTATGTAATATAACATCTCTTTGAAACTGAATAACCAAATATCCACTTATTCTTTATTGTCTTTCACTGATGTGATAGATGAACATTCTCTCTATAATTATGTCACACACCTTATTTTTTTATGTTTTCCACTTTGTGTTTATTCTTGGATTTACCAATTTTAAGAATCATTATTTTTCCCATCATCTCACTTTTAGATGTAATTTCATCATGGGGGCAATCCAATCTTTTTTTCTAAGGCTTTTATTTATAAATGAATGATTTAGAAAAATCATTCTTGGTATTTAAAACATATGATGAAATCATTTCATATGAATAAAAAAATTAGAGAATATGTTTGACTAAATAAATATACTTATACCATCATATAATGGATTAATATTATTTTAGAGTTTCATATAGTATCTAAAATACCATTCCACCATTCGAAATTATCCTCATAATCATAAATAGTTTTACCTTCATTTTTTCATAAATTTTATATTATACCTTACATCTCATCATGTTTATTTTAATGTAAATAATTTTAGAAAAAAATAGCATTAGATTAATTCAACATCATGATTTCTATATATTCGATATTATTTGTATTTTGAATTAGGGAACACCATTACACAGTATCTATCATTAAATTATTACTAAACCTGAATTTTTTTTTCATTCCATATATACCCAAATTTCATTAATATATTTTTTAAATACATTTTCCATTACTCTCCCACCATTTTATTAGTTTACCCTTAGAATGATTTAGGTTGTTTTTTGACAAAATTATATATGATGGATTATATTTGTTTAGGGGAAAATGTTTCTCAGTGAAGAAAAGGATATCTATATTATTTTGACTGAATTTTCATAGGATATTAATTATTTTTTATGCCCAAAAAATAATCATATTATCCAAATTATTTATAAAATCCCCACATTCACCTCAAATGATCTATTTGTATCAATTCATTATAGTAAGGGCTAGTAGGGCATCATATTTTTTCATCTTCTTTGTAGCGTTCTTAGCCACTCTATGGTTGTACCCACCCTTTATAAGATAAAAATAAATAAAATCTTATTTATATATCATTTTTTACTAAAATTTTATCATATACATTGGGTACCTTCGAAAATAAATTAGAAAAAACTATATAATATTTTAAAATTAATATATATATTTTATTTATATATTCTTTTAAATTTAGTTCCTTTTATTCAATGAAACTATACAATAGTAAATAATATAGAACCACTATATTAGGAATAGAAACGTTGTGGGTTATTTAATAGATGGTAATAATATTATATGATATTACATTATCAAAAAACATCTATCACAAAGATACTTGATAAATAAAAATTATATTACAACATTAAAGATTACATTATTTGACTAAAATTTATTAATCATTAATGCTTCCCATACAAATTATCAGGCATAGAATTATACATAATTATGTAGTTATATGATAAATTAAATAAAATGGTTATATTAGATGATAAATAATTAATATCATACATCAAAATCTATCATGGATAATTAAGGACATAATAAATTTTTTCGGAATAGACAATCAAATAATTCAAAATCATTGAGAAAAATAAGAATGACCTATTCAATGAATGAAACAGAAAAATAACTTATCATAATGATAAAATTAAATGATCTCATGTGGTGAAAATTATTAGAATATATATTGATTAATCTTATAAAGATATTATCTAAACCCTCTGACAAGACATCATACATTATTATATGTGTTCTCCAATTACCCAATTTGACTTTTCTTAGGACACATAAAAAATAATGAGGGGTTATATATTTATAGCCCTTATCCATCACATGAACAACCAATAAATTTAATCATATGATAATTGAGAATATTTAATACAAGTAATAATGTTTAATAATGAATTCCATTGAAATAATATTCATCATTTCATAAGGAAGCTTATCCGTGATGATATTTATATTTAGAATAGTGGATTATTTGGGAATCTCAATAAATATATCTTATTGATGAATACACAAGGATGGCTAGGAGAATTAAATATAATCTAATTAAGGATAATTATGGAATCAAAATGTTAAAATAATTAATATTTTTTTGTAAATAATATGTAATTGTATTTTTCACGTATATTTAATGATTAAGAAGGTTGATGTGACTAGTTAATAAAATTGATTTATTTTTAATTGAGGGATAAAAAATATATTTTGGATAATTACCATTTAGACAAGGAGTATATGGATGTAAAAAACTGAAACCAATTATATATAATTCAAGGAATGAAAAACTAGTTGGAACAGATTAATTATGAAGGGTAACTTGTGAAAAAAATTCAGTTATATGCTATTCAGATCTAATAAAGTCTCCATTAACCACATCACCAAAAAATTTAATTATATAAATAATACCTAAGACAAATTATTCAGCAATAATACCATAATTATATGTTATAAAAATCATTATTCTTATCATTAAACAATATAGACTTTTTCCTCAAGGGAGAATTTCATCATTACATGATATTTTGAATGAATTATAATGTGAGTGATATGAGGTACCACATGCCAATGATATATTATGGATTAAACATTTACTAATATTAAAACAATTTTTGGAAAACTAATTTGAAAGTTTAAATAATAAAACTATAGGAATGTAAATAGGAATAAAAAGGAGAGTGAAAAAGGGTTGCTACTTGGGTATGGTAAGGGCTTAAGAAATGGATAATATGGGATGGATTTAATAATATATCAAGATAAAAATTAAATAATAGAAGATATTATACTGTAAATAAATGTATACCATAAAATAAAAATCATTTTTATATGCTTTTTTTATATAATGATATTTAGAGGTATTTTAATTGAGATGAATAGATATTGTTCCTCTTTTGACATTCCTAGCCTGTGAAAAAACATTGAACCAACTAAACTCTAAAATACTGAATATATATAGATCATATTTTATAATTTAATGATATATTAATGGAAAATATTTAATTTTTCCTGGATTATTGAGAATAGGTTGTGGGAATTTGTAGTTATGGTTAGTGGAATTTTCAGATTAATATGATGATATTTTATTTTTCCACTATCTCAGATAGGAAACAACCCCCCATAAGTCCCCATTAACACCCTTTGTTATATATTATATTTTTTAAGTCCAAAATTTGATCAATATAATAAACTTGGCATAATTGAGTAATTTTTTAATATATGTTATATATTTTTTACAATTTCCACATATTTATGAAATATATATTTATTTTACTATTTTTTATAAAAATTACCAAATTTAACCAGTTGTTTACTTTTTATATCATTATTTAAAACATGAAATCCATTTTATCATAAATATCATTTATTCATCTACAATTTAACATATATATATGGGAGATATATTTAATAAAAATGTTATATCTGACTAAAAAATATTTCATTACTCTAAAAATTTACACTTTAATACTATGAATCCCCTAATTACATAACCCATTATAAAAATTACAATGCTTGGGGATATGTTGTAAAATGATGTTAATTTAATATGATGGTTTGAAAAACATTGATATTGGAGTTATTCCCCTACAATGTAAATCCATTGATGATTATATCCCATGAACATCAATTTTTTGATGTTTGTCTTGGGATTTATCAACGGAGAACCCCATCAATGAATCAATCTTCAGAAAATATTATAAAAGAGATTCATATGTTATTCTTGTACTGTTTTATCACATGGTTTCTACCTTATTCATCAGTTATATCTCATTATTACCATTATTAATATATTATTATAATGGTCACATTAAATGGAAACATATCCAATTTACATAATGTCTAATTTCCATAATGATCAATGAAAATAATTACCAATGGTTATGGAAAGATAATATTAACTTATTGTAACTTTCTGAAAACTAATCCCTTCTGTAATACCTAACCTTATTTATAAAGACATGATCCATATTCAACTCAAAAATTAATTTTTAAAAAATATTTCATATTATTTTATTCCATAATAAAATTTAATTTTTATAGAATGGAATAATTATATCATTACACTTTTATAAAAAAAATCATGTAATACAATGCAATCAAATCCACTCAGTGTTTATTTTTTCAAAAAATAATACTCTAAAAATTTCAACACATTTAAGTTTCATGAAAAATATACTTTATTTTAATATGGAATTCATGATTTGTCATAACTATAGCCAAAACATGCGTAATAAATTTAAAAATAAGGGTTGAGAACCCAAATATATACAAGGGGTATAAAAAAGATGAAGAGAAAATCCTTAGTCTCTTTTTAAAACCACAAGGATATACAAGATTATTTACCTTTAAAAAAATAAAAATTGACATAAACATTCATTTTATTATATAATAATAAATCTTTATTTCTCCTTTTTTTAAAAACATGTTATAAGAAATCATAGTGAAATAATAGTAATCATGAAATTTTCATAGAAAATATAATGTCCCATGGAATATATTTTTGTGAAAACATTCCATATAATATTAAAGTAAATAACCATTTCATTAAAAAAGGATAATTTTATTACCATTTGAATAAAATTATTTCCATGAATTTCACTTCAAGTTAAGAAATTTCATAAAGGTGCCTTAGGAAATAATCTTTATTGAACTCATAAAAACCTGTTCAAGGACCCTTACAAATGGTGTAACATATTTTATTAGGTCTAACATAATTATTTTGATAAAATAATCAATTCAAAATTCATTAGAAGTGATATATGTGGCTCACCCATAATAATTTGGATTGTAAAAGGACAATAAAAATATTAAACACATAAAATATTTTCTTTCCTTCATCAATCTAATAAAAATATAATTTTTATCCCAAAATTGAAAAGAATTTGGATTTTAATACATCCCATTATTTTAACTATATGTTAAAAAAAATTATATCCAATGGAATAAGGGTTTTAATTACATAATATGTTAAATCGTTTAATTTAATCCAAATATAAATTAATGTTAATTTTTTTAAAAATACATTAACACTATATGTATATAAAATAATATGTTTTATCTTTATAAAAATGTTATTAATTTTGTTCAAAATACTAACAAAATATTCCATCTTTATACCTTTTAAAAAATGTAAAAATTGTGAAAAATGGGATTTATAATTAAATATTTTAATGATTAAGTTATCTATCAAACTATATAGACACCGTGGAAAAATATTACAATTAAATCGTAAAAATAGTTTTAAATAAGCTTTTATGAAAAAAAAACCCCTTATGACTAGAAATAATTTAGACCAATGAATAATTAATGCAAAAAAATTCAATGGATTTGTAGATAAAATAAATTTTAGATCATAATGATAAAATAAATCCCTAAGTTATTTTTTACATCACACAAAATATATAATGTTTTAAAAATTTCTTTATGTCTGATTGATAGGGAATTGTGACTAAGGATACCTCACATCAAATCCAACTCATCACATACCACCATTAACATGTTGAATAATAATTTTATATTAATTACATATAATAATAATTTTTTTGAAATAAATTATATTTTAATTATTCAATTTTTTTCAGTTACAATCATGCATCACTTAATTAGTTAATTGACTTTTTATACTTTAGACAGTTCGATGATCGTTCGTTCATATGACCAAAATGAATTCAGTAGGATGAATACTGTTTAATGGATCATCATTATATAATTCAAAAAATTCATAAAAATTATATACTTCAAATGTGTGTACATTAATTATAACTTTATAACCATCTATGTTAGGTGGTTATTAAATATCAAGGAAGTTATAACATGGATATGGTAGTCCCAACGTACAACGTACATATGAGTAATGTTTCAATTTTTCAATAATCATGATGGATATATGGTCAGTACAATTTTATCATTTTAGAATCGCAATTATATAATTTATATTTTAATATTTTATTAAATCCACCGACATATACATTTCATGTGTGGTGGTGAAGAAAAAATAAAAAAATCGGATCGCTCAGTGGCAGTCAACACGCAAACATATGCTAAATTTATATATTTCATTGATTGTTAAATAAAGAAATAATATATTAATTTACCATTACACAATAAAATATATATCATATATATCATATTAATTCATTTTGATCAATAAATTTTATGAACTATAACAGTCAGTGATGAATTATTAAATACATAATCGTTATAAGGTGGTTGTCTACATATACTCTTACATGATGTTTTCACTTTCTCTTAAATGGAAATGTAAATGAAAAATGATTATAACATAAACATAATAACATTTTTTTGGATATAATGATGATATCATATATTAATGGTTAGGATAGTTTTTATGGAGGTAAAAAAAATAAAAGAACACCATCAGTTTGGAACTTTACCCCCTTTCGAACAATCAGTTTAGGTTTTTATGCTAATGACTTATTATGATAGTATTATGATGACAAATAAAACTCTTGTACGATGTAAATAATTTTATGAAATTATTTAGTCAGTTACAAAATTAATTAAGATAATCATCAAGTGTGGAGATGAGGGACTCTATGACTACCATTTTTAAATGAGGGAGATGATATACATGAAATTTTTCATTATATTAAAATATATTAATTATATACTCATTTAAAATGGATCTAAATTAAATAATAAAAAATATAATATGATATAGGTTTAAAATATGAAAATTTAAATGGATTTAGTCAAGTATGACATTCATTTTACCCATTATAAATTATATTTTCACCCTTTTAACCCTTTTTATATATGTTAACTCTCATTGTGCTAACATGTTATTTTATCAATGTTACAATTAACAACTAAAAAAATGGAAATGGCATCGTCAAAAAAATTAAATGATTATTCAAAATATGGATTGAAATTCAATTTTATAAGGTGTTAGAGAATAATTTAAAAATAAACCCGTAAATTATGACAGAAATTGATTTTCCAGAAAAAAGAATTTTTTATTATAAATACAATTAAAAAAATAAATGTTAATTTTTATCACAATGAAAATTATTGGATTATTGTTAATAAAATTTAACTTCATTAATTTTAAAATAATACCAAAACAATATGCGAATTTTTAAATTCATTAATTGAAATAATTGTTTTCTAAAAAAATTGATATTTTATAATATACACATAAAAATACCCTTTTAAAAAATCACTAAAATTCCTAATAAACTATAATATACATGAAAAATTCAAGAAAAAAATTAATTTCATAAATTAATTTTTTAAAAATGGCTTAAATAATAAAAATTCTAAGGAAAAACATTAACATTTCAGAAAACAATCGTATTTTTTAAAAATAATATTAATGCTCGTAAAATCGAGATATTTGATTTTTATGATTTAATCAATAAATTTTTATTATATATATTTATATAATATTTTTTAATACGGTATTTTTTTTATTCATATTATGAAATTAACTCATATGTTATTTCGATCCCAATTATATAAAAATATTTTTATAGTATATCACAAATCATTTAGTGTTCAATGTTTTTTATACCACATGATAAGAAATAGATTGCACAAATAAAATAAATTATATTATCTAGAATAGTTACATTATACCTGAATTAAATAATTTACCCCTTTGAAATTATATCTTATTCTATACAAAATTGTTTTAAACGTAAATAATATAAATTCTAGTGAGTGGATGATAAAAAATATGATCATGAAAGGATTTTTATTTCAAGATTTTATTTTTTTGAAACACCAAATCATTAAGGGGTATAAAAAGAATTATTATTGAAAATATAAGATGATAAATTGGATGTTCTACTAGAAAAAAATGTATGGAGTTCTCATATAATTATATCATTATCTCAATGTGATCATATGGAGATAGAGGGAAACATAATGTCTATGGAATAATATAGAATGATAGAGAACTTGATCATGATGATGTTAACAACCAAATAACTATAAATAATTAGTATATAAATAATTCTATCAATTAATTATAAATTAATGTGAAAGGATAATATTTTCTTAGAGTTCATGGATTCATTTACTATGAAGGTAGAGAACACGCAAAAATATATATAATTATTTTATATCCATTTAATAATTTAAATTTATCTATTTTGTTGTTATATGAAAAATTTTACCCTTATATCTTATATATTAATCCATTAAATAAATATCCAAAAATATTTTTTCATTATTTAATACCAAAATTATCTTACAATGGATAACAAGATCTATAAATGGATAAAAATATAGTTCTTATCCTTCCATCCAATAGTCTAGTCAAAATTTAAATTATAATTAAAATGTTATGTAAAATAGGAATAATGATTAAAATGAATAAATATTTCATAATATATAAATCCCAATTATTAATACCCAATGTTCCACATAAATAATTTAGTAAAATAATAACCTTAAATCTCCTTAAAATATGTTGGACCATGTTCAAAACTACAATAACACCAATATTTTATCACATATTTTACAATATATTTTTAAAAATTATATTTAAATAACATTAATTACTCATAAATACTCATACCAAAAATATATATTCCCTAATCATATAATCTCCAAAATAAGTTAATATTTAAAAAATAAAATAAATCATAAAAAATAGAAAATTTTCATTGATGTTACAAAACGTTAACTCCTACGTTATTCCTCAAAAATAATCCCATATTATCTAATATTATGGCCATTTATCATAATAAAATAATGTTATTTATATATTGAAAATTAATAATAAAAAATTCACTTAATCATAAAATCAATTTTCAATTAAATGGATATATATATATTGTAAAAAATATGCCCCAGAAATATAAATATCATTTTATCTTAATTACCTTTAACCACCACAATATAAATTGTCAGATTAAACCTAATTTATATCGATAAATTTCAATATATGTATATAAAATATAAAATCAGTCTTCCTCAAAAAACATTTCTTTAAAAAATTTGTTAATATTGGGTATTAAATATACCTCAAATATCTATTTTGTTGAAATAACTGACTCTAATGTAACCCAATAACATAAAACATCATGATTGTATTAATTACATTAAACATGTGATTATAATTAATTTTTCCACAACATCACAACAACATATCACTTGAAAACCTACATATAAACACCTAAATTATAAAAAATTATTATTAATCCATTAACCATTGTTTTCCATATTATTTTTTAATACATAGTTTTTATAATGAAAATATCAATAATGTCATAATAATCAAAAATATTAAAAAAATAATCTAAAATAGAGTCCACACATTTTTATGGCATCAATAGTATCAAGATATTTACCTCTAATGGAAATTGACAATGGTATACCATTATATATATGGTCCCAATGATCCAATTCTTAAGATTTATCCCAAAGGATATATGTTTAATAATTCATATACATTTCTCATTTAAAATAATCTGTAGATACCTTTGGAATAACATTATTTAACTTTAATTTAAAAACCTAATTATTCATAAATTCAAATCTATTATAAAACTTTACGGTCACCTTTACCATATATATATATATATATATATATTTCATTCCATTAATTTATATATCTATGTGTTTCTTCTTAAATTCTAAAAATTTAAGATGTTGATTTTTCATACCTTATTTATTGTTTTCATCTAAATATCAATAAAATTATAATTTTCACTTATTTTTTGTGGATAAAATCCCACCTAGGATTATGCTGTTTATAATAAATAATGAAATCTTCTTAATAATAACCATAAAATTATTCACTATGACTAAAATTCTAATATTATTCTCATTTAAACAACCACCAAATTCTCCATTACAAGGAATGTTAATATAGTCCCATGTAGTGAATGTTATTTATAAAATAAATCTTTATTAATAGCATATCAAATAAAATGATAATGAACCATCTAATTTAGAGGAAATCAGTAACATATTGTATAAATCAAATTATTTTTACACATATTATTAAATAATATTTTACCTGAATATCAATTAAACAAAAGATAATTATTGAAATACCTAGTGTAATTGGAAGAATTGGTACCCAAATATTCTTTATCAAAATATTAAATTATTATTTTAACCTCTATAAAGAGATATTAAATACAAAGGATCTCCTAAAACTACATGTGGTATCCTTGGAACTAAATTGGAAAAACAGGTCAACAAAAAATACCTATATGCAAAGAAACATGATTAGGATGCATAAAGGACGAGTCAAAGATATAAAATTATATTATATAAGATAATTATCAGGAGTAATATCATGGGAGAATACCATAGTAACATTGTATCGTAATGTCATTTAATTTTAGGAAATGTAGAAGAAATAAAAAATGAGATCATTATAAATATAAGAAAACAACAATGAAAACATCATAGTATTGAAATAATACTATATAGGATTTGGTATAATACCTAATACCATTAATAACATTTCATAGGGAAATATTAATTGATTATAAAGTATAAATATCTGGGTGAAGCCATTTTTAAATGTACATTATTTTTCATTCCACAAATGGAAATTAATCATAAAGGGTAATCATAAGAAATAACCATGGAATGAAATGAGTTTCGGAATATTTTCTTATAACATAATAATCTGAAAAATAATAAATATTAATAATAGAATTTGGAAAGAAAGAATATTGATGATCATATAATTATAAATAATTATAGGTATGAAAATTAGTTGTTCATTTCGGCTATTATACCTTAAATCAGTTTTATAAAAAAAATATTAAGGGATTGAAAATTTCCCCTTTATCATGCTCGATTCCAATGAATGAAATCGATAAATAAACTTGATTTATTTATTAAAAAATCAAATAAAGGGTGATTTTTTTACATGAAATACAAATATATAGAAGTTACTATTAATACGTTAGATCAGAATATTTCATCATGGATGAAAATACCCTTTAAAATATCATGGAATATTTAATGAGTAAAACAACCTTTTTTATAATGGAATCACATTTTCATAATCTAAAAATTTCTAATCATATTTTTGAAAATATGTTTTTGAAATTAAAATAGAAAAATGTCAATTAAACATCATATTATGGACTTTTTAAAATGATAAAAAATTTCATTAATTCCATAAAAGTTAATTGGAAAAATTCCTTTCATATCATTGTTAATAAGATAAAATTAACTCATTTGGAAAACAATATAAGATTAATTTTTATTGATTTTTTAAGATTAAAATTTGGTTACAATTTTTTTAAACTCTCATATATGTTTAATAAAATCAATCATCAAATACTTATCTAAAAAAATATATATATGGATTGTAATACCCCGACCCTAGTTACCCAGAGTCAGTGCCTTATTACATAACATTGGCATGATCACAAATGATTAGGTCTAGAAAGACCGATTAGTTTAGTAGTCTTGGAAACACTAGATATAATCATAATTCCTACATTACATCATAAGGTAAAAAAACTACAACAACATATTTTATTTATATCCCCATATACTATCCATACAGGTCATTCATAAATTACATCTTCTCATCCTGGGAAAAATAAAACACTGAAAGGGGTGATCTCAGATGCTCAGTAAGGATACCAATATAGCAGAAGATTTCACAGATAAGCATAAACACTTAAGGCAGTGTATAACTAAAACAAAAGCCTTTTAAACATGAACTTCGACATAATATGTCAAAGATAAAATAAAATAATTCCATTTAATTATTCACATGGATATTTTACTAGTCGAATAATCAAATGCAATATCAATAACCACTTTCATAATGATGGAATGCAAAATTCCAGACTATCATAACCATGTAGCCAAGGCCTCGTGCGGAGACTACAAATAAGATTATGTCAAGGCCTCGTGCAAAGACACTATTTTGCCTCATGAGACCTACCGATGCATCGAGGAGCTATAGAAAGCTCCACCCGTCACTTACTATGTCCAATGCATTCCTCATATGAATTGGTTTCAACATAACATAATCATTCGTATTAAAACTATCATTTGAAACGTCAATACACTAACCACAAACCATGAATGGTATAAAAATACCACATCCATAGTCAAACATAACTCATTCTATACAATATGGAATATTGTATTATATCAGATTGACCTCAATTGACAATAATGAATGATATTTACATAGATTAAAATAATCATCAAACTATTGAGAGAAATATTCCACTTTTTCTTGAAAACATTTAAAAGTCACACTATTTTTCAAGAAGACATTTAAAATAGATTTTTGAATCAAAGTGTACCATACCACTTTGAAAAATTTAAAATGAATTTTGATTTGAAGACTTTAATTTCCATATAAATAAATCCTTAAAACCATTTTTAAAACATGGATATTAATGAGAAATCTTTAAAAAATTTAAAATGATATTTCAGTTAGAGTTTCTAACCAAAAGAGAGACACTTGAATACAAATAATTGAGATAATAAAAACCTTTTAATATCATGAAAATAAATGGATTCATGATATACTATGTCAAAGTACATTATATAGACCATATAAAAGTGATTTGGTGTATAACAACAAAGGAGTCTCAATGGAATGTAAATTGAGATGAAATCTATCATAAAGGCTGTATCCTTAGGTTAAGGATAAATCAATGACATAATTATTGTGAAAAAAATATAAATACACTAAATATTATTAGATATTCAGTGTAAAACAATCAAATGACATTCACACATATTCTTTCAAAAACAATGGATTGAATGTTTAACTCAACATATCAAGATTGTGTAAAAATTACTCTTATCATGTTCATACCGATGACTTGAGAATTTATCAATGGAGTGGTTATGTGTGTCAAAATTATATCCACGGAAAGGGGAGTGTAATTTATGACATAATAAAACGAATAGTGATTCCACACATAATCTTGGAGGAAAATAATCAATGAAGTATGCGTAAAGCCGATTGAGTGAAAATTGAAATTTCCAATTCCCTTATCGATTTGGTAAAATACAAAACATAAACCCATGAAAGAAGGATCATAAAATTATGATGTAAATATCCATAAATTAATTTATATTACACAATGAATACAATCATGTGCAGTACACACACCACATGCAACAAATAAGTGGTGAACAATGGAAATCTCACAGAATTAAAAGTGAGATAAGAAACCACTTACTATGTAATTTTTACTTGGTCGAAGGTAGTTTAACCTCCTGTATAATGGTGAAATAATTTTTATTGATTTATACAAAAATCATTTAAATTTACATTATATCATATATAATCTTTTAACATTGATTTGTTAATAATATCTTAGTATTATCGTAGTTTCGGGTGTTAACAGATTCGTTTTCCTTTAAATTATTTGTTATGTGAGTCATATTTGTTATGGATAGGATGTATATTATTCATATCTAGAATGATATCATGTCTCTAAAAAATATTTTTATTCATAAAATGAAATTTATTCTTGAATGGATATGATGGGGAATGAATCTCATCGCGTTCATGGAGACGGTAATCCGTATGTACGCACGAGCAACAATATCATTATTTTGATATTAAAATAATATATATTTAGATGTAATATCATAAATAAAGAATAATTATCATGTTATATTTATTATTTATATGAATTAAACATCATTATTATACACATCCAAATAATAATATATTGAATAACAATTACACCACGACGTGGAGACGGTAAGCCGTACGTACGCAAGTATGGTGACATGTCATTCAAAGGATGGATAGAATACTGAATAAGGTTGTAACATATATATAATAACATCACCGTATATATAAGATACTGGAGTTATTATTTTAGAATTGGAAAAAAAAAGAAGTTGAAGATGAAAGGAACATGAAAGAGGGTGGTGAAAACATTACCTCTTCTTTGGGTTCTTCCTTTTGATTTCATCAAAAGGTCTCCTTAAGTTGGCTTTATGATAAAAATAAGGCCTCTAGGTTTAATTGAGGGAAGTTGAGAGAGTATTTGGGCAGCTTTTGTCGAAACCAAAAGGATTTTAAAGTGTTAATTAGTGAGAAGGGGCAGTGTCCTTTTATAAGAGGGGTGAGGGGAACCTTTGGAAAAGCTAGAAATATTAGTTTATAATAAATTCATATTCAGTTTATAATGGCTCCCAAGAGGATTATTTAAAGTTTAAGGTGGGTATAGGTATAGAAACACTCAACCAATAGGTTTTAGGCTGGTTTGGGTGACTATATTAACCTTATCTTTTAGTTTTAACTCTTAGTTAATTAGTTTAACATTTACCATGTCACTTTGTATTTTTATATTATATAGTTAATAAAAATACTATATACATCCAAGAGAACCCCAAGTGGTCTATTAATGACACAAATATCATTATATAAGTCTCTCGGTCGAATCTTAGAATTTTATGAATTTAATATCAATTAATAATATAATATTTGTTTTAAAAACTCTTTTATGTCAATTTTGACACTATTCAATAATTGATATTTGTTAAAGTCTTAACAAAATTATTAACTCGAAAAAAATTAATTTAAGCAATAATATAATGTAATATAAAGTAATAAAATTCATTTATGTCATCAAAACATTAAAATTATATTAATTTTAACATTTATAATACTAATTATTTTATTCTTTCATTAATAAGGAAAATACTTCATCATTGTTGTGTCACAAATAATATTAATAATTAAATTTCTAAAAATTATAAATAAAATACCATTATTTTAGAAATCTCTTTATATTTCTAATGAATATTTATTTTCTAAAATACAACATATGTAACCCTATATAAAGATTATTTTTCTAAAAGATATATGCTTGTGTCGTTTTTGTATTTATTTACACTTAATTAATATAAAGTGTCATTATCACTTACAAGTGGATCCATGGGGTCCCAAAATCGACCCAAATATTCCCATGGTCGGAAATGTTTCAACCAATATGGTTAGGACACGTTTTAGGGTAATTTAATGTTATTATAATATTATTTGTTTACCCTTATTTACCGGATTTACCCTTTAACCACGGTAAATAAAATATTTATCGAAATAATTATTCAAAATGTATAAAAATAAAAGTTACCCATTTACACATTTAGACATCCAGATTCCAAATATGGAATCCATTTTTCCAAATTCAAAACACAGAAGTGGCAGAAATTAATTTAAAATTAATTCCCACTGTTAAAACAAAAAATGTGTTTTTAAGATATAATAATTATCAAAAGATTGATACTTGTTTATGTCTAGTTTAATTGTGAAATGATGCCCAATGACCAAAATTGTATTAAATGGTAAAACTATATTATAAATGTAATTTAAAACCACTCAAATTCATAATTTACCACTATTAATTATTTTGATAAATAATGTTTTTTTAATTAAAATTTACTAATTTTAACTATTCATCAAAATATGAATGTTATCCAAAAAGTCTCAAAATTTCACCATAGGATAATTTTTATATTTCAAATAATAAAATGAAGTCCATATTGCAAGATAAAATGTATAAAATTTTAAATAGTGGGTATTACTATTCAAAACGGCTAGTTTTACTAGTTGTGGTGTGTGTTAGAAGTTGAAGTTGTGTACAACACACGCTACAATATTATTCAGTGAGATGTGTGCCGTGGAATCTTGGGGTGTTACATTCTACCCTCCTTAAATAAATTTCATCCTCGCAATTTTTAAAATTGGGCTTGGGAATATAATGGAAAGTCCCTCATCAAAAAAAGAGTCAATAAAACTATCACTTTAAAAGAAAGAAAGTGATGTACAAAGGTCACCCGAGATAACCTATACTAGGATTCCATGTAGAAAGTCATGGATATGGATGATAAACTAAGTGTCAAGTTTTGATGGAGAGGGATAGAAAACATGATTAGAATAAAGTTAACAATAAAAAACCACAAACTTGTGATGGGACAAATGGTCATTAGTTTCCCAATACGAAAAGTAAACAGACAACATTTTTATAATTATTTTTTATGTTACATTACATAAAGATGAGGAATTCATTTCTGAGATTGACTAAGAACATAAAGAGATATACGTAATATTTATGTAAAGTTTCATTATTTAATAAATTTTTACTACTGACTCACTTTTAAACGATGAGTATTCCAGAAGAATTGGTCACACTAGAAGAGATACAAAAAAATCATATATAATCACATGATCCACGAAGAATAAACTATATATTTACCTTTTCTTTAGAGATTAATCAAAACCAAAATGGTTAGTATAAGATCTGATGATCCCCCAAAAGGTTATTTCATTAGAGAAAGAAACAATATTCTTAATTTCTAAAATCAAACCAACAATACCCCAAAGTTAAATAAATAGCACTCAATAAGGAATTATCCTTAAAATACTTTAATAAAATCCAAAATAATATTGAAACTCAAAACTTGGAAGAATTTGTTTATGTAGTCCTCCACGTTAAATGGTATCTCCAAATAATATCAATTACTCTTAATGTCACATACTTAAAAGTAATTAACCTAATCACATATTCTCTATTATAGGTTAATCATTTTCATAAATAACCCAAATCACTATAAATTCACAATAAAAACATAGATAAAAATCCAACATTAATTCTAAAATTAAATCCCATATTATTATATTTTCCTTGAGCATATAGTGTTCCCAATAAAGCGAACATCTTCCAAAATAACATTTGTCACTTAATCACCAAATCCTTTACCTATACTAAGGGTATTCATTTGATAAGACATAAGATCCCAAATCAAATTATTATTGATCAATAAAATCATTTAATTAAAACTAATAGTCACACTAACCAGGGACTTCACGTAGTCCAGTGGTAGGAGATAAATCCCAATAGCACTTTGGTTGTGTGTTCGATTCCCACAGCTTTGTCTGATGCGACGGGTTGTCACACAGTCTTCGTGTTGTCATTTTTCAAAAGCTATATTTTCTAAAATTACCAAAATAAGATAAATTCCACAAAATAACCATAACATAATTTAACCACAAATGTTATGTCATACCTTGAATTTTCATCCCAAATTATAATAACTTGTAATTACCTCAAACCCAATGATCATTTAAAACCAAATGGTTTTTTATAACTATATTCACAAGAGAAAAGATAATTCTTCCTCAAATATCATTCTCACACGGAAAACTGCAGGGTTTCAAATACAAGAGAAAATTATTCCAAAGTAAACCCATCAACAAGGAGTACTAATAATTTTTAAAAAATTTCTCAAACCATTTATTTCCACAAAGCTTCTTCTTTGACCAAGAAAATATCCTATAGAATAGGGCATTCACTAGGGTAATGGCCAGGTCCCTTACATTTACAGCAAATGACTGTAAATAGATTCTTGGGACCATTTTTATCTTCTTCCATATTACTCTTCATTTTTCTTAGACAATTATTCACTTTATGTCCTTTCTTCCCGCATGTAAAGAATTTATTTGTCTCATTGAGACACTTTCCTAGGTGTCTCCTTCCACATTTACTGCATGATGGAAATTTATGATTCCTTTCTCCATGGTCTCCACTTCTGGAGCTCTTGTCATTCATCACCTTTCTCTTATTTGTTGATTTCGGGAATTGGTTAATATATATATTGCTGATCATATTTGTGGAAAATTTATTTGGCATTAAGACGATATCTTTTACGCCTATAAAAATTCCATTTTTTTCTAATTTCCATCACAGTTCCCACCTTGTACATCATTCTCAATGTCACTATGACTTCCTTGACATCCAGCCATTGACTAAAACCAGAAAGCATTATGTGAGTAACAGTAGTCATAAAATCATTTAGAGAATATCATGTCACCATATTCTCAATTTGAAACAAATTTGTATTAACGAAGGTCATTTACACTCATCTTATATATAATACTTTGAATCGGTTTTTAAAGAAAATGTAAATTATCATAAGCATATCCCCCAAGAGTTTCATAACCAAGAGTGCAACAAGGCCCGTTGTCGTGCACCAGTTCCCGTTCGAGTCTAGCTCAAAGCGGTGTTTTCAGGTTTTACCCCTAGGAACATCTCTGCCGGAGCCGCCTCTACCTACTCGTATCCAGACAGAGATGTATTTCTCAGAAAACTCACAAAAATCTCTACAATACCAAAATTCTAGGAAGTTCTTCTATACTAATCTTCAAAGCCTATCTTAGGGCTATGTTCCTTAATTAGATTTTATCGAAATGTAGCTCCCAAGGTTTGTGCTAAACTTCATCTGATACCAACTGTAACGCCCCGACCCTAGTTACCCAGAGTCGGTGCCTAACTATATAAAATTGGCATGATCACAAAGGATCAAGTCTTGAAAGACCGATTAGTTTAGTAGTCTTGGAAACAGTATATATATTGATAAGTCTTGCATTACATCTTAAGGTAAAAAAAACTACAACAACATCTTGTCTTTATATTCCCACATACTATCCCTACAGGTCACTCATAAATTACTTCTTCACATCCTGGAAAAAATAAAACATTGTAAAGGGTGAGCTCAGATGCTCAGTAAGGATAATAATATTTCAGAAGCTTTCATAGATAAGTATAAATACTTAAGGAAATGTATAACTAAAACAAAATCTTTTTAAACATGAACTTCGTCATAATATGGAAAAGATAAAATGAAATAGTTTCATTTAATTATTCACATGGATATTCTAGTAGTTGAATAATGACATGAAATATCAATAACCACTTTTATAATGATGGAATGCATAATTCCAGACTATCATAACCATGTAGCCAAGGCCTCCTGCCGAGAGTACAAATAAGCTTTTGTGAAGGACTCGTGCCAAGACACTAGTTTATCTGATGAGACCTACCGATGCATTTAGGAGCTATAGCGGGTTCCACCCGTCACTTACTAAGTCCAATGCATTCCTCATATGAACAAGTTTCAACATAACATAAACATTCATATTAAAAATAGCATATGAAATGTCAATACTATAACAACAACCCATAAATGGTATAAAAATTAGAACATCCATAGTCAAAAATAACTCATTATATACATTATAGGAGATTTTATTGTATCAGATTTACCTCAATCGACAATGATGAAGGATATTGACATAGATTAAAATAATCATCAAACTATTGAGATAAATATCCCAATTTTTCTTGAAAACATCTAAAAGTCACATTATTTGCCATGAAGACATTTAAAATTGATTTTTGAATCAAAGTTTCCCATACCACTTTGAAACTTTTAAAATGAATTTTGATTTGAAAACAATAATTTCCATATAAATAAATTCTTAAAACCATTTTTAAAACATGGACATTAATGGTAAATCTTTAAAACATTTAAAATGATATTTTAGTTAGAGTTTCTAACCCAAAGAGAGACACTTGAATAAAAATAATTGAGATAATAAATACCTTATAATATCATGAGAATAAAGGGATTCATGATATTCTATGTCAATGTACATTATATATACTATATAAAAGTGATTTGGTGTATAACAACAAAGGAGTCTCAATGGAATGTAAATTCAGATGAAATCTCTCATAAAGGCCGTATCCTAAGGTTAAGGATAAATAAACGACATATTTATGTGTGAAAAATATAAATACACTAAATATTATTGGATATTCAGTGTAAAACAATCAAAGGACATTCACACATATTCTTGTAAAAACAACACCAATGGATTGAATGTTTAACTCAACAAATCAAGATTGAGTAAAAATTACTTTTATCATGTTCATACTGATGACTTAAGAATTTATCAATGGAGTGATCATGTGTGTCAAAATTATATCCACAGAAAGGAGAGTTGAAATTATGAAATAATAAAATGAATAGTGATTCCACACATAATCTTCGATTAATATAATCAATGAATTATGCGTAAAGCCAAATGAGTGGAAATTGAAATTTCAAATTCCCTTATCGATTTGGTAACATAAAAAACATACACCCAATAAAGAAGGATCATACAATTATGATGTAAATATCCCTAAATTAATGTATATTACACAATGAATACAATCATGGGCAGTACACACACCACATGCAATAAATAAGTGGTGAACAATGGAAATCTCAGGGAATTAAATGTGAGATAAGAAGACCCTTTGTACTTTTTCCTTTGTTGAAGGTAGGTTAACCTCCTGTATAATGGTGAAATAATTGATATTGAATTATGAAAAAATAATTTATATTAATATGATATCATATATGATATTTTAACATTGATTTGTTAATAACATCTTAGTATTATCATCATTTTGGGTGTTAACGGATTCGTTTTCCTTTATATTATTTGTTATGAGAGCCGTATTTTTTATGGATGGGATGTATCTTATTTATATCCAGAATGATATCATGTCTCTAAAAATTATTTTTATTCATCAAATGAAATTTAGTCTTGAATGGATATGATGGGGAATGAATCTCACCGCGTTCGTGGAGACGGTAATCCGTACGTACGCACGAGCGACAATATCATTATTTTGATATTATAATAATATATAATTGGATAGTATATCATATATAAAGAATAATTATAATGTTATATTTATTATTTACATGAATTAAACATCATTATTATACCCATCCAAATAATAATATATTGAATAACAATTACACCATGACGTGGAGACGGTAAGCCGTACGTACGTACGCACGTATGGTGACATGTCATTCAAAGGATGGATAGAATACTGAATATGGCTGTACCATATTTATAATAACATAAAATTACATATAAGATTCTTGATTTATTATTTTATAATGGGAAAACAAATAAAGAAGAAGTTGAAGAAGAAAGGAACTTGATATATGGTGGGGAAAACATTACCTCTTCTTCGGGTTCTCCCTTTTGATTTGATCAAAATGGCTCCTTAAGATGGATTTCTGATAAAACTAAGGCCTCTAGGTTGAAGTGATGGAAGTTGAGAGAGTATTTGGGCAGGTTTTGGCCGATCAAAAAGGCTTTTAAAGTGTTAATTAGTGAGAAGGGGGAGTGTCCTTTTATAAGAGGGGTGATGGGCACCTTTGGAAAATCTAGGAATATTATATTATAATAAATTAATATTCGCTTTATAAGGGCTCCAAAGTGTATTATTTAAAGTTTATGGTGTGGATAGGTCTAAAACAACTCAACAAATAGGTTTTAGATAGGTTTGGGTCACTATATTAACCTTATCTGTTAGTTTTAACTCTTAGTTAATTAGTTTAACATTTAACATGACACTTTGTATTTTTATATTATATATTTAATAAACATACTATATACATCCAATAAATTCTAAAGTGGTCCATTAATGATACAAATATCATGATATAAGTCTCTTGTCCGAACCTTAGATTTTTAGGAATTTAATATCAATTAATAATATAATATTTGTTTTAAAAACTCTTTTACTTCAATTTTCACACTATTCTATAATTGATTTTTGTTAGTCTTAACAACTTTATTAACTAGAAAAAAATTCATTTAAACAATAATATAATTTCATATTAAGAAATAAAATTCATGTATGTCATCAAAACTTTCAAATTATATTAATGTTAACATTTATAATACCAATTATTTGATTCATTCATTAATAAGGAAAATAATACATCATTATTGTGTCATAGATAATATTAATTATTAAATGTCTAAATATTATAAATAAAATACCATTATGGAGGAAATATTTTTATCTTTCTAATGAATATTTATAGTCGAAAATCCAACATACACAACCCTATGTAAAAAAAATTTCTAAAAGATATATGCTAATGTCATTTTTGTATTTATTTAAACCTAATTAATATAAAGTGTCATTATCACTTACATGTGGATCCATGGGGTCCCAAAATCGACCCAAATATGCCCATTGTCGTCCATGTATCAACCAATAGAGTTAGGACATGATTTAGGGTAATTTATTATTATTATAATAATATTTGATTACCCTTATATACCGAATTTACCATTTAACCACGGTAAATAAAATATTTACCGAAGTAATTATTCAAAATGTCTAAAAACAAAAGTTACCTATTTCCACAATTTAAAAATCCTGATTCCAAATATGGAATCCATTTTTCCAAATTCAAAATACATAAGTGGCAGAAATTAATTTAAAATTAATTCCTGCTGTCAAAACAAAAAATGTGTTTTTAAGATATAATAACTATCAAAAGATTGATACTTGTTTATGTCTGGTTTAATTGTAAAATTATGTCCAATGACCAAAATTGAATGAAATGGTAAAAATATATTCTAAATATACTTTAAACCCACTCAAATTCATAATTTAACATTATTAATTATTTTGATTAAAAAAGTTGTTTTTAATTAAAATTTAGTAATTTTCACTATTCATCAAAAATTGAAAGTTATCTGAAAAGTACCAAAATTTTACCCTAGGCTAATTTCTATATTCCAAATACAAAAATGAAGTCCATATTGAAATATAAAATGTATAAAATTTCAAAATGAGGTTATTACTATTCATAAAGGCTAGTTTTATTAGTCGTGGTGTGTGTTAGAACATATAGTTGCGTACAACACACACTACTGTATTATTCAGTGAGAAGTGTACCATGGAAGCATGGGGTGTTACATGGTTGAAAAATATTTATAAATAAAATGAGAAATAATGTAAATTTTTTATAAAATCAATATTTTATTCTCTTAAGTTCATAATCATAGAAAAATCAAAATAAAAAAATGTATTTTATGAAAATTAATAACGGGTTAGAATATTCATTAACTTTTTGATATGTATATCAATAAATTTAATCAATGAAAATAAAATTAAATAGTCATCCTAAATAATGTTATTATAACATATAACCCATAACAATATGGTAAATTTCGAATCAAAACCACCATGAAAATTAAAACATATATGGATATATAAATACCATTAATTTTTCTTTAAAAAATAATAATAATAAATAAATGTATGTATACACTCTGACCCCACTATTAATGGTGGGTTAGTAAGGGTTGGGGTGAGAGGAAGGTTGTCGGGTCAAGTCCCCAAGCCTATGATTTAATGCAATATTCTTCCTTGAACTATGTTATACGGTGGAAGATGTAATATATCTAGTGTATGTATATAATCCACATGAAAAATAGTTTGTTAATAGGGAATGTGTTTCATGTAAATAAATGTTAGAGATAATATGATACCTCATGTCTAACATTTTACATGAATTATATATCTTCATGAATGATAGTCATATTTTTACTAGTTAAGTAATTAACATAAATTTTCATGTATAATTTTAAATTAATTTTATATATTAATATAATATAATATAATTAATTAATTAAATAATCTCTCATTAGATATATTGACATTTTTTGAATGTATTTCCAGAATGATTCTATAGGTTGATAATGGTTAAGGTGGTCACTACACCATAATCCTTAGAATACTAATTTTGAAATAATTATCAGGTTTATACATCAATTACTATAAGGAACCACTATTAACACAAAATATAATATCATTTTATGTCAATATTTATACTTTTTCCCACATTGTGGATTTTTTGGGTTTAGGGTTTTAGATAATTCATCCATAACACATACATAAAAGTTTAAAAAAATATAATGCGAACAATTTCATTCACTACCTATTGTTTCATCATATAAAACCAAAATGAAAAAAATATTATCTATTTTATGACAACTCTCTACAACAATGACCATGATTTAATCCAATCCCTTACTCATCCTTATGTTTAGAAAAATAAAATAAGAAACATGTGATTATCATAAAAATTTTATTTATGTATATAAAAATAAGTAAACCAATAATATATTCAAAACATTAAAAATTATGAAAAAATTATCATGAAATAATATATTTCACATTGATATGTGATAAATTCTTTCCTTTGATAATAACAATATATACTAAATTTGTTTAAATCACAAGATTAATAGAAAACCCATAACAAGAATATAAAATCCTTAAAGGTGACTAGTATAATCATTATACATGTTAATATATTAAATTGGTTAATCATTTGGTTGAATTATTATCATTAAAAAAAGTATGATATTGATAATTTTTCTCAAAATGTAACATGTCCATCACTTTGGTAACAAAGTAAAAAAACATGTCAATAGGATTTTAGAAACTTAATTGCTCATATGAATCTTTCATATAAAAAATACTCAACGGGTAATATTAAAAACTATGAATCATCAAGAAATGAAGATTCCACGCCTCATATGTGATGCTTAGTGACTAACATTAATCCAGACATATGTTCAAAGTCTGAAATGCCTGGATCGGTTGTGATCACTGAGAGGGGAGGGGTGAATCAGTGATAACTTTTTCTTTTTATGAATTGTTCCCTTTGGATTATCAATTCAACCTCTGCAGCTGGTTAAAGCCTAGATCTACTCTTTTAGTGGTGCAGTAATAATGAGAGCACAGAACACAGATATTTACAAGGTTTGGTACAAAGACCTACTCCTTGCCGTGTTGGTTACACCCCCCAACACAGATTCTTCACTATGCCAAAAGATGATTACACAGTAATTGGTTATACCCCCCAATTACAAGTTGGTTAAACCCCCCAACTCCACAGCATCATCTTCATCATGGCTCCACTTCACTTCTTCAAAGGTGTTGTTCAAAAACATCAAGTAGCTTCAACAGTCTTCAAAAGATCTCGTTGGTCTTGCTCACCAAAAAAAACAATCACTTAGAATGATCAGTTCTTTTGCATTCACACACTTAAGTGTGTACTCCTCTTCTTCTCAAAGTTGGTCTTCTTCACTTGTGCACACACAAGGCTAAGCCTCAGGTCTTCCTCCTTGCACACACACTCCCAAGTGTGGTAAATACTTCACCCAAACTCAAACACCAAAAGAGGCGCGCAAGGTCCTCCTGCCTTGGGTCGCGCAGGGTGTCAAAGACACCTCGGGCGCACAAGTGCACTGCCCAAAAATCCCTGTCGCGCAAGGAGTAGCGCGCAGGGGGGGTTCACTTCTTTTCGCGCAAAGAGGTAGCGCGCAAGGTCCTATATTCTCAAACAGAAACCCTTCGCGCAAGGGTTGCGCGAGAAAAAAACTTGGAGCCTCCTGTCGTGCAAGTAATGCGCAGGATTTTACTTCGCGAGGCAGAGAGCATCGCGGGTCTTCACGAATGAACAGAAACCTTCACTCGGCATCAGACTCCACTTTATATAGGAATAGGAGGTGCATGAATGATTTGCGGGGAAATACATTTTGAAATCCCGAAATCTGCGGCGTCTTTGAAAACTTCAAACGCGTTAAAAAGATCTTCCGCATATCACGTTCTTCTTCACTGTATTAATGCGGGTTTTCTCATTTTCGGTTCCCCTCACGTGCATGCGTTTTCGACGCATGCATGTCTCTGTTAAAGCACAAACCATGCAAAGCAAGAATGCACGAAGCCTCAACAACTTCATTTGCCTCGGCCGATCTTCGAAAAACTCCATTTCACGTATGCATGTACATTTTAAGGCATGGATGGATTCCTTAGGGCCAGACGATCTCAACGGTGCAATCAGATCCTTCAAAGGTGGCCGGAGTCTCGATCTTCAGTCACGGGGGGAGCTCTGGTTCGAAGGCGGCTGCGGGAAGACCTCAGCTGAGCCCGAGGATGAAGAAAACTCCAGAGCCGTCCGATCAGGAGTTTAATGACAGCGGACGACCAGGATTAAAACATCGTCGCGGCGATGGGATGAGCGGACGAGTTCTGCCGCGAGATCAAACGGGCGGCCGTGATTAGATCGGGCTTATTTTTCACCGTCCCACATCGAAACGCGCTGCTGATTTCGTGCGGTTTATCAAACTCGAGCTGCCGGCTTCCCATTAATTAGTTCTCTTCTGCCTCCACGGTGCCGCCCCGCACCGTGCGTCTATGGGCGCGCTCTTGCGCCCACCCCTATCACTCAGGCGCGCTATGTGCCCACCATGCGTGTGTGCCTTCGGGCGCGTGTGCTGCTGGGCTTCATCGCCGTGTAGCCTCGAGGGGCTTATACACGGCCCCGACCTTCTGCCTCATGGAGCGCCTTGGCCTTGAGGGTTCCCCATGGGTGTGGTGACCCTGAGTCCCACAAGTTCCTTGGGTGATCCCTCGGATGGCCTCCTTGGTGACTATTTTTTGACAAATGAAAGAATGAATCCTTTGTATAAAAACAAAGTACTCCATATAAAAATTGCCAAACCAAGTGCCATTCAAGCCATCATCCTCTTCATTTCTTCTCCTCTTCTTCTTTTTCATTTGAAATGCTCTATTCCTCTTCAACATATATTCAATACTTACATGGAATTCCGAAGGTTCTTCATCTTCAACCGAGCTCCTAAATCAAACATATTCTTCAAAGAACTTCATTGATCTAATCAGAGAGGTCGGATCAAATTTAAATCCTCATGAACTAAGAGATAGTGCATGGTCTTCTAATCTTGTTGCGACAATGTATCTCCTTGATACACGTGCTTTGAACTTATGATCAGCTTAGCAATCGTCTGATTTAATGCTTCTGTAATCATCAATCTTCAAGATGTACTTCATCAGATGGCACACCATGACAAGTTATTGACAACAGATGCAATTACTTCACTTGGGCACAACAATCTCCCCCTTTGTATTTGGTTGTCAATACTCCAAAGCACACTGAGAGAATGTCGTGTTCCTGATGATTTCTCCCCCTTATTGGCCAAAAAATGCAAAGGGATGAATGAAAGCCATACTCAGAGTATAGAGCTTCTGGAACCTGCACATCTTCAACTACCAATGCTCCCCCTCAGGGGATGCACTCATCTCCTTCAATTCCCTGCATGTAAGTACAAGAATAAAAAAATTTAGGGAATGAGGAGGGACATTTTTCTTCCTCAAGTGAGAGTAGAAGGCTGAACATGAAGTTTCAGCCTCAATTCAACAAATCTTTCCGTAGGCATAGCTTTGGTGAAAATGTCTGCCACCTGATCTTGAGTAGGAATGTAGTCTAGCTTGATGTCTCCACTGGCGACCCTTTCTTTGATGAAATGATATTTTATATCAATGTGCTTGGATCTGGAGTGTTGGATAGGATTCTTAGACAACCCAATTTCACTTCGATTATCACATAAGATCCTCAATGGTTTTTCAGCTTTAATCCTCAAATCTGCTAGCTGCACCTGCATCCAAATCATTTGAGTACATGCATGTGTAGCGGCCACATACTCTGCTTCAGCTGTGCTCAATGTTACAGAATATTGTTTCTTGCTGTACCAGCTAACACATCCTTCTCCCAGAAAGAAGGTTCCACCAGATGTGGATCTTCTATCAGTGCAATCACCAGCCCAATCAGCATCTGTGAATCCCAACAACTGTATGTTTGCACTGTGTTTGTATAAGAGTCCATAGTTGAGGGTTCCTTTAACATATCTCAGGATTCTTTTGGCTGCAGTTAATTGAGATTCTTTTGGGTCACTTTGGAATCTGGCACACAAAGTCACTACATATGCTATATCTGGCCTTGAAGTCGTGAGATAAAGTAGACTGCCAATAATTCTTCTGAACTCTTTCTGATCAACATTGTTGCCTTCTTCATCCTTTCATAGCTTGGTTCCGACAGAAATGGGTGTGGAGACTTCCTTTGAACTTTCCATTCCAAACCTTTTCACTATGTCCCTTGCGTACTTCTCTTGTGAAAGAAATATGGAGTTTTGTCTTTGTTCCACCTGAAATCCTAGAAAATATGTCATTTGACCAAGCATCGACATTTCAAAAGTTCTTTTCATCTGCTCAGCAAATTCTTCACATAGTCCTTCCTTGTTACCAGCAAAAATGATATCATCCACATAGATAATGACTATGAGGGTACCATTGGCCATTTCTCTGACATAGAGGTTACTGTCAACTGTTCCTTTGACAAATTTCATGTCTTTAAGACAACCATCCAATTTTGAGTACCAGGATCTAGGGGCCTACTTCAATCCATACAAGGCTTTTCTCAATCTGCACACCATACTACCATCTTTGTCCAGCAAAAATCCCTCTGGTTGTTCAATATACACCTCTTCTTCAAGATCTCCATTCAGAAATGCAGATTTCACATCCATCTGATAGACCTTGTACTGCTTGTGTGCTGCAACTGCTAAGAACATTCTAATAGTTTCCAGTCTTGCAACTGGTGCAAAGGTTTCCTCAAAGTCGATTCCTTCCATTTGTGAATATCCTTTGCATACAAGTCTGGCCTTGTTTCTGGAAACTTCTCCCTTTTCATTGAGTTTGTTTCTAAACACCCACTTTGTCCCAATAACATTTTTATTTTTGGGCCTTGCCACAAGATCCCAAGTGGAGTTCTTTTAAATTTGATTGAGTTCCTCATGCATAGCTTGTATCCATTCCTCATGTACAACTGCTTCAGCCACTGTGTGAGGTTCAACTTGAGAAACCAGTGCAGTCTGATCTTCCAATCTCAATCTTCTTCTAGTTCTTACAGAGGACTGTAGGTCTCCAAGGACATTTTCTGTGTCAACATGTTTCTTCAATTTGTTGTATCTGATTCTTCCATTTTCATTACCTTCATCTTCATCACTAGTATATTCAGAGTTGATCTCACCAGCAGTTGGTGTTGGCTCAAGTAATTCTGCATTCTTCTGTTCCAAGGCTGTGTCATTCTTTGAGTCATCATCATCCACAGTGTACGGCTTGGTGTTGTTTTCAATTATTATTACATCACTGTAGTCAATCATTTTATTCAACCTCTTATTCCACCATCTGTAGCCTTTTCCATCAGGTAGGTAACCCATAAAGATTCCTTCTTCAGCTTTTTCTTCAAACTTTCCCAGATTGATGTTTTTAATCTTGATGATGCAGGGACTGCCAAAGACTTTGAAATATTTAACAGTTGGTTTTCTATTAAACCACATTTCATAGGCTGTCGTTTGTGTTTCTGGTCTCAGGAGACATCTGTTCTGTATGTGTATAGTAGTGCATACTGCTTCTCTCCAGAAAAACTTAGAGATATCATGCTCAGCTAACATAGTCCTCCCCATTTTAACTATGCTTCGATTCTTTCGTTCAGCCACTCCATTCTGTTGTGGAGTATATGGTGTACTATATTGACGATTGATTCCATTCTTGACCAGATAGCTTTCAAAGACATCACCGGTATATTCTTTTCCGTTGTCTGATCTTACTTTCTTGATGCAAAGCTCTAGTTCCTTCTCAGCCTGCCTTCTGAAAGTCTTGAACATCGTGATTGCCTCTGACTTGTGTTTCATGAACATGACATTGGTCATCCGAGTGTAATCATCAATGAAGGTTATAAAATAGAAATCTCCTCTTGTAGACTTCTGTCTCATCGATCCGCATATGTCTGTATGGATGAGTTCAAGAGGCCTAGTAGACATGATATCAACTCCTTTGTGTGACCTATGGGTCAGTTTTCCCTTCTGACATGTGTCGCAGACTTCATCTCTTTCTCTCTTTAATTTGGGTAGATCTCGTACAACATTGTACTTCAGAATTTTACTCATACTCCTTTGACCAATATGGCCAAGTCTTCTATGCCAGAGGTTGTTTTCATCTTTAGAGCTAAGAAAACAAGAATTGATGGGATCACCAATTTGAAATAGATTTCCAGTGGTTCTTCTTCCTTGAGTGATGATTTTTCCATCCTTTGAGCTCTTGATGATGCATGAGTCCTTCTGGAACAACACCTCATGTCCATCATCACATAATTGACTTACACTCAGTAGGTTGTGCTTTAATCCTTCAACAAACAACACATCATTGGATTTTAGATTTGTTGTTGCAATCATAGCCTTTCCAACTCCCTTGATTTTCAGAGAACGATCATTTCCAAACACCACGGTTCCTCCCTCATGACTTTCAATGTTGCTTAGAATTTTTGTATCACCAGTCATGTGGGATGAGAATCCACTATCAAGAATCCATGACTTGGTTTTACTGCTGGCTTTTAGAGCCACTTCAGCAAAGCATGTGATTTCATCATTGGTTTCTTGAATGCCTTTCCCTTTCATGTCTTTGACTTTTTGTTTAGGAAGAGTTGTCATACATTTATCATCTCTATGACCTTGTTGGTCACATCTTCCACAAGCTTTAGTCAGGCAGTCAAATGTGTTCTGAGTTGGTGGTTTTGATGCTTTCTGAAAAACACTCTGGGTTTCAGGATGTCCCCCCCTTGACTCATGCCTCATGTTTGGACGAGACATGTTATACCATCATGCATAGGCCTTATGTCCAAACACACCACAACACCAGCAGTAGCCTCTGAACCTTGACCTTCTTTGTTGATAAGAGTCATGTTGTAATTTTCTGTCCAGGATTTGAGTAGTCCTTCCTGAGGATTTCTTTTCTTCCATTGAAGATGATTTTACACAGGTTGTTTCATGCCATGTTTGTCTCAATTTTATCTTTGAACCTGCATTGTTAGAAATAACAGATGTATTTAGAGATTTACTTAGTGGTAAATTGACCTGCCTCTGAGCACCAGCATAAGATGATTCTGCCTTGACCTCAATAGCCTTGTTGAAGTCTTCTCTCATCTTTGTCAAGCTATTATGTGCTTCAATCCACTTGGAATGTGTCACTGATTGCTCTTCTTCTTTGAGGTGAAGTTTCTCCTCAAGATCTTTTGCTATCTTGTCCAGCTCAGCTACCTTCAGTTTGTGTCTCTTGATTTCATCAATGTACATTGTCTCTTTCTTCATACATTATTCCAACTCCTCAGTCATCCTTTTGGTTTCCTTTTGTAACAATCTCTTCTCTTTCTTGAGTTCAGTGTTCTGTTCAAGGCAAGCCACTAGTTCATCTTTCAATATGTGTTCGAGCACTGTTCGTTCACTTTCATCATCTTCACTGCTGCAGGTGTCAAACCCTTTTTCCACATGAGCCATAAAATTCGTTTCTTCTTCTGATTGACTGGCTGAAGTGAAGTCTAATTCTTCCTCTTTGCTTACATAGCTTCTTCTTTCACTAGGAATGATCCTTTTCTTTCTTGCACCAGATCTGTTGCCTTCTCTTGTGTATCTACTCCATTTCTTCTTTTGTGACTTATCATCTTCAATATCTGGAGTACTAGATCTTTTCTTAGGATAGTTTACAGCAAAGTGTCCGATGTTATTGCAATTGAAACATCTCGATGGTGATTTCCCTTTTCCCCTAAATTTAGTTTTTCCAAACCTTTTAGAAAAAAGAGAAATAATCGTGTTGAGATCTTCATCCTTTTTTTCATTGTCAGAATCACTTGATTCTAGGACTTCGTCATCTTTTATCTTGAGTTGTCTCATGGCCTCAAAAGCCATCTCATCCTTGATATTCTTCTTGAATACTGGGATCTTCCTCATTTCATATGCAATGAGAATGTTGTGTACTTCATCAAGAGAGAGATCATCTCTGTCTTCTAATGCTGAGACTTTGGGGTCAAACCTGTCAGAAAAATTTCTCATTAGTTTTTTAACAATAGTGGAGTCCTCCAACTTTTCTCCAAAGCCCCGAATGTTACTGACAATTTCATTGACTCTTGTGAAATAATCATCAATATTTTCTTCTTCTCCCATCTTGACATCTTCAAACTTTCTTCTCCAAATTTGTAATTTGGCTTCCTTGACTTTCATGTTGCCTTCATAACTACTTTCCAATTTGTCCCAAATTTCTTTAGCATTCTTGAGTCCCATGACTTTTTTGTATACCTTTTCTGAGAGTGACATAAGAATGGCATTTTGAGATTTACCATCAACTTCCATATTTCTTTTCTCATCGAGTGTCATAGCAGCTTCATTAGCAAGAGGAGGGAGTCCAAATAAGGCTGCATCTCTAACATCAAGGCCGAGAGATAGAAGGTAGGGCAAAATCCGATTTTTCCAGCTGTGATAATTCTTTCCATCGAATGTAGGGACACCCCTACTATTAACAGAATTTAGATTGTCCATTTTCTCAGAAGTAGATCCTAACAGAGGGAACCTCCCTCTGATACCACTTGAAATGCCTGGATCGGTTGTGATCACTGAGAGGGGAGGGGTGAATCAGTGATAACTTTTTCTTTTTATGAATTGTTCCCTTTGGATTATCAATTCAACCTCTGCAGCTGGTTAAAGCCTAGATCTACTCTTTTAGTGGTGCAGTAATAATGAGAGCACAGAACACAGAGATTTACAAGGTTCGGTACAAAGACCGACTCCTTGCCGTGTTGGTTACACCCCCCAACACGGATTATTCACTATGCCAAAAGATGATTACACAGTAATTGGTTATACCCCCCAATTACAAGTTGGATAAACCCCCCAACTCCACAGCATCATCTTCATCATGGCTCCACTTCACTTCTTCAAAGGTGTTGTTCAAAAACTTCAAGTAGCTTCAACAGTCTTCAAAAGATCTTATTGGTCTTGCTCACCAAAAAAAACAATCACTTAGAATGATCAGTTCTTTTGCATTCACACACTTAAGTGTGTACTCCTCTTCTTCTCATAGTTGGTCTTCTTCACTTGTGCACACACAAGGCTAAGCCTCAGGTCTTCCTCCTTTCACACACACTCCCAAGTGTGGTAAATACTTCACCCAAACTCAAACACCAAAAGAGGCGCGCAAGGTCCTCCTGCCTTGGGTCGCGCAGGGTGTCAAAGACACCTCGGGCGCACAAGTGCACTGCCCAAACTTCCCTGTCGCGCAAGGAGTAGCGCGCAGGGGGGGTTCTCTTCTTGTCGCGCAAAGAGGTAGCGCGCAAGGTCCTTTCTTCTCAAACAGAAACCCTTCGCGCAAGGGTTGCGCGAGAACAAAACTTGGAGCCTCCTGTCGTGCAAGTAATGCGCAGGATTTTACTTCGCGAGGCAGAGAGCATCACGGGTCTTCACGAATGAACAACAACCTTCACTCGGCCTCAGACTCCTCTTTATATAGGCAGAGGAGGTTCATGAATGATTTGCGGGGAAATACAATTTGAATGCCCGAAATCTGCGGCGTCTTTGAAAACTTCAAACGCGTTAAAAAGATCTTCCGCATATCACGTTCTTCTTCACTGTATTAATGCGGGTTTTCTCATTTTCGGTTCCCCTCACGTGCATGCGTTTTCGAACGCATGCATGTCTCTGTTAAAGCACAAACCATGCAAAGCAAGAATGCACGAAGCCTCAGCAACTTCATTTGCCTCGGCCGTTCTTTGAAAAACTCCATTTCACGTATGCATGTACATTTTAAGGCATGGATGGATTCCTTAGGGCCAGAAGATCTCAACAGTGCAATCAGATCCTTCAAAGGTGGCCGGAGTCTCGATCTTCAGTCACGGGGGGAGCTCTGGTTCGAAGGCGGCTGCGGGAAGACCTTAGCTGAGCCCGAGGATGAAGACAACTCCAGAGCCGTCGGATCAGAAGTTTAATGACAGCGGACGGCCAGGATTAAAACATCGTAGCGGCGATGGGATGAGCGGACGAGTTCTTCCGCGAGATCAAACGGGAAACCATGATTAGATCGGGCTTATTTTTCACCGTCCCACATCGAAACGCGCTACTGATTTCGCGCGGTTTATCAAACTCGAGCTGCCGGCTTCCCATTAATTAGTTCTCTTCTGCCTCCACGGTGCCGCCCCGCACCGTGCCTCTGCGGGCGCGCTCTTGCGCCCACCCCTATAACTCAGGCGCGCTATGCGCCCACCATGCGTGTGGGCCTTCGGGCGCGTGTGTTGCTGGGCTTCATCACCGTGTAGCCTCGGGGGCTTATACACAGCCCCGACCTTCTGCCTCATGGAGCGCCTTGGCCTTGAGGGTTCCCCATGGGTGTGGTGACCCTGAGTCCCACAAGTTCCTTGGGTGATCCCTCGGCTGGCCTCCTTGGTGACTATTTTTTGACAAAGGAAAGAATGAATCCTTTGTATAAAAACAAAGTACTCCATATAAAAATTGCCAAACCAAGTGCCATTCAAGCCATCTTCCTCTTCATTTCTTCTCCTCTTATTCTTTTTCATTTGAAATGCTCTATTCCTCTTCAACATATATTCAATACTTACATGGAATTCCGAAGGTTCTTCATCTTCAACCGAGCTCCTAAATCAAACATATTCTTCAAAGAACTTCATTGATCTAATCAGAGAGGTCGGATCAAATTAAAATCCTCATGCACTAAGAGATAGTGCATGGTCTTCTAATCATGTTGTGACAATGTATCTCCTTGATACACGTGCTTTGAACTTATGATCAGCTTAGCAATCGTCTGATTTAATGCTTCTGTAATCATCAATCTTCAAGATGTACTTCATCAGATGGAACACCATGACAAGTTATTGACAACAAATGCAATTACTTCACTTGGGCACAACAAAGTCCGAGGGTGAAATGAGGTAAAATTTATGTAGAATTAAAAACATAATAGTAGGAACATTATACATTGACTTTTTCACCTAGGTTCCAAAAATAAATAATTTTTTTTGTGAATCACTTCAATGATACAACCTAAATTAATCACATATAAACCAATTGACCCCTTATTCATTCGGCGTTCATCATTCCCCTCAACTTAATGAACTCATTTTTGACCTTAGACACATTATTTTATTTTTCCTGAGCCGTGTATCCTATGATAAACAACGTGAAATGCACTTATTCAAAGTATACATAGGAGTTATAGTAATCAGAAACGCACCCAGCATCTAGGGTCTCAGAGACTCACCGTGGGATCCCAGATGCCCAAATTACTCCAGTTTCAAAAGTTTTATATAAAACTCATTTACATTGTCTCCTTAAAGAAATTTATTTTAATAATTTAGAGATGAATGGAGCTTCTAGAATCAGAATCAAACTTCTAGTTCCAATGATTACAATCATAGTTCCATTAAAAGGATACCCATATTACTTTCAGAAGTAGTTCCTAAAACGATTTTCCTTCAAATCACTATGTTAGATCACTCATCAATCATCCATTATTATTAAGACTTTAAGTAGTTCTTAACTACCATAAAGGTCCTTTTCCTAAGGGAAGACCCAATTGAGTACAATATAAAGCCTAATGTTATGCAAGAATTTTGAAAAAATTTAACAATTTTTTACAAGAAATTTTGAGTGGAATGATAATTTATGGACATTAAATTAAGCCCAGTTTATCACAGTCAAGAATTGACCCCCTCCCATACACTTAAAAACCATCTTTTTCCCCAAAGATGACTTCTAAAGTGGAGAAGAAAAATAAATCAATTAAGGTCCAAAATAGATTTTCAATTTAGCAGATTTATGACATGTATAAAGGTTCTCAATGAAATAAAAAAATCTTGTTTTCCATAATGAATAAATAATCATAAGGTTCATTAGAAAATAAACACATTAATATTTAAGTCTAGTAAATAATTGTTTTCCATTATAGATCATACAAGGCATCTAACTTGTGGGTGCAGAGTGAATTAGGGGTAAGGAATTTTAGAAAATATGATTCGATTGGATATACAATAACACATAAGTCAAGCACTCCTAACACCCCTTAGAAAAGCACTTTCAACAAAAATACACAACAACCAGCATGCATGTACCTCCCCACAATTAATTCCATGCATTGAATGGGTTTTAAACAATAATTTTCGGTTCATAAGAACAGGATCATGCATATTTTTTTGATAAAAAAATACATTTGTTGTGGCAAAAAACATGCGATCAAATTTTTTCATCAAGTAGAATTTATTTTCATACAAGACATGTAGTATATTTCTTTCTAAATAATTAAGGAGCAGAACAATGGAAAAAAATTAACAGAAAGATACTTCCCTGACTAGATTTTCCATTACTCCTTCACCATGGGAATTTCACTCATTAAATGACAGAGAAGTATCATTCTTGAAACACAGAGCATGTAAACTAGTATAAAAAATTATGCAGAGATACTGCACATGGGTGACAACAAAGCAACACATTATTCAACACTAAAAAAATACAAAAATGAGAAACAAAGAAAGAAAATGGGTTGAATCCCATGAAGCACTGATTTTAAAGTCTTCAGTTAGTCTTTATTTAATTACAATTTTTTTTATTGAAAACAGAAGAAAAACCATGGGTTGCCTCCCATGCAGCGCCAGGTTTATAGTCCCCAGCCGGACTCACATAGCAACTAATCGTAATCACTAGGTGTATGTGGTTTCTTTAATAGGAACCACCACATGTTTTTGGCCCAAATATTTTTTAAAAAAAAGATGAGATTTGTGGGAAACAAGACTCAACACATTAATAATTGAATTCTCATAGCCTAAAATAACCCCTAAGTGGTACCCTTTAACAGTTGTGGGTATAATGTTGTCCACTTCCAGAATAAGTTCATAATATGTTTATCTATTTTTTGATGCTATAAATGTTAGATATAATATTTTTATGTGGTATATTATATTGAATTGAATAATTTTTTAATTTTGACTTTTACTTTTATTATATTACTCTTATGATATAAATATATATATTTGTATTAATTATTTCACTCCCCCCTGCCAATTTGGCGCATGTAGGGGGTATTCTTATTCCTCCTAAAGCCAGGTGAGGTCTCCGAGAAGCAGTGCTACAGCTGCTTTGTCCCCCAACACCGGCGACACCTACTCGGTTCATCCGCCTCCTCAAGCAATGAAAACAGACTACTCTGGTGCGACTTCATCTTCTAGATTTATACCTCAGCGACAATGTGGATGTGGTGTATCTCCCCTCCTGAAGCGGTAGAGTTCTTCATCCTAACGTCTTCAACCCCAGCATGGTGTCGACCATGGATTCGTCACGCTGACACCGCCCGCGGCGGCGTGCATCTAGTAGGTGCGGTGACTCTAGTTATACAGCAACTCCAGCAACGAGATATCCCCGCTCAACGACACGACTTGATGTCTTTAGTGGTGAAAAAGTTCGGATGTTTGTGGTTCAAAAGTAACACGTCTCCTTTAGCTATGCACAAACCTCCCTAAAGCAACAACGAGTTCTGATTTCTCCATCAGCTTCAATCGGTGGTGACATGTAATGGAAACTCCTAGAAACAATGATTCTGCTGGCAGTTACTTTGAAATCAGGTCCTCAGTTCATGTTTGGAAGGGGAAGGCACCATGACGAAGGAATAGTAATGAATGGGTGCCAAGGGGAAAGGGATAAACAGTCGCGGAAGGAGATGTACAGTGCGTTATGGGGTTGACGGTGGATTTCAGTTGAGATTACAGAAACTGTCGTAGAAACACTGTGAGACCATAAGGGAAAAATGACATGGTGAGACGGTAAATGGAACCGGTGCATGGAGACACCATGACTAGGATGAAACCGTGCACCTGCAAAATAAACAGAGTAAATAAAATAAATTAAAACTTAAATTAAGAACTGAACATAATAATTAATTGAAACTAAACATAATTAAAACAATTGAAAATTAAAATAATTCATATACTTCAATAAATTTATAAAAACAATTAAACATAAGTTAAATTATTAATAACTTCAATTCACATAACATAAATTATTAATATACTAAAAATTGAATTCAGAAACTATTATTAAAAGTTAATATTAAATTAAAACTATTATAAAAGAAAGTTTACTTATTTAGAAAAATACTACTGTTTCAAATTAAATTAATTAAAAAATCATATAACTATTATTTTATTAATAAATTTATGTTAATTAATTAATATGAAGAAATAAAATAATAGTAAAACTTTTATAAAACTAAATTAAAAAATAATTAATTGTTAAATGACATCAAATATTTAGATTCTATTAAATTAAATTAATTAATATTTAATACATAAAATGATACATTAAAACTTTATTTTCTATGTGCAAATGCAGAATTAATTAATTATCTAATTAATGTTAAATTATTAACTAGGCAAAGTAAAAACCACAATCTAAATAAAAAGTCATTAGACTATAAAATCGAAGTAAGAAAAAAATTAATTATTTTAAAGATTATAATACACGATTAATTATAAAAAGTGATTAAGTAATAAATTTAATTATTATAATTCAAATGTTAAAATATTTATTAAAAGGTGTAAAAATAAATAATTAAATTGATATAAATTAATTAAAAAGATGTGGAAAAACATGTGTTTTTAAGGTCACATAAACTTATATACATTACAACTTTACAAATATAATATCCATACAAGTGACTTCCATACCTAATGCATTGGAGTGTTATCACAGACCCACCAATCATTGGGTTATCACAGAACCACCAGTCATTGGTTTATTACAGAATGAACAGTCAATTGTCAAAGTAAAATTTATATAATCATAACCCATAAAAGATTTAAATTTTCAATATTTCACCTGTAAAATTTTATTTTCAATCATATGAATACATTTCAATAGATTATATTATCTATCAATTTAAAAACCCATTTTGAATAAAAATTACACACAAAAGAAAAAATAGGTTTTGTATTTACAAAAATGTAAAATCATGGTATTGAATCCCAAAATAAAATCAAATAACCTGAATTATAGTTGAAAAATAATTTCACTATTTAATTTAAGAATATAAAATTCATTTTCTAATTTTTCAAAATGTTATGTGTAAACCATTTAAATATATTCATATTGAAAAATATTTGAGGGAAATTAAAAATAGATATAAAATAAAATATATTACCCTTTGATATTCATATAAATAAATATGAAAAATAATACGTATAATATTTCTTTGGAGAAAAGATTTTGAAATTAATTCTTTTTTCATTCAAAATGTCCCTAATCATGTCGAACAATTCAATCACAATCAATAGGAAATAGTATCATTTAATAAACATTAAAAAACATTTGAAAAGATAAAATATGGATATAAAATGTCAATGTATATATATATATTATAAATTTATAATGGTGCATAAAATCATGGAATGACTCAATGAATGGAGAATCAGACAGAATCCCTTACGTTGGGTTAGACTAGTCTTGTTTGTCATTTACAAACCGAATAATATAATTATATTAATTATGTACATAATTGAGAACATTTGTATGTTTTTTACATTTATTATACTTATGAAATTGTTGTATACTGCTACTTAAACAATTATATTTTTGGAATACGTTTTGACCATATATGATTTATGTATCAAAACAACTTTGGTATGTCAATAATGGTTAAAAGGGTTATTATATAATAATATATGAAATAATAATCATGAAATAATTATAATATATATATATATATATATATATATTTCACTTTTTAAACTAATAATTTATTATTGTTTTGAAAAATGAACCCACATTATAATCATTGAGATGGATGGTCGTATATAGTATTGAGTAACATTCTAATATATCAATGATAATTTTTGAAAGAAGGTATGTAATTATTTATCATTATATAATGATAAATTAAACATATATTACATATTATTTAATCATATATACGTATATAAATAATTCTAATGACATAAATGGAATCACACCACTTCAATGCAGTGGTTGTCCCCACGTTGAAGAACAATGTTATAACACCTTTAGTTTGTGGAAAAGTGTTAAAGAAAATGATGTGTTGTATTTCTATATAAGTAATTTTTTAAAGAATATTATACTGATTTATATATGACACATATATTTAATTAAACCCAACCTTAATATTCTTTATTTAGTGTGTGAACGTATCACATAATTTTGAAAAGGTATAAATACACACTTCCATAAACGATGTTATAATATTTACACAAAATGGAATGTATAAAAATGTTTGTTATAAAATAAATAAAGAATCATAATGAAATAAAAAGTTAATAAATACCATATATAAATAGGTTTTCAATAATATTTCCCATAAATGAATGTTTTTAAATAAAAAACAAAAAACATTTTTTGATGAGGCAGTAGTTCTCCATAAACAATAGTAGTAAGTATGTTACCCATCATATGGATGTGTGTATATGTTTAAGTAGAAATAATTTCAACAAAAATGTATACAATATATAAGATTCTTGTGTTAGTAGGTATTCATAGAATAAGTATATATTACGATGTGCATAATGAAAAAAATGAGTTTGAGGAAGGGTGTTACATGTTATTTGGGTAAATCCATTCCATTTACCGCAAATAGATATTTTGGATAGATTTCATCCTAATGTGAGGATTGTAAAATGATGTAAGGTATTTTTTAGATCTATTTTAAGGGATCTTTATTAAATCAGATATTCTTGATATGATTGAGTAAGTAGGAAGGGTGAGTCACTTTTTATTTTGGGGGAGGAGTGACACTCTTGTAATGTTTTGAAAATGGAATTCTACCAATGTTTTTCATATTTAAATTCGATCAAATAATGTTTTTATATATATTAATGGTTTTATATGTTCATAATATTTCAATGAAATGAATTTTTGATAATTTTATTGTTTACTTAACCACAATGTTTAAGTTATAGTCCAATGTTAAGGTAATTTCTCTTTTAATAATTCTAATTAAATTTAAAAAAAATCGCTATTATTATTAGTAAAAATTAATATTGTACTTATTACACATTATGAATTATGATGATTTCAAATATGGAAATAATTTTTCAAAATTATAATCATATAAGTCAAATAAATTAGTTTAAATTTAATCCCTCATATGAGACGATTGTCAGCCTAACTCTTTCACAGATTCTAATCGGACCTGATGTGTTAATGAATCTGTTGAACGTTCCCTACTTTTTCTTTTACATACTCTAGTCACAAAAAATTCTTATCTCATACATCAACCAAAAAAATTTCAGATCAACCAGATTTATAATTAATTTATTTCATGGTCAATCGTATATAATGGAATTAGGATATTATTTTAATAAAACTCAACCAAATAATTATTTCGTTTGTACCCTCTCTAGAAGTCCATTGATAATAAATGAATCATATCTTCCAAGGTATGAATTATATTCCTAGAATTTCTATCTGATTGAGGATGAAATGGTTTACTGAAATTCAATTCATCACCCATTGAGTTCTAAAATGCATTTGAAAAATTATATGTAAAAAATGTATCGTGGTTTGATACAAAAGAGAGAGGAACTACATGTAACATCATAATCTATATATGATGCAATATAGAAATAATAACTAAATATAGTTTATATTGAATGAGAAATAATTATTTATATTAAATTAATCGATCAATAATAACCAAAATCACATTACTATATAGAGATGTATTTTTCAATCCCACCATGAAACCCATTGAAATATTTTCCCATTTTCTCTCTATAACAAGAAATGGTTATTGTATCAACATCATTTACATTTACTCTGCTTTAACCTATTGAAAATTCAAACACATCATAAGAAATTCAACAACATATCTTTTCATTCCATCCCACCAGTTATATTCCCAAAGGCCACCATACATATTAGTGTTTCCCAAATTAAAGGAAAATAGATTTCTATAAGTTTTTTTCAAATAATATTTCCATAACTATGAATCCAGAGCCACACATGATTATTTCAAAAGTCATGAAAAAGTTCTTAATTATTAGTAAAATAATGATATATTCCATTCTTAATAGATAATATATTCTCTTGCAATAATTACTCCACCTTTGGATACCTTAATATTCATTACAAAAAGAAGCAACACTGATAACTAAAACTAAAAAGGGGAGGTATCTATTTCTCAAAATTATTGGAATTTTTTTTTCATATAATTAACAAAAGTATCATTCTGAAAAATGTAGCTCGATCAATGAAGTATTATGTTTTCGACTGTAAGCATCGAACACTTTATTTTTATTTGTATCATTATATTGAATCGTGAAATTATAATCCCTAATTAGATCCAGAAATCTTCTTTGTCTCATTTTAAAATATTTTTGAGTGATTATATACTTATAAATTTTTTTATCAATATATTTTTCAAACATCACACTATACAAATGATTCGTCTAATATTTTAATGAATGAAATAGTATTATCTTATTTCAACTCATGTTTATAGTAACTTGTCTAGTTTTGTTTTCAACTAATGTGATGCATATGAAATTACATTATAATTTTAATTCACAAAAAAACTAAATCCTTTAAATTAATAATCACTATAGATTAATATATAATCATTTCTGTAAGGTATTTCTATAACAACAACGTTGAATAATAATTTATTCAATTCCTAAAAACAAAAATTACATTATTCTACGAAGATAAAACTAACTCCATTCATGTTAACATAGTTATTGGGATATATAAAAAAGAAATGTATTCCAATAATATTCAGTAATAACCCATTAATCAATTAAAACATTTAATCATAGTAACATTGGAAGGTCTAAGAAACTATTCAACAATTTTTTTTCTAGAAAGGTTAATTTTTTTTCCATATATATAAACAATATGTTCATAGAATGAAATTTTTTACGACAAAAAAGTCTCACGTACTAAACATTATGTATAGTTGCTTTTAATTTAACTTTTTCAAAAGAAATATAATTTCCATTCAATTTCATCGTGGTTTTTAGAATATACAAAAATATAACATATTAATACAACCAAAAGTTGATATAGAAACTAATGGAAGACTCTTTTCATTAGATTAACAAATAAAATATGTACATTATAAAACAAATCAAGTATAAATACAAACTCTTAGTTCTCTTTTCTTATATGATATTGTATCATTGTAATCTATACCAACTTTACATTTGGCCGATGGTACTCAAATATCAGATAAATATTCAAAAATTACTATGATACATGGAGATGATCAGAAAAATCATCGATAAGAGGAAAATGATAATTGTTCTCAGTTGTGTTGTTATTGATGTTTTTATAATCAATGAAATTTCTAATCAAACAATCATCTGTTTTCGAAAAAATTACTGAATCACACCGTTGTGACATTCTAAGACAAATGGAAAAAAAATAAAAATTATAGAAACATTTTTTAAATTCCACACGTTATACGTCGTCCATTATACAATAAAATTTAGAAATAGGCTTATCATTATACACTAATCCAATAATAATTTAACATCTTGATTAGACAAAACAGAAGTGAATTCATGAAAAAGACATTTGAAAATTAATTATGTAGAAGGATGTTACTAATTATAAATCTTTCATTTATTTTGGATTCCTAAGAAATATAACATTCACTTGCAAAATTCATCACATTATCATCCTCTCGTTATGTTATCAATCATATGAATTCATTTTCTAAAACACTATTAGATTTAAAATATGTTTTATCATGATAATATGACATCCAATCCATACCAAAAATGAAATTAAACACCATTATGGGTATATCAATAATATTTATAGGAAATACCACCTTAATAATGAAAATAAGAAAATTAATATAAATCATGGTTTATCACATTATTTCACCTAATGTTTATACCAAAAGTTCTATTGTACTTTCATGAAGTGAAATTCCAAATTATATATAAAATTTTTCATAAATGAAAGAATGGGAAGATTGATAATAAAACTATGTGTTTCAATTGATCAAATAGAATCGTAACATACCACTCACCACATCATTTAATAGCCTAACATCTACTAATATAGTAGAAATATATATTTCCAAACCATTTTTCATTCAATTGTGTTGGTTTTCAACTTGGGATGTAATCCTTGGTCACATGTTGGAATAATTTCCCAACACACTGGAACTAAATCATCTTAACACTGGCCTTTTATTTTTTGTATTATCATCTTCCTCGTGTAAATTAAAACAATATGAACAATCTTACCACATCAGAATCATATCGCAGATGTTACAAGACATTTTCCAATAATTTATTACAACACATATCACAATATATTATTCATTCATACTTCTAAACTTATTTAATGAATTATTTCCCATTGGATTCAAATTGTACATTTACTTTTTCTTATTATCAGGAAACACATGATCATCGAAAAAACTAAATATCAACATTCTCAGCTCATAAAATATGTTTTTCATATCTAATTATGTAATGCGACAAAAATGATATTCTATATAATGTCTTAAATCTAGTGTAAAATTGTTTTATCTAGATATAAATATCATAGATTAAATTTTCGACATACAATGCAAATCAAGTGAATTTTTCCTCATATAGAGACACAAAATCAACCACCATTTTTTTAATTCCCGGAATTTTTTTAACATCCTTATAAAAATATTTTCAAATTAAAATATTTATATTTCATCCTAATCCAAGGAATCAATTTTTTAATTTTACTTAAAATTCATAATCATCAAACACCACAAACCATATTCACCTATTAAAATGATAAATTTGAAGAGTTACCTTTTGTACATCCCCAAAACTCATAACATAAAATATATTTTTTAGGGCATTAATTTATCCTTCATTAATAACAACATCATATGATTCTTTGAATGATGAGGGATGTTTTCAGAGAAAATACTCTATTTTCATCATGTTCATCTAGGGTATATCTATTTCTATCATGCATGAACACCACCATAATTTATTTCATGATTCAGGTAATCATTTTATATAATAAACCTCTCAGTTTTGATTTTATCCCTTTTGGGATGCTGATTCAGAATGATCGTTGCCTCTCAGTTCCATCCCACCACATATTACTCATTTTCAATACATAAAAACATTATGAAACAATATAAATTAGATGAATAAAAATGGTAACCATAAAAATCTATTACACATTACCTTATCTATAAAGTAAACTATTCTAATGTATTGCTATAAATATTAAACTAAACGGTAAAATTATCTAATCCTTTACTTTGATACAAACTATAAGTAACCAACCATAAGACAATAGATAATCTCCAATTATGGAATAAAAATTAACTTATAACCCATTGATGATATTTATAGGTTAATATTTTAAAAAAAATTATGTAATAACATATACATAACAAAAAAATAATTTACAATGTGTAAACACTTGATCAATATTCATTTGATTCACTATATAAAACCTTACAAAATAAAACATTATATCATTATAATTTTTTTACGATCACCTAATTGAATTATTAAATTCCCTTACTCAACCATTTGTTTGATGAGAAAAATTAAAATTTGAGAGAAGAGAATAAAAATATAAATAATTGATATTAAACTATGGAATCCATGATACCATTTAAATACATTAAATACATATGAAAACCATAGCAAAAAGTAATAATATTTATAAAAACACTTTATATTGTTACACATTAATACATGATTTATTAAATAAATTTAAACATAATACATCCATGAAGATATATATGTCATGTTTATTAAGGAATAAGGTACATGGAGTTACATATTGAACATGGGATACAATAAAATTATTAAAAAATTTATTTAAATGGTTCAAAAAATACAAGGCTATTATAAATTCATCGGATAACCAGGTGAAAAACATGAGAAATGGGTTAGATATGAATTTGAATATGGTAATAAAAATTTAATAAGGTGGTATATGATAGATAATAGACTAATAAATGAGGTATAAATAGTAGGAATCATAATGATAAATAATGAGACATGATATAACATTATTACAATAAAATGTGAAATGTTGAAAAAAATTAAAACACTACATCGTAAACATTCGGCGAGGATAAAACTCATAGAAAACTTAGTGACTAATGTATCTAAAGAAATAAGGTTAACTACATATCCCAAAGAGATTCGTGATGAACTAAACATTAACCAATTCATTGGAGTACTACAAAATTCTAGGTGAACCCATCACTATCATTTAATTCTCACGCTTAAGTGTGACACATGGATTATAAAATATGGGTTAATTAATCATCATAATTTATTAAATGAACAAGGAGGGTATACTAATCATATATATGTCCCCAATAAAAAGTTATATGTACATACATGTGAACACCGTTAGTAATAAATGGTTATGATATTCACTACAAAAGTTTTCTGAAATTGTAAATCATAGTTTAATATCAGAATCACATAAACGTCACATTATCATTCATAAAAAAAGGTTTATGGGATTTAAAAGGGTTTATAATTACATATATATCAAATTAATAGCAAATAGGACATGTAAAAACTTATCCCAACATTATAAATTGGAAATAGAAGACATGTGTTATTTGAAGAAACATGAATAATGAAATGAATCAAAACTGTATTTTGACATGGTAATAGGTGTAAATAAAATATTATGGGAGGATTAATGAGATTGAAATGGGGATCCCATCATGTATAACATATATCAATATAAATCTACATTTGACTAAACATATCCCAACGTTTTCGAATTGAATTTAAGAGACATAACATAAAAAAGTGTTTGAATAGAAATGATAAGAGAGAAATACCTTACCTGGGTGTGTGATACTAAATGCATGGGAGGGCCTTTTTTATAGGCTATTGGAGACATGAGAGGACTATAGTGAATGGATGGAAGATAACGGGCGTTCTCTAAGAAGTTTTAGTGAGGATCAATTTAAAATGGGTGGGATTATATATGAAAAGATGCATAATTCTTTATTATTAAGGTTTTGACTCTACACTATAAAATAACAAAAATCGTAAATGGTTCTATGGTTTTTTCACACTGTTTCCAAAAAATTGGAGAGAATAACTTTATTTTATTTGGATAATGGCCAATAATAATAAAAGTATACCCTTGATTTTTTCGATGAGAGTATCAATCTTAATGAAATGGTTTTAAAACCATAAAATATATTAATTATTTTAGAGGATTCATGAGGATTTATAAAATTATTTTAATAAACATAAAATACCATTATTTTTATTTGAAAAAAATATATTTTGTCATCAATAAAATAAAAAGTATTTATTTCATCACTTATGGGTCATTATGAAGTCATAATACAGAAATTATATTTATACGGTATTTAATTTTTACCTTAAAATTCTACTATCACAAAAAATTATGATATATTATCCTTTGATTAATATCGAGGTTATGATTCCAAAATAATATTCATTTTATTTATATTATTTTATAAATATGTGAACTTTTACTTTTAAAATAAAATCTTCATTTTTCAAGTGATGTAATAATTTTCGATAAAAACAGTTTTCAAACCATTAAAAAAAATTTCACAAAAAAAATTTATTTTATAATATATATTTAATAAATATTATTTAACAAATACATTTTAATATAATATTATTATTTTTGACAACCAAAAATTTCATAAATAAAAAATCATTAAATGAATTTCAGAATTACACCAAAATATTATTTCTCTTATATTGTATCAAAATAAAAATCATTTATAATGTAAACTCAATATGGTGAAAATATATTCATCATTATATAAAAAAATAATTTAAATACTATTAATTTTATGGTATTGATACATATACCTTTAATAAGACACAATATACCCAAAGATTAAGGTACACAATGATGATACTTTCATGGTGTGGTTTGGCGAACATGGTTTGGGCAGTTATCTCAATGATCTTGATCCTATCCCATACATGTCTTCACTCATGAATAAAAAATTGGATCTTAGGTTGGAATTAGTCATGGGAAAATACCAAAAATTATATATCCCTTGAATGCTCTAATAAATGGGATTCATAGGGTATGATCCTAATTTTTGAGGATATAACTTCCTTTTTGTGTCAATTAGATTTGTCAATAACCAATATTTATATAAACAGTTTTAAAAATGTTACTAATACATTAAATATTTTTTTTAAATTAAAAATAAGTACATTTGTTTTATATAACCATATTACATAATAAGACATTTAATTAATATAAAAAATTAAATTTATTTTCAACACTTTTAGTCATTACAATATTCCCCCCTTTATTGAATTTCACCATTGAAATTTTCCTTTCTGATGGTAATATATATAAGGGTAAATATGTTTCATCACATCGTCTAGTTATCATACTCCTTCATTAACCTTGTGGTTTCATAATAGTACTTTTACAATGTGTAGAGTATTATTCTAGAGAAATTTATTTATATGATCTATGATCATCACCAGCTACTCCTCATTGGAATGTTATTTCACTAATCATACCCCTTATTCATTGATTGCATGTGAGGGGTTTGGTATGTATTTTCTCAAGAGGGATACATGTAATAGATCATGTAATTGGGATAGGATTAGTGGGATTTCTAGTCAATAGGCCACAAAATCGGTGAAATTAAGGATCTAAAAGGGGAATATGTTCTCTAGAATAATATACCATTTATTCTTAATTATCATCAAATTTCTATAATGATATATATATACAAATAAGATGTATATAACTTTAAATTCTAGGTCTCAATTATGATTTTCATCGTAGATCTTTTTTCAACTCTAGTCATCCTTAATGTGATTATGAATAGTCTTTAAATTTTCCACTATTTCCTACACCATTTCATGGTCTAGTTGTTTTTTTCACAAACATCATGATAACATATAGATGTTCAGAGCCTCTTTCTTTAATGGGATTCATATGGATCCATTTTTATTCTCTAAGGAAATGTGTTATTTTAATAGAACTCTATCAGAGGTCTATATTGGTCCCATCCCCATTCGAAGTCCATAAGAAATCCTCACAACATGTTTTATAGTTTCTATATATTCTGATCCGATTGTATGTTAGTTTGAGAATGATTGGTTTTACTATAGTTTAAGTTGTTATTTAGAGCATATTGGTGACTTTTCCCAAACATATATGTGAATCTTAGAAATTGGTCAGAAATAATTGATAATGGTACTCTGTATAGTCTTACCACTTCAATAATGTATATCCAATTATTTTTATCATGTGAGAATCCCTCTTTAATCATAATCAAGTGTATAATTTTTTATGTCAATCAACTATAAATTAGATAGTAATGTTTCCAATAGATTTCTTTTGATGTTCGATTAAAATGATTTTGGTGATGTTTTCCTATTTCCATGTTGGTATGGGTAATTATTGAATCATCACCTGATATTTTTTACTTTACTCTTTCATATTATTATAAAAAGAAATCTTAATATAGTCTCCATGATAACCTTTTTATATTTTCTAACCAATAGTGTTCTCAGATATATTGGTATATCCTTATTATTCTAGAATGATTGGATTACATCGAACACTGTACATTATTTAATTTTTACTTATTCAAAAAATCATTTGAAATTACATCTAGTCATGGCCCAAATCTCAGACATCCAAATTCATTAACATTGACCTATGAGTATTTTTATTTCCATATTATTTCCAAATTCTTCTAAAATAATGCATTAAATTTTTGAGAATCATTTATCCTCTCCAGAATGTATGGTTGAGAAATAATTTGTGAATTTAATAATGAATTTCCTTCCATTATGATTCCCATATGTATCCATTCTAAGAATAAGAAGATTGAACCACTCTATATTATCATCATTGAGAGTATATATATATCATTTCTACTTATATAATCCACTAGTTTATTCACATTAACAGGATAATAGTGGAATGATAATTCACATTATATGATCAGATCTAACAATATTCATTTGTAGATATTCATCTCTTTCAGTTTCAATATATATTTGAGGCTTTTGTGATCCAAAAATATCTCAATATTCAACCAAAAAAGATAATGGAATATTATTTTCAAAAATTAGTTATCTTTCAAAAACTCCAGATGATGCATTTGGTAGTTCCATTCATTAACTTTCTAAGACATAGAAACATAGTCTATTAATATGTCATTATTCATTAACCGGGAACCCAATTCCTTCATCGAAGGGTCATTAAATACAATAAAAATATATCTAGTTATGGGTAGTGTAAGCCATTAAGAAGTAATAAAACTCGATTTCAATTACATGAATCTCTTTTCACAATAATAATTTCATTCGTAATTGAATCCATACCGAGTTATCTTGGTTAGAGGGTTTGAAAATAGTACGAAATTTAAAAAATTATGATAACACTAATGTCATATAATAACCCATTGATATATATCACAGATGATTGCGTAATCCATAAATCATTGGATTCCATCATTTATGTTCCCATTAATATCCCGTTACTTATAATGATTTTCCCCTTGAATTAGATTTCCTTCAACCGTAGCACACATTTTTTAGACTTGGCATAAAGATTCTCCTTTAGTAAGGTCATTAGCATAGTGCACATATACTCCTCATGTCCTCTTAGGTTTTAGAGTATATTAGAGTATAATTTATGAAGAGTATATAAAATTGGAATAAGTAATCTCTAAAGAATATATTCAGCATTTCCATGATTACTGTTTGCGAATTAGTGTGTTCAAACTAAATTATTAAGATCTCATAGTGCTTGTATCTTTTACAAAACCCAGTCTTGGGGATATCCCCATTCATTTCCCTAACATGTTAATATCCTCATTTTAGATCCACATTGGATAAGTATTAATCTCTATATAGATTATAAAACATGTAATCTATTTAAAAGAGAGGATAATTATTCAATATCATGATCATTTTTTGCTGATGATAATCAATGTAAAGTCACATTGACCCATCATTCTTCTGGAAGAAGAGGACTAGTTCACCCCATGGTGAAGAAATTTTGTGTATGAACTATTTATCATGATTCTCCTATAGTTATTTCTTTAGATCATAATGTTCCTCCCCAAATATTTTTTCTTAGTTTCTTAGATAATGACAACACCACATATATAGGCTCGATTTAAAATTTAACCACTCATCTTGGAGGAAGACCAAAGAGTTACTTAGGAACCACATCAGAGTGTTCCCTCGTAATAGGTATGTCATTGAATATGGTTATTTCCATAGAGTCAATAATTTATGATCAATATGTATTCTCATTGAAAAATAGTATCCATTTCTGATATGATGGGGCTAAAGAAGAATAATCATCCTCATTTCACATTTATAGAATCGGGGGTAGATTCGCAATATACAAGGTGATTTTATTCTCATGAAAAATTATGTAGTCTATAAATAAGGTCATTCCATTCATATTATTCCATCAAATTCCCCCAATTGTTGTATGAAAAGATACACTAAAATGTTCAACCCCTAAATTATGATAGGGTATGATTGATATATGTTGGATCCAATAATATCCCTAATTTTCGTTTTCACCAAAAACTCATCACTCAAGCATTGTGGTGGTGTCTGCATCGTTCTACTATTTTGTTTGATATAAATATTTTCATATAACCAAAATCTAAATGTTCATTAACTGTTCTATAATGTTTATCTATCATATCTATCACCACATTGTTTTCAAGATCCACCTCAATGATTGTGATGAAAAATTTCTCTCCCATTCACCCTTAGAGGGCGTTGTTTTTTTTTGAAAACCATTGGCTTATATCATTGATTTAAAAACTGTCCTAATTCCATATAGTTGAATCCATGAAAAATCATCTCTTGGTTGAATAGATCATTCCTTTCCTCCATATTATTAGTGAGTTTCGTATGTCGGTAATTTCAAGTTTGATGCCCTTTCTTCCCACACCGAAAGCATTTCCTCACCCCCTTAAGTAATTTTCAGGGTCCCTCTTTCCGCAAAAATTACAAGTAGAATTTTTATATATATTGGACCCAATTCAGTTCACCACTGGGTTGCTATAATTAAAATTCATATTCCACTTATTAATCCAAAAAACACACTTGATATTTATCAGTCTCCATTATGAAATTGAGAGATACTCGGACAATTTCCTCATTGTTATCAAACTCATGGATCACTAATAATTTTCATATAATAGGTTTTATCTCCCCAAATATGTATCCAACCATGAAAACAAGTGTAAAAAAATTATAGCGGTGTATCATGAATATATTTTGATATTTCTCTCATTTTCCACAATAGATTTTTTTGATTTTTGGTTGAGGTATTGAAAATAACATTCCATTTTATGTGAGATAGTATGAGGAAAATATTTATCTAAAAATATTTTATAGAATTCCTTCCAATTCATTATGATGACCTCTTCCTCAGGCTTTCTATTATTGATCAGAATTCAACATTTATTTTCTTCTCTTTATGTATGATAAGTGGCTGGTAAAAAAATATCTTGCACAGAAATATAAAGTATATAGAATATCTTCTCAATGGAGTTGATCTATATTTTTGCGACTAATAGATCATATTGTTAAATTAAATTTGTAATCATGTTCATATAATGGTCTCAGTCATAGGTTTGTTCTTTCTTAGGGAGAATTGAATGCTCCTCCTGATCTATTTCTCTATTCATAACATGAGTCACTGAGAGAGTGTCACCCTGAATTTCATGATTTCTACTCCCATTAGGTTGGGAGTCTCATTAGGGGAAGTCATCACATTTCCCTTAACAATGATTTTTTATCCAATTCCTCTTATTTTCATCCATTGGATTGAATTAATGGAAAAATAGATATTTTTTTAAAAAAATTATTAAAAACGTAAAGGGGAATCCAATGAAAATAAAGGGATTAAATTAAAAATACATTTATTTCTTAACTTATGAATTTCATGGCTTCAATATATATTATTCATGTTCTATTTCTGAACGTATATTATTATTGGATTTTTTTATTCCATTAATAATGGATCATGATGATATATTGAATTTATAGATGAAATTCCCCGAGGACATTCAAACGAGTTATGTAATAAGGCATGATGTTATGTACCAGGTTACACTGTGTAAATCTCAACACACATTTTTAGATTTGTTACCCCTATGTATATATGTGCTTGAATAATCTCCAAATCTACTACCATATTTTATTTATCTATTTCATAAACCAATTACTCTATATATACATATATACTGGTATGTGTTCTTATAAAAAGTCTTATCAGAAAGTCTTTTAATATAGTTTTTAATCATAATCCCAAATTTAACGAATCTTACCTTTGATATAGACTATAAAAACCTGATTCTTTATTACACATTAATTCATTCTTTATATCAGAAAATTAAGCTTAATAAAAAATAGATGATCGATATTTACTGTTTATTTTGGAATTAGGTAGATAGAATATCATATTGATCATGTAATAAAACAACATTATTAATAACTTATTTCCATGATTCTAAAATTCCATGGAATATAAAATTGCATGGGATAACATGGGAAAAAGACAAGAAAGTAGAGAGTTACCAAGACTAGTTAAGTAATGGTCATAGAATAATGTGGTATATTTTAGAAAATAATCATTTCAATTGGGTATACAAGGATTATGAATCATAAATATATACAGTGAGACATGATATATAATGATAATAAAAACATATGAAATGTGGAAAAACATAAATCATTGAATCATAAACATAGGTCATTAAAATATATTTATTACATTATTGTGTAAAAAGTCTTATAATATAATCAGGATGACTCTTAGTTCCATCATAATGACTCGTGAGATTAAAAAACTGATGCATTGAAGGGAAATTTAATTATAGGTGGACCCATCACTTTCATTTCATTCTCATGCTTAAGGGTTCCACATGGATCATAAATCATGTGTTCATTAATCACAATAAATTATACCACAATAATATAATGTATAATAAATATAATTTTGTCCCCAATAATAAATATATGTAAAAAAATTTGAACACTTTTGATAGTAAATGGGCATATTAATTAACAAAAAATTGTATGGGAATAAAATACCATGATGAAATTTAAATAGAATAATGTCATCACATAAAGAATCATAAAAATCGGTTAATGTGAGAGAAGAGGGTCTAATGTCACATAGATATAAAAAGTTAAGTAATGCGTACATGGGAAAACAAATCCTAACATTATAAATTTTAAATTGAAGGAGGAATATAATTAACAATATTTAATTTTTAAAAGAATCCTAACTATATATGGACATGGTAACAGGTGCACATAAAGGATAATCAGAGGGGTAAATATAGATAAACGAGGATATAATAATTTATAAATTAAATTTATCATTATGTTAATTTTTAAGATCATATCCCAACATAAAAAAATTGAATTAAGATTCATAACACAATTAATGTACATTAATGTAAATGATAAGAGGGGCATCCATTATATTTTTTTTTACACAAAATGCTTGTGAGGTTCTTCATTATATCTTTATAGCACATTGAGATGAAACTAGAGAGTTTAATTAATATAATGGATATGATCTAAGAAGTTTGTGTTTTGTGAAATGGGAGCATGGGTGGGTTTATATAGGAAAAGAGCGTGATTTCATTATTATTTAGGTTTTTCAGTCCACATAATAAATAAACAAAAAAAATACAATTAATTTTTCCCTAGGATTTTATAAAATGGGAGTGGTTCTCAATATTTTATATGTATATTTTATTAACATAAAAAAATATTAAAATAGTGTAGGTGGTGGTGAGTCATTATTTTAATGAAATGGTTTTAAAACAATAAAATATAATAATTGTATTGGAGGATTCAAAAGGAATTTATAAAATTTGTCAAATAAAAATAAAATAAAATTAATTTAAATTAAAAAAATATAATTCTCTTTTATAACCATTATAATATTTTTTACATCAAATTTTTTTCATTATGATGTCATAATTCCCAAAGTATATTTATACGGTATGTAATTTTTACACGAAAATTTATCAATATCAAAAAAATATGAAAAATTAACCATTGTATAATTTAGACACTATTATTAAAAAATAAAATTAATATTAAAAAATAATTTTATAAATATGTGAACATTCAATATTGAATTAATGTCAACATTTATTAATAAATTCTGGGTTTTTTTACAGTGACATTTTTCATACCCTTATAAAAATTACAAAGGACTTCATAAAATTTATATGATCATTCATATTTTATAAGATTAATTTAATAATAATATTTTATTAATAACATATTATTTTTTAAAATCCAATAAATCAATAAAATATATTTTTCAATTAATGTTTATTATTACACAATAATACTATTAGTAATTTATTATATGATAATAAATATCAATTAGGAAGTGTCCAGAATAAGATAAAAATATATCCATCACACTATAAAAATTATTGTAAATAATCATAATTATAGGGTCTTGATATATTTCCATTTAAAACAAATTAAAATTCACTATGTTTATGGTTCATGATGTGGTGACATTCATGTTGTGGTTCGACAAACATGGTTTGATTTGTGATCTTGATGAGCATGAAATTATCCTGTAAATAGTTTCAATCATTCTTGTGTTATTAGATATCACCTTGGTCATGTTCATGGAAAAATACAACATATTTTATATAACTCCAAGCCTATGATAAATGGAAATCATAGGGTATGATCCTACTATTTTAGTTCATCTATTCATTTTTCAGCTTCAATTAGATTTGTTAAAACCCTAATTTTCTAATAACCTTATTATCAACGTTCAATGACTATATTACCAAGGGTAACGATACATTAATGATATTTCATTAATACCAATTATGTTAATTTTTAATCAATGAAAATATTACATAGTAATACATTAAATTAAAAGCAAAATGGATTTTTTTTTTGTAAAATTTCCAGTCATTACAATTTTCAGCTAGATAATTATTAAATAATTTCCCTCCAAAATAAGCTCATTTAATAACTTTTTATATAATTAAAACATTAATATAAATCCACAAAAATGATAGGAAATATATAAATTTAACATGTAACATCATTGTAATTTTCAATATTATAAATTGAATAAACATACGGTCAATGTCCTTACCAGCCACTCTTACAAATTGAATATTCAAATGGTCAACTTACATGCCAACTATATTTGTGGGATTTAACAAACCCACCTATCACCGGTTTAACATAGATCCACCCATCATTGGTTTATTATAAAATCCCTCATTATTTATCCATGTAAAATTTACATAATCATAACACATATAAGATTGAACTTTTCAAACGTTCACTCATTAAATTTTATTTGATACACGAGAAAACATTTCAAAAATTGGAATGATTATTTCCTTTTTAAACCATATTTTGAATAAAATTTCCCAAAAAATAGAATTTTTTCACATAGGGAAACAATAAATAATTCAATGGAAGCTAAAAAATTAATATATTTTTTATGTTGGAAGGAAAATCATTATTCCCGTGAATGTTAAAAATAAAATATTCCTTTTGATATTTTTCCAAATATTCCCTATAAAGAAATTAAAAAGATTATTTTTCAAAAATATTTAAATGAAATAGAAAAATGGAAAAAAAATGGCCATTATAACCCTTTTATATCTATATAAATAGACATGTAAAATAATATTAAAAAAATTTGATGGAGAAAAATGATTTTGAAATTAGATATTTATTAATTCTTACACATTTAAATAACAAGACCCATGAAGTATTTACATTTTATAAAAATTAAATAACATTAAGTAAGATAAAATATGTATATTCACCTTATAATAGGATAAAAGTGCATATAATTTAAAAATTCCACAACAAAAGAAGAATGAGACAGACTCCCTTACCTTGGGACCGAATGGTATTGTGTTTAATCACCATATAGAATAATAATATTATATTAATTATGTTATTTCCTGAGAACCCTTCTTCATGCTTTTTTTGAAATTTATTTCACTGGTTATAATTTTGTAAACAACTATATAAAAATTAAGATTATGTCGGTTGTTTTTACGGAATTCGATGTATTTGTCAAAATGATTTTGGTAGGTCAGCAAGGTTGAAAATGATACTATATGAACATTACAAGAATAAAAATCAGGAAATAATTGTCACATATATATATATATATATTAAAATTTTAAAGACAATAATGATATATGGATTTGAAACATAAACCAACATTAAAATCATGGAAATGGTTGGTGGTACGTACACTTCGGTTACATTCTCACTTTTTGATGGTCAATATATGTAGATGGTAAGTAAATATTTATCTATAAATAATTATAATTATATAATATATAAAATATAATTTAAACATATATACTTATATATTGAATTATGGTGATGTTAATGGAACCACATCACTTCGAGAAGGCGGTATTCCACACGTCCCCTTACGATTCATCACTTATTTAGTGTGTGGAAAAGTTTTAATGAAAATGATGTGTTATATATCCAAAATATTAATTATATAATTAAGGTAATGTTTATGTTTTTTATTAAACATATATTTAATTAAACCTATCCTTAATATGTTCCTTGTAGTGTGTGAACATATCACATTTCCACGAGGAGGATGTAGTCCACACATCCACAAATGATGTTATCACATATATAGAAAATGATGGTATAAAGGTATGTGTTATAAAAAAATTTAAATATGAATATATAAATAATAAATATAATAAATATCATATATATATATAGTTTTTTACACCATAAATATACATCATGAAATATGAAAACAGAGTAACGAACAACATCATTTCATGATGTGGTGGTTCTCAGTACACATGGAAGATATATTTGTAACCCATAAGATGGATGTGTGTCTAGGTGTATGTTTAGATCTTGCAAAAAATTATAGTTTATTTATAGTACTGATACTATTATTTATTCTTAGAATAATATTCTTTATTTATTTGGAGAATAAATATAAATGAAAAGAGCATGAGGAATTTTGTTACATCTTATTCAAGTAACTCTATTTTGTTTGTAAAAAAGGGAATCCATGGATAGATTTCATCCCAAGGTGAGAAATCATGGATTTTCATAGGAATTTTTAGGATATACTTGAGAAGATAATTTTTTGAGAAAACTTTTCTTGAGATGTATGAGGATGTAGGATGTATGAGTTCCTTTCTATTGTGGAGGAGCGGTAGTTTTCTATATTTTTGGAAAATGGAATTACTTCCACATTATTCTCAGGTAATGTGGATCCATTATTATTAAAAAGTATACACATGGTATGATATTTTTAATTTGAGGATATATAATGTATTTTGGATAATTTTATAATTTATTTCATTCTTTTTGTTTAAGGTATAATCCATTTTTAGGCTAATTGTTCTCTTAATCATTGTAATTAATTTTAATCATTTTCATTAATATATATTTTAAAAAAAATACATCAACCTTATTATACATTATAAAGTATTCTTATTTGAAATATGTAATCCATTTTTTAAATTAAAATAATTGAATTTTATTAAATTACTTTATATTTAATCATTTAAATGTGATGACATAATGGGTTTTTTAATAAATAACGTTAAAAAATTGCTAAGTTTTTATATTCAATTTCAATGTGATATTGATTCCAATTACTTTAATTGGATTAAATAATATAAAATGATATAATTTTATTTTAGAACCAATTAAAAAAGTATTTACGTATAAAAATAAATTTTATCAAACAAATTGTATGTAAAAATATATTTTGTTCACTACTAATCAGAATATGAATGTTTTTTGATTAATTAAGAAATTAACATAATATATGTCTTTATATATATATTTTGAAAAATATGTATATTACTTCATATAATAATTATAAGTGATTTAAAAATAATATTTAAAATGGGTTTTCCATTAAAAGGTTTCCAATTAGATTTTAAAAATAACCACCATTTTATTCTTGAAATTGGATGAAATATTATTTTAATCATTACAATTTATTTTGAAGAATGTAAATTTTTTTATAATTATGTGTTAACATTATATAGTTACACATTTTAACAATATCTGATATAATGGATATGAATTAAATAAAAAATTATTAATAATATTAACAATATTATATTTCACAATATAACTCGGTCTACTGTGAAATGTACGATTCTGAAGAAACCTGTTGTTGCATTTCAGGTACACTATTAAGGATATAATACATATTAAGGTAAAATTTTTATCTAATTAATAAATATTAATAATTATGAAAAAATAATTATTTTAAAATTACAAGAGATGTTATAATTAAAATATAAAAAAACAGTAAAAATGTTTATGAAAAATGAATTGTGTTACATTCATAGAGATTGTAGATCATAATTATGCCTGAATAATATTTCCATTATTAAATGATACTTTTCTAAATAAGGTATGTATTAAATAATATTTTAATAATTATAATTATAAATTAAATATGTTATTTTATTTTAAAAACACTTATGTATACCATAAATGTGATGCAATAATATAAAATTAATGACATCACTTCATGGTGGGGTTATCTAGTTGAACAAATGAAAGAAAATATTATTATTAAATGATATTAAATAAATAAAAATATATATTATATAAAATTTAATGAATTATAATTTTTTCATTAATAATATATATATACATATTAAATCCATAATTTTAACTATCCTTGAGAGGTAGATATGTAAGATGAATTACATTGGTCCCTAAGGCGGTTGTCCTCCTTTCACACAAATGACAGTTTACGTTCCCCTTATATCATATATAGGATTAATTTTTCATGAATTTGTATAATTAAACATTATTATAATGTCTGTAATGATTTTATTATATAATTATAGTTGAAGAATATATTATGTAGTAGAATAAGAATTAAAAAGAAATTTATAGGTTAATAGTTGGACTTCTTTTTTGGAGAACTTATTTTGGATTTCTGCTAATTCATTCATATGAAGGATTAATGGTCAAACTATGGCCTAAAGGGTGTTATTAGGGATGTAACTAAGGGATCTTTTCGTTTCATGGATGAAAAAATATGTTTTGATTTGGGATGACATGTATAGATGAGTAGACTATTTTTTATTTTTAAGGAGGGGAACCCTTAGAGTTACATAATGTATTGGTTAATTATAATTATAATTTTTAGAAAAAAATATCATAAATGATATAAATTATAGATGGGACTCATATATGAAGAAATATTGTCATCCAATTTTTTTGAAAATGCATATGTGGTTTTTACCCTTCTATCTTTTTTTCAACCATATTAATCTTATTTTCAATTACCTTGTTAACAAGGTATAAATATTTAAGGGTCAATATCGCAACTATAAATAGAAAATTTCCTCGTAAATATAAAGTGGTAGGTATTATAACACATTTTTTAATAAAATTATTGAATATATAATTTTGAGTAATTTTAAATCACTTTGTAAAATATTATTTCTCAAAAATATCATTAAATTCAATTTTGACAGATTCATTTAATTGTAATATAAAAAATTAAAAAAATGTTTAATTCAAATGTATACAACTACTAAAATCCAAATATTTATATATTTATCTAATTTTTTAACACATAAAATCGTTAAAATTATTGATTTTTTAATAATTATAAAATAAATAATTTTATTTTCTATTAATTGTAAAAACATGGTGTCTACGTTGTTTAATAATTTATGTTAATTATTTAATTACTAAATTTTTTAAAATTTTAGTATCATAATAAAAATAATCATTTAAGTAACCCTTATATAATAAAATACTTCTACTATACCAATATTAAATTTTCTTTTCATATAATAAATAAAATTAATGACATATTTGACATTTCATTAAATAAAATTATATGAAAGTAAAAGTCAATTAAATGTGGAACCAAGTACCGATATATTCCTAAATTTAAAGGAAATATCCAACATAAATTCTTCTATAATTATAATTTAATGATTTGGGGCCATCATTTAATTTTTATCCACTTAAAGTTTTGATTTATTACTTTATTTACACTTATTATGGTGATTGAAATTGACTAATGTTACCTTTGATAATCGTAGAAAAAATATAAGGGCCATATTTACCAAATTTGAAACAATTTGTTACAAAATTAGGAACTATTTTAAATGATTCAATTTCTATAATTAGAGTGAAATAATTTATCATTAATATTCAAATTGAAAATATATACATTTTTATCTGAAAAATTAATTTTTACGTATGAAACATTATTTATATTAAATTTATTTAATAAATATCATTAAAAGTGGTATAATTATATTATTTTTTTCGAAGGTATCTAATTTAATATTTCAATTAATAAAAATTATTATTTTACATTTATAGTATTTTAAAATTAAATATAGTTTTCAATAATAATTGTGATTTAGATTAAAAATAAAGCCTTTTTGAACTATTATTGAGTTTCACCATTTTCTATTTTTGTATTACAATGTAATGAAATGAGATATTTCTTATAATATTTATTTACATATGATAAATATTATTATATTATTTTCACATGAAATTTAATAAACTTTTTTTTGAAGAAAACATAATTTAACAGAATAAAATGGATTTACAAAAAAGTATTTCATTATTTGTTATAAATATATTTGTATATATAAAAATTTTTCATATGAATATATATATTTTCCAAATATGTTAATAATATAAATAAAAAAATAATGACTATGATAGAAAATTCATATTTATTTAATAATATTTAAATGATTTTAGGCTCTGAGATGACTATTGTATACTCTATAAAAAATTTCATTATTTTTAAAATATATTGGTTTTAGAGATAACCTTAAACATGTCATATTTTTTTATAAAATAAATTTATCATGAATAACCAAAAATATCCACAAAATATTATCCCCATTATTTATATAGTATATTTTATATATAATTAAATTATATCATATTCTCTACAGTTATCAAATCCCTTTCTATGATACAAACTATAAAGACTCGAATCATACTCATCCCATATGTTATATTACATTAAAAAATTAATTTTAATTAAATATTGGAATCCTTTTCTGCTTTATATTTTTATATAATTAGTTAACAAATTTAACAAGAAAATAGAAACCATAGAAATTGATCACTTTCACTAATTGTCCATAATTTCACAAACCAATACATTTAAAAATGAAAAACAATTTATTTTAATGATAAATCATCATGATTTCGAATGTATCATTATAATTAATCATTGAATCCTATGAAACCATGAAAATAATTTAAAAATTGTCTGGGAAATAAAATCACATTTATTGGAAAATACAAAGAAGAAAAGAAAATCCATAAACCATTTCAAAACCATGAGATCAAATAATTCGGTTTTCCTTTAACACAATAATAATTGATATAAAATTATCACTTTATTTCACATGAATTATGAATTTAACTGAAAATATTATTTAAAATAAAATATATTAAAAAATTATTGATGAATAATACTCATGATATTTTATTGAAAATTAGATAACATGTTATAAATATATTCATAAAATCGAACCAATTTCAGTTAAAGTGGAAAAATACTCTATTAAAAAATATCATTTAAATTCCATATAAAATCAAAATATATCTAGTAGATGTAATTTTCATGAATAAAGATGTCATGTAGGTTCGTTGGGTCCTCATCTTCATATAACCCTTACAATAACCCTTTAAAATTGAATTACCAACTTCAATAACTCCCTCATAAATATCCATAGAATATAATCATTACACAATGAATTGAAGAATTATAATGGTCTCAACCATCAACATGAACAATTTTTGGGGACCATAACATATATTAATAAAATAAAATAATGCATTTCTACATAATAATCCTAAAAAGATGCATTGGAACCCATTAGTAAAATTTTCTTTGATATTGATATATTCAGGTAATTTAAAACCCAACATTTAAAAATAAAATACATAGAAAAATGTTTAGAATTTTTTATTTGATTAGAAAATGTAATCTTGTATGGGGTCCAAATATCAAATAAAGGTTCTAGCATTGGGAAAATTCACTAAAATTCTATATGTCTAAAAATTTCTTTTTATACAATGTAAAATAAGTCAAACGATCCTTATAAAATTAGAAATTATATTCCATATGATGACCATAAAATTATATTGGTAATAGTGGTAAATTTTCAATTTTAATTAATATATGTTATTATATAATCATCTATTGATATAAAAGGACATAAAGGAAAATAGTTAGAATAAAATCAGCAAAACAATTTAAAATATTATTGTAAGATAGTATATAACATTCAAAATGGTAATATTTTCACCTAAGAAACACTAATGAAATTCTATTTGATTATATTTTAACAAAATTTAAATATTATAAAATATTTATAAAATAAATCAACAAGGGTTTATATAAAATAGAGATAGGAAAAAATTTGATGAATGTAGAAAAATTCTCAACAAACAAAATTGAAACATGAAATCTATTACCTCGATTTCAACTTCTGACAAATGCACTTTAATATCCTGAATAATTAGGAAATTATAATTATTTTATTACATAATTATAATTTCAACGTTCATTACCTCTTAATTATTAAATTTACTTCACTTTTTACAGTGTAAAATATAATTGCATAATTTATTATGTTTTCTTTCATTATTTTGATGATGTCTTTCAAAATGTCCAAAATGACTTCGGTAGGATTAATTTTGTAAAATAGATCATGATTATATAATTATAAATAATTTAATAACTCTATAATTATCATAATTTAGTTTTTTTAATTTTAAGACCAACAATGTTTAGTTGTTATAAAAAATTAATTATGTTTCAATATGAATATAATAGTATGTACATATTCTTAATTGACAATATGGGTTTTCGAGAAATATGTGGGAAATAACGATATTATTATTTAATATTTACAAAATTATAATAATATATAAAATATATTATTAATAACTTAAATCTATCTATATATACCAACCACATGTGGTAGTGATGAAAACTAAAACCCATGAGTACGTGACGTGGACATTTTCCCTCCCACATGAGTGATGTTTTAATATTTCATATTATGGAAAAAAAGTAATTAGAATATTTATTTTTAGTTCTATAATTAATATTATAACATATATATCATATTATTTTATTTTTTCTATCTTTATGAAAACTTGTAATAGTTCGAAATTAATCATTATATACATGCTCTTCATGAGGTGGTGGTTTGTAAACACTAATGAATTATGCCTTCATTTTTTCCAACAAGGATTAGTTGATGAAAAATTGTTCACACATAAATTAAATAAAATTTAATTATATTTTATAAAATATACATATTTTATCACAATGATTAAAATTGGATTGAAGAAAGTAAATGAATAAATAATAAGAAAACACTTGGTCATGAACTATATGTCTTCTTAAAAAACTTCATTAGGTTTATACCTAATTAATTATCAAGATTTTATTATGATATAAAAGGATATATAATACATGCCTAGGGATGTTATTATTGCATTTGGGTTGTTATTTGATGATACAAAAGGCTCTTGATGTGTGCATAACAGAAGAGATGTGGTTCACTTTTATACGTGAGGGAGTGGGCGTACATTGAATGTTTCAAAAGATGATAATATATTATTTAATTACTAATGAATAATTGATCAAAATGATTTTTTTGAGACATTATAAGTTAATTGGCCATTTAATAACCATAAAATAATATATATACAAATTAATATGCAATTCTAACACTTGTTTGTTTATTTTAGATATTTTTATCATATTTTAACTCTTTCTATGGTAAAATAATTTTTCCACATATGTTACTATTTTTAATGACAAAAAATGTTAGTGAAATCCTTAAATAATTAGAATATATTATTCTAAATATGAATTAAATTTCATCAATTTCAATTTAAATAATTGTAACTAGTTAATTTGAATGGAAACCCTCAAAATTCGATGAAAAACTATTTTTGAGAAAAACAAATTATTATGTGTAAAAATGTTTATATATACAAATAAAGTGTAATGATGATTACAATTATTTTTATTAGGTAAAATTTAATAATAATTACATAATATATTTTTAAATTTAACAAAAAAAAAACAAAATGGTGCATTTTAAATGCATGTAATGAAAAAGATATATATCATAAATATTATTATATTCTACTATTAACAAAAAATAAACTTTTTATTGAAAAAATAAAATATCCACTATTGTTGTAAATTGAAATTATTATTTAAAACATTTTATTAAAATTCAATTTCTAAAAAATGTGTAAATTAAATAAAATATAAATGATCAAAATTCAAAAAAAAAGTCTTTGAATAAGATATATTTTTGATGCATGCAATGACTCAACATGTATCATACTATTACTAATTATAGTTTCTCATAAACCACTATTATAAACAAGAATTTTGTTCAGTTTTCTTTTGGGGTTATTTGGGAGAAATTATAGAATAATTTGTATATTCATGGAATGTGCATGGATGGAACATAGTTTTCCCAAACTGTGCGAATTGTGGAAGTTAAAGTTTTTATGGTTGGTGCCCAGGATAAAAAACCATGCAATATTATTGATAGAGGAACTTTTCTAGGATACATTTTTTTCTAGTCAAGGACCCATTTCTTATCTAAGCATTTCCTCAAAACATAATTAATTTGATAATTTTTTGAAACTGTCCAAAACCACTATTCTGAGACCCCTATTAGACCTAACTCTCCCTAGTATTATGTCATTGGTATTTGGGGCTCCCATGAATAAATTTTTATCTCCTACAAACCCCATTTATGGTATATAGAAGTGTGGAACTTTTTTTCAATATATTTATTGTATGATTCATGTTCTATATCTCTACCACCCACTCCCTCGTTATATCATCCATATGGTTTATTATATCTCTGTGTTGTTAGAGTTTATAGTCTCCATTATTTTATATCACGAATCTAGTATTCATTCATGGATATTCACTACGGACAGTCCTCAATGGACTTTCTCATCGTATTATATGTTATTTGTGATCTCACGATTCTAAGGTTGGTGGTTTTCATTTTTATTTTCCATTTTATTAAACATATTTTTATAGGTTAAAAATTAATTTCCTAATTTAAATTGTATTACATTAAATTGGATTGCTAAAAACAAAATTCCATTAAAATGGGGATTTACGTGTGAATTGGATTTGTAATGAGATTGGGAAAATACCAAATTCAATTGAGTTGTGGTGTGATTTATATTTAATTGAATATTTTGAAATTTAAATTATTAATTTGAAATTTAAAATTTTCTTGTGTAAATTTATTTCAATGTTTTATTTTTAATAATGGGAATATTAGTTTGATAGAATTACATTAGTTTTATAATGTAAAAATATATTTTATTAAAAACCTTGATTGGTTTTTAAATTTAATTGGCATACTGAAATGGGAAATTAGTAGAATTATATTTTAAACAATTATAAAATAAATTCCCATTATAAATTATTCATTGTAAACATGAATTCCAAATTAATTAATTCGTTATATAGGAAGACACACTAGGATGATAATTCCATACAAAATTATCGAATCTTGATAATTATAACAAATACATTTAGGCTCATATTATCCCAAATGGGATATCAGTTAGTCTTTTGGGGCCAGGGTCATAGGGACATGTCTGGACAATAATGTTTTTCATTGTATTACTTTGTGATGATCCCAAATCCTTGAACTATGTTACATATTATAAGATTACCATTTTATCAGGTAAGTTCATTACTATATATTTTATTTCATGTAGAAATTTTTACACATGACTCATGAATTTATATATAATATTTTACACGGAAAGTTATCCAGAGGCAAGGTCTCCGACCATTTATTAAAAGAAAGGAAAAGTACAACCAGAATAGTAAAAGAAACATCACAAACCATAAAAACAACTACAAGTCATAACAGTCATACCAGTCTCCATAATCATGATCCATTACTTCATCCGCAGTATCCAACTCCCACTCCGAGCTGTCAAATTGCATCAGAAACTTGGCATATCTCTTTCTAAGGGGTAACATTTCCAAATACAGAATCTCCTTAGAAGATTTCAAGCCCGAGGACCTAGTAGTCATCGGCTTAAGCATAGAGGATTAATCTTTACTCCTCCTTATCTTGGAGGATTAGTCACAACATTATCAATTCCGGACGCATTCCTTGTTTCACCATGAACAATATCACTATAAGATATTTGAGTAATGCTACCATCGTTTCATTACCACTATTGGAGAGATCACACCATTTTCCAGAGGTGCACACCTTCTGATAACCATCATTCCCCCCATTCATTCTCAACTTGACTATTCGAGTCGATCATGGATAATAATTATGCACGTTCCCCATATTGAGGATTACTGGGATCAACAGAAAACTCCCTACCCTTGGCCTCCTCCACAACTTCCCCATTGCGGCCGATAACCTTCAGATCATCACCTTCAATTCTCTGGCTACCTTCCATAAATGTCATCTCCTTATTCTCCAAACCCTCAAAGTGGTTTTAGGTTACCACTCCACCAGAGATGTGGGTATTCAGTTTCATAGCTTCAATGATTCCATCCGAATTCTCCAAGGGAACCTCAGTGAGAGGAGCCAACTGCAGATGGAATATCCTTTCCTCCTCATTCTGATACCCTACTCTAAGATCATCCCTCAACTGGTCAAAAACTTGCAACACTGTTGGATTAATCGGCACCTGAACTATCTTCATAAAGCAATCATGGTCTGACGCAACAACAAGAGGGCCTTGCCCCATCTCCCCCTCCACAATCCCATCAAGTTTCTCTTCCACTAGTGCAACAGCAGTGGAAGGGTCTTCCAGCCCGACACCCTGCCTAGAAGACTCTACTGCAGTGGTACACACAGCAGGTGATGAAGCATAGATAGAAAATCCACTTGTTGAACCACGTATGTAATCGGTTATTTTTTTTACTATCTGAGCACTTGGATTATCAGCCATACTAGTTTTTATCTATGATTCATAATTGTAACCTCAGAGAGATGTTATGAAAAATATTTCTTAATATTTATTTATCCCTAATCCACAAGTGTTGACAAATCAAATTATCAACAAGAGTGTGAGGATTAGATCAGTTGGATTGAGATTTTTTTGTGTTCATGGAGACAACAAATGAAATCAATGTGAAATATTCCACCATAATGTTGGAAGGTCCAAGAAGAAGATTTTAGTACATGTTATTATTAGAGAATAAGAATATAGGATAAGAGTGGAAGGAATTAAAATTTATTTTTAACAACTAGTTCTATCAAGATTATGTGATGTTGGGAAAGGCTATAATGTTCTTGATACTCAGGCTGGCTGATTGGACCATGATAGAATATACCATCCATTTTTATTATCTTGTAAGATTTCAACCTAGATAGAATCGAATGAAAAGAGAAATTGTTGATGATATGAGATGGTGCATAGATCTAATATCAATTATCAGGATTTTTGATGAATCGTCCTTGTTATGCTATTTTGATTAAAAGGGAATTTATGGTTTAAAATTGAAATGGATGGAAATAGGGTTGATGAAATACCATTTTCTCTCAATGTTTGTTATGTGAATTCCTCTAAGTGGTAGTGGAAGTATGAGGATTCTCATGGATGATCTGGAGAGTAGGGTTTTTCTAGACCTCTTGTAATTCTATGAAGAGGCCCTTGTATTTGTAACCATGGAGTATATCATGGGCACTCAAAATTAGTTTTCATTGATGAACCCATGATATGTGGGTCTTGAAGATTCTTAGATCACTTGTACATGTTATGTCATGTCTGTTCTATTCCATGTAGTTACATTTGAAAATTAGTTCCTACTAAAACATCAATAAAAATATATTCTTAATGAAAAAATGTGTTCTTTCCAAAGGCATTCAGAACAAATATTCATTATACAGTGGAAGAATGTACATAGGAATATGTTTTGGGTCCAATAATACTAATATGTTTTATCATTATATATTTGTCATTAGTTTCTTCATTATATGATATTAGGGAATCTCAATTTTTTATTTCAAACTGTATTGTGATTCTTCTTCATATTTTTATGAATGATTTTTCATAAGTGATGGATATTAATATACCCGATGGAACAATGAGGGGGTATGGACTCCATATTACCTCATATGGTTTCTATATATTTTATATTTAACTTTTTTGGGATTTTATAGTTCATGAAATGAAACATATTAACATTAATTTAGAGATGAATTTTCTCATTGCCAATAATGTCGATATTTATTATTACTTTGATTGTTCTCTTTCACTTCACATGATTGGTGTAACATATATTTCAAGAAGAATAGTACCGAAAGGTCGATTATAGATGATAATTATTATACAGAGCTAGAGAAATCAATATTTGTTCTCTTTTAATATTTAGAAAGATTCCTTGTACAGATATTTAGCTCTTGCTATCAATGAGTTTCCTGAAATTGTTCTTCCTATATTATATTGTTTTCCACCTATAAGGGAGGTAGATATTTCTATATATCATGTTCATAGTCCTAAAACAGTATCTATTCATTATTACACAATAGAACTAGCTTAAATGGTTGAGATGAGACTCATATGGATGAAATTTTATATAAAGGATTCATACTCTAGAGTGTGTAACCTTCCACAGTGCCTATTCTATTTTCATTGATTGTTTATGGGTCAATTTCACTTTTTATGGTTTTTTAAAAATACAATTGATTCATCGTAATGAACATGTATCTAATTACATAGATAGATTTTCTATTTGATGAATTAAAATGGGAAATGTAGTTATTGAAGATTGAACATATATATGGTAACCATAAATTGATAATAAAAGAATATTTCATTCAAAAAACATCCATTAAGATGAGGTTCTGAAATTATGATTACCTTTTATTTCTATTTGGAATATACAATTATCATAGACATTATTTATGGATTTAGTTATCCTGATCTACCATGATTATCTTTATTTGTTTTTGGTAGTATTTTTGGATGATATCCATATTTACTCTAATTCCTAGTAGGATCATGTGTTTCATCTAAGATAATTTCCTGATTTGTTAATTAGTTACTATCAATCTACCAAGATATCAAAATGTAATTTTTTGATTCATTAAGTAATGTTATTTGTCAACTTGGTGTTATAATATGGAATATAATTTTTTAATATAATGGTGAAGGCTGTTATAAACTAGGAACAACAATGAAATGTTTTTTAGATTCATAGCTTCTTGGGTTTAGCATGGTATTATCACTGGTTCTTAATGAACTTTTCAATATTTGATTCATTGATTACAACTAAATCTCGGAAGAGATTAATTAAAGTTTGGGATGTTAAATGTTGGAATTATTATTTTTAGATTGAAAGTAATTTTAAAACTATGCCATTATTGACACTTCTAGAGGCCGAGAATGTCTATATTGTCTTCAATGATGCAACATGTTCTGGTTGTGATGCGTTCTTATGAATGGTGATCATCTCATTTCTTATGAATCTCAATATATTTGGAAATAAAAGAAGAATTATCAAACTGATAACATTGATCATGCATCAATATTGCTAGTGTATAAGAGTTGGTGACATTTCCTTTAGTATTTTTTATACTATGTATTCCCTCAAAAAATTCATGAGTTATATGTTATCTCAAAAATAATTGTTTTTCTAATAGGGAAATAATGTGTAATACCGGAAATATTATTGCATTGGCATCACCTATACCCAAGGTAAGGGGAATTTTGTTGCATATTCCATGATAAGGAAGCTTCAAACCTAGGACGCAAATGAATCATCAGAAGAGTGGAACATGATGGCCTTATTTTCATAGCTGTGGATTGGATTTTTTTTAATATGGGGTTGATGATTTTGTGTATAATGTTCCATTGACCACTGCTTATATCAAGATTATTCTTTATGAGAATCAACATTACGATGAGTTATTTATTATTTGTGCAGTTCTTTATATAGGGGATACCATGGATAATTATTTATTATCTAAATGGGGCCTTCATTGATATAAGAATAATTTTGTTGTTCTGTTATCAGTTATGAAATTTTTAATGGGGGACATCCATAAATGAATGTTGATATTGAACCAGTGAACCTCCATGATGTTATCTAAAATTCAATGAATATTTGGGTGGCATGGTATGATATATGGTATTGCTTATTTTGTAGCTTTTTATATATGCGGATGATGTTCAATGCCAAGAAACAAAATCATTATATTTTATTCAACCACTACCAAGGACAAGATTAATTTTGGATGAGATTTATATGAGCATTATAGTTGTGTTTCCTCATATCACTAGAAAAATGAATGTTATATTGACCATGATCGATAGGATGTGGAAATAAAATCACATTATAACCATTAATGATACAACCAACATTAAATATCTTATAAATATATTTGTGAGAGATATTGTTTGTTTTGAAATAATTCCTTATACTATATTCTATGATTGGGATCCTCATTTATGTTATCTTTTTTCTAGAGTCCTTCAAAAGGCACTAGGATCTCAGGTCTATTACAGAAAAACATACCATTAACAATCATATGTATAGATATAAAGAGATATAGATATTATTGATGATATTATTCAAACTTGCGTTCTTGAATTTGGTCGAGCTTATGATGATAATTTATTTATGGTTCAATTTTCATATAACAAATGACACAATTCTATGATTAGAATATTTCCTTTTGAGGAATTGTATTGTTGACCTTGTTTACATAAACTGTGTTTCTTGGTGAATGGTGAATGTTACTTATTTGGAATTATATTGCATCATGAAAGGAAAAATATTCATTTGATTCATCAAATATTTTTGACTAAACCTATACATCATAAATATTATGTTGATCATCATCGAAATCCATTTGTGTTTTCAGATGGTTAAATGTATTATTTATATTTTAAACTCATATGGATTATTTAAATCTTGGGAGGAATGGAAAACATGGTATTTTTTGGGATACTTTTAAGGTTTTTGAGTAGGTGGAAAGTGTCTTACAATTTAGCACTTCCACCATAACTGATATCGATATATAATGTGTTTCATGTACCTCCTCTATGAATGTTTTTTTTAACCCACTTCATATTTTGAGTTGGAGTGATCATTATGTCAAGATAGATTTATCCATATATGAGAATACAGTTTTGATAGATTATTCAGAATCCCAAGTTCATTATAGTAGGGATATAAAATTAGTTTGAGTTCTACTGCTTCATGATTTAAATACTCATGATACATGGGAGAGGGTGTAACTTATGAGAAATTAGTGGCCTTAATTTTTTGACATTGATGCTTCTTGACAAGATTTATGGGGAAAATAATTATCAATGTTGGGGAGGTTATAACAAAAAAATACTATTTTTAGTCACACCAAAACCCTTCATTTGATTATTCTATTGATTTGATTCATTTACGGGTGCTTCAAGTGAAATTTTAGATGTTTTGGGATGGTAATGACTAGCACATTGTTTTCCCTTATCATGATCCATTCTTGTGGAAGCAATGAAAATAAAGACAATAATGTTTTTTATGGTTGGTTTATAGATTGAAAAACTATACGCCCCCTGGGAGAACCATATTGTCCTTAATAAATTATATATATAGTTAAAACATATTTCTAGTTTTTGGGTGTACAACACACTCAAAATTATGTAAATCCACATTCAACACTTCAGGACCGATAATGGTCCAATGAAATGATTTTTCTAACATCGAATTTCTTATGTGGAGAGATATTAATCAGCCATTTTATCCCAACTATAAAGAGTGTCCCTAATGATATATAACTCATCATAAAGATGATGTTCTTGAAAATCATCTCAAGAAGAGTGGAGGTCAACTGAACTCTGTCCAAATAAACCATACTCCATAATTCCCAAACTCCTAACAGCAAATGTACAAAAAGACCAATCATGTTTAACTATTAATATGATTATATATTTATGTAGGTTGTATGTTTTCTTATCATGGAATCTATGAAGACATCCTCTTTTATAGAAGGATCAATTTGTGGAGATCTTTGTTTGATACATTGCCAGTAAATTTACTCTTCTTATTATATATCCCCTAATCATTCCCCATCGCCTCCACATTGTTTATTGAATATCTATTTTGTTAGAGGATGCAATACCAATTTTTTGTATGTTTATTATCGTTTTGAATCATGGATAATCCTTTTTTATGTTCTTTATTGGTGTTTATATTTCGGTCATTGGGATTTGTTTTCCAGTGATCCTGACTTAGGTGGTAACCTTTATTTTTTTCCAATTGATTAAACAAAAATTGATTTATTTAAATAATATTTATTGATTTAATTTAACTTCATTCAATTTAATTATTATAAATCCAATTCCATTTATTTGGGGGTCTATGTTTGACATTAATTGGATTTGGCATCTGATTGTGAACCACCCCCCCCCAATTCCCTAGAATTGGGGTGTTTCAAGAATATAATTGAAAAACATATACATTAAATTATGGAATTAATATTGTGAAATTGAAAATTAAAAATGATTTTTGGAAATAGATTTCTTTGTTTTATTTGATAAAATGGATTTAATTGATTTGATATAATCTCATTAGTTTTTTCATTTAATATATCTTGATTTGATTAAAAATCAATTTTTTTAAAAACGAAATTGATATATTGAAATGGGAAAAAGGTTTAATAGTATTTTAAACTATTTTGAAATTAATTGTCTAGTATTTTGTTTAGAACATGAATGACAAGGTATTTATTGAATTATTTGGAAAAAACATGATAGGATGTAAATTCCCCTTCAACATATTGATTCATTAAGAATGTTACACAAACATATTGGTTGCTATTTTCCCTAGTTGGATGTTGGTCCATCTTCTTTAAATAGTGTTATAGGGATGTGTATGCACATTACTATTTTTTATTATATCAGTGTTTTATGATCTAATAACCCATAAATATTATATGTCGTGGTAAAATACCATGATCCCCATTTTAATTATTCAATATATATATGATATCTTATAAACTATTTTACACATGCCTTTTTAATTTATATAAATTAGTTTACATAGAATGTTTTTTTATTAATTTTTTTAATGTATCATCATAAAAGGAAATGTAAAACACAATATTTCTTAAATATAATTTTGAAATTCTATGTATGTTAATATATATTTTACTTATTTATTTGGTTAATTAATTGTGGAATCATATATTGTAATCTTTCATGAAACCCTATTGGAATTTTTTCTGTCACCCTACTTCTCCATTTGGCTTATTTTAGATTTTCTTATACCTGGATTGAGATGGTGGATAACTGCACTTGGAGATGGTAATTCCCATTTATATTTTGTCTTCAATGTTTTGTGTCTATTTGGACTGGGTAGGTTTTCCCTTTTTATGGTAATTGTTTTTTATACATTAGGTTGTTTATAATGGTTTGAATTTAGTATAATTCCTCCTATAGGCATATCTTATTTGGAGATTATATTGTATATTATAATTCTATTATTTTTTGTGTATGATTTTATTAGAACATTCATATTTTATGATATCCGGTTCTTATTTCTATCCCATGTGGATTAAGAACACTTGTTGGGCCATGTTAGGATTGGTCTTGGAATTAGTGTACCATGTTTTTTGAATAAGTTCATGACACAATTTAACATTGAGTACATTTTTTATTATAATTTCAGAAATATATTTTCATTATAAATAACATTTATAATTATTTTTGATAATTTGGTAAATCCTATTCAAACCACCAATTAAACAACTATGTTATAATGGTCACATTTAGATAATAATATTTTAAATTTTATATGAAAAATTTCTTATATCTAAATGTTTCTTATACCACATTCAAATAAATATATTACATAAATAAAATAAATTATAGAATAATGGGGTGTTAGAATTTATATTATTTTAATATTTAATTTCTATGTGTTGATTTATATAACTTATGTAAACTTTTTATAATAGGATATATGTTCATAGAAGAATTTGAGTCAAGATAAATCTACAATGTACATGATTATTTTTATTTTTTTTATATTACATTATTATTTATAGTATTTTTATTTCATTTTTATCTGTTATTTTCAATACATTTGTATATTTTAATATTCGTATTTATTACTAGAATATATCTAGAATTATTTTTTTTCTTTTTTATTATCAATATCATTAGTCTTGTCATTTATTTATGTTATATTATTCTAGTTGACCATGTATGATACGGTTCACCTATATTCAGATTAAAATTAATTATTATTATAGGGTTTTGAAAATACCTTTCTTCATTTTCTCATTTTATTAATCTAAGGTGATGAGTCTTAATCAAATTTAATATAGGTGTATATTATAATTGTATAAAACCTTTGGAAGACCATTAGGGTTTCAGATTTAATTGGTTTTAATAGTTATAATATGCGTGAAATGAGTTGTTTTGAACTATATTTTTCTTTTCCATTTTTATACAAAAATTTATGTTGGCTAACATGGTTGCTCACATGGAATTCATTCTCAATCAAGTTTTTTGACCTAGTGTTCTTTTATAATGTTCAATAAAAATATATTTGATCCTAAATATATTTCAAAAATAATTTTAGAAGGATAAATATCATTTAATGATAATTATTTGACGATAATGAATTGTATTTATTTAATGTCTCATATTTTTATAATAATAACAGGGATTTATTTTTTTTGAAAAATTATTATGATTTGGTTTCGTGTGAAAAGATATGGGGTTTTCTCGATAACCTAGATGTGTGGAAAAATATTTTAGGTTACACATATGCTAGTCATTTTGGAATGATCCCACACGATCATTAGGTTGTGGCCTAGGGATACCAAGAATGGTACCAAAATAGTTTTCTATGGTTCACACAAAATGTCAACCGATTCACATGTATGTCCCTATTTCTATTTTACATGACCTCTATTTGGATGAACAAATGGTTAGATCCCATGTTATTTATATTTTTTATTAGTTAACTATGTTATCAATTTATAACGTTATAATTTATTTGGTTGATGTAATGATTTTAATTCTATGTTTCTCATAAATATATAATTTAATTTCATATTATTAGTTATTTTGGAAATTTTTTGTCTTCATAAAACTATGTTATTTTTAAAATTAAACCCATATTATTCTTTTCAAATCAATAGTTTATTTTAAAGATATGTTTTTAATTAGAATGACATTTTAACATTTTAAAATATATTATATAGATTCAGGGTGATATCTTACATTGATTATTCCTCACACCATTTGTGAACCGTTTTGGTGTATGTAGACATGATTATATCTGATGTAGGAATATGTAACATGTATTCATCCCATTCTAAAAACACATTCATATCACATCATCATTCCCAGTATAGTGATTATTGGTGACCATGGGTGATGATAATTTGTCTCATTTATATGAGTTTGGGGATCCTTTGTTGATATTTTTTGATAAGATAAGTATCATGCACAAAAATAATAACTTCGTTAGGAATATCATGAATATATAGAATTTTTTATGTATCTAATTTTAAATTTTCTTCATAATATTATTTTCTGATGTCCGCATATTAATTTTCATAATGTTATACTCTTATTGGTGTGGTAATATTATTTATAAATAATTAATTATATTGATTTTTGGATAATATATGGATTCATTATGATGGATTTATATGTTAATTAAATCTTGAGTTTTCTGTTTTCTAATGATGAAATCATTCCAAAATATTACTATGATATTCCATTGTGCTTTTCACCATGTAGTGGTGATTTGGAATTTTCCTCAATCTTAAGGGAATGTTGGATTATTTGACATGATAGGTCAATGATGGAATGTTCATTATAATCAAGACCCAAAATGATTTATTGAAAATGAAGATATTGAACAATTAAATTAAATTAGATGAAAAGAGTCCATGAATTGTTATATTGATATAAAAGATATAATTTATGTAATGGAGAAAATTAATAGGAAACAAGGATAAATTCCAGGAAAAAACCTAAAAGTTTGTGTAATATGTTAGTCAACTAGTTATCTCACTAAAAACAATCAACAAATTCAGGAAAATAAATATTGTGTCATAATCATATATTTCCAACCAAATTTGAAAATTATAAATATAAAATTATTTGTAATAATAATAAAAAAACATGATAAATGAAAAAAATAGAAGGATATTTACTAAAAAATATTACCTATTCAATAACCACTTCAACCCCCACTATTCAAAAAAATTTATTCCTTGGAACCGTTGACATATAAAATATATATTACTAAAACAAATACCATTATCAATGGAATTATAACATGGGGACTTGTATTGATGAAATTATAAGGATATTTATGATTTATAAATATCATGTAAATAAAAAAATAAACACATACAAATATTTTGAATACAATTAATCAACAAGTGGACAATACCTTGAAAAGGAATGAAACACAAAATCTATCAAAGATTCCAATCATTATATTATTATAACTATTGTGACAATAATTTTTTATTAAAATTATATTTTCAATATAATAAAAATATTTTTAGAGAACATTAATTTGATAATATACTCATCTTTATATCAATAATAATCTAATGGTTTAACTAATAAAAGTAAATGTGCAAGATGGACATGAATACCCTAATAAGTCCATAGTGTCGTAAAGAGATCGACAATCAAAATGTTGTGTATATCAACTTTAGTATGATTATATTTCCACTAAAAGTGTTAAATCCTATGAAAAAATAATTATATTGTATAAATGAATATATTAGAATCATTTAAAAAAATTCAAGTGGATATTCCTCTTTCTAATGTAGTGAATTTTTTTTCTTTGTTTGTGATGTTTCCAAATATATATATAATCACTTTGACTGAATCCAATGAAATAGAAAAAATATCCTATGAAGAAATATTTACCCCTACGACAACATACATTTTCTATATAAATAAAAGGCTAAAAAATGATCACTATCCCTTTAAATATTTTGTTTTTTAATTTTTCTCATTCCATGTTTCATTTTGGTGTGTTATTCAATGTAATAAATCATTCAATATTAAATTAATTAGAAATAAGCTAGGTAAAACCCATAACAATATTTCTTCTTCGAGAAAATAATTTGACAACATGTATCACTACTTTTCATAATAATTTTTATTTAATGTTAATAATATTTTTTTCTCAATCATATTTTATATTCTATAAATATATGATGAAAAAGAAAAAGTACATGAAAAATAATACTTCATATACAAATTTTAAGGATTGATAAGTCCATCATAAATTTATAAAATCTACATTTTATAGGTGTTTTTGTAGTACCCCAAGGTTTTATATATTTTTTATTTTGAAATTAACATGATGTACGTGATAATTTACATTACAAGAAATCCCATGGTTAAAAAGCTCATGATAATAAAAAAATTCATAAAATATCCATTTAATTAGAAGGTATGAATATGAGTAAAAAATTTATAATATATATATATAGAATTGTTTTTCTAAATTTTATTTGATTTATTTATTTATATTAAATAATAATTAAAATTATAATGAATTTATTCGTGATTAAAATATCTTTTGTCAATGGAACATATTTTGCTACATGTAAATTCTATAATCATAACAAATTATATTGATAAATTTTGGATAATTAATTAAATTAAATATATTGATATATTTTTATTAATATATAAATAGTCCTTTAAAAATTAGTTATGTAATTGTTAGAAATAATGACAAAAAAATTTAATGGTAAAAGAGTTTTCTTTTTAGAAACCATGTTTAAATGTGAAAAGTGTTTTACCTTTTTTAATTTAATAACACATTATTTATTTATATTGGTGATATATCTATATAAATACACATATATTATTCCATTAAATATTTTAATAGCTATTTGATTGTTTTTACATGGAATGGAATGATTGTAAGTATAATTGTTTTCTTAATTAATTAATTTTCCAAAATACTAGTATAAATTCCATTTTTTACAAATATTAATTTTTTTTTTATATTTTAGAAATTTTATTTCAATAAAATTTAGTTCATATTTGTAATAAATATTTAAAAAAAATCAATGAGGTATAAAACATTTATGGTCATATTGAGTTAAAAAAATTTAAATTTGATTCAACATGGTAAATGATCGGAAAATTTTGATATATAGGTTTTTTTAATAAAATGGGTTTAGGGTATATTTAATCATGGAAATCTGTCAAAGTGCCACTTGAAGTGGCACAATCCCTTTGAGGTTGGCCTCCTAGTGCCACTTCAAGTTGTGCCGAGGCATGGAGAAGCTTTTAAACTCCCCCACCTCCTCACTTCCAATCCCATTTCCTCACTTCCCACCCCCACTCCCTCAAACTCTTTCTCTAATTCGGCTCTCTATCTCTCTACTTATGTTTCTTTTCCATTATAGCCACCTCTACGCAAATTTGATGTAATCCTTATTTTAAATTTATTTAATATTTTGATTTATTTAAATATTTTTTTATTTCATATAAGTAGTTTTTTATTATTGAATTATATTTGGATATAGTAATAGTTTTTAAAAATGTAGTTTAATAATTAATTAATTATAATTAGGTAATCAATTAATAACAATAATGTAAATAATTAATTATAAGTAGGTAATAAATTCATTATAAGAAATTAATTAATTATCGTTAAGAAATTAATTAAATATGGTTAAGGAATTAAATAATTATCGTTTGGAAGTTAATTAATTATCATTAGGCACTTAATTAATTATCTTTAGACACTTAATTAATTATTCTTAGGAAAATAATTGAATGTGATTAGGAAACTAATTATATGTGATTGTGCAACTAATTAATTGTGATTAGGCACATAATTAAATGGGATTAGGAAACTAAATAATGTGATTAGGAAACTAATTTATTGTGATTAGGCACTTAATTAATTTTGATTAGGCACTTAATTAATTGTGATTAGACACTTAATTAACCGTGATTAAGTACTTAATTAATTGTGATTATGAACATAATTAATTCTGATTAGGAACCTAATTAAATGTGATTAGGAACCTAATTAACTATGATTAGGCACTTAATTAAATGTGATTAGGCAATTAATTAAATGTGATTAGAGACTTAATTAACTCTAATTAGAAAATTAATTAACTGTGATTAGGCACTCAATTAAATGTGATTATTCAAATAATTACCTATGATTAGGGAGTTAATTAATTCTAATTAGGGAATTAATTACTTATAATTTGGAAATTAATTAATTCTAATTAAGCACTTAACTTATTATCATTAGAAAACTAATTAAATGTGATTAGGCACTTAATTAAATTTTACTAGGTACTTAACTAATTTTGATTACGCGCTTAATTAAATTTTATTCGAAATTACTTAAATCTAACTAGGAAATTACTTAAATCTAACAAGGAAATTACTTAAATCTAACTAGTAAATTTCTTAAATTTACCTATACAATTACTAAATTTAATTAAGATATTACTTAAATCTAACTAGGTAAATAATTAGTGAAGTAGTTACATTTATTAGCGAAGTAATTATATTAATTACCAAAGTAGTTACATTAATCAGCGAAGTAATAATATTATTTAGTGAAGTAATTATATTAATTAGTGCAGTAGTTATAAAAAGTAGGGATGCAGTTATATTAATTAGTGATGTTGTTACATTAACTAGTGAAGTACTTATATTAATTAGCGAAATAATTATAGATTGATTCTAGAATTTACCCTTGAATTACATTCTAGGTATGATAATGAATTTTGATTTCCATCTACCTTGACCATAGTATGTAATTGAAGATATGAACATAAATTTTGTAGTTGAATATATTTTTTGAATATTAGGTGTTAGAGTTTTCATGAAATGAATTCTCTATTGGGTAAAGTATCCCCGAGTAGAGGGGCTTTGGGTCAGACCACCTACTTTCATGGAGGCTTTCCTTGTCAAGGAATGTGAATGGGGTTGGCTATCTGTTACTCCAGGCTTACTCAAGTGAATTTTTTCAATTTCAAATAACTCTAAGATTTTACATGACATGTTCATGTACCTCATTCATATAATTCATTTGGATATGAATGAATATTTTTGACTTTTATTTTGGGTAATTAACACAAACTTGTGGGTTTTGTAAAGAGTTACACATCAATATGGTTTGAACATATTTATTTGGGAGAGGGATTAGGATTAAAAATTAAATTACTAGAAGCATTCACACATAATTTAATTATCTAATCAAATTTAATTTATAATGATGGTTTATTTTAGATAAAAAAGATGGAGGCCTATATTTATTGAAATGGTCCGATAGTGGAGGCAGATCAAGGATATTTTTATAGTATACATCCACAAGCTATTGAAATGCTTGGAGAATGAACTACATTGGAAGCTGTGCAAAGGAAAATTCATCAAAAGTTAAAACTGGTGAGGAATAAATTGATAGAGTCCATCAGATTTAAAAATCTTCAATATATAGATAGGTTTTGGCATGTGGCCTATCTGGTAAATTATGATGAAGATTGGGAATATGTACATTCATTGGTTATGTATCTACTTGAGAGTAAAATGATGGATTTGTATGTCTCTATAGCTACAATGGAGGTTCCATCAAAATTGGAAGTTGGATAGTCTCAATGTCATGAGACTGTGTTATATGCTCCTACACAACAAGAAGTTCCATTAGCATTGGTATTTGTTCCATCATTTCCCTCATCCACAGTTTCAATGGATAGTCCTCCACATACATTAGATGCATTGGTCAATGATTTTGAGGATGATGACAATTTATAAGAAGTAGTCGAAGAGGAAGATGAAGAACTAGATTAGCATGTAGATGAACAGTTTGTGCCCACTCATGTGAGGTTTAACTGACCATTGAACCATCCTCTACAATTGGCTTCATGGTCAACTAAAGGCATGATTCACTTTCCCGAATTTGATTGGTTTTTTATTACACCCAGTTTAGAATTTACAAGAATCATTGGTGCCACAAATCGAGTGTCAAATAATAGTGTTTTGTATATTGGTAAAGAGTTTGACAAAAAATAAGCATTGGAAAATGTGATAAAACAATATCACATAAAAATACATTACTCTTATGTTGTAGAAGATTCAAAGAGGTCTTACTCGTTGATTTGTTGTGACAAATATGAATCAAACTTTCCAATGCGTATACAAGTAAGAATTGATAACACTTTTCACAGCTGGCACATCACTAGATTTACTCCACACACCTGTGTTAAACCATGCATGTCACAAGAACACCCTTAGTTAGATGTTGAGTTTGTTTTAACTATTATTGTTGAAATGATTAGAGCATGTCAAGACGTTCCTGTGGTTATGGTGATGGACCAAATCAAACAACTTTTTGGGTATCAAATCTCTTACTGGAAGTCATGGCCGGCAGGACAAAAGGATATTGTGAAAGTGTGCTGTGATTGGGATGAATCTCATTGAGTTTTACCAAAACATTTTGAGATTTTAGGCCACAGTAATCATGTGGTCTATCAATTACATATTGTTAAATTTGTTAACCAACACATCCAAGTTGATCGTTCAATGGTTGTGTATGATAGATTATTTTGGACATTTTTTACCATGTGTGGAGGATTTTAGACATTGCAAGAAGTTTATACACATTGATGGAACATTTTTTATATGGAAAGTGCACATGAAATTTATTGATTCCCGCTATACAAGATGGAAATAGAGCCCCTATAACTTTGGAATTTGCAATTGTTGAGAAAGAGAACTTCTCATCATGGAGCTTATTTTTAACATGTATGAGAGAGTTTGTTAGGGATGTGGAAAGGATTTGAATTTTTTCAGATCGACACTGCGTAATCAAGGAGGAAGTACAGTCTGAGGGTCATATGTGGAGACCACCATATGCCAATCATTGATACTATATTTGATACATTGCTAGAAATTTTTGAAAGAAGATAAAAAATGAGTCGATGAAGAAGGAAATTTTAAAAATTGGTATGAACATCCTTTTTCATTTTCAATTTTCTTATCATAGTAATTTTTATATCTATTCAGATGAGTTCTTTTATGATAGAATATGAGCCCCAATAACAGAGTTTGGGAGAGCGTCCTCACGATATTCATAGATTGAATCAGAAGTGTATGATTACATGATGCTAATTCCAAAGAAAAAATAGTTGTTGGCATATAATGAAGGGAGGAGATATAGCCATCTGACAACCATCATTGTAGAATGTATAAATAGAGTTTTCAAGTGAGTTCGAAAATTTCATAACATAGGTAAATATGAAAATTTGATTATATGTTACTCAGATGAGCTATAATTATAAAATAATATTAGTCTTATGTCGTAAATCTAAATAACAGGTTTGTAAAAAGAGAAATTCTATTGTAGTGTAAAGTACTTTCTAGAATGTGGAAAGAGGGCTGAAGAGTTCTTAAATAAGGGGATGCATTATGGACACCATTTCTAGTACGAGAAAGATATGATTCTTCACGAGGCCGCAACTTAATGTGTAACTATATTTAATCATCCCGAGCAACGATTTGAGGTTGCTGAGCCTGGTGACGTTGTGGCTGGTAGAAATGGTCGTGTGTGAGTTGGTTTACTAGAGAAGAGGTACTGTGAATGTGAAAATTTCAGGCACTGATATTTCCTTGTGGACATGTGATTTCAACATGTGCTTACGTACACACACCTTGGGAGTAGTTCTCCGATCCAGCTTATCATATTGAGAGAGTCAACTCTTTCTATGGTACTCTATGGATTCCAATCGGAGAATATTAGAATTTTTTGTTGTCTGATGGCTCACGAACGCTTCTATAGAACAACACTATACTTCGACCTAAAGGGAGACTATAGTCTCATTAAATTAAGAATGAGATGGATTGGCCTAATGAATAAAAAACTGGACGAAGGTTCAACATATGCCTTCCAGGAGGTCATACGATGACATGATTCTCTAGACACATAGGGCAATCATCTAATAATAGAAATTAATCATGTACTCTATCAGTTACTATAAAAGTTTTTACATTTAATCATTTTTATCATTATGACCATTTATAATCATATTTTTCATTATTTTTATATAGGGTAACTTTTAGAAAATGTACTAATATATTAAAAATATTTCAAACATTGGTTAGTAGAATTACATAAATATAAATTATTATATACATTCAAAAACAATCTAAACTATTAATGTTACCAGGATTTCAATTGAAATTCTATGTTAAAATTTCAACACTATATGAGTAGCTTATTACAAACAACACCAACTCAAAAAAAGGAATCTACCTATATAAGAAAACATTTCGGCGTGGTGTGTGGGTTCAAAATACAACATTCATTGTTTAAAACTAGTCTTGCAGTGCTAACCATTCAAAGGTATACATTAAAAAACCCATTTTAAATATGAAATGAAAATGTTATCAGACTTTTATAATGAATTTAATGTTTTAATCTTTGTAAATTCATATGGATCATCCACTATTATCAACCCAAGAGATGGACTTATCGTGCGATGTGTTGTCATGATGACCATTTAGAAATATTGCTGTTCGGAGAGCACATTATATCCATCACATGGCACCCCAATAGCTATTTTTCCATACCATATATGTACAGGATTTAATGGAGTCACTATGTGTGACATCAAGACCAATGATCACCATTTAATTTCCGAATTAGTTGAGAGATTGCAACCAGAGACACACACATTTCATCTCCCAGTGGGAGAGATGGACATCACTTTAGAGGACGTCACCTACATGCTGGGGTTACCCATCTATGGACTTGCAGTTACAGGCACCAGTAGTGGTGACTGGGCTGTAGTAATACAGAGGCTACTAGTAATTGATGTCATCGACACACGAGGTGTTCTCCAGGGTTTGTGCTTGCACATGAGGTGGCTTGATCAGCATTTAGATGTCATTCCTGATGATGAAGATGAGGATACTCTTATTCAGAACACATTTTAATACATTTTTTTGGCTGCTCGGAGGCGTCTTGTGCATCGACTACTCTATCACTTTAGAACACAAGATGTACTTCCCATTACATGATGATCTGGATCATATGACTGCATACAGGTTTTGGTCTACTGTATTAGCACATCTTTACAGATCACTCTATTCCAGTTTCCAGGAAGATTCAAATCGTTTTGCAGGTTGCATGGTGTTAGTAAAAATTTGGGGCTAGGATCATTTTCCACAGATCTCTCTTCAATCCATCACACCACTTGCAGCAGAGCTATTTCAGGACAATCCTCGAGGATGATGGTATGTCTACATCATTACTTTCTATTATTTAGTAATTTTGTTATAGTTTATTATATACTTATAGTATATTAATCCTTTTTAACCAGATCGAGTTAGTTTCAGAAGTATGGACATACTCCGAGACATAGTTTTCACAGCTTCTGACAGATATTTGACGCCATAGTGCCAGTGGATGTAAGTTAAACAGTACTTATTTATAGTCAAATTTGTTTTGTTATCACTATTTTCTGTTATTTAAATGTATTCTCAGTTAAATTTTCATGCTACTATATAACATATTTATCTGAGTTTATATTTCAAGTTTCATTGACTCCGTGTATCGGTCATGTTTATGCATCACTTCCACCTTACTGTGGAACTAGGGTTGTAGATCGTGTTGTACTGGTGCCACATCCACTTTCATATCATTGAGTGGCACCAGCCAGATCAGGTCATGCGATAGTTCAGTTTCATACAGCATATCCCCAAGCCACCAGGATTGCCTGCCGATTTACATTCAATTGTGCTTATAGGTAGACAAATGACAAACTGGAGGGGATTTCATGCATCTTATATCGTGATGAGGGACACATGTGACAGATTTATTATCTTTAAATTTGGATATACCAAAGCACGCAGTTAGTTATCTGCTCAGGTATATTATGTAGACTCGTATCGACGTCACACCATCATGCATCTTACACGTCATGGGATTGGAATTCAGCCGTTGGTATGTTTACTAAGAGTTATTATTTTTGTTGAAATCATTTTTGGTATTAATTTGAATGTTTATTCATTTGCAGGAAGACAACATTGTTCATATTTCACATACCACATAGCCACATGATAATGCATATATTAGGCGAGATGTAGTTCATAGGGATTTTTTGGCTCTCCTCGATCATCTCTGGTTGATATTTGACCATTTTTATGATGCGGTGCCACATGATTATCCCGATCCATATCCTAAATCAGAAGCTCCTGAGGATGAATATGTCCCTACTATGCATGTTGAGGACAATGCACCACCTCCACCACCGCCATCTAGACAACTGAGACGATCACATCAATAGGGGAATAGGTGATGACATTGACATCCGAGAGATGATCATGTAGATGTCTCCACACCATAGAGAGAGGATTCGGCCCAGCCGACAGATAATATTGCACAGTTGGGAGACACTTATATACCACAAATTTCGTCTCCACAAAATACTATGGACTTCGATCTGGGTGCGGTCACACCGCTTATGGTGGCCCCCTCTTTCGACTAGGCCTTTTTCAGTTCTCCATTTAAAACAATTATAGGAGCTTTAGAGCCATATAGCGCCCCATATGATTTTGGGCTATCCACATACCATGGTTTTGCTCAGTTCTCTAGACAGCAAAATGTGGTGGCACCAGAAGCACCATAAGAAGTGGAACCTGCAGTTGAGACACCGGAGCGACATGGACATCAGACATAGAGAGGATGTGAGATTCAGACGCCGCGTTGTGGTACCAGGGGGGATCATCGTTGATGTTTTGGATGTCATGTTGTATATATTTGAAAATGTATTTACTATGACAAGTAAATGTTCAGATGTCCTGTTATATTTATAATTATATATTTGTAAAAATATTTATAAATGTAAAATACTAATTAGTAATTAAATAATTAATAATCAACCATTAATAATTAATAATTATAATAACAAAAAATAATTAATAATTTTATTACTAATTTACTAATTAAATATTGTATAATTAATAATTATATAAATACTTAACCTATTAATTATTAGAAAATCGGAAATTATATAATTATTAAATATATTACTAATTAACAAATTAATTTTTAAATATTTCATATATGTTTAATCCATATTTTAAATTTCATTTATATTTATTTAATATTTTATAGTCTTTCAAAGCCACTTTCTTGAACCATTTTTATCTTTCATGTAGGTGGATTGGAAATCTTATATATTATTTTTGAGCAACATTGTTTATGAATTTCTTTATATTTTCAAATATTTATTATATGTTTAATCCATATTTTATTTTTCAAATATATTTTTTTATAGTTTATATTTTATATACTTTCAAAGTAACGTACTTGGTAGATTTTTTTTTCAAATAGGTTGATTTGAATGATTATAAATTATTTTTGATGAACAATGTTTATGAAATTATTTTTATTTTCTCTAATTTATTGTATGTTTAGTCCAGGTTTTATGTTTCATTTATATTGGTCATATAGTTTATATTTTTTTAGGTATTCAAAGTCACATACTTGAAACATCTTTATGTCACAAGTAGGTGGCTTCGAAAGCTTAAATTTTTTTAACAACAATGTTTACGAAATTATTTTTATTTTTAACTATTTCTTATATGTTTAATCCATGTTTTAAGTTTCATTTATATTTCTCTTATAGTATACATTTTATAATTATACAAAAACACTTACTTGAAACATTTTTTTGTTTCAAGTAGGTGGATTTGAAAGCTTATAAATTATTTTTAGTCAATATAGTTTATGAAATTATTATTATTTTTAACAATTTATAATATGTTTAAAAATATTTCAAATTTATAAGCTTTAAAATAATACTATTGTTATTAATAATTTATTATATGTATAATAATATTTAAAATTTATTTATAAATAAATACTTATTACTATATAAATATAGATTGGTAATTATAGATTTTAACTTATATATATATGTAAAAATATATAATTATAAATATATAAGTATAAATATAATTACAATATAATTACATATATATATATATTTATTTACATATTAATATTAAATATATTTATAAATAAATTTTAAATATATTTGTGACAATATTTTTAAATTATATTTTTGTAACTATATTTATATTTATATATTTATAATTATTTATCAATAATTATATGTTCATAATTATATAATTACAAATATATTTTTTATTTAAATATACAAATAAAACATATAGAAAATCGTCCTAAAAACACAAACAGAAAGCACCAATTCAAGTGGCGCATTGTTATTTTACACTTATTAATTATTTATATTTATTAATAAGCATAATTAATAAGTATTTTTAATTAATAAGTATAATAAATAAGTATCTATACATGATAAGTATAACTGATAAGTATAAATAACTAATAAGTATAAATAATTAATAAATGTTAATTATAAATATATAATTATTTATTTATTTATAATTAATTAATAAATATATAATTATATGTATTTATTTATAACTGTAAATATATATTTATAAAATTAGATTCTTATTGATAATTATATATTTAAAATTATATTTATAAACACATAATCACAATTCCTTAGATTTATTTATATTTAAATATATTTATATTATATGTTGTTATTTATTATTGTAAATATCTATTTATGTATTTATAAATATAATCTCAAATACATATTTTTAAATATAAGTTTATTTATTGATTATATGTAAATATATATATATATATAATTATATTCATAATTATCTTATATTTATATATTTATTATAGATATTTATAATAGTGTCTGGGGGTGGGAGAGGGGATAATGAAAAAAAATGCCCAAGCACCACTACAAGTGGTGCTTAACCAACACCTTTCCCTAATTACATAAAACCTAAAACCATTACAATAACCCCCCACCCAAATTAACCGTTACTGTTAAGATGGGTTTACAATGAGTGGGGGACCATGAGATAAGGTTATGATTACAAAATAAAAATGTCTAATTGTTATTTTACAATGAAATTTAGACATTATATTATCATGAAATTCAATACTTTTCCATTATTAATCATGATACATGATAAATAAATTAATTATATAATAATCTTTTAATTATTTTCATGTGTGTATGCCCTCTTGACATTAAGAGAGAACCATTTATCCACCCTTATTTACAATGTTACGGGCTTTCAGATCAATAAATACCTACCAATATCTTTTATCAAAATTACAACCCATGTGTTAGAGGTCCTAGTTTCATTATTATACCATCAATTTATGGAATAATGGGTTATCCAAATGAGGCTTCTTAATGATGTGGTATAATAGTTAGCAAATTTCGTTCGACATTATTTATACTTCCACAGTTTATAAACCAATTATACCAATCCTAACATCACTAATAAATTTTTATTACTGGAATTATATATTTTATAAATATTTAACAAAAATTTCTTAACTTTTTCCCATCAAACTGGATGAGATATTATCATCTGTGAATACAAGTGGACTATTATCTCCATGAAGCTATATTTTTCATTTTCCATCAACATAATAAATGGTTATTTAAAATATTATATTTAATTTATATATATAGTATTTAGGATGTAAAATTTATTTTTTAATTATAAAATAGTTTTCATATATCTTTCATTATTTTCATTCGAAAATAAATACAACTTTCATATGGACATGCGTACAAACTATAATCTCTATTAACATTGTATTTCAATTTTTTATATCTATATTTTTTGGAATGATTGAATATATATAATGATTATATATAATACTTATTTTGTGTGTAATGTTATGGATATTATGTAATCATGAAATAGTTAAATGTAATAGTACGTCTGGGATGAAACGTTCATGAAAGATTAAGTAGTTAATAAAAAGAATCAAATTTTATAATAATGAATTAGTAAAATATGGGTGTCTAGAATTTATTGGTGAACCATATATTTTATTTTAGGTATTAATATCATAATTTTAGAGTATTATAATTTATTTAAATTACTATTATATTGTTGATTAGTGAATTTAAGATGCATAATAGACTTGTGGTATGGCTTTAATGTTAAAATATTGTTTCTATTAGGATTATTTCTACATAATTTACCGATAATGATATAAAATGATTAATGTATAAAAACTCAATTTATTTTCTTATGATATGGATAGTTAAAGAGAATACGTGTTTTCTTAACATTTTAATCCCTTTATATACATTGGATACCAAAACAATGACTAACATAAAAATAAATATTATTTTTCTCTTTATCTAGAACTAATATTCCTTCCATGTCAATATTTTCAATTAAATATTTTTAATTTTTTCACTATTACCCAATTATTGATTATATTTTTGTTTGAAAATGTTTAATATTAATAATAATTTTTTAAAAGAATTAATTTTTTTTATGAATGAATATATTTTTACAGAATTTTTTTACCAATTTTTTTTTAAATTACAACTTGTAAAAAAAATTCTAATATTCAAGAATGATCAATGATTTTATGATTAATTTATATGTTTCCGTATTTTTTGTCAAATAAAATTGTCACCATAATATTTTGGGAAATTGGTATTCATTAAATATGAAATTTATCAATAATGTGGGTATTTTATTCAACATATTATTTATATGATCCATTAATGTTAATTTCATATATCGAGATATATATTGATGGTACGTATGATTCAATAAGTATATGATTCAATAATAAGATACTAATTCTATCTGTAGTTGGTTTTTATTATGATAATGAAATTTATATAAAACAAATTTCTTTTCCATTTGTTTGGTTACAAAAAATGATGAATCTGTTCATTATAATGTGGAGTATATATGAATGGATTATGATTATGTTATGGTTTATAACATTATTAACCTATATTGAATTGGGTAAATATTATTATTTCACGATACCAGAGAGTTCATGTGTGGTTGTTTCAAGTTAGAAAGAGTAAACAACTCCTTTTATCTTAATTCCAATTTATGTACATGGGTAGCAAACCCAATTATAATATATAATGAATTAATTGGTGTGTATCATTTACTAATGATTTATATTATTATTATTTTTCCACAATTAATGGAATAATTTTAAATCATGAACTTATTTAAATTTTTTATTTGACATATTTATTCATTTAATTCATTTATGATTCATATGAAATACAAATAATAATACCATTTTTGAGGATTAAAATATTTGAATTACATAGAAGGGTTTTTAATTGTTAATATCATGTTTTTATAATCATATTTTCACATTATAATTAAATGATCACTGTTATGTCCCCTAATTATTCTTAGTATACGATATTTGAATTCATTATGTTTATTTTTGAACATTATATGATGAAATATATTGTGTTTGATACGTCATATAATGGTGATGGTTGTGATGAACATAATCAGAGACAATACTGTTATTTTATGTATTAGTTGTTTATGGAATTAATATCCTAAATACACTAACGAATGTTGTTTTTCATGGTTCACAATGATATGTAATGAATATTCACCTAATAATATGTAATACATTTATTTTAAACTGTTGGGTATTATCACGTGGTATTAGAAGAAAGAATATTTTTTTAAAAAGGGTGATAAATCTTAGGATAATACATTAGATATGATAACATCCTATATTATTTTGAAGAAAGGATTATGGTTTTCATTGATAATACACACATTACTACACACTAGAATGTGGTTTTAGTTATTTCAATGATTCACATTAGGGTAGAATATTTTAATGGGTGCCTTTATTATTGACTCCATCATCACTAATGAATGATGATTATTCTTTAGACTATTAACTTTTTAGGAAAAAATTTATGTGATATTGTTGGGTTAATTTAAATATTTAATAATAATTATGAATGATTTAAATAAATAATTATTGTGGATGAACAATGATAAAACTAAGGTGTTATTTATTGAAATGAAATCATCTTGATGTTGTCATCCTATTAATTATTTTACAGGATTATATCAATTCACACTATTATTATTGTACTCATAATATTATTATTAATCTTCCTCAGTTGTTAGAACCAAATGAAAACTTGTTTATAATAATTTCATGAATAATGAAATGAATTTCCTCTTGAGAAACTAAATTATATGAGAGATATAATGAAAAATATGATTCCCAAACATAAAACCCATTATCAAGACATAGAAAATGATAGTATTATAATAGAAAAAATGTTCGAAAATTTCTTATTGATACCTTTATGAGGAAAAATCCCCTTAAATTTTGTGTGTCCACGGATCCAGATGTTGGTGTTCAATGGATTAGTACAACGAAAATTTGATTTTCCATTCTATATTTATCAAATAAAGAAAGAATTATTTTTTTTCTTTAATATTTTTAATGAGATTATGTTTAACCACGTAATATTATCATAAACATTAGTGAAAAGGAAAAATTGACTATATAGGGTGGGATTATTTTAGTTGTTTATTCTCAAAGAGTGAATTCCTTGCATTCTACAAACGAAAATAAAGGTAAATTTCCACCATATAAATATGAAGGGTGGTGATCCATTAGTATCTATATGGAAAATATTATAAAATATATGAGGTATGATTAATGTCTTATCATTCACTCTAATGTTAATGTCATTCGATACTTCAGCGGTGTAGAAAAATTACAATGAATCGAGTTATCCAAAAGATACATTATAAGAAATTAAAAATATCATTTGATGTGATAAAAAAATAGAAATAAGTATTACAGTCTCCGAGAAATATATTTATTTTTATAAAAAATGATGAATCATGCACTATGGAATTTATAATATTAATGTCCATGGATGTACGAAAATGAATCTCACATTATTACTGATGTGTGGAATGAAACATAGAGTAATTTTTGATAAGTGATATAGTAAATTAAATAAATAATGAAGGGATGGTTTTATGGGAATATAATACAGATTTAATGAAAATAATTAATCCATTGACTAGAATAGAGAGAATAATCCACCTAATGAACCACTGACATTCTAGAGTTTCAAATGTGTGGATTATTTGAATTATGTTAACCAATGAATCAATCTATGGGATAATGTCATTGATTGATATAAAAAACATATTAACCCACTCTGTTATATCCAAATATTTTTCTAAGGGTATAAAAAACCACCTCAAATATTATATGTTGATTTTGAAGTGATCAAATATAATGGAATGATTACCACCTATCATGTCTATGATTATTATATGTATATCATTTTTGTTAATTTTCTTCTTACTTATCTTATTAATATCCATCTAATTTAATTTTTTTCTTTTTTGGAATTGAATTGGATTTATTTTTTTGAATATCAAATAAATGTCAAAAATGTGAAGCCACATTTGATGTTATGTACCATGGAATGATAATCTATTTTTCTGAGGATAAATATGAACATTTAATGGAAATAAAATCAATTTTATGGGTCATTATTCTTATTGAATGTTCGATTTTATCATTAATGGTTTGGGGAAAAATCAACTTCGGTGATCTTCCTATTATATGGTAATTTTTTATGTCATTATAAATGATTTTCAGGTATTCGTATGAATTATAATATTGATATTTCAATAAAACTCATAATTTATGCTTCACAAATTTCAAAGGATCCATATAGAATGAATATAATTGATCTGATCGAATTGAAGAATAAACTACCCTAGAATCATGATTTGTTATTCATTTGGACATGTGAAACACCATAGGGTGAACTTATTCAATTTAAATGATCAAAGATGGATCAATGAAACACTACACTGAATATTGGGAATATATCAAGATCTAAATAATGGATAAGTATCCTCTACACATATTTATGATTTTTTAAATAAATAATGATGAGTTCGTTATTATTTAATTCTTAATAAATAATAATGAAATGTTACATTTATGGTTATAATAGAAGATATAACCATGGTAGCCTTTTTTATTTTTTGTATAGATTATTAATTTATAGTGATTATATTTATTCTCAGCAATTCCCTTGATATTTTTTTTATTTAATGAAAACCATCCTTAGAGATTTCATTGATCTGTCTATAGTAGTATTTATAGATGATATTTTTAAATATTAAATGATAAATTATGAGGTTAAAGATTACATAATGGTTTTTTTAATGATCATAGATACTGGGTATGCATGTGGAAAATTTAACAAGTGTTATTTTATTATAGAAGGTTTTTTTGTCATATAATATCATGGAAGGGTTTATTGGTGGATGGATTAAAGAAAAAAGATATTAAATTTATTATTATAAAATACCAAGGTGGAAGAGATTATTAGTATTCATGGACATGGTGGATTTTATTAATATTGTTTTGAAATTTTTTGATCAATATTTTACCCACATATGATGTTAACATAGTAGGGATTCTTGAGTCATTGGACTGATAAATGTGAATAATATTTAAGGGAACTAAATTGATGGTGGGTTAGTGAAATTATGATCACATTACCCAATAGTGAATAACTATTTTTGAATTAATGTGATACATAAATTAAGGAATGAGGATATTTACTAATTTATAATGATATGGTGATAATTTATGACATAAAACAATTCATTTTTCTTGTGAAAAAATTACACATTCCTAATTTGGAGATTTCTAGGAAGATAGATTATTTTTATGAACAGTGGAATAAAAACATACTAATAATATAATTTTAATGTATATATTCACTTATAATTAGTTGAATATTTACCAGATAAGACTCTTGTTTTTTCATACAGATTATTAATCCTCAATACATTACCACCTAGGGAATGTAAATGTTATTGTGGATGCTCTAAGTCAAAAATATTATGAGATATTATGATTGATTAGGATCACAAATGATCCAATAGTTCTATATTTTCAAATTATCATTATAAAAATCATCAATTAGTTATAGAAATATTATCATTATATAGTGGAATCTCACCTATATATCCACTAATGATTAAATAATTACTGAAAAAATATAATGATTTTCAAATGAATCTGAGAAATTTTCAGGACTTAAAAATGATTATGGTAGAATGGTAAAGTTCAATAATAATATATCTTTACCTAAAATATTACAATATAAAAAGGATCTATTAGAAGAATGTAAAATATCAAAATTTTCTATTCATCTTATATGGAATAAGTTGTGGTTAGATTGAAAAGATAATTTATAGTGTGAGAACATAATTAAGAATAACACAATATGTGTCTTAATGATTGATATTATATCAATTTTAGGATTATAGGCAAAAGTATATTATGATTATAGAACCATTATACATAAAATAATTAAAACTTTAATATATCATCATGGATTTCATAATTGGATTCACTAAAACATCTAATGTCCATTATGATATTTGGGAATTAGTCAATAACCCTACAATTTAAGAAAATTTAAATATTATCAAATAATATATCATTATGTATCATACTTCCATTATATACATTATGTGTATTTTAATATTTTATGGATTACAACATTCTATTATTTGTGAAAGAGATCGAAGTCTTAACATAATGGAAACGAAATCAACAAACTCTAGATATAGAGTTTTTTATAGTAATATCTATCATCCTAAAAATTATGGTCTGATTGGGAGATTAATTCAAACCTTGGAGGTACTTTGGAGATCCAATTCTCTTTAATTCAATGTATGTGGGATCAAAACCACCTTCTAATCATATTTTTATTGTAATATATATTAATGATGCATTCAGATGGATCCTTATAAATCCCTCAATGGAAATATTTATAGAACTATAACATGGTGAATTTAATTTTTTGATAGAGAGATGTTGGTAACTGAGCTAGAAACGTCGATGGAATAGTGTGTAAGGGAAATTTAGTAGCTCATTAAGGAAGCTCAATGCTAAACAAAGCATTGATGAAAATTACAGAATAGATCTAAAATTCAATGTCAGTGACATGTAATTCTTATAAATTTCTACATAAAATAAGGTTACATGATTCCAAAATAATGTAATGTTAATCCCTTAGGACATTAGTCTATTTGAAATTCCTGATCGGGTTGGGAATGCAGCTTGTATATAGGGGTTTCCACAGAACCTCTCTTAACATCATGATATATTCCATATAATATTCAATAATATTTATATTCCTAACACTTAAAATATTCTGAAATCACATGTTATAACACTATATCATGATATTTCTTATTATTAAAACCCATTATAAATTTTTTATATAGATATAAAATTCTACAAAATAAGAATATAACTTGGTTATTGTTGTCTTAAGAAATGAAAAATTTTAGGAAGCGATATGTGAATCAAAGGATGTGATGAATTTAAATTATCCATTTATTTTTATAATATTGATATAATTTTAATAGAGATATTAATTTTAATAGGGGTAGAATGTAACACCCTAAAATTTTATATTTTTTCCATTAAAATAATCTTAATGTATTCGATATATTTCTTTATATGTAACTACGAGTCTAAATGATTATATAATATAATAGAAATTTATAATTGTACCAATTAATTTTGGAGTATGATTACTAATAAAAAATATTAATATATATAATTATTTATTTATTTATCCTAAATTAAAATTTATTGATTAATTTATATGAAATACTTGTTATATTTTCAATTAAATAGTGAATTGAATTTAATAAATACTTTTAAATGAAATTTTGTTTACTTCATGTAATGTATATTCTTCAGAAACATTATAAAAATCTCTATTTAAATATAATTTTATTTATATATATTCAATTTTTATATGAACAAATGAATAATAATTTATAATGTTGTTATGTATTATTTTGTAATAAATATAAAATTATTTTAAAATAATAAGGTGATAAGTTTTTAAACAATATTTTTATGTATGCAAAAATTTTTTATAGTAATAAATTTAAAAAATAATTATCTAATAATGAATTAAAAAAATGGTTATATATTCACTGAAATAATTTAACATTAATTTTTTAATTTTTACAGGAAGTGAAATAAATGTAAATTTTTAATTCATAAAAATTATTTTTTAAAACAAATTATTTGATTTTGTAAAATAACATTTAAATTAATTTATATAATTTATAAAAAATTAAAATGATAAAATAAATTCGTTAAATTAATTAAAAATTATATTTTAGTTATTCAACATTCATTTTTTTCATTAATTAATACTTTAAATATATTTTTACTACGGTTATGGTTAAAGAAGGTTCATACGGGGTTAAAGAAATTGATATAGGTTATATTACCAATTAAATGTGAGCCATTATTGTTGGGTGGAGATATTGAAACCCAATACTTACCAAAATTTTAATAAAATTTAATTTTGAATAATTATACTAGATAAATACATTAATTATATTAAACACATTTATGTTATTACAAGTGGTTTATGTACCTCAATTATAAATTGTATTATCATCTCCATCATTATTTAAAATATTTAGACTCATATATTATCCAATAAATACCAAAAATATTACTTGACATCATTAGTAAAATCCAAGATATCTTCGATTTATCATAATAAAATCATTTATATCTTTAGGAATCAGACAAATGAGGACACTCAATGAAGGGGAATAACTATGATCCATGTACTTTGTATTTTAATGGTTATACTTGATTCCATAAATTTATTATAAAAATGATAAAATGGTTATTCATTTTCATTCAATATAAATATATTTTATTATGAGTGTGAAAAAAAATTCACCTATGTTATGTCCAAGGAGAGAATAATGTCTTGATTGTGAGTATGTGGGGACATCCTCATCCACGTAGAGATATGATTCAACTTATAAAACAATATTTTTTTCATTATTTTTATAATAACTAAAATAATAAATATAAATGATATTTTTTATGTAAATATTATTTCATAATGATAAAATATTATTTTATATATATTTCCTTATATTATTTTTAAAATGAGTGTAGTGTTTATCCATATATACGTACTGCCATCTCAACGAATGTAGTAATAAATATAAAAATATATACATTTACATTATGATTCTAAATACATATGTAATGAGAATTTATAATTTTTATAACATGATTAAAAATTCGTATATTATGGATTCATGATCAATGGGTGCCGACCTTAACTACCAAACTGAAACAACGCTATAAATTTAAACTATTATTATCTTGATACGATGCTTTTAGTAATAAAAAATTAATAAATGGATGTGGTAAATTTTTAATAGTACTATATATGGTATTTTAGGTATCAATATTTTTTTATATAAGTATATTAAATTTTTTTATTATAATATTGGACAGAGTGCTCATGATCAATGAATGATTTGAGGATAGGGTTTTATGTTACATATATTTTTTAGTATGATATTTTTCAAAAATTACAACTAATGAATTTATATGAGATGAATATCATTATAAAAATATATATTTTTTCTAATATTACTATTTAGATGTGATTTATGTTTTCATTTCATTCATCTCTCTTTAATTAATTAAGATATCTTAATAGTGTTTGTATGGAAATAGAACTTATTTTTCTCTTCAATCTAAAATCATTTTTATTACATGTAAAATTATTCATTAAATTCATGTCATGTTTGATGTTAACATACTATAACTATTGATTAATGAAATTTTTATTAAGGAATTAATTTCTAAAAAATATATAAAAAATAATTTTTTAATCATTTTCAAAAATATTATCTTTTTATTGAAGTTATAAAGAAAATATTTTTAATGATCATGAAAGAGACAAAATTATATACTTTCACAACCACTCAATAATTTGGACATCATATAATGTGTTTCTATTTATTTTTCAAAATATAATATTTCCCATGATATTTTTTAAATTATTTGATTTTAAATAAGTGACATCAATATAAAAAGGTTTTTTTTCCAAAAAATGTTATCATGATTCTTTTATTGAATTTTGATCTATAAAAATTATCATTGTGGTTATATAAGCTCTAATGGGTAAATTATCTAAGGATTTGATAATTATTTTTTCCCATTATATTTAAATATTATGATAAAGAAATACTAATGAAACTTATTTTTCCATTGATTATATTATGGTAAAATTAAATGTTTTTTTCATTATATGATTGCATAAATATGAATGGATCGTGATTATGTGATTGGTGGTCCCATTGAATCCCTCCATTGAATTGGGTAAAGATTACTATTTTATGATATTAAAGGGTAAATGTGAGGTTATACCATGACCAAAAGTGGGTATAAAAGAGGTTATCCCAATTCTGATGTCACTATACGAGATGATATCCTATAAAAAATTTGTGATGAATAATTGGGTGTATATCATTGATATAAAAATTTAATGAATCTTTTTATCCCAAACACTATACAACAATTTTATTAAATGAAATCATCTGATGTTAGACTTTCATATCTAATTGTCATTTGATACCATTATGATTTATAACTTGTGAACTACAATAGTTTAATTAATAACTTGGGATTATTATTTATGAATTACTAGGTATGGTTTTCAATTGCTTAGCTAATTTTATATTACCCTTATTCTAATGCAATTAATAAATTGACATTGATATATAAATTTTTTATTCTTATTGAGTTTCTGATCCCCATATTATTATGTTTCCTTTCCTCAATAATAAGGTGAATGAAAAAATGTATGATATTTCTATGACTGTTTCATGTTGTGAAGAACATAAATAGAGATGATTTTGGTTTTTATGAATCAATTTTTAATGTATCCAGGTTTTTGAAGAGAGTAAACCATTATGGTTTTTTGAATTCATAATAATGATTTGTAATGAAGATTAATTAAGTAATATGAAATATTTATTTTTTAAATATATGGTTCGCCTAATGTTTTATAAAAATATACATTACTTAAAAATCATTTCTGTTATGAATCACAAACATGAAGAATATTCTATTATAGTTCATAATAAAATTAAAATAATTTCATTTTAATTGAAATGTAAAAAGTCCTTTATAGATAATTATATTAACATAATAATATATTGGATAATGAATCATATTAATTTTTTTTATATAAAACATTCATCATGCTTTTGAATACATTTATGAATATTTTTAAGAAGGATACTATGGTAAAATTGATGAATTTCATGGGGAATGTCTAATTGTGGATAAAATGGATGAAAACAATAAAAATTTATATTATTTTTAAATACCATATATTACCAAACCACATACATTAAAATTGAAAAAAAATTAAACCAAATGAAGTATTTATTATATTAATGTAGTAATTAATTAACTATAATCATTGAAACAAATATTTTGAAAGAAAAAGTGTATCATGTTGTTGATCTTCTATGAGAAAAAAAGAAAAATATTAGGTGTATAATGGTGAAATTAACTTTTATTATCCCATAATTTTTCTTAAATATATTTCCAATAATGTATTAGCAATGAGTACTGAGAAACTACAATATTGTCTTAACCCTACACTTTTAAAGGAATCTTGTAATTAAGTGATAACTTTTTTCATTATTTGAATAATTTATAAAATTTTGGATTTTATAAGGTTTAGACTTGTTCATTTGTTATGAAAAAAGTTGGATATTACATTGATCAATGATAAAAAATTGAATTGTTCATGAATTTATTTAAAATTAAATCTAAATTTTTCACTTATTGAAGGACTATCAGTTAAGGTGTAGGACATTATTAATATCAATTTACATTTATCAATGAAATCTTAGAAATGTACACCTAGAAAAATCATTTTTCTTTCCTTTAAAATTATTGCAGTTATTTAAAAATTAATATATAACTTTTTGGTGGTGTGAAATAATAATTCTTCTATACATTTAAAATAATTTATTATAGAATAATTAATTTTATATTATATAATTATAATGGTACCTTTAATCAATTAATGATTAAATTATTCTCAGATTTTATTAACCATTGTATGAAGGTTTATGAATGAATTCAATATCTTTGAAATATAATCTGATAAATATTGATCACACATAATGATATTTATCTTGTATTGTAATGATAAATCTATAATAATGAACAATTATATGGTTAACTTTATGGATGATCATGGAAGGGTGATTGGACAACATTTTTTAAAAATCATTTTTACAGTTGAAAAATCCAATGTTGATATCATATAATCCTTCCATTTTCCGGCCAATTTAGTGAATTAATCTCATTCCTAGGATACGAATGCTTAAATGAATGAATTATTAATAAATTTAACAATATATCATAACAAATATCTCATATAATACTGAAATATTTAATATTTAATTTTCATTAAAACATGAAAATTGAATTTTAGTTTCTAAATGGGAAATATTTTCTTCCAAACAAATAATTCAACATTAGATTTGTATTCATCTATTAAATATTATTTATTATATAAATTATTTTTTTTTATAGAAACCATTTATTTAATATGGGAATGAGATCCTCATTACATCAAAGAGTCATTGATAACACTAGATATAGTTCATGAAAACTACACCCTTATTAAAAAGTATTTTTTAACATTTTTTTAATTGAAAATTTTTGATCAAATATATTAGGTTCAAATGACATTGAATTTTATTCTCATGTGGATTTATGACTATTTTATTAAAAATATAATTTTAATATCAATATTTTTACAATATATGATTCATTTTAAATAATTTTGTTTTGAAATTTGGAATTAAAAGGGAAAATATATTTTTTATATGATCACATTAACAAAAATAAAAATATAAATAATTGAAGTATATAGAATAAATTTAACATTATGTAAATACATATTTTATTAATAACATGATGTTGTTAATAATATAACCTATTATATATATATATTTATCTCAAATAAAACAAAAGATCAATATTTATAAATAAAAAAAAACTGACAGGTGATTACACAGCTTATATTTTGAATTAGTATTCCTTAGAAAGAATATGTAGTGATAAAATTATATGAATATTTTTTCAATATTAAAGGTAATTTTTTATATAATTCAATATTTTACACTTTATAATGTAGTGGAATCTTTGGTTGTATGGTGATCGATTTTTATATACACACCTTCCCATTATCATGGGAATTATATGTTATATGAGGGTGTTTATAGGTATTAGAGAGTTTAGAGGTTAGTTTTAGCCATCATGAGTGACATAATATCATACAATTGTTTTTTGTAGATTTTTTAGTCTTTTGGAGTTGTGAGTGATGGTTTTTTATTTCTATACATTTTGGTTTGTTAGAACATAGGGATATTTATTTTGGGGTTATGCATTTTTTTAAGGTGAACTAAACTTATTATAATGGATATAGTGGAAATTTTAATGATATTTTATCAAGGGGTATTCCCCATGGTTAAAAGGGAAATGATGAGAATTACACAGAGAATATAGTTAATGGTGTGGTGAAAAGAAATGAATATGTTATTGATACTTTTATTAATGGGTCTTCTTATAGGAGTCATGGAAATCCCATGACTAGTTACCTTTTTGTGGTGTGTGTAGGGTGACACATAAGTAAAATGGGAGAATTAATTTTCTATTAGGGTGATCATAGAGATAAATATTTAGGAATAGCTATCACACTATTTATATTAGAAATAGTGATCCACGTGTCTCTACATCATGGTATTTCATTAAATTTAGGTCTAACATATTTTTTTGGTGAAGGGGATTTGTGATAATTTTAATGATATATGATATTAATGTTTTAAAAAACTATTAGAATCTTATTTAATGTTCAACTATGTGGCCAAGGAATATAGGTAAATCACTAATACATAGAGAAGGATATAAATTCTTCTTATATAAATAATGGAATGAATTCTCATTGGGCTAATATTATTTCTTGTCTTCCAAACCATCGATTATTTCATCCCCTATCAGCACCATCCAAACACTTCTCTTGAGATTATGGAATCCATTGATCATCAAATTGAACCATTGTATTAAAATTTCCCACTTCTCTCCTCTAATACTCATTATACATATTTATCATTCCTTTTGGAGAGTGTATTTGTTGGATATGATGCCTTTTTGGATGATATTTGAGAATGAATTTATAGTTTCTAACTATAGTTAGAATTTGATGAGTATCCTTTTGGTTTGGGTTCCTTTAAATTCATCAATTCATCAAAAGTGATTGGTTATTTCCTTGATAATCTAAATATCTTTAGGAAATTTTTTTTCTCCTATATATGTGAATATCTGATCATATATTTATTTATCTCTTTGGCTAATAATATTGTCAACCTATTATGGATAATTTATAGAATTAAATTTGATATTGGAATTGTTTTGTTGTGATTGATTTGGTTTTTATAATTATATTGATTTTTTTCATTGTTATTCAAGTTATATTTATAAATTTTTTCATAGATATATTTTATTAGAATGGATGATTCCAATAATTGATTGTAATATATAAAATTTTAAAAAAATGAAGTTACTAATTATAGAGGAATGTATATTGATCTTTAGTATGCTATAAAATTGAAGAAATAGAGAAGTTATTAATGGAGATTTTTAAGATCAATTAATAATAATATATTATTATTGAATATATGTATCTTATATTTATTAATATTATTCACAAAAACATTTTTAATTAAAATGATTTATTGAAATTTTAATTTTTTAATTTTAATTTTTAGCAGTTAATCAGGCCAATTAATTCTTGATAATAAATGAATGTCTTAGTGTGATGAACATTGTTTACCTATGAGTGTGATATGCTTTGAAAAAACCTATTTATGATCATTTTCCTTGTCTATAATTTTATACGCATGATGTGAATTGTCAATAAACTTCATTGTTTGGTATTTAAGGAACAATGGTGTTTTTAGCTACACTTATAGTGGTGGTTTGATGAAGATGATTGAGAAATTGAATGCATTATATGAAACAGTGTCAGAGATTACACTAAAGTGTTTAGAATGAGTTAGAATCAAGGATTTCACATTTTTTTCTTTCACAATTATTCATTTAAATGGATATTTTTGAATGATTTTTTTTTTTGGGTTCCATCTTCTCGATGATATTTGGATCTATGCATCGAATGTGAAACTTCTGTTAGAGTATCATAGGATGATTCCTATAGTTCCCAAAAAAAGAAATGGAAAATAGATTTAAAAAACCACTGATGTGATTAATATTAATGGTGATAATGAAAAATGAGATATTATAAATAACTGGAACAACATATGGTTGAATTTATGATCTAAGAGCATGGATATTAAATCTGGATTTGTAGTATGATTTATACTGGAAAGATATATTTTGAGGAAATGAAAGAATTAAATAAAAATTGTTTTTTTAATAATTTATATATAATCTATCTAACTATTAACCGAGTGAATAATAATTTATAAATATCAGGTGATAATGGATAATTATATTGAATCTTGATGTGTTCAATCACTTTTTAATTCATGTTCATTGACCTTCAAAGTGGTAATAAGTACTCATTTGAAATGGTAGTTATAATTGTATATAGTGACTATGTTTTTCTCATTGTTTAGTTTAGTGTGATTCTATTATTTATATTATATATCTTAATATGAACAAGCACCTTTGTTGGTATGAATACAAACACTAAATTATTTTGTGGGGCATTTTATTGAATATTGTGGATATTAAAGGAATTTATTATATACATATCCCTCTCCAATATTCGGCCTTAGAAATTTTAATATATTATTTTATAAATGAAATGTTGTTATGAATTTTTCTATATAGAATGGTATCATTTGGGTTATGATCGATACAAATTTAATATAAATTTATATGTGAGATAAAATACATTAATGACATAATATATACTTGTATCAAATAATGGTGACCATGGTTTCCAATAGGTGTACTGGTACGAGTTATAGTGGCTTGAGATATAATTTTTATTACATATGATATAGTCAATTATGGACTTTTACATTGTTAGGGGATGGATGATGAGATCTTGTAATTAAATATAGGGTACATATTTTTATATGATTACATGGATTAGATAAGGAATAAATATAAGTGGTATAAGAATGGGATATGAGATGTTTGCAGTTGAGAGTGAATAACCAATGGATACATGTAATTAGGGCTGCATTCATCTTTATATATATCTCTTAGATGAATATGAATAGTCATATACATTACATAATAGATGATCCATGGTACTGATGGGAAATTTATTTACCTAGTTATGAAAAGGGTCTTTTTTATTGCAGGGGATTATTATGCTTCCTTCACATTTTGAATGAGAGGTACTTGTGAAGATTTTACTATGTATATATGTATTCTAAGACTATATTTATGTATACTATTTTTTAGTTTTTAATTGATGGTTGGAGATCAGGTTGTGCGATAGTACCATGTGGAGTTGTTCAAGAGTTATTGGAGTTTATTTTCATTTAGTAAGATTTTATATTTTAAGTGTCACTTATGTTTCTTATATTATATGTTATATTCTGGTACTGAGATTTTTTTCTATATTTATTTATGGAGTTTATTGGTGGGTGAAATTATTTATATTATTCAATAAATTTAATGAAATAGGGAAATTAGTCCAATTAGTTGTTATATTAATGTGGTTCTATTTTACAACACATGTCCTATTGTATTTGTGATTTTTGGTTCATCATCCCTCTCATCACATCCATATTATAGGGGATGCAATGGAGTAATGGGAAGTGATAGGGAGTTATCACCATTAATGGTTAAGTGATATGATAATGCTAAGTGATAATAACTAGAGAAAAACATTTATTGGTAGGAAAACAATGATAGATAAACTATATACAATATATAAGCAAGATATACTTTCAAGGACATGGGATTTTATCCCCCGTTATATTTTAACGAATGGACCTTTGAGGTTATAGATCATGCTATGTTAAATGATGATTAATGAGGGGTAAAAACCTAAGTAAGGATCATACATTATTTTTTTCACCTATTATTAAATTGGGAAGATAATAGGTTATATATTAATTTGAGTCTAATTAAATAATTAATTAACACTAAAAAAATACATATTGTGGTTTTAAGAGTACTTTTTTCTTTTATTATAAATGCTCTAGATCAACCCCCGTATTAGATTCATGAGGATAATGTTCACCATCCTGATTTAGAGAATCACATTATATTTTCCATCATTGTGGAAGATAATTTTCATACTAGGTAAAATACACCAATTTTATAAATAGTTTTATTCTATGTTTTATTAAAGAGATACAAAATACTTTGTTTCACCCAACCTTTTATATGAACTAATACATAATTTCGTAATGAAACTTTTTTCCTTTTGAATTGAAAAAAGTTGGAGGATATCTAGCATGAATGATGTGTGAGTGAGACACTTTTATTGGTGAGTGGTGTGGTGATACTTTGTTGTCCATGATTTATGGGGTGAATAAGAGTTAAGTGGAGGGACATTTAGTGGCGTTTCCCAAGGTTTTATATGAGTATCTTTATGTTTTTCAAAAGAGGTTGTCTCCCTATTTCCTTAATTTGAGACCATGTTTGAGATTGATTTGAATTGGTGTATAAATCATATGTAAATTTATTTATATAGTATATTACATTTTTTTGTAAGAGATGTGTATTTAGATTGATAATATTACATATAGAGGATTTATTCAACATCGTGTCTCATCATGGGCTACTAAGGTTATATCATCCATTATTAATTATGAATGTCTATCTTTATGCATCAATTATCATCACATGAATCATGTGATATTGGATAAAAAATATTATCCCATGGATTATTCATTCATTAAATCATTTTAATGGAATTATGTGGTTCTTCTTGATCTATATATGGTTAGATTATAATCATCATTGAGTGTAGAATGATGATATTCTGAAGACATCATTATGATGTCAATATAGTAACTTTGAGTTCTTTGTAATTTTGTTCGGAATTTTGAATGATCTAGAAATGTTCATGTGATTGATTAATGAAATATTATGTTATTTTATTGATCAAACATAGGTTTTTTTTATTGATGAAATTCTAATTTTCTCTACGTTAGTGCAGGAGCATACATATCATATGTGAGTTATTTTGGGAGATTCTTTTACATTACCATTAATTTGGGATGCTTCCAAAGTGTGGATTTTGGATCCATTAGGTAAATTTCCTGTAGAATTATTTTTCACTATGTAGAGTATCTATGGATACATTAAATATTAAGAAAGATTCATTCTTTAATATCTCTCAAGAATGTTAAAATCCTGCATGGGTTTTATGGCAATTTTGGTTACCACGCGAGTTTCATAAATAACATAAAATGGATTAAATATCGAATTGAAACCGTGAATAATAAGGATCATATGATTGAATGAACTATCCAGTGTAAGGATGCATTTAAATTTTTTATGTGGATACTGTATGGTGATCTTGTTCTTTTTTTCCAAAGTTTTGTGGTATATTTGGGTATTTATTTAATTCATCACATATTGATTTATGTTGTGTTTTTATTTGGTTGATGAATCATATTGCTTTTGGGTCATGGTAATTGTGACCTCATGAATTTATGGAGGAAACTATGGATGAAATTAAAATTGGATTATGAAATTATGATTTCTTGTGCACAAGTAAAATTGAAAATCGAGACTTATTATAGTTACCCATTCATTTTTTATGTAAATAATACATCTTTTTAGATGAATATTATTTAAATTACATTAATCATTAAGACATAACTATAAATTTTTAGATCATTTGGATTGTTGGATACATAAAAAACTATTACATAAATGATTTAAATCCTCTTCAAATTATTTATTCACATACATCACCCTAATTTGACATACCAAACATAAATCCTATATCCATATCAAGGGGAATAAGAAATTAATGAAGGGTGTTATCAAATTATCATTAAGGGAAAAGAAGGAGATATCAATGTTCATTTTTGTATTTGATCAAAATATAGTCATCATAGAATGATATTAAAAAATGAAAATTATAACCATAAATTTATATATATCAAAATCACGAGTCATGGTATAATCCTTCATAGATCATAAAATTAAAATTCTCCAGAAATCAAAGAACATGATACATGATAGAATTTAATTGGTGTATGATCATGTCATAAAAGAGTGTAATAATGTGTCGAATATTCATAATCACTGTAATTTTATATTAATGTTAGATACTGAGTCAGTTACAGCAATATAGGATTCATCCGTCCATCTGTGAACAAACATTGGGATTGTGATAAAATCCAATATATCCACTATCAGGATGATATAACATACTATGTACCTTATTTTCACATTTGGATAAACTCACATGTACTATATTTCTGTAATGTGATAAAATACCTTGAACCATATTTTAGTCATAGTATAACCTATAATGTATCCTCAAATATGATAAAGAATTATTCTTTACCAAATTCATTGTTGGGATATATAATTATGAGGGACCCCTTACATAATTATAAATCAATTCTTTTGTATTTACCAAGATGATAAAATATTATGATAAAATTATAACAAAACTAATACAAAATAATTGGTTTCATAAACTTCAAAACATTATAATAATTAATGAACTAGAGAAAGAATAAATTAGCTGTAATCGAATAATATCCCAAAAAAGTAAAAACTAACATTAAAGGATATTATAATAGATGAAAAATTAACTTAAAAGAAAATATGAATATATCTAAATGAAAATATGATTTTCATTTTTAAATCACTTAAATAAAATATAAAAATCGTAAAATATTAAGGGATAAATTATATTTGAATTTAAATTGAAATACTAAAATGAATATTCATATGATTGAGTAGTTATGATAGTAGGAAATTAATTTAATAGTGTAATCATTAAAAACAATGATTCCATTTACATTTTCAGAAACAAGTAAATAGTACCTTTTATGTAAGATGATAATATTGTTCTTTTATATTATTTATATAAATTCAAAAATGGTTAAAAATGAAATTATGCAATCGTTGGAAAATAATAAAAATAATAATAATTTTTTTAATGAATTCACAGACATGGAAGTATATGATTCTTGCTTAATGATGGAAATAATGTACTATATATGAAAAAAATTATTATGATATAATGAGTACAAAATGAGATTAAAATAAATTATAATTGTGTAATCTAAATAAATAAAAAACATAAAAATTAATTATATTTTGGAGAGATGAAACAAGTAATATCATATTTTTAAATTAATGAATAAACAATCGCATTATAAATGAGGTTGTGTTATAAAACCCTTACATCTTTGGTAAATTTGGATTCAAAACAACAATAAAGGAATTAAATAAAATATAAACATAAAATACTATGAATATAAATATATTTATGATATAAAAATAAATTGGAAGTAGATTCCTCACATAAAAGAACAAAATTGTATAAAACAACATATGGACCAGAAGAGATAATTTAAATGATAAACCATTAATAATATGGTAATATTAAAATCAAAACATTATGAATGGGATAAATATATATTCTAATACAATCAAAAATATTTTTATGAAAATAATATTAAAAATCATTCATGGGTTGTATATAGAAAACACTAAGGGAACAACTAGTGAAATTTTCATTTGGCATATAAAAATAATAGTGAGACGAGAAATCATGACCTTAAATTTGACATGCTTTATATGAACTCTATCCATCTATATATAAAATTAATTTGTTTTATATTTATATACAGAAAACATTTACATACTTTTAATATAAAATATTAATAACTTCTAACATTTTAAAAAAATTATAATTAAATCAATTTTAATGTCATCGTTTTTAGGTGTTATCTACGTTGTTTTTCATGAAGGATTCTATTATGTTGATCATCCCTCTTAGATTTTTCATGTATATTTCATATAATGAATGATAATCATGATATAATTATTATATATATCTTCGATATATATATTTATAATTTTTCCTCTTTACATATCAAATTACTATGTCAATATTTCGCCACATAAACTAGTATTTTCACGAAAATATCATCATCTAACTCAGTGTGAAGAAATGTTTTCTTAACATTATTCATTTCCATATATTGATATTATGATTTAACCATACATAACATAGTTTTTATGGTAGAATATTTAATATGTTGTTAGAATGTGTTTTTAAAATATACTACTTATACTGAAACCCTTTTACTAGAAGACTTGATTTATACAATTTTTTCAATTGACAAAATCCTTGATTTATTAATCCCAATAGTTTTCAAGATCCCATTTACCCCTAGTATTTTAACCATTACCCCTTTTCATTGAACATAAATGATTACGTCTCACCATTCATGGATAACTCCTACTACATTGAATCACTATTTAAATCTCCCAACAATATATTTTTGAGTTCTCAATCATACATTAGGTGTAGATAATTAAAATCATGGATAGAACAATAAAATTTTATCATGATCCTGGTTTATCATCTAATTTGTATCGGTTTATTTGAGCCACTAATATCCACCCATTTTACCCTGTACATAATGTTCCAACATGCTTATATATAGAGCACATACTTCCAGTGATCCCACCTGAGATTAATCATTCCTTGAACATTCCTGATCATCTTTTGGTTTGACTCATTGACATATGATTACTTGATCATCTACATATTAGTTGTATGCTATTTGTGGATTTCCATTGAACTAATCAACAAATATTTTCATTTGATTTTTATTTAAATTACTAACCCACTATATTCAGACTCTTCAATAAGATCATCCCATCAATGAAAATTATCATTTTATAATAGAGTATTTCCTTCCACCATCCCATAAATGATATAAATTTTTTTTGTCACACTATTTTTTTTAATTTAGATTAAATTTTATAATTTTTATTATAATATACCTGAAAACATACTGAATGACTAAGGACACTACGATTATGAACATCTGGCTTTTATTATAACTATATATTATTCATAATTTTCAAACCAAATATTGTTGTTGCGATATTGATTTTGTGATAATTAATAATGATTAATTTCTCTTCCCAAATCATCTTAGTTATTATGAAGTGAAATATAAAACTTATGAATTTCTTAATAAAAATTAAATTCATATTTTAAGCTAAACAACACTAAAAAAATTTCTTGAAAACATTATTCTTATACATTTTCCGTTATTTAATTAATATAATTTATATTTTTAATCTAACATTGTCCACACAATATTCATTTTTGATTCACTTTAACATTCAATTACATTAACTTCATCCCATCGCTTTCCTTTGAAGAAATACTATGTTTTTATCTTCATCAAGTAAATTAATATAACATATATATCACCATCAATTGACATATAAATGTAAATACAATCTCTATTATGATCAATGGGGAAGGGTTCCTAATCATCACATTATACAATATCTACTATCTAGTCCCTAGTCTTTTAACCATCCATGTTGAATATAAATATATTCATAATTATATTTACAAAACATTAATAACATAGAATTTTAGGTATGATAATCACCAGTATGAACTTGTAATATTTAATGTTAAATTTCCCGTAATTAATGTTACTATACATACATTACCATGGATCCGTATTATCATATGTTGAACGTCTAACCCCTACAAACATGTATCACACGAATGCATTTATGAGATATTTTCAATAAATAATTTTTATTCTTCTATAGCTGTTATCGAAGAGAATTTTGAGATTATAAGAACTAGAAGACACACTTAGTTTAAAATTTCTGTTATACACTAGCATTTAGGTTCGTGGGAATAATTATAACTAACTTATAAAAATGCATTGTGAATACATTGGAAACCCATTATTTTGGAAAAAAATAAATCAATTAGATATTTTTATTCTTTAGTTATTTAATATTAGTAATTATATTTATGAGATACAAATTTTATATACTTAATTTAATATTTTTATGCCCATAAAATGGATATTTTAGTCATAAGGTGTGAATAATCCCTATTTGATGTATAAAAACCTATATTTTTTAAGTGTAATTTAAGAAATTTGAATAGAGAAGAACATACAAATTAATATTTTATAACACATTATGAAATTTAAAATTTCATCATAAACATTTTCTTTTGAAGAGGGATATAAAAATTTACTTTATATAATTTTATGATATTTTTCCGGTAGCATTCATGTTTTGATAAATAGTAAATATACAATATATTTAATGAAAGGAACATTTTTCATTGAAATATTTTATATTGTAAATTTATATTATTTAATGGTTTTAAAGAATAAATATATTCTAATTTTATCATTAAATATAATTTATGTCTATGATTAATTTTACAATGAATTTATACTTTAAAACATTTCAATATTTTGCAATATTTATGATTTTAAAACTCACTCTCCCTTTCTGACAACATGATTAATTTTGAATTAATTACTAAAACTTATATGCATTGAATTTTGAAAAATATACTCCTTATTTGGAATAATTAGGTCAAAATTATTTAAAAATATTAATTTTATTTCCGAAAATTTTTAATAGTAAATTCTGTAATTATTTTTGAAAAGGTAAATGGGTAGACTAGGTAAGTATGAGTAAGGATATAACTACAAAATTAAACTAACCATTTTCATATTATAATTTTATGATTTGTTTCTTCCTAATTAATACTTGGGTAAAGTGGTATCCAATTAAGTTTACTTGGATGGTATTATGAAATTTAATTTATTCTATTTAAATAAAATTAAAATATATTTCTCTCAATGTTTAATAACTTAAATTTTTTAATATACTTTTATACTAATTACCATTCCTATTATAAATAATCATTTTAAATATAATTTTTTTTCTTTTATCATGTTAATGTATTTTTAATTATTATAAAATAATTAATTACATTAATAGCTTATACATTAATGACACAAAAATATTTATATAGATGATAAATCAATAATATGTTTTTTATTGAAATAATAATACCCATTAAAATATCAAAACACTTGACCAAATATTTTTTTTCGAGTAAATAGTGACAATAATCATCCAATGGTAGAGTTATATACCACATTGAACCTTATATATTTGGATTATACCCCTTTTATTATTTTATTTAAAGTGATATTAATGTTTTCAACATCATAATTTAACAAATATAACATTTAAAATAGTGGATTTTCAAGAAGATAAATTAGTATAAAAGTATTATCCAAAAAGATAACAGATTTAGTTTTATAATATTTTCTAATTTTTAATTTTTATTCAACAATTAAGAATATAAAATAATTACACAAAACAGTTTTACTAATTATTTTATTAATAGAAATATAAAATAAATTTTGTTAAAAATATTAAATGAAATATAATTTTTCAAAAATAATATTTATAATGATTTTTATTTATTACCTTGACATCTTATAAATATAATTATTTTTTTGAATTTATCTTTTAATGTTGACATTTTTAAAAATTAATGACTAGAATATAATTGAAATAAGGACTGTTGATTTTTTTATCAAAATAGTGTTTTATTAAATTAATTAAATTTCATTAATATTAAAAAAATACATTTAATAATTATTATAGGGTATAAAATGATATAATGTATTTCATTATGGTCTATTATAAATCAAATAAGTATATTTTTTAACCTTTTAATGTTGAATTATTTATTACCCTAGTTAATAATTAAATTTAATAATTATGTGTTAATAAAATGATAAGGAATTAATTGATAGAAATAATTTTTGAAATTTTTTTATGATATTAAAACCCCATATAATCTAAAATTTTATATTTGAATTTGTGTGTAGTTTTTAGGTATGTTTTGATTTTGTTATAAATTCTTATTTTTGGAGTTTCTAAAAGTAACCATCACCTCAATTATAAAAGGGAACCTCCTACCTAACCACTTCACTTAAAATAAATCCTTTAGGATCATCAATAGCCTAACCATTTTCCTTATCAACTACCCTATTTACAATTTTATTGGTTTTGGTCATCTTCAAAAACAAACACTAGTTATCTAAGATGTGATTTAAGAGAATCTCATCAATGTAGAGGTAATCTCTTCTACCGATTATTTAAAACATTTTTATTCTTATACATACTATTAAATATTTGTTAAAATATATTATAATTACATAAGTATCAATCATATAGTGGTATGTAATAATAATTATTATGAAATAATATTTATCCTTCTAGAAATCCTATGAAAAACTAAATCACCACACGTGTGCACGTACGATTTACCATCTCCAAGTGGAGGTGTAATTTTTTTCTCACCACCACCATACATGGATGGGTACTATGATTATACTAATTATTGTATATGATTATAATAAAATGATATTGATTCAGAAATATTTTACACCAACCACATCAATACAATTCCCCAATTATGGGAATGATATAATCGTTCGTGCATACATACAACCTACCGTCTCCATGATGCGATGTGATTTATTATACATGATCTTCAATAAACCATTATTATAAAAATTAATTGAATGAATAAATATTATATATAAAATAATAATATAATTATTTAAATTTTTTTAACTATATTATATTAATTTGAACATTAAGTTATCTGAAAAAACATTCATAATAACATAAAGCATTTTATACCTGAATAAGGAGTGGCAATGGAATGGTACTAACAAACATACGATTCTATTCTAATATATGATATAAGACAAATTTATGTTTATTTAATAATTCAAAAACATTATTCAAATCATTACATATGAGTTTCAGATACTTACAAAGGATATCATGCCTATGTTAAGGGATAATTTCACAATCTCATTGTTATCTGAGATTGTTTATACATCGCTATTTAGTGGGGTATATTTATCATTCACATAAATGTTTTATAGATATTTAATATTTTTTATTCTTCTTCACATTTTAAAGTAAATTTTACCCACTGGTAAACTATTATTAAATGGTATGAGATGAATCTTTTGTCATTATTCGACACATGGTACTTTTTGAATTTTCTAGAAAAACTAAGAGGAGAATTTTTTAACAAATATGGAATAAAGGGACTTTTACGCTTTCATGATTCCATATTTCCATGTATATTTCTGAAAAATTATTCATGGTTTTTTTAAATAAAATTATTATATTTTAAAATTGTGTGGCATTTTCAAAGAAGAAAACATTTTTTAAGAAGAAGTGATATTTTCTTAATGAATAAATTTCATGTGTTATATCAAAAAAAATTCCATGTAAGATGACATTCATTAAATTGGGTTATGAATCTTTCCCAATTGTTACTATGATTTAATTGAGTTTATAATGTAATTCTATTTCTGAAATCCATTTGTTTTTCATGGATTAAGTTATGATGGAATAATTATTAGGGAACCCATTTTATTCCTTGGGTTATGAAATGATGAATGAGATATGTTTTTTTCCCACATAAGAATTATTTAATTATTAAATGTGTACGACCTATATATTATTACAATGAATTGGGTAATAATTTATATCTCATTATAAAGACAATACTGGAATGAAAACTAAATCTAGATCAGTAATATTGGGCAAGAACGGAATGTAAACCCAATTCCGTTAGGGAAAATGTCCACTGTGATGGTCTTGGAAATTGGTCTTGACTAATATGAAATGAATTTATATTATTATGTGTATAAAAAACATAAATTCCTATGTTATCATTATTGGGATTATTTTCATTATTTCATATTAACTTTACACCATTACATGATATCATGATCCATCATTTGCTGGATAAGACTCTTAAATGTTATGTTTTTATGTATTATTATTATGATATGACTTATATTTCCCTTGTTTACCCTTCCTAAGAATTTTATCCCACCCTTTCATAAGTTTCTTTTCCCCTGGTCATGAATTATTGTATTAAGTAAGATTTTTCAAAAATGTGTCTAGAGATGATGATATAATCAGAATACAACATCGGATTTTTTATGACCCAATTGATTATGTTTTCTAGTTTCTAAAGACATTATACCAATATATTCTTATCATGGTTTTGTTATATGTCATAATTAATATACTTAAATTCTGAATTGATATCAATGAATATAATTTATGGGTCATTATAGTTTGTATGAGAGAAAATGAATAGATAACAGACGAAAACTTGGATGAGAAACCCTTACTAAGAACCCTAAGGATATGTCTAATTATAGGATACAATCAGAGTGTTTTAGAAATGACCATGAATAATGTAGGATAAAACATGAAGTGGAAAAAATTGAAATTATATTATTGATTATGTGTTTTTCTTATTATGATAAGTGTTGTTTACACTATGGTTCTTGGTTTTATCCAATGGATGGAACCCAAAGGAATTGCGTTAATGCTAAATATGATGGGAAATGAAATGATTGTCCTTTAGAAAAACCAAATGTTATTTGAGTTGTAATGAAAAATATTTTAGCTATGATCACAAAAAATTATCAATATATGAATAATGAATCAATTCCAAACATGAAAATAAAGGAGAAACTTTCTGTTGAGTCTCTAATAAGGAAGATTCCACCTTCTTACAGTGGATATTCTAATCCATTAGTGGATGAAAAATGTATCAGTACCACTAAAAATAAATTTTTAGTTACATAATGTTCTTAATAGGATAAAGTCATCATAGTAGTCTGCCATTTGGATTGTGAAGATGATAAATGGTGGAATCATGTCATCAATATGAGGAAAATATATGAAATTGAGTATACGTAATGGGATGAGTTAAAGAAATTAGTTTTCATAATATTATATCTTCATATTCATTGATGAATGTTGAAGATGGGGTTCCTTGATCTTGAAAAAAAGGATTATGAATCCATTGGTACCTACGAAGAAAATTTTCAAGACATGAACGGTATGTTTTTGGAGTTTTTAATAAACCTAAATGTAATATTTATTGATTCGTTAGTGGATCATATCCAAGTCTCTGAAGGGAGTTATCCATAAGGTAAAATAATATCTATGATGAAATCAATCAATGTGATCAAAATGATGATATGCATATTAGAGAAACCCTACAATCCTATGGGTTTGATAAGAAGACAAAAATGGAATTTGATGAAAAATATAAATTCCACACTGAAATATGGATGATATTATTCTTATGTTCATAGTGTGGATATGAAATGTGGAGGAAATTGTCATAATGGAACAAGTAGATGTTTTATGTATAGAAAATAATTTCATAGGGAAGGTGAATGTGGAAGGAATTTGAAAAAAAAATCTAATAATGCGAATAGATATAAGGCCATACAGAATGAAGCTCCTTCAATTAAATGATAAAAGTGAAAAGAAATGGGGAATTATGCCAAAAAATTCCCATATTCAAGTGTTATTGATGATGATGGATGTTAGTAAAATATTCTTGATAAAGATAATGGAATGTCCCATGTAATCACTATCGGAGATGTGGATTACGGTAAATAAGTGGTAAAAGGTACACATACCATCCACTATAAAGTAGAAAATGTTTTAAATTATTTTTTATCCACACACTCATTTATTTAGGAAAAATTTTCTAATGGAATCTCCATTTATCCTCAATAATTATATGATGTGTTAGGTATGACCAATATGAACGGAACAACGACCACATTAATAGTTTATAATTATTCTTTGGATGAAGTTTATGGGAATGTACTTCATGAAAATCATTTGATCCTTCTTATAGTGAAATTTTATGAGATTCTTGGCATGTATTGGGTTTCGATATATATCAATCGTATAAATTTTCTATGTAAGGGATGTCACATTTCATATTCCAGATCAATCAATGATCATCAATCATTGTAAGGATGATTATATCCTTAATAATAGAAATTTATTCCATCTTATGGGTCCTAAACCCTAAAAATGAAGGTTTTCTATATAAAATGGTTGGGAAAAAGTAAATATTAATAATAAACCCATTTTATGGGAGTTTGATGATGTCTTTCAAAAGGAATTTCTTAGTCTTCAACAAAATCGTGATGTTAACCTTTTAATAAAACTAATACCGGCTGTTATTTTTATTTCGAAGACACCATATAGAATAGCCCAAATGGAGTTGCAGTAATTGATGAAGAAAATCTAAGAGAATATTTATAAAATATTCATATACCCTAATGCGTCATCTTGCAGAGGACATATTCTGTTTTATATGAACTAATACAAATAAATGAGACTCAACATTGATTATCAAGAACTACAAAAGTCCACTATCAAGAGAAAATATGATATTACCTACTTTTATTACTTATTAGACCAATTATGCGGAGCTCAATACTTTTCTAAGATTTATCTTTGGTCAATATATCATCAATTAAGGGCCAAGATGGAAGATATTCTAAAGAAGACATTTCATAAAAGGTATGGACATTAAGGAATTATAGTGATCCCTTTTGTCATAATAATGATCATGTTATCATCATTGATTAAATAAATATAGTATGTATTGACTATCATGATCATTTGTGTGTATTCTTTATAAATTATAATCATTTCTATTAAAGGTGTAATGAAGGACATGAAGACCACATGATAATTGTATGGAAGACCTGAGAATGGATAATCTTTATGGAAAGTTTACCATTTGTAAATTTTGGCGTCAGAAAGTTTCATTTTTTGGTAACATAATCATAATAAATGAGATATATGTGGATCCATAAAAAGCATAAGTTATTGAAAACTGGTCGAGAGTAAAAATGGTAACTGATATATGATGTTTTTATGGATTGAAATTATATTATTAGAATTTTGTGAATGATTTTTGTTGATCATCTAATACACTCAAAATGATTACTTGGAAAGGAATTAAATTCATATGGATGGAGGAATGTGACGACAATTTAAATGGTCTAAAATAAATTTTAGTCAGTTAACCTATGCTCACACAATATTGTACTGAAGAAAGGTTTGTGTTCTATATCAACAAAACTATTAAAAGGGTTGGGATATGTTCTCATGAAAAATGATGTGGTGATATATTATGCCACATGACAATTGAAAATCAATGAGAAAAACTACCCGACACATGATTTGGAGATAGCAGCAGAAATAGTTGCATTAAAAATATATAGGCATTATCTTCAAATTGAACAATGTGAAATTTATACTGATCATAAAAGTTTCATCTATATTTTTACACACAATGATATAAATATGAAACAAATAAAATGGTTGGAGTTGATAAATATTATGACTACTGAATACATTACCCCATGGGAAAGTGAACAAGGTGGCACATGCTTTGAGTGGACTAGACCATGATTTCTTATTGGTGATGAGTATCACAAAATATCCAAAATTTATTTATTTTTAGAGGTTCTATCATGAAATTTTAAAGGAAGGTGGAAATAATGTCTTTCTCAAATGAATGATCAAACATCTATACAATTGAAGATTAAGGAGGTGCTGAAGAATGATATAGAGCTACAAAATAATTTGAGAAATATTCTTGAATTAAACCATTATTGTGATGGAAATAATAAGGTTTATGAATTGGGGTTGTATTCCTTCCATTTCATAATTAAAGGATCTATTGGATGAATTCGATAGATATAAATTCTTTACTAATCCTAGGAGCCCAATGACGTATATGTTTATAAAATAATATTTCTTGTAGGATGGAAGGAAAAGAGATGTTGCTGAGTATGTCTATTTATGATTGGTTTGTTAGCAAGTTATAATTAAGATAAAGAAGTCTAAGGATATGTTACAACCATTACCTATACCAACATACAAATGTGAAAACATCAATATAGTCTTTTTCTTTGGAGTTCACAAAAAATCCAAAGGAAATAATGCTATTTGGGATAGATTTCACCGCCTTATGAAGTCAGCACACTTCATTTATATTCGAGGAGATATATCTATTGATAACATTTACATGATATATGTAAATGATGTGTTAACATTGAATAAAGTACCACTTTACATTATATCTGATCAGGATCTGAGGTTTACCTCGACGTTGTGGCGAAATCTTTAGCAAGCTTTGGATACAGAGTTTTTTCAGCACTATTTATCATCCTCATATTGATGGTTAGTTTGAGAGTACAATTAAATCTTTGGAAGACATTTTGATATATTTCTCCAATTAAATAAATGGTGGTTGTGATCAACACTTCCCATTTCTGGGATTTTTGTTCAACTATTTCTTTCACTCTTGTACACAAATGGATTCTTATAAATCCATATAGGGAAATAAGTGCAAAAATCTAACATTATTGAATTATTATATAGAATGAAAGATATTAGGGCCAGATCATGTTGATGAAATGGTAAAAAAGGTCAGATATATTCAAAAAACAAATAAGAGAATCTAAGAGTCGAAAAAATTATGCTAACAATTGTTGAACAGACATATATATTGAAGTGGGTGATAAGGTATTTCTAGAAATATCTCACTATAAGAGAGTAATGATATTTTGAAAGAAGGAAACTGATATCGAGGTATATCAGTCCTTTATAAATTCTACACCATGTTATAAAGGTATCAAACTGATAGGTGCTTCCACCAAATATCCCTTATGTTCAAGTTGTGCTCCACGAATTTCTCTTAAGAAATTATATACCAAATACCTCACATGTACTAACCTCATAAGTCATACTACTGGAGAATGATCTTTCTTTTGATGAATAACCAAAATAGATTCTAGATGTTAGAGAAAATGTTCTATGAAACAAGAACATTGAATTAGTTATTGTTTTTTGAAAGAACCACAAATTTGAGGAAGGTGTGTGGGAACTGAAAGATATTATTAGGGAAAGGGCCACATCTTTTTTTCCAACTAATGAATATCGAGGGATAAATTACTTTAAAGAGGGGTAGAATGTAATACTCTGGTGTTTTTTGAAATTTTTTCATCAAATATTTTTAATTCCTTCATATCATCGAATGCAGGAAATAGTGAGTTTAAAAAATCCACAAGAAGCAATTATTATAAAATTAACATTCCATATTAGTTGTTAGGTTAGTAGGAATATGTATAACTAACTTATGAAAATGCATTGTGAATTGATTTGCAACAAATTATGTATAAAAAATGTAAAATTAATTATATATTTTTATTTTTGATTGAATTACTATTAGTAATGATATTAATGAGATATATATGTTATATAATTAATATAAAAGTTTTGATATTCATCAATATGAATTTTTAGTCATAGAGTATGAATAAACCCTATTTGATGTATAAAACGTTTTGTTTTTTTAAAAGTTCTTTTTTTACATCAAAATAATTTTTGTTGATAAATTATTGTATTGAATGGGTTTAAAGTATAAATATAATATATTTTTATCATTAAATATAATATATTTCATTTTCTTTAAATTGAAAATGAATTCACATGTAATAAAATTTCAATCTTTTGCATAGTTTTTGCTTTTAAAATCTGTTTTCTCTTTCTGAAAAAGGGATTTATTTTAAATTACGTTTTGAAACAATAGTGTATTGAATTTTTAAAAATGAAATCCATGATTGTAATTGTTCATTAGAAATTATTTAAATAGATTTATTTAATTTTTTGGTATTATAAATATTAACTGCAGTAATTTTAACTAATATAGTAAAATGGTGAACCGGGTAATTACGGGTAACACTAATATTATAAAAGTACACTAACACTTGTATTAATATCATTATATGAGTTTTTTTCGACCTAAATAATCCTTGTTTCGAATTAGTATCCATTTTAATAAACATGGATGATATTAGAGAATTTATTTTATTTTATTTTAGGAAATGTTAAATATGTATCTCTCCAATTTTAATAAATAAATTATTTTTAATATAAGGTTGTACTGAAGATAATTTTGATTATAAAAACTCATATTGAAGATAAAATTTTGTCATTTATCATGGTAATATATTTGTAATTTTTAAGAAATAATTAATTCCCATATGATCTAATACATTAATGATTCCAAAATTATTTAATTGGATAAAAATAAATAATATATTGTTTATTAACATAATAATACCGATTAAAAGATCCAAAAACTTAAAAATATATTATTGGTGTAGTATATGTTGACCATAATCATACATGGGTCTATTTATGGGCCATTTGGAGACTTATAAAATATTTTATGACACTAATATTATTTTATTTAAAGTGATGATAAAGTTGACCCCTTAATAATTTAATAAGTACAAAATATTAAATATTGGACATTCTAAAAGATAAATGAGACTAAAATTATTATTTTTAAACCTAGTATATTTATTTTCATCATAGTTTTTTTTAAATTTTATTTAAAAATATGGATATTAAGTACACAAAACCTTTGTCATAATTATTTTATTAAGAGAAATATCAAATAAATTTTATAAAAATATTAAAGTAAATATAATATGGGATAATTGAAATGCTTAATGAATTTTCTAGATGAACTTGACCAAATAAGAATATAATAATGTTTTTGGTCTGAATTTATCTTGTAAAATTTATATTTTTAAAATTAATGAATTGAATAGTGTCAAAATTGATACTATTAATTGTTTATCAAAATAATGTATTATTATATTATATAAAAATATATAATTTATTTTAAAAAATATATAATAATTATTATATGGTATAAAATGATCAAATGTATTTATCTTTGGACTATATTAAAAATATAAGGTTTAGATTGATATAAATTCTTGTATAAAATTTATTTTTTGATGATATAATAACCCTATATAATCTCATATTATAAATCATTATATTTTTGGGGTTTTTGGTAGGTTTTTATTTTATTATAATTTATTATTTATAGAGTTTCCAAAATTTCTCCTCACCTCAATTAAAAAAAAGAGCACTTCGAACCTCACCTATTCACTTAAAATTGATCCTTAAATATATTCAATCCAATAAATTTTTTACTTAAAAACATATCTATTTAAATTATAGTAGTTTGGGTAATGCTCAATGACCATCTATAGTTATCAACTAAGTGATTTATAGGAAGAAAATCGAGAAAGAGGAAATCTCTTCTACCACTACATTCAAACTTATTTCTTCTTCTAATTCAGATTAATTGGTTGTTTCATTATAAATTAATAACACCAATAAAACACATATACTATTATGATGTTATAATTATTAAACAAATATATTCCACCTTCTATCCAACCTATCAAAAACTAAATCACTGTGAATGTGTACGTAATTCTTAAGATCTCCACGATGTGGTGTTATCTGTTTTTTACCACCACCATACATATATAGTTATAATGATGGAAATAATAATTATATATTAATATTATAACATGATAGTAATTTTGAAATATTATACACCATCCACATAAATACCATTCAGTAAATTTGGGTATGATATTGTCGCTTGTGCGTACATTTGGCCTACTGTCTCCACAATGAGAAGAGATTCAGTATATATGGCCTTCCTTAATCCATCATGATATACCTGAATTAAATCGATAATTAAGATATATATTAAAATAATATCATTATTTATATGATATAACTATAAAATAATAAATAGAACATGAACTTATCAGACCAGAACATGCATAAATACGAAAAGTTGTTAATATCTGAATAACGAGTGACAATGAAAGGTTACTAAACACCTAATATAACTTAATCATATATGATATTATAAAAATGGATATGTATTTTTAATAAGTATATATCATTATTTAAATGATTATATAGTAGGTTCAGATATATAGGAAGGATATAATTCTTAATGTAAGGTATAATTTTACTATCTCATTATTATCCAAGATTGTTTATAAGTATGTTTTTATTTTGGTATATTTATCATATACATCCATGTTTCCATAATAAGTAATATTTATTTATTCTTATGATTTTTTAGTGTAAATTTTTATCATTGTTAAATATTTATTAAACGGAATTAAATGAATATTTTTTCAATATTCGTTATGAGGTATCTTTTATCTTTTCTGAGAGAAGTATGAAGAAAATCTTTTTTATCTTATACAACATGAATTGAATTTTATTCTTTCATGAAGCCTTATTTACTTAAATATTTTCTAAAATTTTTCAATGTAATTTTCCAATAAATTCAATTATTTTAAAATTATGTGGCTTATTTAGAAAATAAAATGTTTTTGAAGAAGAAATGATTTTTCCCTCAATAATTAAGTTCATGTGTTATATGAAAACAATTTTCCATCTAAGATGTAGGTCATTAAATAAGGTTATGTTAATATCCATGTTATTAGTATCATATTATTCTGTCTACTATATAATTATATATTTGAAATCCATTTAATTTACTGGGATTATGTTATGATGAAGTGATTTTTTAAAAACACATATTATTCCTTGGGTAATTCCATGATGAATGATTTTTTTGCACACATAAGAAAGATTTCATTATGAGATGGATGGAACCAATATCTAGATCCAATTAATTGTGTAAATGTTTATATCTCATATACATAACTATAAGTACAATTAAATCTTTTTCAGTATTACCTGACTAGAACGACACGTAAATTTGGTTTAGTAATGTACATTGTCTGCTATGATGGTCAAGGCAGTGAGACTTGAATAATATGAAATTATTTTCTACTCATATGTGTATAATTCAAAACATCATGTCCTATGTTATGACTTTTCATATTATTCCCATTAATTCTTATGAACTATTATCCCATGATATTATATCATAATCTTTCATATACAAGATATTACTTCCAAATTTTTTGTTCTTATGTCTTTTGGTCATGATATGATTGATATTTCCCTTTTCACCCTTACTAAGAATTTTAGATCACTGCCTAATGTGTTTTTTTCTCCGGGTAATGAATAATTGTATTAACTATGATTTTTTTTTAAAAAGTATATTTATGATGATACAAGCAGGGTACAACATAGATAATTTGTGAAAATTTTGTTTATGTTGCCAAATTTCTATGTATGTTATACATTTATAGTTTTGTAATGGATTTGTAATATTTTGTAACGAATATACATCAAATTTGAAGTAATATTAGTGTATGTAAATAATGGTATGTTATAAAACCCATCATAAGTAGTTTTTATTTAGAGGGATCAATAATTTACACTTATTGAACATACCATGTATCCTATGGTATCCTTTGAAAACCAATTTCAAATTATCATTTCAATGTTATCATCATCAAATTTACCAATGTAAATTAGATTTCCAATAATTAAAAAGTTGGGATGAAAGTCATATTACTTCAAGAATAATCCACCCGTCAATCTAACATTGACATATCCATTTCCCACTTATTCATGGGCCTTGCCATCTTTTAGATGTAAAATCCAGAATGTCCTAGTTACAATGTTGGTAATGCATAATTTTACCTCACTTGTTCTAGTGGGTCCCATTTAGAGACTCCCCATGCCCACCTCCAATAGTCCATAGGCTATTAACTAGAACAGAGTATGCATGAAACAATCATGGAAGGCATTTCGTATGTATCGATACACACATGTACACATCTCCAAGATATAAATGATTAAATATAAAACAACAATATGAAATAACTACATGCATATCACTAGTCCATCCCACAGAGTATGATAGATATAACAACACTTCTATTTATTACATATTTAATCATTATTTATTTTATAATCATTCAATTAAGACAACTTGACGGATGGATATGTCTTGTGTCATGGGATATTAAAAACATTACATGACAAATGAAGGCTTAAAATACAATATCATTAATTAAAACTTCTTTTACATGATCAAAACATTTATTGGTACTTAGCATTACGTGGGAAAACTTGAGGACATACATAGGAATCGGGAGAGATATAATGCCCAGTAAGGTAGTAAAAAATGCATAAAATTAAGAATGCATATCATGTTAGGAATTCGTAATATCAGTGAAGAATAAGAGAAACATGGACATAAAGACATGAAATATCATGATTATCATAACATTGAAATGTGGTAATGACATACAACATGATATTAGCATGAGACATGGCTAATTGCACATGGATTTGACTGAGTGAACCCTCACTGATAATGAATTAGCATAAGTAAATTTTCATTTCACATGAATTAAAATGAATAAACCATTATTTCTCATTTTTTATCATGATACTAAGCATTACATAATGAATTGACGAACTATCCGGGCACGCCCTTTATAAACATTTCATTTTATGCATAAGTGTGCCACATAGACCATATAACATGGAATCGTTAACCATCATATGATATCCTATGAAAATTGAATGTCGAATACATACATGTAAGTATCAATAAATATGTATATGTGCATAATGTGTATTACCCTTGATAGAGAAATGGGAATGGTAGTAAATAGAAAATGATTTTGGCATGGAAAATTTCAGTGCAATTTCAACATCATAACAGTGTGACATAAAAATTCATAAAAATTGTTGATAAGAGAGAAAGGGGTCTCACATTATATTTTCATGAAATGTATTTTCAGGGGAACAAATATATACTTTCCTCAACACATTAAATTCATAAATATAAGAAACAATATAATGAAGAAACCTGAATAAAGTTGGGAATTGGAATAACTATTTCGAAATTTCAGCAAGGAAACATGTGTACATGGGAGGGGATAATGAGAGATAAATAAAAATATAATAATAAAACCATAATTTAAAACTTATGGGGGAGGTTTGGAATCATGCCCCAATATTTTTAATTGAAAATAAGAGGGTATAACACCATAAAGAAATGGAAAAAAATGATAAAGGATGAAATCCCTTACATGAGTGTGTGAATTAAAGAGACTAAAGAGGGTCTCACTCAGAACGTAGGGTTCCTTGAGAGGATTATAAAGATAAGAAGGAAGAGTAGGGACATGATTAAATTTTTTTGAGTGAAGAATAATGGGATTATATTCTTGGTTTATATAGGAAATGAGATGGGAATTCATTATCATTTCTCAAACATAGGTTTTGGAATTTATATAATTAAATATTCAAAATCGGAAAACATCCCATGGGTTTTTTCAAATAGTTATTTCAATATGGGAGTGGAAAAAATTATTTTAACTTTCCAATGGCATAAAATAATAAATTATTCAGCTTTTTTATTTAGAGGTGATTCATACACTAAAGGAAATCATTTTAAAACTATAAAATATTTTCTAAGTCTTGAAGAGTCTAATAAGACATTGTAAAATTAAAACAACAAATAAAAAATAACATTATTTTAATGGAAAAATATATATTTTCTGAATATACATTTTATAGAATTTTATTACATCACTATTACATCATTATGATGTCATACAACACTTTATATATTTATAAGGTATTTAAATATTACCCAAAAATTTGATTGTCTCTAACACTTATAGAAAAATCACCAGAATATAATTTCGACATACTGATTCCAAATATAATATTAATTTAATGTAAATAATTTTCTAAATAATTGAATTTCCATTTTTCAAATACAAACTGACATTTATTGAAAATACCTGGGTTTTGACAAATACAATTTTCAATCCTTAATAAAAATTAAAAATATATTCATAAAAATTATATTATCATTTATATTTAATAAAAATTAATTTAGTAATAATGTTTTATTAAAATATTATTTAATTAAAAAATAAATTAAATTATGAAAATATATATTATAATTGAATTTATATATTAACTAGAAATAAATTTTTTTTCTTTAAAACCCATTTACAATATAACAACAATAATATGAATTTATATTCATTAGTATATTAAATAATAAAACAAAGACACATAATTCTGTTGTCTTCTTACATATCCCATCATTACACCAGCATATGTCAAACGAGTATGGTGTGTGATGGAGGGGCTTTACTAGGGTCATTCAACAAACATGGATTGGGTCACTATCTTGATGAAATTAAAATTCTCCCATAAATGGATTCTACCATGCTTATATTGTTGGATCTCTGTATGGGCATCCTCTAGGGAAAATCCCCGAACTGTTATCTCCCTCAAATGATTCGATAAATGGACTTAAAATGGAACAATCCTACTCTTCAAGGCCATCACTTCCTTCTTCTGTGTTAAAATAATGTTTTAAACCCCTATATATATACTCTTCAGGGGATCAAGGTTTAACGACTATATTATCAATGATTGTCATACATAACAATTATTTAAACCCATTTAAAAATGTACATGTGTTTTTTATATACATAAGATATTTAATTAAATAAAACAAAGGGAATTTTATTCATGAGAGTATAGGTTATTACAACACTCCCCCTTCAAAATTTGTTTCCTCGAAATTTTATTCTCCCACAATAAAATAGTTGTGGGAAACTCTGACTCATCACCTCCTCTTGTTTCCTCATTTAATCATCAAACTTTTGGTTTCTCTAAAACACATTGGAAAAGGACTTATTTTATTTTGTAGATATTTTTTCCCATGATCTATGATCATCACCAAATTATCATTATAGGATAGGTCATTCCCTAATGGTACCCCCTCTTGATTGAGTACATGTGATAGGCCAGACAAGTACTTACTCAAGAGTGATACATGGAATATGTCATGCACTTGAGATAGGTTCGGTGGGAGTGCTAGTCGATATGAAACAACTACAGTGTGATCAAGGATATCCAAAGTTCCAATATACCATGGAATAAGATTTCCCTTCTTCAATAATCTCATAATACTCTTCTACAATGATATGAAGAGAATTACTATGTACCCAACATCAAAATCTAGGTCTCACCAATGATTATAATCATAGATTTTTTGATAGTCTAAGTAGCTTTAATGTGATAATATATGATATTTACATTGTCCACCATTTCATCAAAAATTTATGGACCTAGGAGTTTTTTCTCCCCAACATCATTTCAGCATTCTAGTGTTGTACACCGCTTTCTATATAAGGTTTTATAAGGATCCATTTGTATTCTTGTGTAGAAAAATGTTACTATATGAAAACTCAACCAGAGGAATATATTTATTCCATAATATTTTTATGTCCATTGCACATGCTCTCAACATGCCCTAAAATGAATGGATATTATACTCAGATTTGATATCATTTTATGGCTGACAATCTATACTGATGTTCAGCTTAGTATTCAGATCATGTTGGAGACTCTTCCATAACATAGGGGTGAATCATGCATCTTAATCTGATACAGTTGTTAGTGGTACTCCATACAGATTTACTACTTCTCTATTATATATCCATGCTAGTTTATCCAATGAAAATTCGACCTGAATTGATAATAAGTGTGTAGTATATGAATGATGATCCACAACTACCCAGATATTATTGTCTCCTTTAGATATATTCAGATATATGGTGAATAATTCCATGGTGATGTTTTCCCATGTCATTGTTTGGTATGTGTAATGGTTGCATCACCCCCTTCAACAAATTCTTCTCATACCTCTCTTTTTGTCATACCAGGAACATTGATGTATATTCAATGATATCCTTTTTATATTATCCAACACATAATTCTCTAGGAGATCACAATACATATTTTTTTTCTTCTGTGAATTCTAAAATTCAAACTATGTGCATTATACAGATGTTCAATCATTAAGTCCAGACTTGATGAAAGACATATTATTGACCCAAATCACATAATTCCATCTCCATTAACATTTAAATCTGAGTATTTCTCTTTTTTGATAGTTTCCACTTTCTATTGAATTCCTACGTCATTATTTTGAGAAACTGTTAACCTTTCTAAATGGGACGGTTGGCTAATCATTTGTGAAAGAATTGATGATGTTCCCTTCATTATGATTCTCATTTCCATATTCATCAAATATAAGAAGAAATAATCCCTTAAATATTCATCAATGATTGAGTCGATGGGTCCATTACGCTTAAAACATCTGAAACCTTGTTCACTGTCCTAGAGTACTAATGGATTGTGCAGTCATAGTCTTTTATCGAATCTAACCGTCTTCCTTAGTGCATATTCAACACTTTCTAGGTAAATATATAGTTGGGGCCTTTTAGATCTATATATATTTCACACTTCTCCCCAGTAAGGTAATGACTCAAAATATTTAAATTTAATATTAATATAGACAACTACAGATCTTGTGTTTGATTGTTTTTCTCATGGATATTCAATTGCCTTGAAGCACATGCAATGGATTTGTAATTTTCTATCAACACACAACCCAAGCCCATCATCAATGAATCACAGAATACCATGAAAATTTCTCCACCTATGGGTAGTGTGATCCCTGACATTGTGGTAAGCCTTCTTTTGAACTCCATGAAGTTATCATCACATTCATCACTCAAAGAAAACATGACTCCCTTCAGAGATAACATTGTATGTTTTTTTGAAAATCATGAGAAATTTAAATCAAATTGGTGATAATATCCAACTAACCCAAAGAATATAAGGATATAATTCACTGATATTGGAATAGGTCATCACTTGATTTCATTTTTCTTGGATGGATCCACAAATATCCCATTGCTTGTTATGATATGACCCATGAATGAGACTTCCTTAAACCAGAACACACACTTGTTGTACTTTGAATAAATATTTTCCATTTTCAAGTTGTTTAGTTCAGTTATTAGATTCTCCACATGATCCTCCATAGTATTGGAGTATATTATCAAATCATTTATAAATAAAACAAAAAAGATTTCTAGGTAATGTATAAAGACTATATTTATCAAGTCCATCAATCTTTTCTAGAGCATTAGTCACTCCGAAAGGAATTACTATGAATTCATTGTGCCCATACCATGTAGGAAAAGAAGAGTATGGGATTTCCTCCTTCTTCACATCTATGTGGTAATATCCCGACTATAGATCCACCTTGGAGAAGTATTGTTATCAAAAAATCTGATCTAACAAGTCATAAATTTGTGGCAGATGATACTATTTCTTTATCATGATTTAGTGGATCTCGTGATAATCAATTCAATGGTGCATTGACCCATAATTATTTATGACTAAGAGGACTGATGCGCCCCAAGGTGATGCACTTTGTAATATAAACCCTTTACCCAAATTCTCATGTAGTTGTTTATTTATCTCCTCAAGCTCCACAACATCAATTCCATATATAGTATTAGATAATAGAAAATATCTAGGTATATGATCAGTCAAAAAATTGACATCTCTTCTAGGAATACGACTAGGAAATTACATAACAAACACATCAATGAATTACCTCACAATAGGCATGTCTTAAAGGATGGTTGCTTCCAAGACATAAATAATCTATTCATGATAGCTGTTCTCATCGGAAAAGAGTATCCACACTCGAGATGTTGGTGTTAAAAAAGATTTATCCTCATTCTTGCACATCAATTGAATCAGGGGTCGATTATCCATTGGGAGAGTGATTTCCCTCTCACAAATATTTATTTTGTCTCTATATAGGAAAACAAAATCCATGCCCAGAATATCATCAATTCCCACTAGAGGTAGAATGATGATGTTCGTCAGGAATTTAAATCAACAAATTGTGATTTGGGAGGTGTTACATTCATGGGATGCTATAATTTTCTCCAATTTCCGTTTCGACCGAAATATCCACATCCATGAATTGTGGTGGTGTTGGGATTATTCTAATAAACATTAGGGATGTAAAATAATTCATAGAACCGTAGATGATAAGCATAAATTTCACTTTTTTATTATGTTTATAATCATTTAAATTTTCCAAAAAGACACAAAAATGATGTTTTTTGTACTATTAATCACATAAAAGGTAATACATCAAATATGGATAACGTATGAATTACAGTTATTTACGTACCTTATAAAATTATATACTTCAATATATGTTATCCTGGAACTATTTCCTAATGTATATTCTAATGGGATTATTTCATACTCCCTTCATAATGGTTCAAACAAAGCATACAAACATAACAAAGAATATACACTAGGATTATCGAACCAAGAGTGCAACAAGGCCAATTTCAGTGCACCAATTCTCCTTCATGTTATACTCAAAGTTGTGTTTTTTTGTTATACCACTAGATAAATCTGTTCTAGATCCCCCTCTACATGTTCATATCTAGACATGGATATATTTTCTTAAGAAACCACTTACTATATAATATCCAAAATTTATTGATTTTTAAATATACTTACTCCTATTCGTAAGTCTTTCACTATGGTTTTCTACTACTAATCTAAAAAACAACAAAACATATCATATGTTACCACTTATAACAACCCTCCTCTTTATTACATATTAAAACATGATTTATTTCATAAACATTAACTTAATACAACACTAAGGACCAAGAGGTCTTGTGTCTTGTGAATTTAAGAACATTTCATAAAAAATTTAGACATAAGATACAAAATCATTTTTGAAAACTTATTTTACATGACAACAACATTTTTTCTTACATAGCATTACATAGGATAACCAAAGGGAATATATAAGAAATAGTAATCTATAAATCCTAGTAAGGGAGTTAAAATATCATAAACTGAATAATACATTACATGTTAGAAATTAGGAATATCAATGTAGAATAAGAGAAACATGGACATAAAGACGTTATATTTCACAATTATCAGAACATGAAAATGAGGAAACAACATAGACCATGATATTGGAATGATTCAAGACCATTGCACATGGATTAGAAATAATAAACCCTAATTTAAAATTAATACGTATGAGTAAAACCTCATTTAAGATTAATTATACTGATTAAAACTGAATTTTTCCTCATGAATCATGATATTAAATGTTACCCAGTCCATTGGAGTGATATCAAGGCACACCCTTTATAAACATTTCATTTCATGCAGAAGTGTGCTACATGAATCTTATATCATAGATTCAGTAATCATCATAAGTTAATCCAGTATTATAGAATATGGAACACAAAAATGTATGTACAATTAAATATTTGTATGTGAATAAAGGTGAATAACCTTAATAGGGAAAATGGGTACGGTATTCGATACACAATGATTTTGGCTTGGAAAATCGTGGTGCAGTTTCAGCAGCACGACAACATGACATAAAAATTTAAACAAATGGTTGATGAGAGAGAAAGAGGGATCTCAGTATATGTACGTTAAATTTAATGTATGTTGGTTATATTGATACTTTTACTAACACATGGAATTCAGATATAGAATGTGCGATATAATGAAGAATCTTGAAGAAAATGGAATAAATTGAATTACTCTTTAAAAAATTTGTTATGATACCAGGTCTGCATGAGAAGTATTAATGAGATAAAAAGAGGTATATCATCATAAAAACATAATTATGTCATTATAGGGGATGTTATAAATCATAACCCATCTTTTGTAATTGAATATAAAAGGGTATAAAAATTTAACGAAACCTGGAAAAAAATCAGAAAGGAAGAAATCCCTTACTATAGTGTGTTACTTCATGAGATGTATGAGGGGATTATAGAGATCTTGGCGACCCATTATGGGTTTCTATATAGAGGAGGGAAGATTAGGGACATAATCCAATAATTTTTAGTGATGATATGTGGGATCTGGGGTGGGTTTACATATTATATGGGAGGGGAATTCTTTAATATTTCACAAAATTAGGTTTTGGAATCTATATAAATAAATATTCAAAACCAAAAACTATCCTATGGGTTTTACCATGGTTTTTGGAAATTGGGTGTGGAAATAATTATTTTATATGTCTAATGAAATAACATATCAAAATATTATGCTTGCATATGTGGAGGTGACTCACATTCTCAAATAAAAGCGTTTTAAAATGTAAACACATTTTACTAGTATTGGAGGGTAAAATAAGTAATTACAACATTAATAAAAAATTATAAAAACACAGTATTATTTAGAAAAACATAAATTATTTTAATATATCATTTATACTAATTTATTACATTATTATCAGTTCTTTCGGATGTCATGAAACACATTATATATTCATAGGTATTTTATTTTTACCAATAAAATCGAGTATCTCAAAAAATTATGAAAAATTAATCCTGGGATAATGTTGAAATCATGATTCAAAATATAATATTCATTATATCTAATTAATTTTCTAAATATGAAAATTTGACCTTTTATTATACAAACTATCAATTATGAAAAATTCCTGGGTTTTGACAAACACCATTTTGAAACCTTAATAAAAATTAAAAATGTATTCAAGAAAAATTAACCGGTCATTTATATTTTATAAAATATAATTAAGTAATAATATATTATTAAAATGTTATTTAATTCTAAAATCCATTGATTCGTCAAAATATATTTTTAATTGAATTTAAATATTAACTAAAAATATTATTTCTGATTTAAAAACAATTAATAAAGTAACAATATAAAATGAATTTAAATTTATTATTATACAAAAAATTAGAAAAAATAATCACTATGGTACGGTATTGTTAAAAATCCCATTATTACACTAGCATGCGCATTAAGAGTATGGTGGGTGATGGTGGTGATTTCTTGGGGTCGTTTGGTGAACATGGTTTGGGTTGTGACCTCGATGAGCTTGAACTTCTCCTATAAATGGTTCATCTCATGCTTATGAGTTTGGATATCCTCTTTGAAGAGGTATATCGAAAATCCCAGAAATGCTATCTCTCATAAAGGATCTGATAACTGGGCTTTAAATGGAATGATTCTATTGGTCAATGCCATCATGTCCTTTGTCTTTATCAAAAGGATTTTTAAAAACCCTATATATATATATATATATATTATTCATGTGATGACATTTCAATGACTAAATTATCAATGTTAATCAGACATAATGGTTATTTATGCCCAAAAAAAATTTCATGTGTTTTTTATATACATAAAAAATTAAATAAAATAATATAAAGGTAATTTTATTCATTAATTTTTTGGTCGTTACATTTGAAGTAAAGAATGTAGAGTAAATCGGGAAAGGAGACAGTCTAACCAAAAGATTCTTTAAAACAGAAGTCCAACATGCAAATGAAAAGGACATTGGAATGCATTTTAAAGATATAGACACATCTAAGATTTTATGAGCTCACAATGTGTCTTCTGTTTCTTGTCATGGTCTCGATCTCCCAAGTACTTCATCAAAATGACAGATGTCTACATAATACAAGACACGTGTGGGAAAATCCTGTGCAGCAATGAGTATAAAAATACCCATTTGGACACCCCAAAACCACAAAACAATAAACAAGGAATGATAAATTTATATCTATAAAAGTATGGTTCTACAACATTTTACAAGGATATAATGATATATTCAATCAAGAAACACAGTTTAGATGTAATCCACAATTACCACATACCTGCACTAGGGATCCAGCTCAAAGATTCCATAAAGCACTCATCAAGGTCCAGACACTCTAAAGTCTGAAATTATTGTTCAAATTCATCTGAGATGTAATATTCATCAGGGATTATCATTAGATAAATTTAATCTGATTGATTTTAAGAGTGATATGATACATCGGATGAGGTTCATTTCCAGGGCCACGAGGTGATACAAACAACCCTATCTTGAATAGAACGCTATGTATAGGATCTACGCCTGGTAATGTTTGTCACGTCTATTCATGGAACAATAAATAATTCATGATGAATGAATAATGGATATCTTATTATTCCTCTCATGAAATTCAATAAACTATATCCTAGAATTCTTGCTGAACGGAACATACTCAAATGTGTATGAAACAATACACACCAACTATCAGCGAAACAATCAAGGGAGTCGAAAATAAGAAAACATTTCCATGATACATTTAAAAAGGGATTTAATAAATTTATAAAGGGATAAAAAATGTTTAGAAGGATCACACACCATCTCCAGTGATCTTGGGAACTTCTTGGGTACAATGGCCCATTCTAGAAAAACATATTATGTACAGAAAGTATATATGTCATGTAGAAAGGCTTATATACTATTTATGTCTATCATGGGTTGATTATCCTCTAAATGAGGCTAATATTCATTGTTAATATAAATAATATTCATGTTAATTATTATTCATAAACACCATTTTAGTGCATTTTACATTTTGAACATCATTCCACATTATGATTGTAATACCTTCTTAAAATGCACTATTATGTGGTGCATTTTTGAACATCATTTAAAGAACCCAATGATTAATCTGATTTTAAGGAATTTAGTTCTCTATATTTTAATTTTATATTTTTTAAATTTATCTACACTTAAATATTAACACTTTTCATTCAGGGATCAATGGATAATTAATGGAAGAAGATGGGGATATTTTGTGATGAAAGGAAGCAATTTTAGAGAAGGCATATTAGACACCAGCCCACTGATGAGAATGTGGGACCCCCATTACATACCCAATGAATCCCACATTTGGGGGACAAATAGAAGACATATATAGGAACAAATAATTATTCATGATCCAATGCTAATTCGGCTTCCATTGTAGTCATTTAGGCGGACCATGTTAGAGATAAAATTCTGGGCCAGATTCTGCGGCCCAGACAAACAACCCACTAATATAATTATATCTCTGTATACACAACTCCCAATGGGCCTAGAATTTACATGCGGTTAGGAGACATATGTGGATCCATTTTTTTCTTCTATGGAACACTCTGATTATTCCATATAGAAGGTCTTCAAAGTGCCTGTGTTTGGTGGATGCGAGTTGAATGCCTTTTCGGGTCAAGGGTGGAAAGTCTTATTTCCACAAACTTTCCACCACCCTAGACCTACCATACTCAAGTGAGATGACATGTAGTATTGGAAAATCAAACCAAGGACTCAAAAATTCCTATTTAAGGTAGTGGTGTTGGAGGAGTTGATCATCTTTGGTGCTTTGTTCAATTGCAATGTTATGCTGCGATTTTGTTGTCTCAAGTTTGTCTTTCACATGTATGTTGTTCAATTCACTACAGTTTCTTAATAAAAGTTCTTCTTCTCCTCTTATTATGTTGTTATCCATCTCACTTTGATACTGTTTCCTCAAGGTGTGAATTTATTCACACCATATCTTGTGAAATGTTTCACACAACGGGGGAGTGATCATTTTATTTTTATTGTTTTCTTTACTTCTCCATTTCCTCCCTTATGAGTCTACTTTTCGCTTCCATTGAAACCATAGAATCAATGGAGGGCTAACCCACTTATGGGTTGATCCAAGAAAGTATCAAGGGGATGGATTGGATGTTATTTATCACCCCATTAATGTATAATCACTTCTTTACTTGAGAATTTTATTTGATTATTTTTATACTCTATTGTCCTTGTTGAATTTAAGGCCACACACTTCATGTGCTAATACGATTCTTTACCTTAATGTGTTCAAAACACTGATCTTTCAAGTGTATAGGTGATTAGTATTAAAGGGTGTAGGCATTAAACCAGTAAGTGATGATTTTATTTATCTTCTTAAATGAACCCATCTCAAATATAATAAATTTAAATCATTGAGAAGGAAATACGTCCAATCCACCCTAAGTGATAACCTAAGATAACCTCATTATTTTAACTTTAATTCACTTAAATCTTTTATTTATCCTTTAAACCCATATAAAATCAACCCAATTTGGACACTTTATAGCCAATAACAGCCCATAGAATGTACGTTTCTATAGTTTTATTCTTAGGTCTCTGAGGATTCGATAACCCAAGCTGAAATACAAGGACCGTTCTACCTTCATCTCTTGGGTAAATTTGAGAGATAATCAAATTTTGGCGCCATTTTCGCGGACCTAAGTAAGTTATCATACACACTATCATCCTCTTTTTTCATTCTACTTATCTTTTCTCACTGTTCACTCCTATAGAAGTCAATTTTGAACAAGTCCAGACATGGGAAACCTATCCCTACTTTGATCACCAAACCCCATGTATGATGTACAATGACCATCATAATTCCTACTTGTGGGTTCATCAACAACCTAATGAACCAAAATGTTTTTATTCATATGATCCACAATACATTCCATCCTATTATGAGTTCCAATCCCAACAAGGCCAATCAGAACATCCTTTTAAAGAATTCGAACTACTTAATTATCCTCTTGGAATAGACCATATGTCCCAACACCATAACCATTTTATCCACATCCATTAATTGAGAAATTGTGTCAGGAAATGGATATAATTAGTTCTGAAGTTTCATCCTTGAGAGTATAACTACAATGTATTGAAATAGTTATGGAACCCATTCCCAGTCAGGTTGTCCATTCCTCATCATTCATAGAGGAATCTTGTTACACACAAACATCTTATGAAAATGCTAAAGAAATTTCTTTTGAACCTAGGATACCTGTAGAGCATGAAGTAATTGTTGAAGGGTCTATAAATAAAGATGAAATTGATTTTTTGGATTAAAAATAAGAGAATTTGACATCATGTATTGAGTCTCTGAAGTATATCCCCATTGATGATTTTTCAAAAACACCAATCAGTGAAACACTGGGAGAAATCACAAACTTTGAGTCCATACCAATTCCTAACACTGATCTTTCAAATTTGGTGGTTAAATATTCAATTCAAAAGGAACCAATTTTGATGAGAAATTTTGAAAATGAAACTGAGTGTGATTCAATGTGAAAACCTATGTATGAATTTCCTATCCAAACCAAGATCAAAATTAGTGTTCTTCCTTCCTCCCTCAAGTATCACTTCATAGTGTATAACCAAGAAATTTTTGATGGAATTAATTCTTCTCTTGAAACCAAAAAATTTGGAATGATCATTTATGTCTTAGGAAATACTACAGAGAAAACTAGATCAACCATTTCTAATATTCCTTGGATTTACCTACTCAATTTAGAACAGAGGTTTTTTCATGAAATAAATTCTAAACATAGAATCAATATCAACCTAGTAGAAGTGGTGAAACATGTGGTCCTTAAAATGTTTAAAGTAGGTGTTGGGTAAGTTATGGGTATTCATGTCGAGCTAACAACATTAAACAAAGCGATACATGGGTGGCAACCCATGGTTTTCAAGTTTCCTATCATTTTGTTGTTTTAATAAAATTTAAATTTTAATTAATCATTTTTATATTTAAAAAAAGACCGTTGACCAGTTCTTCTATTATGAGTATGGATGGGTATGAAAGGGGAGAACCATATTCATCTGTGTCTTCTGGTGTTATCCTCGAGTAATGCCTTACCCCAAAATTTAAAAAGAATACAATGTATCATCAATTAGTTTTATTATAATGTTTTTGTAGGTTAAAATAAAAATAAAATAAATAAATAAAAACATAATAATAATAATAATAATAAGGGACATGTCATGGGTCGTGGGTCAAATCCTGTCACAACCGGCGATGTCGTGGGGATTTAAACCCAGGACTGATGGGAGATAGGGGCACGCGCTTACCACTAACCTATAGTTTTTTGTGCTTCCGTATTCTATAATTTTTATATATATACTTATATTTTACATTATTTTTCATATAAATATATATATATATATATATATATATTGTTTTGTTTTTTTGTATGTTATTTTTCCTTTTTCTACTAGGGAACTCTGCAAGTGACATGGATATCAAAAGATTAAAAGGGAGCAGCAAGAATTTCAACTTCAATCACCAGGTGAATTCATTCCATGATCATCATTTTCAATTTCCTTTTTTAAATTTAATTCTTTACCTCTACCCTCTTCTAAATTTTAAATTCTTAAAACACTGGGGATATTGTTATTTTACATTGGGGGGGGAGATAAAATAAAAAATGCTTTTCTGTCAAAAAAAATGAATGATTTAAAAAAAGTGTAAATGGATGGAAAAATTCCTTTAACTTTGAACATGGTAATATACATTGCACACCATGAAACTGAATATCAAATAATTTAAAAGGCCTTGATTCTGATTTTAATCCTTTTATAATTTCATGATCGTAGATTTTAGAAAGTGTGGTTGTCCAATGTGATATTTCATCGTTTATATTTTCATCCAAATAAAAAAAAGATCACAATGCACGTACTTTGGATAGTGGGGTATTAGTTTGAGTTCATGGGGTCCCCCAAATAAATAGAATTGGTTTGGTGATCATTTTATTTTTAATATGAGTATTCAATATAAAAAATAAAAAAATAATAATAAATTTGCGCATAGAGCAATTAAATGACCTAATGCGTGGCTTTCGGCACTTGGGGATCGTGACTCCATTGTTATCTGGCCTAGAGTTAGTAATTTTATCTCTATTTTTTTAATTTGAATTTTTTTTGACTGGGTTAACTCAAGATGATGCCCGAGTATGTGGGCTTCACTTGGTGCCCTAAGGTCTTTGAACCTGGGAGTCATCGGCAAAGTCTCGCTACAGGGGTTGACTCTTTTGAGTGAAATTTCAATTTCTATGGAAAAATTGCAAGAAAAAACAAAAAAATATGACCCAAAAAAAATTGAAGGCTCATATTAATATTTAATGGTGATTCCACCTAGCGCTTCCATCATTTCCCCCCTTGAGTAAAGATGAACCCCCTTGTCTATTGTGATGCACAACACATCCTCATACTTAATTGATATTAGATGAAATATGGAAATGAATTTGAACAAAGGAATGAGCTTGGGATTGGGATCTGCTTATGAAACTATCGTGTATTAAAATATTTTGATGGATTTCATGATTTTTGGGATAAGGTTTTTTGGTGATCATTGTGTATTAAAATGTTTTTGGATAAGGGAATTCGAATTTCATTTTGATGAGATATATTTTGCTCGGGACTAGAAAAACTAAATTTGGGGGGTGTTATTAGCCACTAAATGAGGCTAATATTAATTTTTAATATATAAAATATTCATGTTCTTTATTATTCATAAAAACCATTTTAGTTCATTTTACATTTTAAACATCATTCCACATTATGATTGTAATACCTTCTTAAAAAGCACTATTATGTGGTACATTTTTGAACATCATTTAATGAACCCAATGATTCATCTGATTTTAACAAATTTAATTATCCATATTTTAATTTTATATTTTTTTTAAATTTATCTAAACTTCAATATGAACATGTTTCATTAAGGGATCAATGGAGAATTCATGGAAGAAGATGGGGAAATTTTGTTATGAAATGAATCAATTTTAGAGAAGGCAGATTGGACACCAGCCCACTAATGAGATTGTGGGACCCAAATTACATACCCAATGAAGACCAAATATGGTGGGAGGATAGAATAAATATATACGAACAAATAATTATTCAAGATCCAGTGATAATTATTCTTCCATTGTGGTCATTTGGGCGGCCCAATTTAGAGATAAAATTCTGGGCCAGATTCTACGGCCCAGAAAAAAATCTAACTAATATAATCATATATCCGGATAAACATCTCCAAATCGGCCCACGTTTTACAGGAGATTAGGAGAAATCTGGGGATTCATTTTCTTCTTCTATGGACAACTCGGATTCAGCCATCTAGAAGGTCTTCCAAGCGTGTCTGTTTGTTGGATGAAAACTGGATGTTTTTTCGGGTCAAGGGTGGAAAGTCTTATTTCCACAAAAAATCCACCACCCTAGACCTACCATACTCAAGTGACATGACTTTTTATTTTGGAGGCTCGACCCAAGGGCTCAAAAAATTTTATTTAAGGCAGTGGAGTTGGAGGAGTTGATCATCTCTGGTGGTTTGTTCAATTGTAATGTTATGCTGTGATTTTGTTTTCTCATGTTTGTCTTTCACATGTAAGTTGTTCAATTAACTTTATTTTCTTAATAAAAGTTCTTCTTCTCCTCTTATTATGTTGTTCTCTATCTCACCTTGATACTGTTGCCTCAAGATGTGGATTGATTCACACCAAATCGTGTGAAATTATTCACACAATGGTGGAGTGATCATTTTATTTTTATTGATTTCATTACTTCTCCATTTCCTCCCTCATGAGTCTACTTTCCGCTTCCATTGAAACCGTGGAATCAATGGAGGGCTAACCCAGTTATAGGATGATCCAAGGGAGTAGCAAGTGGCTGTATTGTATGTTTTTTATCACCCCATTAATGTATAATCACTTCTTTAATTGAGATTTTTATTTGATGATTTTTAAACTCCATCGTCCTTGTTGAATTTAAGGCCACACACTTCATGTGCTAATACGAACCTTTACCTTGATGTGCTCAAAACATTGATCCTTAAAGTGTATAGGTGATTAGTATTAATGGGTGTAGGAATTAAACCAGTAAGTGATGATGTTGTTTATCTTCTTAAATGAACCCATATCAAATATAAGGAATTGAAATCATTGAAAAGTAAATACGTCCAATCCACCCTGATCGATAACATAGGATCAACTCATTATTTTAAATTGAATTCACTTAAATATGTTAGTTATCCTTTAGACCCATATATAATCAACCCATTATTTCCACTTAATATCCAAAAATAGTCCATAGAATGTACGTTTCTATAAGTTTCTTCTTAGGTCTCTGAGGATTCGATAACCCAAGCTAATCTACAAGGACCGTTCTACCTTCATCTATTGGGTAAATTTGAGTGAGAATCATGGGTCCATCCATTTTCATAGGCCACGTGCATGTACATGATGTAAAACAGTGTCTGCATGCCCATGTACTAGTACACGAGGTATCCCGTATATCCAGGGTTCTTCTGTCCATGTGATTGGGTACATGATTTATACTCCACCCCGTGTCTTTATGTCAACCTGGATACACGTGGAGCCCCAACATTTGGCCTACACACTATGTGCTAGATGTCACATCATGTGTGAAACTTTAAAACCTCCTAAAAACCATGTCACCTCACAGGGTGTCCCACATGGTGTTTATCATGGAATACATAGTCTGTTCTTCTTGATATTCTAGAACCAGAGTTCTTCCTCTACATGCCACAATTGATCCTCCAGTGCTTGATCCATTGGTCTATTCATCCTTCAATTTAATATCCAAGGTCACCTCATCGTCATATCACCTAATCATCATGTTTTGGGGATTCAATAAGCTCTGAAATATGATTCCAATCTCTCACATAATTAAAAATTAATGAACAATATCTCCTTTAGATAATTTGTTCCATCAGTATCCATTTTCTTCGCACATCTACTAGATTTTCTTGATTCCAAATCCACATTTTTTGATCATTTTATGGAAAATGAAAGGATCAGTGATAATACATTCATATCCTATTAAGATTAATGAACACAAGTTAAAATGGGGAAGAATATTAAATAGAAAAACCCCAAGGAACAAATCACTGGAGTTTTTTATTGTAGTTGTGATCAAATAAAACCTGAATGATCCACATGCTAAGTCAAAAAAACTATTCAAAATCATCCCCAAATCAATCCCACAATCAAACCATCCCGAAAGAATGATCAAATAGAGGTTCAACCTGTTTGTGGGTTGATCTCCTTTTATCTTTGATTCTATGAACAAGAAATAAATAATTGAAATCAAAATGGCCTACCAAGTATTTGGATCATTCACTATTGAGAATTTTTTTTTCGATATTGATCCATTAAGAATGATCTTGATCCGCCATTAAACTTCTTTTTTCAACATATTTTTCTATGGATCCTCTCCACAACTCTTGTATATTTCTCCAAGGTTATGAATTCTAACCCTATGTCCCTTTCCCAGATACTAAAAAATTATTCATGGGGTAACATTAAAATAAAATAAATAATAAATTTATAAAATTAATTAAAACATCCAAAAACTAAATTTCATAGTCAACTAGAACTAGTTGATGATAAGAATCGCCTAATGTAATGTCACTTCTCCTAACACAATGATACCATTTGATTTTTTATCAGAGGTCCCATTTTGATGTTATAGCTATTTTTTCGGAAAACCAGTAGCATGTTCTATATAAAATATTTAAAATAATTTAATAATTTATTCTGGGAACCCAAGGCCTCATAATCGTAAGTCATGTAACAACCCATAATGATAAATAGTTAAATAACTAAATGATATGTCTTGTGTCAACATGGTGAACCTTTCTTTTTTGAGGGCATAACTGATTAGAACATCACAGTTTAGCATTTTTGGCCTAGAGTATTGATTAGGATGAGTGACATTCTGGGACATTTCCTTAGGTCTGTGTGAGTGAGGACATTACACACTAGAAAGAAAATGTTTTGGCCTCTGAGGACTATAATTAGTCAAAATACACAATTGGTCTTGTCGGTGGCCCCTAGGGCGGGGACCACATGCTTGTGGGGAAATGAGTTGTACCAGGATGACTAGAGCCCAATGGCCAGGTGAAGTCAGAGTGTCTATGCTGCCACCACGACCCAATTATTACATTTTGTGTCTGAGGAGTAACCTAGACTTAAGTTCAGTGCCCTGAATGGGTTGATATATAGGGCTTACAATGATACTGCTGTTATCTGGGGGTGAATATAACAGCCAAAAATGATATAGTGTTAAATGAGTAAATTAAATGAATCATGTCAACATGGTGCACCTTCCTATTCGAGACACTACATGATTATAAATCCACAATTCTATGTGCATGGCATGGAGTAGTGAATGGGATGAGATACCTTATGGGAATTTGCATAGGGTGAGTGTTAGTGAGGACAATAAACTCAAGATAGGATATGATTTGGAATGTAGGGATTTCCATTATTTTGATTGCCCGTTCAGGGGTGTTGGTGGGACCTACTGTGTGGACCACATGTTTGTGGGGAAATGAGTGGTAGCTGGTTGGCCATGACGCAACAACCATGTTAAGGTGAGGTGTCTGTCCTATCAAAATCACCCAGTTGTTACACTCCATATCAGTGCATGGTCTCAAATTAAATCTATATAATAATTAAGAATAATACAAATAAAAATACATGAAATTTCATTCTCCCTTCCATTGGGATTTATGCCCCCATGAATCTAAAAATAGGCTGCTCAAAAGGTTGTTGGTACTATGCATGACTCTGATCCTCCCACTCTTACATACTCTCGTGATGATTCATGTGCTACGACCGTACATTGACAAAGGGAATCACTCACTCATGAATTATACTCTCATAAAAATCCTTGATATGAACAAGGTATTAACAAAAATTCTCTCTATACTTGATGTCTAGCTCACCCCAATCGATGAGGTGTGATGGGTCATTCAGGTAACTCATTAATGGCGACACTTGGAAGACGTCATGCACCCAGTGTAACTACATGCATAGGGCTAGGTGGTATGCCACCTCAACCAATCTAAGTAGTATCTAAAAAAAGATTATGAAACTCAGAGACAATTTTCCACCTCAAAAAAAATTCACTTCACGCATCGAGGTTTGTCATGAATAAACACATGGTCTCCATCCTTAATCACCAATGGCCTTCAACTCCTATCATCATAATTCTTCTTCCAGCTCTACGGAGTCATCAACTACTTCTAGATGATCTAAATTATCTTAGTAGTAGCTCACACAAAGTACGGGGCCATGAGTGGTGATTCTCAGGGCTCTATCCATCAATGTGGTGACTTGAATGGTCATCCAAAAATAGTCTTGAATGGATCCATTCAAATGGTGAAGTGGTAGTTAATTGTTTATGAAAACTCCACCAAATGGTAGGTGATCATCATAGCTTTGACATAAGACCAACATTAAAGATCACATCATGTACTCTAGATCCTGAATGGTCCTCTCAGTCTAGACATCTTTCTAGGAATGAAATACCATGCTCAAGCATAATTGTATACCAAATGCCTCCCGAAATCCCTTACAAAGACAAGATGTGAAATGAGCATCTTGATCTAAAACCATCATTAATAGAACTCTGTAAAGACAAACTATATCATGCACTTAGAGGTGTCCCATGTTCTATACTAAACTATACTCTTGGATAGGTTAGAAGTGGGCCAACATGGTGAGTCGGTCAATGATCACTCGGATGGTCACCTATCACCTGGATGTATGTGGAAAACCCATCACGAAGTACATCGATTTCCCATCGCACCTCCAATATGGTACCTCATGCAGTTGGGTCAAGATAACTTGAACCTGTTGAGTAGTATTTTGTTTTTTATAAGTGAGGCATCAAGATTTGAACTCTGGAACTCATTTATTCTTTCTCAGTAACCCAAATTGACATCCTTCATCTTGGAAAATATTCTCCACAATTGGATGTACTGCCAAAGGGGGTGTATGTAACTCCCTCATAGCCTTCTCCCAGAATGACACTAGCACAACATTTCATGCTATAAAATAAACCATGCTCTCCACAATTTAAATATTCATCAAAAACATGTTATTCACATATCTATGAATTTAGATTATTATGGTCGGTATTCTAAAGATGTGCATCACTGACTCCTTAAATAGAGTAGAGGAAAAAACCATTGACCAGAGGTAAGTCCCCCCATCTCAATGCACAAAGGATTTCTACAATGGTTACAACTACTCTGATGCCTCATCAAGCAACTGAGAAGTCGATCTCTTGATGAAAGCATCTACCAAAACATTCATCTTCACATGAGTATATTCAATCTTAAAGTCAAAATAATGGAGGAAATACCGCCACCGACTGTCTTTCAAATTCATATTGTTATTGGAGAAGATATACATGAGACACTTTTTATTAATGTAGATAGTAAATCACTCGTCCATCAGGTAGTATCACCACATCATCAACGAGAATACCACCATGACCAACTCATGGTCATGGGTCACATAGTTCTGCTCATGTGGTCTTAACTAGTGTGAACTATAGGCAATCACCTCCTACCTCTAAATTAGGAATCAACCACGTCTAGTCCCGGATGCATGGTATAACACTATGTACTCGACACCATCCTCTGACAATCTCAATATCTTGGAACTCTAAAACTATCCCTTGACTGTTTAAAAGCCAATGGACAATTCTCCATCCATAAGAATGGATTCCCCTTCTGAGTGAAAACTATCATAGTTTCCGATATCTCGGAGAAATTATGTATGTATATATAGTAATATATTTCCATCCCAAGAAAGATTCACATGTCATTCACACTACTATGTGATCCCACGATATCATTTCCTCCACCTTGGTTGAGTCCACTACCACTCTATCTTGTGAGATAACACATCCCAAAAAATGGACCATCTAAATACATAACGAAAACATCTAGAGAATCCCATAATGATGGTGATCTCCTAGTACATCATGAACCATTTGTAAGTTTCCCATGTGGTCCTCCTTTTATGCCATGTAAAAAAGGATTTCATTAATAAAGACCACCATGAAACGGTCTAATTATGGCTATATTATCCAGTTCATGAGCCCCAATAACACTGTTGTGGCATTCATCATGCCAAGGGGAATCACCATGTAATCATCATGAATATAGAATCATCTAAAAGTCATAATAGATATATCCATATCTTGTACTAGTAGTTGGTGATAGACAAATCGGATGTCACCCTTCAAGAACCATCACTCCCCTATCAATAGATCAAAGAGATCATCGATCCTCATAAGTGGATTCAAGTAATCCACCATTATCTGGTTCAAGCACCTGTAGTCCAAAAAAAACAATATGAACCAATTTTCCATTTTTGAAAACAAAATTGGGGCCACCCTTGGTGAAAAACTGGGTCTCATGAAGCCCTTACCCTACAATTCCTCCAACTACACCATCAATTTACAAAGCTCTTGGAGATCCATTCTATATTTTTGGGAAGATATTGATGTTTTCCACAGGTGTAAGTCAATGCATATGTCTATCTCTTGGTGAGGAGGTATTCTGAAAACATCTTCAAGAAAAATGTCCTCGTACTTCTCCACTTCTACTTCGAAATGGAAACTCATAACATATTCCACACAAAGGGTCAATCTATCACAGTGATGGGTGATTGGACCCAACCTCCCATGCATGAGTTCATCCTATGATTCATGGGTTTTCATTTGATAATAAATGTAAAAATTCATTCCATAAATACAAACACACAACACCCTTCACCTAAAACAGTCAATATGGGAATAGATTGAAGATTATCAATCTATAACATTAATGATCTTGTACGGCCTAAACGATTCAACCAAGAAGTTAAAATAGAAACTCTCATGTCCAAGGTTATGTTCACAGTGCCTGAATAGATGTGTGATCATCGAGTCCCCTCTTGTATGTGTGTTGATGAGTAGAAGTTGAGTCAATGGTTTACAAAAAATATCAAGTGATCGTATAAGATACGTGATGATGAAAGAATGATTAGCATATATGTCTATGATGATAGTAGGTAGAGTTGAAAAGGCATTGATCTTAACTAAAATAATTCCAAGATCACCTATGTCATAATCCTCAACCACATGTATTTGTCCCCACTTCTATCCTTATTCTCCCTAATCATTTCATGGACCACAAGGGGTGGTGGTGTGAACAAGTTGTAATGTTGACCACTTACCGCATCTCTCTTTAATAATCCTTCATGTCCACTACCCTATATATTTTTATACTCCTACATCTACCTCTCTATAGGTGGTACATCAACTGTCTCACTATCAACATCACGAAGGGTTGGACAATATTGAGCAATATGTCCCCTTCTATCACATGAGAAGCACCACAAATCCCTATGCTGGCTGGATCCATCCTATGAATCCCTTAATTGGATATACATATACCGCGACCCCCTCCGAAAATATATCCCATGTCTGGATCCCAAAGACTGACATCAGATCCCTCCTACAAATGTCTCTACTCCTTCCATCCCACTGCTGACTGTCCTTGGTAGTCTCTACTCTTCCAAGAATATCTCCACCACCAATGCCAACTCATGAACACCAACATATATAATATTTATTAGAATGATAATAATAACTTAAATGAATCTTCACAAAACTTGTTTGATGGTATCAGCCTAAACGTAATAATACATAACCATATCAATAGAAAACCTAGAATGGTTGGCGATCCTTGATGAATAATAAACATCCATCATTCATTAATACTAGAGCTGAAGAATATATTTTATATTAAAATATCACATAGTTACTGGTTAAAACTCCTCTCATAAGAGGATCACAAACTGTTTCAATGAGAGATTCTCTGTGTTGTTACTCTGGATAGATGAACTCTACCATTTTTGTATTTATTCCAACAGATGGCTTTCCACCAGGATCACTATATCAAAAAATGGTTTCTTGAATTTATCAAAAAACATGGTTCATGGACTCAAGAAAGTCCTCAACCCCCTGTGGTCAAGGCTGACCTCGATACCTGTGGTTATCTGCCTTTAAAACTCATAATGTTCTCTAAAACTATGTCCCTCATTTGATAGTATTGCATGTACCGTGGTTAATCCAAATGTGGTGGTATAACTGGTGCACCACAAGGTGGTAACATATGGAAAATGTTCCATGTACTGAAACCTTATCATTGAGGGGGTCTTCCTCATGATCAATTTGTTGGATTCAAGATGGTATACAAAATAGAGAAATCCTGTAATAAAACAAGATGTACAACAATCAATGAGTACATCCAGATTTCTCACCCAATAATGACATGGGAACCACATCCCATTACTATATTATACATGTACCATTGTTTTCCATGTAAACATTTTCTTCATGTATCGAGTATAAAAACTCGTCATTAGTGTCCTGGTGTATGGGTATATTGGATTCCACACAAACACTGATGTCTCAGTCTTAAAATCCAAACTTGAAACAAGTAGAAGTACTTCGCCAAACAAATTACACACACTTCAGGTTCTAGAGTTGAACATAACCCCTCTGATTCCACTATGTCATGATCTGTCCCATTGGGCCCTATCTATGACTCCCCATTCCCACCACCAATAGGCCACTGTCTGGGGACTACCACCAAGTAGGAATATCACAAACACATGATGCATTGCCTATGTACCTATAAAAACATGCACATCTCCAATCCATAAATGATTAAATGTAAAATAACACACTCAGAAGTAAATGCTTTCATAACAGTATCCCAACCAATAGAGTATGATAAAAGAAATGAAAGAATAGAAAAGTGGACCGGAATACATGACCACCAAGAGATTTTGTAAACCACAAGTCCAACCAATATAAAAAGGGTCTATGATTTCTCTCCAAATTCAGAGGAACACCCTATGCTGTCTGAGCTCACAATGTTTCATCTGGTCTGGAATCTAGTCCTCCTTGGAATCTGTTAAATTGATACTTTTCTACAAAATTCACGATATGTGTGGGAAAATCTTATGTAGGTGTGAGTACAACAATACTCAGTAGGACACCATGAATCCAAAAATAAATATGAATGGAATGATATAGTCATATCTAAAATTATATATGTCTACAAAATTTATAATTATATCCAAATATAACAAAAACAAGACATGTAGTCTAGAGGAATGTCCCAACTACCACATACTACCAATAGGGATCCAACTTAATGATTCAACAAAGCACTCACCTGGGAGCACACACCCATGTGTCTGGTAGCACTGATTTCATCTATCTGAGAAGTACATCTTGTCAGAATCATCATGAGAGGGACTGATAGATAGGCCAAATTATATGATATGAGAAATGATACATCACAAGAGGAGCACATCCAAGGAAATGAGGTGATACAAAAAACACAATCTTAAATAAACCAATAAGTATAGTATCTATGATCAGTAAATTTGGTCACATCTATACCCAAAACCCTACCTAGGTCATGAAGAATGAATAAGTGATCACTCACAGGGACTCTTAGGGGATTCCAATAACTCTGTCGAGGACGTCCCGTTGAAGGGCTCATGAACTAGTGTGTATGAAATGATACACACCAAACTACTAGGAAATAATCAACGGTGAAAACCCTAATAAAACATGTCCAAGATATGGTGGAAAATAGATATAAGCCTTTTGGAATGGAATACAAGGAGTGTAGTAGAACCAAACATCATTTCCTTTAACAATGGGTACTTCTAGTGTATGACGATCCATGCTAGGAAAACATGTCAGGTATAAAATGTATACCCTATGTGTAGAAAATCATACATGTTGTGTCAATCCATCTGGGTTTCCCCATGTTCCTTGACCATGTTCCATTACATGTTTCCAACCCATTTCCCAATACCCATGTACCAGTAAAGAAGGTATCCAATATATTCATTCTAGGTTTTGACGTGTGGGAGAGTACATTCTATGTAATCTACCCTATGTCTGTGTGTCCCCTATATACACGTCGAATCCAATGGAAGTGTACACATTCTGTGGGACAGATGTCACATTCCATGTGGCACTTTATAGATTCCTGAAACATTGACCTATACACAGTGGGGTCCACATGGTGTGTATGATGGAATACAAGTTGTGTTCTTCATGATTTTCCTAAATTGAAGTTCTTGCTTTGCGTTCCTTGGTTATTCCCTTGATGCTTGATATATTGGTCCGTTCATCACGAAAAAAAAGATACAAGCCCCCCTTGATGAATTATCACATAATAAGTGTGTTTCATATGATTAATCATCTCGAAAATCCTATTACTATCACCCCGGTGAAGAATGTTCTATGAACAGTATCTCTCTAAGTAAACTGATTTGTCCATCACCATCATCGACACATATCTGGTTGGTCATCCCCAAGTCATATCTATAATCTCATATCATTGTGACACAAATTTAGGGTTTAAAAATCATCCATTGATATCCAATGAAGAATAGAAACCACATGGGATAGTGGGGAAGAAAATAAAATAGAACAAAATAGAGTATGGAACCTCATACATTGTTTGTTGCGGCCTCATTCCATTACTGGAAGACTGATCTAAAAGATAAATCAATAAAATAATCAAAATCATCTAAAAATAAATCTAGCAATCAAACAATCATACATGAATGATTTATCCATGGGTCAACCTATTCATGGGATGATCCACATTCTCTATTGATTATAGTATTGGAAATGATGGAATAGAAATCACAATTCCCTGTCTAGGATTTGGATTATTCAATGTCGAGGATTTGTCGATGATGGAAATCCATCCAGAATGATATACATCCACTATTCAATATTGTTTGTCAAGAAATTTCACCAAGGATCCTCCCCATAACGCTTAGGTATTTCTCCGGGATTATGAATTTTAACTATAGGTCCCTTGCAAAGCTTCTAATTTAAGATAGAAAATTAATTGTTTGTCAATGTTAAAATTAAGTAAATCATAAATTTAATTTATTATTAAAAATGTAACAAAATTATCTTTCACATCTGACCCGCATCTGCGGATGGTAGGCGTCACCTAAAGTATATTCTATGTTTTGAATGTAACGGTGACCTCAAATTTCGGATTTAGGATCTTATTTTAATGGTATTATACTTTTCAGGAAAATCTCATGTGCTTTCTATTTAATATATTCATTATACACTAGAAATTTATTCTGGACACTCATGACCTCATAATAGCACCATGACTCATTGACTAGTAACAAATTAATTCAATATAATGTTTAAAAAAATATTGAAAAATATTGGACATTACATCATTGATAAATAGTTGAATGAAAGGATTTTCTAGTAACAACCAATGAAACTTCCACTAGTGTGCTCATGATTAGCACTCACCTATTTTGATTTTATTCATATTAAATGAATCAACATGTATAGAAATGGGTAAAATTCCCATGTTCTCTATACGAATCTTTCAATCCTTTCAAAAGTGTCCATACTTCAATCATTTCTACCCGGTAGAAGTAGTTCCAACATGCTTAGATTTACTCCCCTCATAAAACATTTCTTCCAATTATTGCTTCTAAAAACCTTTATTTATATTGGGTTCTCAACCATATTCAATAATATTAGACACACATAATTATAGTTCATGATCTTGCATTCTCTTAGGCTTTAAACATTGTACATGATTTCGAATATCATCAAATACCATATCATCTTTTTAACTATATATTCTAAATGGAGAAAAAAATTACCTCCCATACACCAAAAAGAGAAAATAATGGTATAAAACCCCAAAAATAATCCCAAAAATTACAATTATTGATTGATTATTCCCATGAAATTTATTGATGTCATTATTATGATATTATGTTTTCTTTCTAACTGATAACCTCAAACTAATAAAATTATAATTGCAATAAAACTTTTTTTAGTAACACAAGTTATTAGTAAATGACTACCATTACCTTCTGAAAATCCTTTTTTTTCATCATAAATCAAATGTTCGACATTTAATTCCTTGTAAGATTGTTTCATTCTATTTATAATTACAATCTATTAAGCTTCTCAAAATATCATTTTTTCCATTAGAACTGGCCTTACCCTTGAAAATAAAACGTACATGTCCTTTTGAAGCACAATTTCATAATTATATAATCACTAGGAGACAAAATCCATTCCATATGATTTCATTATTTAGAAATTAAATTTATCCAATTTCATACCCACTCTATAAATAGATGGATAATCTAGTAGATTTAGAATAAAATCATTTATACCACATGATGAGGAAAGGTAGGAACTCATGAAATGAACCACAAAACACCCATTTCTTATACTATTTGATGACCACAGATTATATGATCAATATATCCATAATATGTTCACACATAGAACATATTGGAAGAAAATTCAATGTTATTGAACTCCAATTACAACTTCTACTACATATACATGATGTAAGAAGTATTTTTACCTTACCAACAACAAAAATGTAGACCTCACACGTACACTATAAAAGAAACATCAAATGGAAAAGAATAATAATAAATAGAAATAAATTTGACTAACGTTTATAATGTAGTAATTGAACACATAATTATTATAGTACGTTATATTTTTCCCTAGATGAATGTGAGAAACCCATGAGACATTAGTAATTAATTGATTGATATATATTAAAATCAACACAAAAACTATAAATATTATTTAATTAATTTTTTACACTATAAAACAATATTTTGAAATACATTTAACTAGACCACTATGAATGAATGAGATACCTAGTTCATAGTTAGTGAATGTCCAATTTTTTTGAAAACTCAGTGTGGTAATCTGTGTTTGAACAACTTTTTTATATCAAGTATATGCTGTAAATAGGATTTCATTGTTATTATCTGATAACACCATAAAACATGATCTCATACCTAGATAAAAATGTATAGATAAATCATTAAAGACAACACTTTATTGAAACATCAACTACATTCCAAAACGCCATTGATTTCAAAATAATTTCAAACATCTGATAACTCAGTTTCCACAAAAGATAATAATCATCACTACCAACACTCAAATATGATCCATTTAGTCGTGATCTAACATTCAATGCTTATAAATTATATGCTCACACTTTTTATTCTTTTAAATCTATATTGATCAGAAATAGTATTGAAATCCCAAAAAAGGCAAATATATTCAATAATCATATGAATGCTTCTACTCGTATATGTTTATATATACAATATTAACTTTTAATAAATGATTACTTATATTGAAGAAATCCCATGTATCCAAGAAGTACAACAAATTATCGATTAAAAGAAAAATATAACACAATATTCATTAAAATCACAATTTTCATTCACTATACAATACCATATATAATCATATATAATGAATTATGGATTATATTTCCTCCAATATCAAACTATCACTGAATCCTAATTAACACGGTCTCATTTATAATTATATTATACAATGTATAATACCTTATGAAATCACATCCAACCCCATTTTTGATCACTTCCATACACATTTGGAATTATATAATTATCTATAAATTATATCACATTACATTAAATAACTTGTGAACACCTTCCTACAACACATTTTACATGACTATAAAATTGATTTTAGAGTGGCTCACTTAGTTAACTTAAATAAACATGAATACAACCAAAATATGTGAACCCGGTATCCTTTAAAGTATTGATGAAAATTATGAATATCAAGATCTATATATGTATAAAATTAGAAGAATCTTAAAAAACATCAATGTCATTGAAATCTCTAAATAGATTTAGTGTGATCTATAATAAACAAAAATATATCCATACTTACGTCCAACATCATATGAAAACATGAATTATACTATTTACCCTTTTACTACGAAATTAAGTGACCATGATATGCATAACATGTCAATCACCAATATCAGAATTGTTCATTCATGATTAATCGAGTGTAGAGTTACTATATTGACGGATATAACACATTTCATTCAAACTAATGTATAGTCAAATCACATGTACCACTTCTATATAGATATTCCAAATTTGAGTACAACCTCAATCACCAACAATAAATCATAGTATAGGGAATAATTTTGCAACCTATATCCGAAGGAAAAATACCATCATATTCATGCTCGAAAAGAAAACATGATCAACAACATACCAACCCACCCCTGTATTTTATAACCAATCATGTAGAATTTAATATTTAGGGTTTCAATGTATGAAGTTTATCATGCAAGGTAACCCACCGACCTCAACTAACAAAGACTACAATATGATCCATGCACCCCAAGTGCACCAACAATGTCTATATAAAACTAAAGGTGGAATATTTAGAAGGTTATAATGCACAAAATTATATTATTCATTGATTTAAGAATCAGGAGAATATTCTATATGTCAATACATAAATATTTTTCTTGTTAATATTATAATTTTTTCATTTCCTATAATATTGAGATACATACATTAGTTAGGGATAACCTCAATGATTAATTTTTTGAGGTCAATTAATATTACACTCCCCATAATGTATATATATGCACAAATTTTTTAGATCGAATGAAAAATATAAATAAAATGGATGTAGAATTTAATATGATATGTTTTATATTCTTATATCCTTTTAGGAATGTTTAAAAATACCTACAATAGAAACACTTTATCGAAAAATATATGATAAACTACCATATAAGCCTTCCATGTTATACCTTTTTTTGATTTGTTCATTCATTTCACCTTATGTAATTCATGACACATCTCATTATTATCATATGATAATACAATCCCAAGAGACTCATTAGTGATAATAATATATGTGGAAATATTTTTTTTAATGATTGTGATACAAATGAGTCAAAATTCTAATAGTTCAACTATATTAAAATATTCAAACTCATATCCTTAGAACATTAGTTGTTATGATGCCTACATTTAATGTATACATTTAACTATTTTTATATTCATCATTTTAATTCATGTATATGGAATGCATTAATAATTTCCACAAAATAATATAACTACTAAAAAATATGTTTCAAAAATTCATCCTAATAACATTTCGGGATATTAAAAAAATTCACATTAATCTTTCTTGGAATAATTTTTAATTTCTTAACATTGACCATCTATAATTCAAAAAATATTTCCACTAGTCTCTTAGAAACTACATTCTTATTTGATTACATGGAAAATATTAAAAATAAACAACTGTGTGTCAACATGATAATTTTTATTCACTTGATTAGTAAAATTCATGAAATAAATTATAGTTTTCATATCCTATATAATATTTAATTATCTTGAAATAGTTAATTTTTAAATGTTGAACTTATTAAAATATAACACTAATGGGTATTGAAAAAAATTCATTTATATTATTATGAAATTTATTAATATACATTTTATCTTAGATAATTTGGTTATGAATATCTTTTTTCAGAACTTAATATAGAAATTGATTAATCATATACCATATTTATACATTTAGTCAGCTAATACTGGACCAAATACCTATAAATTAAAAAAACTGATCTTACAATAAAATAGATAATATATAATGATAAAATACTATTTAATATGATTTAACTGAGATTGAAACATTCAATTATATAAATAACATTGAATTATCATCTATTTTCATAATTATTGTAAAAAATAATCTAAAATTGTTCTACAATTGATTTTGAACAACAATATAATTAAAATAGTTGTAAAATTTATATTCAGCATTTCATCCACTTAAAAATATATGAATGAATATATAAAATACCCCCAACTAACATGGAAATTATATGATGATTCTTAAATATATAAATTTATGTTGAATTATCCCATCATATTGAATTATTACTTATCCTTCAAAACAACCCAAAATTTCTATGAACATGATATTATTTTTTTGGATAAAACTTTATTTAACATTTAAAAAAACTATTCTTATTAATTGTTGATCATTTAATGACTAGAATTTTATATACCATATTTTAGAACATAAACATCACATGCTTAGTTAAATTATTTTCAACAAAATGAGAATATTTGGTAAAATATTGTTGAATTAAATTATCTAGTGATAAAATAACCATTATTTATAAAAAGTAGAATTTATTAACTATTATACTCCATTAAATGTCCCATTCATTAATTTTATATAATTAAGAAAATAATTAATATGTGTATTAATTCGATTTCATATAATTTAACCAACTGTTTTTTACAATCTATTCTCAAATGAAAAAAATTGAAACTATTAATACGATAAAATATTTACATGATATTAATGTACCATAACATATATTTTTGAAATAAAAATTATTTACCACATTGTAATGAATATAAAGTATTTATCCTGGACAATAATATTTTTCTACCTATGTCATCCAGAATATATTAAACACTTTTAATATAAACCATTAGTATCAAATAAAATTCATATAAAATATATTTATTTGATGAAGTTTATGCCTGATGCATATTATCCATTTGGATTATGAAATATCATTTCAAAATTTGAAAAATTTATTCTACATTAAAACATTTTTTAAAAATTATAATAATATCCTTTATTTTTTAACTTTCTCAATTTGGAAGGATATATAGAACATTGATGACTTTTTTGCCCATTTTTATCCAACACAATTACTCATCTCATATTCTAAAATCACAAAGAAAACTGATATAAAACTCACCAAGTATGATTTATAAATCATCAAAATATTGAGGAGATCATATTGTGTCTTGTAGAGTTAATTTATATTTTAATTCTAAATGTACTATTAGAAACATTCTGGTACTAATTGTAAAATGAAATTATTTCCAACTCAATAATTACAGGTGATCCTAGGAACACTTACTCCTTGTTTTATATAATAATATTGAGTATGTGAAAACGAGGTTTCTTCTTTCCTAATTCAATGAAAATGTTCTTTACACACTTCATATAGTTCATGAAATTTTCTTTATTGAATGGTCCCTTTTAGGTTATATATCAATTTCATGACATTAAGGGTCTCATGTGGTTTTTTAATTTATGACTCAAAATTAACCAAATTTTCTATAAAGAAGTAATATGATTGTTTTTAATTTCTATTATGTTTTTACAAAACGTTTTGATGTACTTATTCACCATAAATATTATCAGAAAGTGGTTGTTACATATGCATATAATTTTACTTCATATTAATGATTAATTATGATATACCTATACCAATTGACGATGTTTATGTAATTAAAGTTTTCTTTATCAAGGACTAATATTAAATGTAATGGTTGCTGATGATATCATTATGATATATTATATTATATTATCTATTAGAAATCATGTTTTATAACCATTAAATAATGTCTTTTCTTAAATGGGATCACACTAAAATGTTGAACCTTTTAAAAACAAATCATATTAATTTTTAATGAAAGATTAATTTTTTCTTATAGATACTAAGGTTATAATTTAAATAATATATTATTATATAGGGTAGAAAAAAATTTCCATTCATATCAAACATGACTCTTGGCTAGTGGAGGAGAAAAATCTTTATCCAATACACCACATGGATATTCTCAACTCTATCTATCTGGTTTCCCAATCAATAAGTATTTTCACTTAATGTTCGAAAAATAAATCCCACAAATAAAAAATGATTAAAAATAAAGGGATATTATTTCTGATACCAATAATAATGTTATTAACATCAAATATAACTTTTAACTTGCATACCTATAAAATGATAATATAGGGATACTCATGCTGATCTTGACAATACCCAGATGGATGATCAAGTTATAGAAAAGTTATTATTTGGATGGAATTCCACACATTGTACTAAAATGGTATTTTAATATAACTATATTATATCCTTTTAGTCCCTCATATATATATTCATTACTATGTTGATATAGTTTGTAATCTTATTCCCTTATCAAATCCAACATTTACAAACTATATTGATGTGTAACTACAGCAAATAACCATTATGATTGTTGTACTCACCTAAAATTATATGTCACCTATATTCATACATATCTGAATATATCATGTGAATATTTTATATGAAAGCAAAAATAAATTTTTTAGAAATATATCATGTTGAAACTATTCACAAGAGTATGCTTGAAGTGTAAGATAGGCAACCCTATTCCCTTTTATAGTCATGGAAAATGGGTCCATGTATGTCTGAAATCCATCACTAGGTCCCACCGCCCATGGTGACTCCAATCAAGTTATAATTAAATTAATAATATCTGTAACACCTAAGATGGATAATTTATGCCCAAATACAAAATTAAATCAAATAACATAAAAACCCAACAATGTTACTATAAGTGAAATATAAATTGTTCTACAATGAATAAAATTTAATTTAGGGATCTATAATATATTTAGATTAACAATTAAACTAAATAATAATACATTAATAAATTTAAAAATTTGTAACTATGAATAAATATTGGAATAAATTTTAAATAATTTAAAATTTCCAATATTTATTCATGAGATAATTTTTTTAAATAATTCATAAATAAAATCTAATTATTATTATTTTCTAATTCATGGAATTAAAATTATGTAAATAACATAATTATGAATACAAAAACATTATATTCAATTCAATATGAATACATTTATATTCTTCATTATATGACATTTGAATTTAAAATACATGATATTATAGGAATTAAAACCTATGTATAATATGATAATCAAATGTCATGAACAAAATCCTTATATAAACCATTATTTTATCATTAATATAATTTTTTTTGATATGTCTAAAATATTTTCCAAATAATACCACATTAATATAAACAAATAAAATCAAATAATCATTAGTAATTCATATATTCTATATATATAGTTTTATAATTTGTTCATTTTTCACTATTTTTATCCTATAATAAATAATATTTTTATGATTTATAAATAAAAAATTTATTTATGGACGATAATTTAGGGAGGATAATTTTTATAAATGTTATATTAACAATTAATACTTTTGGAATATTTGAAAATAAAATTTTCATATACATTAAATAATTAATTAATTAATTATAACCCCTATTTAAATTTTTAATTATCTAATACATTATTACTTTTTAAATAAACCCAATATTCCATTTAATGTTATTTATAAATAATTTATTATGCATTTAAAAAAATTTATATGTTAGTTTTTATATAATATTTATGACTATTCTAGCTTCCCTTATGTATAATCTATATTTTGAAAAAGGTTAACCACCATATACATATATATATACATATATATATATATATATTATATATAAGGGTATATATATGTGACCATTACATGATTGAAATTGGGTATCAGTGCAACATATCATACCTTTATGTGAACACCTCAATTTAGGTTATGTACTAAACTAAGTTTATGTCGATGTTAAAACCAATGAATTGAATTTACATAAATATTTAAATTGTTCACTACGTTAAGGTAGATAATAGTAACATTTACATGAGATACTAATAAATCATTACCTTTTCATGATGAATCATTTGCAATGGAATGTACTTGGTAAACTTTATTTACGTATATATCATGAAATGGTATGTAGATAGTAACATTTTAATTTACAAATTAATGATTCTAGTCCTGGTCATCCTGTCATATAATTATGGTTTGATTTTATCAATAAAATCATGTTTTCCTAGTGAGCATTCAAACATCATCCTCTATCCGTCCCTTAGTCACATCATGTTGTGGTCTAATTTATTTTTCACTCAACAGTATTATGGGGTAAAATATACTCCTAAATCAATTCTGTTTTTTTGAAATGATTCATATAGATGGTAAAATTCCTCCAGGTATGGTTTCTCTGGGAATAATAAATTATCCTTAGCAACATAAGATACAAGCATCATAGGGTCATAATGTTCTTGAACTAAAACCTAATAAAACAATTTTTTTCACTAAATGTGGGATTTCAACTAGTTTAGTTTCTATATCTTCCCATGATTCATATCACAAATCATCTTTCCCATAGACCAATCCTTGGTGTCCCAAATCATGGGTTGCATTTCTTTTCTGAAACAAAATTCATATAGTGCACATCCATATGCCTAAGTTTATTTCGATGCTAGATATTTCGCAATTACATATACCATAATTCACATAAATGAAACATATTATGAACCTTAAATATACTTATAAAAACTTATAATACTTTTATATATCCTCTCATTTATTGTTGTTTCATTGGTTCCCTTAACACATATCATAAATGAAATTTTAATGTATCTATTTCATTTACATATCTGTACTACAATAGGTTAGACTATATTTTTATTTTTTAGAGAACTAAAAAATATTTATAAATTATGATTGTTTATTATATTTAAATAATTAATTTAAAAATATAAATAATGGGTTCCCTTTAATACTAGTTAAGGGATTATAATGAGTCAAATAATTATTTTAAGATGGATTTTACATGAATTGAACCCCTTCAACGAATATCAAATGCAAGATAATTGATTAATTGTATAAATCTATAATGAAAAAATAATTTAATATATAATGTTCTGTAAAGATTCATATGGTCCCCATCATGTGGGTTTTATATGTTTATTGTAGATCACTAACATGAAATAAAAATTATCACACCACTTTAGTATATCCATTGTAAAAAATGAATCACTAATCAAATGAGATGTAATTTACTTCACCAATATTGTGCCAGAATATTTAAATTATATAGATGGATTTGGAGAGCGATTTGGGCCTTTTGTATTTTCATCCATGAATAATGAAATCATAGACATTGTCATCTCATGGAAGTGGTTAAATTAAGAAATAAACAATACTCTATTATTATTGTCTCATATAATAAATGGTTACAACATGTGAATAAATTCAATATCCAAAAAATATATATATATTCATCATATGAATTCATATACTTCAATATATTTCATCTTATCATAAATTTTCTGAATAAATTATACTTTAACTAGAATAAGACTCATGTATCATTTTAATAGTACCATCATATGATACATAAAATAAAACAACTCTATAATGATGAAAATAAAAAGTTACATGTAACTTTGATATCATATAGATACATATATAATGATATATGGAAGATATAAACGTCATTAAGATGAATCTATATTCTATTTTTTAATGTTTTACTCTTAAAAATCTATAGTAACAGTAGTCTAGATGATTTTTATTCATGCTCTGGTTTGGTATTCAGGTCATCCTACTATGTAAGATTATTCCCACATCTGTATGGGCCATGTTCCCACTTGTGTTGCCTCCATTCACATTATTTACAAGTGGGAGATGTATTTATGACTTTGAGGTATAGTGTAACTGATTACTAGTGGCCATATTGGATGTGGCATTGTATTAGTGTTAAAGGTTCCATAAGATGATTGTGTAAGGTTTTTTTTTGTTTTTATCAATCCTTTCATGGGGGACTCCTCACCATGGCAGGTTGTTATATTTCATTTATGTATTCTAGGATTGTATTTTCCCCCTTTTATTTCATGTTATTAAAATTGGTTATCTTGGGGATCACAATAAATTTTACATAAATTTTTTACATTCAGTTGATTACAATTTATATTACTCAAATGATTTTGTTTATTACCTAATTCCTTATAGATATTATTCTATTGTAGGATCTTAAAGGAAAATTCCATCAATTATTGTATGTGTAAGTGTTTGTTATGACTATTTGGTGATAATCACCATCCCCAAGATTACTAGATTTCGGCTTGGGGTGTTACATCTAGAAAACCCCAAACCCAGGTAGGGATAGATAGGTTAGAATGTGAAATAGTGGTATTAGTATAAGTTTTTTCCATGGTAAAATTATTGTAATTAGTATTAATTTAATGATTTAATTGGGAACCTAGAGAATTGATCTTAAGGGGGGTTCTTTGTGCTACTAATATAGTAGGGATACTAGTTTTTATGTGGTTTTTGATCTATCATTTCATGACGATGATTTTAACCTATTAATCTTCCAAGAATATTATGAAATTGGATTTGGGTTAAATGTATTTAGTATATGAATCATATAAGAATTAGTTATCATCTCACATTTCATTCTTATATCAAATCATAACAATTTAGTCATTGAAATGTGTGGAATAATTATTATTTGTTTGGATCTTGCCAAAAATAATAATCTTGTAATTTGATTCATGTCTTTGATGACTCATTCCTATAGATAATCTTATCACCTATAAATTTTTTATAATGAGGCATTGTTTCATGAGAATAGGTTTAGAGGTTCTCTGGTCCCATTATTTCAGGTGGGTTCACATACCATGAGCTTTTTTTCTATATTTCTAATGGAGTGGATGGTTGTTCCCACTATATTAGAAAATACTTTTGGTAGATTGGTTTCTATATAAGCTAATGAAAATAGAGTTCTCTTATGTTTTTAATGAGAGACTGGCCAATGGGTGATTGAGTATCACCAAAATTCTATGAAAAACATCATCATGTTGTTTATAATTATAAATCCAAATTATGGATCATGTATTGTACATCTTATATTGATGTCTAATATAGTAATCCAAGAAATAGTTCTTGAATTCAATAAAGAACATATCTACCATGGTTGGAGATTATTCTCATTTCTAGTATGATGTCTTTCTCATTAGACATTGAAATTTTCTCAATGTGGCATGACCATATTATATAAACATCCAATCATCTATGATTTGTGAGAGATGTTTCCAGAATTTTATTGGACTAATTAATTGAGATCTATAATTTTCAGGGAGTATATATGAAGAGTAATTTGTTTGTACCATAAAATTGTTGTGATTAGACCTATAATGATGTCACCATTGTGTTAATTGAATTAACTAAATTATTATATGACGTGAACCCTAGATGGGTGACCATGACATCATTTCTATTGAATACATTCATACTAGTGTTGTGGAAGTAAATTCTACATCATGTAAGGTGGATCATGGAATATATTATTTATATATGTATATATTTTCCATGATATTTTTTTGTGGAGAAATTTTTGTAATATAGATGAACTGAGTTGAGGATAGAAATAATTGTTGATTCACACTCTTTGGTAACAATGGAGTTAAATCAGTGTATATCTTTTTTCTTTATACTAAAAGAACTTCATTCTAATTTGTGTAAGAACATTAATTTAACCTTGTAACATATATCTTGTAGTTAGTGAAACCATTTGACTCTCATGGAAAATCTTTCTCATCCAAAATATTTCAATTAATGTCAAGCACTTTCCCCTCCTCCTCTTGGTGGAGGGGGTTTACCACCAGTATTGAATGATTCCTTTTCAAATATTCCACTGTGGTAAGGAGTTCGAGCGATGGTACCAAACATTATATGACTTGGTAAACCTATGTGGGAATCATGAGGTGTTGAACTATTTTTGGATAAAGATGGTTCAATATACAGTGGTAATAGTTTGTTTGAGATTATGAAAAACTAGATATAATAATTCGAGAAAACCCTATGGATATTGAGTCAGCTTCTCCTCAAATATGAGAGAATGGTTTAAAATTCAATGTTTATATAGAATTAATTCCCTCCTTTATATGAATGTTTAAAATCTATTTATGGGTGACCTATGGATGATAAATTACATAAAATTAGAATATTTTTCAACACAAATACTAGGATTCATGAGAGATCATTATTATATAAACGTTTGTGGATCAATTTACTCCTTGAGGTGATCTGTGGGGGAACATTTAGGCCATCTATTTTTTAGGGAATGAAACATGGATTCCTAGAGTATATTGATACTTAAAAAACCAATTTCACAGAGGAAATGGAGATAAGGGCTATGTAGCCCTAGAACAATGTTGGGAAGAACCTATGAAAAGGAATCATTTTATTTGAAATGGGAGACATATGATTGTAGTTTTATCTATGGTCTTGATTACTAATTTGGAAAAGGTATATGTGTATCTACATTGTTAAATAGTGGTTTCCTAAAACCATTCTTTTTCATGGATGATGTTATGTGATTTATGTTTACCATTGTACCTGTGTAACGATATGTTCTCAAATGGGAAAATGTAATGATCTTCCATGAATATGGGATTCAAATCATCTACATCCTCGGGTGGATAATGATTCATAAAAGGTTCATGATATTTTTATTGATTTTTACCTCCATAACATAGACTTATTTTGTGATATACGGTCATTTTATTGAAATTCCCCAGGGTTTGTTTTTGTACACCCAACCCTTGGTTGACTTTTATGTGAATAAGATTATTTTTTCTATATATATTGTATATGTTTTTCACTTATAAATGTTCTTTATTATAGTCAAGAGATAAAAATATAGCATTTTCTAAATGTAAAACCCGATATTTTTCGTATATTTGGGTAATGGGGTACATGCTGTGTAGTTTCATGGAATAGAATACTCCGATCATGTAACTATTATGACATATATTATTTTCTATAGATTCCAAAAAAGTGTAATGAAAGCCCTACCGGGATATATTTGTCTATAGATGTGATTCATTTTGTGGTCATGTTGTAAAAAGTAGAAAATTAAAAAACCCATAGTTTCTATGATTGAGTGGGAGGATCAAGATTCCCCCATTACAAAAGCTTGAAATTATGGAACATTTTCATTATTAAAATTTTATATTAGTGTTTCCTTTAATGAATCCTGAAATTTTTTGTCCTTATTAATTTTATGATGTCTTCATGGAATGTTGGTTATGTTAATTTTATATTTTTGGGATATATACAGTTTTACCATTATGACAATAATATAGAACAATATTTAAAATGGTGGAGATCAAGGAAGTCCCACCATGGTTGATCATGATAGTGATTTTTTGTTGGTGAAAGTAAGATATTTTTTGGTTTTATCCCAGTCAATGAGTTATTGTAATAATAAATTGGAATGTTAAAAATTAGTAAATCATTCCTGATATGGATTCATGACACTACTTCTTCTTAATTCAATATATACTATAGATTATAACTTATATTATGGAGGACAATGTCCTTTATAAACAAATAAGTAATGATTTTACAAAAATCATTTATCTCAAATGTAAATTTGTTGTGTTACATGGTGTTTCTAATTTATTTGAGCTCAATAATAAGATTTATTTTTCTAAATCCCCAGTTTTTTTCCTCACATGGATCAAAACATTTATTATGGGTAGGATGTATTGACCCACGTTTGTAACCAAATGTGAATTAGATTAGTAATGATTTTTGATGTATCAACACCTTTATAGGGGTAAATTAGTAATTTTATGAAAGTACATGATCTTAGAGAAATATTATGAAGGTTTTTTATCTATAATATATGGGAAACCATCATGTAAAACAATCATTTGAAGTAAAGAACATAGATATTTCTAAATAATATGAAAAAATATTATATTATATTAAGGAATGTATGTATGATTTTAGTGAAATACAAATACATCCATAATGATACATTCATTTGGAAAATTGATACATTTTTTACATCTAGAATTTTTTTACCCAAGGAATGATGTTGATTTTTATATAATCTGGATTCCATTTAAATATTCTATCACATGATGATTAATAAATTATTTTAACGATTTCAATAAATTATTTGATTTATAAAGAAAAACATAGACATCATCAGTATGTATTCATTTATGTGTTTTTCTATAGGGTTATACATTTAAAATTACATGAATAATATATGTTAAGAGTTTTTGATAGATCATGGATTTTAATTTCCGAAGACGATTGATCGAAGAGTGGGATTTGTTCCATGAAGACATAAGTTGATATATATTGATGGAAACTAACAAAGATTCAATAGATTTGATAGTGTATCAAATCATCAATAAATCACTACTGATACAGTGTATTAATTTTCGGGATTTATCTACTCTTATGATATTGATGTTCATACATTTTAGTTTGAAACAATATAATCTAAAGTTGATGATTTACATGCCCACAAATTTTGTTTGTTACCATAATTTTTAACAAGATGATTATAACTATCATAAAAATTATCTAATATTGTTTTTTCTTAATTTAATATAACATAATTGATAACTGGAGTGTACTTATATATTTAGGATTATTCAATTATTGGTTTTGCACCTTTTTACTCATTTACAAGATAGATCATCAACAATGTTTGTTTTGATTGGTGGTTTGGCATGATTTTAAAAACCAGACACATTTTTTTATCCAACATTGGTTAAATTTTTCATTATTTTTTAGTTGTAAACATGGTTTAAGAATAATTGAGGATTGATGTTAATAATGGGAATCTAAATGAGGATTAGGTGATGGTAGTTTCATCAGTTGTGGTGTGAAGAAGACAAGGCTCCTAAGGTAGGCGACAATGATTAATTTTTTGGGGAGGAATGAAAGAAATTCTCTTTCCATAAAGTTATTTATTATGGACAAACTAGTTTCAAAATATTATGGTATTATTAGTGATTAAATTGAAGAAGGATGTGTTTAAATCATAATATTCATTATATATCAGGACTTTAAGAATATCCTTGACTCGATGTCATGTGTTTTTGGAAGATCATACATAATTTTTTTATGTTATATGTATATAAGGTTTCAGAGGATTTATTTGTCACATGAACGTGTAGCTAATATAAAAACTATTCAACCCCAAATTGTCCAACTCAATGAGTATAGTGAGTACTCTCTTTAGGACCCATGTGTTTTACCCCTCTCTCTTGGATTTTAATGATCACAATCACTCTCATCGTGTTCTAACTTGTTTTCAAGTGTTTTGATGCTAGGAAAAAGGTTGCCTAGGAGTTGGACCAAGAAGGCTGATAGTGGACTCTCTGAGTCCACCGGCCCGCCGGTGGTCTCTGACAGAAGCATTGCTTTCTGCCAGAGCCACCGGTCAGCCGGTGTTAGCGCACCGGCCAGCCGGTATGGGCACCGGCCAACTGTTTCTTGCCCACCGGCCAGCCGGAGTACCCAGGCAGTAGGCTTGCCCACTTCCTGGTGACACCGGCAAACCGGTGGATGACCACTGGCCAGCCGGTGGAACCCAGACAGAAAGCATGCTCTGTCTGGACCACCGGCCAGCCGGGAGCTCAGCACCGGCCAGCCGGTAGACCACTGGCCAACTGGTGAGACACCACCGGCCAGCCGGTGTGCCCAGTCAAACTAGTCGTTGGACCACCGGCCAGCTGGTGAGACACCACCGTCCAGCCGGTGTGCCCAGTCAAACTAGCCGTTGGGCTTTGACCAGACTTGTACTTTTGACCCCCAACGGCTCCGGAAGCCCTCCAACGTCCATATTGAAGTGTTTATGGGTATTTCTCCTATAAATAAGAAACCATGGATTCCGGGAACACAAACGAAACATATTTTGATGTCTTGATGCTCTAACGACAAATCTCCTAGGCCTCTTGTGATCCATTGCCATCCTTGAAGCTTGAGCTCCCTCTCCATCAGCTGCTCTCACACTTTTGGCACTCAAGGCTTCCGTGTGTTTGTATTATTTTATTTTTTTATTTCATCGTTGGGTTTGGATTAAAACAAACCTCTCATTTCCATTCTTTCTTTCAATTGGGTTTCTCGCTACAACCATAATAAAAAAGCAAGTTGTACGAAAGTGTTCTAGCCTACCTTAAAACGGCTACTGGGTTTCTTGCTACAACCATAATAAAAAAGCAATCTGTACGAAGGTGTTCTAGCCTACCTTAAAACGGCTAGTGGGTTTCTTGCTACAACCATTAAAAAGAAAGCTGACGTAATTAATCTCTCAACAGTTCTTGTTGGGAGCGGAGACTTAGGCTTGGGAATTAAGCCGAACTCCGTTATCAATTGTGTCTTGCCTTTTTTATTTCCACTGCATTGATAATTGTTTTAAATTGTTAATTATTTTTGAAAAGGAAATTCACCCCCCCCCTCTTGCCATCCTCTACGACCCAACATTTGGTATCAAAGGAGGAGTTTGTGTAATACCTTAACCGTTTACAAACTTAAGATCCTTAGTGATGGCTAATTCCTCGCATGCTCTCGAAGGGTACTCTATTACTCGGGCTCCATTCTTTGATGGAACCGATTACACTTATTGGAAAACTCGCATGATTAATTTTCATAGAAGCATTGGTTATCCTATCTATAGGATTGTAATGCAAGGCTATACATTATCTAACAAGGATGAGTCCGAATGGACCCCCGAAGACATTTCCAATTTGGAGCTTGATGGCAAAGCCATGAATGCTCTTCATTGTGGGCTAGACCGTAATGAATTCAATCGTGTTTCTACTTGCTCCTCTTCTTATTAAATTTGGAAACCTTTAGATGTAACCCATGAGGGAACTAACAAAGTCAAAGAAACTATATTAGACATGTATCGCCAATATTTTGAAAGTTTCACCATGCACCCACATGAATCAATTACTGAAATGTTTACTCGTTTTACTGACGTTTGCAATGGAAGAAAATCTCTTGGTGAGGATGTTTCTGCAGAAATGATTGTCAAGAAGATTCTTTGGGTCCTACCAAGCTCATGGGCACCAAAGGTGACCTCAATTCAAGAAGCAAAAGATGTCAAGAAAATGCCGGTGGAAGAGCTCATTGGATCACTCATGACCTACGAGATCACCATGAAGAGGCAAGCCGATAAAGAAGGTAAAACCTTCAAGGAGAAAAAGAACATTGCTTTTAAAGCAAAGGAAGAAAGCTCCTCCGTTGATAGTGAATCCGAGATTGCTCAACTAGCAAGAAAAATGAGCAAATTCATGAAGAAAAAGAAGAACTTTCGAAGGGCACGAAAGGAAGACCCCAAAGCAGAGAATGAAGTTACATGTTTTCAATGTGGAAAGAAAGGCCACATCAAACCGGAGTGCTCCATTTTCAAGAAATGGGTAAAAGAAAAGAAAAAAAAGAAGGCTTTCAAAGCATCCACATGGAGTGCAAGTGATGACTCCATGTCTTCAAGCGACTCAAGCGATGAAGGTGAACAATTCCTAATGGCATTTGATGAGGTATCTTCTTCCGACTCCTCTTCCTCATCTTCCTCTTTCAATAATGACATGTCCTATGAAGATCTCCAAAATGCGAGAGATCAATTAGAGGATGGTTTTCACGAACTTACCTCTAAATTTATGGCTTTGAAAATGAAAAATAAAATTCTCATTTCTAAAAAAGAACAACTTCTCAAAAAGAATGAGGAACTTACCCTTAAGATCCAAGATATTCCAAATGTTGATTCTTTGAATTCAACCATTAAATATCTAAGGGAGTCACTTGCCAAGTTCACCTAAGGTGAACAAAATTTGACCAAATTACTAGGTTCTCAGTGTTTGTCTAGAACAACACATGGACTTGGCTTTAACAAACAAGCCACTTCTTCTAGATCACCCACTACTTTTGTAAGGGGGAGCTCTCAATATAAATTTTATAATTATTGTAAAAAGACCGGGCACATGATTTATGAATGTGATTGTAAAAATTCAATGTATGGAAGCCCCAAAACCATTACCTACTCGGATGAGTATTTTAGATGGCAACCCTCTAGAAAAATATGGGTTCAAAAGTCTCTTTTAGCTAATCTTTCCAGACCCAAACTTATATGGGTACCAAAATCTATTCTCTCTTGATTTTGTAGGATAAACGCCAAAGAAGTAGGACTTCGAAAGGCTCGTGGTATCTCGACAGCGGATGCTCGAGGCACATGTGAGGCGATCCCTCCGAGTTCAACTCCCTTAAAGAATTCGATGGAGGATACGTCACCTTCGGTGACAATTCAAAAAGCAAGATCGTCGGAATAGGTACCATTGGATTTGGTAGCACCTCTTTAATTAAAGATGTTTTATTTGTTAAAGGTTTAAAACATAATCTAATTAGCATTATTCAACTTTGTGATAGTGGTTTTTTGGTGAATTTTCGAAATGATTTATGCAATGTGTTTGATTTTCAAAACAAATTGATATTTTCTGCTTCCCGCTTTCAAAATTTTTACATTATTGATTTAAAGTCTTTAGCTATCCAAAATGTTAAATGTTTATGTGCTCTTGACAATGATTCTTGGCTTTGGAATAGAAGGTTGGGGCATTGTAGCTCTCATTCACTTCTAAAGCTTAATAAGAACAAGCTCATCTGTGACCTTCCTAAACTTATGTTTAAGAAAGATTTGATTTGTGAGCCATGCCAACTTGGCAAGCAACACAAGTCTTCTTTCAAATCTAAGAAGGAAGTGTCCACTTCAAAATCTCTTGAGCTCCTACATCTTGATCTTTTTGGTCCTACCCCTGTAGCAAGTCTAGGTGGAAAATCCTATAACTTTTTCCTAGTAGATGACTTTTGTCGTTTCACTTGGGTTTTCTTTTTAGCTCATAAAAATGATTCTTGTAGAACCTTTTTGAAATTCTCTAGGAAAGTAGAAAACGAAAAAGGATATAAAATTATATCGCTTCGTAGTTACCATGGAGGTGAATTCGAGAACAAAGAATTCGATGAATTGTGTTCCTCTCAAGGATACAATCACACCTTCTCTGCCCCTAGGACTCCACAACAAAATGGAGTGGTTGAAAGGAGAAACCGAACTCTCCAAGAAATTGCTCGAACCCTCTTTAGTGAATTCAACCTCCCTCAATTTTTCTGGGCCGAGGCAGTTAACACTGCTTGTTATACTATCAATAGAGTCATTGTAAGACCCCTTCTTAAGAAAACCCCCTATGAACTTTGGAAAGGCAAATTGCCCAAAGTTGGTTATTTTAAAGTGTTTGGTTGTAAATGCTTTTTCCTTAACACAAAAGATAACCTTGGGAAATTTGATGTCAAATCCGATGAAGGTATTTTTCTTGGGTACTCCAACTCAAGCAAATCCTATCGTGTCTTCAAAAAACATTCAAAAACCATCGAAGAATCATCTCATGTCATGTTTGATGAAAATCTTCCAAAACCCCATCCGGTCATTAAAGATGTTGAAGATAAGATTGATAAACTTGAATTAAATGATTCCTCTTCTCCTCTCAAGGAGGATGATGATCATGAACCTTCTTCACATTCTTTGCCTTCCACCTTGCCTAAGGTTTGGAAACCTTCTAGAGACCATCCTTTAGAAAATGTTATAGGTGATATTCAAGACGGTACTCAAACTAGAAGATCAATCCTCAACGAGGTTGAACATCAAGCCTTCATTTCTCACCTAGAGCCTCAAACCATTAATGATGCCATTAATGATGAGAATTGGGTTCTTGCAATGCAAGATGAACTAAATAAATTCTCTAGAAATGATGTTTGGACTCTTGTTGAAAGACCCAATGATCATCCAATTATTGGCACTAAATGGGGTTTTAGGAACAAACTTGATGATCATGGAAATATAACCCAGAACAAGGCTCCCCTAGTAGCTAAGGGCTATAATCAAGAAGAAGGAATTGATTATGGTGAAACCTTTGCGCTCATTGCTAGATTTTAATCCATTAGGATCTTGTTGGCTTTCGCCGCCCACTTAAATTTCAAACTTTTTCAAATGGATGTTAAAAGTGACTTTTTAAATGGTTTTATTTCAGAAAAAATCTTTGTTGTACAACCTCCAGGTTTTGAAGATCCAAACTTTCCAAATCATGTTTTTAAATTAACCAAGGCTCTATATGGCTTAATGAAAGCCCCTCAGGCTTGGTATGAGTGGTTAACAAAATTCCTTTTAGAAAATGATTTTAAAATGGGTCAAGCTGATTGTACCCTCTTTTTAAAACACACTTCAAAAGATCTTTTAATCGTCCAAATCTACGTCGATGACGTTATCTTTGGTTCTACCAAAGAATCACTTTGTACTGATTTTTCAGATTTAATGAGAAAAGAATTTGAAATGAGCTTTATGGGGGAATTGAAATTTTTTCTCGGTTTTCAAATCTTTCAAAATTCAAAAGGTATTTTTCTAAGACAAGGAAAATACACAAACGAGCTCTTAAGTCGTTTTGGTATGGATCAAGTAAAGGAAATTAGTACCCCCATGAGTACTTCCTGTAAGATTACGTTAGATGAAGTTGGGAAACCGGTTGATAACAACCTTTATAGGAGTATGATCGGGAGCCTACTTTACCTAACTGCGACTCGTCCTGACATCATGTTCAGTGTTTGCCTTTGTGCTCGTTTTCAAGCCAATCCCAAGGAATCTAATTTTAAATCGGTCAAAAGGATTTTTAGGTATTTAAGAGGATCCAAAAACATTGGTTTATTTTATCCTTCTAATACTTCTTTAGAACTTTCTTCATATTTGGATGCTGATTTTGGCGGATGTCAATTAGATCGAAAGAGTACTAGTGGAACCTGCCATCTACTAGGCAAGTCCCTTGTATCGTGGAGTAGCAAGAAGCAAAACTGTGTTGCTCTTTCTACTACCGAGGCCGAGTACGTAGCCGCTGGGAATTGTTGTGCCCAAATTATTTGGATGCAGCACACTCTCTTGGATTATGGCCTTTCCTACGATCATGTCCCTATTCGGTGTGACAACACTAGTGCCATTAGTATTTCTAAGAATCCAATACAACACTCTAGAACAAAGAATATAGACTTAAGGAATCATTTCCTTCGTGACCATTTTCAAAAAGGGGATATCACTTTGGACTTCATTTCTACTGATTTCCAATTAGCTGATATTTTTACCAAACCGCTCCTGGTTGAACGTTTTGATTTTATTAAGGGGGAGTTAGGAATGATTCGTCAATGAGCACTATTAAATATTTAACTCTTTTTTATTTTAATTCTAATTTTTTGTTTATCTAATTTCTTCTCATTTTCCCTCCTATTTTGATAATCCCAAAGGGGGAGAAATTTCTCTGTTTACTAGTTTCATATTTCAATTGATTAAAGTGTTTTTTAAAAAAGTAAATTTTTTTTTAAAAACCGGTAAGTTATTGATTTTGTTCCTTTTGAAAAAATGACCTATGGTTCCAATTTCAAAATGACTCATTCTCTTTAGATTAAGATCATTTTCAATACAAGGTAAATCTCTTCAATTTATTTTTTTGGAATGATCTCTAGTATATTTTCATGTCCAAAATTGTTTATTTAAGTTTTCAATTGGCATATCCTTTTTAAATATTTCTCTTTTTTGATTGTGATCATAAAAATAGGGGGAGATTGTTGTACCCCTCTCTCTTGGATTTTAATGATCACAATCACTCTCATCATGTTCTAACTTGTTTTCAAGTGTTTTGATGCTAGGAAAAAGGTTGCCCAGGAGTTGGCCCAAGAAGGCTGATAGTGGACTCTCTAAGTCCAACGGCCAACCGGTGGATTCCCACCGGCCAGCCGGTGGTCTCTGGTAGAAGCATTGCTTTCTTCCAGAGCCACCGGTCAGCCGGTGTTAGCGCACCGGCCAGCCGGTATGGGCACCTGCCAACCGGTTCTTGCCCACCGGCCAGCCGGAGTACCCAGGCAGTCGGCTTGCCCACTGCCTGGTGACACCGGCCAACCGGTGGATGACCACCGGCCAGCCGGTGGAACCGAGACAGAAAGCTTGCTCTGTCTGGACCACCGGCCAGCCGGGAGCTCAGCACCGTCCAGCCGGTAGACCACCGGCCAACTGGTGAGACACCACCGGCCAGCCGGTGTGCCCAGTCAAACTAGTCGTTGGGCTTTGACCAGACTTGTACTTTTGACCCCCAACGGCTCCGGAAGCCCTCCAACGGTCATATTGAAGTGTTTATGGGTATTTCTCCTATAAATAAGAAACCATGGATGTCGGGAACACAACCGAAACATATTTTGATGTCTTGACGATCTAACGACAAATCTCCAAGGCCTCTTGTGATTCATTGCCATCCTTGAAGCTTGAGCTCCCTCTCCATCAGCTGCTCTCACACTTTTGGCACTCAAGGCTTCCGTGTGTTTGTATTATTTTATTTGTTTAGTTCTTCACTGGGTTTGGATTAAAACAAACCTCTCATTTCCATTCTTTATTTTAATTGGGTTTCTCGCTACAACCATAATAAAAAAGCAAGCTGTATGAAGGTGTTCTAGCCTACCTTAAAACGGCTAGTGGGTTTCTTGCTACAACCATAATAAAAAAGAAAGCTGTACGAAGGTGTTCTAGCCTACCTTAAAACGGCTAGTGGGTTTCTTGCTACAACCATTAAAAAGCAAGCTGACGTAATTAATCTCTCAACGGTTCTTGTTGGGAGAGGAGACGTAGGCTTGGGAATTAAGCCCAACTCCGTTATCAATTGTGTCTTGCCTTTTTTATTTCCGCTGCATTGATAATTTTTTTAAATTGTTAATTATTTTTGAAAAGGCAACTCACCCCCCCCCCCTCTTTCCATCCTCTACGACCCAACACCATGGGGCCCCACATCTTATGAGTGCTTCGCTAGACCAAATTTTCCTTCGAATGTAAATGGTTTTGTAAAATATTTTTCACACAAATTAATCATTGGGGAATGACACACTGTGTGACCACAATACATTACATGTAGATGGAATGAGTAATTCCATATGTAATGGAAACTAATTACTTTGTGTTCAAGTCGGGATGGAAAATTATATACCCCAAAGACACACTGTGAAAATCACATAGGAAACGGATACATTCATCCTTAAGATATTTTCTTCTCGTTTTTACTTGGTATAGTTTTTATCACACCCTATGTGATTTTGTTCCTCATGGGGGAGTCAATATTTCAGTTCTCTTTGTCTCACATTTTCTACATGATGATTGGTTTTCCAACCATACATAGTGCTCTATTAGGATATTTATCCACAACTTTAATCATAACTCTTTTTATATAAGATTGAAAAAATCCTCCAAGATCATCTAATGGAATGACCATATAGGTTTGTATTGTCATATCGATAGTTATTTGGTATGAAAAATCTTATTTGGATATCTGAGATATATTATATTGTACTTTAGGTTTTGAGTCACTCATATAACCATACTTAATTACATTATTTCATCTCTGGTGATTCATGATATCTTAGTGGGTGAGCATGCTTTGAGTTTTGATATGACTCCCCTTCTTAGATTCTAAATATAGAGGAGATAATGAATACCTTATAAGTGATGAATTATAGGGGACTTTTGATTCATTAGAAACTAAATGGAATCCTTTGCGTCATCGTATTGTGCATTAATATCGTCATCAAACATCATGGAATATTTGGTGTCCCATTAACCACCAACTATAATGAAATAATAGCATTAACGGATTGAATGTTGATGAATAAAAATTTATAGTGTCCCTGATTACAATATTGATTGAACATGTCTAATAGTTCTTCTGAACTATTTCATTGCCTCACATGAATACCATTATGCTTGAGTAGAATTAACATTATGTTTTCCCAGTTTTATTCATCATGAAAACATATAAAGACTAGTGTCGGGTTTATTATTTCTTAATTCAACCATTATGATAATATATTCATCCAAATAAGTATGTTTATAATCATCCTTTCATGGACCTTGGACAAATAATTTATTTTTTGGTGATGATAATGTACATGTCAAGATGGATTATTGAGAGTGGGGTAAAAGTATCACATTTGAATTTGAAACCTACACACCTTTTGGGATGTGGTGTTGAATTAGTATTAGTTTTCCTAGGCTCTGATGGTAGTAAAATCTATTCTTTCTTAGAGTTAAATAGTAGTGTGGGAATCCTTACCGTGGCTAGTTTTTATATTAACTTTACGGTAGCAGGGATTGTATTTTTTAATTTTTTAATACATTTTATTTATAATGGTTTTCATAAAGATTTAATTTTATTTATCATGAATTTGTTACATTTAGTTGATTTAATTTTATATAATCTAATAGAGGTTACTTCATTGGGTATTCAATGGAGTTATGAGTTTGTCTTTTTGTTATTATAGGATAATTCCATCCATGTCTATATTTCATGCCTATTCAATGATAGAGACCACAACCTAACCAATAAGAGTAAGGCTTGGGATGTAAACTCTAGCCTTCCCCTAACCTGGTAATATTCAATGTTGGCTGATACGTGATCCCTCTATTAACCAATACTACTTTAGATTACGGCCCCATGCAGTTTCATCACTGATCAACATCATCAATTATGAAACAACCTAATTTAGTATATTTCATTTTTTTCAATATATTTTTAGAAATTTTGATTGTTTCTTTTTTTGAGTATATTTCTTGAAATAGGTAATATTCAATATATATTAATATATATATATATACATATATATATAGTTATTTAATTAAAAATAAATGTATCACGTTTGAAATTTAATTTTTTATTTTTAAAATTTTTTTATCATAAGAAAATAATTTTATAATATTATCAATTTAATCAAGTGAATTTGAAATTTTATAATCTGTTAATAAATATTAAAAAGTAAACTGATAATGAACATTAATTTTAGTAAAAAATTTATTTTTTTAGAAAGTATTTAGATATTGAATTAATAAAAAATGTATATCTATTCCCAATATATTTATACATTATCTATATTTTTATTAGAAGATAATCTCTTAATGTTAAAAAATTAGTTTCATGGGAAATATATATAGAATATAAGGAATTTTTTTGACTTGTTTAAAATTTTCATTACTTTAGTTTTACCATTCCATTTAATACATGATGTATTTTTTATCATCTCCCTTCACTACATTACTGTAATAAGTTCTGGACCCCACAACATAGAGTAAAATTTATTTTATTTTATTTTATTTTTTATTATTTTTACATTTTTAGAAATTTTTTAGTTATATATTTTAATTGTGTTATTTCTTGGTCATTTTTTGTTGTGTGATAATATTTTGTGTACTAAATTTATTATTTGAATAAAAGTTATTTTCTTACATATTAATAGGTATTAATATATGGTTGCCATATTTAGGTTGTTTTATGGGCCATTTATTTCCTTTGATGTATTTCTTCACATAATAATTAATGTAGGAATGAGTGTAGAGACAACAACATGCTCACACAATAAAAGATGTATGGATGGGGAATTCAGGCCTGGATTAAGAAGACTTTAGGAAAACCCGTATTAAAAAATTAAAATTTGATTTTTTAAATATCTTTCTATAATGTTGGTCAACCCCTGGTTCTTTTTTATGTATGATTTATAAGATATTGGTGTGTATGTGTTGTTTGGTTTCTTATAACATTATTTCACAATATAATAACTAATTATACATATCATAAATAATAAATTAATATATTTATGTTAATATTTATTGTTAATAAAATGTATATTTTTTAATAAATATATTTTAAATAATAAAATGTATTTTTATTTAATATAGATAATATTATTTTTAAATTTCAATATATTTAAATGCTCTTTATGTACTTTATTAATGAATTTAATAAAAAATGTAAATATAATATAAAATCAAAATTAAAATACATACTTATAGTAGTAATATTATTAATACATGTTTTCATTATATTGTATGTTTAATGAAATAATGTTTTAGTGTAAAATGAATAATTACTGGTGTATATAATAAAACATATATGGAAATTTATTTTCATGTTTCAAAAAACTGGGAAAACATGCATGTGATTATATATCCTCAAAAAATAGTATAATATGAGCATGAATAATAATATATCAGTGGTCCTACATGATTATTAAATATTTAAATATGTGATACGCTGATCATAATTAATAACAATGTCCATGATTGTATGAATTTTTTTAGAGAACATTATATATCACATATTGTTTATAGTTTTTCATAGAATCTAAATAAAATACATTGAATATGAAATTAGTTGGTTGATGATGACAATTTTTGGATCTCTAATTATATATATCAAGATCATGTAAATCTATGTGTAACGTAATTATATGGTGAGGTATGAAAAATATAGATATCACTACATTCAAAATAAATCCTTATGATATGAAGGTGGAATTGTTGAGGACTATATGTTTCTATAGAAGTTAGTTGTTCAACATGGATCAATTTTAGAGTATATATGTATTTTGGATCTATGATATAATATGAAATTAACTTTAAATGATCATATGATATATGTTTTATAGCGGATCCACCCATAGATGTGATAAATTATTCATACGATGATGATTTGTATGAGAATGGGGGGTCTGATAAAAAACATGAGATTATGTATGTAAATGATCTAGAAAGGAAATATAAATTCTATGTTCGATAATAATATTTAATTACACTAACATCTCATGTGTTTAATTTGTACTTATAAACAATAACAATCATTTTTCTATGAATTTTCCATGAATGGAATATTAGAAGGATTGCTGTGGAATTTATTTTTTGAAGTACATTTTACAATGAAAGGTATATTAGAAGAAGTTATATGTACTCACCTTGTTTTAATATATAATATTTATATCATAGATAAAAATTTTAGATAAGTTTGTTCAATAAAATATAAACATTATTGTTAAACATGTAATATGTTATTCTGAGATAAACATTTTGGAAATTTAACATTGCGAGAAAATTATTGAAATACTTAGACAAGACAAAAAATTTATTTCATGTCTGAAACTACATTATTTATATCTATAATAGATAGTTATATTCTTCATTATTAGTGGTATGACCCAAGTTAATTTGGATGTTCATGTTTGGTTTATATAATAGTTCATGGTGAGTGAGTATGTATAGAAAATATCATATAATTAATGGTGAATTGATAAATATAAATTTATGGATAATGTTTATGGGTATTGGTAAGAATTATTTTGTGTGTTACCTTAACATATTAATTTATTTGATTCAAATTTTCATGATTTTTTCAGTTTGATATATTAGAGCATGTTCTGAACAACCAGATCACTATAAACAAGGTCTAATTTCATTAGATTGTCCATTCCTTCCATCCAGGGATACATTGTTTTCCCTCAGTATGGCCAACTCATTCAAGTGTATAACCTATTACTATACAGAAATTATAATAATTTTCACTATATTCTATCAAATAAGGATGGAAATTGATTCTTATATCCTATATAATACGAAAAATAGGTAAAGAGAATGTAAACTATTATAGATTATTTCAATTTTTACTATTTTTTCTTCTCACTTATAAGCATGGTATATATGTCACTTCATAATGTCATACTCCTATAAAATAGGATTTTAATATCAATTATTGTGGTTACCTACCCCAAATGTGATCCATCGTTACCATTAAAGGCATATATTGATCAATATGGGGATAAAATTTCATGATGAAAATAATGAAAATATAATAATTAAATTAACAATTTGATCACATTTTATATATATTCATCACTTAAAACAAAATTATATTATTGGTAAGTTAATACAATTTTTCATTAATTCTATTATAATATATGGGAAAAAGATAACATGTCTTCTTTTAATTATTATATGAAATAAGTGGAATGATTGAGGATGACTGTAACTATATGAAATATAATCTAATGAAGAAAATTTCATTAAAATTTCGATGAGTGGGATAGATATGGTTAAATTACTAAAAAAATTATTTAATGAATCTATAACATATTCAATGGGGTTATAAAATTATCAATCACATTATTTTTTCAATTTTTTTTCTGATTAGTTAAATACACTATTGATAAATGAGAATATTTAGGGAATGAACAATTTTAGTCAAATTGATACAAATAATTTTTTTGAGAGGATCTTAATGTGAGTCAATTCCATTATACATCATGAAATACGATTCATTTTTATATAACAATATTTGTGGATGAAATTTTACAGGAATACGATCCACTTACCTAAGTTATAGGTTGAGTGATGAGTAAACACCATCTTTTGAATATATTTATTTCCCATCTTTTATAATGTATTTCTAACATTTACTTGCAGCATGTCAGCATCATCACATATCATAGAAGATTTATTTTTATCCTATAAAATAATATACACATTTTGATATTTATATAAAGAAAAGTTGTCTATATTTTAAAATTTATCAATATTAATTTCCATTACATAGTTATAAACATCAATTCTGAATTCATCACGATTGTTTGGAAAAGTTAATTTCAAATCTATATTCATGGGAAATGAAATAGATTTTTCATATGAGAAAAATATTTTATAATGATGTGTTAGGTATATGAATGAGGTCCACAGGAATAAATACAGTATTTAGAATGTCACAATTGTGGGTACATTATCACTCTTCACGTGATTTTTTTTCAACATAAAATTTTAATTTCTTTATTTTATATGTGTAATCGTTTACCAGATGAATGATTTAATTTTTTTAGATTAATAAATTAAAATTATTTAAAATAATTAACTTTTACCATATTTTAATCAAATATATTGATGGAATGTCATGACCCGTCCTCGGGGCCCGTGCCCTGACTACCCCAAGCATGCCTTCCATAGGGCAGGGGCTGGCGACTAGAGCCAAGGTGTAATTCCTTGTAAAAAGGGAAGGAATTGCCTTTGTAAAGTAAACAAACACCACAGAGCAAGCAAGAAGAAGTAAATACTGAGTAAAAACTGGGTAAAATAGTAAGTGCGGAAAAGTAAGTGGGCCAGAATACAAACCCAAACTGAAAGTAAAGTACAATTGAAAAAGGGAGTAAAAAACTGAAAAGTAAATCCGCAGCCTCGATCCGTCCACTTGAAGTCCCACCTGAAGGGTGGGTACAGATATCCTCCACAGCTCCTTGGGTCCAGCCATCCACTCCGAGTACGTCCCACCCAGTGGTCCACCTCCAGGTACCGACCTACTCCGTAAGCCTCAACCATGATCAACGCTGTCCGTCGTCTGCAACCAACACAACATAGTGTGGGCATAGCCCGTGTAGGGGTGAGTATAATCTACTCAGTAGGGACCCCGAGACCCCAGAAGGTCTCCCTGAATCCACAAAGGATAATCCACAAAGGAAGATACAATCACTAAGTAACATCCAACACCACTTAGGTATATGCCCATAAATATACCTAAGTCATCAATTCCAGTTTGACTCCAACATCCGAGCCCATGTTCAATCATGTCCACACAGGATAGCACAACACAATCCACATAGGAAAGCAAGACAAGATTCAACTCACAAAAGTATACTTCTTCATAAGACGATAGAGATGATCAGATATTTCTACTAATTCATCTAAGTCGTCGGACCCACAGAGGATCGATAGGTACTGACACCTGCAATGACCCACAAAGGATCGATAGTTAACTAACCCACGCAATGACCCACAAAGTATAGATAGGTAACTAACCCCCATAATGTCCCACAAAGGATTGATAGGTAACTAACCCCCGCAATGAACCACACAGGATCAGACCCACATAGGATCTGTAGGCATTGGCCCACACAGGACCGCTGAGCGCTGACCCACACAGAATATAACCCACATAGGATCGGTATCACTGATCCACGTAGGATCGCTAAGTGATGTAGCCATCGCCATCGAATCCACGGAGGATTTCTGTACAGTCGTCATCATCGTCGTAATCGCAGCCAGCTCTAGGGTTTCTACACATAGAAAGCTCATTCGAGAGGGTCTTCTCCACGAGCCGAGTGGCTGATACATCAACTGACAAATAGTATGGAGTTGATGTATCCAAAAGTTTCATATCTTCAACAGGAACTCAACGTCACAGACGGCGCGTCAATCGGACGCCCGGTCTGAGAGTTATTAACTTTTCAGTCCCAGGGGCCCGATTGGTTTTTAAGTCCAAACCAACCTGACCATACTCCAAATGCATCCAAACCTCGAGTGGAGTAATCCAAAAGGGTCTGTCTTACTATGAGGAATCCATGAAAGTCAACGACACGTCAATCGGATGTCTGAAGCTCAAGTTATAAGCGTTTCCGCTCTGAGGGCCCGGTTGGTTTCGTGTACGAACCAACCCGGCCGAACACAAAGTTCTCCGAAACCTTGAGTGTAATAGAATGAAATGACTATCTCAATCCAAGGATCACATCACAGTATACAGTGTGTCGATCGGAGGTCCGTAGCCCAAGTTATGGGCAAAAGACCAAAAGATGTCCGGAAGTGGGGGTTTCGGGCCCGGACCGACCCGGCCCGAGACCCCCTGGGTCGGCCCGAACCGGGTCGACTCAAACCAGGTCTGGTTCCGGCCCGCTTGGGCACGGCCCGGCCCGTTGCTAGGTGGCTCGGCCGTTTCGGCCGAGCGGATGGGGGGGGCTTCCCCCTTGTTTCGTAACCGCGACCCCCATGATGGGGGGCCGCACCTGCTGGTCAGCCGGGGGTCGTAACCCCCGGCTCTTCCCTTGACCAGTCGGCCCCCTCCAGCTGGCTGGCTGTTGCCGCCATGGGACCGGCGTTGTCTGGTCCCCCTACTCCGACGCCGGTGGCCCAGAACCGGCCGCCGGTCTCCCCGCTCCGCCGCGGTGCTTTTGTGGTTCTCCGGCATGGCGTGATGGTGCCGCGTCTTTGGTTCGTCTTCGACGGCGCGGTGCGATGGCGCTGCGCTTCTCCCCCTTTCTTTAATATTTCCCACACGGTGATTCGGCACCGCATTTCCTTGTTCTTTCCGCAAACAATATCAAATAACCAAAGGGTAGAGGAGGGTCGGCCGTGTTTGTGCGGTCCGACCTCGTCCCATTATTCCTATAACAGGCGGCCCAATCAGACGATAAGTCAACGATGAAGTTATCAGGAACTAAAGAAATAATAATCCCCCTACCTCATTGAATTCGTTGAGCAAGGGTTCATCGCGGAACAAGGCGCCGCGGAAGGAGAGTGTCGTTGGCGTTGTGGTACAGGGCGTCGCGTAGTCGATCCCCAAGGATTCGGCGTTCTTCGTCGTAGATCAGTGTGTTCTTCGCGTTCTTCATGTTCTTTGAGGAAGAAGATGAAGATCTTCAAGCTTCCCCTCTTTCTCCCAAATCCCCTCTCAACACAACCAGACTAATAAAATAAGAGTTGTCTTATTTTATTTCTCATGCCATGCGTTTTAAACTTCAAAAACGAATCAAACAAATAATTGAATTAATTGCAACGTTTAAACTGCCCAAATTAAATGAGGCGTTTCAGAACAAAAAAATGCATGGGTTGACTTCCAATTAGTAGGGGTGTGGGTGTGTTACCTTAATAATGTAGGGGGTTTTAGAAGAAAAGAAAGGATGGGCACATGTGGGCCCCACCTCACAAATATCCTACCAAGTGGGTAGGATATTGGGGGTCCCACATCAACCACTAAGCTTAGGTTAAACAAAAATAAAATAAAATTGGTTCCACCACTTTTATTTTATTTCTTTACTTAACCCCAAAATTTAAAAACCACACCCGAGAAAACGCAACTCCGGAAAAGGTGTTTCTAAGAAATTATCGGCACTGTGATTCCATCGGTGCCCTTATAATTCGACTCGGATCACCGGTTGAAAAGTTAGAAAAACCCCGCTTGTTCGTTCACTGAACGTACCCGAGCTAAACTTCAGAAAATGATTCCGGGCACACCGGGCCTCGGAATCAAGTGCCGTCAGAAACCGCGTTCTTGTACAATCCCAAAAAAAATTAAGAAAAAATTTCCCTCAAATTTTACAGGTCTTTACATCACTTCCACCTCAGGGCTTTATGTCCCCTTAAAGATACATCATAAACTAGGGAAACAAATGTGGGTACTGAGCGCAAATCTGAGCCTCCCGCTCCCAAGTGCTCTCCTGGAGGTTCTCGTGCTGCCATCTGGTGCGCACTAGATGAATCGACCATCCACGTAGGACCCGCCCTTGTCGATCCTCAATCTCCACCGGGACCTCCACAAAATTCACCCCATCATCAACATCCAGCTCCCCATGGTCAATGATGTGCGTTGGGTCGTGCACATATCTCCTCAGCTGGGATACATGGAAGACGTCGTGCACCCGGTGCTATTGAGGTGGTAGAGCCAGGCAATAAGCCACCTCGCCAATCTTGCTGAGGACCTGGAATGGTCCGAGGAAGCATGGAGACAACTTTCTGCCACGACCAAATCTCTGTAAACCACATCGAGGTGAGACCCACAAGAAGATGTGGTCACCATCCTCGAACTCTAGTGGCCTCCGTCTCCTATCGGCATAAGACTTCTGCCAGCTCTGAGCTATCCTCATCCGCTCCTGGATGACATGGACCTTCTCTGTCGTGGCCTGGACCATCTCTGGTCCCACAAGTGCTGACTCCCCAGGGTCTGTCCAACAGAGAGGAGATCTGTAAGGTCGGCCGTACAACGCCTCTTATGGTGCCATCCCGATGGTGGAGTGGTACCTGTTGTTGTACGCGAACTCCACCAAGGGTAGGTGGTCCTCCCATCTGCGACCAAAGTCGAGGACACATGCGCGGAGCATGTCCTCGAGAGTCTGAATGGTCCTCTCCATCTTACCATCTCTCTGAGGGTGAAAGGCAGTACTCAGACTTAGCTGCGTCCCGAATTCCTCCTGCAACCCCTTCCAAAGTCGGGAAGTAAAGCGAGCATCTCGATCGGAGACGATAGATGATGGAACACCATGAAGCCGTAAAATCTCCTGAACGTAAAGACATCCCAAGCTCTCCACTGATCCCTTGTCTCTGATGGGTAAGATGTGAGCCGACTTGGTGAGTCGGTAGACAATCACCCAAATGGAGTCGTGACCTCTGGAAGTGCCTGGAAGTCCAGTCACGAAGTCCATAGATATATCGTCCCACTTCCACTTTGGGACCTCCAAGGGTTGTACCAAGCCTGCTGGTACTTGGTGCTCTGCCTTCACCTGCTGGAAGGTGAGTCATCAAGAAAAGAACTCTGCCACAACCTTCTTCATCCCTGGCCACCAGTGCTGTCGTCTGAGATCCTAGTACATCTTCGCCACTCCAGGATGTACCGCCAAAGGGGAAGGGTGAAACTCTCTTATCACCTCCTCCTGTAAAGAAACCGGTACCATGGTACATCCCCTGAAAAGGACGTTGTGCTCTCCTACTAAGTAGAATCCATCTAGTGCATGTCCTGAGGATATCTGCACACTCCGTGTCTCACAGTCGTTGTCCCCATGATGTGCCTCTCTGACCCACTGCAGTAGTGGAGGAGTGATTGTGAGCGACTGAATAAAGGCTACTCCATCTCTATTCATGAAGGATATCTGCAAAGAGGCTAACTGCTCTGTCACCTCCCCAAGTAATTGAATGCACGTCCTCCTATTGAGAGAATCATCTACCACGTTACCCTTTCTAGGATTATAGAATATCTCAAAGTCATAGTCCTAGAGGCACTCGAGCCATCGCTGCTGTCTCAGGTTCAGGTCCTTCTATGAGAAGATGTACCTGAGACTCTAGTGGTCAGAGTAGGCTGTAAAGCGCTCACCCATCAGATAGTGTCGCCACATATTTAGAGCAAAGACCACTGCTGCTAACTCCAGGTCATGAGTTGCGTAGTTCTGCTCATGCTACCCTAGTTGATGTGATCCATAGGCAATCACATCCCGCTCCTGCATCAGGACACATCCGAGTCTGGTCTCTGATGCATCTCAGTAAACTACGTACCCAACTCCCTCCTCCGGTAGCCTCAAGATAGGCGCGCTGGTCAATCTCTATCTCAGCTCCTGGAAGGTCTACTGACATCTGTCAGACCACACAAAGGGTTTCCCCTTCTTTGTCAAATCTGAGAGTGGTGCCACAACTCCGGAGAAGTCTGACACAAATCTCAGGTAGTATCCAGCTTTTCCCAAGAAACTCCGCACATCTGTCATGCTCCTGAGTGGCTCCCAAGCTAGCACTGCCTCGATCTTCATAGGATCCACCAAAACTCCCTCCTCAGAGATGACGTGTCGTAAGAAGTGGACCTCGCGTAACCAGAACTGACACTTTGAGAGCTTACCAAAAAGCTGGTGCTCTCGGAGTGTGTCTAGTACAACCTTTAAGTGGTAGGTGTGCTCCCCCTCAGTCGTCGATTAAATAAAAATGTCGTCGATGAAGACCACGACAAATCGATCGAGGTATCGCTGAATGATCCTGTTCATGAGGCCCATGAACACTGCTGGAGCATTGGTTATGCCGAATTTCATAACCAAGAACTCATAGTGTCCATACCAACATCTGAAGGCCGTCTTCTGCGCGTCCTCATCCAGAACTCTAAGCCGATGATAGAATGATCTAAGGTCTATCATTGAGAACCACCGTGCTCCCTTGAGCTGATCAAAGAGGTCATCAGTCCTTAGTAGCGAATACTTGTTCCTCACTGTCACCTGATTCAGGCGACGATAGTTGACACAAAGTCGCAAGCTCCCGTCCGCCTTCTTGGCAAACAATATCGGGGAAGCCTAGGGTAAAACACTGGTTCGGATGAATCCCTTGGCCTGCAGGTCGTCCAACTGTACCCGTAGCTCACGAAGCTCGGAAGGAGCCATCCGATATACTGGGGTGGATATTGGGGCTATCCCGGGGTATAGCTCAATATAAAAGTCTACCCTTATGTGAGGAGGTAGTCTTGGAATGTCGTCGGGGAAAACGTCTGTATATTGTTCCACCACTGCATGAAAAACAGGACTCCCCACATCAACTGCTCCTAGGATGAGGCTAGCCAACTGAAATGTGATGGGTTATCCTCTACTCTGAGAGAGTCCATCCTGTGCTGCGAAGGCTCCCTTCTCGCCGGTGAAGGTGAACCTACTCCCATCGGTGCGTACACACCGCACCTTGCGCCTAATACAGTCAATCTGAGCATTGACTATAGATAACCAATCCATGACCAAGATGAAGTCGTAAGGCCTCGACGCCGCTACAATAAGATCCCAGCCGAATCTATCGCCTCCTAGAGTAAGCTCACACTTCGGGCACCAGTGCGTAATCATCGAGTCTGCTCCCGTAGGAGTCTCTAGCCGTAAGGATCGAGCCAACGACTCTGTCGTAATCTCTGAGCTCCGAACAAGGGCAGCGACTATGAAAGAATTACTCGCTCCTATGTCTATAAGAACTGCAGCAAGGGTAGAATAGACACAGATAGTACCTCCAATCATCTTGGGTGTGCTGTGGTCGTAGGCCTCTGCTGCCTAAAGTTGTGCCTTTCTCTGCCCGCCAGCTCCCTTTGGTCAGGGTGGACCTCCTAGCGGTGGTGGTGGTAGAGCCTCAAAGCATCACCCACAACCTACTGCTCAGCCAGCTCCTCTACCTCGTCCGCCTGCTCCCTACGAACCTCCATGGTCGACCCTCTACCTCTGCATGGGTGGTCCCTCAACCGTCTGCGGCTCATCTGCACGGCAGGTCGGGTAGTCACGATCCATGTGGCCCTGCCCGCCGCATGCGTAGCACTGTCTGCCTCTCGAAAGACGGGCTCCGCGCTGTGTGCCCCGCACCATTGAGCCATTGTCCTAAGGTTGTATGCCTGAGTGTATGGTCTACCTGGACCCATGAGTCATCCATTGACTACCTACTGCAGAATAATCTGCTACGTGCCGCCCTGCGGTAGGTCTCACTGCTGATGTAGGCTCAGCAAGGAAGGTCTCTTTCAGAAGGTCTCACTCCAGTACCCCTGCCTATGTCGGAATGCTGAGAGAGATCAGCAATTCCCTGATCACATTCCTCAATCCCTGCTCAAAGGTTTGATCCCAGAAGAATGAGTCCCGTACCATGTCCGTTGAATAGCATGAGAGATCGGTAAATCTCGCTGAGTACTGGGCGACCGAAAAGCTGCCCGGCCAGAGCTGTAGAAGATCCTGGATGCGCACCACATGGAGGGTGGCTGGGACGAACTCCGAGCATAAGAGGCTCTCAAAGTCCATCCAGAGAAGAGATGCCTCATCGTGCACCTGGAGCAACAAGCTCCACCATCTTCCTGCTGCCGCGTGTAGGAGGCTCGTTGCGAGGATCGCCATGAGGTCTGCTAGTTTCCTCACTAACCTAAAAACTCATACAACTTCCTCCAGCCAATCCTCAGCTATCTGAGGGTCCATCTCCCCGCAGAACCTGGGCGGTCACTGACGCTGAAACTCGTGAAGTGCACTAAGGCGACGTGCATCATCAGCGGTTGGGGCTGGTAGCATCGGTGTCTCGATGGCTAGAGGTATCGCCGGTTCCTCTGCTGTCAAAGGGCCCTATACCGAGGCCTCGTCGCTATGTGGGCTGTCATCACGCACAACGCTCGGAACCCAAGCTGGCTGCCATCGTGGGGCATCCTGAAAAGAGACAGGTGAGCCATGGTCAGAACAGTATACCTGGTGAGCTGACACAAAGTAATCATAAAGAAAACTTGAAACACACATGCAATCAATGTTTTTGTGCATTAAGTCGGAAATCAGATGTCAGGGTCTTGGTGTACGGATATGTCGGCCACCACACCAACACTAGACTCCCTGGACTGATAACCACACTCGATACACTTAACACTATTGCTTCACATAGAAGTAAGATCAATGTCCAAAGTTCTGTTGTCGAACTGAACTCCTCTGATACCAATTTGTCACGACCCATCCTCGGGGCCCATGCTGTGACTACCGCAAGCCCGCCTTCCATAGGCCTGGGGCTAGAGACTAGCGCCAAGGTGTAATTCTCGGTAAAAAGGGAATCCATTGCCTTTGTAAAGTAAACAAACACCACAGAGCAAGCAACCATAAGTAAGCACTGAGTAAAAACTGGGTATAATAGTAAGTGCAGAAAAGTAAGTGGGCTAGAATACAAACCCAAACTGAAAGTAAAGTACAACTGAAAAAGGGAGTACATCAACTGAAAAGTAAATCCACAGCCTCGAGTCGTCCACTGGAAGTCCCACCTGAAGGGTGGGTACAGATAGCCTCCATAGCTCCCCGTGTCCAGCCATCCGCTCCGAGTACGTCCCGCCCAGTGGTCCACCTCCAGGTACCGACCTGCTCTGCAAGCCTCAACGACGATCAGCGCTATTCGTTGTCTTCAACCAACACAAAATAGTGCGGGCATAGCCTGTGCAAGGGTGAGTATAAGCTACTCAGTAGGGACCCCGAGACCCCCAAAGGTCTCCCAGAATCCACAATGTTTAATCCACAAAGGAAGATACAATCACGAAGTAACATCCGACACCACTTAGGTATATGCCCATACATATACCTATGTCATCAATTCTAGTTCGGCTCCAACATCCGAGCCCATGTTCGATCACGTCCACACAGGATAGAACAACACAATCCACATAGGAAAACAAGACAAGATTCAGCTCACACAGGTATACTTCTTCGTAAGACGATAGAGATGATCAGATATTGCCACTGATTCATCTAAGCCGTAGGACCCACATAGGATCGATAGGTACTAACCACCATAATGACCCACAAAGGATTGATAGATAACTAACCCCCGCAATGACCCACAAAGGATCTATAGGTAACTAACCCCCGCAATGACCCACAAAGGATCAATAGGTAACTAACCCACGCAATGACCCACACAGGATCGGACCCACATAGGATCTATAGGCACTGGCCCACACAGGACCGCTGAGCACTGACCCACACAGGATCTGACCCACACAGAATCGGTAACACTGGTCCACATTGGATCGCTGAGTGCTGTAGTCTTCGCCGTCGAATCCACGGAGGATTTCTGTACAGTCGTTATCGTCGTCGCTGTCACAGCCAGCTCTAGGGTTCCTGCAAACAGCAAGCTTGTTCAGGAGGGTCCGTTCCATGAGATGAGGGGATGATACATCAACTGACACATAGTCCGGAGTTGATGTATCCAAAAGTTCTGTATCATCAACAGGAACTCAACATCACAGACGACGCGTCAATCGGAAGCCCGGTCTGAGAGTTATTGGCTTTTCCGTCCCAGGGGCCCGGTTGGTTTTTAAGTCAAAACCAACCCAACCATACTCTAACTGTATCCAAACCTCGATCAGAGTAAGACAAAAGGGTTCGTCTCACTAAGAGGAATCCATTAAAGTAGACGACACGTCAATCAGACATCCGCAGCTCAAGTTATAAGTGTTTCCGCTCCGAGGGCCCGGTTGGTTTCGTGTACGAACCAACCCGGCCGAACACAAAGTTCTCTGAAACCTTCAGTGTAATATACTAAAATGACCGTCTCGATCCAAGGATCTCATAGTAGTTGACAGTGCGTTGATCGGAGGTCTTCAGCCCATGTTATGGTCAAAAGACCGTGAGAGGTCCGGAAGTGGGGGTGTTGGGCCCGGACCGACTCGGCCCGAGACCCCCTGCATCGGCTCAAACCGGGTCGACCCGACCCGAGTCTAGGTCCGGCCTGCTTGGGCCCAGCTCGGACCGCCTTGCGAGGTCTGATCGCCAGGTGGCTCGGCCATTTCGGCCGAGCGGATGGGGGGGGGGGGGCGCCTGCCCCCTGTTTCGTAACAGCGTCCCCCATTATGGGGGGCCGCACCTGCTGGTCAGCCGGGTGTCGTAACCCTCGGCTCCTCCGTTGACCGGCCGGCCCGCTGCGGCTGGCCGGCTACTGACGCCGCGGGACCGACGCTGGCCGGTCCCCCTGCTCCGACACCGGTGGCCCGGAACCGGCCGCCGGTCTCCCCACTCCGCTGCGGCCCAAGCCGCGACCTTGGTCCGTCTAGAACGGCGCGACGGCGCCGCGCCCCTCTACTGTGGCCCCGCTCCGGCCACGACACATTTGTGGTTCTCTGGCGTGGAGTGACGGTGCCGCGTCTTTGGTTCGTCTTCAACGGCACGGCGCGACGGCACTGCGCTTCTCCCCCTTTCATTAATATTTCCCACGCTGTGCTTCGGCACCGCATTGCCTTGTTCGTGCCGCAAACAATATCAAATAACCAAAGGGGAGAGGAGGGTTGGCCATGTTTGTGCGGTCCGACCTCCTCCCGTTATTCTGATAACATGCGTCCCAATCAGATGATAAGTCAATGATGAAGTTATCAGGAACCAAAGAAATAATAATCCCCCTACCTCGTTGAATTCGTTAAGCGAGGGTTCATCGTGGAAGAAGGCACCGTAGAAGGAGAGTGTCATTGGAATCATGGTACAAGACGTCGTGTAGTCGATCTCCAAGGATTCGGCATTCTTCGTCGGAGATCGGTGCGTTCTTCACGTTCTTCGCGTTCTTCGCGTTATTCGATGAAGAAGATGAAGATCTTCAAGATTCCCCTCTTTCTCCCAAATCCCCTCTCAACAAAACCAGACTAATAAAATAAGAGTTTTCTTATTTTATTTCTCAAGCCATGTGTTTTAAAATTCAAAAACAAATCAAACAATTAATTGAATTAATTGCAACATTTAAACTACTCAAATTAAATGAGGCGTTTCATAACAGAAAAATGAAAGGGTTGACTTCAAATTAGTAGGGGTGTGGGTGCGTTAACTTAATAAATGAGGGGGTTTAGGAAGAAAAGAAATGATGGGGCTCATGTGGACCCCACCTCACAAATATCCTACCATGTGGGTAGGATATTGTGGGTCCCACATCATCCACTTAGCTTAGGTTAAACAAAAATAAAATAAAAATGGTTGCACCACTTTTATTTTGTTTCTTTACTTAACCCCAAAATTTAAAAACCCCACCTGGGAAAATGCAACTCCGGAAAACGTGTTTCTAAGCAATTACAGGTGCTGCAATTCCATCGGTGCCCTCAGAATTAGATTCCGAGCACCGGTTCAAAATTTAGAAAAAACCCGCTCGTTCGTTCACTGAACGTACCCAAGCTAAACATCAGAAAATGATTCTGGGTACACCGGGCCTCAGAATCAAGTGCCGTCAGAAACCGCGTTCTTGTATAATCCCAAATTAAATTAAGAAAAATATTCCTTAAATTTTACAGGTCTTTACATGGAATTGACATAGCATGGTGTAGTCCCTGAGGAGAAATAACTTTACCAAAAAAAGAGTGAGCAAAAAGCACAACATTTATAAGATTATTATGAAGAGTGAATAAAGAAAGTTCATGGGTCTCATTACATTCACCACAAAGGACCAAACCACTCTATCATCCCTTGTATGCATGAATATAAATTCTATAGGTTGAGTATGTTTTATTATATACCCAATTATATTTTTCTTTTCTATGATTTAGTTGAGTGATGCAGACAATATAAAAATAAATTTTATAGGAATTTGTGGGATATGACAATTACCTTAGTAGATTTATATTTATTTTTTGGTGTGCTTGTGGATGAGGATGTTGTTACAGGTTGAGTGAAATAGAAATTTTAATTATATTATATTTATATTTAGGCATACCACTACTAGACATGAAAAAGTCCCTTATATGAGGGTAATATAAGTTTATCTATATGGAGACACATTTTTACCACGTTGATCGAGATGTATACTATCTAATAATATAGAGATATGCATGATAAAACATATCATGATTGATTAATGGTATTTTTTCGATATTTCACTATGATATAATGACATCTAAACCACCTACAACTACATGAATATTTTGAATGGCCTGGTTGATATGGTTGAGGTTATATATTTCCTTTAGATATGTTTAATGAACTATTTGGGGAATTAATCATGGATCTTGATGTTATAGATGATTATTTTTTATTAATTTTGTTGGAATGGTCTCTACTCCTTACAATATCAAATTTTTTCCACTATTTATAGGTTAATGAATGTTTATGTGGACTGTAGATTTTAGGTATAATAAATGAAAAATAAAAACTATTATTTCAACGATATATACAAATTAGTTAAATTTAAAGAGTTTATTTGATTTTATGTAATAAGTGGATATATTCAATGATAAACACAAATACATACACAAAACCCAACACATTACATTATATATTACCATAATTAATTTTATCCTCTTACCTTAGATGAATTATTAATGAATTGATTTTTTATAATTATGTAATTTTTTGTGTATTTTTTTACCATTTTCCCTATACTATTTTTTATTCCATATTATCCTACTATTATTTCACATCTCTTCACTCCTTGAACCCAGTGGATGAATCATTGAATATTTGTGGTACCATTGGTTAACTTTTATAATGTTGAGTAGCACAAAATTGATACGGTTGTGAGGTATTTAGTGTATTAAAAACATATAATTGTTATATTGAGTATTTTAAGAGAGGTGTATGGTATAAGACATGCAATAAAGAATTATCAATATTCAAATACCTTCCAATGTAGATATATATATTTTTATATATATCCATACAAAATTTAGAGGAGTATCATTTTTGTCACTGGATATGTTAGAGGATATCTTCATCATGTCCCTCATTCTACGTACATGATCTTGTATGTTTCTGTGACAAAAAGATTTATCACACAACATATAGGGAAATAATATACTATAAAAATTTATATGTATTACACATAATTATTCATTATTTTTATTGTGTTAAACTTTTTTTCTATTTTTGTCATTTTGATAGGAATTTATAACTTGGTGATGATATAAGAAAAGGGATACATAATATTTTGATGAGTGAGATTCAGTTCATTAGTTGACTAATGGTGCAGAACAAAATGTTAAGAGCATATATCAGTATTTTGATTTTGTTTCTCACCTTCACCCATGCCGCTATAGGCTATGCCTGATCCTTCATATATCAAAAATGAATTTCAACTATTTTGGGATCATAAATGTTGTTACACTACACAAATTACTTCTAATATTACTTCACAACAACCAGATTCATATTCTACGTCATAAACAGAACCACCCAACACATTCCCCAAGATCCATTATTTATAATGGAGAATTAGATATGATATTGATTTAGGTAATCATTTTGTCATTGAGTAAGATATTTATCCTATCTGTTTGGGCTATTCATTTTAAACTTTTACGTCGTACACATATAATATCGAGGTAATATAATATTTCATGGATTGTAGAATTAATTAGGGGATCCACTATGGAATTTTCATATCATTCATGTCACAACCCGTCCTCGGGGCCTGTGTCCTGACTATCCCAAGCCTGCCTTCCATAGGCCAGGGGATGGAGACTAGTAACAAAGGCGTAAATCCCTAAACTGGGAAGGCATTGCCTTTATAAAAGTAAACAAACACAACAGAGAACACAACTGATGTAAGAACTATGTAACACTGAATACAAATGTAAGTGATGAAATGAATGTGGCTGGAAATACAAGCCCAATAGTAAGTATAGAACAACTGAAAAGCTAGTACAACTGCAATAAAGTAAAACAGAAACCACTAAGTCGTCCTCCGGGAATCCCACCTGAAGGGTGTGTACAGTTGGCCTCCTTAGCAACTCTGGTCCATCCATCCATTCCGTGTACATCTCACCAAGTGGTCCACCTCTGAGTACCGTCCAGCTCTTCAAGTCTCTACCTCTATCAGTGATATTCGTCGTCTCCATCAAACACAAAGTAGTGCGGGAATAGCCCATGTAAGGGTGAGTATATGATACTCCATAGGGACCCCGAGACCCCCGAAGGTCTCCCAAAATCCAAGAAGGATAAACCGCAGAAGAGAGATACAATCAAGAAATATCAACCAACCCTACTTAAGTATATGCCCATATATATTCCTAAGTTATCAATCACAGTTTGACTCTAACTCTCGAGGCCAAGGACAACCCTGTAAACATGGGTAAGAAGTCAATCACATCAATGATAATGATTGAAAGTCGATACTCATCTCACACTAGTTATACACAACTTAAAGAGAGTAAGAGATTATTACTTGTAGCCACTGAATCATCTTTCACTGTCGAATGGCAGATACCCGCAGAAACCTAAAACGGCGGTATGTTGTTGTTGTCGAACCCACAGAGGATTTAGTGCAGTCTCGTTCCTGTCGAACCCACGAAGGATTCAGTCCATTCCTGTTGTTGTCGAACCCACAGAGGATCCAGTCCAGTCTCGTTGCTTTTGAACCCACGTAGGATTCAGTCCAGTCTTGTTGCTATCGTACCCATGGAGGATTCAATCCAATCTCGTTGTTGTTGAACCCACAGAGGATTCAGTCAAGTCTTGTTGCTCTCGAACCGATAGAGGATTTAGTCCAGTCATGTTGCTATCGAAACCCATAGAGGATTCAGTCTAGCCTCGATTCTGTCGAACCCATGAAGGATTCGGTTCAGTCTCATTGCTGTCTAAGTCGCAGTCGCAACCAGCTATAGGGTTCCCGCACATAGCACGCTTGATTCCGGGAGGGTCTGCCCATCGAGCCAAGGGTTTGATACATCAACTATCAAGAAGTCCAGATTTGATGTATCCTGAAGTTTCGTCTCATCAAAAGGAACCCAACGTCACAGAAGGCGTGTCAATCGGACACCCGGTCTGAGAGATATTGGCTTTTCTTTTCCAGGGGCTCGGTTGGAATTACGATCATTCCAAACCCAGCCATTTTCCAAATTCGTCAAAAAATCACATAGAGTATCGAAAAAGGACCGTCTCTTCATGAGGATCCTAGTTCCACAGACGACATGTCGATCAGAAATGGGGTCTTAAAGTAACTCACATTTATGTGAAACGGGCCCGGCCCGTCAAGCCCAGTGGGATGGCGGGTCGGCCCGACCTGGTTCGGTAGGTCCGACCTAGTAGGGGGGTCGGCTCGGCCCGATGGAGTGCGGACCAGCCTGGTGGGGCGTTTCCTGGCCCGGTGGGGCACAGCCCAGTCTGGCGTGGCGCAGACCGTCCCAGTGTGGTGCATCCCGGTCCGCGGATGGCCGCGGCTCAGCATGGCTGGCCAAGCGGTGTGGGGGGCACGACCGCCCGGTTATGAGAACCGGCGGCGCCGCCCTTCTTATCCGTCCGGCCGAAGCCACCAATCTTCCCGGCGCGAGCGGCCCACATGGGTGGGTCCCAGTTCTCCTGCACTGACCTACAGGTGTCGCGGCCTCCTTCAACCCGGCCAGCAAGCGGCCGACCGGTTCACCACAAAAGCGGCCCTCAGAGCACGCACCACTTTCCTCCGCAGCGCAACACTTCTTCTAGCCCCGCGGTCTCCTTGTCCTACCAGATTCGACTGGCCGGTTCTTCCTTTTCCGAACAGCTCACAAATGCGGGCCGCAGTTCTTCTCTATGTGGCCGGTACACGACCGCCGCTTCCTTCGGTCACCATCACCTCTTATTTCTGCTGCAAAAATAGACAAGAACCATCAGAGGGTCATCAGGCCGTGTTCATTTGGCCCGCGCCCTCCACGTTAGGCAATATCAATTGGCCAAAGTCAATACAAGCATTCACCAACAATAGAATATAATTTCATTCACTTTAAATTATATCAACCCCCCTACCTAGATTCCAATTCTCGCTTGTCGTGTCGTGGGAAGAGGATTCGAAGATGATGTCGATTCGTTGACGAAGGGACGCGTCTGAGGAGGAAGCGTAGTCGATGTCCCTCACGGGTAGAGTCTTCTTCCTTGATGTGGAGGGATAAGAATGAATAAGATGATGGTCACAAGCCTTGAGTTCTATATTAGAGAGAGTAAATGGTCTTCGTTGAGATAGGAACACCTTCTTCTAATTCTCCAAAGGATTCTCCACCAAAATATTTTCCAAGAAAATATTATAAAAGCTACCAAACTTTAATAGAATCACTATGCAATTACAGTTGATTCAAAATAATTCAAAGATTATTTAATTGTTGCATTTAATTAATCCTAGTTGTTGGAATTAATTAAGAGGAGGTGAAGAGTTTAAAATTCAAAAGAGAGGAGGTGGAGAGTTCACATTATAATAGGGGAGTTGTCTAATTAAATGAAGGGGAGTTAATGGGGAGTTTAATGGTTAGGGGCTTGTGTGGGCCCCACCACATAGTATCCTCACATGGAAGGTTATGTGGATGTGGTCCCCACCTCTAACTCCCCCTTTTAGGTAATAACCAACTCTTAAAAAATAAAATTGTGTACAACAATTTTATTTTAAAAATTATAAATCCCCAAAAATTAACTTCTCCGCCCGAGCAAACACAACTGCGGTAAAGATCCCCTTAATCGAATACCGGCGCTGCAAGTTCATCAGTGCCCTCATATTTCAATTCCGAGCACCAGTTAAAAAGATACAAAAACTCGCACATACGTTTATTTAACGTACCGAACAAAAATTCAGAAATTGATTCCGGGAACACTAGGCCTCGGAATCTGGCGTCGTCAGAAACTGCGGACTCGTAAAATTCCAAATAATTATGAAAAAAAATTTCTGTGAAATATATGAGCATTTAAATTACCCCCACCTTAGGTATTCACATCCCCGTATTGCTACAACATACACTAGGGAACCAAAAGTGGGTACTGAGAATGCATCTGAGCCTCTTGCTCACATGTGCTCTCCTGGAGGTTCATGTACTACCAGCGAACGCGCACCAGAGGAATCGACCATCCACGTAGGACCCAATCTTTTAGACCCTCGATATCCACTGGGACCTCCGTGAATGTCTCCCCATCTTCGATTTCCAGCTCCTCATGGTCGATGATGTGGGACAGGTCGTGCATGTATCTCCTCAGCTGAGATACATGGAAGATGTCATGCACCCGGTGGAACTGAGGTGGAAGGGCCAGGTGGTAAGCCACCTCACCTCCTCTACTGAGGACCTGGAAAGGCCCGATGAAGCATGAATATATCTTTCCACCCCGGACAAATATCAATAGACCTCATCGAGGTGAGACCCGTAAGAAGACATGGTCGCCATCCTTGAAGTCTAGTGGTCTTCGTCTCCTATCAGCATAGGACTTCTGTCTGCTCTGTGCAGTCTTCATCCACTCATGGATGATCTGCACCTTCTCTGTCGTAGTCTACACCATCTATGGTCCTACAAGTGCTGACTCCCCTGGGTCTGTCCAGCACAGAGGTGATCTGCTCGGTTGGTTGTACAATGACTCTTAAGGTTCCATCCCGATGGTGGAGTGGTAGCTGCTGTTGTACGCAAACTCCACCAAGGGTAAATGATCCTCCCAGTAGTGACCAAAGTCAAGAACACATGCACGGAGCATGTCCTCAAGATTCTGAATGGTCCTCTCAGTCTGACTATCCTTCTGAAGATGGAAGGCGGTGCACAGATGTAGTTGTGTCCCAAAAGCCTCCTATAACCCCTTCCATATATGGGAAGTGAAAAGTGAATCTCGATCAGAGACGATAGTCAATGGCACACCATGAATCTATATGATCTCCTGAAATCTCTTTTGGAATCTATCTGACCACATGAAGGGTTTCCCCCTTCTTTGTCAAAGCAGATAGTGGTGCTGCAACTCTAGAGAAGTCTGGCACAAGGTAAGTCTGGCCGACTCCTGAGTGATTGACTGCAACCTCTTTTGCATGATTCCATCCTATGCTGCCAGGGATTTCCTTTTTTCTGACCAAGTAAAACCCCATACCTACGTTTTAAATAAACCACAAACTTTTTTCCTAATACAGTCAATGTGTGTATGAACTGTGGTTGCCCAGTCAATACCCAAATTAACATCGTAAGGCCTCAACACTGCCACCAATAGTTTCCAACCGAAACACTCACCTCAAGGGTCGGATCACACCGCCAGTGTAAGTGTGATTATCATGTCTCCTCCCAAAGGTAACTCCAGGTGTGGGGGTAAAGTCAATGGCTTAACCAGAAACTCTAGGTCTGGGACAACATTCGTGGAAGGATGGAATGATTGGTACCTATTTCTATTGATATGATAGCTAGTAGTAGACACAAACCATACCTCAAATTATTTTTAGAGCCCTGGGGTCACACTCCTTGACTGCATGCAGCTAATCTCTTCCCCTTCCCTCCAACTCCATTAGCCTAGCGGGGACTACAAAGGCGAGTGGATATAACATGTCAAAATGTTCACCACCTCATGCTGCTCTCCTAGCTCTGTTTCCACGTCTGCTACCCTGGAGATTCATTTGTCCATAACACTTCCTCTTCTCGAAATATTTTACATGCTCTAGTCTCTAATACCGATGCAAGTTTCATGGTTTCCAATAGTTAACATTCACTATCTATATCTGCTCATCCAATGAACATTCAACGACAAAGGTTATCTCTAGCACCCCATCATAAGTAAGAATCCACAGAAGAAAAAGTGTTTCCCCGGATATCCTTAAACACACCTTGCTTAGAGTTCCGATCTCTAAAGCACTAATCTAATAATATTCATCATGTACTAGGAAAGATCGATATGCCTCGATGAATACTCAGCAACTGGCACATTATCCTGTCAAAGCTGTATGAGATCTAGATAACTCCCAGCCACCTCCTCAAGCCAGTCCTCAACCGCCTGTGGGTCAGGCTAGCCTCTGAACTTGAGGGATATCTGGTGATGAAACACATGTATGGAACTAAGCCTACAAGTGTCATCTACTAGTACCATCGGTAGTGTCTGCTGACCAATGAGCAGTGATATAGTTGGCACTCTGCCCGATGGTACCATCTTGGAAAACGGTCCAAGTACTGAAACTTCATCATTATGTGGACCATCCTCATGGTCACTAACTGAAAAAAAATCACTAGCTAAGATCAAAATCTACTCTTCTAGTGTCTTAACTAGGCAGAAATCTACAGTAATCGCCTCCATCCAGTCCTCTGCTGCCTGGGAATCTCTCTTGCCTCGAAACCTCAGAGGCCTCTGCCACTGGAACTCGTGCAGCACGGTCATTCAGCATGCACCGTCCGCTAGTGTGGCAGGTGGCATCGACTACCCAATGGGTGGTGGTGCTAATGGTACACCACCGGAAGGTGCCAACATAGTAAGAGGGCCTTGCACCAGAGCCTCATCACTCTGTGAGCCGTCATCATGTACTCTCTCTTAGGAACCCTACCTGGCTGTCTTCGTAGTAGAATCCTAATAATGAATAGGTGCGCCATGGTCAATAAGTTATACCAGGTGAGCTGACTCGAAGAGACCACAGAAGAAACTCTTGAAACAAACACGCAATCAGTGTTTCCGTGCACTAAGTCCGAAAACATAGGTCAGGGTCCTGGTGTATGGATATGTTGGCCTCTGTACAAACACTGGACTCCCTGGACTAGAAACCAACCTCAATAATCTTAACAATATTTCTTCATAGAAAAAATAGATTAGAGTCCTATGTTCTGCAGGAGAACCAACTTCTCTGATATCAATTTGTCACGACCCATCCTCGGGGCCCATGTCCTGACTACCCCAAGCCCGCCTTCTATAGGCCAGGGGCTGGCGACTAGCACCAAAGTCATAAATCCTTAAACTGGGAAGAAATTTCCTTTATAAAAGTAAATAAACACAATAGAGTACACAACTAAAGTAAGCACAATGTAATTTTGAATACAAAAGTAAGTGCTGAAAGGAAAGGGGCCGGAAATGCAAGTCCAGCAGTAAGTACAGAACAACTGAAAAGCTAGTAAAACCCTAGTAAAGTAAAACATCAACCACTGAGTCATCCTCCGGGAATCCCACCTAAATGGTGGGTATAAATGGCCTACTCAGCACCTCAGTTCTGTCCGTCCGCTCTGTGTACGTCTCACCAAGTGGTCCACCTCCGGGTACCATCCAGCTCTACAAGTCTCTACCACTATTAGTGTTTTCCATCGTCAACATCCAAAACAAAGTAGTATAAGCATAACCTGTGAAGGGGTGAGTATACGATACTCAGTAGGGACCCTGAGACCCCCAAAGGTCTCCCAGAATCCACAAAGGATAAACCACAGAAGAAAGATACAATCATGAAGTATCAACCAAACCTACTTAAGTATATTCCCATACATATACCTATGTTATCAATCACAGTTTGGCTCCAACTCTAAAGACCAAGCACAACCCAGTACACGTAGGTAAGAATTCAATCACATCAATGAAAATGATTGAAAGTCAAGACTTAGCTCACACCAGGTATACACAACTTAAAGAGAGTAAGAGATGATTAGTTTTAGTGACTGAATCAACTTTCACTGTCGAACAACAGATACCCATAGAAACCTAAAACAATACTATGTCATTTTTGTCGAACCCATGGAGGATTCAGTCTAGTCTCGTTTCTGTGAAACCCATGGAGGATTCAGTCTAGTCTTGTTGATATCGAACCCACGGAGGATTCCGTCCAGTCTCATTGTCGTCGAACCCATATAGGATTCCGTCCAATATCGTTCATGTCTAATCCACAGTTGATTCAATCAAGTATCGTTGCTGTCGAAGTCACAGTCACAACCAACTCTAGGGTTTCCACACACAGCACGCTCGATTCCTAGAGGGTCTCCTCCTCGAGTCAATGTGTCGATACATAAACTATCATGAATTCTAGAGTTGATGTATCTCGAAGTTTCGTCTCATCAAAAGGAACCCAACGCGATAGATGACGCATCAATCAGACGCTCCTTCTGAGAGATATTGGCTTTTCTGATCTAGGGCCCTTGTTGGAATTACGCTCATTCCAAACCCGGCCATTTTCCAATGTTGTCCAAAACTCACATAGAGTATCGAAAAAGTACTGTCTCATCATGAGAATCCCAATGCCGCATATGGCGTGTCGATCAGACATGAGGTCTTAATGTTATTCATGTTTAAGTAAAACGGGCCCGACCCATCAAGTCCAATGGGCTGGCGGGTCGGCCCAACCTGGTTCGGCCGGTCCGACCCAGCAGGTGGGTCCGCCCAGCCCGGTGGAGTGCAGCCCAGCCCAATGTGGAATGGGTCGGCCCGGCGTGGCATGTCCCAGCCTGGCGGAGCGCGGGCTGACCCGACGTGGCATGGCCCGACCCGCAGCTGGCCACGGCTCGGCCCGGCTGTCCAAGCGGTGCAAGGGGAACGACCCCCTAGTTTCCCAAACCGGTGGCTTCAAGCAGGGCAAGGGGTGTGGCCCCCTGGTTTCCCAAACCGGTGGCGCCGAGCGAGGCCACCCTTCTTGTCCAGCCAATCAAATCCAGTCTGTCTTTCTGACGCAAGCGGCCCGCACAGGGGGTTCGCGGTTCTCCCACGCGGCACCTGCAGGTGTCGCGACCTCCTTCAACCCGGCAGGCAAACGGCCTGCTAGTTCTCCACCGAAGCGGCCCGCAGAACGCAGGCCCTGGTCCTCCACAGTGTGGTGCTGTAGTATCCTTGTCTGTCCGGCTACGGCCTCCTGATTTTTCTTTGTCCAAGCGGCCCACAGATGCGGGCGGTGGTTCTTCTCTACGCGGACGGCACATGGCCTCTACTTCCTCTGGTTGCCATCGCCTCTGATTTATGCCACCAAAAAAGTCAAGAACTATCAGAGGGTCATGGGTCCGTGTTTGTTCAGACCAAGCCCTCCACGTTAGCTGATATCAATTGGTCGAAGACAATACAAGCATTAATCATGAACAGAATATAATTTCATTCAATTAAAATTATATCAAACCCCCTACCTTGATTATGATTCTCACATGCCGTGTCGCGGGAATAGGATTCGAAGATGATATTGATTCGTTGACGTCGGGACGCGTCTGAGGAGGAAGCGTAGTCGACGTTCCTCATAGTCAGAGTCTTCTTTCTTGACGTGGAGGGAGAAGAATGAAGAAGAAGATGGTTGTAGGACCTGATTTCTTCGTTGGAGAGAGTAAATTTTCTTTGTTGAGAGAGTAAAACCTTCTTCTAATTCTCTAGAGGTTTCTCCACCGAAATATTTTCCAAGAAAATATTATAAAAGCTACCAAACATTAATAAAACTGCCGTGAAATTCCAATTGATTCAAAATAATTCAAAGATTAATTAAATGTGGAATTTAATTAATCCTAGTTGTTGGCATTAATTAAGAGGAGGTGAAGAGTTTAAAAGTCAAAATAGAGGAGGTGGAGAGTTCACATTAAAAGAGGAGAGTTGTCAAATTAAATGAAGGGGAGCTAATGGGGAGTTTAAGGGTTCGGGGCTCGTGTCGGACCCACCACACATTATCTACTCATGGGAGGTTATGTGGGGGTGGGCCCCACCTCTAACTCCCTCTTTTAGGAAATAATCAACTCTTAAAAAATAAAATTGTGTACAACAATTTTATTTAATTACATATAAATCCCCAAATATTAACTTCTCCTCCCGAGGAAACACAACTGCGGTAAAGGTCCCCTTAAGCGAATACCAGCACTTCGAGTTCATCGGTGCCCTCATATTTCAATTCAGAGCACCGATTCAAAAGATAGAAAAACTCGCACAAACATTTACTGAATGTACCTGAACAAAACTTCGGAAATTGATTTTGGGTACACCGGGCCTTGGAATCAAGCGCCGTCAGAAACTACAGACTCGTAAAATTTCAATGATTTATGAAAAAAAATCTTGAAAATTCTGGGTATTTATAGTTCATCCCATTAACATCAAATTTCTATTTCAATATACATATGGATTGGAGGCCAGTTCAAATCTATTGTTAGATCTAGATATCAGGAAATAACAGTTGGATATACAAATTTAAAAACATTAGAACTAACTCAACATACTACTCTATAGAGAGATATTATTAGAAAGATTTGGTTTCAGATCAAATGGAACATAAATATGAATTAACATCAATGATTTAATATTTTTACGTTTCGTTATCTTAAAATTTTAATTATGTTTTATATTATATATTATTAATTATTTATTTGTAATAATATATATTAATATATAATAAAATAATATCATATATATAGATATATGTTGTAATATAATTCTATCATATATTATATATAAATTATAATTTGACTTTAATGGTTATAATTTTTAATAACATAAATTTATAAATTTATATTATAAAATAATAATATAAACAAATATTATAACATAATGATTTTAGCATATAATAAAAATAAGAAAAATAAAATATTTTTAGAAATAATATGAAATTATATTATAATATGAAAAAACATTAACATATACTTTAATATTAATATATATTGTAAAAATATATACTATATAATATTTTATTTGAAGAAAAATTGTGTTAACAATATTATTATTATTATCTTATACATAGATATTTGTGAAATGTTTTGCATAAATCCCCCATCAAATCCCTATTAACGAAGGAACAATGTACCACATGAACTTATGTAAAATTTAAATATGTATATTTCATATAATTCAACTCCATTTAATATATTTTAAGGGAGATAATATCAAATAAATTTTCTTCTTCAAAAGTTATATGATGAAGCTGATTTATAAGACATTAACCACCATTTTTCAGCAAACTACCCCTATATTCGGAAATAGTTTCCTCAAATCCTAATATCATGTGTTTAAAATTTTTCTTTATGGTGTATAAATTTAATTAAGGTCATTTTAACCCTCATGGAGAATTTTTTTTAAATGTGAATAGTGAAATTAAATTGATTTATTAACTAAATAAAAAATATTATTATCAACCTAACATTGAAGAGAGAATCACTATGATACTCAAAATGAATATTTTCTCTTTAAAAATAGAATATGTAACCAATATGAAAATATTATGTTTATAATTATGTGAATAAATAAAGAGATTACATGTGTGAGGAGACTATTCCTTTAATAATGATTTACCCATAATTTTATGAAATCCTCCATTGATACTCCCTTATGATTGGGAAACAAATCAAAATTACCAAAATAGAAAATATGGGTGACTCCTGGGAAACCATACTTTCAAATAAACGTCACCATGTCATCCCATTATACGAGAGATTTGGGGTTCTTCATATAAAAAACTATTCCTATATAATGATAGATGAGTAAAGAGTATAATAATTTTCATGATCATGATTACATACCATAAATTAAATTAAAAAACATTAAGGTATACACTTTTAAATAAACACATTAATATAAAAATTGATACATATAAAATATCATAATTCTAATGTATTTTGAATATTTTTAAGAAAGAAAAAATTTGTAATGTTTTACAAAAAAAAATTGGTCTTGAATTTAGTTCAATTTTAATTAATTAAGGAAATTTTATGGGTATCATTTTTGTTATATATAGAATAAACTATTATGATTATTATGTTTTCAATATGAATAATTAAGAGTGTTTAGTAAATTATATTGTCTCCTAGGAAAAATACAATTTTCAGTTCTAGAGAAAACGATTATATCTACCATAACATATATTAATTTTATTAAATAATGATTTTTTTTCAAATATGATTTGAAATTTTTTTATCAAGGGTGAATGTTTTTTTAGAAAAAGTGATATTATATAATGAGTATGGATACATTATTTTTCAAATTACTATATAGAAAATACATTAATAATGGGAAAAATTGATTTCATCTTATATTTAAATGTTCTAAATATGTTGTTCCGTGGGATTATATGTATTGTAAAATAAAATATGCTACATTATATGTTTAATAATAATAATATGTTCATTTTATTACATGATAATTTTATTCATTCCCAATCAGTTATGATATATAACCATTGTTTATGGTATACATAGAATCAGTTTCCTATCACACAACCCAATCAAGACCACTCAAATGCCAATAATGATACGGACAGTGATGCATTGAACCACCCTCTAATATTTGATTGGTTGATGACTATCAAAAATGAAATAAATCCAAAAAATTATAGAAATTATCCATTTTTAAAAAATTCAATTCAAATGAAATAAAAATTGTATATACTGTTTCATTATTAAAATTGATGTCCCAAAAAAAGAATCAATAATGAATATATTTTTGGAATGTAATGAAATAAAATGATTATGAACGAAGAAGAAAAATAAAAAAAATCACAAAATAAAAATGAAAAAAACAAATAAAATTCTACCATTAATTTCTTACTCCAGCAGAAATCTTATTATTCACCTCAGTATTGAACTAGGATTACGAATATTATACCATTTCAAAATACTATAAATATACAAATAGATGAATTTAATGTATGAATGAGTACAAACCTATAATTAATGTTCCCCCTTAAATAAAATTGTGTCAATGAAAGTAGGAAATACTAATGTATCCAATTATCTTGGAGATAAAACATTATACACTATCATCATAAGAATTATATAGAAGAAATTTTCCCCTAAATGGATCACATAAATAAGACTCCCTAAAACAGATATCATAAATGAAATATAATTATTGTATTTCAACATTTTTATTAGATTTTTTAGCATAAAAAATTTGATTCTCTACACATCAATCTTTTTTAATACTAATTTCACAAAAACACATCAAAATAAACTATATAATATATACTAAAATAATAATAGAAAGTGTTTCAAGTGATTTAAATTCTCATGGGAGGCCAATAAATGGATCCTCATTACATTATATGAAGGAATAATTATATTAATAATAAGTGGATGTTGCGATACATATATTGATTTAAAAATAACTTAATTCTATTTTTAAATGTCCCCTTACTATTTTAGTATGACACATAGTGGTAGTTTATAAATTAAATAACTATTACACAAAAAAAAATTGTGATACCCATTCTATATGACATGACCCATATGAAAATATTCTTTTTACTCCTAGATGTTGATACCAATATGCCAATAATATACCAACAAGTAATTCATATTGAATATTTCCCTAACCAATTATGTCATAATATTTCTCCAAAATTTCAATAGTAATTATTTTTAATCACAAAATTATAATAAAATAACATTTACATTAAGTAATAAATTGAAGATTAACTTATCGTGATGTTATTTTTCATAATTTTGTTGTCCCAAAGAAAAATAATACATTCTTTCAATTATTAAAAAAATTTATATCACACATTCATCCATTAATACATACAATCTTGTTAAAAAATTCATTATTTATAACATAATATCCGATGATAATTTTATTATTTTATTATTTATATATTTCATGAAAATAGAAAAAAAAATTTGTTAAATTATTTTATCTTCTAACACATCAATACAATATTAACTATTTGTGCATAATTTTCATTACAATAACTTACATCGTTTATCAAATATATGATATGTATTTGGTTTATATTACATTAGAAAAAAATTATATTCTAAGATTATTATATTCTTAATATGTATAAATTATCATGACTCTTCTACTTGAAAAAAATATTAAAACCATGACAACATCACATAGTAATGTATTACGATTTCCACCATAAATACCCAATAAATAATTATCCTTACCCCTAAATTGTTAATTCAATGTTTCAAATCATTCATTCACAGACATTCCCTTATAAAAATTCCACGAAGTAAATAAAGTATGAATATTAGTTCTCAAATGTAAATCAAAGTGAAATGGTTTAATTTTAGGAATACTTGTTTCCACTACCCCTTCACAAAATATAAGATCACCAAATGATACTTGAAAAAGATGAGTATGAAAGACTCATTATATGAAACAATATCAATGATCAAAAATAATAAAAACTAGACACCAAAATCTTCCTCCATAATATAGTGAAATACATTCACATGTTAATTATAAAATTAATCTAGCAATTCCAATAATTATTATAATTAATATATTATAAGTTACATAGCCAAATATAGTCTCTCATTTTCTAATCTCTTAAACTGCCTTCATATTTGGGTAAATCAATATTTATTCAATTATATAAAATGATAATTGAATAATTATATTTAAATTTTTATTCAAAATATAAATATTATGTAACGAATGATATTAGTGTTTATATATTAAATCAATATTACAATTTACTAATCATTATATTTCATATATTTAACTATGTTATTATCTATGATGACAATATCAAACATCATAGATAATAACAAAAACATAAAAATGTTTCCTATCTCCTCTTAACATCTAAAATTTCCATAGAAAAAATATTAATCATTATTTACATTGAGGGTATTGTAAAATAAAATCAAAAAGATTCCTTAATAACATAGTTGGGAAAGGCTCATCCATATCTTCAATTAATGCAAACTACCCTCTCATACGAATAAAATTTGGTTTTATAATGTCTATGTTGGTTAGGATCATTTTTTAAGGACCAATGTACACTAGTGAATAGTAGTTTTATAGATTTCCATTATCTACAGTACATGTTACAATAAAGTGTGTATTTTAGAATTTTGGGCACTATCGAACCCACATGATGGTGGATTATAATGATCTGAACATCCAATATCTAGTATTCAAATTAGGAGGGGTTACATCTTAGGAATGACCTCATTGGAAAGAGAGGATTATGTTATGAGACAATTGGAACACACCATAAGTGTCGGCTTCACCCCTACTCCCCCAACTAATTTTCAAACCTATCTAGTTCTACATGACAAAACAGAAAGCATCATACATGTACCACATCGCAAATTCAAATTTTATATCCATAATATAATAATAATAATATAAACAGTAAAAGTGATATTAATAAAAATCAATAGAAATATAATAACTAAAAACGATATATTTATTAAAATAATATATCATGATGAAACAAATTTAGATAAAATATCCACTAAATGAATGTAAATTCAATAATTAAATAGTTTTATATTTTGAACAAAATTTCACCCTCAGGTAGAAACCCTATTCTAATTTCAATTACATAATTTATTTTTATTTCAAGATAATATATATAGCCTTTATACTCATTAAATTCTAAATAACAATAATACCCCTAATAATTTGACAAACTCCATAGAAAATTTTACCAGGTCTCTATAATCCTTATGTTTTTAATTATTTGAGGAGTTATAAATATAAATTATAAACACTAAAAATAATAACAATAATAATATTTTGTTCAGATATTACAATCCAAAAATTATAAGGGATAGAAATCTAATGTTTCTAAGGACTCTAAAGTCACATATATGATTCACCATCCTAATTAATTAGTTAAACATATCTATATCTAAATAAATCTTAATCCAATAAGATGAAAATCAAAATATATATTCATATTATTATTATTTAATTCTCATAATATATATTATAAATTTTACATGTATATTAAAATCTATTTTACTCCAATCAATCACATAACATGGATCATTAATAAAATTTGGACAAAAATAAGAACCAAGAAATATATATAATAAATAAAGGTTTGTATATAAATATACTGCATAAACTAATTATTTTAATAAACTAAAATGTTTTGAGAAATATTTTCTAAAAAATCACCCGCACCAAATCCACCAAATCCATTTCTCAGCGGAACACTAATATAATATCTTATCATAAAATTTGTGACATCACATCCAATCCCAAAAGCATAACGTGAATCCAAAGACTTGTCAAAACATTGCATGGTCATTGTCACTATCAATCAAAAATAAAATTATAATAAGAATAATAATAATGTACTACAATAATAATAACGTAACCGTTTTCCAAGAAACACAAAAAATAAATTTTTTTATTCAAATAAAACATGTATTTAATGGTTAAACTATGAAATGCATATATCATATATAACATATTGAAAACAATATTTTATAATCATACATTAACTATAGAAAAATAAAATTATTTATTTACTACCTACACTAGTATTCACAAGGAACCCATGGTCATATTATACATCAACATCATTACACCCTCATCTACCTAAAACTCAGGCTGATAATAACTTATTTTGAACCAGGGTGTACCTAGAATGTTGGTACCACCACACAATATGATTTCACCCATTTGAATTACCATTAACTACATGCATGTTAAAATGTATCAATAACATATAAATTTTTATGGAAACATTTATTTCATATTACTATCAAAACCCTTCATAGAAAATCTGTCACCCCAAACATTATTTTCATTAGAAATACTACACCCATGAAACATGCACCACTTTTTGGAATTTAGGGAATATAAAAGTTACCATCATATTTTCCAATAGTATGGTGACACTTTTTTAACATTAAATTAATTTAGAAAATCTACCTCATGGATCATTTTGTCCAGATATGATAATACCATGTAAAAATCATCCATATATTTATGAACACCCATACACTGAAATGGAATTTCTATCTATAAACATTGACATGGAAGATCTCTAATTATTGTGTAGGATTCCCATTTATACTTTATTTTTCCTCATTAAAATTACCATTTATATTCCAACTAAATTATATTTTAATATATAAACAACCAAAAACCGTCTATAGCCCATATAGGTATATACTTCTTCAACCACTCCAAAATTAAAAAAAAGACCTACTAATTTTATTTTTAAAAAATATAAAATATTTTATAAATAATAACAACCATGAAATTTTTATTTTATCAGAAAATAATATAAGAAGATAAGTATCATACCTTACTTCACATTAATTAAGAAATTTTATTTGTTTTCATAATTGAAATAATAATATGATACTGTACAATTCCATATTCAATAATTTTATTCAAACAAACATGATAACCTCATAAATTATAAAACTAATTAAAAATAATCATTCATTAATCAATAAATATGAAAACTAATGACAGGAAATAAAAAACCCAATAATTTAAAAAATTACTATGAGAAAAATACCTAAAATTTAGAAGGGGTTCACCATTTATAATAAACCCCCATGTAAAATTTCAATGACGTTATATACTACTTAAATAAGATAAATAATAAGAGAATATGGGGAATATAAATAAGGATTAACTTTTATTTGGATTTTAGTGCCTATAAATTTAATTATGTATAAATTAGGACAATGTAGAATAATTAAAACACCACAAGAAGGGAATCCCCTTGGTCGTCTAATATAATATAGAAGATATAAAGTATGTTTAGCGCATTTTAATGTATTGAATTATGAGATAAATTTATCAAATTCCTGGATTAAATAAATATCAATTCAGTTCACATTAACATAAATTAGTTATTGTATGAAAAATGTAATGAATTATTATAATGCATAGTTCTCAAACCCTATAATTCTCGAAACTTCTCAATTTACTATTATTATACAACCTACATTATCAAAATCCTCCACACATTTAGAAACTCTATAATTTTGATATATATGATTTTAAAAACAATTGAAATAATTTAATAATGATTACAACTAATCTTACATAAATATTCCACATTAATCAAAGAATGGTATATTATAAATCTATACCCTATAAATTTTTTGTCCAAAAAATATTCAAGTAAATATTATAATTTCATTCAAAAAATGTGGGTGAGATTTTCAAATTCTGGTTTTTCAATGAGTTATCTTTTCCATTTATTTTTACTCCACCCATTTTCCTCTTTTTATTTTCATTGAGCTTTGGGTGTAAAATGTTGATGTTTGGTTGGATAGTATGTAGTGCACGGTTGAAACAAAAAAAGTGGTAACCATACACCCTTACTTAGGTAATTGTGCAGTAGGTGGCTGGGTGAGACTGGAGCTACCACACAGTCAAATCATTGTTATCTTGACCATGCATTGAAGCTATGTGGTAGGACCTTCTTTGGTAGAGCATACCTCATAGTGTTTGCATAGTCTATCAAACAGTTCTGACTAACTATGGGCCCTAGCAGCCACTACAAAATTTGGTTGTTAATTTCTCTCTCCTTCTGATTGATACCCTAGAACCCTCATTTTCTCACCCCCACTGGAAATTATCCTCCATAGTCATGGATCCCTTTCCATCCTTGTCTATTGGATCATCTGTTTTGGTCCGGATTTGGGTTGTTATTCCTCGATTAATCTGTCATGTTTCCTCCCTATTTTTATTCTTCCCATATTCAATGGTTTTGTTTTTCTTTTGAGGGGGTTTCTCTTCTCCTGTATATAGATTTTCATTTTTGGGGGTTCGATCATACCATTTGGGTTCTATCATCATGTTTATTCTTTTATCTTGATTCTTTTTATTGAGGTTGAGGAGTGGATAGATATTCACATAGGTTTTGCGGATTTATACAGCAGAGGCTTGTGATAAAAGTATTAATAATTATAAGATAAATTGTTAATTATTTCTTAAGTATTTTAATGATTTCTAATATTAATATTTGTTAAGAAGAAGTGGGGTTTGAATGATTTTTAAGATTAAGTAGCCTCAAAGTTTTTTTTTAAAAAAAATTAGGTTCATTCCACAAGTAAACCCTTATTTTAAAACATGTTAGTGTATAATAAATTGAGAAAATGGTTTTTAAATCATTTATGTGATTCAAATCATTTTTTGAAATGTTTTTTCTATGTGTATAACATTATAAGGGAATTTGGTAGTGCAAGTGAGGACATTTTGTGTGTGTATTTCATTGTTTGGATTGCACTATGAATGTGGTGTGTTATGTGAATATCAATATTGTGTGAGCACAGTGGGGAATCTTGTGTAAATAGATTGGCAGAATAAGATTACTTTGCTAGTAATAATGATGTGGATTCTTTCTTGTTTCACATAGAATGTTTTATGAACAAAACTCTAACTAAATACTTATTATGATTAGAGACTACTAGTCTGTTATGGAGTCCCCTCATAGAGGATCATGAATGATAATTTTGTTAGTCATTCTAGTAAAGACACGTTTCACTAAGATGTGAGGTTCTAGTGTTCCATTTCTAGCCAAAACCGAGAGTGTATTTACCGTGACTAGTTCTCATTGGTCATATCACATTTACCATTGTCATATGTTATGAATTTTTATTTATTTAAAATCAATCATGTTTTTATTTAAATATTTTTTCAATAAGAATTGATTCTATCATTTAACATTTGTTAAACATCCATGTTTATTTGTCTTATAATTTTATAATGTTGAATTCATGTTGTGGGGAATCTGAATGGGCATTAACTCAAACCCTACTAACACATTCTGGTGTAAGTACACTTGGTTATGTTTGACATATGTAACATAAATGTTTTTGTTTATGGTTGTTAGGGTTTCTAGAGGTCTTCAGTCATGATGTGTTTCAGAAGTGTCTAGATGGTGATCATATTCATGCCATGTGGTGGTAATTGAGATGGTTTTTGTTTTCTCCGTTGTTTTTATCCATTATTAGGTTTTATTTTGACCTTGTAACTCAGAAATAGAATTTATTTATTCCTTTTTTTGTTCTGTATTTTTATTTTTAATTTGATCAATTGTTTTGTTGTTTTATGTTTATAAATATGGGTAAATTAGTCCGATGAGGCTTCATTGATAGCCAAGTAATTGTTTTCAGTATATGGGAATTGAGAAAGTCTTTAGGGACATTCCATGGGCCAGGTCAGGTGCTAATTTTGATGATGAACTATCATTATTCATGAAATAATCGATTCATAAGTTGTTTTTATATTGGTCATGTTTTTTTTGGATGAGTTTGGATCGAATTCCATTTTCTACTACGGGATGAATCTGGAGAGAGTTATCCCTCACTACAAGATTAGAGGTTGGTATATTATGTTGTCCAAGTTGTTCTGGATCTGAGATAGGGATACGGTCCTAACCCTTCTTTAATCTGGGATAATGAATCTATTCCAAGGAATGATAGAGCACAAGAGTTTCTTAGGAACAAACCTCCTGCTTTCCATGGTATCACGGAGCTACATAATGAAGTGAAATGGAATGAGAAAATATAGAAAATGTTTTTGTTCCTAGAAAATCCTAATAAAGTCATGGTGAAGTGATCCTTATAGTAGTTATATAGTCCTAGTAGAGGGTGGTGGGACTAAATGGTCCAAATGAGGAAGCATGATCATGTGAACTGGAAGGACTTCAAGGACCTCTTCAATGAACAATATTTCCCTGAGGCCTTGCCTTATCATGATCATGAGAGTTTATGTTTCTTGTTTATGGGGACCAATATATAATGGATTACTTTATCTGTTATTCCAATTTATATTTGTATGAACTATTAATATTTTCCAATGAGTATATGATGGATTAGATGTTTGAAAGGGGTTGGCAGCTGAAGATCTATTCTCAGACCTTTTTGTCCAAGATGAAGACCTAATATAAAGTATTTGATGGTGCGTGTATATTATAGATTGACAATAATATATGTTTTTTTCCTCTAGGTCTATATTATCAATGGATAATGATAGTTCATCATAGAAGAATATGAATAGAGATGAGCAAGGGAATAAGGGAATTGGTAATTCAAGTCTCCCTTCCAGATAGACTTTATTTATGGCATCTAATGCATGGATATTGATCTGCCATAAATGTGGGAAGGTAAGTCACATCATAATTTCTTGTACATCTACTCATATGAGATTTCACTAATGTGATGTTATGGGGAACAATAAAATTTTATTCTAGATATTGCAACAATATTTGAGTGGGGATGGATATGTGGTTTCCAGTGGGATGAAAGCTTAGTCGGAACCGTCTGGGATGGTGGGATATCATTTGGGTGGTCAAGGGGGAAGGACCATAACATATTCTAGGAAGACCGAGTTTAGGACATAGCCTTAGGAGAGCTATCGTTCTGAGGATCAGGATGAGATGATTAATCATTATGTAGTGAATCAGGTACCTCTAGGATCAGATGTAGGGACCTCAATGGTTCAAGGTACCGTTATAAGTGAATCTTCTTTAGCAATTATTTTGTTTTATACAGGTGCTTCTATTTATTTTATATATGACTGCAATATGATCCTATTTAATTTTCCAATTGATCTCATGTCTTATGCAATGGAGATGGTAATGTCATTTGATAAGAAGAATGAGCAGTGTTTTAGGTGGCTGTATTTTGTTTTATCTATGTTAGGTATTGAGATAGAATGTGATTCCTTGTCTAAGATGTGGAACTTTTCATTGTAATACATGTAATGGATTAGATGGTCTTCATCCAAGTTCACATTGATTATTATATGTGGTATGTGAGTTTTATAGAACTTAATAGTAAAGGTCATATTTTTCATTGAGAATAGGATCCTTTATCGGGTCATGAAAGGCCTATAATCATACAATATAGAAATATTGCTTATAATTTGTCATCTCTCACACATAATTATGGCATTGGTTCTCTTGGGTGTGGTTTACTTCATGTAGTGGATGAGTTCACATAGTTATTTACAGATGACTTTTCAGTATTACCCCTGGAGAAGGGGGTGGAATTTTTAATCCACATGGCTTTGGAGACACAACATATATGACATACCTCATATCTTATGGCCCCCACTGATCTGAGGTAATTTAAATTATTACTAAATTACTTGGATTCAAAATGATTCATTATCCTATGCATAACTCATTGGGCTACCCAAATCATGTTCATGAAGAAGGCAGATGGATCTCTGTAGATGTGTATTGATTACTGAAAGCTGAATAAGGTAACCATCATTATAAATTAACATTTCCATGTATTTATGTCTTTTTTTATTAGATAAATGTGAAAAAGTAGTTCTCCATTATAGATTTTCATTCCTGATACCACAATGTTCTGGTGAAAGTTGCAAAAATTTTAAAAACGGTTTTCTGGAGTACATATAGCCAATTTGATTATTTGGTTATGCCTTTATTATTAAGAAAATCTCATGTTTCCTTTATGGCACTCATGAATAGGTTATTCTAAAAGTATCTCGACTCATTATTCATGTAATTCATGTAACATATCATTATTTACTGTGGATATGAGTATGAGTGTGAGTATCATTTTAAAATCTTGTTGGGCATTCTTTGAGATCAATGTCCCAATAAAAAATTCTCAAAGGGTACGTTCTGGACTATAGAAATTTCATTTCTTGGCTCTGTGACCTCAAATAAAGGGGATTTAGTGGACCCTAATTAGATCAGTTGATTAATGTCTAAGGAAAAGTTTAAGAACATGGTTGAGATTATTGTTTTTCTTGTCTAGTATGCTATTACATATATTTCTTTTGGGATATATCTTGGCTTTATTCTTCCATAAAGGTTCTCACATGAAAAGAGGTGTTGTCTGAATGGATCCTAGAGCACCAGACATCATTTGAATATATGTAGAACTGTTTAACTACTTCCCCTATATTAATCATTCTAGAATCAACGTAGGGGTACACAGTTTGTTGTGATGATTCTGGTATAGTCCTTGCGTGTGTGCCAAGGAATGATGATCATGTAGTAGAATATGATTTTTTCTAACACAGACCACATGAAAATAATTACCCAACCCTTGATATGGAATTTTTAGTGGTGATGCATGCCATTAAAACATTCCACCATTATATTTTTGGGGAGAAATTTGTGAACTATTCAGATCCTAAAATATTATTCTACATTGTATCCCAAATTAATTTGATCTTGAGGCAGCACTATTGGATCATGTACTTTTTGGGTATCAAATTTTATATCATCTAATCCCTGAGAAAGGTAAATGTGGGGGATTATTCGTTGAACTATAAAATTCTCATTCCTATATTGATGAATTTCTGTTATGAGTAGACTTTGATGGGGATCCTTGATCAGATTTACATGGAAACCATATAGCACAATTGAGGTTCAATCATGGGGGTGATTTCAGTTGACTCCTTCTCTTTTGGAACTGATTTATGGGGATCATCTTTGTGCAATACTTTTCCATTAGTTTATGTATTAACATTATGGTGGGAATACGGGTTATGATTGGTCCTTATTTCTCAATGGAATATTGTTCCTTAATGTCCCTTTAGTAGTGTTATTTTCTCTAAGGATGGTGTTGGTACAGGATATAAACTAATATTATTGGATCATTCATACTAGAACTACCAAAATGTATTACGATGTTTTGGTGGACATTATTGAGGTATGGAAAAGTTGATTTCTTATTGAGAAACTATTCAAGTAATTAAGTAAAGGTTGAGCATGAAAGGCCTTTTTTGCTTCAACATTTATAAATTTCTACCTTGAAGTGGAATGAGGTCTCTGTGGATTTAATTATTGGATTTTAACATACACCTCATGTAATGAACATAATCTTTCAGGTAATCAAAGCATTGACTACATCATCCCATTACATTATGATTAGATAATTTGGTATGGTAAATGGGATAAGATGGTTGTTTATTTAGGTGGAGGTAATGTTCTAGGGTGTTCCATTAATAATTGTTTTAGATAGAGACTCATCTTTTACTTCTTGGTTATGGGAAGGAATTCAAAAGGAAATGGGGTAACTGGAAAAGATGTGTATGACATACCACCATCAATACGATTGTTAGATAGAGTTGTATAATGGGATTCTAGATTGCCTGATTCATGCTTGTGTTTTGGATTTTGGGGGATCATGGGATAAAAAATTGGGACTGGTTGATATTTCTTAAAATAATATATACTAATCCACTACACTAATGTCTCTAGTTGAGGATCTCTTTGGCCAGCCATGACTGTCTCCATTAGGTTGGGATGGTGTAAGAGAGACCTCTGTTTTGGTTCTGATCCTTTTGAATGAAATTTTTGAGAAGGTAAAGATGATTAGGCTGTTGTTATTGATTGCTCCATGTGGCCAAAAATATTTTTCCGATCCAAGGAATTGATATCCTGGGTTTTCAGTGGGTGACCCAGTGTTGTTTTTAGTGGAACCATGCTTAGTTCATCATCATTAAGAAATAAAGGGAATGCTAATGCCATGGTATGTAGGATATTTTGAAATCACCAACAAGATTGGAAATGTTGCATGTAGGTTTCAATTTCATTCCCAGATGACATAAATTCAAGAAGTATTCCAGGTCACCCAAATGAATAAGTACAATTATGATCAGTCCCATTTATTGAATTGGGAGGAGATAGAGATATATACATATTTATCCATGTATGGACCACTAATATGGATTGTCGACTCCAAAGAGATAGAGATTATTGGGATGTCTATTCTATTGGACACTATTCCTTGGAAGCATGTTCATGATAATCATGATACATGGGAAAGATGTCATGGGTTGACAAAGAGTATTTTTTCCTATAATATTATAATGATTTGAGTTGAAATTCTAGGGATTGAATGTTTTCATGGTAAAAATAATTGGTACACCAATGATTTTATTTTGAATTTTTTTTCAATCATTTGCAGTCTTCACCTTTTTCGCTATAGATTTCATTTCAGTTTTGGGATGAAAATGTTAATGTTAGATTGGAATGTATGTGGTTCATAGCTGGCACACAATTAGTGGTAATCGTGATCCACTACCTAGGTAATTATGCAGCATGTGAGTGGGTGAGGCACGACCTACCACACTATCAACACATAGTTATCCAAACCATGCAAGGTTTCCATGCAGTAGGTTATTCATAGGTAGAGCATACAACACAATTTTCACATGATACATAAAACTATGCAGATTAATCATGGACCTTTCATCTCATTAAAAATATCTATTTTGACCCTATACTCTTGATTTGAACCCCAAAACCCTCATTATATTAGCCACTCAGAATTCTCCGTCCTAGTAATTCCTCCCTCTCCACCCCCACCCTTATTGGGATTCAATTTTGGGCTAGATATTGGAGCTTCTTCATCAACTCTTCATGTAAGTCTTCATGATACATTATTTCATCTCATATTATAGGGGTTTCATTCACTTTTATTTTGGTATATCTTCTCGAGAAGTTAGGGTTCCATTATTGGTGTTTGATCTTAACCATTATGGTTCTATAATCATTTTTAGGGTTTGATATTGATTCATTGTGGTGTGGTTCAGGTATGGTTAGAAATTCACACTGTGTTTCAGGCGTTTGTATACCTGAGGTTGGTGATTTAATGGTTTACCATTGTTTGATAAATGATTCATTCTTCATTGAATATTTTCTAATTTTTTATAATTAATATGTATTGTACAAATGTTGTTTTAAAATGGGTTTGATGTGTTTAGGTTTGAAATTGTTTTTATGGAATTTTTTGAGGTGTATTCCATATATAAAACCTTTTTATGTCACATGATATTGTTATATAAAATGATAAATGATTGTTAAATCATGTATGTGATGAAAATATTGTTTCAAAATGTATCTAGTGTGTGTATGACATTAAAAAAAGTTTTAGGAGGGAAGGTAAGGAAATTTTTTTTGTGTATTGCATTGTTTGGCTAGAATTGTGAATGTGTTGTTTTGTGTGAACTGTAAACTTCTTTTGGCACAGAGGGTCTTACTAGGTAATTTAGTAGGAGGAATAGGACTAGTGTGATACTGAAATAGAAGTGAATTTATCTAGGTTTCATATTTCATGTTTCACGATGACAACTCAAACGAAATATTTATGATAATTGGAGACTGATGGTCTATTAGGGGGTCCCCTCCATGTGGATTGTTCATGAGAACACTTTTATTCATGGTTTCAAATAAACGTTTCATTGATATGTGTAGTTATAATGTTCCATTGTTGGGTAGTTGCAAGAGGTCATTCCAAATACTAGTGATAATTGATTATCTTGTATTTACAATCATCTTATGGTATGACTTTTTCATTATTTCAAAAAATAACATATTTTTATTTAATGTTATTTTTCATAAATTTTTTTCTTTCATTTACTTTTTGTGAGTAATGATTGATTATTTATTTTATAATTTTAATATAATTGAATACTTATTGGGTTGTATCCTAATGGGCATTATCTCACACCCTACTAACACCTTTTGGGGTATGTAGAATATGTTATGTTTGACATAGGTAAAAGAAAGGTTTTTGGTGATGGTGGTTAGTGTTACTTGCAGTATTATATTGTGTGGTGCAGTAGTGTTGATTTCAGGATAATAATTATCATGTAATGTTGTGGGTTTTGAGTTGGATTATAATTTCATTGTTGGTTTTTTCCTTTTGGTTTTTTAAACCATATAACTAAAATCTAGAATTTATGTTATCCTTTTTTGGTTTGGAATTTGAGTTCCAATTTCTTTAATTTTTTGGATGTAATTTGTTTATAAATTTAGGTAAATATTTTAAATGATGCATCATTGATAATTGGGTACATTTTTTCCTCCCATGGGGATAAAGAATTCACTTCAAGCCATGCCAAAGACCAGTATGTGTTTCAGTTCAGATGATGAACCGACTTGGTTTGTGATAAATAGAAATTACCACGCCATCATGCATTGTACCCAAAAAAATATAAAATTTAGTTATATTTAGTAACAACTACAATTTCAGTATATTGAACATGTAAATTCCACATAGTAATAACAAGATACTAACTATATAATACAAACAAACAGTAAAGCCTATAATAATGAGTTACAAAAAACAATGACGGAAAATCAATCCAGAAATACTAAATTAATATTAGTTAAACTAAAAAATCATTCTAAACCATATTTCAAAACTCACTCAACCGAAATTAAATTTTAAAAATAATAATATCTATATTTTTCTTACAATTAAGGGGTCAAACTGAACCCTAGACAACACATAACAAATATTAATGTAATGTAAGGAGAATGATGGGATCCCAATAGTTTTTAGAGACACTATCACACCATAGTACTTCAAAATAATTAAAATAAACATATATTATTGAATAAGATTTAAAAAAAGTAAATTTAAATCCAAAATATCATGGTGTTTCAATATCCATGGCGCACATAGTACATGAAAATTAGAAATGTAACTCAGTAGTCATAGTATCATGTCGATCCAAAATTTAATTTCTACCAAAATTAAAATTACTTTACTCAATATAAAAATTAAAACTAATATTTTTAAAAAACATATCCAATCTAAAAGTAGAATCCATTTTTAAACAATAATGATATCTATTTAAACATGATGTGATGAGTCATACTCTATAAAATATGACTTGAATCACATTTTAAAATATACAAATTTACAAAATTTGTAGAGGGAAAAAATGTTCTATTTAATAGAATTATTTGTAAATTAGTTTTATGTTTATATAGTATTTTTACCTCAAAGTGAGAATATAAAATTTTATTTTAAATAAATTTAAAACATTAAATGTGATGAAGAAACATTGGATTCTCTGGCATGATACCCAAGTTATCCATATGTAAGGGTCAATGTTTTTTATTAATTTTTATATATTGATAAATATTACCAGTGAATCAGTATTAATTAATTGGGAATGATTCTGATCATATATTTTTAAATCCAGTATATTGGTTTGAATCAAAAACCGAATATAAAAACTCCATTCATTAGTAAAAACAAATCCATGATATATAAATATTTTGAAAAACTAATAATGAAATTTAAAATATGGTGAATCATAAAATCAATAACATTATAATTTTAATATGTAAAACTACAAAATCTCTATGAATGTTCAATTAATTAATATAAACTTCATGTTTGTGAGAAAATGAGGAAAATATAGTTGTCAGAAACCAATTGTGAAGATTAAATTAAAATCAGTACACATAAATAATGTGGTATACCAAAAAAACCAAAAAATACTGATATCCCCATGAAAACTATTCATCCATAACTTATCATCTTCTAAAATATAAGAAAAATTCAATCCATACTCAATTATCTCATAGTGATGCATTTCGAATACCTATATATTAATCAATCTATGTATAAACCCAAAGGGAGTTATAATATATGAGTGATACCTGAATACAAGGATTCAATCCCATACTCTATATAAAAACATTAAAATATAGGCCTAGTTATGCCTGTTTGAACTAAATTTATAAATAATTTTTTTTACAATTTTATGAATGCATGTAAAATAATATTGGAAATTAAATGATCTCATAAAACACTAATTAATATAAAAAAAATTTAAAGGTGAATAATGGAATGCAAATATAAAAATAAATGCTTAAAAATATAAAAATAAGTTAATTTAAAAAATTCTATGTCAAACGATGTGGGAGAGTATATATGGGAATATAGAATAGAAATATAAAAACCACATCATGGTTACAACACCTTGGGGAATTTCTGAGGTCATAAATCTATTGTAGTGATCCTCTTAAATGTTTATGTTTCTAGGGAATTTATACATCTAGACGATTGAATATCCAGGGATGTTTCATATCATCATGTGATACATAATATGTAATATATATGTATTGAAATGTTACATTCTCATATGACATAATTTCAAATCATTTGAACATACCTATGTACCAAAGGGTTCCGCATGATATTTCACTTTAAATGGTACAAATTAAATCGGAAAGTAATAAAAATGATAAAAAACATATAAAATTATTCATAACATATGACTTACCAAATTGGTACTTACTCCATTAAAATAATTTTAATTCCCATGTTACTTAAAAGATATTTGTGGAAGGAAAATATTGATAAATGAAACACCACCAAAACCATCAAAATCATTTTCAAAATCTATTAAAAAACTTTATTCAAATCATATTAGATCATCATATAAAAATAACCTTAATTCATAAAATTACAATACATGAATTTTTATTAACATGTTATGGGAATCCATTTATCCAAAAATAGATTAAATTATAGTTAGAAAATTACTTCGCCAAATTAATTTTCAACATATATGAGAAAATATATATTTGAAAAATTTATCAATGATAATAACTATATATTTTATATCAAGAAAAAAACATTTAAGGAAATAATGTATGAATGGTTCCTATAAATATGTAATTAACATACTGAATAATATATTTTGGGTCACTACAAATATTTTAATGGATGTTGTTGTTATAAGAAAACCAACATAGACCTATTAAAATATTGAAACTAAATTTAAAATATGAAAAACAAATTAGAGTCAAATGATATGATAATTCTCAAGTAGTGAATTCACTAAGAGAAAAATCAATGGTCTGATGTCCAACAATCATTTGGGAATAGATGATTCTTATATGGGTATAGTGACATCCAGATTATAAAATATAATTTTTATTTTATTTTTTTCCCTTGGTGAATCATAAACAGCCTAGAACCCTATATGTCATAACTAATTTATAGATGAGTATAATAGTAATAAAAGGTATACAGTATGATGATGAAGAGAGGGAAAATAATAAATAAATGAACATCTAAAGGATATAGAATTGGAACCTCAATGAATATTGGAGGTAGTGTGGAATAATATACTCTATTGGATATTATCATGGATGTGGGGAAAAAAGGTTTCAAAACATTTATAAAATAAATAAAAAAATTAAAAATAATATCAAAAATATAAAAAATAATTATAATAATAAATTATCATATAAAAATTAAATGTCTTTGATAATATAAATTTAAAAATTTAAAAAAATTATCAATCACTTTTTATATTAGTTATAAAATAATAAAAAATAAATTTATTAAATTAATGACAAAAGATTCATATAAAAAAAATTTGTGAATTTATAAAAATATTATTTTATCATGATATTATTCATTAACATTTCCAGGTGATACTCCAAAAAATTATTGTATTTTTGAAAATAAAATAAGGAATTTCATGGGAAATCTGGACATGAATATTTGAAATTTCAGGATATCGGTAATTGATGCATGGTTATCATGCAAGATTTCACAAACCATGATTTCGTTATTGAATTAATATTGTGCTAAAAATATAAGACAAAAAATTTACAATGTATAGTTTCTCCAAGAACTCAATGGAAGCAATAAAAAAAATTAAATAAATTTAAAAATATATCTCTATTTTATCCCATATAAAAATTAGAAATGTTCATAATTAAAATATGAAAAAGGGGATTCACAACTCTCCCATCCATAAAACATTCTAGAATATAAAATACCCACATATATCTTATTTTTAAAAAATCTTTTATATAATATGGTTGTTAATATATAATTTAAAAATATTAATCATAAGTAATGTAATTTATTCTATCAAAAACAACAACCTAATGTTATATATAACCATAAAAATATTGTATTAGTGTGTTCTGTCACCACCATAAGAAGAAATTATAAAATTTAACATTCAAAATCATCTAATTATGATTTATTAACCATATGAACAATATTTTAATTCTATAATCATCAATTAATAAAAATGAATCACCATTCTTTTGAAATAATAACATACACATCGATGAAACTGTATTGTCAATTAATCACATTTAATTAAAAAAAGTTATTAGTTATATATTTTATATCATTTACAAGAACCAATGTATGAATGAAAAATAATTGACACATAAATTAGAAAGTCCAACATCAATCTAATAATCATTCTAATGAAAATTAAATATTTAGGAACATAAAATAAAAATCATTTTTAGATGTATTACATATACATTTTGACTAATAAAAATTGATAAAGGGTACTACCCTAGTTGATGTTGATAATATTTTCCAAATCATTACCCTGATAGATCGTGGATCCTAAAAATTCACCAAATCATATAAACCATTTTTTAACAGACCAACTTAATAAATACCATCATGATACCAAATAAAACCCACTACAAGAAACACATTTCATTCTTAGTATATATGTGTTAACAACTAATTTCTTCCTATCAAACATAAATATTTTATCTGACATAGAATTAGGAAACCAAAAAAAGGATTCAATAAAGAACCCTACATGATCATTCCACATGTCAAAATAATCTTAAATATGATATAAGTAGATTAAAATCAAGGAATTACTAATGTGTAATATTATGAAATAAAAACTGAAAAAATTTATATTAATAAAAATATTGAAATCATTACATAAGTAACCAATCAATCTAAATACAAAAAAAGGTCAAAATATTTTTTCAATAAATGGATAAAAACTAATTAGCATGAGTACATGATAATCAATATACATTACCAACAATGAATAAAAATATAAACACTAACTACCAATTTTCACAAGATAGGTATAAATACAGAATTTCCCATTGCTCTTAACCTGGTGCACTACTTGTAGAGGGGAGATCATTTTTTCACAATGATGATATATGTAAATCAAATTTGGAAAATAATATGAGTTGGTGAAGATTCTATGTATGGTAAAAACGAATTTTAAATTCTATGAATTATTTTTGATACTTTTGAAGATATATCAAGTATATATGGGTTTATTTATTATGATAATGATATAGAATGATATCTATAAAATGATCATTTACCTATTCGAAAATAAAGAAAGTGATGTAGATTAAATAATTCATCATGGATTACAAGGCCATTAGGTGAAATATATATAGCAAAGAGCTTCCATGTAATATTATTTTTTTATTACCAACCACTATACATGAAAATTAATTTCATATAACTAAGGGATTTTCCCTATCAATGTATACTAGTTTATGTTTAAGAGGTATATCTCATGGAATGGGGTCAATTTATAGTTTTTCATGATAATATATAAATTAAACTAACATAAACCACATAAATTAATTAAAATCCACATATAGAACAACTTAATAACAATTTGAATAAAAATACAACATCAAATGGTATATGGATTATATAAAATATAATCATTAATAAAATGGGAAAAAACCCTTTGTCTCAATATAACTTATGATCAGTCACATGCCTTTACATATATTAATCATTTGTAGGTACAATGTTAAAAATCCAACAAAAAACATCAATAATAATATTAATAATGAAAAATATTCTCCTATTTTTCAATATATATTCATTGTAAACATTCATTCACTTTTTACATTTGTTTGGGAATTCACCACATTTTCTTTTTTAGGATTATTTTTATGATTAATTTAAATGTGGCCTAATATTGAATTTTGGTATAAATTTATTAATATTTTTCTACTAAAATTAAATTAAAAAAATTGATATTTTTTTATTTTATATACTGGATAATCTAAATATTGTATTCCAGAAAAATATATGTAAACTAGTCCCTATAAAATCTATATATTAATTTAATTAATTTTGTGATAGATACATGTATTTACAGAAAGATGTTTTTAAAAATAGAATATTAAAAACCTATGTTTGGAACCCATATATAAACAACTATAATTAATATATTATTATTCAATATATATATAAAGAAACAAATGATTAATTATTGATTGTGGCAATTTTTTTATAATTATGGAAATAATGGAGTGGTTTGGCTAGGTATGATTAATGTTGATATTTTATTGTCCATATAATATTTAACTAAATAAAGGTATGATTAATTTATTTATATATAAAAAATAATTTAAATTTGAATGGGATAACTATATTAGCTTGAACCTATATATTGATATATCAAATTCAATACAAATTAAAAAATACTATAAAGAATACCTTGATGAAACTTGGTCCTAAATTCAAATTACATAATCAACTCACCATAAACTTATGTGCCAATGGGGAAAAATGTATCGACGATGGCAATTATTTTTCCCCTCTATATCTAAGATTGAGAATGAATAATTTCTAATGGATATAATATAACATCATATCGTGGTCATTGATTGAGAGGTGTTTTGTGTGGATGAAACTCATGGAATGAGTTTACAATTTAGTATTTCATATATATATTTTTTTTAAATAAGGTGGGTAACGTATTATAAAAATAGAAACATATATGGTGATTATGGAAATAGATGAATATTGTTGTGATGCAAACAAAAACCCATGGATCCACCTAATTTTGTAGGATGAGGGGATGTTTATGAATGTGGTAATAAAAAATTATCTACATATTTTTTCAGTCCTTCACAAATATTATATTATTAATCTTATAAAATATTTTTATTTTTATTTACAATATTATTATATTAAATTATACTTAGTTAAATTGATGTTAAATTTGTATTCTTCCTCTAGAAATTTATATTACACACTCAGAAAATAAAAGGTGTTCTTAAGGATCAACTCTAAGAGGAATATATGTGTCCTATCATCTCTTTTTCACTTGATATTTCATCTTTACCTTTTCAAATTCTAGGAACTCATGGGAGGTTGATGTTACGGTTTGTTACAATTATCATACTATTTAGTTTTAATAAATTTATTTCTTGTTATAAATATTGATTGTCTCTCCCATTTCATAGTAAATATAATATAGTGAAAATTGTGTAGGCATTAGTTTTATGATACTATTTATATATAGTAATTTTAGTGAACTACTCATATACAGTTTCAGTTTTTCCCTCTTCGAATCATTTGAAACATTTTCATGTATTATATTATATGTTTTTAGTAATATCGGTTATTAACATAGAATATAATGAATGTATGACCATGTATAATATTAATTATAATAATAGTGTAATATTTGGAATGATAAATAGACTCCATTAATGGAAACATTTTGTTAATCATTGATGTAGTTTCCTTTGATTAATTTCATTCATTTCATATTTTTCATTTTCGTTTTTAATTTTCCCATCGATTTGTTTTATCATATTATCTTGGTATTTATTATTTTTATAATTAATTTAATTTATTTTAAGATTTTTTTATAAATAATTTTTTATTTTTGGGATTATCATTAGGATGTGACTATTTTGAATTAATATTATATAGTATGAGTAATAGAAATACTATTGAAAAATAGTGTATGAAAAATATGACATTAGTTTCACATCATTTTTGGGGATTTTTCACTCATATTTATATTCCTTTTTTGATGTAATATATTTAAAAAATAAATAAAAATAAAAAATAAAAATAATATCCACTTACTGATGGATTTTTCGGATTATAAATCATATTTGGGATCAAATATATCACATGTTCTTAATAAATAGTGAAAAAATACATGATTATATATATGAGTCCAATTTCTGAAATAAATATTCTATATATTTATTAATAATTAATAATTATGTCACTACCCCCATAATATTTATATATTTTTGAAAATTAGTTGGATAACCCTAGAGTAGTTATAATCAGAATAAAAAGAACATATTAAAGACACACATAACTATAGAATATCATTGAATAAATTTTAATGAGAGAAAAATAACAATTCCTAATGAAGTGAACCATGTTGAATTCCAATTAAATAATGTTCTTATTTAAATAATTTCAATTATATAAAAGAAACTAAATATAAATTTGAATATGACAACAAAAATATAATAAAGGAAATGTTTTTCATAGTCACATATACACCCCTATATTATATGGAATTAGAATGAAGTACGTGTAAGTATTCTTTATTGATAAAATACCCATATCATTGGATTTTGATCATATCCCTTGAAGTATAAATATAGATATTCAATGAAATTACCATTAGATGGACTTTTAATGTAACACCCCATATTTTTTTGGACCAATTTTTTCTTGAATTAATTATTTTTATGGTTACGTCTTTCATTGTACTAAATGGAAGATTCATTTCACACAGAACCAACTTGGGGTAAGTTATATGAAACATAGACATGGAATATGTTATATAGAACAACATCATGACATATGTTATAAAAAATACCAACATGACATATGTTATATGAAACAATGAGTTTTTGAAAATCACATTTTATCATATTCCACTTCATACTAATATTTTATATAGATTATTATAATAAAAAATAAGTAATATAGATTATATGTATGTAATGTATTACATTATGGGAATAATTAAATCAATATAAGGAAAAAATATAAGAAATTTAACCAACATGGGATGAACAAAGTGAATATTACCCGATGTGAAACCACAAAATAGGATTGAGGACAAGAGGGTAATATACATCATAATCAAATAATTAATGATATTATATATAAGAATATTATTCTATATTATATTGATAATTAACTTAAAATATTTATATAGTAATATTGTATGAGTGTGAATATTGTCAAGGAACAACGTAAGATGATTTCATCTAATTTTTTATTTCTATGAGATACATGCTTTATTCACACCCTAATCTTTTGTATGGTGTGTATAATAACGATGGATTCATTAAATGATAATTATTCATAAATTTATAGTTATTAACATATTAATTTTATGATCTTCATTTAATGTGGTTAATGTTCCAAAACATACCAAATCAAAAAGACATGTTCCAATCAATTTAACTTATTAGAGACACATATTTTATTATGTGCCAACATTATTTTTTGATGTTTATATACATCCATTTGAAATTTTATATCTTGAATATAAATAAAATTTTTTATATTTTCATTGTTATATAATTTCACTATCTTACATGGAGAGTATAATCCCATGTTAACCTGTGGTACCAGTTTATTGAAATAGTCTCATCATTTATCGATGTTGTTTACGATTTTTCCTTTGTTATTGAAATATTATAATTCAATTTTCAAGAACTTTCATGAATTATATTACCTTTTTTTATTGATTCAGAAACATTTTATCAAACTTTTGTGAATATGTTATTTAAGAGAATGTTTTTCTGAAAATATATTTTTATTTCTCTCATCGATTAAAAATCAATTTTATTAAACAAAAAATTAAAAAAATCAATAATGTTTTAAAATAAGATTTAAAATAACCCAAAGTGTTCAATTTCAAGGGAAATATTTATTTTAATATTATTTTCTATTTTTGAAAAAATTTATTATCTATTTAGAAATCCATTTCCAATGAAATGGGTTTTCAATTTTTTTACTTTTTAGAATGATTTTATATGAAAAATTAAAATATTACTCAATAAATGATTTAAAATATATATCAAGACCATTTTACATCCATGATAACATCCATTTGTGGTACTCATTACTTTCTGAGAAATTGTTCATTATTTTGATCCATATTCATTCTCTAAATTGATTATTTTTTTATGGAAATTTGTTTATGAAACTCATTTCTCATTCATGAGGTATATTATTTTGAAACCAAATTATTTTCAATGTTTATGTTTATGATGAAATTATTATTAATCTTTTAATTTTCCATATGTTATTATATGATTACACGTTTATAATTACCAGTTTATTTCATGGGTTATGATATGATTATTTATGACCTTGTGGAACATGCATGTATGATTTCATTATGAGATGCTTGGGACATATATATCCCTCCAATGTATTGGGTAGTGATTTATATCCAATTATATTTTCATGTATAAAATATGAAATGAATGCGGTTATATATTATACATCTATAATGAGGAATGATATTGGTTCAGTATTATAGGGCTAGAATGGGGAGTGAAATTTGTTTAGTAATACATGGTCGGATCATTGTTTGAAACTAATTAAGTAAAGGAATTTTTTTCGGTATGATGTCATTATAAAAAATGACTTCACTACTATCGAAATCATTATATATTCTTATGTGTCTTCCATAATTATATTTTTTATTCATGTGTTATGGTTTCATGATTTTTTTATTTCTATATTATTTATGTATTATTAATTTTAAAGATATTTTCCATGATAAATCTTTATGATGTTTGATATTTAGGGTATGCTCTTATATTTTCTTGATCATGTTCTCTATCCCTTATTCTAAATATAATTTTTATGTATATCCCTTGATCACCCTTACTGTGAATCTGATATCACCCCTTTTAATGTTTTAATCTCTCGTGTTATGAAGCTATGTATAATTATTTATGTCTTTATGAAAGGTTATTTTCATGAATAACCTAGTAGGATATGATTTAGCTCATTTATATACAATGGTTTATAATTCCATGTTTCCCAAAGCACTATAACATTATGGTATTTCAACATTTTTTATATTATGTTTTATGTATTCTATGAAAGTAAATTAATTTTAATTTATTAAAAGTGAGGTGATCTATAATTTTTATCAAATAAATGGTTTATTTAAAATTTGGAAGATAGAATGATAAAACCTCCCGATGATCCCTAATGACATGTCTAAGGATATTAATAATGATATGGAAAGGTATAGAAAAATGTATTGGAATTTTGGTAAGGGATAGAGTGAGTGGTTTCCTTGTAATACATACATGTCATGAGACTACATGTGTATGTAGATATAGAAGAGATGTACCTAAGGGTAACTAGACTTAAAAGATGATCTGAGCTAATCATAGAGTAATTTTTTACATAAAAATTTCTCTTGCTACACTCCTTATTTGAAACTCATGGGGGATATGATTTTGGAATTCACAAAAACCTCACAATCCATCATGATTGATGTAAATATAATTTGATAATAAGTAATCTAGGAAAACATATGATGTCACATATTAAACGAGGTTCCATAAATTGGAGATGAAATAAATGACTTTTCATTAATATATGGTTCCTCAAAATGTTAACTAGTTCTAACTCTATGACATTGGATTTAGTCACTGGTTGTAACTAGAATGAATTGTGTTAATGGTGATTGTGATGGAATATAAAATAATTGTACTCCCAAGTAAACAAATAATATGTGTGCTTGAAAAAAACTTGTTTATATGATCACACAACTTTCACAGACTAGAAATCATTGTGGAAGTCTAAAGTAGAAAAAGACAGAACATCATTCTTTTGATTCTCTCCTAAGGAAATGTAGGCTTTGATTTAGAGGGTATTCTAATATACTTGTTTATAAATAATGAATAATTACTACTAAAAAGATATTATCAATTCAATAGTATTCAAATCTTGAGAAATTCAATCTCGCTTTTTATTGGTTAGAAGAAAAAGAAAACTAGAGGTGGAATCAAATTAAGAATATGAGGAATCAAGATTAGACATAATCAATGTATTGGTATGAGTTCTTGATATTATTTTTCTAATAGGTACTTCCTATGGATTTTTTGTCAAAATATTAAGAAATAATTTATTGAGTTTAAACCACAAAATTTGGAATCATTTGGTACATACGAGGATAATTTCTCAGGACATATGAGGTAAATTTCATGAATAATCATCCTACATGAAATAAGAGATGATATGTTATTTAGTTCCATGATGATAATTTTCATAAGGGATTTATAATAAGTGAAATTTGTATCTATTAATAGACTATGATTTGTGAAATAAAGGTTGAAATTGAGGCTAGATTCACATATCAAAATCATGGTTTTGACCGGAAAAATAGTATGGAATTCAAAGAAAACCATAAAAATAATGGAGAAAAGATTATGAATATTTATTTTTGATCTAAATATGGAATTATTAAAAAAAGATTTTTTTTAAAGGATTTAGTTAATGTTTTATGTGTGGAATAGAGGGTCACTATAAAATTGATAGCTAATGTTATGTGAATATGTTAAAAATCTTGTTAATGGAGAAATAGAGACAAAAAATCACCTCCCACAATTTAGTTGTAAAACTGTATAGAGAATGGTAATTTTATTAACTAGTTAAATAACCCATGCATTGGTGATAATGGTAGATGCTATAAACCTCTCAAGATAAAGGAATAATGGGAAATAACATGATATCTTTTTTTATGAGGTTTACGATATCAATGTGATCAGTGGTACATGTACTATACACTCTATAATTTCTAATATAATCTTTGATTCTGCATCTATAAACTATTTCATAAATAAAGAATTTTCTATGGGAGTTAAGATTCCGAAAAATAATTATTTTTGGAATTAGTAGTGAACCACCTGAATGAAACAATGATTTCATCAAAGTCTTTGATTCCTATTTGATTAATGTTTGTGGGACTGTGCATCATGTAAATCCTTTAATTTTTTTAATGTTTATGTCATTAATAATGGATTGGATATATATCTGTAAACTCTATATGAATTTTTAAGTAAGGTGAGTTAATTTTTAATTTTCAAATTCTCCTATGATCATCGATAAATGTGATGATCATCATGAACAAACTTTGGAGATTAAATCTTGTGTGAGAATCTTAATTCCCATTCAACAGTGTTGTTTATTTCAAATTATTTGGGAGAATATAGATATCTATTAAATTCTTATTATTGTAGAATTTGTAGATGTATTTCTATAATTATTTCTATCCATCCACAAGAACATGAACTTGGGTTCTCAATATAACTCAATCCTAGTTCAAAAAAAAATTAAAATAATTTTTATAGAATGGCTACAATTGAGTTGCACGAATTGAAGAAAAAACTCCAAGAGAACCTTGAAAATGAATTCATTTGGCCAAGTGTTCCATCATTTGGTAGACAATTTATATTTTTAAAATGTAAAGATGGATAAATGTGATTATAGACTGATAATTATTAGTTAACCAACATTAAAATAATGAAAATGTATATTCTCACCTATATTGATGCCTTTTTCAATCAACTATGTAGAGCGCAATTCTTCTCCATAATTTAACATGATTATGTACATCATTAATTTAGGGTCATAAAAAATGATATACTATGATACAATATGTACATCATATGGAAACTATGAAATTATAGTTAATCATTTTAGCCTTTGTAATACCTCTTCAATCACCTTGGATTTAATTATTAGAGTCTTTATAGATTACCTTAGTTGGATTGTGGTTTTATTTATAGATGATATTTTTATTTATTAAATTATAATGGAAGATCATGAATATCAATTGATAATTGTACTAAATACCCTAAGGAAAAAAAACTATATGAAATATTCACAAACTATGAATTTTAGAAGCACAAGGTTTCAAATTTGGGTCACATAATACAAAGAGATGTTATTTTAGTAGATCCATCTGTGATAGAGGATATTTAATGCTTTCCTAGACCAATTAATGTTACTGATATTCATATATTTGTTACATTACCTTTTTCTTATTGGCGATTATGAATATTTTTAAAAACTATCCAATCCTCTGACAGAGTTAACTCTGAAGGTGGTCATGTTCCTATAGAAATTCTAATTATAATAAAACATCATGGAAATGAAGATAAGGTTAGTCATAGAACATGTTCTTATATTTATCTTTAGTGGAGAAGGGTTTTTAATCTATATTGAGGTTCACTATAAGGTATTGGTCTGTGTTCATATGTAGAGTAATAAGGTTATCAATTATGAATCATAACTACTGAATATTCATGAAAAAATTACTGAACTCATGATTTGTAGTTAGAAATTATAATTATATCATTAATTATATGTAGTGATTATCTATTAGGAGAAAAATTTTATATTTATATCAATCATATAATTCCTAAATATATATTCATAGAGATGGATTCGAACATGAACCAACGATGATGGTTAGAAATGATAAATGATTATGACAGCACAAACATTACCATGTTTGGAATGTGGAAAAGGTGGATGATATTTGAGTGGGAAGGATCATTTGAGACTATACATGATAATGATCATAGAAGATCAAATATTTCTGGATTGAAATCGATTGATCTATAAATCCTGAATTAAAATAAAAAATTATAATGTTCAAAATGATTGTTCAACCATTTATCAATGTGTAAATTTGTGAGGTGCATAAGGGAAATATAGAGATTTTAAATAAAGGAATAAATGATATTGAGTTTAACCATGATCAATATGGAATGATATGTTTTTGGAACTGTGTATGTGTTCTTACCATACTAGATTTTGAGATTTATCTATTAGAGGTATATCATAGTTCACAATTATCTATTCATCATATAAGTAGCAAGATGTATTAGGATATGAACGAATTCTTTTGGTGATATAGAATTATGAAATATATCATGGAGTTACTATATTAGTATCTAGTAAGGAAATATGTTATGTCTGAATGAAAAAAATTTATATGAGATGTGTGTGCATTAGCCATACAAGAATTGAAATGGGATAACATCACTATTGATTTTGTAATTAGACTACCCAAAACCTCTAAAGTGATTATTTCTATATTTGTGGTAGTAGATCTTCTAATAATGTAATCACACATCATATCTATCATAGACGACCTCCAACCAGATCATATTTCATGGATATACATTAATGAAGTAGTAATGTTTATTAGTGTACCACATTAGATTCTACCAAAATGGGAAACAAGGTTCATCGAAATGTTCTGGAGAAGTCTTCATCAATATCACAATACCAAATTTAGGGTTAGCAGTTCATATCATCTTCATACAGATGGACAGTCTAAATGAATAATTAAAACCCTAGAGGATATGATGAAATCTTTTTCTCTATATTTCAAAGGTTGTTGGGATAATAAATTTTTTTAGTTAGGTTTTAGAACAAAAATATATTTAAATCAATAATTTATATGGAACTGTATGAATCCCTCTATGGGAATAAATTTAGAGCTCTAATGAGAATTGGGATGAAATGGAAAATTATCCCATTGTATATCAATCCCCTGAAAATTATTGATCTTATCGGGATGAGATCCCATCAAATGGGACATTCTTAAAATATATTTCTAGTCCAAGATGTGTTCCAAGTATCTATCTTGAGGATTTATATTCCTAAACCATCACATATATTAAACTCATTGGACATACCTCTAGATCTGGATGTTTAATTCGATCAATAATCAATTGACATTTTGCATAGTTCAAAGAATGTTCTTGGAAACAAGTCAACTCACCTCGTCAATTTTATGTGGAGAAATTAGCTCTTTGAGGAATATACATCATAACCTTAGGATACTATGAAGAAAAAGTAACCTCATTTTTTACCCATGCTAAAATTTTCAAGGTTGAAATTCTTTTTAAGGGGTATATAAGGTAACCCCCACAAGTTTATATAGTATTTTCTACCAAATAAATTAAATATTATGTTATGTATTGCATTGCACTAATTAAATTATTTATATCATATTGAATTTTCTTGTATATGTTTCATGAAACACTTTAATTGATTATATTTTATGCAACACTGTCTTGGAATATGTTACACACAACATCGACATGTCGTACATTACTCAAAACACTGCGATTATACGAAACATCATTTTAATGTTATAATTATTTAAATGAGATAATTATAACCTAGAGATTAAAATTTGATATATTAATATCCATAACTATTTTTAACATATTGTTTATAATGTTTTTATGTGAATAAACCATATTTATAATGAATGATATAATTTTTCTAAAGCCCTTATATGATTAAAAAATATTTTAAAAAATGAACAGCTTTTAATGACCATTTGTGAAAAATAATAAAATTACTTTTAAATAACTTTATTAATTTAATTTGATATAGAAAAATTTCTCTTTGAAATTAATATATCAAATTTTTATTAGGATGAATTTATTGTATTCTACATAGAAACATCAAATTTTTATGAATAATGAAAATTACTAAATTTTAAATCAAAAACACTATTTCATATAACTAATATATAAGGTTAAATAATATTTTAATTTATGTTTAAATGATTTATTATATTTTATTTTAATCACTTAATCTAATTAAGGTTATTGGAATCAATTTCAAAAATAAATTGGATATAAAAACATAGCGAACTTCTGATCATTTTATTTTAAAAACCCGCATTGTTGACCCTTCTGCGAGATTAAGGTTCTATTAATTTCACATAATTATGTGAGTAGAATTTGAAAATATAGATTCCATTTTTTAAATAATCATTATATATAATTTATAATAATTTTATCAAAGTTTTTAACAAGAAATATGAGTTTATGAAATTAAAATTAATTACAATGATTAAGGTAAAATTAATTCTAATAAGGGATTAAATATTATTCTTAAAGGCTCAACCGACCAAGAAACATGTCCAAGATCCATTTCAGGTAATATTTGGAACCTATCCTCTGTTTTATTTAATTATTTCTATTATTTGATCCACATAACATTGGAAAAAAGTGGTTGGAATTCATTTTCTGAAAATTTATAAGAGTACCACTCCCAGTCAACATAAAAAGCCTTCTATCCTCCCACTTCATCACACATATAATAAAAATTTGCCTCAAAAAAATTACTGCCCAAAAAAATTTTCAAAATCCCAAACCCCACTCTATAATATTATACATTGGATGAAATAAATCCATGGAAAGCATTAGTTTTAAACTAAAACAAGACACTTGAATAATAGGTAACATTTTCCCTTAACTTATTTTATATAATTTAAATTATCCAAACAATAAAATTTTCGTATTCCATGATTTGATAAAAAATATCATAAATATAAAAATATTTTATTATTATATGGGTCTAAACTAAATTATAGAAACATCCATTTAATAGTCCACATACAATTTATTTAAATGTTTGTCGAACTACTTCCTCCCAAAACGACGATTCATCTTTTTTGTTACCGAATCTCATGGTGGAAATTATTTTAGAAACTCCATTAATATGTGTCATATATTATATTTCCTATGAAGTTAATATTTTTTAATCCTTTTATAACACATTAATTTGAAATTTCTATTTTTTTTAATCTGTTAATTTAGTTTGAGGAAGTGTGGATTACTGCCCCTTCAATGCAATGTCATTCATTCACACACTACATTGAATATATTAAGGATTTATTAAGTGAATTTATAGGATAAATATGAAATAATAATTCTTCTATAATTAAAATATATATAATTAAATATACTTCATTTTCTATATGACTTTTAATACGACAATAAAAATGGAAGCAATGTTACTGCATACGTATGACATACCATCTCCATGAACTGTGTATTGAATTTAATACTTATATATAATACAGATAAATATAATTAAAATATAATTAATATAAATTATATTTATATCATTTTTACATTCTTGAAATAATAATATTGGTATATAGTACCAATATATAACATGTTATACACATGTAAAGAACAGGGTGGATATTACCCGAACTAAAACTTTATAAATAAAATTTTAACCTGAAGGTAATATATGGTCATCATAAAACCATTTATTGTATTAGATATAATAATATTACTATTAAAAATATTTATAAAAATCCAAAATTTATTATATAGGAATATTTCAATTGAGAGAAGTGATTCAAGAAACAATGTATATGAACTTTATCACACTTTTTTTAGGTGATACATGCTTTATTCATCATCCATTACTCTTGATTGGTGTATATACTACCCATGGGTGTATTAAACGAATATTATACATATATTTATTGGTATATAAATATACATTCTTTAATATTTACATTATGGGTTTAATGTTACATATGTTAGAAATCGGTGCGATAGCTTCATCACAAAATCAATTCTTTGAGACACATGTTTTATTATTCACCCGCATTCTTTTTAGAGGTGTATATAAATCAATTTTACATGTTATGTATTATATATAATATGTATACTATTATTTGAATATTACTTTATTTATATTTTCTTACATGGAGGGTCACGAACCAACCCGGTCAACCCTGAACCGGTCACCCGAGCAGGTCTGTGACATGGCTCGAATGGCGTTTCTGATCCCAAAGGACTGGAAACCAGTGTCGGGCATCAAAATTTTAATCATTGGGAATGATTTGGCCCATAAAAAAACAAAAAATCAAGAAAAAAGATAAATATAAATAGCAGATAAACATAACGCTAGTAGTGCAATGAAAATAAAACTGAACATACCTCCACGTGACCTTTTAGGTCAACTCCCGACCACATGCCGACTTTGCTCCAATAATGAGCAACTCAGCCAAGAAATCCTAAGCAAGGAAAAAAACAACTGAAATGATTAATATATACATCATCATTAAAGATTCTCAGTAGGGTTTCCATGATAAAACAAAGAATCCAATGTCTACTTTCCCAAATCAATCCATTAATGCAAGTATTAAATACAATTATAAAAGTAGGGTTTCCACATTTGAAAATAAGAAACACATTTTTTCCATTTTAAACCCAACATAGGCTACATACCATTTTCAAAATTCATTTTTCAATTTATAAATTAAATCCAAAACAGAATATACCAATGTTGTGATAGACTAAAACGAGTAAGAGTGAAAGCTGAAAATAAACTTCTGCACAGAAAGTAAAAAAGAAATGAAAATAGTCTAGTAACCATGGGTGATCCTTAACATCCATACAATACCCCTAGATATACTCGGTTTTGGAACCACCTACTGGTGTATGGTGAATCTCCTTAGTCTATAACCAACTGGTCACCCTAACTGAAAAAACTGGCGGCAAAGCCCGCCTGGAGTAATAATAAATTTTGGGGGTACCACCCCGTCTATTCGGGGTTGGTCAAAAACCATCACTTCATCTCTAAAATATTCTCAAGAACCCATGGTGGTTATAATAGTACCGTTTAAGTAGGAAGTCCCACACACACGTGACTCATCTCACCGCACTTTCCTTCCCAAAACACAGATGCTTCCTGTGCGTTAAACCATAAGTGTCACCCTAGATAGAATCGCCCCATATACATATATATATGCATACATGTTAAACAAAAAAAGTGCCAACCAGGATGTCAAATGATTCGGTTATAAAAACCCTTTTATTAAACAATTGATGTTATAAATTGATACTTTATTTTTTCATAATCAAATGTCTTTATGAAAAAATTTCCCAATCTCTTCTAAAACAACCCTAGATACCGGTTTTGTATTTAAAAATCCAAATAGGCCCTTAGGATTCAAAATGCACATCAAATCCTGTTACCTCTACCAAATGATCCTTTACCATTTTTAAACTCATGCCAAAACACATTTCAAAAACACTCTAAGTACCCCTTTAAGCATCAATGTTCACACACACCCCAAAACCCCTTGAAAACCAAAAAACACACCAAAACACATTTCACCCTTGATTTGAATTCCAAGCATCATTATATAAATCAGTTATTCATTTGGTAAAATCTATCAAAGGACAATGATAGGCTTGCATCTCAATTTCACCAACTCACATGAGAACACCATTTTATGAATTATTTCATAACCAAAACCTTTGAAAAACAACTCTCACATATTTTAAAACTTAACCCACACCACACACACAACCAAAAGAATTTTTTCAAGACCAACATTCCAAGATATAAAAGAATAGTTAAACTCACCCTTTGAAAATTTATATTCAACCGAACAATAAATTAAAAATATTCCTGAACAGTCGAGTCAATTCATAAACAATTTAATTAATTGACCGAATAATTTATAAACAATTATATAGATAACTCAACTATTTTACAAACACATTCATAAACAAGTAACCAGTTTCTTAATTCCCATAAATATCCCAAACAAAGTATAAATTATTTGACAAACAAATCAATTATTTTGCAGAGGTGGATATCATGTAAATAACCAATTAAAACACACATTCATTAAATGGATTTATTTATAACGGAAATTTGAGGATTCTCTTACCTCAAGGTTGATGGAGGACATGACAACACTTTAGCAGGAGGGAAAATAATGCCTCAATGATTAACCTCACACCTATGAAATGTGAAATATGTTCGTAACACAACCACGACATTAGGCTTTCAAAAAAATAAAAATAAAAACACCACTAATAGTAAATAAAAAGATAAATAAATATATAGATATTCCAGAGTTAAGGAGTCCACACCAGGAGAGGTGGTTCAGGGGGTTCGGGCTGCCAGAAATAAGGTGTGAAAGGGTTTAAGGTCATTTGGAACAAAGGGGGTCTTGCGAAGGTGTTCGAGGTGGTCGGAGACGGCTGGACACAGTGTCGACCAGGGCGATTGAGGCATGGTCAAGCGCGGAGGGTTGTGAGGGGGTTGGCTGGATGCGCAGGGGGCCTATTGGGAGGATGGTGGTGCAGCGCAGAGGGGCGATACAGGAGGGGACCTCCAAGGAAGCAGGTGAGGAGACGAGGTTGTTGCTGGGGCGTGAGCGGGAGGCTAAGGGCCTGGGCGAGTTCCACATGGGCGAGGCTGTGGAGGAGCATGTTCGGGGTTCTGTGGGTGAGGTTGGATGGGGTACGCTGAGGGGTGGGGGTGATGGTGTAGAGGCCATAGCGCAAGAGGGTGGTAGACATAGAGTTGAGGGTGGTGGCTGGCACGACGAGGAAGGGTAGCAAGGGCTAGGGGGTCAGGTGCAACGCTGAAAGGATGAGAGGTATAGGGCATGTAGGCGAGTGTATGTGCAGGAAGAGGCTGAAGGATGGGGTAAGGAGTAGGGGAAACCCGAAGTTGAGGCTGAGGCTATAGGGGAAAGACTGGCAAGCATGGAGGGGAAAATCAGGACGCGGTGGTGCGTGAAAAAATACTGGGGGAAGGGGGGAGGGAACAACATGTAGAATAGGGTTTCATGGTTTTTTTCATTTAATTATAGTAATAATAATAATAATAATACCAATAATAATAATAATAATAACAATAATTATAATAATAATAATAAAAGTTAGAATAACAAAAATATAATCATAATGAAAATAATACAAATAATAAAAATAAAAATAATAACAATAATGGCACCATTTTAATAATAATAATAATAATATCAATAATAATAACACAGAATAAGAAATTGAATCTTAATAATAATAGTTACAACTAAATTACAGTTTATTAATAAATATATTAATAAAAAATTAGATAACAAAAATAATATTAACCATTTTTAATAATAACCTTATTACGTACACCATAATATGTTATTATAATGACATTTTAAATGTTTTACATACTAAATTTTTGTAAAAAGTTATTTCTCTTGAGCTATAGACACATACACGACACTTGAGCCGATTTTTGGGTTACCGCCCACCATGCGGTGAGCACACACAGGTCCGAAACGCGGTAAAAAAATATCAAACATAAAAAAATTAGACTTGGGCTCAAACCACACCTCTACGAGGTTGACTAAATACATGAAATAATAAAAATTAAAAATAAATGTTGTATTCGTAGTGTGACAATTCTCCCAAGAATAGACACTATCTGCCCCCAGAAATTCACCTAACAAAACATTAGACAGATCCAGATTCCTTGCCCACCAGAAACTGAAACGAACCACACCATAAAAGAACAGGAGAACACGAGAGGGTTATCCCCACCACAAGATTTCAACTAGCATGTAAATTTAACACCTAAACATACCACCCTAGGAGGGGGTGCGACGCGAGAACTCCCAACTGATCCAAACTATCTTCTATAGCACGAGTGAAACAACACCTCCACTGAAACATGTATCTCTCGACCCATAACAATAACCTAGAACACTAGAGAAAAAACTCCGAGAAGAACATGATCTGAACAATGAACCAGAGTATAACTAAAATCCCTAACTCTTTCTCAAACACTTACATCACCAAATGAACACCGCTAAACTAAGATAAAACCAGAAAAGGGCCAGAAAAATTTTATGAAAAATGCACGATTCGGAAAACCACAATCAGAAGAACAATACTGTACGATTACAACATAACATGTCTACGGTAACTCCATGATGAAACAGTGGACTTATAACAACTTCAAAATGTTAACAGTAAAAAAACAAAATTGAAATGACATTAAATGTTCTACTTCCAACATGGAACACAAGACCCGGACAAAGGCTTCAATCCCCCAGGAACTTCTAACTATGTGTGAGCTTCACCCAAAGACCAATGGTTGGGGCTCTAATGGCTGAAGCACCGCACGCCTCATAGTAAGGCACTAGGATTTCTTTGGTCACAACATCTTCTTCAGGTGACGCTTCTTGCAGAACTTCTCAATGTTTCCCAGATAGCTACAATGATGACACGTCTTTAGAGGGGTGCGACATGACAGCTTCACCTGCCCGAATCGGCCACACTAGTGGCACACCACTGAACGGTTCGAAGAACATGAATCTAGAATAACTATAGACAACTCTTTCGAAATAGGCCCCTATGGCACACCCTTCTCACTAGATGGGGAATCTTCAAGAGCAACTGGATATGCTGGATTTCTAAGCACCTATGCTCCTAAGACCTTTTCAGCTATGAATGCCTTATCTACAAACTTCTTGAATATAAGGTCTTTAGAAAGGAAGACATGCTCCTTGATCTCTGGACAAAGTCCCCCAATAAAGAGGGAATACATCAACAAATTATGTGATGCTACCTATGGAGAAAGGAAAAAAAATCCTTGATATGGTCATTATAAACCATCACCTTCTGTTGTCTTTATTGAATACTCATGATATCTTTCCTTTTCATCATCTTTACCTCTTTAGGTATAAACCATCAGAAGAAGACGGATTTAAAGACATCCCATGTCATCCCATCTCACCATGATGGTGGGCCAACCAGCTCCCATTCATCCAGATCTAGACCTTCAAACTGACCCAATATAGCATGCACTCTGATAGGTTCAGGAGTTCCCAAAACCCTGAAGACATGGTCGACCCCTTCAAGCCATTCTGCTGCTTCTAACGAACCCCGATCACCATGATGGATAGGCAATGTCTGAGAAGGAAAAAACTAGGCATGACTTATCTGAAAACATGGGAACTTTTTTGGGTGGCATTATCTGAACAACATATAAAACACAGAACCAAAACAAATATCAAGCCGAAGCAACCCCAAAGAAAGTGCCTTCATCAGAAACAACCAGCTCAAAATAAACAAGTGAATATAAACACAACCAAAATTCCATTTTTCATTTTGGGTTTCAAAACTGTCTTCTTTCAAAACCAATTTCCAAATATGAACCCCACTTTTCAATCCAAATTCAATTTCCAAAAATCATTTTCCCATTTTTTAATTCACATTATAAAAAACAAGGTCATGTCTTTAGTTCCAAGTGCACACACTAGTAATCCCATGAAACATTCCACAAGTCTTCATCAATTTCCATCCATACACAAAAACAAGCACTTCCATGAATTTTGTCACATGTGAAAACGTTCATAAAGAGTACTAGAGGTTTCAGCCAAACCATATCTCTACCTGTTCCAAGAAAACACCATATTTTTAGAGCAATAGATTTCAGTTTTAAAAATCCATTCCACAAATATAAAGCCATTTAAAGGAAACCATTCTCAATTCAAAAACCATTTTTCATTTTCACAAATGAAATTAAACCAACTTGAACCAAGAAAAAACTAGACTTGCATCAAATCACTAAAGGGAGGGAATAGTATTCATGCTTAACATAGATACATGGTAGTGGGTCATTCCCCAAGCAAGCGTCAAAGGCTTGGAGGATCTTAAACAATGTACGATAACTCCACATGGGTCACTACTCCATGCAAAATTACAATGTAACTTCGGTTTGCCTCCGTTTTCATCCCTCAATCCAAAAAAACTAATAAAGAGACAAGAACTCAATTCCTGAACTACCCCTGGCGACTCGAGGTTCGGAATAGGGGAGAGTTCATGATGTTCTTCCCATACCTACCTCTGGAGTCCCGAAAATCCTAATCTACATCAACTGGACACCTCAAATAACAGGGGCCTACCTCTGATGCCATTTTTTCATGAACCAACCTGGGTCGTCCCTGAACCGGTCACCCGAGATAGTCCACAACATGCCCTGATGGGCGTTCTCGAACCCCACAGGCCGTCAACCAGTGTCGGGCATCAAAATTTTAATCCTTTAGAATGATTTGTCCCATGATAAAAAACAAATAAACAAGAAAACACATAAATATAAATAGTAGAAAAATATAATGCTATAAGCGGAAAGAAAATAAAACTGAACATACCTCCACGTGACATTTTAGGTCAACTCCTGACCAAAGGCCGAATATGCTCAAAAAATGAGCAACTCGGCCAAGAAAACCCAAGCAAGGAAACTAGCAACTAAAATAATAAAGATAAGCGTGATCATTAAAGATGCTCAGTAGGTTTTCCAAGATAAACCACAGAATCCAATGTCTCCTTTCATGAAACAATACATTAACGCATGTTTGAAATACAATTATAAAAGTATGGTTTTCAAATTTAAAAATAAGTAACATTTTATTCCCATTTAAAAACCCAACACATTCTACATACCATTTTCAAAATCATTTTTCATTTTATAAATAAAATCTGAAAAAAAAATATACCAATGTTTTTCTGGAGTAAAATGAGTATGAGTGAATGATTAAAATAAACTAGTGCACGGAAATTAAACAATACTAGTGCACGAAAAGTAAACAAGCAGTGAATATAATACAGTGACCATGGGTAATCCTAAACATCTTTATAAGACCCCTGGACGTACTCAGTTTCATAACCAGATACTGATGTATGGTGAATCTCCTATGTTTATAACCAATAGGCCGCCCTAACTGACGAATCTAGTTACAAAGCCCGCCTGGCCTAACAACAAATCCAGGGGTACCAACCCATCCAATCGGGGTTGGTCAGCAACCGTCACTCAATCTCTAAAAGATTCATAGGAACCCATGGTGGTTATAATAGTACCGTGTAAGTATAAAGTCCCTCGCACACATTACATATCTCACCGCACTTGCCTTATCCAAACATGGATGCTTCATGTGCGCTCACCCATAAGGGTTACGCTAGACAGAAGCACACCATATACTTATATATATTCATACATGTCACACACACAAAGTGCCAACTGGGCCATCAAATCATTCGGTTATCAAAACCACATTATTAAACTCTTGATGTTATAAATCGATCCTCTAGTTTTTCATAATCAAATACCTTTATGAAAACATTTCTCAAGATCTTCTAAAACAACCCTAGACACTTTTTTTATTTAAAAATCCAAACGGGGCCTTAGGATACTATATGGACACCAAATCATTTTACTGCTACCAAACGATCCTTTACCATTTTTACACTCATGCCAAAACACATTTCAAAACCACTCTAAGTGCACCTTAAATTTTTAAGGTTGACACACACCCCAAAACACCCTTGAAAAAACAAACACACACCAAAACACTTTTCACCCAAGATTTGAATTCTAAGAATCATTAAATAAATTATTTATTCATTTGGTATAACATTTCAAAGGACAAAATATAGGATTGCATCTCAATTTCACCAACTCACAAGAGAACGCCAATTTATAAATCATTGTATAAACAAACCCTTTGAAAAACTAATCTCCCACGTTTTAAAACGTAACCCACACCACGCACAAAACCAAAATCGCATTTTCAAGACGAAATGACCAATATTTCAAAAAATTAAACTCACGCATTGAAAATTTATAATGAACCAAACAATAAATTTAAAATATTCATGAACAGTCGAGACAATTCATAAAAAAATTAATTAACAGACCGAATAATTTATAAATAATTATAGAGACAACACAACTAGTTTACAAACACTTTAATAAACAAGTAACCAGTTTCTATCAATTTCCATAAATAGGAAAAACAAAGTATAAATGATTTCACAAACAAATAAAATATTTTTCAGAGGTAAAAATCATGTAAAGGAAAAAATAAAAACACACATGCATTTAAGGGACTTATTTGGAATGAAAAAAATGAATATTCGCCTACCTCAAGGTTGAGTGTGGACACGATGACACTTTATTAGGAGGGGAAACAACTCCCTGTGAATTAACCGCACACCTATGCAATGTTAAAAATGTACGTAGCACTACTACGACATTAGGGTTTCAAACAAAACAAATAAAAACACAACTGGTGAAATAAAGGAAACACAAATAAATAAATGAATGAATGAATGAATTAATTAATTAATTAATAAATAATTAAATTAATAAATCAATAGAGAAACGATAGGAAAGGAGTCCCTATCAGGAGGGGTGGTGTGGGGGTTCGGGCTACAAGAAACAAGGCGTGCAAGGGGTTAAGGTAGCTAAGAACAGGGTGGCTTACGGCAGTGCTGGAGCTGGTCGGAGACGGCTGGGCATGGTGTCGGTGAGGGTAATGGGGGCGGGGTCAAGAACAGAGGGCCGTGAGGGGGTTGGATGGACGTGAAGGGGGGGCTGCAGGGAGGGCGGTGGTGCAGTGTGGAGGGGCGATGTTAGGGGGGACCTACAAGGCAACATGGGTGGCAACGAGGCCGTTGCTAGGGCGCGAGCGGGAGCCTGAGAGCTTGGGAGAGTTTCACAGGGGTGAGATTGGGGAGCAGCGAGGTCGGGGTTCCATGGGTGAGGTCAAACACAGTACGCTGGGGAGGGGGGGTTAGGGGCATTGATGGTGTAGAGGACGGAGCGAAAGCAGGTGGCTGACTGGGTGTTGAGGGTAGTGGTTGGCGCGACGAGGAAGGGTAACAAGGGTTGGGGGTCCGGTGCAGCGCAGAGCAGAGAGGAGGTCGAGGGCCTGCGGGTGAGGGCAGGTTCATGCGAAGGCCGAAGGTTGGGGTGATGAGGAGGGGAAACTAGGGGGAGAGGTTGAGGCCATACGGGTGAGACTAGTATGCACAGAGGGGAAAATAATGAGGCGACACTGCACAAAAAAACTAGGGGAATGGGGGGGGGGTACACTTTGTAGAATAGGGTTTCATATTTATTTTTCATTTCATTAAAGTAATAATATTAATAATAATACCAAAAATAATAAAATAATAATAATAATAAAGATCCTAATAATAATAAATGTTATAATAACAAAAAGATAATCAGAATAGAAATAATAGAAATAATAAAAATATAAATAATAACAATAATCACACCTTAATAATAATAATAATAATAATAATAGAAATAATAATAACACCAAATCAATATTTGAAGCCTAATAAAAACAATTACTATTAAATTAAAATTTATTAATAATTATATTAATAAAAAAAATTAGATAAAAAAAATATTATTAAACACTTTTAATAATAACATTCTTTCCTACACCATAATTAATTATTGTAATTAAATTTTAAACTTTTTACTTACTTCATTTGAATAATACATTATTTCTCTCAAGTGATAGACACCTACAAGGAAGCTGAGCCGATTACACAGATACCGCTCACTGTGCGGTGACAGCGAACGAGTCTGAAACACACTAAAAAAATATCAAATGTCAAAAAATTTAGACCCGCGCTCAACCCACACCTCGTCGAGGGTGACAGAAGCCAGGAAATAATAAAAAATATAGATAAATGTAAATTTTAGATTGTGACATGGAGAGTATGATTACATGTAACCAAGTTGTAAGAGTTTATTGAAACAATGACATCTTTTATCAGGTAGATTATGATTATGATTACATTATTGAAATATTATATTCCATATCTCTAGAATAGTAACAACCTTTTTATCCTCAAGTTATTCATGATATCTTAATTTTTTCTACCATTTCTACATTATTAGGTTCTTATGAATCATAATTAAATATTTTTAATAATATCTGAACAAATTTCTCTCTTCAGATAGAAATCAGTTTTAATCAAAAAACATGTTTAAAAAAATGTTATCAAATAATACATAATTTTTTTAGAAAATGTTTTAAAAAAAGTTTTAAAATAATCCTTAAATAAATTTCAAGGATAAAATTTAATTTGGAAATATTTTTAGATTTATAATGGTTTATTTATAATTTTTACAAATTATTTTCAATAAAATTATTTTCAAATATGATTAATTTTTTAAAAATAGTTTTTCAATTCATAAAGGATATATTCCCTAAAAAAATTTAAATGGACTTTAAAAATTATTTCTCATATAATAAAATATCTATTGGTATTAGTCATCACATTCTAGAAATTATTCAATTATTCCATTCATATTCATTCTTTAAATTGATTACGTTTTGAGTGCATGATCTTTTTGAAACCAATTTTTATTCAACAGGTTATATTATATTCATACCAACTTCTTTTCATAGGATTATTAATGATTACATGACTATGAAAACTTAATCATTCCCTTGGATTTGATATTACTACATTTTTAATACCAATTCTATTTGATTGGTTATGATATGATTATTTATGATCATGTGACACATGCATGTATGTTTTAATTACGAGATGGGTGGGACCGATATAAAAGACAAATGCATTTAGAAATGATTAATATCTCATGAGATAAATATGGATGGAATGATAAATGAACACAGTTTAGAATTACATGGGTGGAATGATAAATTGACATTGTTGAGGATTAATGGATAAGAATATAGTGTTAAATAGGTTCAGTAATACAAGGCTAAAACGGTGTGTGAACCATGTTCAGTAGTAGGATTTTTCCACTAGGATATAATTGTAAGAAATTATTTGACTATAATAGAAATCATTATATATTATTATCTGTCTGCAAAAAGTTCTTATTTTATTCAAATTTTATTCTATAATAGTTTGTGCTCACATTTTTTTATGATCAATGTCTTCGGAACTGAAATGATTTATGCCATGATTATTTTTTATAATATTTGATATGTATGGTAGGATCATCTATTTTCATGATTGTGGTATCATAACCTTATTCTCATGAATACTATTATATATCTCTATTGTATACCCTTATGAAGAACCAGGGAATACCATAGTTTGGGCTTCCTTCCCATAGGTTATGAAGATATGTGTTTTGTTTCATGGGTCTAAAACGGGTTATTTTCAAGATGATCATAGAGATATATTATATAGCTCATTTATGTAGTAGTTTTTATGATTCCATGTTACCAAATTCACTAGAATTTTATGATTATTAGGCATCTGATTGAATGTTGTTTTATGAATTATGTAAATGTTATGCATGGTTAATTTATGAAAAGTTTTGGTACTTTTTGTTAAAAAATGTCTCATTTTCATTATTCTTATTTTTAATAATTCTCATAATTAAGTTTGTTTTTTAACATTTTTATAGGGTGGATGATGGATTGTACAACTTACTAATAAGAAAAATCTTAGCCACAAAAAACCCATGAACAAAAACCAAGTCATATAACATATTCATGATAATTTTTTTACTTCCAAAGTGATATTTTGTGTGATCAATATAAAAATCATGGTTGAAAATTTTAGAGGTGTATCACATGGATAATTTTGGGTGAAATTGAATGATAATGATTAATGTTTTTGTTATTATATTCATGTTTTTATTTTTTATAATTTTTATGCAGTTTTCATGCATCACATAATATATAAGTAAAATCTGAATCACAGGGAAATTTTTATGAGAAAACCATGATTTATGAATATTTATGTATTTAAGTTAATTTAATATATATTTTATTCCATAATGTCATATTTTATTAATTAATGAACTTTTAATAAATTTTAGATTCATGTAAAAAATTATTGCTTACTCTAATTCTTATAAAAAATAGTGGTTTTATAACTAGTTGACAAAATAATTATTTTCCAATTTTATATAGAGATATATTTAATGAAATAATATCTCTAACATGATGTTTTATAACGTTTAAATCTCTAAAGGGTAATTTTTTCTGTCAAAAATTAATACAAATGTTGGGGGGGTATTTCAAAAATATCACCCCTCCTAAGCCTTCACAGACAATTTAACACATTCTAATAACCCTTCAGTACCTCAATCAAAATTAAGTATCTACATTAGATGTATTTAATACATACCTACCAAAATATTTATCATTTTACACGATTTCAATAAAACAAGGGGAGGGTTGTACTATGGATTTCTTGGTGGATTAATTTTTGCTGAGAAGAAGTTAACAGTATTCCATTATATGTTTGATTATTTATTTCACTATAATATTTGAAATTAATTTTACAAAATTTTCTTTAAAAATAATTATACATGAAAATAATATAAAAATATAAAATGTTGTGATAGAAAAATGAAGGAATCTATCATCATTGAATCATAATATGCATGCCCCTAAAAAAGGGAACTGTTTAGATTTATGAATAATAAAATGGTATTTTTTAAGGTGCATGACCTTTCTTATCACACAAATACATTATTAATTTTTAGTTAAAGATACATTCAATAAATTATTCCTTTATTTTAATATCTTAAATAGCCACGTTCAACCACAAAACAATCCTTGATTGGATGACATGATTAAAATAGATATGTGAATCTACTGTGAGAAAAAACTAAATAGATAAATTAAAATTAAAATAATGAATGTATATAAGAATAAAAATATACATAAATAACTTTATTTAAGAGGGTAAAACATATATAATTTCTGATAAAAACTTGGAATGGGTCATGTAGGTGATTGAATGGAGTTTTCAGTTTTGGAAGAGAAACCAATTTTCAGCACACATGATGTTACTTCAATGTAATTTTAAATAAAATAAATTGATTAGTTGAAGTTTTTATAGATTATTTTTAATAAAATGGTATAATATATATCTAGGTTTAGTAGGGCCATAAATTTTTTCATTTTACAATGGAGTTACAGTGGTGCAATGAATGTCATGAAGTATAAAAAATCTAGCAGGTTTCTGGTTTGATATCATAGAAGATGATTTCATGTTATGACAAATATAATTTCAGGAAAATGACAATTATTTTTTATATATTTAAATATTATTTTTTTTATTTATGATACATAAATAGTTTAAATAATAATATGATATAAAAAATAAGAGATTACGTAGTGAAACATATCTTGGGATGGTTATATGTACATAATATTCTAGTTTTGTAGTATAAATTAATTTCCAATAATATTGGAAAATGTATTATTTGTGATTCTACCCTTTATATTGGATATATTATTTCATGAACTATAATTTTTTTTAATTTCAATATATTTTTCTGTATTATTTACGAGGTAATGTTTATATATTTAATAATGTTTTAGAATATTATACACCAAATACACATAGTTAAGGGAGTACAATTATAACAATTGGTTCTATTTTCTATATAATATTTTGATCTTCTTCTAGTAGGGTAGTTATCATTGTACAAGGGAGGTATCCACATATAGATTTATTTGAATAATCATTGAAGTTTTGGGGATTTCAAAATTGTGGTATTAAAGAAATGAATTTTTATAGTGATGAATCATAAAAACATACAGAGACAAATTTTCATTTTTAGTGCATGATCACTTCCATCAAGAGGAAATTTTATGGATACTGATATGTTCTAGGTTGATATGAATGACGGAATAAATTTTTTCATTTTGATGATATAAGTAAATTAGATTTATATTTATAAAATTATTGATTTTCATTGAACTGATGTGAATATGTTTGTTAAAGGAGAATGAATCATAGACAATTCAAGGTTGTTTAAACTGGTGGAGGTTTAGAGAATATAATTATAACATAGAATTACAATCTCGAATCATGAAGCCAAAATAATAAAAGATAAAGATAATATTTGAATAAACATTATTGTAATATTATTTCATTATCACCTTTTTTGCCTCATTCAATGAATGATGGATCAAACCATTATTATTATGATGTTTTTATTTATTTCTAAATAAAATATGTAATATAACAATGATTTGGATAATACATGGAGAAAATTTGTTGATCAAGGAAGAATCATATTTCAACCATCAATAAAGAATCATTCATATCATTAAAAAATTTATGAGGACTATATAATGCTTTTAATTCTATATGAATAGCATTATAATCACAATATAATGTTCTAAATTTCATAACAACAAGAACTTCTATTTTATAAACAAATACAATACCAAGTATAATTTTTTTTATATAATCCAAATCCATTGAGCATCAATAATATAGAAAAATATTTTTTTAGACCCCATGTCCAGGATTATAATTTTTGGTTTTGGATGACCATCCTGATTATAAAATATATATAGTAAAGGGATTTTCATTTTTAGACAATATATAGGAAATTATGAATCATGGGAGTTAAAATATATAGTAAACTATGAAAAAAACATTTTTCTTTTTGAATTTAGATTTTATAGATCTATCATATTATAAGGCCCCAGCCTTAAACCTTACTTAATCTTGAGTTATTACAAGATTACACATTGAGGATCTTTTCAGGATTAGAGTTTAAGAAAATTAGATCATAAAACTTGCATTATATTCCGCATTTAAACAAAGTGGTTACATAAAATATAGTATTCATTTTTCCCATCAATAGAAACATATTTAAAATAAAACATGGATTCTTTCTTGACACTTCCTTGACACAATCATCATATCATGTACCCTTCCCTTGACCTGTGAAAAACATTTCAAAAACTTGGGATGAGCATAAAAATCTCAGTAAGGGATATAAAAATATGGAAAGGAAAATGAGTACATGTATACATATGAATGAAATCATACTTTACCCATAAACCATAAGCATTTTAACATACCTCATAAAATCATCAATAAATCATAGAAATCATAAGACATAAAGGTAACTTGACGAATTCATAAAATTATTACGTAGGGAGTAACCCTCTTGGTTACGTTTGGAATACCCACAAGAGTATAGTCCCTGAATCTCTTCAAAGAAACCTTAACTTTTAACCCCTTCGTGTTACCCAATGCATCAGAGAGCTATATCGGGCTCACCCGCCCTTAGTTTATCACGAAACCACCTGTTTTCATAACAATTCCCAAGAACCATAACATAAATGTATCACATAAAACATTCATAAAGGAAATATAACATTTCCACATTTCAACCACAATATAACATTTTAGGATATTGAAATAATGAATCCATTAAAAAAACAATTTTCAAAACCATTTAAAACATTTAATAAAGAGATTTTTGAATCAAAGTTTCCCATACCACCTTGAAGCTTTTAACATTTTAAAATAATAATATCCATATAAATAAATCCTTAAAACCATTTTGAAAACATGGATATTAATAAGAACAAATCATTAAAACATTTAAAGCGATATTTTGGTTAAAGGGTTTTTACAAAAATTAGAGACACTTGAATACAATAATTGAGGAATAACATTTAATCAGAACTTTATAATATCATGAGAATAAATGGATTCATGATATAATATTCCAAAGGACATTATATACACCATATAAGATTGAATTGGTTCATAACAACAATGAAGTCTCAATAGAGATGTAAAATGTGATGAAATCCCTTATAAAGAAGGTATCCATAAATTAAGGATAAATCAATCTCAAAATTATGTGTGAAAAATATAAATACACCCAATATAATTGGATATTAAGTGTAAAACAATAAAAGGTCATTCACACATATTCAAAGGATGACATATTCAGTAACTACATGTTGAACCCAAAGAAATCGAAATTGGGTTAAAAAGTTCCCTTGGTAAAATTCGACAGCCTAACGACATCACTTCAAAATTCATAAAATGAGTTTATGAGAGATAAAAAGGGCATCTCATCACTTGGACATAAAATTTACATCAATAAGGATATAAAATAACATATCCCAACATAATAGTATGTGAATTAAAAGACATAACAAAAGAAGTCTTTTAAAAAAAGGAGGGTGAAAGGTCTCCTTACTGAGTTGGGTAACTTTCGAAACGTACACCCCATGGAAGAAGGTTCATACAATGTATATGTAAATTCCCATAAATGGAATTATATTACAAAAGGAGTGTAATAATGGACAGTACATAAACCACTCAAAGGAAGTTGTGGCAATTGCAGCATAAATCTCACGGGAATAAAAGTGAGATGAAAAATCGCTTACAAAAACTCGGCAGCCTAACGGCGCCACTTAAAACTTCCAAAATGGATTTATGAGAATAAATAGGGTCTCTCATCACATAAAACTAAATTTTACAGAAATAGTAATATAAAATAACATCCCCCAACATAACAAAGAGGATATTAAAAGAAGTGACATAAAGGAGAGTACTTAAAAAGAAAGAGAGAGGTTAGATCTCTTAGGAAAATTCGGCAGCCTAACGGCGCCACTCAAAACTTACAAAAAGGAATGATGAGGGATAATTGGGTCTCTCATCATATGTACATAAAAATTAAAGTAAGTGTAATATAAAAGAACATACCAATCACAACAAATATGAGCATAAAAGGAATGACATAAAAGAGTGTACTTAAAAAGAAATAGAGGAGTAGGATCCCTTACCTCGGGTCGGACTTGACTCGATCATTATTTAATATCCTGAATAATAAACTTGAGTTAATTTATAATTCCTTAAAAAAACTTTTTCAAGTTCATTATTCCTTTTATATCACTTATTACCATGTCATAAACATTATGTAATCATTTATGTTAATAAAGTTTGTTTTGTCGATATTTGGTTCTTAAGTCGAAAGTGGACTTCTTACAATTACTTGTTGTCCATGTGGTCAAAGGTTCATTATATCAAGAATTGTATTCATGATTTATATATCATATATATCATATATATCCAGTATATTCATGCATTTATAATATTACATAACATTTAGAGTTAAGAAATGAAATGCACCGTTCATGGAGACGGTAAGCCATACGTACGCATGAACGCTACTTCCATTTCTATTTCATATTTAATGGAATTAAAACATAATTATACATAATAGTATTTTAATTCCAGTATGGTATCATATATAATATCATTAAATATATCCTTTATATGTACCACGTATGGTATTAACGAATCAAATCACTTTGAGGGGGCGGTAGTCCGCACTTCCTTAAATGAAGATATCGCGTTTATCCATAATGGAAACCATAAAGGTATGCCATAAATGAAAAATATAGAAGCTTAAGTAAAACATAAAAATATTAGATATCATATATAAATATAGTGTCATCTTAATGGCCACCTTTGAAGGTTTTAGAAAAATGTTGAACAATTATCGTTTCGGGAGGCAGAAATTCGCCATCCACGGAAACAGTATGTTCTTTAACCATTAGATGTAGGTGTGTGTGAAAGTGTAGCTCTAATACTTCTTATAACAACATCCTCGTATATTTAAGATATTGTATTTTTTACAAAATAAATGAATAAAAAGAGTTTAGGGGGTTGGAGAAGCAAAATAAAACAAAAGGGCACAAGTGAAGACATTACCTTTAAATCGGGTCACTTCCTTTGATTTGAGATCAAAGGGTTCATTGGAAAGGATTATGCCCAAAGTGAGGCTTAAAGGAGTTATATAGGGATGTGGAGAGATGAAATGGGCAGGGTTTGGCCGAGACAAAGGCTTTGGAAGTGTGTGTAAAGAGGTAGAGGTGGGGGCCTTTTATAGGAGGAGAGGAGGGGCACTCTTGGAAAGCTATAAAATGTAACTTTATTTTCAAATGACATTCGGATTTTAATGGTCCCACATTGATGTGTTTAGGGGATAAGGTGATAATGGTTCGAAATCCACCCATCCAATAGGTCTTTGACATGTTTAGGTCTTATATTTTACATTATCTTTCCATTTTATTTAAATCGTTAAATAATGAGGTCATCGCTGCATCATCATGATGTCATAATTAATTTAAATTATATAATGTCTAAAAATTATAAAAAAAATAATATGATGTAGGAAATCTTTTTTTTCTTTTCAATTACTATTTATATTCCAAAATATCATTTATTTAGACAAAATTAAAAATATTTTACTTAGGTGATACATTCTTTGTTACATTTAACATTCTTTAAAAATAAATTGATAAAAAGTCACTTTCTCACAAAAGTGATTCCATGGGGCCCCCAAGCTTGGAACAAGGCATCCCATGGTCGGCCATGAGACAAAAATTAGCCTTAGGACACATTTTTTGGTCATTTTTTATTATTATGATATTATATTATTATCTTTAACTACCTGATTACTCATTAATCAAGATAATTAAAGATAATTACCGTCGTTACTATTCATAATGTCCAAAAACAAAAGAGTCTTAATTACATAATTTGGACCTTCTGATTCCAAATATTTAATCCATTTTACCAAATTCCAAACACAAGAATTGCAATAATTAATTTAAAAAAAACTTCCCGTTGTCAAAACAAATAGTTGGTTTTTTAGAAACAATATTTATGAAAAGTTTGGCACTTGTTTATGCCCAATTCCAAAGTGAAATTAATCCCAATGACACTAATTGGATTAAATGTTAAAAATATATTAAAATTACACTTTAAAAAAAATTAAAAAGATAATATAACCATATAATTAAATTATATGAAAAAGCAGTTTTGATGGAAAATGCAGTATTTTTCACTATTCATTGAAAAATGAACATTGTGAAAAAAATACCAAAAATTAACCCAAGGTAAATTTATATGTCCCGATCATAAATAATATGTTTATTTTGAAAAATAGAGCTTATAAAATTTTCAATAAGTTGATTTAAAAGGTGTTCGCCATCAAAAGGCGGTTAATCAACCTTTTAAAGAATATTAGAATGTTTACGCTTAAAAACTGGATTCATTTTCATTTTTAGTCCACTAAAATTTATTGTAAAGAGTAAAAAAAATTTGACAAACATATATAATCATTTATTAGTTAGTTCTGTTCATTCCCACCATTACAACGGCTAGGCGTTACATAATATTATTTTATTATTAGAGTACAACGTATGATTCCCAAGAAACTCGTTGTTGCGTATTGGGTACGCCATCGAGCATAGAATCCCCTTTAAAGTAATATTCGTATTTTATTCACAAATATGGATAAATATAAGGATTTCATATTCTTTATTTACCTGGGGTGTTACATCCTTCCCCCATTTTGGGAAATGCGTCCTCGCAATTACAAAACTGGGCTTGGAAACATCATTGAAAATCCCACATCAGAACAAGAGTCGGTAAAACAATCACTTTAAAATAAAGACAGAGAAATATAGAGGTCACCCTAGTTAACCCATACTAGGATTCCATGTAGGAAAACATGGAAATGGAGGAGAAAACATAGGGTCATGATCTGATGGAGAGTGATAGAAAACATGTTTAGGAGAAAGTTAACCACAAGAAAATCACAAACTTGTGATGGGTTAAACGGTATTCGATTCCCCAGTAGGAAAACATAATAGACAACATTTTTGTTTTAAGTTAATTTTTATTGAGGAATTTATTCATAAGGAAACATAATTACTTATAATGTTGACTTTCAACTTTTATTATATTTATTACACAAACCCATACTTTCCCCAAAAGATGAGTATTTAGGAAGACTTGTTCACATTAAGAGTACTATAATCAACTTCTAGAGAATCACCTAATCCACAAAAGAGAACTATATACTTCCCATATATTTAGAACTTAACCAAAACCAAAATCAAAAGGTTAGTACAAGATCAGATAATCCAGAAAAGGATAACCCTTTATAAAAAAAATATATTCTTAATCTCCAAAATTTGTCCAACAAAACCCAAAGTTCAATGAGGACCATTCGATAAAAAATTTGTCCATAAAATCCTTCAAAGTAAACCAAACTAAGATTGAAACCCAAAAATTTGAAGGTTTTAGTCACATAGTCTTCCACGTTAAATCGTAACATTTCTCTCCAAACTATATCAGTTCCACTTAAAGTCTCGTATTGAAGAGTAATTTACCTAATCACATATCCTCCATGATAGGATAATAAATTTCCATAGATAACCCACAATCAACTTACTCTTAATTCCTAAAATCGTCTAACTAAAAAGAATGAGTCAAACTAACCAGGGACTTCACGTAGTCCAGTGGTAGGCGATAAATACCAGTCGCACTTTGGTTGTGGGTTCGATTCCCGCAGCATTGTCCGACACGACAGGTTGTCAGACGGTCTACTTGTTGTCCTTTTTCCAAAACTATATAATTTTAAAACATTACCCAAAAAGAGATAAACTATTAAAAAATGATCATAACATATTTTAACCTCAATTTTATCTCATGCCTTTCATTTTCCTGCAAATCATATAATAACCCATAATTACGTCAAAAGTAAGGATCATATAAACTCTAATGGTTACCTTTATAATTATTACCTGAAATTCCACATTGATTAGTCATCTCATACATGATGCATTAAAGAACATACCAAGGTTCAGGTGGTTGATCATGACTCCTTGATAGTTGGTTTAGAACAACCACGAGTTTCCTCATTGAATCCCCTATTTTATCTAGTATCTTAAACAGAGAACCACCACAGTTTCCTTCAAACATGTTGTCTCTTTGGTGCCTGATAGATCCATCCATTCACTAAAAACAGAAAGGTCAGTGTGAGTATATCAACAAAAACATCATGTACTAATGAAGAAGATAAACACTATTATATACTTACTCATTGACTTTATCTAAAACTAAGACTCTTTTTGAAATCCTAACCATTTTGGTAATGTCACTTATGCTTAAATAATACCCTAACCTCTAAAGTTATCTAAACCGGCCTTTGATACCAACTATAAGGCCCCATCCTTAAACCTTACTTAATCTTGATTTATTACAAGATTACACATTGAGGATCTTTTCAGGTTTAGTGTTTTAGAGAATTAGATCATAAAACATACATTAAATTCCACATTTAAACAATGTGGTTACATAAAAGATAGTATTCAATTTTCCCATCAACAGAAACATATTTAAAATAAAACATGGATTATTTCTTGACACTTCCTTGACATTATCATCATATCATGTACCCTTCCCTTGACCTGTGAAAAACGTTTCAAAAACTTGGGATGAGCATAAAAAGCTCAGTAAGGGATATAAAAATATGGAAAGGAAAATGAGTACATATATACATATGAATGAAATCATACTTTACCCATAAAACATAATCATTTTAACATAACTCATAAAATCATGATTAAATCATAGAAATCATAAGACATAAAGGTAACTTGAGGCATTCATAACATTCTTACATAGGGAGTAACACTCTTGGTTATGTTTGGAATGCCCACCACAGTATATTCCCTAAATCTATTCGGAGAAACCTTAACGTTTAACCCCTTCGCGTTACCCAATGCATTGGAGAGCTATATCGGGCACACCCGCCCTTAGTTTATCACGGAACCACCCGTTTTCATAACAATGCCCAAGAAAAATAACATAAATGTATCATATAAAACATGCATAAAGGAAATATAACATTTCCACATTTCAACCACAATATAACATTTTAGGATATTGAAATAATGAATCCATTAAAAAAACCATTTTCAAAACCATTTAAAACATTTAATAAAGAGATTTTTGAATCAAAGTGTCCCATACCACCTTGAGGCTTTTAACATTTTAAACCATTAATATCCATATAAATAAATCCTTAAAACCATTTTGAAAACATAGATATTAATAAGAACAAATCATTAAAACATTTAAAGCGATATTTTGGTTAAAGGGTTTTTACAAAAATTAGAGACACTTAAATACAATAATTGAAGAATAACACTTAATCAGAACTTTATAATATCATGACAATAAATGGATTCATGATATAATATTTCAAAGGATAGTATATACACCATAGAAGAGTGAATTGGTGCATAACAACAATGAAGTCTCAATAGAGATGTAAAATGTGATGAAATCCCTTATAAAGAAGGTATCCTTAAATTAAGGATAAATCAATCTCAAAATTATGTGTGAAAAATATAAATACACCCAATATAATTGGATATTAAGTTTAAAAAAATAAAATTTCATTCACGCATATTCAAAGGATGACATATTCAATAACTACATGTTGAACCCAAAGAAATCGAAATTGGGTTAAAAAGTTCACTTGGTAAAATTTGACAGCCTAACGACATCACTTCAAAATTCAGGAAATGAGTTGATGAGAGATAAAAAAGGCATCTCATCACTTGGAAATAAAATTTACATAAATAAGGATATAAAAGAACATATCCCAACATAATTTTATGTGAATTAAAAGACATAACAAAAGAAGTCATTTAAAAAAAGGAGGGTGAAAGGTCCCCTTTCCGAGTTGGGTAACTTTCGAAACGTACACCCCATGGAAGAAGGGTCATACAATGTATATGTAAATAACCATAAATGGAATTATATTAAAAAAGGAGTGTAATAATGGACAGTACATAAACCACTCAATGGAAATTGTTGCAAATGTAGCATAAATCTCACGAAAATAAAAGTGAGATGAAAAATCTCTTACAAAAAATCGGCATCCTATCGGCGCCACTTAAACCTTCCAAAATGGATTGATGAGAGGAAATAGGGTCTCTCATCACATCAACATAATGTTTACACAAATTGTAATATAAAATAAGACCCCCCAACATATCAAAGATAAGCTTAAAAGAAGTGACATAAAGGAGAGTACTTAAAAAGAAAGAGAGAGGTTAGATCTCTTACGAAAATTCAGCAGCCTAACAGCGCCACTCAAAACTTCCAAAATGGATTGATGAGAGATAATAGGGTCTCTCATCATATGTACATAAAAATTAATGTAAGAGTAATATAAAAGGACATCCCAATAACAAGAAATATGAGCTTAAAAGGAATGACATAAAAGAGTGTACTTAAAAAAAAGAGAGCAGTAGGATCCCTTACCTCCGGTCCGACTTGACTCGATCGTTCTTTAATATCCTGAATAATAAACTTGAGTTAATTTATACTTCCTTAGGAACATTTTTCAATTTCATTATTTCTTTTATATCACTTATTACCATGTCATAAACATTATGTAATCATTTAAGTTAATAATGTTTGTTTTGTCGATATTTGGTTCTTAAGTCGAAAGTGGACTTCTTATAATTACATGTTGTTCGTGTGGTCAAAGGTTCATTATATCCAGAATTGTATTCATGATGTATATATAATATATATAATATATATCCATTATATTCATGCATTTATAATATTACATAACATTTAGAGTTATGAAATGAAATGCACCGTTCATGGAGATGGTAATCCGTACGTACGCATGAATGCTACTTCCATTTCTATTTCATATTTAATGGAATTAAAACATAATTATACATAATATTTTTTTAATTCCAGTATGGTGTCATATATAATATCATTAAATATATACTTTATACGTACCAGATATGGTATTAACGAATCAAATCACTTTGAGGGGGCGGTAGTCCGCACTTCCTTAAATGAAGATATCGCGTTTACCCATAATGGAAACCATAAAGGTATGCCATAAATGAAAAATACAGAATTTTAAGTAAAAAATAAACATATTAGATATAATATATATATATATAGTGTCATCTCAATGGCAACCTTTGAAGTTGTTATAAGAATGTTGAAAAATCATCGTTTCGGGAGGCAGAAATTCGCCATCCATGGAAACAGTATGTTCTTAAACCATTAGATGTAGGTGTGTGTAAGTGTAGCTAGAATACTTATTATAAAAACATCCTAGTTTAATTATGGTACTGTATTTGTTACAAAATAAATGAATAAAAAGAGTTTATGTGGTTGGAGAAGCAAAATAAAACAAAAGGACACAAGTGAAGACATTACCTTTAAATCGGGTAACTTCCTCTGATTTGAGCTCAAAGGCTTCCTTGGAAATGATTCTTCCCAAAGTGAGGCTTAAAGGAGTTATAGAGGGATCTGAGGAGATTAAACGGTCTGGGTTTGGCTGAGCCAAAGGCTTTGGAAGTTTGTGTAAAGAGGTAGTGGTGGGGGCATTTTATAAGAGGAGAGTAGGGGCACTCTTGGAAAGGTATAAAATGTAACTTTATTTTCAAATGAGTTTCGGATTTTAATGGTCCCACATTGATGTGTTTCTGGGATAAGGTGATAAGGGTTCTAAATCCACCCATACAATAGGTTTTGGACATGTTTAGGTCTTAGATTTTACATTATCTTTCCATTTTATTTAAATCGTTAAATAATGAGGTCATCGCTGCATCATCATGATGTCATAAATAATTTAATTTATTTAATTTCTAAAGATTATAAAAAAACTACTATGATTTAGGAAATATTTCTAGCTTTCCAATTACTATTTAAAGTCCAATATATCATTTATGTAGACAAAATTAAAAATATTTTACTTAGGTGATACATTCTTTGTTACATTTAACATTCTTTAAAAATAAATAGATAAAAAGTCACTTTCTCACAAAAGTGATTCCATGGGGCCCCCAAGATTGGCACAAGGCATCCCATGGTCGGCCACGAGACAACCAGTAGCCTTAGGACACATGTTGTGGTCATTTTTATTATTATGATATTATCTTATTATCTTTAACGACCCGATTACTCATTAATCAAGATAATTAAAGATAATTACCGTCGTTACTGTTCATAATGTCCAAAAACAAAAGAGTCTTAATTACATAATTTGGACCTTATGATTCCAAATATTTAATACATTTTACCAAATTCCAAACACATAAATTTCAATAATTAATTTAAGAAAAACTTCCCGTTGTCAAAACAAATAGCGGGTTTTTTAGAAACAATATTTATGATAAGTTTGGCACTTGTTTATGCCCAATTCCAAAGTGAAATTAATCCCAATGACCATCATTGGATTAAATGGTATAAATATATTCCAATTAAACTTTAAAACAAATTAAAATGATAATATAACCATATAATTAAATTATATTAAAATGTAGTTTTGATGGAAAATGCAATATTTTTCACTATTCATTGAAAAATGAACATTGTCAGAAAAATACAAAAAATTAACCCAAGGTAAATTTCTATGTCCCAATCATAAATAATATGTTTATTTTGAAAAATAGAGCTTATAAAATTTTCAAACAGAGGATTTAAAAGGGGTTCGCTATCAAAAGGCGGTTAATCGACCTTTTAATGAATATTAGAATGTTTATGCTAAAAAACTGGATTCATTTGCATTTTGAGTCCTCTAAAATTTATTGTAAAGAGTAAAAAAATATTTTACAAACATATATAATCATTTTATAGTTAGTTCTGTTCATTCCTTCCATTACAAAGGCTAGGCGTTACATAATATTATTTTATTATTAGAGTGCAACATAAGATTCCCAAGATACTCGTTGTTGCGTATTGGATACGCCATCGAGAATAGAATCCACTTTAAAGTAATATTAGTATTTTATTCAAAAATATGGATAAATATAAATATGTCATATTCTTTATTTACCTGGGGTGTTACACATATGATCCAGATGTAGGTAGAGAGTTAAATAGTGGGATGCATCAATGATTTGATAAGATTATATGTCCCTTAATAGAAAATGATTATAATAGGGAAAATTAACTAAAAGGGGGGTTATAACCAACAAATTTACATGAAATGATCGGACAAATGATGTACATCCACATTTTAAGAATAGTTATTCTTCAGTTTCTACTTGAGTCCATATGTAAAAAAAATATAAAGATAAAATTGACACTCCATTATAAAAACTCATTTCCATTATGATAGTCAATTTTTGTGTTTATTGAATGAGTTATTTGAATTTTCTAAGAATTTATTTGTCCCAAAAAAATTATAAATAGTGATATTGAGTATGATAAATATTAACCATCTTTTGAAAATCCTTGGAATCAAAATTACAAATACATGGAGTGATATAGAGTAAGCCTTCCTAGTCCACCTGTGATATACTATCGAATTTTTTCATCTAAAGTCATGTAATTGGTGAAATTAGAATCAAAAGTTTTCACTTTTAAATCTATATTAAGAGTATCATAGTGTGTAAAATATCAAATTTCCTCATCCCATTTTTATTTCTAGAGTAAAAATTATACACTCCAACTATATAGTATGATTTTGTGAGATGTGTGAGGAAATGAACTAGGACACTGGAACATATATGAGAAGAGCAATAGGGAACCAACTAAAAGGATTTAGTGAAATTCACATTTTTTATCTATCAAATCTATCCCAAATAGAATTTAAGTAAATTGTGTCCCAAGATAACATTTTTTTATAGTATTTCATGGATAAAATGTGGATCCTAATTCATATGAGTAATTATTCAATGGATTTTTTAATATTTTAAAATCATATCTAGCGAGACATTCCATCTTATGATGAATCCCATAGGAAATAATTGATGGAATTTTCATATAACAAAACACATTGTTATGAACAATATTGATAAAGATTATGTGTAAAGGTATGGATGGGAGGATGAAGATGATGAATGAAATTTAACCTCCAAAATAATGTTGATGATTCTTACAATTAGATAATCTTCCCCTAATTATCAATGAATGGTAATCAGTATGGTGAATAATTATACATATATGCATGATATGATCTCTTAGGTAATCCATTGAGAAGAATCATCATTTAAAATCCTTAAAATCCTCATTCTAAATGACATTTTCCTCCTATGAATTAGAAATACCCATAATACTTTTTTAAATAATGGTTCATATTCTATAAAAATTATGTTGAATCCCATTGTTGGACAATAATTTCTTTAACACCGAGAGATTCTGTGAATTAAAATTTTCGATAAATTTAATATTTTGATATTTTAATTTTTATGTAACGTTTAATATAGATTAAGTTATACAAAATCACTATGCATGGATTAAATTATTTGCAACACCAAGTCAATATTTTGCTACATGTGACACTTACAATAGTTTCGGGAATATACAACATTATTGTTTTCTTATATTACACAAAATTATGATACTCTTTGATATGTTGTGTTACAAACAAGTTATTGTTTGTCCAAATTACATGATTTTTTTAATAATATTATTAACATATCATTATAACATCAACATATATATTGGAATAAAATTTACAATAATGATTATCCAAAATGAAAAATTATGATTTAGAATTGTTTTTTGAATTAATCATATAGTTATCAATTAGTATAATTGTACGTAAGAACTATTTGTAAATATATAAATTAATTTTCTAAGAAAAATAAAATTATATGTTAAAAAAAAATTACATCAATAAATTCAAAAAAAACAATTGATTAATTTATCCAATAAAATATATATTTCATATGTTAAATAAATATTTTTTATACCCATCTAATATATTTTATAGGTATAATAAAAGAAAAAAAACACTTTTATGAATAATAATATTCATTTTTCTAAATGGTAATTTATATCCTTTTAATGGAGAATAAATTTTAAATACAAATTTGTAAACTTTTTTATTTTCTAATTGAAATATTAGTAATTGTTTTTTTAGTATAAGATCATCATTTAATTTCGGACAATTTTTTGGTATCTTGCTATGAAGATTCTTTTTTATTAATAGTTGAAGACACTGAATTTTAATTCAAAACCTAATTATCATATAATTTATTTATAATGTTAAATTATATTATTGTTTTGTTTTAATGGTTTATTAGATAAATGGTAAATATTTTTAATCCAATTTAGTCTATTTTAACCAATTTAATATTGAAATTCGATATAATAACATTTCGATGAATTGTACCTTTTTGAAAATAATCGACTATCGTGGAAGGACTATTAGATTAATTTTAGTTTGATTTCAAAAAATTATATTATTTTCATTCATCCAAATGTATTTAATATTTGGAATATGAATTATAAATAATTTATAATATGTTCAACTATGTATTTCCCCAAAAAAATTCATGATTGTGATTAAAATTAATTACATTGATTAAGAGATTTTTTAGCTTAACAAAGGACTGAATATTAAACATAAGGGACAAATTGACATAGAAAGTATTCCAAAAGTTATTTTATGTTAATATTTTGAATGTTTAAAACCTTTTATAGTTTTTTTATTTTTATTGGATTTATTTCTCTAGGGAAAACGTTTGTGAAATTTCCTTTTCAAAAATATACATAAACATCACTCACCTACATTAAAAAGAAACTACACCCACCCACTTGTTCATAAGTATCAAAACCATTAGCTCCCCTAGAATCTACTCAAAAACGGTCTCAATATCTCTAAAATATTTTTATAATCATCCCATTTTGAAAAAATCAAACCAAGGAATCCCTTTTTTAAAACCAATAAGAGATACCCAAAGATGTTGTAACAAACTTTATCGAGATACTTTGTTTTATTTTCATTCTCCTCTCCTCATATATTTTTTTACAAAAATATATAATAAAATATAATTTATAAAAATATTTACATATTTCATTATATTTTTTGGTCTATAATTACAAAAACATCCATCAAATGGTTATCAAACATAAAATCATTGTGTATGGAGAACTACCGCCTCAAAAAACAATTTTGTTAATTTTTCCTATAGCACCACTATTGATTAGAAATTATGATGTAAACTCAATTTTAAATGATATATATCATATATATGATGTATTTATGATTCTGGAATTATTATATGAAATATACATTCATGATTTATATTTTTAAGAAATATTTTATAATCTTTTTTGGACGTGTTAACTATCTCATCCTAAAAGCAATGTATTTCATTCACACTTAATATAGAATATATTAAGTTTGTATTTTGTGACCATATATGATATATATGAAATAAATCATATAAATTAATTATTAGATTTATATAAATATATTTAATTTACCTAATATTATTAATACGAAAAGAAATCATTAAAAAATTTTATGTGTACATACGACCTACTAGCTCCATAGATGATTTAATTCATTTTATATAGAAATATGTTTTAGATAATTATAAAAATTTATATAATGAAAATTTAATATATATATATATATATATATATATGTAAATATATTTTATTTTGTAAAATCTAGAAATAATTATATCATGATCTATATAATAGGATAAAGAATAATAAGTGAAAACATATCTGAAAAATGATGCAGATATTACCCAAAATATAACATTAAGATAGAATTGCTAATAATGTTTTAATTTTATTACAGAATAAAGTAATATATTTTTTAAAATATAAGTATATTATTCATAAGTATATTTATAATAATATTTTATTTATTATATAGAAGTGTTGAATGTGTATGAAAAATATCCAGAATTAAGATAAGGTTTTTCTCATCTCACATTTATTTATATGAGACTTGTGGCTTATTTACATATAATATATTTTTTATAGAGTTAATATTTCCAAAGAATATATTCTATGATTCAAATAAATATATTTTTGAGTATTTGCATATACATTTTATGGTCTCTCTTTTGTTGGGTTTATGGCTCATAAATTAGCATATCTCTAAAGCCGTTTTTTTCTGAATATTCTTTTATTGAGATACATGCCATGTTATGTAGCTATATATAAAAATGAGGGTTATATACTGACCATTGACATGTTATATAATGAATATCAATTTTTATTTATATTTAAGCATGATTTTATTGTATTCTTTCAAGGGGTCTATGATTCAATTATACCAATGTGGAAGCAGTTTATTGATATAATTTTATTGTTTTCTGGGATTGATTGTGATTATTTTTCCAGTTATGAAATATTATGACCCATATCTGAAGAAACCAAATAAGATTTTTTAAAATTTGGTTATCCATGATATCTACATATATTACTATAATTTATACACTATTATATACATATTATAATTTAGAAAAAACTCCTTATTAAAATGTGACATTATTACTATGTTTAGTCGAAAATCGGTGTTATCTCAAAACCATGTTTCATAGATATGTTCTAAAATATTATATAATATTCTAATATGATATATAAAATAATTTATTAAACATTTTTTATAATTTTTTTTAAAATAATACTATTGATGTTTTTTAATAGCGAACTAGTCTAAGATTCTCTTGGCACAAAAGTAATGTTTTTCACTTACAGATTTATCAACCATCATGACATTCATTTTTTAAACATCCCTCTTAATTTTTATAACTTTTATTTTGTTTTGATTTTTTTGAATATCTAGTAATTCAAATTTTGAAGTGGTTTTCACTGAAAAATGTTTTCATAAATATTTTAATGTCAAAAATATTTTCCAATTATTTGGAAAACTCGCATTATTTGTTTTCAAATCCATTTTCAATGAAAACAGTTTTAGCAAAAAAATTTGTTCAATAATAGTTTAAAATTATATTCAAATAATCATTTAAATGTTTCCAATGATATATTCATGAGAAATATTCTAAAAATGTTTTTATTTATAATTTTTTTTATTTCTTAGGATTCTTTTTTAAGTATTAAATGAAATAGGTTCTCAAGATGTTTTCAATAATATATTATATATTTTCATATATAATATTAAATAAAAATTATTTCAAAAATGATTATATTTTAAATTATATTTTTTAAGTATAAAAGATATTTCTGTAATGAAATATTAAAATATTATTTTCCATAATTCCATTTTGTGTTTTCAAATTGGTTTCAAAGAAAATGATTTTCAAAATGATATTTATTTTAATAAGTTATATTCCAAATGATGTTTCAAAATCCATCACTATCTAATATGACCTAATTATTTATAATATATTATTTATCAGGTATATAATCCTTGATAACTATTCATATTACTTAACTGAATTGTTTATATTTTCATTGAATGAATTTTATGAAACATGATTATATATAAGGGGATATAATCTTATGAAAACCATGTCTTTTCATTGATTATGATTTTATTAGATGATAATGAATCCAATATTTTTTCCATATCTTATGATTTAATTACATTTTTGTGACACCCATTTAATTTCTTGGGTTATGATATGATTTTATATAAATTAATAGAATTTATATATATGAATTCATTAAGACATTAATCGGACCTATATCCCCCTCCAATGTATTAGGTAATGATTTATACCTAATGATATAATTATGGGAATAATGTATATGGGCATGACAAAAAGTGAATGAGGGGGAACTAAACCCCCTATGGGAAGATGGAGAAACACAGTCCACTATGAGAAGATGGAGAAATCCAATCCCTTACCCGGAAAGGTCTATGACTAGGCATTGTGTGGTGTTCTTCCCAGTAGGTTTAGTTCCCATGAAGTTCCATAGTATGTTTTTGGCAATGATTTTTGACTTATATAGTAAGATGTTAAATGTTTATTTATTTTATACAAATTTAGTTTATTATTACTATGTTATTCTCACATGTTTCATATTTTTTATTATCATATGTTTCATGTATTATGTACTAAAAATCATTTTTTCATGTATAATTGTTTAGTAATTTTATATGTAGGGTATTATTTTTAAATGTATTGCTCATGTTATCATTATATTTCCATTATTCTTATGTATTTACTTTATTTGAACATACTTATAATTTGAGATAATCCCTTTCTTAAGCTTCCATTATCTATGTTATGAATAAAATATTTATGTAGATGTACTAAATCATTATATCATTAAAGAATATAGTAAATATATTTCACCAAGTTTTAATAATTTGTTCCATGTTTCCAAAGTCACTAAATTATTTTGGTCCTCACTCATGTACTTTCCTAATGTCCAGAATATTTATAAAATATACTTTAATGTACATGTTTGATAATTGACTGTGTTTTTAGTTGGAATAAATGGAGGGTTTTAGTTAACATTTGAAAATCATGATGATAATTATTTAGTGATATTACTGGCGATATTTATATGGATATGACTGTAGATGTCATTATGTGTGAGTTTAAGGATGAGTTAATGTTTCCGAAATTATATAAAAATTTCAACAACAGAAATACATCATGTGCTGGAATCTACACAAGAATGTGGCTCGGGAAAAAACATATATAGGGTTATGTACCCCTAAACACCATATTGACCTAGACTCGATCAGGAACTCATGCATGACAACGGACCTTGATGCAAACCTAGTTTTACACAACTAAGTATATACATTGTAAATAAATAAAATTATTAGGAACCATCATGAAGGATAAAAATTGAGGATTAATATGTATAAACTTGGATAAATCAATGATTTCATTGATTAGAAAACAATATACCATCATTTATACATCTGATATGTAATTTAATTTATGATTATGTTATTTTACACTATGATAAGTGATTCTCACACTATGCATTTTGATATTTTTCAATAGAGGGTACCGAAATCAACTAGATTAATGTTGAATGTGATGGAATGTTTTTTTTATGAGCATCCAAATGGTATAGTAATTGGAATGAATTATTTTGTGATAATTCATAATCACATTTCACATAACATGATTAATAATGTGTACCCTAAACAACTTTGAGACTCAAAAATTAATAGAAGAAAGGAGGTCAATGAGATTTTAGTTAATGGATGTGATAGGGGGAATAGTATTTTGTTTCCTTTTTGTAACATCCAATTATAATATAATACTGTTTTTAATAAAAATAGTTGATTGAGTTATGTGTAACATCTAGTTCGAATGCATTTTGATCTTTCAAAAAGAGTGTGCTATAAGATACCCATTAAAATATTTAGAATGAATATTGTTATATACTTTATTAAATTTTCATTTTAAATTTTTTTACATTAATACAATTTAATTGATAGGCATGAGATAATAAAAAGTCATATTTTACGCATTAAAAGGCAATATTTCATTAAAGTCATTTTGTAACATCCCAACCCAAGAAGACAAGATTCGATGCATTATTTTATTACATTAACAATATTTCAAGGTATAAAAACATAGGGGACAAATAAATTTATTATCCTTACAAATCAATCATACATACATGATACCCATAAGACATTTTGAAATAGAAATTACAAACATGATACAAAATATAATGAAATAAAATATATACATGAAATGTTGTTAAAATATTTTATCTTTATAACATAGATAAATGAAACATAATAAAGGTGATCTCAAATGATCAACAATGATAAATAAAGTAGAATAAATATTTAATAATTTATAATAATTTATCATGTGAAGGTAAATAACTGATAACACATACTATTCATATATCTATATAAAGAAAAATCAATATGGATTTGTAAGATTATGAAAAAAATTCCACATAGTTGATTAAATAATATAGAATACATCCATAGATATGTCAATGAAAAATCGTAAGGTTAAATAGTTACTTAAAAATCTATGAATGATATTAATAATGATAGATATCTATAACATACCTCTGAGGCTTCATGCCAAGGATATAATACTTTAATGGAATCATGTTAGGAAACTAATATATTCAAGGCTTCATTGAATGAATATTATACTTTCATGGATTTAAGCTAAGAATATAATATTATCAAGACTTCAGGGAAGAAATATAATATTTTCTTGGCTTTCTTCCATTAATCTAGTACGGTCAAGGCTTCATACCTAGATTGTAATAATTTCAAGGATTCATGTCAAAAATCCAATACTATAAAAGCATCATTTCATGAACTATTACTATCAAAGTGAACACTGTGAAAAAATTGGTATACAGTTTAGGAAATACAAATATTAATTGTAGGAGAATATAGATATTCACATAAATTTCAAATGAATATAATGATTATAATAAATAGATTTCTTCAATATATAGTTAACAATCATACAAGGAAGTGAGATTGAAATTATAATCATTAAGAACAATCTTGAGGGGTATAATCATTAAACATTACACAGTGTCCCATAAAACAATGAAAATTTTGAATCATAATTTCTATAATGTATTGAAATTAAATAAAACATTGAATATATTTAGAATAATGTAATTCCTAATTTATCTATAAAAATTAATTACATATACTCAATAAAGTTTAATTGGTGTATACTGACAAATAATTCTTAATGAAATGTAAATTGAGATGAAATTACTTTACCTTTACCTTCCTTTTTTTATGTTTCCTTTATCCACTTATATAGTGGTTTAAAATATGTATCTATCTTATAACAAAATAATTCTCATGTAAATAATATCATATATTAACATCTTATGGTATATCATAACTCGTTTTTTAACCACATCCATTAATTTCACTATTGTATGTGCTAATTTCAATGTTTTCTCAAGTTTGTTATAACTTGTTATTTGTTGTTATTATTAAACTGATCATGGTCTCATATTCTCCAAAATTTAAAAAAGAAAATATTTATCATACATAATCACTATATATTTATTTTATTAGTCTAGTATATTTGTATATTAGAAATGATGTGCGTCGTTCATAGAGATCGTAGGTTGTACATACTCATGAATTCTACATTCAATTATCTTTGTGTTAAAATAATTAATGCTAAATTATACATATACATATTATAATTTTCATATCACATATGTGTTATATATTTTTACATAGGTTTAATAAAACCATCATTAATATGTTCTCTTTATAGTGTCAATTAATCACCTCAAATCAAGGTGGAGTAAGCCATCACATCTTCAAACAATGTTATAATAATAATAAAAGATGTGAAGTATTAATTTTATGTGATATAAAAGGATTACATAAGTAAAAATACATAATAAATACCCAATATAACCTATATAAATATTGTTTCCATCATATTATCCACCATGATATGTTGTAAAGTAAAAAAATGAAAAATCATTTTTTTTGAGGCAATAGTTATCCTTACACAGAAATAGTATACTTATTTTCTATTATGTAGATGTTTCGTGAGGCAGTATTTCTACGTACAGAAAAGAAGAATGGGTATATATCCATTTGGGAGTGGGACTCCTATAAATACTAATAGGTATCCATTAAGGTGAGATCTAATGTACATTACTCTAAAATGGAAAAATAGTGGATTAAAGTGGAAAAGTTTCTATAGAAACCAACACCACACAATAATTTGTGCATTTTAATAAATTGAGTCATTGGCATATAAGAATCCCAAATATTTTCATTTTGGTTTTTATTAAATAATATAGTTTTTTAATATAATTAATTTGACCATTATGAATAAAATATCAATTGATTTATCAAAACATATAGAAATATATTTATTTATATTATATCTAATTTATAAAATAAAAATACCTTGTATTTTAGAAATTAATTTTAAAACAAGTTCGACTGGCGCTCTTAAAACTACTTAAACACAAAACATGTTAACAATATATTTACAGTATATGTGATAAATTTTTATTATAATATATCAATTGATCTATTAATATTCTATATTTATTATTTATTAACACTTATAAATATCTTCATTAAATGTTGGATTTTTATTAATTTTAAATCATTTAATAAAATTTTATTTATTGTGAAATCAAAATAAGGTCTATTTTGACATTATTTATTTAAAATTAATTTTATAATTTCAGAACCATATTTAGATTCATATATATTAATTTCAATGTTTATTAAAATTATTTATTCATCTAGATAAATAATTCAATATAATAGTTCAATCAATTTACCTCACTTTTAATATTTAAAGTTTCGTTTTCATTTGAACATTATTAACTAAATATTCTTTAAGTTAGTGTTTATTATGAATTATATGTAAATAATCCACAACTAAAAATAAATTCTAAATTATTAGGAATATAAAAACCCATTTATATTGAAAATAGATATTTATAACTGAAAATATGATGTTTTTTACATATCTAAATGTTTTAAAAACATTAAAGGGTTGGGATATTCTATTTCTATATTTTTTCATTATTTAACTTTTTATACAGGGAACATCAATTAAATATTAACACAATAACACATTAAAATATAACAAATTACAGAAATCTTCGATTGAATTTCGACCAATAAATTTTAGATAATTTCCCAAGTCATTTTTGACATTATGAATAATGATTAGTTCCTTATTAAGATTAGTGATACCTTAATCACCGAAAATAATTTTATTCACATTCACTAATATTTTTGGCCAAAAATTATATTGATATTATTATAAAAAAATATTCTAATTATTTTTACCATGTACTTCCATTCTTTAAAAATTCAATTCATAAAATTTAGAAAATTATGATCAATGAAAATCCAATAAATGTAGTGAGAATGTTGGGTTTTAATGTTAAAAATTTCAAAAGTTAATTATGTTGTTATATATAATATAATTGTAAAAATGATTCCAATAAACTTAATTAGATTAATATATGAATTATATATCTATTTTTTCATTAAACCTATATTTTAAATATGATTTTACACTAATAATTATCTAAATAGAATGATTTTTTCTAACTAAAATGCAATAATTTTCACAATTCGTCAAAAAATAATGTCTCTCGGAAAAATCCAAAAAAATATTTCTAATAAAATTTAAAAATTAAAAATCAAAAAATTATTTTTATTTTGAGAAATAAAAATTGTAAAATTTTCAAAATTTAGTCTTAAAATATTCTCGCGAATATGATGTTGTAAAACCAAACCTTCCATGTAACACAACAAAACTCAATGTGGTGTGTAGCTTGAACATACAATTTTATTGCATATAAAGAGATAAAATATAATATATATACTAAAATTAATATATTTTAATGTATTGTGGAATTAAATTCTCCCCACCTTAATTAAATTATGTCCTTAGAATCTATACTTGATCCAGGTAATAAAGGTATTGATATTTCAGGATCAACATCTTTTTTAACAAATAAATCTTAAATAGGGTTAATAACACATCTTCTTAATAAATGGGAAATTATAGTACACCAGTCACATAAATATATTCCCTCACATGATATCATATGTGGGAAATATAATGATGGATATAGAGGAAAACATTCTATGATTCTGAACCATTTTTATTTAGTTTTTGAATTTATTCACTATGTATGAATATGTCTAAATATGCGTTTATATTTTATAACCTCAATATAATCAATTTATTGGTCCATGAACTATTTATACATTGTTACCTTGGAAAACAGGATACATATAGTTAATTAAAACATTAAATTCTAAAATCTAATCAAATTAGTTAAGAAATGGTTATGATTTCTAAAATATTACAAACGAATACATTAGAAAAATGGTCACTGAATTTCCAAAATGGAAAAAACATTAGACATTAATAATCATAAAAAATCACAAAATTTTCTCATTAAAAACATATGACTAAATCCATCATGTAATATATAAAATATGTTAATAATTTGAATTATTATAATAAATTATTGGATTCATTCATTTTTCCATATTCCTTATCTCAGAAACTTTTTATTTGATACAATATTTTAATCTAGAAGTTTTTTTTTCTCCATTACATCCAATGTAGTAAACAATTATCCAAATAAATAATTTTATCATCATTATATTAACATAAGGAACATAATAATTTTTCAATTCCTCTCAATATTTATTTTTCTGAAAATTTGAAGTAACTACTGAATCAATTTTCTTGGTACAATTTGACATATAATAAAAAATACTTAACGAAAAATGACTACATTAAAATCCTTGTATATTTTATAACCCTATTAACCATTATCTTGTTTTAAATAATTCAATGTAAATTATTGATTAATAGTTATTTTAATCGTTTTTATTTCTCTAGAGAAGTAGAATAACATCACCACTATCTAATATCTTCTTTTGAGGTATAATACATCGACGCTTGAGATATTGATTTTCATAAAGTCTATTCTATTTGTAGTGGATGAATTAGGAATTTAAATCATCATTCATTCACCTGGAATAATGAACATGGGGTCCTTTTTATCCAATTTTATTATAAACAACCATTCCCATTAAGGAGGTTAAGAGTTTGAACCACATGTGTGATAAGGTTTAGATAAACTAGTATGGAGTCAATTTAATGAATCATTAATAAATGATCATCACTATCTAAGAATATCTGAAATACCAAGGAAAATATACATGTGGTGAATAAATGACAATGAAATCCTATTGAATTTATGGTATTGAAAATATCATATAATTTTGGTCAATGTTTCTCCAAAATAATTACCAAACTAAAGCATGTTTACAATGGATTATGACAACCATGATCTTTGAAGAACTACTAAAGATAGAAATTGTAATAGTTAGATGCTACAGGTTTTTTGGATATGAATTTAAAAATATAAATGTAGTTTTAGGAATCAATAATGTGATACATACAAGGATGCTTATGGTAACCACAATGTTCATGAAAAATTTCAAATTACATTCATTTATCATGTTGTCAGGCCTGATAACCCATATTCCAAACATCTATGGTTGATGGTGTTTTTGGATGTGAGGCCATGTTGGACATTAGGATCCAAGGCTTCAATGTGTTACCAATGAAGTAGATGGACGTGTTTCGGATTTTTTGGATGGGGAAATGTTCAAAATTGTTTGAAGGTGATTTTTTTTAGTGTTGAACTTGATGTAAAGGCTTATCATGTCTGTTATTGAAGTCCCCAAACTATGATCTTGATTGTAGAGAATGAACTATTAATCTAGAATTTAACTCTAAGGCTGATGGTTCATGGATTATGAAAAACCTTTGGAATTAAAATTTTATTTCTATTAATAGTGTTGTTTATATATAATTAAAATAATAAGAGTATGATATAATAAATGTTTATTTTGGAATAATAAAAATTATTGATTTGTAAATAAATATGCATGGGTAATAATAAATGTATTTGGAATTCTTAAATTTCATTATAAGTAAATTATCATGGTGGAAATACATTTGTGTCAAGATTTATTCTATAGAGGGAGTAACAAGATTCTATGGGGAAATACTCAGACAAAAAAAACTTGGACAATAGAAACATAAATTTTTTTCAGGGTAGATATTAGGGTCTTGTATGTTAATAATCTGGAACGAGAGAGAAATTCAAATGAATAATGGGGGGAGAGATGTAATTTCTATAAATAAAGAATAAAATCATATTTTTCCTTATTTTTATTCGACCATATGTCTATAGTATCATGTTTATGTTGGATTTTTTCACATCCAATTATGTTAGTTGTTATTTCATTGATATTTATATGATTATCATAGTTTTTTAATTCATTTATGTTCATGATTTATTAATTTGATACTAAAATTAGTTCAACTTGGATGTATTCATTTCAATTTATTTATTAACATTATTTGATTTATTATTGGATTGAGATAAATATCATGTATATTTTAGAATTATTTTACCAAATTTGATAAATATACTGGTTGAGAATGAGAAATTTGATAAAATAAAAATTTATTGGATTCTGTTAAAGACTCATAATACACATCATAGCTCATTGTTATATGAAAATATTACTAAAATATGTTGATATGGTGTATAGTAATATCTTTAATACTCAATATATATTATTATAAATTTTCATGATCCAGTTTTCATGTTATGTTAAAACTATTGTCATGTAACTTATTCTTCCAACAAGATATATTAATTACACCCCTATGATTTTATTTTTCCATATCGTCACATCCATTATTATAGAGGTATAAACTATTACCTCTAGATACTCATTATCATAATTAATTTTTCCACTTTCACTCCATAATACCACACCTCAATCTTCATGGAAACAATAATAATTCCACTTTTAGTATTTTTTAAATAAATAAACACCATTAGTTAGTTTCCTTCTTTCCTTATGTTTCAATCCGTCATTATTATTCGATTATTGTTTATATATACCCATATTATAATAGTGGAGAAATCTATTCCATTCATAATTTGGAGTTATTATTTTGTAATTATGTATATTTAGGGTATTAGATGGTAGAAAATATATATAATCAGATAAATGTGTAAAAAAACCATTACTATCAATTATTTTTATTTCCCTACTAAAGGAAGAATGATAAAAATATTCTATTTATTTGTGTGATATATATTAAAATATTTTTTATAACTATTTTTCATTGATAAAATCAATATCATGTTTAAATTTTTATGTTCTTATGCTTGAAATAACTACTATTTTATACTATCTGATTTATTTAAAGTTTATTAATGTATTATTTTTCCACAATATTGACTGTTTTTTATATTAGATGCTAATTAACGCACCATTATTTTTGTTTTGATCAACAATATAATAAAATTTTTGTATGTTGAGGAGATTACATGAATATTTATTGGAATTGTTTCTATAAATAGTCATAAAACAACCATAAGTTTTTTGAAACCAAACCATTTATGAGATCAACCGTGAAAAACAATGAAAACTATAACAAATCCCAATAGAGAATATTTATATCCCTAAAAATTACCATAAAAAATATTACCATGTCACAAGATCAAGAACATCAATGTAAAAGGTATGAAAATATATATTATGAGTTACAGTAGATTTTTATAGATCATGAAAAAATAAAAATGACTAATGGTTAAAATGACTTGGACGACCATGAGATTGATGGTTTAGTGGATTATGAGTATGAAATCAATGAACAAACCATTGTTTTAGAATATATTAAATATGGGGAACACTTTTGTATTATTATTAACAAAAAAATGATGAAAATCACACATTAGAGTTGGGGTACCCAAAATGAGTATTAAATAGATAATTGTGGTATTAGAAAAGAACATGAGGAGTATACTAGAGTGATAAATTTTCATTATTCATAATTAATAATAAAAAAATGTAAAATACATCCCAAAATATTAAAAAACCTATTTCATATTTTTATAATATATGGTTTTATAAAAAGGTGTTGATTTTAAAGAAAACGATTAAGAAAACATTAATTTACATTATATGACTTATAAAATTGTTAAACTTCATTTTAAAGGTTATGTTTCATATTTTTAAAATTTAAAACTATTACTCTTAACATAATAGAATGTGGCAAAGATAGTATAATTTAAGGAATGGTTTATCAATGAACAATATATTATACATCCCCTCTAATCTTATTTCTACAAATAAGTTTTCAAATATTTTAATGATCATAGAGGGATGAAAATTTTTAACTTTTTAAATGAATTGGTTTTTGAAATTACTTTTTTTCATAAAGTATAAATTGATCAAAAATAGTGATGGTTGGTTTCAATTTTATTTTTTTTTCAATTGAATTAATGAAAATCATAAAATAACTAATCTGAATTTTGAAATTTTCATGATGAGTATAAATTAAATATTTACTATTATTTACTAAAATAGTCATTTATTATTTAATTTGTTTCGATATGTTCATATCAAATTCATCAGTGCTATAATTAATTAAAATATAGGGAATAATTATGAAATAGATACTATAATAGACCAAACTACATTTCAAAACATTTTGAAGAAGTATGTTTCTAAAACATTATTAAAAATTCATATTTATTCATTTTTTGTAAATTATTTTAATATTAATATAATTATATAATGTTATGAGGACCATTACACATCTCTATTAACATCGTTTTTAACTTCAACCATTCATGAAATAATAAAATGTTTTAATTTTTAATTTATTAAATAAGTGGAGAGTAGAACATCCATTACAATCACGGTTTTTATAGTGGTTTTATTCAGTTTTGGGAAAATTAAAAGGCATTACTAGATGTTTAGAAGTCCCATGAAATGATTTTTTTATTTTAAAAAAATTAGACCATGAAAATGATTTATAATATATTTAAGAGAACACATCGTAAAAATTATTATGGATAGTTTCATAGAAATATGTGTTTGTGAAATTTATATCATTATATATATTAGGTGAAATTGAGGATTTAATAAATAAATATTTTAATGGTTTGATTAAAATAGTATTCCCTCATGCTATTGATTCATGGAACCTTATGAAAATTCTAATAAAGGAGTCCCCTTTACCACATCATCCTTATACTAAAATAGTAACCATTTAATATAGTTATTTACTATATAACTATTTCTATCAGTAGATTAGAGTACCATTGGAAAATCATAAAAACATTTAACTTGAATCTATTTTATTTTATTTTAATAATTATATTTAATGATAAATTATTTTTAATTTTATAGAAACATTAACGTGAGAATCAAAGAGTGGCATGTAGTGTTTTAAGGACGAGTGATCATATGATGAGTAAAAAGGAACAATGCTTATTATAATTGGTGTTGTCTTATTAATTATTGGTTATTAGTTCGTAAAATATTAATAGTCTAATATTTAATATTCTACCATAATATTTAAATTATTTACATGGTAATATTTTTGGTATAATTTTTTTTAATATATTTTAGGATAAAAAATAATTTATTGGGTTTAATGTATTTGAAATAATTTTGTAAATTTATTAAAGAATTTGAATACTAACATCTTCAAAAAAAATCACATTGAAGTTATTTTTTAATTACTATGTATAATTAAATTTTATATAAATATTATTGAAATTAATTATAAATTAGTTTCAAAATAATTTAATAGGACCCATTAAATTAGCTTCTTAGATACAAGAAATATATATTATCCAGCTTCATTAATAAAATATTATAAAATGATACTGAAAAATATAATTAATATTTTTATTTATATATAAAATACTCATTGTGAATTGAAATAGTACTTTTCAGTTACTTAGAAATATTGTTGGATGTTTTTAGTTATACATTGGTCATTTTGTGGGAGAAAAAATTATTTTTAACATTATTATGATCCATTGTACATACATTGAACTACATAATTTCAAATCCTTTTTAATTAAACATATTTTTTACCTTATTATAGTTGAACATTGGGGGACTGTTTTAGGTTTATTTGTGTGTGAATTTAAATTATATTTGATAAAACATATTTCAGGGAGTGAACAAAACAAATCGTTGATATGTTTTTAATATTAAATATTATTCAGCAATATTTTTTTATAAAGTTGTTGTTATATTTTGTGGATGTTTTCGGATTTTCATTATACATTGAGTTATTAAACCAATATTATCTCTGAATTGAAAAAATACAATAAAATATTTTATTTATATATGTAAATAATTTTTATTACTGAAATATTATATTTTATTTTAATATTTCAATTTAATTTAATGTTCATTATTTTATTGTAAACAATATTTTTGAAATTAAAATGTTCTGAAAATTATTTACTATCCATATTTATCCGTGTGTTTTATATATGATGGATGAGTTTTAATTATGTTTAGAAATTTAATATTTCTTCTTATCAACCATCCATCATGTTTTCTATTTATTTATGATGATGAAATATGTTGTGCCATAATCCATTATTGAGTTTGATTTTCCCATACTGAAAATATATGTTTGTAAACAAATTTGAATTAAAAAATTATATTGGTTGGGTTCCACTAAAAATTGTCAAATTGAATTATTATTTTTAAATATTGTATGAAATTTGTAGCAAAAATAAAATTTTTTATTGAAAAATAATTAATTATTAATAGATATATTTGATGATGATAAAACCTACTTTAAACCTCATCATATCGTCATTATAATCAATTATATTTTAGATGAACTTCCTATCACTAATGATATCGACTTTATTTCTTTATGATTACAAATGTATTATGTGAGAGGGAAATTGAATAATATATATTTTGACATATGATTTCCCCATATATTTTTTAAAATTTTACTGTTTTGGTGGAAAGATTATCAGTCATTAGAATGCATTAACAGTTGATTTTTTTTTGTAGAAGAACTATTTTTTGACGATTTTTTGAAAATGTGACATTTTGAATTAAAATTTCTAATTTTAATTGATTTAAAATTTAAATGTTTATTATAACATATTTTGTGATTTTTATAACATATTATTAATTTAAATTTCATTTTAGAGTATTTTAAAATAATAGGGTTAATATATTAAATGTTCAATGTTATTATTATAAATATTTTTTTTAATAATTTAAAATTTCATTTGTTCTTTAATGAATAATTCATGATCATTATATTTTAAATTTTTTTTTAATTAATTTTTTTTAATTTTCACACATGTATTTAAATATACTTTATATCCATTGATATTTTTTTAGATTTATATTAAAGTATTTTAACTGGAGGAGTCCTGATATGTAATATTTTATTCTTAGTTAATGTTGTAGAGTTTTTCCTTTCAAAAGTAATACAAATGCTTTTACAATTTAAACATATGTTTTTATATAGAGACACTATGTTATATGTGATGAAATTTATAGTAGTTTGGAATACATAATATTTCATTATTATTAAAATTTATACAATTTATTAGAGTTTTTGGGGATGCATGATGTTTTAAAATGATGAATAATATTTTTTCCTATTAGTTGTGTAATGTTTTATAATTTATTATAATCATAAAATGAAAAAATGTTTCAATGTACTGGTGATTCATAATTAATTTTGTAATAGGGAAATTCATGTAAAAATTTTATATATTTGAATATTTGTTATGATTTTTATGAATTTTAAAAAATTTATTTAATGATTTTGGGATATATAATATCCCACAGTTTTTAAAATTAATATAAGGCTATGCATGATAATATATAATGATGATAAGTAATATTTTTAGTCTTACATGAGATTGAGATAATGGTGACATTGATCCATGCATCATAAAGACTTTATGAAATAGAGTTCTTTTCCATCAAAACCAAATAAAGATTTAATAATAACGATATAGTTTCATATTTATGATATAAAACTAGGGATAAATTATAAGGAATGGAATCTACAAAAATTTAAATAATTCCACTCATTAGTAATTCAATAAAAATTCATGGTTTTGTCAAAAGGTTTAGTGTGTCTCGGTATATGAGAGTGATGTGAATAGATCATCGATGAATTTTTGATGATAGATTGTGAGTCATAAATTAGATTACATAAGATTAACTAAAGGAGATCTAGTTCATGATTCTTAAAGTGGTTTCTAGATGGGTGATAAGGATTCATTGAGATAATATATAGATAATTTGATAAATATGTGATCATTTAACACATCATAGTGTATAGTTTGGATGAACTAATGGGGTTCATTGTTAGGTGAATCTGAGAAAAATTGAGCTCGGTTAAATGATGGAAACGATGAGTTAACGGATGTTCAGCTGATGTTTTCCCATAATAATTACTATGGGTGATAAAGTGTAGTTATTAATAGGAACCATCATGACTAATGAAATGATAATATAGATAGAATGTGTGATCAAAGGTTATTATATTTTAATTGTCTATTTCAATTTTGGAAGATAAAATATTTTCATTGGATCCCATGTTATCTGGTTATAATGATGTAATCAGGTACTCATAAGGTCATCATATATTTTTTCAAAAGGATTGATGTTGTTCCTATTTGTCATACCATGAAAAACATAAGACATTAAAATATGATTGATTTTATTTAGGTGAGGTCAACCTAGTCTACAAAATAAATATATTCAATTTTTAATGGAATAATTATGATCTATGTTTGTAAAAATTTATTTATGGGGGCATCTTCAATGCCGGGGAACAATGAATATTTTAATAATTTATGTTTCATTAATTAAATAGTTTTTATATTTTTTATGTTCCCAAGATCGTATTTAGATGTACAATCATTGATTTGTATTGTTGATTATTAATTAAATACTAGCTTCTTATAGAATAATATAATTAGTAAAAATTACATTTTATGTTCATAAATATTTTTATATAGAAAATATTAATATTATAGTTATATAAAAAACATTTTATTGAAAAAAATAAGTATTTCTAGTGGTAGATATATATGCATGAATATGAACATCTCAGGAATAAAGCTATCCGGTTTTTTTAAATATGTTATTGAAAAAAATCGATGGGGATAGTTCATTAAATGAAGGAGAAGTTGGATTAAAATGGTATTCTATATGTAGGGATATAAATGGAAAATAGATATCTAAATAGTTTTTGGGGATAAGACTTTTCCCATTAATGATAAATAGATTCAGAGATATAAATTTTTTATATAATGTTAAGAGGGACATTCACTCAACCATGAAGAACCTCTAAAATTACCATATATTTTTTAATTTGTATCTATATTTTTTTTTTACTCATATCATATTCTTTGACATAAAATAATTTTTATGTGTATTTAATTCATGTAGATAAAATTATTCATGTTTTTTCCATTAATAATATGAAAAGATTACATCAAAAGTACACTTTATTATTTTTATTAATATTTTTTGAAATTAATTCCAATACATAGATTAATGTGTCTAGGGATAGTAATTAATAATAAGTCTAATTTTTAATCATTTTACAATAATTAGTAAATATATATATTTAATAATTATAATTATATAAAATTAAAGGTCAATAGAAGATGATTATATAATATGTAAATTATAAAAAAGCCCACACTATCAGATCTGGTAATCAAATAATAACATTTTATTTTGACTCAATAATAACAAATGTGACCTAATTTTGACCCGCATAATATTAAAAAATCAAAAGGGGATTTTTTTTGCTTAAATACCAAATTAAATTTTATTTTTAGTGATTTTGTTAATTTTTGAAATCTATTAATAAATTAGATTAATAAATCACTGGTTTATAAATACAAACATAATATACTCCTATACACAGCCTTTTTTATTACATATAAATCCTTAAAAATATAACACAATATTAATAATTTCAAAAACAATTATATACATAAATAATTCAATCATTATTATTCATAACACTAGTAGAATAAAACATTATTATGGTGAGATTAAATGAATTGTATGGTCAAAGATAATCATTAACAATTGGATTTCACCAGTGTAAAAAAGATGAAAAAATTGATATAATGAAATAATAATATTTAATAAGAATATAAAAATTACATTGATACACATCAATACATGGATCATAAAAGAGAAAATATTTAAATTAATTTAAAAAATATTTTATTCATATTCATGTGCAATGGGTTATCAATCATGAAAAATAACAAATTTATAACCCATAGTAAGAATAGATAAAATGTATTATTATCTTGGAAGGGTTATCATTAAAATTAAAAGATTCCATGAAATTCATTTATTGTAAAATTCCAATCCACTGTAAAAATGAAATAAAATAATCATAGTAAATGATTATTTTTTATATAACCTGGATTCCTAAAAAACATTTCTGGATAGAATGAGGATGATATATTTTCCAAAATAATCATTTAAAAATAGATTTTTGAAATATAAAATCTGTATAGATAAAATTAAAAAATGTCATTGAAAATATCATTAGAATCATGTAAATTTTAAATAAAATAATTAGTATTAATAATGATGGTATATTACATTAAATACATATATGTTAATAAATAAATTTTATTTTAAAAGTGTTAAAATAAGAACATTAATTGGGTACTTTTAAAAGAAACCCCTTTACCACATTAGAAATGTGTAAAAAATAGTCACCGTGAAAAATTAAAATTAATAAGAAATTTAATATAATTAGAATAAATTAATTCATGATGTGAAATTTCTAAGGGGTCTATATATACAAATAATAAAATAATATATGTGTATTATATCTAAACATGCCTCAATGAAATAAAACTGAGATGAATTCCCTTATAACATTTGTAATAACTAGATCGAAAACCCTTGAAAGAGAGAACCTAATATTGATTATTGAATTAAAAAAAATTCATCAACATATATATAATATAAATTCATGGTTAGTGTATACAATACCTAAATAAAAAATGAAGTTAATATGGAATATGCGTTACTTTAATAAAAGTTAGATGAGAAACCACTTACCTCGAGCCAAAATATTCCATATATATCTTTCATCTCATTTATAATAATATTACATTAATTATTTTGTTTAATAAGAAAACATTAAAAGATTAGAAAATTGTACTAAAATAATGTATTTTTTATTTATAACCGTATATTGTAACACATAATCATTTATTCCCACATTGGGTGTTTTGTCGACATTCTGCTCATAACATAAAAAAAGATTTTATATGCTGACCATGATAGAAAGTAAATTATTTAAAAATATATAGAATAATAATAATTAAATAATTTTTATTTTTATTCATCTATTATATTTTTTAATAAAAAAATCATGACAAATGGTTCTAATAATTAAACTATTTTATGATCATAGAGATGGTAGGCCATATGTACGAATAATTAAAATATAAATTTTTCAATGAATAGTATGTATAGATCGTATTTATTATTATGTAATTATATTATTATAATTATATATAAAATATCATATTATTTCATTAATATATTTATATATATAATTCATGTTATGGTGTGATAAAATATGAATCGTATCTTTTTATGGAAGTCATAGTGCACAGGTAAAATAATAACATAACCATTTTTCAGTGCAATGAATAAAATGATATATTATATTTTAATAATTATAAATCTTCTATGAATATCAATATTATTTAATTTATATCACATATATTCATGAACATTATTTATATTACCATCCATGTAAATCTCTACTAAAAAATAAATCACATCTATTCATGATGTAGTTGTCCACCGTACAAACAAGAGTCATTATAATATCCCCCAAGAAATAAAAATAGAGATGATATATTTTATATCATAAATCAATAAATAATAAGATTTTAATATATATATGTATATATATACTTTAAATAGGTAATCGCTAAAATTGGTGAGAGGTGACGCTAAAATTAGTATGACATCGGTTCGTGACATGGTTAGACAACGTACACATAAATGATGATTTTGTATCCCATCTGATGTAATAAGAGATGGATTTAGGTTATTCCATAAACCTAAATCAATTTGGGTATGTTAGAGATATATTATTATAATATGATAAATTTTGATTAATATTTTAATGAGGTGGAAGACAAAATAAAAAAAACATAATTATGAATTTTAACTCTTCTTGGACCACATAATTAAGATTATACATAATGTATTCCTAGAATGGATTTCTCACAAATAAATGGATTATAGGATTAATAAAGGGATTTATTTAAGTAATTTTTTTAGGTATTTTCCAAATTATAATATTTTGAAGGAATGATGGGGAGTGGAGTGAAGGTGGAATTTTATAAGTGAGAAGAGTGGAATTGTTATAATATGTATAAAGAAAAATTAATGATTATGTTATCTGATGTCCAAAAGGATAAAAACGATCATTAATAACCATAGTAATTATAGGGCCAAAACAAGTCTAGAAATTATTTTTAAACATATTATTTTATACTATTAATATTTATCATTTTATTTTAACCATCGATCAAACAATTTAAAATTAACCACAATAATTAATTTTTAATATTTCTATAATTCTCTATGGTAAAAAAATAAGTTGCACTTATAGTATTATAAAAATAATTATTATTGAAAATAATTAATTCCATTTAAAAAATTCAAATCATTGAAGAGGAATATTTTTATATAATATTAAACCCACTTACATAATGAAATAGAAGTTTTTTAGGATATCTATTTTTCATGATAATGATGAGTTCAAATTAGCTTAATAAATTTTAAATATAAATATATTATTTTAAAAAATATTTACATAAATATAATCCAAAAATTATATTCCAAAAATTCCTAAGAAGGATGGTTTTGAAAAATTTAAAATGGGGATCATTATGCACTTTGAAGCTGTTTTCATTAAAGTCTTATTTTTTAATCCATATACAATCTTATACAAAAATATATTATTTATATGCTAAACAATTATTTAATTTGTTAAAATTTATATTAATTACACTTATGTAACATTAAATAACTTTCAATGTATAATTTTATATTTGAATAACTATATTTATTGAAAATAAATTAATCTTTTTCAAAGAATTTAAATTTTTAACTATTCATTAAAATATCGATATTTTCTATAAAAAACAAAATCAAATTCCCTAATTTTTTTATATCATTATTTATAAATTATGTACATTTTATCAAATTAATTTTAAAAATAACATAATATTAATTATAATATTTTTAATAAAAAATAATGGTAATTATTTTTGAAGAAAACATAATTTTTGATGAATAAAATGATTTTACTAAAAATTGATTGATTGTTTAACAATAATAGATAAATATAAATATATTTATTAATTCATATTCATAACAAATAATTTAACTCATATTTTATAATTTATATTGTTTAAATAATATTATTTCTTTGTCTGTTAATTTTTTTTGTTGCGTCGATTGTATCTTGTCTTGAAAAAAAATGTTTGGGTTTTATATAAAAAAATATTAAAGAGATAAAATTTATTTATAAAGACATATATATAAATTTATTGTTTTGTTATATTCCAATTCATTATTGTTTTTATGTGTCATATATTCTATCAAACATTATTTTTCTCTTTTAAAATATAATGGTGTTGCATCCTCCCCTCTTTATGAAATTATGTCACTCCATTTTGAACATAATATTGGTAATCCAAAGTTGGATATTTTAAAATATTTTTTTGGAGACCCAAAATGTTAAAATGTCTAATAAAACATCCCCGTGATAAGATAGTTTTTGGAAGTATGATGTTAATCTGGAATAAAACTTACACGATTTCCATGTTGGAGAACACATGTGGGAAATGGGTTTTTGGAGAAGGAAAGAAATGAATATTTTCCAGAAAATAACAGAGAGTGATATATATAATATATCAATATAAATTTAATGATACTTAGATTTTTTTTTACAACCCCCAAACCATTAACAATAGAAGTGTGAAAATTTTCATTTTTTCATAATAAAGTATGGTAATATAAATCTTTGTCAAGAATGTTTTCATGTATTTAAGAAATTATGCTCACATTACCCAATAATGAATAAGGGGTTTTTAGTTAATTTGATACATAAATGAAGTGATTAAGAAATTTCCTCATTTATAATGATATGGTTATAATTTATGACATACAACAATTAAATTTTTAGGTGAAAAAATAACGCATTCATAATTTGGAGTTTTGTAGGTAGATAAATTATTTTTATGAATAGTGGAATAATAAATATATTAATAATATAATTTTAATGTATATATTCAATTATAATTATTTGAATATTTACCAGATATGATTCTTGGATTTTCATACAAATTATTACTCCTCAATACATTACCACCTAGGGAATGTAATGATGTTGTTGATGCACTATGTCAAAAGGATTAAGAGATATTATGATTGATTAGGATAACTAATTATCTAATATTTCTATATTAGCAAATGAACATTATCCAAATAAATTATTATTTATATAAATATTATTGTTATAGAGTGGAAGTTAATCCATTTATCCAATAACGATATAATTGTTATAGTAAAAATTTAATGAGTTTCAAAATAATTTGAGAAATGTTCATGACTTAAAAATGATGATGGTAGAATGGGAATGTTCAATAAACATGTATATTTACATTAAATATTAGACTATAATAATGATCTATTAGAATAAGGTGAAATCTCAACATTCCCTATTAATCCTATGAGAAATAATATGTGTTTAGATTTAAAAGAAAATTTATAGTGGGAGAACATAATTAGGGTAATTACATATTATGTGTCCTAATGAATGATATTATATTAATTTTTGGATGAGAGAAAAATGTTTAATGATATTCAAGAACCATTATACATAAAATAATTTAAATGGGAATATATCATCAAGGATTTCATCATTGGATTCTCTAAAACAACTAATTTCCATTATAATATTTTGTATTTAGGCAAGGACCCTAAAATTTAATAATGTTTAAATATTATCAAATAATATATCATTATTGTTAATACCACCATTATATTCATTATGTGTATGTTAATATTTCAGTAATAACAACATTATATTATATGTGATAGAGATTGAAGTCATAACATAATGGAAAAGAAATCATCAACTCTAGATATTCTATTTTTTCTAGTAATATCAATCATCCTAAAAAATACTATCTGATTGAGAGATTCATTTAAACCATGGAGGTACTTTGGAGATCCTTCTTTCTTGATTTCAATGTATTTGAGATCAAAACCACTTTCTAAACATGTTTTTATAGTAATATATTTTAATGAAGCATTCAAATGGATCTTTATAAATCCCTCAATGAAAATATTTACTGTACTATAACTTGATGAATTTAATTTTTTGATAGAAAGAAGTTAGTAAGTGAGCATGAAACGTAAATTAAAAAGCATTTCAGAGTAATTTAGTAGATCATCAAGACAGATCAGAGATGAATAAATTGTTGATGAAAATTATAGAAGAGATCTAAAATTCAATGCCAGTGAGATGGAATTCTTATAAATTTCTCCATGAAATGAGGTTACATGATTTAAAAATAATGTAATGTTAATCCCTTGGTATATTAGTCTATTAGAACTTCATGGTCATGTTAGGATTACATCTTATTTATAGGGGTTTCCATCAAAACTCTCTGAACATCATGATATATTCCAAATATCTTTCAAGAATATTTACATTCCCAACCCTTTGAAATATTCTAAAATTGTAGGTTATAACACTATATCATTTTATTTTCTATGATTAAAAACCATTATAATTTTTTATTATGGATATAAAATTATACAGATAAAGAATACTAACTTTGTTAATGTTGTCTTGTGAAATCAAAAATTATAGGAAGATATATGTGAATCTAAGGATGTGTTGAAGTTGAAATATCCAACTATTTTTATCCGAAAGATATAATTTTAATAGATATATTGATTTTTAATGGGTTTAAATGTAACACCCTAAAGTATTATATTTATTTCCATTAAAACAGTGTCAATGTATTTGATGTATTTCTTTATATGCAACACTGATTCTAAATGAATATATATTATAATGAACATTTATAATTGTACCATTGGATTGCTGAGAATGAATACTAATAAAAAAAATTTAATATATATATATATATTTATCCAAAATTTAAATTTATTGATTAATTTATAAGAAATACTTGTTAAATTGTCAATTAAATAGTATATTTAATAAAAAATATTTTTTAGTGAAATTTCATTTCTACATGTGATTTATTTTCATCAAAAAATTATAAAAATATCTATTTAAATATAATTTCAATTATATATACTCACTTATATATGGAAAATTTAATAATAATTTATAATTTAGTTATTTATTATTTTATAATAATGATAGAATCATTTTAAGAGAATAATTTGTTAATATTTTTATGTACGCAATTTTTTATCTTAATAAATTTAAAAAATAATTATTTAATAATGATTTATAAAATAATTATTATATATTCACTCAAATAACATAACTTTCATTTTATCATTTTTACTGTAAGAGGAATAAATATAAATTTTTAACCCATAAAATTTATTTTTTAAACAAATTCATTCATTTTGTTGAATAAAAATTAAATTAATTTATTTGAGTTATAAAAATTTAATAAGATAAAATAGTATCATTAATTTAAATAAAATGAAATTTTTTAATTATTCCATAATCATTATTTCATTAATTAATATTTTGAATATATTTTTACTACATTTATGGTTAAAGAAGGTTTTTCGGGGGTTAAATAAATTGATATATGTTAGATTACCAATTAAATGTGAGATATTATTATTGGGTGCAGATATAATGACCCAATATTTACCTAAATTTTAATTATATTCAATTTTAAATAACAATACTTGATAAATACATTAATAATATTTAACACATTTATGTTATTCCAAGTGTGTCATGTGCCTCAATTATAAATGGGATTATCATATCCATACTTATTTAAAATATTTAGCCTCATATATCTACCAATAAGAAAAAAATTATTTCTTAACATCCCAAGTAAAATTCAAGATGTATTGGATTTATCATAATACAATATTTCATATCTTCAGGCATAAGCCTAATGAGGACACTCAAAGTTGGGGATTAACTATGACCTGAGTACATTCAATTTTATTTGTTATTCTAGGTTCTATAAATTTATTATAAAAATGATAAAATGGTTATTCATTTAAATTCAATATAAATATATGTTATTATGAGTATTTAAGAAAAATCACCTATTTTTTTTCTAATGATAGAATAATGTATTGATTATGAGTATGTGTCGACAACCTCCTCCACATAACGATATGAACCAATATCTAAAACAATATTTTTTCATTATATATATAATAATTAAAATAATAAATATAAATAATATTTATTACATAAAAATTATTTTATAATGATAAAATATTATTATATATTTATTTCCTTCTATAATTTAGAAAATGAATATAGTGTTCATGCGTATGTACGTACTACCATCTCCATGAATGTTGTAATACATATATAAATATATACATTTACATTATGATTCTAAATACATATATAATGAGAATATATAATTTTTATCACATTATTAAAATTTCATATATTATGGATTGATGATCAATGTGTGACAACCTTAACTACCAACCTGAAACAACTGTAAAAAATTAAACCGTAAATCTCTGGAAAAAATGATTTTAATAATAAATTATTAATAAATTGGTGTTTTAATTTTATTATAGTACCATATATGGTATTTCAGGTATCAATATTGTTTATATAGGTAAATTAAATTTAATTTTTTTATAACATATGATTCTTTCCTTACGATGAAAGAATGATTTGAGGATATGGGTTTATGTTATAATATAATTTTTACTAAGATTTGTTTTCTAAAATTAACACTGATGAATTTTTCTTAGATGAATACCATTAATAATATATATTTTATTCTAATATTTTTATTTATATGTGATATATGTTTTCATTTAATTCATCTCTCTTCAATTAATTACAATATCTTAATAATGTTTCTATGGAGAGAAACTTTATTTTCCTCTTCGTACAGAAATCCTTTTTTTACATGTAAATTTTTTCATTAAATTAATTTCAGGATTTCTGGTAACATCGTACAATGATTTATTATTGAAATTTTTATTAATTAAATAATTTCTAAAAAGGTATAATAAAAAAAATTATAATTTTTATTAATATGTTCTTTTTAAAAAATTTATGAAGAAAATCTGTTTCAATGATCATGAAAGAAACAAAAATAACTAATTTCATGACCACTCAATTATTTGAACATCATATAATGTGTTTTTATTTATTTTTCAAAAGATTATATTTCACTTGATATTTTTGTAAATTATTTGACTTTAAATAAATGACATCAATATGAAAATGTTATTTTCCAAAAAAATGTTATCATGATTCTTTTATGGTATTTTTATCATTGAAAATTATCATTGTTATTAAATATTCTATAATGGGTATATTATCCAATGATTCGATCATTACTTTTTCCATTATAGTTACTGATTATGATAATGAAATACTAATGAAACTCATTTTTTCCATGGATTATATTATTAATAAATTAAATGTGTTTTCATTATATGATTTCATACATATCAATGAATCATGATTATGTGATTGGTGGGTCTACTGCATCCCTCTAATGAATTGGGTAAAGGTTACTATTTTATGAAATTAAAGGGTATATGTGAGATTATACAATGACCAAAATAGGGTATAAAAGAGGCTATCACAATTCTAATGTCACCATACGAGTTGTTATCCTATAACCAATTTGTAATGAATATTTTGGTTTATATAATTGATATAATAATTTGATGAATATTTTTATCCCAACACTATTTAACTTTTTATGACCTAAAATCATCTGATTGTAGACTTTCATAGCTAATTGTCATTTTATCCATATATTATTGATGTCTTGTGTACTAAAATTATTTTATAAATGACTCAGGATTATTATTTATGAATTACTATGTATAGTTTTCAATTTATAAGATAATTTTATCCTACCCTTGTTCTAATTCTATTCTTAAATTGACATTGATATATCTATCTTTATACCTTTTTAGCATCAAAGCCCACCCCTTATTATGTTTCATTTCCCCACTAATAAGATTAATGATACTATTTATGATATTTTTATAAGTGTTTCATATTTTGAAAACATAATTATAGATATTTTGGTTTTTATGAATCAATTGTTATTGTGTCCATGTTTTTGAAAATATTAAACCATTATAGATTTTTGAATTCATCATAATGATATTTAATGAAGATTAGTTATGTAATATGTAATATTTAGTTTTTAAAATAAAATGGTCACATAATGTTTTATAAAAATATATTTTACTTAATTATCATTATATTATGATTTATCAACATGCAGAATATTCTATTATAGTTCATAATGCAATTAAAATAATTTCATTTTAATTGAAATAACATAATACCTTTAGATATAATTATCTTAAAATAATCTAAAACTGGATAATGAACCATATAATTTTTTTATAGAAAACGTGGTTCATACTTATAAATACATTTACGAATTTTTTTAATGATTGATACTGTGGAAAATTGATGAATTTTATGGAGAATTTCTAATTGTGGATGAAAATAATAAATATTTATATTATTTTCATATAACATATTTTACCAGACCACATACATTAAAATTGAAAAAATGTAAACCAATTGTTGTATTAATTATATTAATGTTGTAATTGATTAACTATAATCATTGTATCATATATTATGAATTAAAGGAGTATCATGTTGTTCATCTTCTATGAGAAAACAAGAAAAATATTAGGTGTATAATGGTTATATTACCTTTTACTACCCCATACGTTTAACTAAATATATATCCAGTAATGTATTATCCATGAATAGTGAGAAACTACAATGTTGACTCAACCCTAAACATTTATATGCATTATGGAGTTATGTGATAAATATTTTCAATATAGGAATAATTTATAAAATTGTTGATTTTTAAGGATTAGACTTGTTCATGTGGTATGAAAAAGTTGGAAATTACAATGATCAATGATGAAGAAATTAATTGGTACTAAATTTATTGAAAATTAATTAGATATTTTTCACTTATTAAAGGACTATTATTAAGGGTGTATTACATTATTTATATCAATTTACATATATATTAATTAAATGGTTGAAATATACGCTAGAAAAAAATATTTTTTTTTCCTAGACTATTACTCTTGTTATTTAAAATGTAATATATAACTTGAGGATGAAGTGAAATATTATTTCACTTATCCATTTAATAAAATTTATTATAGAATGATTCCTTTTATATTATATAACTATAAAGGTACCTTTGATCAATTCATGTTTAAATATTCTTAGATTTTATTGAGCATTGTATGAAGGTTTATTAAAGAATTCACTAGCTAGAAAATATAATCTAATAAATTATTATCACACATCAAATTATTTCTCTATTATTGTAATGATAAATCTATAATCATGAACTATTATATGGTTGACTTTATGGGTGATCATGGAATTGTGTTTGGACAAAATGTTTTGAAAATCGTTCTTACAGTTGGAAAATTCAATGTTGATATCATATAATCCCCACATTTCCCTAAAACTTTTAGTGAATTAAAATCACTCCTATGATAAAAAGGCTTCAATGTATGAATTATTGGTAAATTTTATAAAATATAACAAAAAATTTCTAAACTAATACATATATATATATATAATTATATTTTGATTAAAACATGGAAATTAATTTTTTTTCTAAAGGGAAAAATGTTTCCTAACAAATAATTAAACATTAAATCTATGTTTATCTATTAAATATTATTTATTAAATTAATGATGTTTTTTATAGAATTCATTTATCAAATAGTGTAATGAGATCCTCATTGCATCATAGAGACATTGATAACACTATAGATAGCTCATGAAAACTACACCATTACTAAAAAGTAATTTTTATCACGTTTTTCATTGAAAATGTTTGATCAAATCTATTGGGGTCAAATGACATTGAATTTTATTCTCATTTTTAGTTATGATTATTTGATTTAAAATAATATTGTAATATAAAAATTTGTTCAATATTTGATTATTTTAAAATAATTGTATTTTGAAATTTGGAATAAAAAAGGAAATTATATTTTTTATATGATCACATTAACAAAATTAGAAATAAAAATAATTTAATTATATCAAATAAATTTCCCATTATATGAATCCATATTTTATTAATAACACGATGTTTCTAAGAATGTACCCAATTATATATATATATTTTATTTATCTCAAATAAAACAAAAGATCAATATTTATAAAAAATTTGAAAAATGACTCGTGATTATACACTTTTTTTAATGGTTATTCCATGGGAAGAATATGCAGCGATAAAATTATATGAATATTTTTTCAGTATTAATAGTATTTTTTTACATAATTCAATTTTTTATAAATTTGAATGTAGTGTAAACATTGTGTATAAAGGGATATACATTTATATACACTCCAATGCATTTTTAGGTGGATTATATGTTCTATGAGGGTGTTTAGAGGTATTTGAGAGTTTAGTGGTGAGTTTTAGCCATCTTGAGGGACACCATATCATACTAGTGGATTTTTTATGTATTGTTTTGTTTTTTTTTGGAGTTTTGATTTATGGTTTGATATATCTAAACATTTTGGGTTATTGGAACTTGGGGAAATCAATTTTGGGGTTATACATTTGTTTTGGGGTGAACTATAGTTAGTATAATGGATATAGTGGAAATTTTAGTGATATTTTATCAAGGGGTGTTCCCCATGGGTGAAATAGAAATGATGAAAATCACAAGGAGAATATTGTTAATGGTGTGGTGGAACAAAGATGAGGATGTTATTTAAATGAATATTAATGTGTCTTACTATATGAGACATGGAAACCCCATGACTATTTTTCTTGTTGTAGTTTGTGTTTAGTGACACATAAGTAAAATGGCGGAATAAATTTTCAATTAGGATGATCATAGAGAATTATTGAAGAATACCCATCACACTATTTATAGTGGAAATGGTGATATAATGTTTTATAAATCATGGTCTTTCATTACATTTTGGTCTAATGTAATGTTTTGGTGAATGGGAGTTTCCATAATTTTAATGATATATGATCATAAAGTAATAAAAAACTATTAGAATCTAATTCAACGTTCATCTAAGGGGCCAATGAATAGAGTTAAATCACTACTTTATAGAGGATGATATAAATTCCTCTTCTATAAATAAAGGTATGAATTATCATTTGTCTAATATTCATTCTCATTTTCCAAACCATCGATTATTTCTTTCCCTATTACCACCATCCAACCACCTCTTTTGAGATTATGGAATCCTTGGATCATCAAATTGAACTATCGTATTAATCTTTTCCCACTTCTCTCCTCTAATACTCATTATCCTTATTTATCATTCGTTTAGGATTGTCTATTTTATGTATAAGATGTGTTTTTGGATGATATTTGATCAAGGATTTATAGTTTCTATCTATAGACATAATCTTATGAGTATACTTTTGGTTTTTGTTCCATTAAATTCATCAATTCTTCAAAAGTGAGTGGTTATTTCCTGGATAATCTAAATATCTTTAGGAAATTTTTTTATTCTCATATTTGTTTGAATGTGTGAACATATAATTATTTGTCTCCTTGTGTAATAATAGATTCAACCATGTAAAAAAGATTATTAGATTTAAATTTAAAATTGGAATGGTTTTGTTGTGATTTCTTGTGTTTTATAATTATATTGATGTTTTTCATTGTTATTCAAGTTATATTTATAACTATTTTATCCAGATATTCTTTTTTATAATGGATTATTCCTATAATTGATTAAACTACATAAAATAAAAAAATAAAAAGTTATTAATTATAGGGGAATGTATATTTATTTTCAGTACACTATAAAATTGATTAAATAAAGAAGTTATTCTTAGAGAATATTTGAGATCAATTCATAATAAAAGATTATTATTGATTATATGTATCTTAGATTTAGTAATACTATTCATAAAAACATTTTTAATTAAAATGATGTAATGATAATTTTATTTTCTAATTATAATACTTTGTAGTTAATCAAGATAATTAATTCTAGATAAGGAATGAATTCCTTGGTGTGATGAACATATTTTATCTATGAGTGTGACATTATATAAAAACCCTCTTAATGATTCTGTTCCTAGTCTATAATTTTATATGCATGATGTTTCTTATCAATAACCTTCACTAGTTGGTATTTAAATAAATAATGATGTTTTTTATCTACACTTATAATGGTGGGTTGATGAAAACAATTAAGATGTGGAAAGTGTTATATGAAATGGTGTTAGAGATGACACTAAAGTGTTAAGAATGAGTTAGGTGCTAGGATTTAACATTTTGTATTTTCTAATTATTATTTTAAATGAATATTTCATGGATGTTTTTTTTGTTTCGAGTTCCATCTTCTTGATGTTGTTTGGCTCTATGAATCGAATGTGAAAATTTTGTTAGAGTATCATAGGTTGATTCCTAGAGTTTCCAAAAAAATTAATGGAAAATATATTTAAAAAATAACTAATGTTATTGACATTGATGGTAATAATGATAAATGAAATATGTTAAACAATAGAAACCATATATGGTTGAATTTATTATTGAAGATCATGGATATTAAATCTGGATTTGTAGTATAATTTATATAGGCATGATACATTGTGAGGAAATGAAAGCATAAAATAATAAATGTTACTTTTTAATAAATTATATTTAATCTATAAGACTATTAATACAGTGAATAATAATTTATAAATACCAGGTGATAAAGGATAATTATATTGATTCTTACTGATTTCGAGAACTTTTGAAACCATGTTCATAGACCTTCAAAGTAGTAATAAGTACTCATGTAAAATTATTGTTATAATTTTATATAGTCACTATGTTTTTCACTTAGTTTAGTTTTGTGTGAAGGAATTATTTACATTATATAATTTAATATGCATAACCACCTTTGTTGGTATGAAAAAACACTAAAATATTTTGAGGAGAGTTTAATCAAATATTATGGATAGTGAAGGACTGTATGATATACTTATCCCTCTCCCACATTTGACCTTAAATTTTAATATATTATTTTAGAAACTAAATGATGTTATGAATTTTTTATATGGAATGGAATCATGTGGGTTATGATTAATACAAGTTTAATATAAATTTATACGTGTGATAAAATATATTAATGCCATAATATATACTTGTATCCAATAATGGCGGCCATAGTTTCCAATAGGTGTTCAATTACGGGTCATAGTGGCTTGAGATATAATTTTTATTACATTAGATATAGTGTGTTGAACTCTCTCTGAGATGGTTATTTTAATAATCCCAAATCATTGTTGTATTTATGAAAATTTATTCTTTTGTTAAAATTGTTATAAATGTGTTTATATTTGTTTAATTCATGTTTACTTATGTTTATCTATATTAATTTGTGTTTTACTATTGACCTGGAAGTATTCGGGAATCAAATAGACACTTTCTTTAAATTCCAAGTTTTGTCTCACTGTTATTTATATTCTTGAGGCACCGATGAAGAGCAAATCACCGATGATGAATAGTTGCATCGATGATGAACGGTCGCAACAATAATAGGAACGGTCTCACCGATGATGAATGGTCGCACTGATGACGAATAGTCACACCGATGATGAATGGTCGCACCGATAATAGGAACTGTCACCCCGATGACAATGGTCGCAACATCACCGGTCGCATCAATGAACTATTGATGCTAATGCTACCAATACTAATGATAAATGATCTATCGATGCTGATGCTACCGATACCGATGATCAATGAGAAACCGACGCTGATGCTATAGATACTGATACAGATTCAAAATGACTCACCAATCTCACGACTCACAGATCTCATGACTCACTGATCTCATGACTCTCCGATAGTCATTAAAACTATTTGAATTTCTATAAATTCTTATTTAATTCCAACGGTCATATTTTATGTTTTTAATGCAATTAATGATATTTAATATTATTTATTGGCACTTAAGGGGACCGTACCTCGTACCTATGAAAAGGTAATCATTCCCATTGCCAGAGCTCGTCGAATAAAAGGAAGATCGACCTGCAGTAAAAAGTGTGCGTGAAAAGGCATAAAGATAGACTTCTTCCATGCATATACATGAAAAGAAGAACACACTAGGAACTCGAAGAAGATATTGCAATATCTTCAAAGAACTCTCATGCATGAAATCCAGCACTACTAAAGAGCACACGTAGAACACTGGAAATTAGAGAACATACTCACTTGTGAAGGACACCAAGCTGAACCACGATACTCTGTTTTTCAGCAGAAAAACTAGAGAAGGACTCAGAAGCATTTCTTATGAATCCAATGAGTCCAGAGCTGTACTACTAATCTCTAGAGCATTTTAAACTCTTACCTACTATTTCTAATTGATTCATTTATTTTGATTTTGAGCAGTGTGTGTACTCTGTATACTTTACACAGACACTGCCTCTTGTGCTAAACTGGAGGACACAAAATCTTCATTCCAAACTTCATACATCATATTTTATCCCACTGAGGATAGTGGTAGAGGTCAAGTGTGACCTGGATAGCCTAGGTGTTGTTGTCTTTGTTTTCCCAAGAAGAACTGTGGTAGAGGTCTTAGGACATGGACATTATTGTATGGTTGTTAACCCCGATCCTGGGTGTGAATCAAATTTATATTAATTGTTTGAGAGTACTAAGTCTCTTCTTGAGACTGAACCTCTTGGTTATATCTTCTGTGTCTTTTAGTATAAGTCTAAAATATACTAAATATATCTTTTATATTCTACTGTTATTACTTTTAAATAAAAAATTATTTTAATGTTACTTTGATAGTTAAATTATCATTTTTTTATACTTATTGTGAACTAGTAGGTTAGCTTCAAAAGCTAATTTAATACTGTGACTAAATTGGCTGAGATCTAATCAATCTTTAAGAATCCCTTTGAACATTAACAATCTGTATAAATTCACTATAGTTTAACTTTGTTTTAAATTGGGGAATTTTAATAGAAACTATTTAAAAAAAATTTAATTGGAACTCAATTCACCCCCCCCCCCCCTGAGTGTCCACTCCGACCACCATTTTGTTTCAGAGGTTTAGTTTTTTTATCAATGTTTTCAAATACTCTGTTTTGCAACTGTGATTTTTGTTATATTTTAAAGATCTTAAATTTTTGTTAGTTCTAAATTTTATCTCTTTAAATTTATTTGGAAAACTCTAGTTGTGGATAATAGACTAGAAGGTACTACTACCAACATGCCACATTTCTCTAATGGCACAGATTATGCTCAGTGGAAACTGAAAATGAAAATTCATTTAGAAAGTATGGTATTTGATATCTGGACTGCTATAGAAACTGAATATAAGATTACAGCAACTGTTAGAACTACTTGGGATGAAGCTACGTAGACATCTTACAATAATAATTGTAAATCTATGAATTCCCTTTATTGTGCTTTAAGAGATGAAGAGTTTAATAGAATATCTTCTTGTAAAACTGCCTATGAAATATGGGACACTTCGAGTGTTTCTCATGAAGGAACAACTAATGTTAATAAAATGAGATCGAATATATATACTATTAAGTATGATAATTTTAAAATGAAGACGGATTTACCTATCTCTGACATGTATCTCAGGTTCAATGAGATTGTCAATAAAATGATCTCTCATGGAAAATATGTCACTACTAAGGAACAAATCTTGAGAATATTCAGATGTCTACCAGATCTATGGAGAGGCACTTCTGTTTCAATTAGAGAATCATGTTACATAAGAAAGTTACCATTCAAAGAGCTCATTGGTAAGCTTATGATGTATGAGGAAGAACTCAAGGTGAATAAGGAGGATGATGATGATCCTAAAAGGTATTCTGTAGATTTTAAATCTACTGCTCTGAAGAGAAAGGACAAAGACAAAGTTCAAATACAAACTGAAAGTTCAACAAGTGATGATTCAGACTCTGAAAGTGATGCTGAGATGGCTCAAATAGCCAGGAGATTCCAGAAGTTTTATAGGAAGAATAAATTATTTATAAAATCTAATTACAAATGAAAGTATGACCACAAGGGTCATTGGAAGAAGGATTGGAAAAATCCTTACAAGAATGATGAATTTGTCTGCTATGAATGCAAAATCAAAGGTCACATTAAAGCAGACTGTCCAAAATTAAAGTTCAAGAAGAAACATGACTACAAGGACAATAAGAATAATAGACCTATGAAAGATACTTGGAGTGAATTATAAGACAGCACAAGTGAATTTGATGTTTCTAAATCTGAAAAGAATCGTGCCAACATGTGCTTCATGACCAACACCTCAGAGGTACCTATTACCCCTATGCTAAATGATTATTATACTGCAACTGATTATGAATCTGAAAACATGTCTAGTGAGGAACTATTTGAATATTGTAATATACTAGAAGAAACATGTAATGAACTTATGTACAAGTATAAAGCCTTAAAGAAACTGCATTCTCTCACTACTAATGTTAGATCTTCACATGATATAGAAAAGGAAAAGAATGCTCAACTGTTAAACGAAAATACTGAACATAAGTTGTCTAATGAGTAATTAAGGAAAGACCTAGAAAATTTTACAAATGTAAATGATACACTAACTCAAATACTAGTTAAACAAGTTCCACCAAAATATACCACTGGAATAGGCTATCATCCTGTAAAGAGACAGCTTACTAAGACTATATATATTCCTAAATCTGGTCAAAATTATGCTAGTTCTAGTTCTAGTAATTCATATGCCTCAGCTACTTATTCACACAGTTATGGATCAAATAGAGTTTATCTTTCAAAATCTATTGAATCTCTTAACTATATGAGACCAATAAGACAAATTTGGATACTTGAAGCTTTTATTGCTAACTTATTTGGACCCAAGAAGATCTGGGTACCGAAATCATTTCCCATCTAAATCTATTTTGTAGGAAACATGTTTGAAGAGTTCTGACAATAAGATATGGTACTTGGACCATCGATGTTGAAGACATATGTCTAGAGATTACTCAAGATTCAAGAGTCTAATTAATGTTTATGGAGGCAATGTCACCTTTGGTGATAATTCTAAAGGAAAAATCATCAGCCTAGGAATTATTGGTAACACTGATTCAGTTTTCATTTCTGAAGTGTTATTTGTTGATGGACTTAAATATAATCTGTTAAGTATTTCTCAATTATGTGATGATGGATTTAATGTGAAATTTAAAAATGATTCTTGTAATGTTTTTAACTCTAAAAATGTTTTATTATTCTCTTCTTTGAGAAATGAAAATGTTTATGTTATGGATTTAACTTCTTTATCCAATCAAAATGTTACTTGCCTAAATGCTTTGAATAAAGAATCTTGCCTATGGAACATAAGAGTAGAAAACTACAATATACATTCCCTTAGAAAGATGACTAGGAAGAACATTGTTAGATACCTTCCCAAACTTGAATTTCCAAATGACAAAGTTTGTAATCCCTGCCAAAAGAGAAAGCAACATAAAGTTTCTTTTAAATCAAAGAAAGAAGTCTCACTTGTCAACCTCTTGAGTTGGTTCACATAGACTTGTTTGTAACTTCTAGAGTTTCTAGTTTAAATGGGAATCACTATGTCTATGACCTAGTAGATGAATTTTCTAGATATACTTGTGTATACTTCTTAACTCATAAGAGTGAAGACTGTTCTTACTTTATTAAATACTCTATGTCTGTAGAAAACCTTATTGGACTTAAGATTAAAATCCTGATAAGTGATCACGGTCGTGAGTTTGAAAATCATGAATTTGAATTTTATTTCTCAAACAATGTCTATAGTCACAACTTTTCTGCTCCTAGGACACCTCAGCAGAATGGTGTAGTAGAAAGCAGGAATAGAACCCTGTAGGAAATAGCAAGAACCATGCTCAATGAATATGACCTACATGTTTATTTTTGGGTGGAATCTATCAATACAGCTTGTTATGTCATCAATAGAGTCTTGATCAGACCAGTTCTCAAGAAGACCCCTTATGAATTATGGAATAATAGAAATCCTAATGTTAGTTACTTCAGAGTCTTTGGTTGAAATGTTTTTATTCTTAATACTAAGGATAATATAGAAAATTTTTCATCAAAGAGTGATGAAAGAATATTTTTAGGATATTCTATCTCTAGAAAAGCCTTTAGAGTCTTTAATAAGAAAACCAAGTGTTTGGAAGAATCTGTTCACATCAGGTTTGGTGAAACTGATCCACATGAACCTAGACCATCTCTTGAGAATCATGAAGAAGATTTATCTGTTCTGAACCTTAATGATAAAATCAATAAAACTATTGTAAAGACAACATGTTCTGGAAATGTTCCAGAATCCACTTCTATAGAACCTGAACCTAGAAAAGATCCTAAAATCACTAGTCCTACCTTTACTAGATCAACTAGGATTCTAAATAATCGTCCTTTAGATGATTTTGTTGGTAATCTTGATAGAGGGACACATACTAGAGCTTCTCTAAGAAACTAGGTTGAACATCAAGCTTTTCTTTCACACTTAGAACCTAAAAATATCAATGATGCTATCAATGATGAATTTTTTGTAATGACAATGCAAGAAGAACTAAATAAATTTGAAAAGAAAAATGTCTGGGAATTAGTTGACAGACCTAAGGACACGTTGACCATAGGCACTAAACGGGTTTTTAGAAATAAAGTTGATGAGTCTAGAAACATAGTTAGAAACAAAGATAGATTAGTTGCACAAGCATATAGTCATGGGAAGGTATAGACTATGAAGAAACCTTTGCACCTGTAGCTAGATTAGAAGCTATTAGGATTCTACATGCCTATAGTGCTCATCTGAATTTCAAGTTATATCAAATGTAAGTTAAAAGTTCTTTTCTAAATTGTTTTATTGTTGAAGATGTTTTTTGTTACACAACCACCTGGATTTACTAATCCTCATTTTCCAAATTGAGTGTTTAAAAATTCTAAAGCTTTATATGGTTTAAAAGAAGCTCCTAGAGCTTGGTATGATAGAATTAGTATTTTTTTATTTAAAAAGGTTTTACTAAAGGGATTACTGATCCAACTCTTTTTATTAAAATAATTTCAAAAGATTTTTTGATAGTACAAATCTAGGTTTATGATATTATTTTTGGATCTTCTAAAAAAGATTTACGTACTGATTTTTCAAAAAGAATGCAAAATGAATTTGAAATGAGTTTAATCGGAGAACTCAAATATTTTCTTGGATTTCATGATTTTCAAAATGAAAATGGTATTATTTTGAATCAAAATAAATATAAAAAAGATATTTTAAAACTTTTTGGATTGGATAGTATTAATGAAATTGATACACCAATGAGTACTGTTTGTAAATTGGATGCAGATGAAACTGGGAAACCAGTGGATCAAATAAATTATAGAGGTATGATTGGAAGCATACTTTACCTTACTGCTAGTCAACTAGATATTATGTTTAGTGTGTGTATGTGTGCAAGATTTCAAGCTAATACTAAATAATCTCACTTTCTTATTGTTAAAAGAATTTTCAAATATCTTAAACATACTTAAAATTTAGGTTTGTTTTATCCAGAAAGTCAATATTTTGACATAATGAGTTATTTAGATGTTGACTTCTTTGGTTGAAAGTTATATATTAAGAGCACATCTGGAACATGTCATCTTTTAGAAATGTCCCTGGTATCTTGGTGTAGTAAGAAACAGAACTCTGTTGAATTATCTACTGTTGAAGCAGAATACATTGCTGCTAGTAGTTGTTGTGCAAAAATTATGTGGATTAAACACACTCTTTTGGACTATGGATACGATTTTAAGCATGTTTAAATCAACTGTGATAACACTAGTGCAATTAACAATTCAAAGAACCCTATGCCTCGCTCCAGAACCAAACACATTTATGTAAGGCACCACTTTTTGAGAGATCACTACCAAAAAGTTGATATTACTCTTGAGTTTATAGGCACTGAACATCAATTAGATGATATTTTCACGAAGCCCTTAAGTTCTGAAAGGTTAGATTTGATTAAACAAGAGTTGGGTATGACAGATCTGTGAAACCGATCTGTCAAACCGATATGTGAAAATGATATGTCAAACCGATCTGTCAAACCAATCTGTGAAACTGATCTATCAAACCGGTCAATCAAACTGATCTGTGTAACTGATCTGTCAAAACAATCTGTTAAACCAATTTATGAAACCAATTTGTCAAACCGATCTGTCAAACCAATCTGTCAAAATGATCTGTGAAACTGATCAGTCAAACTGATCTGTCAAATCGATTAATTCTGCCGATTTGGTTGTACCATTTCATTTAAAATCATTATTGTCTGTTTAAAACGACGTTGTTTTACTTAATCGATATTATATTATTTTTCAACTCTAAATGATACAAATAATGACCCGTGACTATTTCTTTTTCTATGAGACTGTTGACCTTCTATTTATCGCCGAACACTCTCTTCTCTTTCCTGTAACCCGAGACTTTTTATTCATTCCAAGCCTCTTGATTGTCTCAAACCATAGAATGAAAAAGGAAAAGCGACAAGGCAAAGAATCTAAAGGTTTTTCACCTTTCAAGTGAGCTCGAGGTGAGTTGTTCAGTACGATGCAGTGGTCTGTGAACCCGGAGCTAGAAAAACGGGAAGTTATAGGTGAAAAAAATATGTTTAGAATTGGATTTATCGAGCAAGTCTGCTCTTTTGAAAGTGTTAGAAATGCAAGGTTGGAAGAATTTGTTCGACGATAATAGTTCAGTATTTTACCCAAAGTTGGTGCATGATTTCTATTTAAACTTGAGTGTAGTTTTGGATGGAGTCGAGGCTGCTATATTTTCTTCAATAGTAAAAGGAGAAAAGGTTAATTTTTCATCGAAACAGTGGGCCGAATGTTTGGGAGTACCTCACAATGGAAGATATGAGGATTACATTGGTAATATCCCACCTACAACTAATTACTTTTCTTATGATCTAGCCCTTGAGTTATTGACATGGAAGTCTGAATCGAGAAGGATATCTGCTGCTGAGTTGGATGGTGTGAGTATAATCCTATTTAAATTTATTCAACATCAAATATGTCCTAGAAAAGTTGACTTTTCTTTAGTAAAGTATCAGGATGTTTTTCTGTTATTCCTTTTATTGAATGGTGAAAAGATCAATATATGTAGATATTTTGCAGAGAATATTGTTGAGATGATAAAACCATCAAAGAAAGCTACTACTTTGTTTTATTCTGAGAAAATTTCTTCCATGATTAAATTCTTGGGTTGTATGGATGATGGAGATGAGTGTATCTTATCAATTAGCTTCTATTTCTATAAGGTTATCTGTAAGAGGATGAAAATAAGTTGGAAACCATGGATGAAAGCTTGGGTTGCTGATGAGGAAAAGTATTATGAGTCCTTCAATCCTATTGATCATCCAAGAAGACCAAAGGGGATAAGAGATCCAAGTTTAAAACATGGTGAGGAAGTGGTTTATTCAGATGAAGATGAGGAAGTTGTAGTTCCTAAGGAAACTGGTGAATCTTGTAAGAAGGAAACATAAGAAGAAGAATCTGATGATAATATGAATGCAGAATAGGAGGCCAAATCATCTCCTGATGAGAGGAGTGATCCAGCTACTATTATCCCGAAGAAAAGAAGAATGGAATTTCGACCAGCTAGTCCACCTCTAAACAAACTAGGAATTGAACCTCTTTTAGATGATGATGAAGAAGAAGAAGCTGAGACTGATGAATCAACTTCTGAGGAGTATGAATCCGATAGTACAGACAGTTCAATTGAGAGATCAGTTAATAATGATGATGATGAAGGCAATGATGGTGATGAGGGTGATGATGATGGTGATAGTAATAGTAGTACCAGTGACAGTGATAGTGGTGATGCTGATGATGATAATGCTCGAACTATAGAATGTCAGAATGTAATCCAAGATGATCCTCATCTCCAACCAAATGTTCAAGAAAATATCTCTGAGGCTGAGAGAATAGAACAGTTGAAGATTGATAAGGATGAGGAAGTCCCTCATGAAATTCCTGGAAGAGCTCTCTTTGTCAAACCTAAGTATCCTTCATGTGAAGCTACATGGGAAGAACATCCAGGTCTTGTTGTTATTGGACTATACTATCTAGAGGAAGAGGAAGAATAAGGAATGAATCTTACAGGAGTAAGTGACTCAGTTCAGGATCAATTAGTTGCAGAATTTATGCAATTGACAACAGACAGATCAGGTCCTTCCATTTCTCAATCCAGACCGGATCCTTCTGTTTCTCAACCTAGATCCAGTCCTACAATTTCTCAATATGATTTAGACAAATTTTAGGTTGAATTGATTCAAGAAGTTAGGGAAACTATGAAAGTTGATTTATCTCTTGTTCCTGCTCCTGCACCTGTGACTTTATCTGAAGCTACTATGGATGGGTTGGCTCAAAGATTAATAAGGCTTATCAAACCAGACCTATGCAATTATAGTGAGTTGATCAGTAGGAACATTACCTCTTTGAATAAAAAACTCACGGATTTAGGTAGTAATTTTTTTTCTCATTCAGGAGAGTTTAGAACAACCATCTCTGTTATGATTGAAGTGTTAAGAAATCTAATAGAACATTTCAAGAAGACAGATTTGAGGAAGTTGAAAGCTGAGATCAATCAAGTTGTTGACCAGGCTAGTTCCTCAAAGGTGACCAAGATTATTGGTCATGAGATTAATACTTTAAAGGATGTTATTAAAGAAGAACTGGCAGCTATTGGAAAGATTATGGATTTGGATTCTTTGAAAAAGATGAAAGAGCATAGTGATCATATTCATAAAATGGTGCAGTTGTATTCAGCTGATGCTAACAAGGCTCAAAAAGAGATTAAAGAGAAAGTGGATCATTATTTCTATAAGATTTACACCAAGCATGAATTGAATCATAATTTTAAAGTGTTGGATGATAATTTGAGACTCCCTCCAGTTACTCAAGCTTTTAAGGCTCAAGTTAAGCAGTTAAAAGATTTTACTCCTACTTTGGAAAGTTTCATGCAGAATAAAGATGATTTTGAAAAGTCTGTGAAGTACTGTGGAGAAATAATTAAGGACTTCATCAATTTTTCCAAACCCTACCTTCATGTGCATGCTAAGGCCATTGTTTTGTCTACTACTGAGCCTCTTACTTCATCAGATTTTGCTCCTAGTTAGATGTCTGTCTCTCAAGATCTCTCCAGTATTCGGCTAGTCTTTCAACAGACTCCTTCAGAAAGATCTTATACTCCTCAACAGGTGACCATAGAACCCACAATTTGTCTATCTAGAGTCATCCTGCCTCCTTTCTCCATCCGTGAAGTTCATCCTTCGACCCAGCCACCTTCTGGACCATCCATTCCTCCAACTGCCAAAGGAAAAGCTCCATTTCACACTGAGAAATAGTTGTATCTGTCAATTTTTGATAGGGTGTCTACTTCTTGTACTTTTGACTTTTGTATTTGATTTTTGTACTCAATTTAAAACCTTATTTTTTGGAGGAAACTTCTTTCTTATCTTCCTTCTCTCTTATTTTTTATAATCCCAAAGGAGGATAAATCCGGGAGATCATGCATCTGAATGAGTGAACTGAATGTGCATCTGAGCCCATGTTAGCTATTTACTGCATGCATGCATACAGAGGGGGCAAAATAATGCCTCTCTATCTCCGTGAGAGTAATGATGAAAGGGGAGAATGATTTTTATTATATGACTTATATTATATGTGGTGAATGACTCAGTTAAATATGTTATGTTTTCTATTCTAACCCTGTTTTATCTTTTGGAATATATTCTTTTTATATATGGGGAGCATACTGAATGACATACTATCTTCTCTCTTCATTTATGTCATTGATTTGTGATTATTAAAAAGGGTGAGATTGTTGAACTCTCTATAATATGGTTATTTTAATAATCTCAAATCATTGTTGTATTTATGACAATTTAGTCTTTTAATCAAATTGTTCTAAATGTGTTTATATTTGTTCAATTCATGTTTACATGTGTTTATCTATGTTAATTTATGTTTTAATATTGACCTAGAAGTATTCTAGAATCAATATGACACTTTGTGAAAATTCAATGTTTTGTGTCACCGTTAGTTATATTATTGAGGCACCAATAAAGAGAAAGTCACCGATGTTGAACGGTCACACCGATGATGAACGGCCACACCGATAATAGGAACGGTCGCATCGATGATGAACGGTTGCACCGATGACAAATGGTTGCACCGATGATGAACGGTCACACCAATGATGAACGGTTGCACCGATAATAGGTACAGTCGCACCGATGATGAACGGTCGCACCGATAATAGGAACTGTCGCACTAATGACAACGGTCGTAACATCACTGGTCGCATCAATGAACTACCGATGCTGATGCTACCGATACTGATGATCAATGAGCTACCGATGATGATGCTAACTATACCGATGTTGATTCAAAATGACTCAATGATCTCATGTCTCACTGATCTCATGACACACCGATCTCATGACTCACCGATAGTCATGAAAACTGTTTAAATTTCTATAAACTTTTATTTAATTCCAACGGTCATATTTGATGTTTTTAATGCAATTAATGATATTTAATTTTAGTTGTTGGCATGTCAGGGGACTATACCTCATACCTATTAAAAGGTATTCATTCCCATTTCCAGAGCTCTTTGAATAAAAGGAAGATCGAGCTGTAGTAAAAAGTGTACGTGAAAAGGCACAGAGAGAGACTTCTTCCATGCACATACATGAAAAGAAGAACACATGATTAACTTGAAAAAGACATTACAAGATCTTCAAAGAATTCTTATGCATGAAATCCAGCACTACTAAAGAGCACACGTAGAACAATGGAAATCAAAGAACATAATCACTTGTGAAGGACACCAAGATGAACCACGATACTCTATTTTTCAACAGAAAAACCAGGGAGGGAGTTAGAAGCATTTCTACTGAATCAAACAAGTCCAGAGCTGCACTAATAATCTCTAGAGAATTTTAAACTCTTACCTACTCTCTCTAAAGTGATTCATTTATTAAAATTTTCAGAAGTGTGTGTACTCTGTATACTTTACACACACACAGTCTCCTGTGCTAAACTGGAGGATACTAAATCCTCATTCCAAACTTCATACATCATACTGTTTCCCACTGAGGATAGTGGTAGAGGTCAAGTGTGACCTAGAAAGCCTGTATTTTGTTGTCTTTGTTTTCCCATGAAGAACTGTGGTAGAGGTCTTAGGACCTGGACATTATTGTACTGTTGTTAACCACGATCCAGGGTGTGAATCAAATTTATATAAATTGTTTGAGAGGACTAAGTCTCTGCTTTAGACTGAACCTCTTGGTTATATCTGCTGTGTATTTTAGTATAAGTCTAAAATATACTACATATATCTTTTATATTCCGTTTATATTACTTTGAAATACAAAATTATTTTAAAGATGCTTTGATAGTTAAATTCGCAAGTGTTTATACTTTTTGTGAACCAGTAGGTTTGCATCAAAAGCTAATTTAATCATGTGATTAAATTGACTCAGATTTAATCAATATTTAAAAATCCAATTGAACATTTACAATATGTATAAATTCACTACATTTTAACTTTGTTTTAAATTGGAATATTTTAATAGAAACTATTATTACAGAAATTTTAATTGGAACTCAATTCACCCCCCCCCTTGAGTGTCCACTCCGACCAACATAGTGGATTATGGATTTCTAATTTTTTTATGAGATGGATTATGAGATATTTTAATTAAATATAGTATACATAATTTTATATTATTACTTGGATTAGATAAGGAAGAATTATAAGGGGTATAAGAATAGGGTATGAGATGTTTTTACTTGAGAGTGAAGAACCAATGTATAAGTATAATCAGGATGTCATTCATCCTTATATATATATCCTTTAAATGAATATGATTACTCATAAACACTACATAACAGATGATCCATGGTGATGATGGGAAACAAATTTATCTTTTTATGTTAATCGTTTATTTATTTTCTTATTGCATGGGATTTGTATGCTTACTTCAAATTTTGAAAGAGAGGATTTTGTGAGGATATTATTAAGTATATATTTATTCTAAGACTATATTTATATATACTATTTTCTAGTTTTTAATTGATGGTTGTAGATCAGGTTGTGTGATAGTAACCTGGGGAGTGTTTCAGGTGTTATCGGATTTTATGTTCAATTAGTAAAATTTTATATTTTAAGTTTCATTTTTTTTCTAATATAAAACATTATAATCTGGTATTGATATTTTTTCTATTTTATTCATGGAGTGTATTGGTGGTTTCAATCATTTATAATGTTCATTAAACTTACCAAAATAGTGAAATTACTCTAATTAGTTATTATATAGTTTTGTTTCTATTCTACGACACATGTCATATTGTATTTGTGTTTTAGGGATAATCATCCCTCTCATCACATCCATATTAGAGGGGATCAAATAGAGTGGTGGGAAATGATACGGAGTTATCACAGTTAATTATTGACTAATATGATAATTCTCAAATATAATAACTACTATAAAACATTATTCGATAGGGAAACAATGTTAGATAAACAAAATAAAAAATATAAACAAGATATACTATCTAAGAAATGGGATTTTATCACCCATTAATATTTATGAATGAACCATTTAGTTTACAAAACATGAAATGTGATTTGATGGTTATTATGTGGTATATAGCTATGTAAGGATCACACATTATGTTTTTTTCAACTATTATTGAATTGGGAAAATAATGTTGAATATATTAATTTGAGTATAATTAATTAACTAATTAACCATAAAATATACATATAGTAATTTTAAGAATATATTTTTTGTATTATAGTAAATGCTCTAGATTGACCCCCTCATTATATTTGTGAGGATAATGTTCACCATGCTGATTTAGAGGATCACCTTAGATTTTCCATCTCTGTGGAAGATAATTATCATATGAGGTAAAATATACCTATTTTAAAAATGGTCATATTTCATGTTTTGTTAAATAGATACAAAATCCTTTATTTCACCCAACCATTTCAAGGATCTAAGTCATAAGGTGATAATGCATCTTGTTTCTTTTGAAATGGAAAAAAATTGAGGAATATCTAGCATGAATGATGTGTAAGGGAGGCTCATTGATTGGTGAGCGGTGTTGTGATACATTATCATCCAAGATTTATTGTGTGAGTACGAGTTAAGTGGAGGAACATTCAATGGTGTTCCCTATAGATTTATATGAGTATATGGACGTTTTTAAAAAAATATTGTCTCATTTTTTTCCTTAATATGAGACCATGTTTGAGTTTGATTTGAATTTTTGTATAAATCATATGTGAATTTATTTATATAGTATATTAGATTTGGTGTTGTGAGAGATGTATATTTAGATTGATGATAATATATATAGAGTATTTTTTTAACATACTGTCCCATCATGTGGTTCCCCGGTTATATTATCCATTATTAATTATGGATGTATATTGTTTTGCATTGATTATCATCACATGAATCAAGTGATTTTGAAGAAAAAAAAATTTATCCAAGGGATTATACATTCATTAAAAATATTAATGGAATTATGTGGTTCTTCATGATCTATATATGGTTACAATAAAATCATCATTCAGTTTAGGATGATGATATTCTGAATACATCATTATGATTTCATTATAGTAACATTGAGTTCGTTGTAATGTTGTTCGGAATTTTAAATTCTCCAGACATGTTCATGTGATTGATTAATGAAATTCTTTATTATTTTATTAATAAAACGTAGGTTGTTTTTATTGATGAAATTCAAGCTTTCTCTATGTTAGAGGAGGAGCATACATATCATCTGTGAGATAGTTTGTGAGTTTTTTTTTACATTATTAGTCATTTGGGAAGCTTTGAAAGTGTGGATTGTGAAACCATTGGGTAAATGTCCAGTAAAATTATATGTCTCTGTGTAGAGTAGTTTTGGATACATTAAATATTATGATAGATTCATTCTTTAATATCAATCAAGAATGTTAAAATTGTGTATGGATTGTAAGGCATTATTGGTTACCATGTGAGCTTCATAAATAACATACAATGGATTAAATATCAAATTGCATCCTTGAATAGGATGTATCATAAGTTTGTGTAAACTATCATGCATAAAGATTCATTTAAATTTTTTATGTGGATGTTTTATGGTGCTCTGGTTTAATTTTTCCAAAATTTGGTGGTATGTTTGGTGATTTATTTAATTCATCCCATATTTGTATTTGTATTGTTTTTATTTGGTTGTGGAATCATATCTCTTATAGGTCGTGGTTGTTGTGACCTCATGAATTTGTGGAGGAAATCATGGATGAAATTTAAATTGGATTATGAAATTAAGTTTTCCCATACATAAGTAAAACGAAAAATCATTCCTTATTATTGTGACCCATAAATTTTTATGTAAATAATATATCTTGTTAGAAGAATATTAATTTAATTACATTAATCATCATTCCATAATTATAATGTTTTAGATTATTTGGATTGTTGGAGACATAAACAAACTATTACATAAAATATCTAAATCCCCTTAAAATTATTTATTCAGATATATCACCCTTCATTGATGTACCATACATAAATCATATCCCAACATCAAGGGGAATAGTAAAAATAATGAAGGGTGTTATCAGATTCTCATTACGGGAATAAGGAGATAACAATGATCATTTATGTATTTGGTCAAAATATAGTCATGATAACATGATGTTTGTTAGTCAGAGTGGATACTCAAGAGGGGGTGAATTGAGTTCCAATAAAAATTTCTGTTAAAATTATTTCTCTTAAAATCCCCCAATTTAAAAACAAAGTTAAACTGTAGTGAATTTATACATATTGTAAATGTTAAATTATCTTCTTAAAGATTGATTAGATCTCAGTCAATTTAATCATAGGATTAAATTAGCTTTTTAAGCTAGCCTACTAGTTCACAAAAAGTATAAACACTTGCTAATTTAACTATCAATGTAACTTTAAAATAGATTTTTATTTCAAAGTAACAACAGCAGAATAAAAGATACATGTAGTATACTTTAGCTTATACTAAAAACCTAGAAAATATAACCAAGAGGTTCAATCTCAAGCAGAGACTTAGTCCTCTCAAATTTATATATAAATTTGATCCACACCCTGGATCAGGGTTAACAACAGTTCAGTACTATCCAGTTCCTAAGATATCTACCATAGTTCTTCATGGGAAAACAAAGACAACAATACATAGGTTGTCCAGGTCACACTTGAACTCTACCACTATCCTCAGTGGGATACAATATGATGTATGGAGTTTGGAATGAGGATTTAGTATCCTCCAGTTCATCACAGGAGACAGTGTGTGTGTAAAAGATATATAGAGTACACACACTACTCAACAGTAAATAAAAATTCACATAGAGAGAGTATATGAAAGATTAGAAAGCTATATTGATTGGCAGTGCAGCTCTGGACTCGTTGGATTTAGCAGAGATGCTTCTGAGTCCTTCTATGGTTTTTCTATTGAAAACAGAGTATCGTGGTTCAACATGATGTCCTTCACAAGTGAGTGTGTTTTCTGATTTCAAGTGTTCTTCGTGTGTTCTTTAGTAGTGTTGGATTGAATTCATGAGAATTATTTTAAGATCTTGTAATTTCTCTCTTCAAGTTCCTCGTGTGTTCTCCCTGTTGTTTTTTTGTACATTCATGGAAGAATTATGCCTTTATTCCTTTTCACGCACACACTTTTTCTACAGCTTGATCTTCCTTTTTATTCCACATGCTCCGGCAATGGGAATGATTACCTTTTCATAGGTACGAGGAACGGTTCCTTACATGACAAAAACTATCATTAAATATCAATAACTGCATTAAAAACATCAAATATGACCGTTGGAATCAAATAAGAGTTTATAGAAATTCAAATAGTTTTCATGACTATCAGTTTGTCATGATATCGGTGAGTCTTTTTGAATCTGCATCGGTATCAGTGAATCGTTGATCATCAGTGTGACTGTTCATCATCAGTGTGTCCATTCATCATCGGTGCGATCGTTCATCATCAGTGTGACCGTTCATCATCGGTACGACCCATCATCATCAGTGTGACCGTTCATCATCAGTGTGACCATTCATCATCGGTGCGACTGTTCATCATCGGTGCAACCATTCATCATCGGTGCGTTAGAATATAACTAATAGTGAGTCAAGACATGAAATTCTCACAAAGTGTCTGTTCAGTCCAGAATACTTTCAGGTCACTAGTAATACATATTTTAACATAGATAAACATGTGAAAACATGAATTAAACAAAAATGAACACATTTAGAACAATTTGAACAAAATACTAAAGTGTCCTACATACAACAATGATTTGGGATTATTAAAATAACCATCTAACAGAGAGTTCAATAATCTCCCCCTTCTTGATAATCACAAATCAATGGCACAAAGGAAGGGAGAATATAGTAGGACATTCAGTATTCTCCCCCTATAAAAAAGAATATATTCCAAAAGATAAAATAGGGTTAGAATATCAAATAATACTTATATAACTAAGTCATTCACCCCATATAATACAAGTCGGATAATTCATTTCTCCCCCTGTGTATGCATGCATGTAGTAAAAAGCCAGCATGGCCTCATAAGCACATTCAGTTCACCCACTCATATGAATGATCTTCCTAATTTCTCCCCCTTTGGGATTATCAAAAAGAAAAGAGAATGAAGATAAGAAAGAAGATTCCATAGAAAATGAAGGTTTGAAAAAGATTATAAATAGCACAGACAAAAGTAAGATGTATATGAGATAGACACCCGATCAAAAAGTGACAGAAACAACTATTTCTCAGGTTTAAAGGGATATTTTCCTTTAGCAGTGGGAGGAATGGATGGTCCAGACGGTGGTTGGGTTGAAGGTTGAACTGGCCGGATGGAGGAAGGAGGCAGGAAAACTCAAGCTGGATGAATTGCGGGTTCCAAGGTCAGCTTCTGTTGAGAAGATCTTTCTGAAGGAGGCTGTTGAAAGACTCTTCGAATACTGGAGAGTGCTTGAGAAACAGACATCTGACTAGGAGCAACATCTGATGACTGAAGAGACACAGCAATATGAAAAACAATGGATTTAGCTTCCACATGAAGGTAGGGTTTGAGAATATTGATGAAGTCCTAAATTACTTCTCCACTATACTTCATAGCCTTTTCAAAATCATCCTTATTTTGCATGAAATTTTCAAAAGTAAGAGTAAAATCCTTCAACTGATGAACTTGATCTTTAAAAGCTTGAGTAACTGGACTGAGTCTAAAATTATCAGCCAATACTTTAAAATGATGATTCAACTCATGCTTGATGTAGATCTTAGACAAATAATGATCCACTTTCTCCTTAATCTATTTTTGATCCTTGGTAGCATTGGTTGAATATATCTGCACCATCTCATGAATATGATCAATATTCTCTTTCATCTTTTTCAAAGAATCTAAATCCAAAATATTTCCAAGAGCTGCCACCTCTTCTCTAACAACATCTTTTAAAGTATTAAGATCATGACTAGTAATCTTGGTTAATTTTTAAGAACTAGCCTGAGCAACAACTTGCGTGATCTTAGATTTCAACTTCCTCAAATCTGCCTTCTTCAAATGTTCTAGTAGATTTCTAAAAACTTCCATCATACCATAGACGGTTGTTCTGAACTCTTCTGACAGAGATTCTAGATTGCTGCCTAAATATATGAGTGTTTGATTCAAAGTGGTAATGTTCCTTCTAATAGACCCACTATAATTTCGCTGGCTTGGTTTGATAAGTCTTACCACTCTTTGAGCCAAATCATCCATAGCAGATTCAGATAAAGTCATAGGAGCAGGATTAGGAATATGAGATAACTCATCTTTCACAGTCTCCCTAATAGCTTGAATCAATTCATCCGTAAATATTTCAAAGTCAGATTTAGCAACTGTAGGATCAGTTCTAGCTTGAGGCACTGAAGAATCAGGTCGGACATCTGCCCTTAGCAAAAACTCTGCAACTAATTGAGCCATAACTGGATCACTTATGCTTGAAAGTTCCACTTCTACACCTTCCTCTTCCTCTGGATAATCTAATCCCAGAACACCAAGACCTGGATGATCTTCCCATGTAGATTTTCATGAAGGATAGATAGGTTTCACAAACTGAGCTCGTCCATAATTTTCAGGAAGTACTTCCCCATCCCCATAACTTTCCAACTGTTCTTCCCTCGGAGCCTCAGAGACATTTTCTTGCTCAATTAGTTGGGGTTGAGGATCATCTTGGATCACATTCAGACCTTCTATAGGTCAAGAATCAGCATCATCATCATTATCATCATCACTATCACTGCCACCACTACCACCATCATAATCAGCATCACCCGCATCATCACCATTGCCTTCATCATCATCATTATTAACTAATCTCTCACTTGAACTGTCTGTACCTCTGGATTCATACTCCTCACAGGTTGATTCATCAGTCTCACCGTGTTCTTCATCATCTAAAAGAAGTTCAATCTCTGTTAAGTTGAGAAGAGGGCTTGCTGAACCAAATTCCATCCTTTTTTTCTTCGAGCTAATAGTATCAGGATCACTCCTCTCATCAGGAGATGATTCAGCCTCCCCTTCAGCATTCATACTATCATCAACTTCTTCTTCTTCTGTTCCTTTCTTACTGGATTCACCAATTTCCTTAGAAACTACTGGTTCCTCTTCTTCATCTGAATAAATCACTTCGTCACCAGGTTTTTAAATAGGATCTCTTATCTTCTTTGGTCTCTATGGATGATCGGTAGGATCAAAGGACTGATATAACTTTTCTTCATCAGCAACCCAAGCTTTCTTCCATGGGTTCCAATTTATTTTCATCCTCTTACAAATAACATTGTTGAAACAGAAGCTAATTGATGAGGTACGCTCATCTCCATCATCCACACAGCCCAAGAATTTCAGCATGGCAGAAATCTGTTTAGAATAAAATAGAGTATTAAATTTCTTTGAAGGTTTTATCATCTCAACAATATGCTCAACAAAATATCTACACCGATTGATATTTTCACCATTCAACAAAAGCAATATCAGAAAAACATCATGATACTTTACTGAAGCAAAGTCTCCTTTTATAGTACATACATGATGTTGAATAAATTTAAACAAGTTTCAATTGTCACCAACCAACTCAGCAGCAGTTATCCTTCATGATTCAGAATTCCCAGTCAATAACTCTAGGGATAGCTCATAAGAGAAGTAATCATTTGTGGGAGGAATATTACCAAAATTGTCTTCGTATCTTCCATTGTGAGGTAATCCTAGACATTCAGCACACTGTTTTGATGAAATATTAATCTTTTCCCTTTTACTATAGAAGACAATCTCGCAAACTGTACTCCGTCCAATACTACATCCAGGTTCAAATAAAACTCTTGCAACATCTTTGGGTAAAAGACCCTATCATTATCAGAGAACCAATTCTTCCAACCTTGAATTTCCAATACATTCAAGAGAATGGAATTTATAGATAAAAACTGATTCTGAACATATTTATTTTTCAGCTATAACTTCCCGTTTTTCTATCTCCGGGTTCACAGACCTATGCATCGTACTGCTCGACTCACCTCGAGCGCGCTTAACAGGTGAAGTTCCATCAGATTCCTTGCCCTTCCTCTTTTGCTTGGCCATTCTGAGGTTTGAGACAATCGAGAGGCTTTGAAAGATTCAAAAGGCTCAGGTTACAGAAAAGAGAAGAGAGAGTTCGGCGGGAAATGGAAAGTCAACAGTCTTTAGAGAATGAAATAGTCGCATGTCATTATTTGTATCATTTAGGGTTACAAACAATAAAATATCAATTATGTAAAACAACGTCGTTTTAAACAGACAATAATGATTTTAAAAAATAGTACAACCCAATCGGTAGCACTAATTGACTTGATAGATCGGTCTAACAGATTGGTTTCACATATCAGATTGAGAGATTGGTTTGACAGATTGGTTTCATAGATCAGTTTGAAAGATCAGTTTCACAGATCTGTTTCACAGATCGGTTTCACAGATCTATCATACCCAACTCTTGTTTAATCGAGTTTATCCTTTCATAATTTAAGGGCTTGGTGAAAATGTCAGCTAATTTATGTTCAGTACCTATAAATTCACATGTAATATCACCATTTTGGTTGTTATCTCTCAAAAAGTGATGTCTGACATCAATGTGTTTGGTTCTAGAGTGAGACACAAGGTTCTTTGAAATGTTAATTGCACTAGAGTTATCACCGTTGATTGAAACATGATTAAAATCATATCCATAGTCCAAAAGAGTGTGTTTTATCCACAGAATTTTTCCACAATAACTAATAGTAACTATATACTCTACTTCAGCAGTAAACAAAGCTATAGAGTTCTACTTTTTACTACACCATGATACTAAGGAATTTCCTAATAAATGACATGTTCCAGATGTGATTTTTCTATCCAACGTGCAACCAGCAAAGTCATCATCTGAATAACTCATTAGATCAAAGGATTTTCCTTTTGGGTAAAACAAACCTAAGTTTATAGTGTGTTTAAGATACTTAAAAATTTGTTTAACAACATTTAAATGACATTATTTTGGATTAACTTGAAATCTTACACACATACACACACTATACATAATATCTGGTCGACTATAAATAAGGTAAAGTAAGCTTCCAATCATACCTCTTTAGTTTGTTTGATCCACTGGTTTCCCAGTTTCATCTACATCCAATTTACAGACTGTACTCATAGGAGTATCACATTCCTTAATTCTATCCAATCCAAAACGTTTTAAAAGATCCTTTGTATATTTACTTTGATTCAATATAATACCACATTCATTTTGGAAAACATGAAATACAAGAAAATATTTGAGTTCTCCCATTAAACAAATTTCAAATTCATTTTGCATACTATTTGAAAAATCAGTACATAAGGAGTGTTTAGAAGATCCCAAAATAATATCATCAACATATATTTGTACTACTAAAAAATATTTAGAAATTATTTTAATAAAAAGATTTGGATCAGCAATCCCTTTTATAAAACATTTTGAAATAATAAAATTACCAAGTCTATCATAAAAAGATCTTAGAGATTGTTTTAAACCATATAAAGCTTTAGCATGTTTAAAAACTCGATTTGGAAAATGAGGATTTGTAAATCCAGGTGGTTGTTCAACAAAAACATCTTCAACAATAAAACAATTTTGAAAAGCACTTTTAACATCTATTTGATATAACGTGAATTTAAGATGAGTAGAATAGGCAAGTAGAATTATAATAGCTTCTAATATAGATACATGTGCAAAGGTTTCCTCATAGTTTATACCTTTTTCTTGACAATATCCTTGTGCAACTAATCTATCTTTGTTTCTAACTATGTTTCCACACTCATCAACTTTGTTTCTAAAAACCCATTTAGTGCCTATTTTTAAAAGTTCCCTTGGGTCTTTCAACTAATTCCTAGAAATTGTATCTTTCAAATTTATTTAACTCTTCTTGCATAGCCATTACCCAAAATTCATCATTGATAGCATCATTTACATTTTTAGGCTCTAGCTGTGAAAGAAAGGATTGATGTTCAACCTGGTTTCTTAGAGAATCTCTAGCCTTTGTTCCCTTATCAAGATTACCAACAAAAACATCCAAAGGATGATTCTTTGGAATCCTAGTTGATCGAGTAAAGGTAGGGCTAGAAATTTTAGGTTCATCTCTAAGTTCGGGTTCAATAGAAGCAGGTTCTAGAATATGTCTAGAACTGGATATCATTACAGTAGGTTCTTTAGTTTTATCATTAAGGTCTAGAACAATCAAATCTTCTTCAAGATTTGCAATAGAGTTTTTAGGCTCATGTGGATCAGTTTCATCAAACATGATGTGAACAGATTCGTCCACACATTTATTTCTTTTGTTAAAGACTTTATAGGCTTTTCTAGTTAAAGAATAACCAAGAAAAATTCCTTCATCACTCTTAGAAGAAAACTTGTAAAGATTATCCTTTGTATTAAAAATAAAAACATTTCATCCAAAGACTCTAAAGTAACTAACGTTAGGTTTTCTATTATTCAATAATTCATAAGGGGTATTCTTCAGAACATGACTAATTTATACTCTGTTAATAATATAACAAGAGATATTCAGAGCTTCATCCCAAAATTAAATAGGCAGGTCATACTCATTAAGCATGGTTCTTGCTATTTCATGAAGGGTTTTATTCCTTCTTTCTACTACACCATTCTGTTGAGGTGTCCTAGGAGTAGAAAAGTTGTGACTACAGCCATTGTGTGAGCAATAATATTCAATCTCTTGATTTTCAAACTCACGACCATGATCACTTATCAGGGTTTTAATCATAATTCCACTATGGTTTTCTACATACATGGAGTATTTAATAAAGTAGGAACAAGATTAACTTTTGTGAGCCAAGAAGTATACCCAAGTATATCTAGAAAAGTCATCTACTAGGACATAGACATAGTGCTTCCCATTTGAACTAGAAACTCTAGAAGGTCCGAACAAGTCCACGTGAACCAAATCGAGAGGTTGAGAAGTTGAAGCTTCTTTCTTTGATTTGAAAGAAACTTTATGTGGATTTCACTTTTGACATCGATTACAAACTTTGTCATTTGGGAATTCATGTTTGGGTAGGTCTCTAACCAAGTTCTTCTTAGTCAATTTTCTAAGTGAATGTATATTGCAGTGTCCAAATATTCTGTGTCGAAGCCAAGACTCTTTATGAAAGGAATGTAAGCCAGAAACATTTTGTTTGGCTAACGAATTCAGATCAACAGCATAAGCATTTTCATTTCTCAAGGCAGAGTGTCACGACCCGGCCCTACTCAGGCTCGAGCCGCAACTACCCCAAGCCCGCCTCCATAGGCCAGGGGCTGACGGCCAACGTCGAAGGCACAAAAACTCGGGGAGGCATTTTCCTAATTACCTGTACACACACACGCAGCACACTCAATGCAAATGTGTAGAGTAAAAAAAAGAACAATCAGAGTAAAAGAGAAACCGCCATATACATATATAAACCACAGATGTGCATCGACCTCTAAACAATACAAAGTACAAGCTGAAGGTAAACTGAAAAAGGAAAGGGTAAAAACACGTGCCCAACCAAAAATTGCCACAACCCAGCAATAGGTAAAAAAAGAAACAACTGGAAGGGTTCCCCACCTGGAAACCGACTACGACCACCACACGCGGTCCAAGATCTATAACTCATATGCTCTACTAAAGTCACGACCAACCATTCTGTCGTCTACAAGGGCACACCAAGTGTGGGCAAAGCCCAAGCAGGGGTGAGTATAAAAATACTCAGTAGGATACCCCGAAGGCTCGAGGGAGAAACAAAGAAGGTAACGAAGGGTGATCAGTAGATCGAACAATGTAAAGTAAAGGAGTACAACAAGAAGTGCAGTGAAGAGTACATTAGAGAGTCCATCTCAACACAACAAGAGAAAGAATGTAGACACGTCCAGACACAAGAAGCTATAAATGGTTAGAAGATGAACTTCTCGTTCAGTCTTTGCTACCAATAGCAGGAGAGTAGACTCATCCAACCATGAGAAGCTAGACACGGAATCCCCATGGCATACCACACGCATCTTCGCCTCTCCTAGAAGGAGAGTAACCAAACCCAAGAAGTGGGTGCTGGAACAAGGTATATACAAATACATATGCTCAATAAGAATCCCAAAAAAGGTCATAAGGGGATCTTCATCCCATAGCTCAGCCCAAGAAAAGTGAGGCGCCAATAGTCCCAGAAGTAAACACCATTGATTCCCAGCATCCTGCATGTGCTCCCCAAACTACAAGTTAAGGGGCTCAAATCACCACACCTCGACAATATCCTTTTTGGGCGGCATTGACTCTCCCACACGGTTTTTGTTCTCATCTCAAAGACATGTCTCGGTGAGGAAAAGTTCACATCGTACTTGAGAGTTCTGGGTTATGTCAAACCACACCTTGTCACTACCCCGCAGTCGAGAGGTCTCATAAAAGTCAAAATCATTCCATCACCGACCCGTACAACCAAGGGTCCCGCTCCGGTGATCTTGGAGGAAAGCCTTAGACTAGCCTAGTAGAAAGGACTGAGACTGGAATGTCAATGAGTGTCCCACTGCCTAGCCCTGCTGGAGGGTAATTGATAATATAATATCGGGTGACCCACTATCTAGCCCTGCTGGAGGGTACATCCTAATAAGATATCGGGTGACCCACTGCCCAGCCCTGCTGGAGGGTAAACCCTAATACATCATCAGGAGACCCATTTCCCAGCCCCTCTAGAGGGTAGACCTAGAATAAGTCGATGGGCAACCCACTGCCCAGCCCTGCTGGAGGGTAATCCTGGAACAAGTCGACAGGCGACCAACTGCCCAGCCCTGCTGGAGTTTAGACCCTAAGAGGTCGTCGGGTGACCCACTTCCCAGTCTCTGCAGGAGGGTAGACCCTAAGAGGTCTTCGGGTGACCAACTTCCCAGTCTCTTCTAGTAGGTAGACCTTAAGAGTGTCGGGTGACCCACTGCCCAGTCTCTGCTGGAGGGTAGACCCTAAGAGTGTCAGGTGACCCACTGGCCAGTCTCTGCAGGAGGGTAAACCCTAGAAGTTCATGAGTAACCCACTGCACAACCCTACTGGAGGGTAAACCCGAAGAAGTCGATGAGTAACCCACTGCCCAGCCCCACTGGAGGGTAAGACTGGAACTGCTCTGACCATCTCCACTGGATGGTACAACACAGGCCAACTGAACACGAAGTGGGTATCGCGCAACCAACCGACTCTAGAACAAAGCCAGGGGAAACCACTCAACCCTGCTAATCTAAACCATCGAGCACAGATCCAGGGGAAAAAATCAACCCCGCTGGTCAACAAACAAGAACAGAGGAACCCTCTACGTCGCGAAAGGTCAAAAATACGCAAAGCCAAAATCGGCACGCACGTGGGGCCCACTCGACGTGTGGGCCCACCTCAACCCCAACCAAGCACAAAAACATTCTCGGGTACCAACATCCACATGTACCTCCCAGCGCTCTCGTATACTCCTAGTGTATTCCACGTCTCCAGCCTAAAGGCTAACGTGCACCCGACACCCAACATCAACGCAAAGGCGTAACGCAACAACTCCAACCTGCCACCTCAATAGTTGAGGCACAGCCAACCACATCTCTTTAGACACCAACCTCACTCTCCCAAGAGTGCACGCGATCACACGCCAAAGGTCCGCTACAAACACGGTAGAAGAACCGCCACTGAGGCACCTTTCATATTTCCACATTTAATAAGATCGTGTAAGAGGCTCCACTCGCCTGAACAAATTGCACAATTGTAATCCTCGTGGAAAGACATGCGAGATAGACTACATACTTACCTCAAATGGATATCCGACAGAAAAGTCACCAACACCGCCTCACGCCCGAACGACGTCCCATGATCCCGAGCGTCGACCCCAAAAACAGTCAGGCACATCACACCATTGCGATCCCCTTAGGAAAACACATCAAAAAGACTGTCCACCTGAGCACAACTGATATCTGGGGAAAAAAGATGCATTCTGGTGCACTGCACACGAGCGGTGCTTTGTGGGACCCACATCCCGTTCCCAAAACACAACGAAAGGATCATACTATTTCGATCCTTTCGAAAAAGTACACAAGTTTGACTAATCACTTGTCCAAAACGGACACCCGATGATAAAGCTGGAAATCACCGTCAGCTCCCGAAATGGCCCTCGTGGGGCCCACGCCGTCATGCGGAATTAAAGCGGGCAGACAGCACCAACACGATGCTCTCAGAAAAACACCCAAAAACGACTGCTCGAACGCCCCCAACGGATGTCAGATGAAAAAGTCGATAAACGCTGCTTGCAGATCAAAAGACGGCTCGTGAGGCCCACACCTCAACTCCAGCTGTAACGCCCGAAACCACCCTGTAATGCTTCGCCCCGGCACCGGGGTTCCAACGCCGTTGACGACGCTCAAGACGGAAGTCTGACGCGTCTGTGTCGTCCAAAACAAGAATCCCCGGTATAACATCAGTCCCCTCGATGTAAGTGTCGCACCACTGAGGCCCTCGTCTTGGTAATTATAATTTCCCGGGACAATCTAAAAAAGACCGCCTCACTGTTAAGTCTGCGCTTCCATAGACGGCGCTCAAAACGGACGCTCGTAGCTCGAAATACGGGCGTCCAAATATTTTAAGGGGGGTGGGGGACCCCCTTAGGCCGAACCGTCCCAGTCCGGCAGGTCCGCCCCACTCCGGCCGGCCCGCTGGGACCGCGGCCCAGCCGCCTAGGCCTGGCCCAGCCGGACCCATGGGCTGCCGCACAGCGGCACGCCATCTCCTGCGAGACCAGCGCTGCGCGCCGGTCGCTCAACCGATCGGCCATGTAACGACACAAAGTTTCATTAATGGAAAATGCCTCTTGATCCAATTAAATGTCTCTTTATGAAAAATGTTTTTATAAGATGTAAACCTCTTTGGTTTTATGATAAGAATTGTGACCGTTACTTTTATAGTCATTGAACAGTTATCACGTGATTAGTATAAATATAAAGCTTTAACAAACCCAATTTTTACTCAGACAAAGGAAGTGATGGCCTCATCTAGTAGAATTTATCCAAACAAAGCCCATTTGTCAGAGCTTGGAAAAGGGGTGGAATCCTTGGGCTTCGACCTTGACCAATCCCAAGCTGAGCTTCATTATGTCAAGCTTTAACGTGACCGTCTATGAGAAAAGTGGAATTTGATAGAGATTACCACTCGAGCGATGTTATCCGAGCCACCACAAGAGTCTGTCACCACCGCACACCTTACCCTTAGGTCCTATGCCGCTATTTTAAGGGGTTATGTAACAAATAAGTAGTACTATGTTCATGTCCAAAAATTTTTTTATATAATAATGAATATAATTTCTAGTCATTTTTGATACATTGTAAATAGTTTTTAAAATACAAATGGTGTTTTTAGTTATTATTTAATTAAGAATTCAATTTTATTAAATTAAGGGATTTTTGAATTAAATAATATTTTTATAAAATATTATTATTAATATTAAATTAATTTTTATTAAATATAAATGATCTTATAATTTTATGAATGCAATTAAAATTTTTATTAAGGTTTGAAATCCATTTTTGTCAAAACCCGTGAATTTTCGATAAATGTTGGATTTTTTTTAAAAGTTAAAATTAACATATTTAGAATTTTTTTAGATAAAATAAATTTCATTTTTTGAATCAGGATGTAGAAATTATCCAAAGGTGAATTTTTCATAATTTTCTGAGAGAGTCAAATTTTTGGGTAAAAATTAAATACCGTTTATATATATAATGTGTTTTATGACATCATAATGACCCAATGGTGATGTAATAAAATACCATAATCCTTAATTTCGGCTGATATATGTTTTAACATTAAAATAATGTGATTTTGGGTTTGTTTGACTTAGTTTTCAAAACATTAATGAACCCCTCAAGACTTATTCAACACTTTGCCTTTTTAAATTAATTTCCATGGGAGTGTGACTCACCTCCACATAAGCAACCCTAATATTTTAATAAGTTCGGACCTTGGTCTTGTAAAATATTTTTTTCCTCTTTCCTTTTCCAGAAACCATGGGAAAAAACCATGGGATGGTTTGTGGTTTCGATTAATATAATATAAGGGGTCCCAAACCTAAATAATAAAGAATTCTCTCACCTTTCCTCTATAAACTCACCCAAGCTCCCACTTAATCCTCACTCAAATCCCTTTAATTTCATCCAACCTCTACCCTACTCTCTCTAGAATCCTCCCAAGGTACCCCAAGCTTCCAAGAATCCTCTCACAAGCCTCTCTCTATCCTTTGGAAGCACACTTCCAATTAAGGGTTTTTTCTTCCTTTCTCATTTTTGTCAATTTTCTTTAAGTTTTATTTCCCTTTTAATTTCAATTATTAATGTTGGGGTATGGTTTTGAACATCCCCATTAATTCCCTCTTATTGATTTAATGATGGGAGACCCCTTTCTCTCTCATTAAATTCCTCCCATGTACCCCTGTTACTATACCAAAATTCCGAAAGGAACTTCTCTCTCTTCTTTTACATTCACGCAATACTTTTGTATCATGAATCTAAATTCCATTTAAATTGTTGGGACATGTATCTATATAACCTACTTACTGTCCATTACATGTAAATATGATGAGGAACTCCTTTATCTCTCATCAACCATTTTTATGAATTTATATGTCACGTCGTTACGCTGCCGAAATCGCACCGATTTTCTAAGCCAATGTCAATGTGTAGTGAATACCATGCCTATTTATCCATCAAGGGTATTCACCTTTATGAACATTTACTGATTTATTATAAATTTTCATGTATGAATTCCACATTCCTTTATCACGGAATAAATGATTATGTTTTATGAATCCTTGTTTTATGATCCATGTGGCACACTTATGCATGAAATGAAATGTTTAAGAAGGGTGTTCCCTTATAGCACTCCAATGCATTGGGTAAAGTATAGTATCATGATACGCCAAGTGAAAGTAGTGTTGACTCATACTAATTCAAGTGCAACAAGGGTTTACTCGTGCTTCATGTGCAATGAGGGTTTACTCATGCTCCATGTGCAATGAGCCATGGCTCATGCTAATTCAATGTTAAGTGTTGTTGCCACATTTCCATGTTATGATTATCATGCTTTATCATGCCTTTTTGTTCATGTTTCTTTTATGCTCTATTGATATGCCTATTGTCTAACATGTATTGTACTCCTCATGTTATTCCATGTGTACTCCATTACTGGGATTTATAGCTCACCCTTCTCTTATGCATGTCCTCAGGTTATCCCATGCAATGCTAAGTACGAGGGAATGTAGTGGTGATGTAAAGGAAGTGTTCAATAAATATGTTGTATCTCATGTTTTATGTTTTTATGTAATGATCCTAATCCCCAAAGACACTAAACCTCTCGATCTTATTTGTTTTATCATGTGAAGTTCTCTGTAATGAATCATGTTTTAGTTGTAATAAAAAGCAGGGTTGTCATAGTTGGTATCAGAGGATAGGTTTAGTTATTTTTGGGGTTAGGAAACCCTAGTAAAGAATTAGATACAATACTATGTATAATAATGACATCCCTAAGTTTTGGTAAATACTATGTAAGTGGTTTATCAAACAAATACATCCCTGTCTGGATACGAGCAGGTAGAGGCGGCTCTGGCACAGATGTATCCTTGGGGTAAAACCTGAAAACACCACTTTGAGCTAGACTCGAATGGGAACTGGTGCACGACAACGGTCCTTGCTGCACTCTTGGTTACGACACTCCTGGGGGATATGTTTTGATAAATTCACAATCTTAGTATGAACCCTTATTAAGGAAAAAATGCCCCTCAGAATATATGTTAGAAAGTAGATCATGAAAAGCCTATATTGAAGCCTATAAACTCATGAGTTAAGGAATGAAAGTTTATTTATAAGTCATCAAATTTTGTCTTTGGATTACCCTTTTATGTGTTACCCCTAACCTTCCTTTTATTCCAGCCAATGGCCGGTAATAGGAGGACTCAGGCTAACAACCGTTGTGAAGATCAGTGTGATGACTGTACTAATTAGATACCCAATCCAATGGGAGTGGGAATCGTGAACTTTATCACGCTTCTCTCTCACCTAACTCATGTTTTGAATAGGAACATGGGTCAAGAGGAACGTTCAACCCCCCCCCCCTAAGAAAGAATAAGTTGCTATCGAGAGCTTCATGAGAAAAAGGCCGCCTACTTTTAGTGGATCATCTGATCCCACGATCGCTGAACAATGGATCAAATCCATTGAAAAGATCTTCTCCATCCTTCAATGTTCTGAAAACGATAAGGTTCTCTTGGCTGCTTATCGTATGAAGGGTTAAACTGATCAATGTTGGACGTTGATCAAAAATATGAAGCCTGAGGAGGAGATCGAGGCTTTGGAATGGTAGGAATTTCAGAAGATGTTTTTTGATAAATATTTTCCGCGCACCCTCCGTCTTAATATGGAAAGGGACTTCCTTTCACTCAAGAAAAAAGATGAAGAATCTGTGGGAGTGTATGAGGAAAACATCACAAGGATTGCACGATATGCTTCCAGCTTCATCGTGACCCCCGAATGCAAGGTTGACCGCTTCTTTGGTGGGCTGAAGCCTAGATTGCGGAAAGCATTAGCGATCTGTGACTTCGACAGCTATGAGGAAATTGTCCGATGTGCCCTTAAGGTTGAAATGGAGATCGGGGAATCACAGGGGTATCATGGGGACAAGAAGCGTAAGGTGGAATTCAATGCGGGTGGTCCGATGGATAAATCCAATAGTGCTATGAAGTTCCAGCACCCCACTTGCCAAAAGTGTGGGAAGAAGCACCCTGGAAATTGCCTTAATGGGACAAGAAAATGCTTCAGGTGTGGAAGAGAAGGGAACCTAGCTATTAACTGTCGGCAAGAAGGACCCGCCGCTGCAACAGAGGATAGGAAGGCTCTGTTCGAACCTCAAGGCGTTGTTAAATGCTATAAATGCAAATAACCGGGTCATTTTGCAAATCAGTGCCCTAATTCAAGGGTTATCGGAGACAACCAGCAACCTCCAAGACAGAAAAGAAGAGCTTTTTCCATCACTTCTACTGAAGTGAACCCTGACAACAAAGTGGTGAAAGGTACGCTAGTTATTCATTCAAGAATAGAGAACGTACTTTTTGATTTAGGTTCTACGCATTATTTTATATCTTGAAAGTTTAGTAGAACAATCCCAGCACCACCACAAATCATGGAAGTAAAGATGTCGGTGAGTATGGAAAATGGGGCAATCATTACATCCCGTGATTATAAGTCCTCCCCTATTATAATCTGTGGATAGAATTTCCATGCAAACCTCGTCATACTCCCTTTGGTGTAATTTGATGAAATTCGTGGCATTGATTGGATTTCCTTATATAGAGCCAACATAAATTGTCGGGAGAGGGAAATCACACTCCATATGGAGAATCGACCCCCAATTCTTTACAAGTGTCAGAAGGAAGATGAATCTCCTTTAGCTCCATCATCTCAATCGTGGATATTACTGCCCTATGAGCACGCGTATCTGGCTCAGATGATTGAGTCTAAAGAAGAAACCATCCTTGAAGAAATGCCTATTATGAGGGAATTCGCGGAAGTGATTCCCGAGGAACTGCCTGGTCTTCCTCCAAGAAGAGATTTTGAGTTCTCAAATGAACTTATACTTGGGGCGCTACCAACATCCAAGACTCCATGTAGAATGGCTGTTGTTGAGCTTGAAGTGCTGAAGAAACAACTACAGGAGAATCTGGATAAAGGGTTTATAAGCCCAAGTGCTTCACCATGGGGTTCACCAGTCCTCTTCATCAAGAAGAAGTATGGGTCAATGCGGCTCAGCATCGATTATCGTTAACTTAACAAAATCACGATAAAGAAAAAGTATACACTCCCAAGAATTGATGACTTGTTCGATCAGTTGGGTGGAGCACAATACTTCTCCAAGGTGGAATTGTGGTTGGGATATTATCAAGTAAGGGTGAAGAAGGAAGATATTCCCAATACTGCTTTTCATACAAGATACAGGCACTATGAATCCATATTAATGCCTTTCGGACTCACCAATGCTCCAGCAATATTCATGGACTTGATGAAAAGAGTCTTTAGAGATTACCTTGACAAATATTTGGTAGTCTTTATAGATGATATTCTAATATACTCTAAAACCAAGGAGGACCATGAGGAGCATTTAAGAACTGTACTAGAGACTTTGTGCAATGAGAAGCTCTATGAAAAGTACAGAAAATGTGAGTTCTGGTTGAAAGAGGTCTCATTCTTGGTCCATATCATCACAAGCAATGGGATATCTATGGACCCCTCCAAAACAGATGCAATTGAGGGATGGCCGAGGCCAACATCGGTAACGGATATCCATAGTTTCTTGGGGTTAGCTGGATATTATTGATGATTTGTGAGAGATTTCTCACGATTGTCCAACCCTCTTACAAAGCTAACTCGAAAGGGAGTAAAGTTTTCTTGGAGTGATGAATGCAAATAAAGCTTCAAGGAGTTGAAAAGGAGGCTTATCACTGCACTCGTGGTCACTTTACCCACAACTGGGGAGCTTTTTGTGGTATTTAGTGATGCTTCGAAAAAGGGATTCAGATGTGTGCTGATGGAGAATGATAAATTGATATCCTATGCCTCAATGCAGTTGAAAATAAAAGAGCAAAACTATCCAACTCATGATCTAGATTTGGCGGCTGTGATATTTGCCCTAAAAATATGGCGGCATTATCTCCATGGAGAGAAATGTGAGATATATACTGACCACAAGAGTCTTAAATATATATTCACATAGAAAAAGCTTAATATGCACCAGAGAAGATGGATAGCGCTCATCCAGGATTATGACTGTTCAATACATTACCACCCTGGGAAAGCTAACAAGGTGGCAGATGCCCTAAGTAGAAAGGATCCAGTGATTCTATTAATGATGAGAATTGAGAAGGATCCAATCTTCTTAGACCAGATGAAGATGGATGTGGGAATCATAAAGAAGGGAACATCATCAATCATTTCACTAATGATTGCTCAACCATCTCTTTTGGAAAGTTTAAAGGATGCTCAAAAGGATGATGTGGGAATTCAAGAAAAAGTGGAAACTATCAAAGAGGGAAAATCCTCGGAGTTTAATGTTAATGAAGAAGGAATTGAGCGGTTTGGGAAAAGACTATGTGTTCCATCAAGTCCAGAGCTGAAGAAAGAACTTTTGGATGATGCACATGGTTCAAATTTCTCTATACACCCAGGGAGCACAAAGATGTATCAAGATCTCTGAGAAAACCATTGGTGGGATAATATAAATACGGAGATCGCTGAATATACATCAAAGTGCCTGGTGTGTCAGCAAGTGAAGGCCAAGAGGCAGAAGTCTACGGGGATGGTGCAACCATTGCCCATACCAGAATGGAAATGGGAGAACAACACCATGGACTTTGTCACCGGACTTCCTAGGATATCCAAAGGCAACAATGCAATCTGTGTTGTTGTGGATCATCTTACAAAGACTTCACACATCATTGCTATTCGGGAGGATTTCTCATTGGATCAACTGGCACGGATATATATCAGGGAAGTGGTAAGATTGCATGGAGTACCACTATCTATTGTGTCTTACCAAGATCCAAGATTTACCTATATGTTTTGGAAGAGTCTTCAACATTCTCTGAATACTGAACTAAACTTCAGTATGGCCTATCATCCTCACACGGATGGCCAATCTGAGCGGACTATCCAAACACTTGAGGATATGTTGAGAGCGTGCTCAATGGACTTTAAAGGAGGATGGGATCAACATCTTCCTCTGGTTGAGTTCCCTTATAATAACAGTTTCCACTCGAGCATCTAAATGTCACCATATGAAGCCCTGTATGGGAAAAGGTGCAGAACACCGGCATGTTGGGATGAGGTCGGTGAACGTAAGCAGCTTGGACCAGAAATGGTCGACAAAATGGTAGAGAAGGTGAAAACAATTCAGAAGCATATCAAGGCATCCCAGAGTCGACAGAAGAGTTATGCAGTTAGTCATCGATGAGACCTTGAATTTAAAGTTGGAGACATGGTATTTTAAAGCATAACTCCATGGAAGAAGTTCATAAGGTTTGGAAAGAAAGGGAAGTTAAGTCCAAGGTACATCGGCCCCTTCGAGATTCTTGATCGTGTTGGGTATGTGGCCTATCAACTAGAGCTTCCACCTACTATGTCCAAGGTGCATGACATATTTCATGTATCCCTCTTAAGGAAGTACATACCGGACCCCTCATATGTACTCTCTTCCGAGGTGGTACAATTGGATGATGATGTTTCTTATGAGGAGCAACCAGTGAAGATCTTAGATTGTAGAGAAAAAGTTCTACGAAATAAGACAATGCCCCTCGTCAAGGTGTTGTGGAGAAACCACAAGTTTGAAGAAGCAACTTTGGAGTCAGAGGATATGATGAAGCTGAGTTACCCACATTTGTTTTAGTGTGGGAAAAGGAAAATTTCGAGGGAGAAATTTCTTAAGGGGGGAATATTGTAATGACACAAAGTTTCATTAATGGAAAATGACTCTTGATCCAATTAAATGTCTATTTATGAAAAATGCTTTTATAAGATGTCAACCTCTTTGGTTTTATGATAAGAATTGTGATCGTTACTTTTATAGTCGTTGAACAGTGATCACATGATTAGTATAAATATAAGGCTTTAACGAACCCAATTTTTACTCAGACAAAGGAAACGATGGCCTCATCCAGTAGAATTGCATCATACAAAGCCCATTTGTCAGAGCTCGGAAAAGAGGTGGCATCCTTGGGCTTCGCCCTTGACCAATCCCAATCTGAGATTCATTATGTCAAGCTCGAACGTGACCTTCTACGAGAAAAGTCAAAGTTGATAGAGATTACCACTCGAGCGATGTTATCCGAGCCGCCCCAAGAGTCTTTCACCATCGCACACCTTACCCTTAGGTCTTATGCCGATGTTTTACGGGGTTATCGAACAAATTAGTAGTACTATGTTCATGTATATTATTTTTTGTATATAATAATGAATATAGTTTCTAGTCATTTTTGATACATTGTAAATAGTTTTTAAAATACAAATGGTGTTTTTAGTTATTATTTAATTAAGGATTCAATTTTATTAAATTAAGGGATATTTGAATTAAATAATATTTTAATAAAATATTATTTTTAATATTAAATTAATTTTTATTAAATATAAATGATCTTATAATTTTATGAATGTAATTAAAATTTTTATTATGGTTTGAAATCCATTTTTGTCAAAACCCGTGAATTTTCGATAAATGTTGGATTTTATTTTAAAAGTGAAAGTTAACATATTTAGATTTTTTTTAGATAAAATAAATGTCATTTCTGGAATCAGGACGTCGAAATTATCCAACGGTGAATTTTTCATAATTTTTTGAGACAGTCAAATTTTTGGGTAAAAATTATATACTGTTTAAATATAAAATGTGTTTTATGACATCATAATGACACAATGGTGATGTAATAAAAAACCATAATCCTTAAGTTCGGCCAATATATGTTTTACCATTAAAATAAAGTGATTTTGGGTTTGTTTGACTTACTTTTCAAAGCATTAATGAACCCCTCAAGACTTATTCAATACTTTGCCTTTTTAAATTAATATCCACGGGAGTGTGAATCACCTCCACATAGGCAACCCTAATATTTTAATAAGTTCGGACCTTGGGGTTGTAAAATATTTTTTCCCCTGTCCTTTTCCAAAAATCATGGGAAAAACCATGGGATGGTTTGTGGTTTGGATTAATTTAATATAAGGGGTCCCAAACCTAAATAATAAAGAATTCTCTCACCTTTCTTATATAAACCCACCCAAGCTCCCACTTCCTCCTCACTCAAAGCCCTTGAAGTTCGTCCATCCTCTTCCCTACTCTCTCTATAATCCTCCCAAGGTGCCCCAAGCTCCCAAGAAGCCTCTCACAAGCCTCTCTCTAGCCTTTGGAAGCACACTTCCAATTAAGGGTTTTTTCTTCCTTTCTCATTTTTGTCAATTTTCTTTAAGTTGTATTTCCATTTTAATTTCAATTATGAATATTGGGGTATGGTTTCGCACCTCCCCCATACTGCCCTCTTATTGTTTGAATGATGGGAGACCCCTTTCTCTCTCATTAAATGCCTCCCATGTAAGCCCGTTACTATACCAAAATTCCAAAAGGAACTTCTCTCTCTTCTTTTACATTCAAGCAATACTTTTGTATCATGAATCTAAATTCCATTTCAATTGTATGACATGTATCTATATGACCTCCTTACTGTACATTACATGTAAATATGATGAGGAACCCCTTTCTCTCTCATCAACCATTTTTATGAATTTATATGTCACGCCGTTACGCTGCCGAAATCGCACCGATTTTCTAGGCCAATGTCATTGTGTTGTGAATACCATGCCAATTTCTCCATCAAGGGTATTCACCTTTATGCACATTTACTTATTGATTATAAAGTTTAATTTATGAATTCAATATACCATTATTATGTAATAAATGAGTATGTTTTATGAATCCATGTTTTATGATCCATGTGGCACACTTATGCATGAAATGAAATGTTTAAGAAGGGTGGACCCTTATAGTGCTCTAATGCATTGGGTAAAGTATAGTATCATGATACGTCAAGTTAAATGAGTATTGACTCATGATAATTCAAGTGCAATGAGGGTTTAATCGTGATTCATGTGCAATGAGGGTTTACTCATGCTCCATGTGCAATGAGCCTTGGCTCATGCTAATTCAATGTTAAGTGTTGTTGCCACATTTCCATGTTATGATTATCCTGCTTTATCATGCCTTTATGTTCATGTTTATTTTATGCTCTATTGATATGCCTATTGTCTAACATGTATTTTACTTCTCATGTTATTCCATGTGTACTCCCTTACTGGGATTTATAGCTCACCCTTTTCTTATTCATGTTCTCAGGTTATCCCATGCAATGCTATGTACGAGGTAATGTAGTGGTCATGTAAAGAAAGTTTTCAATAAAGATGTTGTATCTCATGTTTTAAGTTTTTATGTAATGATCCTAAGCCACAAAGACACTAAACCTCCCGATATTCTTTGTTGTATCAGGTGAAGTTCTATGTAATGAATCATGTTTAAGTTATAATAAAAAGCAGGGTTGTCATAGGCCAGCTAGCCGGTCGCGTCTATGCGGAGTCCCGACAACTGTGGGTCTCAGTCTCCCCAGCTAGGGTTGCGCCATGCGACCCCGGTCTCCCGTTCGGCTCGCCCCTCACTGGAAAGCCCGAGCCGCGCCACCCACCTGAAGAACCCGGACCACTGCCAGGATTCCGCGTCACCACCGTGCCCAGCCGAGCCGCTGTGCCTCCTGGGAAGCCGCTGCCGTCCCGGACCACTGGAATCCGCTGCCGCCGTCCCGGACCGCCGGATAAACCAGGGAATCGGCCGGGACTTCCCAGAGCTATCCCGGACAGCCCGGGACTCTGATTTTTAATCCGAGAAGTGCGTTGGAAAGCCTAGAACACGTGATATGTGATTTTGGTATTTGTTCGACGATCGAGAATCAAATTGACAGGGGAAATCGGGCTCAAAGTATGCGGGAAGTAAAACGCGAAACAAAACCTCCTACCTCGTTGGGCTTTGTCTCGCGTCGATCCGCCAACATTACCGCACCTCACCAGAGTTGCCTCTCCGTAGAGGCCTCACTAGAGATGGAGGAGAGGGGACGCTTGGGGGAGAAGGAGAAGAAGAAGAGGGGATGAGATGTGTTTAAGTACAAAATACTTAAACGCCCGCCCGATAGCCCTGAACCGGAAATTTCGGCGGGGTTGGGATTAAGTATCCCCTAGGCTAAAAACCACGCTTCGACCGCAACGGCGGTCTCAGAAATTTAATCTGGGGCCCCGTTCAAAAGTTTCAACAACCGCGCACGAGGCCGCCAAATTACAAAAACGCCCCTGGGGCCATTTTTCACAGACGGGCCGCGCCCGAAAAACATACACCCCTCCTAGGGTAAACGGCATGTTCCAGACTCAACGGTGCCCTTATTTTTCCAATCCGAGACACAGTTTAAGTGATACATGAGTTTCACCATTAAACGAATAAATTAATTAATTATCTTATCTGTTTAACATTCTGAAAGCGAGCGAGGGGTCCAAAAATCCCACGCCGACATATTTTATGTCGTTCCTAGGGTAAAAACCCCATTCCGGACCCATACGTACACTCAGATATCTGATCTGAAACACCATTTAGGAGTTATCCTATTTATTTGGCGTTTCCAATGTGAACGCACAGAAAATTTAATTTTAGCCACACTAGGGCTCGGAATCGCACCCCGTCTGAAGGCGCTGCTATGGAATAACATCATGAAATATTACAAAGTTTTTCGTAGAAAAAACTGGGTTTTTACATCATTCCCTCCTTCAAACTTTTCACCCCCGAAGTGAAATACCAGGGAACAACTCAGGGTACTAATCCCACACCTGGCTCTCCCGTACCTTGAAGAACTCTCACACAGCTCTACGCCACCCCACATAGACCAAATGATTTGATATGTTCACATGAGGTCTTCCCTCGCCGATGACGTGCGTGGTAACACGCACACTTCTTATCAGGTGAGTCACACGGGAGCCACTATGCACCCAAAAGAGCCTTTGGGGTTTGGGAAAGGCAGTAGAGAACCTCGCCATCCCTTTGCATAGTCTCAAATGGACTGAATGCTCTTGGGGGTAGCTCACCTCCCCCACCGAACCCTTACGTCGCACGTCGTGACTGGAATCACCGCCCGCACCTGGAACAAGGCCCGGTGATTCCCTCCTTCATAACAGCTATATGGTGAAACACCCAAGGATATCTGGTCACACAGGGTTCCACAGTCGATGTCTCTTGACCAAGACATTCTTACATGCTTAGGGAGAAATGGATTCGACGCCATCGACTAAAGAGGAAGGTTACACACCTTCTACTCTACCAACATAGGGTTACACCTGATTCCCTTCATCACCCTGGTAACACCTCAAACATGGAGTAGGGGGAAAATCATTCGACACAAAGAGTCTAACTATTCTACTGTAAAAAGTAGAAGAGCTGTAGAGCGTACCTCTTATCACCTCATGCTCTATAGGATCATAGGCATTCAAGGCTCACGGCTGTCTGTGGTCCCATCTGTCAGCTCCCGAAGCCTAACGTGGACCACCTGATGGTGATGGGAAGACCTCGTAAGGTCGTCCTCCACTACCAGTTCCTCCCGCTCCTCTACTAGCACCACCTCTCTGGGATCTACTCTGATCACGACGCTTCCTTCGTCGTGGTGATGCACCCGCTGCCTGGCCGAGGCTCTCTACATTCCTGGTCGGGTAGTCCCATGCCAAGTGACCTAGCCCATCGCAAGCATAGCATCGACTCTCTACGGGCTGCCCTCATGCCCTCTGGCTCCACTATGGTGTACGACCACGGCCCAAGATCCACTCATGGAAGGGCATCCTCGGCTGAGGCCCTACACCTTTTCGCTACAGTGGTATTCAACCACGTCTTTGAAACCAGAAGTGAGAAGGCCACTTGCATTGAGGTTCTATCATCCGGCGCCTGCTAGCTACGGCAGACGTCTCAGCTCTATCATGCCCACTGCCACTACCAACTGCAAAACGTGACAGGAACCACTCTATCACGAATGTCTGCTGTAGCAGCTCAGCATAAATGGAAATTCCCAAGGGTATTATGATAGTCTGAATCTCTCTGTGGAGACCCCGCTCGAACTTCAACGCTCAAAAGTCGTCGTCGCGGACCAAGTCCAGATAAAAACGCGCACGGTCTGCGAAACTACTCGCGTACTCGGCCACCGTCATCCCTCCCTAATGAAACTGAAGGAGCTCCTGAATCCAAATAGAGCACCAGCAGGAGGGTAAAAACTCCTCATAGAACAACAACTGAATGTCGCCCCATGAAAGAGACGAATCGTCAAGAAACTGAGTCACCAGACTCCACCAACTTCAAGATGCTCCACATAAAAGTTGGCTACCAAAGCTACTCTCTGATCTGTCGTCATCTGTACAAGCCTAAAAAGACAAACCACTGTCTCTAGAAAAACCTCTGCTGCCTGAGGTTCTAGATCACTACTGAGCCTTAGTGGTCTCTGCCGCTGGAAATCATAGAGCGTGCTCAACCTACGCTCAAGATTAGCCTGCTCTGCTGAAGCTGTCTACTGCTCAACAGGTGGGGGTGTTGCTATCAGCCCACCAAGAGAAAGGGGATTACATGATGGGTCATGGACTGTGTCCTCGTAGCTTATAGGGTCGTCGTCACGAACCAAAGCTGGTATCCTGGATGGCTGTCTTTGCGGAGACATCCTGAATATTATCAAGGAGTGCCACGGTTAGATGAGCATATATGTATATACCAATAACAACGATGGGGAGCTTACTCAATAATGACAGTCAAAGACTCAATCATATGTGATGCACAAACCAATTTTTTTCCCGCAACAAGTGTCTTAGCATGCCGAGTCGACAAGCGGGTTATCAAGGTCCTGGTGAATGGATACGTCGACCACCGCACCATCACTGGACTCCCTGGCCTGAGAGCTGCTCTCAAGACACGTTAACACTTTTTCCCTAAATCCCAACCAATTCCTTTTATTTTAGGGACGTCCGAACAGCATCCCATGGAACGAACCACCTCTGATACCACTTTTTCATGACCCAACCCTACCCAGGCTCGAGCTGCAACTACCCCAAGCCCGCCTCCATAGGCCAGGGGTAGGTGACCAGCGCTAAAGGCACAACAACTCAGGGAGGCCTTTGCCTAAGTACCGGTACACACACACGCAACACACTCAATGAAAAAGTGCAGAGTAAAAGAAAGAACAAACATAGTAAAAGAGAAACTTCTATATATATAAACTATAGATGTGGATCAACCTCTAAACAGAATAAAGTACAAGCTGAAGGTAAACTGAAAAGGAAAGGGGAAAAACACACACCCAACCAAAAAGTGACACAACCCAGGAATAGGTAAAACAAAAGAAACAACTGGAAGGGTTCCCCACCTAGAACCTGAATACAACCACCACACGTGGTCCAAGCTCTCGAACTCCTATGCTCCACTAAAGTCACGACCAACCTATCCGTCATCTGCAAGGGCACACCAAGTGTGGGAAATCCCAAGCATGGGAGAGTATAAAATTATTCAGTAGAATTACCCAAAGACTCGAGGGAGCAACAAAGAATGTACCGAAGGGTGAGCAGTAGATCAAACAGGGGAAAGTAAAGGAGTACAACAAGGAGTGAAGTAAAAAGTATAGTAGAGAGTCCAGCTCAACCCAACAAGATAAAGGAGGTAGACTCATCTAGACACAAGGAGCTAGAAATTGTGAGAAGATGAACTTCTTGTAGAGTCTTCACTACCCATAGCAAGAGAGTAGACTCATCCAACCACGAGAAGTTATACACAAAAATCATGTGGCATACCCCACGTATCTTCTCCTCTCGTAGAAGGAGAGTAACCAAACCCATGAAGTGGGTACCGGAACAAGTTATATACAAAAAAAATGCTCAATAAGAAGCCAAAACAAGGTCATAAGGGGATCTTCATCCCGTAGCTCAACCCATGAAAAGTGAGGCGCCAACAGTCCCATAAGTAAACACTATCGATGCCCGGCATCCTGCACGTCCGCCCTGAACTACAATTCATGGGGCTCAAATCACCGCAACTTGACACTATCCACTTTGGGAGGCACTGACTCGCCCGCACGGTTTTAGTTTACGTCTCAAGGACGTGTCTTGGTGGGGAAAAGAACCCCTCATACTTGAGAGTTCTGGGTTAAGTCAAACCACACCTCGTCACTACCTCGCAGTCGAGACGTCTCCTCAAAGTCAAGATTGTTCCATCACCGACCCGTACAACCAAGGGTCCCAATCTGGTGATCATAGATGAAAGCCTCAGACTAGCCTAGTAGAAAGGGCTGAGTCTAGAATGTCAACGAGTGCCCCACTGCCTAGCCCTGCTGGAGGGTAATTAATAATATAATATTGGGTGACCCACTACCTAGCCCTACTAGAGGGTAAACCCTAATAAGATATAGGGTGACCCACTGCCCAGCCCTGATCGATGTTAAACCCTAATACATCATCAAGCGACCCACTACCCACCCCTACTAGAGGGTAGACCTGGAATAAGTCAACGGGTGACCCACATCCTAGCCCTACAGGAGGGTAAACCCGGAAAAAGTCGACAAGCGACCAACTGCACATCCCTACTAGAGGGTAGACCCTAAGAGGTCTTCGGGTGACCCACTTCCCAGTCTCTGCTAGAGGGTAGACCCTAAGAGGTCGTCGGGTGACCCACTACCCAGTCTTTGCTGGAGGGTAGACCTTAAGAGTGTCTGGTGACCCACTACCTAGTCTCTGTTATAGAGTAGACCCTAAGAGTGTCAGGTGACCCACTGCCCAGTCTCTACTGGAGGGTAAACCCTAGAAGTCCATGAGCAACCCACTACCCAACCCTACTAGAGGGTAAACCCAAAGAAGTTGATGAGTAACCCACTACCCAGCCCCACTGGAGGGTAATCCCAGAACTGCTCTGGCCATCTCCACTGGATGGTACAACATGGGCCAACTGAACACGGAGTAGGTATCGTGCAACCACACGACTCCGATACAAAGCCAGGGGAAACCACTCAACCATGCTGATCTAAACCATCGAGCACACACACAAGGGAAAAACTCAACCCCGCTGGTCAACAAATAAGAACTGAGGAACCCTCTACGTCGCGAGAGGTCAAAAGTACGCAAAACGGAACACGACACGCACGTGGGGCCCACTGGACGTGTGGCCCCACCTCAACCCCAACCAAGCGCACAAACGTTCTCGGGTTCCAACATCCCCATGTACCTCCCAGTGCTCCCATATACTCTTTGAGTATACCACGTCTCCAGTCCAAAGGCTAATGTGCACCCGACACCCAACGTCAACGCGAAGGCGTAACGTAACAACTCCAACCTAACAACTCAACAGTTGAGGAACATCCAACCACATCTCTTTAGACACCGAACTCACTCTGCCAGGAGTGCACGCGATCACATGCCAAAGGTACGCTATAAACACAGTAGAAGAACCACCACCAGGGCACCTTTCATAATTCCACATTTAATAAGATCGCATAAGAGGCTTTGTTCGCATGAACAGACTACACCGTTGTAATCCTCGCAGAACGACATGCGAGGACTACATACTCGCCTCAAATGGATATCCGATAGAAAAGTCACCCACACCTCCTCACTCCCGAATGACGTCTCATGATCCCAAGCCACGACCCTGAAAACAGTCGGGTGCATCACACCATTACGATCCCCTCAGGAAAACACGTCAAAAAGACTTTTCACTTGAGCACAATGGATATCTGGTGAAAATATGCATTCTAGCGCACCACACACGATCGGTGCTTCGTGGTACCCGCATCCCGGTCCCAAAACACAATGAACGGATCCTACTGTTGTGATCCTCTTGAAAAAGTACACAAGTTTGTCTAATCACTAGTCCAAAACGGACACTCAGTGATAAAGCTGGAAATCACCGTCAACTCCCGAAACAGCCCTCATGGGGCCCGCACCATCGTGCGGAATTAAAGCGGACAGACTGCTCCAACATGATGCTCTCAGAAAAACACCCAAAAACGACTGCTCACACGCCCCAAACGGACATCCGACGAAAAAGTCACTAAACACTGCTCGTAGCTCAAAAGACGGCCCGTGGGGCCCACACCTAAACTCCATCTACAACACCCAAAACCATCTTGGAATGCTTAGCCCTAGCGCCAGGGTCCCAATGCCACTAACAGCGCTCAAAACGGAGGTCAGACGCGTCCGCGCCGTCCAAAACAAGAATCCCTGGGAAAACGTCAGTCCCCTCAACGTATTTGTCTCGCCACCGAGGCCCCCTTCTTGGGAATTATAATTTCCCAGGATCATCTCAAAAAGACTGCCTCGTGGTTAGGTCCGCACTGCCGCAGACGGCACTCAAAACGGATGCCTGTAGCTCGAAATACGGGCATCCAAATATTTTAAGGGGGGTGGGGGACCCCCTTGGGCCACCCCGGCCCGGTCCGGCCGGTCCGCCCCGCTCCGGCCGGCCCGCTCCGGCCGGCCCGTTGGGATCGTGGCCCAGCCACCTAGTCCTAGCCCATCCGGACCCGTGGGCTGCCGCACAGTGGCCCGCCGTCTCCCGCAAGACCCGCGCTGCGCGTGGGTCCCTCCACCGACCAGCCAGCTGGCCGGTCGCGTCAACGCAGAGACCCACCAACGGCGGGTCTCGGTCTCCCAAGCTGGGGTCGCGCCATGCGACCTTGTTCTCCCATTCGGCTCGCCCCTTTTCGGCGAGCCTGAGCCCCACCACCCACCTGAAGAACCTGAACCGCCATCGGGATGCCGAGCCGCCACGCCACCTGGGAAGCTGCCACCGCCGCCACCGTCCCGGACAGCCGGAATCTGCCACCGCCGTCCTGGACCACCGAAAAAACCAGGGAATCGGCTGGGACGTCCCGAGGCTGTCCCGGACACCACGGGGCTATCCCGGACACCCCGAGACGTAGATTTTTGATTCGAGAAGTGTGTCGGAAATCTTAGAACACTGCTATGCGATTTTGGGATTTGTTCAACAATCGGGCAACAAATTGACAGGGGAAATCGGGCTCAAAGTATGCAGGAAGTAAAATGCGAAACAAAACCTCCTACCTCGCTCGGCTTCGCCCGGAGCTTCGCGTCGATCATCCGGCATTACCTCACCTCACCGGAGTCATCTCACTGGACCGCCTCGCCAGAGCGGCCTCACCAGAGATGGAGGAGATGGGAAGCTTGGGGGGAGAATGAGAAGAAGAACTGGGGAGGGGATGCGTTTAAGTATAAAATACTTAAACGCACGCCCGATAGCCCTAAACCCGAAATTTCGGCGGGGTCGGTATTAAGGATCCCCTAGGCTAAAAACCATGCTCCAAGCGCAACGGCGGTCTCGGAATTTAAATCTAATGCCCCGTTCAAAAGTTGCAACAACCGCGCCCGAGCCCACCAAATTACAAAAACACCCATGGGTCCATTTTTCACAGATGGGTCGCGCCCGAAAAACTTACACCCCTCCTAGGGTAAACGACACATTCCGAACTCAACTATGCCCTCGGTTTTCTAATCTGAGCCACCGTTTAATAGATACTTGAGTTTAACCATTAAAAGAATTAATTAATTAATTAATTAATCCATTTAATGTTCTGAAAATGAGAGCGGGGTCCAATCATCCCACACCGACATGTTTTATGTCGTTACTAGGGTAAACACCCCATTCTGGACCCATCCGTACACTCAGATCTCTGATCCAAAACATAGTTTAGGAGTTATCCCATTTATTTGGCGTTTTGAGTGTTAACGCACTGAAAATTTAATTTCGGCCACATCGAGGCTCGGAATCGCACGTCGTCTGAAGGCGCTGCAATGGAATAACAACAAGAAATATTCCAAAGTCATTCGAAGAAAAAACTGGGTTCTTACATAGAGAACACTAAAACATTTTTAGAGTGAAAAACATTACAAGAACCATTTTAAAATTTAACATTAAAAACATCATCACACAATTGAGAAATACTTAGAAGGTTATACTTATGTCCATCAACAGATAAAACTTTAGAAATCCAAACTGAATTAGTGTTACCAATCTGGCCTAGGCCGATGATTTTTCCTTTAGAATTATCACCATAGGTGACATGGCCTCCATCAACCTTTATTAATCTTTTAAACAATGAATAATCTCCAAACATATTTCTTGAACATCCACTTTCCAAGTACCATTCTTTCTTGTGAGCACTCTTCAAACATGTTTCCTACAAAATAGATTTATATGGGAAATGATTTTGGTACCCAGATCTTCTTGGGTCCAGACAGTTTTTCAATCCATTATTTTGGTACCCAAATTTGTCTTATGGGTTTCATATAATTTACATTATCAAAAGATTTTGAAAGATAAACTATATTTGATTTATAAACATATGAATAACTAGTTGAAGCATATGAATTTCCAGAACTGGAACTAGCCGAATTTTGTCAAGACATAGGAATAAATTTAGTTTTAGTAAGTTGTCTTTTTTCTGGTTGGTATCCCAAAACAGTAGTGTATTTTGGTGCAACTTTATTTCCTAACATTTGAGTTAGTGTATCCTTTAAATTTGTGAATTTTTATAAGTCCTTTCTATGTTTCTCATTAGACATTTTCAGTTCAGTATTTTCTTTTAACTGTTGAGCATTCTTTTCCTTTTCTATATCAAGGGCAGATTTAACATTGGCAGTGAGAGCATGATGTTTTTCTAGGGACTTTTATTTGTCCTTAAGTTCATTACAAGTTTCTTCTATAATGTTACAATATTCAAATAGTTCCTCACTAGAAAATCTTTTAGATTCAGAATCAGTTCCAGAATAATAATCATTCAGTATAGGGGAAACAAGTACCTCAGAGGTATTGGTCATGAAGCACATGTTGGAATGATTCTCTTCAGAATTAGAAAGTTCATATTCACTTGTTCTGACTTCTGAAGCACTCCAAGTAGCTTTCATGTCTTTCCTGTACTTATTGTCCTTGTAGTCATATTTCTTTTTGAACTTCAATTTTGGACAGTCTGCTTTAATGTGACCTTTCCTTTTGCATTCATAGAAGACAACTTCATCATTTTTGTCAGCTTTCTTCCAGTCCTTTTTCCAATGTCCCTTTTTGTCATACTTTCCTTTGTAGTTTTATTTTCTAAAGAATATCTTCTTCCAATATAACTTCTTAAATCACCTGGCTATTTGAGCCATCTCTGTATCACTGTTAGAGTATGAATCTTCACTTGTTGAAACTTTAGTTTGAATTTGAACTTTTTTCTTTGTCCTTGCTCCTTGAAGTAGTAGATTTAAAAGCTACAAACATCCTTTTAGGTTCATCATCTTCTTACTTATTCACCTTGAGTTATTATTCATACATCATAAGATTACCAATAAGCTCCTTGACTGGTAGTTTTCTTATGTCACATGATTCACTAATTGAGACAGAAGTGCCTCTCCATCTATCTGGTAGACTTCTTAATATCCTCATGATTTGTTCCTTAGTAGTGACATCTCTTCCAAGAGAGATCATTGTATTGACAATAACATTGAAACTGAGATACATGTCAGAGATAGGTTCATCAGTCTTCATTTTGAAAGTATCATATTTATTATTATATGTATTCAATCTCATTTCTTTATCATTATTTGTTCCTTTATGAGAAACACTCAAAGTATCCCATATTTCATAGGCTGTTTTACAAGCATATATTCTATTGAACTCTTAATCTCCCAATGCACAATAAAGAGAATTCATAGATTTACAATTATTATTGTAAGCTATCTTAGTAGGTTAATCTCATGTAGTTCTAACTGTAGCTGGAATCTTATATTCAGTTTCTATAGCAGTCCAGATATCAAATCCCATACTTTTTAAATAAATTTTCAGTTTCAGTTTCCACTGCGCATAATTTGTACCATTAAAGAAAGGTGGCCTATTAGTAGCAGAACCTTCTATTATATTGTCCATAAATAGATTTTAGAAAGTAAATTTAAAGAGATAAAATTTAGAACTAACAGAAATTTAAGATCTTTAAAGATGAAACTAAAATCACAGTTGAAAACAGAGTGTTTTGAAAACATGTATTAATAAAAACAACATCTGATACCAAATGATGGCTGGAGTGGATACTCAAGAGGGGTTGAATTGAGTTCCCATAAAAATTTCTATTAAAATGATTTCTCTTAAAATCCCCCAATTTAAAAACAAATTTAAACTGTGGTGAATTTATACAGATTGAAAATGTTTAATTAGCTTCTTAAAGATTGATTAGATCTCAGTCAATTTAATCACATGATTAAATTATCCTTTGAAGCTATCCTACTGGTTCACAATAAGTATAAACACTTCCTAATTTAACTGTCAAAGTAACTTTAAAATAGATTTTTATTTCAAATTAACAGAAATGGAATAAAAGATACATGTGTTATAATTTAACTTATACTAAAAACATAGAAGATATAACCAAGAGGTTCAGTCTCAACGAGAGACTTAGTCCTCTCAAATTTATATATAAATTTGATCCACACCCTGGATCGGGGTTAAGAATAGTTCAATACTATCCAGGTCCTAAGACCTCTACCACAGTTCTTCGTGGGAAAACAAAGATAATATAACAGAGGCTGTCCAGGTCACACTTGACCTCTACCACTATCCTTAGTGGGATACAGTATGATGTATGGTGTTTTGAATGAGGATTTAGTATCGTACAGTTCAGCATAGGAGATTGTGTGTGTGTAAAAGATATACAGAGTACACACACTGCTCTACAGTAAATAACAATTCACTTAGAGAGAGAGTATATGAAAGTTTAGAAAGATCTAGTTATTGGAAGTGCAGCTCTGGACTCGTTGGATTTAGCAGAGATGCTTCTGAGTCCTTCTATGGTTTTTCTGTTAAAAACAGAGTATTGTGGTTCATCTTGATGTCCTTCACAAGTGCGTGTGTTTTCTGATTTCCATTGTTCTTCGTGTGTTCTTCAGTAGTGCTAGATTGTATGCATGAGATTTCTTTTAAGATCTTACAATGGCCCTCTTCATGTTCCTCATGTGTTCTCCCTATTGTTTTTTTGTACATTCATGGAAGAATTTTGTCTTTATGCCTTTTCACGCACACACTTTTTCTGGAGCTTGATCTTCTTTTTTATTCCACATCCTCTGAAAATGGGAATGATTACCTTTTCATAGGTATGAGGTACGATCTCCTAACATGACAATAACTAACATTAAATATCATTAATTAAATTAAAAACATCAAATATGACCATTGGAATCAAATAAGAGATTATAGAAATTCAAAAAGTTTTCATGACTATCGGTAAGTCATGAGATAGGTGAGTCATTTTGAATCCGCATCGGTATCAGGGACTCATTGATCATCGGTGCAATCATCCATCATCGGTGCGACCATTCATCATCGGTGCCACTGTTCATCATCGGTGCGATTATTCATCATCAGTGCGACCGTTCATCATCGGTGCGACCGTTCATCATCGGAGCGACCGTTCATCATCGGTGTGACCATTCTTCATCGGTGCGACCATTCATCATTGGTGAGACCGTTCATCATCGGTACGACCGTTCATCATCGGTGCGTTAGAATATAACTAATGGTGAGTCAAGACATGAAATTCTCACAAAGTGTCTGTTAAGTCCAGAATACTTCCAGGTCACCAGTAATACATATTTTAACATTGATAAACATGTGTAAACATGAATTAAACATATATAAACACATTTTCAACAATTAGAACAAAAGACTATAGTGTCATACATACAACAATGATTTGTGATTATTAAAATAAAAATCTTACAGAGAGTTCAATAATCTTAAACACTGAAAATCATTACCATAAATTTATATATATCAAAATCAAAAGTCATGGTATAAACCTTCATAGATCATAAAATTAAAATTCTCAAGAAATCAAAGAACATGATCCATGATGGAATATATTTGGCATGTGATCATGTCATGAAAGAGGGTAATAAAGTGTGGAATAATCATAATCATAGATATTTTATATTAATGATAGATACTGAGTCACTCACTGCAATATAGGATTTTTCCATCCACCTATGAAGAAACATTGGGCACGTGATAAAATCCAATATAGTTACTATCAATCCTGAAATAACCTTATATGTAACTTATTATCACTTTTGGATAACCTCGCCTGTACTATATTTCTAGAATTGGATAAAATCTCTGGTAATATATTTTAGTCATAGGATAACCTCTAATATAACATTTAATATTATAATGAATTATTCGTTACCAAATTCAATTTTGGGATATATAATTATGGGAGACCCCTCGAATAATTATAAATCCATTCATATGAATTTCATAAGATCCAAAAATATTATAAATAAATTATTAAAAACCAATAAAAATATGTGGATTCATAAACTTTATATCATTATAATCATAAACCAAATAGAGAATGAATAAATTGGATTACATTGAATAAAATTACTACAAAAGAATAAGTAACATAAAAGGATATTATAGTAGATGAAAAATTCATTTAAAAGACATTAAGAATATATCTAAATGAAAATATTGTTTTCATTTTGAAATAATTTATTTAAAATATACAAAATTGGAAAATAGTAAGGGATAAATTTTATTTGAATATAAATTGGAAATAATAAAATGGGGATTCATTTCATGGTGTAGTTATGACAGTATGGAATTAAATTTATTTCATAATCATTAAAAACAATTATTCCTTTTACATATTCAGTGAAAAGTAAAAAGTTCCTTGTATATAAGATTATTGTATTGTTCTTTTATATTTTTTATATAAATTTAAACATGGGTAAAAATGAATTTATAAAATCATGGGAAAATAATAATAAAAATTAAATATTTTTAATGAAATCACAGACATGGAAGAATATGATTCCTGCTCAAAGATGGAAATAATGTACTATATATTAAAAAAATTGCTATGATGTAATGAGTACATAATGAAATTAAAATGAATTATAATTGTTCAATATAAATAAATAAAAAAAATATTCATTATATTTTGGAGAGATAAAAAAAAGAATATCATATTTTTAAATTTAAGCCTAAACAATCCCATTATAAACTAGGTTGTGATATAAAAACATTAAATCCTTGGTAGATTTTGCTTCACAACACCAATAAAAGAATTAAATTAAAAATAATCCTAAAATACTGTGAATATAAATAAATTTATGATATAACAATAAATTTTTAGTAGATTCCTCACATCAATGAAAAAAATTGTATAACATAACATATAAAACAAAGATGACAATTTATATGATAAACCGTTACTAAAATGGTAATGTAAAAATTAAAACAATATGAAATACGTAAATATATATTGTTTTCAAATTACGATTATTTTAATGAAAATAATTTTAATTTTATTCATGGGTAGTATTTAGAAAACACAAATGGAACAACTGGTGAAATTTTCATTTGGTATACAAAAATAAAAGTGAGATGAGAAATCATGACATCAAATTTGACATGCTATATAAGCACTTTATCTTCCTATATTGAAAATTTAATTTTTTTTATTATATAAAAAAACTTTTACATACATATAATATCAATTATAAAAAACTTATAACATTTTCAAACAAGATTATAAATAAATAATTTTTAATATCATCCTTTTTAGGTATTAGCTACTTTGTTTTTCATGACTGTTTATATTATGTAGATCATCCCTTTTTGATTTATCATTTATATTTCATATCACGAATGTTAATCATGATATAATTATTACATATATCTTGATTATATATATTTATAATTTTTTCCACTTTATATATTAAATTACTATGCCAATTTTTCAGCACAAAAACTGGTTTTTCATGAAAATAACATCATCTAACATAGTGTGATGAAATGTTGTATTAATATTAATCTTCTCCAGATATTGATATTATGATTTAACTATACATATCACAATTTTTATTTTATAATATTTAACTAGTGGTGAGAATAGGTTTTTGAAATATACGTCTTATATTGAAACCCTTTTACTAGAAGACTTGATTTAAACAATTTTTTCAATCAAAATAATCTTTGATTCATAAATCCAAATTGTTTTCAAGTTCCCATTCACCAATAGTATTTTTACCATTACCCTTGTATCATTTAACATCAAAGATTACATCTCATCATTCATGGATAACTCCCACTACATAGAATCACAATGTAAATCATCAAAAAATGTATTTTTGAGTTTTCAATCATATGATAGGTGTAGATAATTAAAATAATGGATAAAACAATATAATTATATGGTGATACTGGTTTATCATCAAATTTGTATCAGTTTATTTTATCCACTGAGATCCACTCATTTGACACTGTACATAATGTTCTGATATGCATACATACAGAGCACATACATCAAGTGATCTCACCTGATATTTAACTTCCCATGAACATTCATGGTCATTTTTTGGTCTAAATCATATACATATAATTCCTTGATCATATACATCTATGTTCTATGGTATTTTTTGAATTACCAGTAGACTGAACAAGACAGTATTGTTTATTTAATTTTTATTCAAATGACTACCCCATTGTGTTCTGATTCTTTAAAAAGATCGTCTCATAAATGAAAATTTACTTTTTATAATAGAGTATTCACTGCCACCGTCCCATAAATGAAATAATTTTTTTCACTCAAAAAAATAAAAAATTTGTATTTAGATTAAATTTTATAATTTTCATTATAATGTACATGAAAATATGCTAAACAACTATAGACGCTAGGATTATGAACATCTGGGTTTTATTATAACTATATATTATTCAGAATTTTCTTTACATATACTTATGATGGACTATTTATTTTGATACAATTCATCATGATTAATCCCTCTTTCCAAATCATCTCAGTTATTATGTAGTTAAATATAATACTTATGAATTTGATAAAAAAAATTAAATTCATAGTTTAAGATAAACAAATATAAAAAAGTTTCTGGAGAACTATATTCTAGTACATTTTCATTTCTTGAAAGAAAATATTTTAGATGTTTAATCTAACAAAGTCCCCACAATTTTTGTTTTTGATTCACTTTAACATTCAATTACGTTAACTTCATTCCAGCACTTTCCATTGAAGAAATACCATGTCTCTTTATTCATCATGTAAATCCATAGATCATATGTATCACCATAAATGTATCTATAAATTTAAAGACAATCACAACTATGATGAATAGAGAAGGTTTCTAGATCATTATATTGTAAAATATCTTACATCCAGTTCCTAGTCCTTTAACCATCCTTATTGAATATAAATATATTCCTCATTATATTTACAAAACATTAATAAAATTGAATATTATGTATGATAATCATCAGTATGAACATGGAATATTTAATGTTAAATTTATATTAACTAATTTCACCATTCGTACATTACCATAGAACTGTAATATCATATGTTGAATGTCTTACACATACAAACCTGTAACACCCGAATGTATTTATGAAATATTTTCATTAAATAATTTTTATTCTTCGATCACTGTCATTGAACACAACAGTGAGTTTATAAGAACTAAAAGAAACCCTTAGTATAAAATTAACATTATAGGCTAGCATTTAGGCTTGCAGGAATAAGTATAACTAACTTCATAAAATACATTGTGTATACATTGGAAACCAATTGTTTATGAAAAATATAAATCAATTAGATATTTTTATTTATGAGTGATTTAATATTAGTAATTAAATTAATGATATATATATGTTTTATACCTAATTAAATATTTTTTATGCTCATCTAATTGATATTTTAGTCACACATTTTAAATAAACCTTATTTGATGTATAAAAACCTATATTTTTAGTTTAATTTTAGAAAATTGAATAGAGAACCCCTTTGAAATTAATATTTTCACACATTATGAAAATTTAAATTACAAAATAAAACTTTTCTTTTGATTAAGGATATAAAGATTTACTTTATATAATTTTCTGATATTTTTCTTGTAATATTCACGTTTTGATAAATAGTAAATATACACATAATTTTATGAAAGGCAAATTTTTAATCTAAATAATTTATATGGTAAAATTATATTATTAAATGGTTTTATTGTAAAAATATATTTTTATTTTATCATTACATTTAATCAATGTCCTTAGGATTTATTTTACATTGAATTCATACATAAATACATTTCAATTATTTGTAATGTTTTAGATTTTAAAACTCACTCTCTCTTTCCAACAAAAAGATTAATTTTAAATTAATTAAAAAAATATGTTTAGATTTTTGAAAAATAGACTCTATATATAGAATAATTACGTCCTAATAATTTAAAAATATTTACTTTATTTTCAGGAATTATGAATAGTATATTCAGTAATTATTTTTGAAATGGTAAAAGGGTAGACTAGGTAAGTGTGGGTAAGACTCTAACTACAAAATTAATCTAACCCTTTTCATATTATAAATTTATTATTTTTTTCTACTTATATAATACTAGGGTCAAATGGTAACCAATTTCATCCACTTGGATGAGATTAGTACATTTAAATTATTTAATTTCAAGAAAACTAAAATATTTCTCTCTCAATGTTTAATAACATAAATTTTTTAATATAATGTTGTAATAAATATAATTTCTTTTAAAAATAATAAATTAAAATAGAATTTTTTTTCCTTTATCATGTTAATTTATTTTTTATTTTTAGAAAATAATTAATTACATTAATAGCTTATACGTTAATGATGCAGAAATATTTATATTGATTGGAAATCAATAATTTTTTTTATTAAAATATCAATACCCATTAAAATATCAAAACACTTGACCAAATATTATTTTTCGAGTAAGTAGTAACAATAATCATCTAATGTTATAGTCATATACCACATTGAACCTTATAGAAGGGATTGTGTCAGTTTTATTATTTTAATTAATGTGATATTGATGTCTTCATCTTCATATTTTTACATGTATAACATTTAAAATAGTGGATTTTCAAGAAGATAAAGTAGAATAAAATTATTATCCTAAAAGATAATAGATTTATATTTATCCTATTTTTAATTATTTAATTTTTTTTCAACAAATATGAACATATTATAATTACACAATATTATTGTATTAATTATTTTATTAAGAGAAATATAAAATAAATGTGATTAAAATTTTTAAATTAAATATAATTTTTGATAATTAACATATATAATGAATTTTATTTATTACCTTAGCCTTCTATAAATATAATAAAAATTGTGGTTCAAATTTATATAGTAATATTAATATTTTTAAAAATCAATGAATTGAATATAGTAAAAATAAAGACTATTGGTTGTTTGTGAAAATAATGTTTTATTAAATTAATTACATTTCATTAATAATTTTTAAAAAATTCATATAATAATTATTATATGGTATAAAATGTTATAATTTATTTCATTATAGTCTATTTCACATCAAATAAGTATATATTTTATCCTTTTATTATTTTATTTTTTGTTTCCCTAGATAATAATTAAATTGAATAATTATGTTTTAATAAAATGAAAAGGATTAAATTGATAGAAATAATTTTTGAAAATTTGTTATGATATTAGAACCCTAAATAATCACAAAATATATATTAAGATATATGTGTGGTTTTTCTGAAGGTTTTAATGTTATTAAAAATTATTATTTATGGAGTTTCTAAAAGTAATTGTCCCCTAAATTATAAAAGGGATCCTCCTACCTCACCACTTCACTTCAAACGGAGCATTTAAACTCATCAATACCCTAACCATTTTCTTTATCAACTACACTATTTACATTTGTTAGGTTTTGGACATCTTCAATGTCCAACAATAGCTATATAAGATGTGATTTAGGGGGAGGACGTCAAGGCAGAGGTAATCTCTTCTACTGATTATTTCAAACATCTTTATTTGTATACTTCCTATTAAATTGTTTTTTAATTATAATTTAATTTCATAAGTATCAATCATATACTGGTATGTTATTATAATTATTGAGAAATAATATTTATCCTTATATCTAGCCTATGAAAAACGAAATCACCACGCATGTGAACGTACGATTTACCATCTCCAAGTGGTGGTGTAAAATTTCATTCACCACCACTATACATGGATGGGTATTATGATATAAATAATAATTGAATATGATTATAATAAAATAATATTGATTCAGATATATTGTAAACCAACCACTTCAAAACAATTCACCAATTATGTGAATGATATAATCAGTTGTGCATACATACAACCTACTACCTCCACGATGCAATGTGATTCATTCTACATGAATTTCATTAAATAATTATTCTATAAATGAATGGAATGAATTAATATTATATATATAATAATAATAATATAATTATTTAAATTATATAACTATATCATATTAATTGTAACATGAAGTTATCCGATAAAACTTTAATAATAACATAAAGCATTTAATAACTGAATAAGGATTCCCAATGGAATGGTACTAACAAACAGATGATTATATGATAATATATGATATAATAAGAATTTATGTTTACCTAATAAGTCAATAACATTATTTAAATCATTATAAATGAGTTTCATATATTATATAGGATATCAGGCATATGGTAAATGATAATTTCCCAATCTCATTATTATATGAGATTGCTTATACATCACTATTTACTAGGGGTATATTTATCATCCACATACATGTTTTCTAGATATTTAATATTTTTTTATTCTTCATTTTTTATATGTAAATTTTACCCATTGGTAAATAATTATTAAAGGTTATGAAATAAATATTTTTCTATTATTTGACACACGGTACATTTTGACTTTTCTGAAAAAACTATGAGGAGAATTTTTATTAACATATATAGAATGAAGGGATTTTTATTATTTTAGGATGCCATATTTCCATGTATATTTATTAAAATGTATTCATGGTTATTTTCAATAAAATAATTTTATTTTAAAATTGTGTGGCGTTTTGAGAAAAGAAAACATTTTTTAAGAAGAAGAGAAATTTTTCTAAATAATTAATTACATATGTTATATCAAAAAATTCTATATAAGATGACATTAATTAAATTGGTTTATGAATATATCCTTATTTTTACTATTATTTAATTGTTTTTATAATGTAATTATATTTCTAAAATCCATTTTTTTCATGGATTATGTTATGATGGAATGATGTTTAGGGAACCCATTTTATTTCATGGGTTCTGAAATGATGAATGGGATATGATTTCTTTCACACATTACAACGATTTAATTATGATATGGGTGGGACGTAAATATCCTTATAATGTATTAGGTAATAATTTATATCTCATGATAAAAAAATATTGTAATGACATATAAATCGAGTTCAGTAATACAGGGCTAGAATGGAATGTAAACCCAATTGTGTAAGGGAAAATTTCCACCATGATGGACTTCGAAATTGGTCATGACTAATATGAAATTAATTTATATGATTATGTGTATGATAAGAAAAATAACTTCATGTGTGATCATTTTTGGGATTATTTCCATAAATTCATACGAACTTTTTATACCATTACATGATATCACGATCTATCATGTGCAAGAAAAGGCTCTTAAATGTTATATTCTTATGTCTTATTGTTATGATATTACTTATTTTTCTCTTTCTACCTGTACTGAGAATATTAGCTCACCATTTCATATGTCTCCTTTCCCCAGGTTGTGAATTATGGTTTTAAGTATGATTTGTTAAAAAGGAGTCTAGAGATGGTGATATTAGCAGAATAAAATATAGATATTTTATGACCCAATTAATTATGTATACTAGTTCTTAAAGGCATTATACCTATATATTCTTAAAATGGTTTTCATATATGTCCTAATTAATATATAGAAATTCTGATTTAATATTAATGTATATAAGGTATCTGTCATTATAGTTGGTATCAAAGAAAATGTATTGATAACGTTGAAAAAATCATAAAGAGGCGAAAATTAAAATTTTATTATTGATTATGTGTTTTTCTTATTATGATTAGTTTTGTTCACACTATTATTCTTGGTTTTAGTCAATGGATGGAACTGAAAGGAACTACGTTAATGCTAAATGTGATGGAAAATGAAATGACTTTTCTCATGAGAAACCAAATGTTATTGGAGGTGGAATGAAAAATATTGTAGCTATGATATTACAAAATTATTAATATATAAATCATTTGTGAATTCCAAACACGAAAATGAGGGAGAAACATTCTGTTGAGTATATAATTAGGTAGCTTCCACCTTCTAATAGTGGATATTCTAATCCATTAGTGGATGAATAGTAGATTAGAACTACTAAAATGATATTTTCAGTTCTATAATGTTCTGAACTGGATAAATTCATCTTGGTAGTTTACCATTTGGATGGTGAAGATGATCAATGGAGGAATCATATCATGAATATGAGGAAAATTTATGAAATTGAGTTTACAGAATGGGATGAGTTAAAGATATTAGTTTTCCATAAATAATTTCCTCATATTTCTCGATGAAGGACGTAGATGGGGATCTTTGATGTTGAAAAAAATGATGAATACATTGGTACCTAAGAATAAAATTATCAAGACATGAAAGGTACGCTTCTGATGTTTTTAATCAACCTAAATGTAAAATTTATTGATTTATTAGTGGATTATATCCATGTCTCTGAGGGTCATTATCCATAAGGTAATTTATTATCTATGAGGAAACCATTAAATGTAATCAAAAGGATGATAAGGATATTGGAGAAACCCTATAGTCTTATGGGTTTGACAAGAAGATAAAAATGGAATTCAATGAAAAATCTAAAGACCATGCAAAAATGTGCATGAGTTTTTCTATATGTTCATAGTGTGGAAAGAAACAGGGATAAAATTATAATAAAGGAACTTGTAAATGTTTTATGTGTGGAAAATATGTTTATAGGATAGTTGAATGTTGAAGGTATTTGAAAAAGATATCTAATAATGCAAATAGATGTAAGGCCGCATAGAATGAACCTCATACAATTAAATGATACAATTTAATGGAAATGGGGAATTCTGCCAATAAATTCTAATATTCAAGGGTTATTGATGATGATGGACTTCATCAAAATAATCAAGAAAAAGGAAATGGAATGTCACATGCAATCACTATAGGCGATGTGGATTACAGTAATAAAGCGGTGAAAGGTACACATACCATCCACTCTAAAGTTGAAAATGTTTAAAATTATTTTGGATCCACCCACTATTTTATTTATGAATAATTTTCTAATGGTATTGCCATTTAACCTCGTCAATCAGATGATGAGTTAGCTATGACCACTCTTAATGGAACAACAACTGTATAAAAAGTTTATAATTATTCATTGGTTGAAGTTTATGGGAATATACTTCTTGAAAATCATGTGATCCTTCCTATTGTGGAATTTGATGTGATTCATAGAATGGATTTGATTTCTATATAAATTGATCATATCAATTTTCCATGTAAGTGTTATCACATTTCATATTCTAGATCAATCAAGGATCATCTGTCAATTTAAGGATGACTATATCCTTATAATAGAAATTTCATCCATCTTTTGGGTCTTGAACCATACAAAAGAAGGTATTATATATGATATGGTTGGAGAAAGTAAATATTAATAATACACACATTATTTGGGATTTTGGTGTTGTATTTCTTATGGAATTGCAAGGTCTTAAACAAAATCATGTCGTTAACCTTTCAATAAAACATATACCCGTTGTTATTCCTATTTCAATGACACCATATAGAATTTCCCAAATGGAGTTTCTATAATAGAATAAGAAACACTAATAGAATATTTATATGGGATTCATATACCACAGTGTGTCACCTTGTGGAATATATATTCTATTTGTTAAGAATAAATAAAAATCAATGAGACTCTACATTGATTATCGAGAACCTAGAAAGATCACTATCAGAGAAAAATATGATCTTACCTATATTTATTACATATTCGACCAATTATGTAGAGCTCAATGCTTTTCAATGATTTATCTTCGTTCAATATATCATCAATTAAGGGTCAAAATAAATTATATACCAAAGAATACATTTCGTAAAAGGTATGGACGATATGAATTTATAGTGATGCCTTTTTGTCATACTAAGTATCATGTTATCATTATTAATTTAATAAATATAGTCTTTAGGGACTATCATGAATATTTTGGGGTAGTCTTTAGAAATGATATCATTTTCTATTATAATAGTAAGTAAGAACATGAACACCACATTATAATTGTAATGAAGACCCTTAGAATTCATAATCATTATGGAAAATTTACCAAATGTGAATTTCAGCATCAGAAAGATTTATTTTTTGGTGACATAATATTTATAGATGAGATATATGTGGATCCATAAAAATAATAAGTTGTTGAAAATTGGTCGAGAGAAATAATGTTAACTGATATCTGATGTATTTATGGATTGGAATTATATTATTGAAATTTTGTGAATAATTTTACACGATTATCTAATACACTCAACACGATTACATGGATAGGAATAAAACTCAATGGATGGAGGAATGTGAAGAGAATTTAAATGATCTTAAATGGAGGTTAATGAGTTAACCTACGGTCGCACTTTATTGTAGTGAGAAAAGGATTGTGTTCTATAGTTATGAAACCAATAATTTGTTGGGATGTGTTCAAATGAAAAATTATTTGGTGATACATTATGCCATATGAAAATTGATAATACCTGAGAAAAACTACACAACACATGATTTGGAGTTAGTTGCAGTAATTGTTGCATAAAAAATATGGAGGCATTACCTTTATGGTAAACAATTTGATATTTATACTGATCATAAATGTTTAATGTATTTTTTCAGAATAAAATTATATGAATATGAAACAATGAAAATGGTTGGAGTTGATAAATATTATGACTACTCAATACATAACTGGATGGGAAAGTGAACATGGTGGCATATGCTTTGACTTGACAAAACCATGATTTTATATAGGTGATAAGTATCAAAAAATATCAATTATTTATTTATTTTTATAGGTATGATCATGAAATTTTAAAGGAAGGTGGAAATAATATCCTTCTCAAATGAATTTTCAAACATCTGTACAAGTGAAGATAAAGGAGGTGCAGAAGAATGATTTAGAGCCACAAAATCAGGTGAGAAATGATCCTGAATTCAACAATGATTATGATGGAAATAGTAAGGTTTAAGAATCTGGTTTGTATTCCTCCCATTCTAAAATTAAAGGAGCTATTGGATGAGTCTGAAAGATATTCATTCTCTAATATCCCTATAAACCCAATGATGTACAAGGTTGTAAAATAGTATTTCTAGTAGGGTGGCCGGAAAAGTGATGTTGTAGAGTATGACTCTTGATGATTGGTTTGTTAGCAAGTTATGGTTAATATAAAGATGTAAAAGGGGACGATAAAACCATTTCCCATACAATAATACAAATTGGAAAATATCAATATAGACTTTTTTGTTGGAATTCACAAAACATACATAGGTAATAATGATATCAGGGTTAGAGTGCATCACCTTACGTAGTCATCACACTTCATTTCTATTCGAGAGGATATCTCTCATGATCATCTTTCCATGATAAATGTAAATGATGTGGTAATATTGAATGAATTACCACTTTCCATTATATCGGATCATGATATGAGGTTTTCCTCAATATTATGGAAAAGTCTTTAGCATGGTTTGGATAGAATTCTTTTTTTTTCTTCACTATTTATCATCCTCAGATAGATGGTCGGTCTAAGAGTAAATTTCATTCTCTGGAATTGATGTTGAGATATTTCTCTAAGTATTTTAAAGGTGGTTTTGATCAACACCGTCCATTGGTGGAATTTTCATTCAACAATAGCTTTCACTATAGTATCCAAATGGATTCTTATGATGCCCTCTAGGGAAAAAGTGCAGAACTCCAACATAATTAGATGATGTTTTGTAATGAAATCTATTAGGACCAGATCATGTTGATTAAATGGTATAAAAGTTCAGATCTATTCAACAAAAAATATGAGAATCTGAGTGTCGGAAAAAAATTTATGCTGACAATTGTTTAACAGACATATAGTTTGAAGTGGGTGGTAAGGTATTTCTAAAAATATCTCCATATAAAAGAGTAATGATATTTTGAAAGAAGGAAACTGATCCTAAGGTATATCACTCCTTTATAAATTCACCACAGTGTTTGGTAGGTATCATAATGATAGGTTCTTTTACCAAATATCCATTATGTTCAAATTTTACTCTATTTATATCTCTTTATAAATTACATACCAAATACCCCACTTGTACTAATCTCAGAAGTCGTACTATTGGAGAACGATCATTCTTATGAAGAACAACTAAAAGAGATTCTGGATTTTAGAGAAAATATTCTATGAAACAAGACCACTGAATTAGTTATTGTTTTATGGAAGAACCACAAATTTTAAGAGGCTATGTGGGAACTGAAGGATATTATTATGGAAAGGGCCACATCTATTTGTTTCCAATTGATGAATTTTGAGCGAAAAATCACTATATAGAGGTGTAGAATGTAATACCCAAATGTTTTTTGAATTATTTTCTTCAAATAATATTATTTTTTTGGTATCATATAATGAAGAATATCATGAGTTTAAAAAAACCACAATATGACCTTATTATAAAATTATCAGTATAGATTAGATGTTAGGTTAGCAGGAATATGTATAACTGACTTATGAAAATGCATTTTGATTTCATTGGCTACCAATTATTTATAAAAAATTTAAAATTAATTAGATATTTTTATTCTTGAGTGAATTAATATTAGTTATGAAATTAATTAGATATATATGTTATATAATTTATAAAATAGTTTTTATATTCATCAATATGAGTTTTTAGTCATAGATTATTAATAAACACTATTTGATGTATAAAACCTACAATTTTTTTAAAAGGTTATTTTTACATCGAAATAATTTATATTGTTAAATTATAGTATTGAGTGGTTTTAAAGTATAAATATATTATATGTTTATTATTCAATATAATTTATTTCTTTAGCAATAATTTGACATTTAATTCATATGTGAAAACATTTCAATCTTTTGTAATGTTTTAGCTTTTAAAATTTGTTTTCTCATTCTGATAATTGAATTAATTTGAAATTGTGTACTGAAACTTCAGTGTATTTAATTTTTAAAAATGGAATCCATGATGGGTATTGTTTGTTCCAAATTATTTAAATAGATTTATTTTATTTTTTGGCGTTATAAATAGTAACTACAGTCGTTATTATTAATATGATAAAAGGTTGAACCATGTAATTAAGGGTAAGAATAGAATTTTAAAAGTACCCTAACACATGTATTAATATAATTGGATGAGTTTGTCTCAACATAAATCATCCTTGGATCGAATTTTTATCCATTTTAATCTACATGGATGATATAAGGGAATTTATTTTATTTTATTTAAAGAAATGTTATATATATCTCACTACAATTTTAATAAATAATTTATTTTTCTTATAAGGTTGTAAAAAAATTTATTTTTATTATAAAAACTCATATTAAAGCTAAACAAATTTCCTTTATCATGGTAAAATATTTGTAATTTTTAAGAAATAATTAATTCCATTTAATAGCTAATACATTAATGATGCCAAAATTATATAATTGGTGAAAAATGAATAATATATTGTTTGTTAAAATAATAATACCCATTAAAATACCCAAACACTTATTGGTGGCATATATGTGGACCATAATCATCCAACTGTCTATTTATGGGCAATTTGGAGCCTTATAAAATTTGTTATGACACTAATATTATTTTATTTAAAGTGATAAAAAAGATGTCCCTTTAATAATTTAATAAGTATAAAATTTTTAATATTCGACATTCAAAATGATAAAATAGACTAAAATTATTATTTATAAACCTAGTATATCTTTTTCATCATAATATTTTTTTAACTTTTTATTAAACAATATGCATATTATATAATTACACAAACTGTGGTAGTATTTATTTTATTAAGAGAAATATAAAATAAATTTTATAAAAAATATTAAAGTAAATATAATTTGGGATAATTTAAATAATTAATGAATTTTATAGATGAAATTTACCTAATAAGTATAAAATAATGTTTTTGGTAAGGATTCATCTTGTTAAATTTATATTTTTAAAAATTACAGAATTAAATAGTGTCAAAAATGATACTATTGATTTTTTTATCAAAATAATGCATTATTAACTTTTATAAAAATAATTAAACATTTTTTAAAAATATATAATAATTATTATATGGTATAAAATGATCTGATGTATTTCTCTATGGATGATATTAAAATAATAAGGTTTATATTTATATAAATTATTTTATATAATTTATTTTTTGATGACATAATAACTATATATAATCTGATCTTATAAATTGGTATATTTTTGTGTTTTTTGGTAGGTTTTGATATTATTATATATTATTATTTATGGAGTTTCCAAAAGTGTCCCTCACCTCAATTATAAAAGAGCTCCTCAAAAGTCACCTATTCACATCAAATTGAGCCTTAAATATAGTCAATCCAATGAATTGTTTCTTTATAAACATCATTATTTAAATTATAGTGGTTTGTCTAATATTCAATGACCAACTCTAGTGCTCAATGAAGTGATTTAGAGGAAGAACATCGAGGAAGAGGTAATCTCTTCTACCGATACTTTCAAAAATATTTCTTATTATAAATCTTCTTAATTAGTTGTTTCATTATAAATTAATAACACCAGTACAACTCATATACTATAACGTTGTTATAATTATTAAACAAACTTATTCCACCTTCTATCCAACCAATGAAAAATGTAATCATTGTGCATGCATACGTGCTTCTTACAGTCCCCACGCTGTGGTGTAATCTATTTTTTACCACCACAATACATATATTGTTATAATGATGGAATTAATAACTATATATTTTTATTCTAACATAATACTAATTCTGAAATATTATACACCATCCACATCAGTACCATTCAACAATTATGGGTATGATATCATCACTCGTGCTTACATATGGCATATCGTCTCCACTATGCGATGCAATTCAATATATATGAACATATTTGAACCATTATTATATAAATTAATGAAATGAATAATTATGATATATATTATAATAATATCATTATTCAAATTATATAACAATAAAATAATAATTGGAACATGAACTTATCTGAAAAAACATTCATAAAAATAGAAAGTTGTTAATATATGAATATCAAGTGATAATGAATGGATACTAAAAACAAAACATAATATGATCATATATGATATAATAAAAATGTATATGATTTTTGAATAATTCTATAACATTATTAAAATAAATATATAGTAGGATCATATATATATGAAATATATTATACATAATTAAAGGTATAACCTCATAGTCTCATTATTATCTGGTATTGTTTATAAGTATGTATTTATTTAGGTATATATATCATTAACATCAACGTTTCCTTCATATGTAATATTTTTTTATTCTTATAATTTTTTTACTATGAATTTTACCCATTGATAAAAATTTTATTAAATGGTATGAAATGAATCTTTTTTCATTATTCGATACAACGTACTTTTTGTCTTTTCTGGAAAAAGTATGAGGAAATTGTATTTTATCTTATACAGCCTGAATTGAATTTTATTCCTTCATGAAACCCTATTTCGTTCAATATTTCCTTACATTTTTTCAAGCTCATTTTCAAATAAATTCAATTTTTTTAAAAATATATGGCTATTTGAGAAAATTAAATGTTTTTGAAGAAGAAAGGATTTTTTCCACCAAAATTAATTTCATGTGTTATATCAAAAAGATTTTCAATATATGATGTAGGTCATTAAAGAAGGTTATATTCCTATTCATATTATTACTATGATTTTATTGTGTTTAATATGAAAATAAATTTATGAAATATATTTAATTTACATGGATTATGTTAGGATTAAATGATGTTTAAGAAACACATTTTATTCCTCAGGTTATGCCATGACAAATGATTTATTTTTTTTGGAAACCATATGAATGATGTCATTATGAGATGGATGGGACCAATATATATATCAAATTAATCGGGAAAATATTTATATCTCATATACAAGACTAGAACTACAAGTAAATCTAGTTTAGTATTACCAGAAAGAAATGACAAGTCAACATAGTTTAGTAATGGACATTGTCAGCTATGATGGTCATGAAATGAGACTTGAATGACATGAAATTAATTTTTATGCTTATGTGAATAAAAAAACACCATCTTATATGTTATGACTTTTTGGATTATGTCCATTAATTCTTATGATCATTTATCCCATGATATTATATCATAATCATTCATATACAAGATAAGACATCCAAATGTTTTGTTCATATGTCTTATAGAGATGATATGTTTGATATTTCCCTTGTCTACCCCTACAGAGAATTTGAGGTCATCATATCATATGTTTCTTTCCCCAGGTCACGAATAAGTTTATTAATTATGATTTTTAAAAAATGAGTATATTTATGATGTTACAAGCGAGAGACAACATAGATTATTTGTCAAAAAATTGTTTATGTTTCGCAATTTCTATGTACGATGTACTTTTATAGTTATGTCATCGATCTGTTATATGTTTTAATGAATATAAATCAAATTTGATGTAATATTAGTTTATGTAAATAATGGTACATTATAAAAACCATCTTAATTTGTTTCAAAAAATGGGTTAAATAATTTACACCTATTTAATTTACCATGTATACTATGGTAGCCTTCTAAAAACCATTTCAAATTATCATTCCATATTCTTCATCATCAAATTTAATAGTGTAAATTATATTTCCAATAATTCAAAAGATGGGATTAAATTCATATTACTTCAAGAATAATTTTACTTGTCAATCGAACATTGAAATATCATTTCTCCAATTATTCAAGGGTCTCACCATCTTTTAGATAGAAAATCCAAAACATCCTGGTTAAAATATACGTAATGAATAATTTTCATGACTTTTTCTAGTGGGTCCCATTCAAAGACTCCCCATACCCACCTTGAATAGGCCATGAGCTATTGACGAGCACATAGTAGGAATAAAAAAATCATGGGAGGGATTACCTATGTATCAATACACACATGAACGCATCTCCAAGCCACAAATGATGAAATATAAAAAACAAATATGAAGTAAATGCATGAATATTACTATACAATCCCATAGAGTATGATAGATATAACAACCCTTCTCTTTATTACATATTTAAACATTATTAATTTCATAAACATTCACTTAAGATAACTTATATGATGGATGTGTATAGTGTCATGGAAAATTAAAAACATTACATAACAAATGAAGAAAAAAAATAAAAAATCATTATTGATATCTTCTTTTACATGACCACAATATATATTCGTACTTAGCATTCCATGGGAAAACCTGAGGACATACATAAGAAATAGGTGAGATATAAAGCCCATCAAGGTAGCAAAAAACGCATAAAAATAAAAATACAAAACATGCAAGGAATTAGAAATATCAATGGATAATAAGAAAAAAAAGAACATAAAAACCTGATATATCATGATTATCATAACATGGAAATGTGTCCATGGCATACAAAATAACATTAGCATGATCCAAGTCTCATTGCACATAAATTAGCATGAGTAAACCCTCAGTGAACCTGAATTAGCATAAGTAAATTGTTATTACATAAAAATTAACATGATTACACCCTCATTTCATGTGTAGTATCATGATACTAAGCATTACCTAATGCATTGGAAAAGTATCAGGGCACACCCTTTATAAACATTTCATTTCATGTATAAGTGTGCCACATGGACCATATAACATGGAATCGTTAAACATAACAAGTAATACCATGAAAATTGAATGTGGAATACATACATTTATGTATAATTCAAAATGTATATGTGCATAATGGATAATACCCTTGATAGGGAAATGGGTATGGTATTCGTTACACAATGATTTTGGCTTGGAAAATTAATATGAAATTTCAACACCATAACGATGTGACATAAAAATTCATAAAAATTTTTGATAAGAGAGAAATGTGTCTCTAAAAATATTTACATGAAATATTATGTAATGGGGTCATATAGATTCTTTCATAAACCCAGGTAATTTAGAAATATAAGAAACAACATAATGAATAATTGTGAATAAAGAAGAGAATTGGAATAACTCTTTCGATATTTTGGCATTGTAACATGTGTATATGGGATAGATTAATGAGAGATAAAGAGGTCTATAATAATTTAACCTTATTTAGAAACTTATGGCGGTGGTTTTAAATCATACCCCAATATTTGTAATTGAAAAAAAGGTATAACAACATAAAGAAACATGGAAAAAATGAGAAAGGATTAAATCCCTTACATGAGTGTGTCACTTAAAGAGACTAAAGGGGGTCTTCTTCAGAGCTTGGGGGGACTTGGGAGGATTATAGAGATAAGTAGGGAGAGTAATGACATGCTTCAATTTTTTGAGTGAAGAATAAGGGGATCATATGCTTGGATTATATAGGAAGTGAGATGGGAATTCATTAACATTTACCAAACATAGGTTTTGGAATATATATAATTAAATATCCCAAAAAAACATCCCATGGGGTTTTCCCATAGTTATTTCAAAATTGGATTGAGAAACATTATTTTAATTTTCCAATGGTAGAAAGTATTAAATGATACATCTTTCTTATTTGGAGGTGAGTTACACTCTAAAGGAATTCATTTTAAAATGATAAATATTTTATATGTCTTGGAGGGCTCACTAAGTCATTGTAAAACTAAACAACCAAAGTAAAAAAATAAAATTATTTTAAAGTTAAAAAATATATTTTTCAAAAATATATTATATATAATTTTATTACATCACTATTAGGTCATTATAATGTCATAAAACACATTATATATTTATAAGGTATTTAAATTTTTCCAAAAAATTCGATTGTCTCAAAAAATTAAAGATAAATCAGAAAAAGATAATTTCAACATACTGATTCCAAAAAAAATATTAAATTAATCTAAATAATTTTATATGTAATTTATTTTTCAATTTTCCAATATTAACTGAAATTTATTGAAAATTCATGGGTTTTAAAAAAACAATTTTCAATCCTTAATAAAAATTACAATTTTATTCATAAAAATTATATGATCATTTATATTTAATAAAAAATAATTTAGTAATAGTATTTTATAAAAATATTATTTAATTAAAAAATCTTTTAATTTATCATAATATATTTATTAATTGAATTTAAATATTAAATAGAAATACTATTTTTTCATTAACTACCATTTACAAAAGTAACAATAATAAAATGAAATTATATTCATTATTCTATACAAAAATAATACAAATAATCATAATTCTATGGTCTTGCTACATATCCCTTTATTACACCAGTATATGCCATACGAGTATGGTGTGCAATGTTGGGCCTTTTGTTGGGTCGTTTGATGAACATGGATTGGGTTATGATCTCGATGAGATTGAACTTATCCCATAAATGGATTCTATCATGATTATGTTTTTGGATCTTAGCATGGGCTTGGTCTATAGAAAATCCTATAAATTTTATCTCCATCAAATGATTAGATAAATGGTCTTCAAAGGGCACAATCCTACTATTCGAGGCCATCACTTCCTTCTTATGTGTGAAAAGAATTTTTTAAACCTTATCTATATATTAATCATGTGATCAATGTTCAACGACTATATTTTCAATGATATTCATACTTATCAGTTATTTAAAACCAATTAAAAAACTACATGTGTTTTCTATATCTGTAAAATATTTAATTAAATAAAATAAATGGAATTTTATTTATGAATGTTCAGGTTATTACAACATTCCCCCTTCATAATTATTTCCCCCTAAATTTCCTTCTCCCACACTAAAATAGACGTGGGAAACTCTTAATCATCACTTCCTCTCGTTCTCTCATAGAATCTTCAAACATTTGGTTTCTCCAAAACTCATTGGCAATGGCATTTTGTTATTTTGTACATCTTTTTTCCCATGATCTAAGATCATCACCTCATTCACTTCATAGGATATGTCATTCTCCAATGGTACTCCCTGTAGATTGAGTACATGTGAGGGGTCCGGTATGTACTTCCTCCAGAGTGATACATGGAATATGTCATACTCTTGAGATAGGTTTGATGGGAGTGCTGGTCGATAAACCACAACTCCAGTGTGATCAAGGATATGAAAAGGGACAATGTACCATGGAATATGATTTCCCTTCATCCATAATCTCATAAGACTCTTCGACGATGATGTGAAGAGAATTACCATATACCCAACATCAAAATCTAGGTCTCACCGATGATTATCATCATATATTTTTTGTCCACTCTAAGCATCTTTAATGTGATATTAGATAGTCTTTACATTGTCCTCCATTTCTTTAAAAATTTATCATCCAAGGAGGTTTAGCTCCCCAATATCATTTCACCATTCCAGTTCTCTACACCTCTTCCCATAGAGGGCTTCATAAGGATATATTTGTATAATTGAGTGGAAACTGATAATGTAATAGAACTCAACAATAGGAATATGTTGATTCCATCCTATTTTGAAGTCCATTGAGAAATCTCTCAAAAAGTAGTCAAGTGTTTGGATATTCGGCTCATATTTGACATCAGTTTATGGATGATAAGCTATACTGAAGTTCAGATTAGTATTCATATCATATTGGAGACTATTCCCGAACAAGGATGGGAATCATGGATCTCAATATGACAAAATTTTTAATGGTACTCCATGTAGGTTTACCACTTCTCTAATGTATATACATGACATTTGATCCAATGAATAATCCTCATTAATTGCAAACAAGTGTTTATTATTTATATGATGATCCATAACAACCAAAATATTATTGTTTCCATTGGATGTATTCATATGTCTGGTGAAAAATTCTATGGTGATGTTTTCCCATGTCAATGTTAGTTTGGGTAATGGCTACATCATCCCCTTCAATTACTTCTTCTCATCCAACTCTTGTTGTCATAACAGGCACATTGATTTATATTCAATGATCCCATATTTTATATTATCCCATCAGAGATAATGATACATATTTTTGTTTCTTGGGTGAATTTTGTAATTCAAACTTCATGAATCATACATAAGTTCAATCATTAAGTCCAGACATGATGGAAGACATAATATTGACCAAAATCACAAAATTCCATCTCCATTAAAATTTAACTATGAGGATTTCTCTTTTCTGATAGTTTCCACATTCTATAGAATTCCCATGTCATTATTTTGAGCATCCTTTATCCTTTCCAAATGAGACGGTTGGCCATTAATTTTTGAAAGGATTGATGATGTTCCCTTCATTTTTATTCCCATTTCAATCTTCATCAAATATAAGAATATTAAATCCTTTTAATATCCATCAATGATTGAATCGATGGGTCCATTATACATAAAACATCCAACACATTGTTCACTTTCCCAGGGTGGTAATGGATTGTGCAGTCATAGACTTTTATCAGATCTAACCATCTTCTTAAGTGCATATTCAACTCTCTATATGTAAATATATAGTTGGGGCTTTTTGGATCTGCATATATTTCACACTTCCCCCCAATGAGTTAATGTCTATAAATATTTAAATCGAATATTATTGCAGCCAAATCTAGATCTTGTGTTGGATTGTTTTTCTCATGGCTATTCAATTGTCTTGAAGGACAGGCAATGAATTTTTCATTTTACATCAAGACACATCCCAGGCCATTCATCAAAGGGTCGCTGAATACCATGAAATGTTCTCCACCTATGGGTATTGTGAGCCCATACATAATGATAATTCTTATTTTCAACTCCATGAAGCTATTATGTCATTCATCACTCCTTGAAAACATGAATCCCTTCCATGTTATCTTAGTAAGTGGTTTTTTCAAAATCATGAGAAATTTATATCAAATGGGTGATAATATCCTACTAACCCAAGGAATCTAAGGATTAAATTCATTGATTTTTGGACTCAACAATCCCTTAATTTTATTTTTCATGGAGGTATCCAAAAATATCCCATTACTTGTTATCATATGACCCGTGAATGAGACTTTCTTCATCCAAAACACACACTTTCTATACATTGAATAAATATTATCCTTTTGCAGGTTCTCTAGTGCAATAATTAGATGCTCCCCATTCTCCTCCAATGTTTTGGAGTATATTATCATATCATATATAAATACAACCAAAATGTTTTCAAGGTAATAGATAAAGACTCTATACAGCAATTCCGTGAATATTTCTAGATCATTGGTTTCTTTGAAAGGAATTACTATGAATTAAGAGTGCCCATTACTTGTTGGAAAATAAGACATGGGGATTTCCTCATTATTCACACCTATGTTGTAATATCCCAACTGCAGATCCACCTTGGAGAAGTATTGTTATACACATATCTGATCTAACAATTCAAAAATTCATGGCCGATGATACTTTGTCTTTATCATGATTTTTTTGAGCTCGTGATAATCAATTCAATGGTGAATTGACCCATAAATCTTCATGAAAAAGCGGAATAGTGCACCCCAAGGTGATGCACTTTGGAATATAAACACTATAACCAGATTCTCATGTAGTTGTTTATTTATCTCCTCAAGCCCCACAAAATCAATTCTATATAGAGTATTGGATACTGGAAAATCCCTTGGTATATGATCTATCGAAAATTTGAAATCTCCTTCTAGGAAGAAGAAAGGTAAATTCCATAAGAAACACATTAATGAATTCTCTCACAATAGGTATGTCTTCAAGGATGGTTGCTTCCAAGACTCAATAATATAGGAATGATAGGTGTTCTCATTTGGATGTAATATCCACACTAGATATGTTGGTGATAAAGAATATTCATCCTCCTCCTTGAACTTGAATTGAATAGGGGGTCAATTATCCATTTGTAGAGTGATTTCATTCTTACATAAATTTATGTTCTCTCTATATAGAGAAGGCCAATCCATGCGGTGAATTGCATCAAATTATTCCAGAGGGAGTATGATGAGGTTCTTTGGGATGTTAAATTAACATATTGTAATAGGGGAGGATTTACATACATGTGGTGTAATAATTTCCCCATTTTCCATTTCCAATGACATATCAACTTCTGTGATTTGTGGTGGTGTTGGGATTGTTCTACTAAACTTTCTGGATATAAAAGAATACGTAGAACCATAGATGACAACCCTACATATGAGTTTTTTGATTATGATTACACTCATTTACATCATCCAAAAATACATAGCGAAGATGTTTTATTGTATTATTAAACTCATAAAGGGTAATAAAAAGTAAAATGGATAACTTATAAATTATAGTTATTTACGTACCTTATAAATTAATATACTTAAATCTATGCTATCCTTGAACTATTTCCAAACATATATTCTTATGGTATTTTTTCATACTCCCTTAATAACAGTTTTAAAAAATAAAATGAACATAACAAAGAATATCCTCTAAGTGTCGAACCAAGAGTGCAACAAAATCTATTTTAGTACACCAGTTCTCATTCAGGATACGCTCAAAGTGGTAATTCCCTGTTTTACCACTAGATACATCTGTTCTATAACCACATCTACTTGTTTTTGTCAAGACATGGATTTTTATTAAGAAGTCACTTTCTATATAATAAACAAAATTTAGGGATTTTTTATTACATAGATTCATATCCTTAAGTCTTTCATTGTTGGTTTATACTCCTAATCCCAAAAACAACTAAACATATCATATGATACCAGCTATAAAAACCCATCTCTTTAATACCTATTTAAACATTATTTATTGAATAATCATTCACTTATAACAACTATGAGGATCAAGATGTCTAGTTTATTGTGAAATTTGGAACATTACATGTCAAATTTTAGACATAAAATACAAAATCATTATTGATAACTTATTTTACATGAAAACTGCATTTTTTCATACATTGCATTGAATAGGATAACCTAAGGACATATATAAGAAAAGAGTGACCTATAAATCCAAGTAAGGGAGTTAAAAAGTAAAAACATGAAGAATAAAGTACATGTTAGGATATAGAAATATCAACAGAGAAAAAGAGAAATGTGAACACAAAGGCATGATATTTCACAATTATCATAACATGGAAATGTGGCAATGACATACACCATGATATTGGCATGAGCCTAGGCTCATTGCACATGGAATAGAATTAGTAAACCCTCATTTCAAATTAATTAGCATGAGTAAACCATAATTTAACTTCAATTAGACTGAGTAAAAACACATTTTCATGGAGAATCATGAAACTAAACATTAACCAATGCTTTGGAGAGGTATCAAGGCGTGCCCTTTAAAAACATTTGATTTCATTCAAAAGTGTGCCACAGAAATCATATATCATAGAATCATTAAACATCATAGTTAATTGCATGATTATAGAATATGGAACACATAAATATAAGTAAAATTCAATATTTATATCTAAATAAAGGTGAATAACTATGAAAGGGAAATTTTAATGGTATTCGCTACACAATGATTTTTTCTTAGAAAACTGTGGTTCAATTTCAGAAGCATGATAGCATAACATAAAATTTAAAAAAAAAGGATGGTGAGAGAGGAAGTGGTATCTCATTATATGTATGTGAAATGGAATGTAAGGGGTTCTTATAGGTATATTTATCAACACATGGAATTTGGAAATAGAAGGTGCAATATAATGAAGAAACTTGAGGAAATAGGATAAATTGAATTACTCTTTTAAAAATGTGGCATGCTAAGAGCTGTGCATGGGAAGAATTAATGAGATAAAAAGAGGTATATCATCTTTAAAAAATAATTATGGAATTATAGGGGATGTTATAAATCATAACCCATTTTTTTAATTGAAACTAAAAGCGTATAAAAACATAACAAAACTTGGAAAAAAATTAGAAAGGAAGAAATCCCATACCATAATGCGTGACTTCAAGAGATTAATGAGGGGATTTTTGAGAGCTGGAGAAAAAATTAGGGGACTATATAGAGAGTAGTGAAGAGTTTGGACATGACACAAGGATTTTGAGTGATGATATGTGGGATCTGGGTAGTGAAAGAACCTCTGCTAGTGGACTCCTTCACGATACTGCATCACTAGTTCTGCACCCACTGGAACAATCTGCAGGCTGTGACTCAAAACAAGAAGACACAACTTCACTGGATCCTGGGATGCACGAAGGTATGGACCCACTGGAACCATCTACAGGCTGTGACTCAAAACAGGCAGACACATCTTCGTAGGATCTTGGGCAGCAAGAAGTTATGCACCCATTGGAACCATATGTAGGCTCTGACTCAAAACAGACAGATACAGCTTCACAGGATCCTGGGCAGCAAGTACGTATACACCCATTGGAACCATATGTAGGATGTAAATCAAAACAGGTAGACACAACTTCACTGGATCTTGGGCAGCAAGTAGGTATGCACCAACTGGATCCTGGGCAGCAAGCAGGTATGCACTCGGGCTCTTCATCCCATTCCTCTGACTCAATTTTCTCAGGTACAAAATCTGACAGAAACTCAGTATATTTAATATATAACGATCATTTAATGCCTGTGAATGTTATGAACATAAAATCTCACAATGGAGATAATCTTAATCCCAATATCACTATAACAACCATAGAGGTTCCTATCGAGGAGAAACTTAAGACATGAGAAAGGGAATCACAATAGGAACTTGATACATGCTGTTATGTTAACCAATATAGCTCCTTACCTGGGGCCAAACAAGTTTTAGAACTACACCTAAGAAGAATAATCACATGCTAAAACATGTAGTAGATGTGGACATTGGTATGTTAATTGATTGTGATGTTCAATGAATTTCCATAGATAATGCCCACAATAGGAGGCTTTCACAGGATAAAATTTAGGGAAACCCCCTAGAGTTTGCTGTCATGGGTTTACAGGGAAATGCAGAGGATGCTCAGAATCTTCTGGACTCTCCACCTCTGGACTCTAGGTAGCAACTAGAAAGGTGTTCAGGTACATCAACTCATGGCCATACACAAAATTTTCCAGGTACACAATCTCTGCATTCCATCACTAAAGAAGTAGATATACATTGTAACAATATAATAACTAATAATGTTGGGAGTCTGAGTATAAAAAATGAGGAAAAAATGATACCAATGGCACTATAGACAATACAGATTTACCCGAGAAGGAGATCTCTAAAACGAGTAGCTCAAAGAACCCTCGTACTTATACAAGTAGTTAGTATAATTCCAATATCCAACATAATTCTAAACCAATTAAAAGATCTAATCGACACAAGGGCCCAGGAAACAAAAAAAGGGGAGTTCTAACTGCAAACCTAGGTATAAATAAAGATACTCTTTTGGAACTATCAGGGTATTGCAAAGTCTGACACTCTCTCTATTCTAAAAAGAATGATTATCACCCACCACCCCATTTTGTTTTCTATTACTGAACCTAAGATCATTTTCTCTCATATGTTCCACCACTTATGTCAGTATGGTTATACCTTCACTGGTGCTACTAAAAATACCTCTGCGATTGAAACTCTTTGGATCTTCTCGCACTCATCCATTCATAATTTCAAAATTTTTAGCATATCAGATCAAGTTTTCACATGTGATTTTGTCTTTGAGAGAACTCGTATTACTTGCTCCTTTGTTTATGCTAAGAACATATATCAAGATAAAAGTCCTCTTTGGGAGGATCTCACCTACATAAATAATAGCACTCAGGCTCCTTGGTTTATTATTGGAGACTTTAATGTTATTCTCAATTCAAGTGAGAAAATTGGTCCCTCGCATGCTATGATCTCCATGAGAGAATTAAAATCCACTATAGAAGATAAAAACCTTATTGAAATAAACCTTACGGGTGCTAAATACACTTGGTATAGAAAGCAATGCAATAGAGTGGTTGCCTCCAAACTGGATAGAGCCTTCACAAACGTTCTGACCCTTGACAAATGGGACACTATTTTCAACACCACCCTACATAAGCTTCATTATGATCATCACCCTATTTTGGTCAATATCTCCCCTAATACTGTTAAACATCCCCTCCCTTTTAGATTTAATAATTCTTTATTCTCTAACACTAAATGCACTAACATAGTTCAGAACTTTTGGCTTTCCATGACTCATTGCAATTATGCTTTTGTTTTACCTTCCAAATTAAAATCCCTTAAGCAGATGCTCAATGTTTGGTGTAGATCACATGTTAAATATATAGACAAGTATTTTCTCCTCCTTGATAATGAGTTCAACTAGCTTCAAAACTATAGCACGAATTCTGACTTTAGCACTAATCCGAACCATAAAATCAACATTTCGATAAAGATCAATTCTTTGATCATCTTTAAAGAGGGGATGAGAAAACAAGTCTTTAGGATAAAATGGTTATTCGATGGGGACAGAAACGCTATGTTCTATAATTCCCTTCAATGATCTCGGAAAGCTTGTAGACCTCTTGCCTCTTTAAAAGATGGTGAAAACATTTTGGACAATGAAAATGATATTTCCAACTATATTGTGTCTTATTTTGAATCTATATTTAATGGCCCTAATTGAAACAAAGGACTCTTACCTGATATAATTCTGGTGGTGGTTAGCGATGAGGATAACAACTTTCTTCTTAGCATCTTGCTTGATCATGAAATTAAAAACATTGTCTTCAGTCTAAATCTTGATAGTGCTCCTGGCCCTGATGGTTTTAGTAATGATTTCTTTCAACACTACTTGGATATTATTAACTTCGATGTTTATAAGCTTTTCAAATCATTCTTCGCCAATGGTGTTCTCCCTCATCACGTAAATACACAATTTCCGTCTCTAATTCCAAAGGTTTACAATTCTTCTGAGATACATTCTTTTAGACCCATTTCCATAATCAACACTCTCTATAAAATCATCACGAAAATCATTGCTAGAAGACTCTCTTCTATCACTGACAAATTAGTTTCTTGGAATCAATTTGGATTTATCAATGGTAGATCCATCCAAAAATTCATTTTTCTTGCTTCTAAATGCTTTAACACTTTAAACAAAATAAACAGATGAGGTAATATTTCAATCATACTCGACATTAAAAAAGTTTTTGATACCATGGACTGGAGTTTTATTTTTAAGGTGATTCTATCTTTTGGCTTTAGTGATGCTTTTACCACTACTATCCGAACTTTATTCAACTCGGCCTCCATCTCCATTCTTATTAATGGTTCTCCCAGGGGTTACTTAAAATGTACTAAAGGTGTTATACATGGGGACCCTCTTTTTTCCATCTTTTTCTCCATTGCGGAGGACAATCTTAGCCGACTCATCACTTGTCTATTTAATCAAAACAAACTCAAAACAATCCATGTTTCATGAAATCTAAACCCTCCTACTAACTTTCTGTATACTGATGATATAATTCTATTTATTCAGGGTGATAATAAAAATATTCTCACCCTTAAACATTCTCTTGTGCACTATGAGGAAATATCTAGTCAAATGATTATCTGGAACAAACCCTCTATTTACTTTGGAAATAATTTCTCCTCAAACAGAAAATGTAGTATTTTAAATGAATTAGGTATTAAAGAGGGTTCTCAACCTTTTAAATACCTGGGTGTTCCCATATTTTGGGGAAGACCCATATCCTGTCACTTTCTTGAAATTTCCAATCAAGTTAAAAACCAACTTTCCTCTTGGAAAGGAAAATCCCTCTCTATGGAAAGTAGAATTTTCCTTTCCAAATATACTATTGTCTCTAAAATGGTATTTTATATGATGGTCTAGAATTGACCGGCTAGTGTTATTAAAAATATGACCACCTCAATCAAAAATTTAATTTGGACTGGTAGCATGGTGGAGCGAAAACTTCTCAACATTCCTTGGTCTAAATGTTGTCAACCAATTGAGAAGGGAGGTATTGGAATAAAAAATATTTAACATTTTAATAAGGCTCTTCAAGCTAGGCTCACTTGGAACTTATTCTACAATAACTCTGATTCAATCAACTTTCTTAAAAATATATTTATTCAGAAAGTCAAGAAAGGAAACTCTACATTTCTAGCCTCATCTATATGGCCATCCATAAAGTATTCCTTCTCCTCCATCATGAGTAACTCTAGGTGGATGGTCTCCTAAAAATCCACCATGAACTTCGAGTTGGATAACTGGGCTGGCACCCCTTTAATTTCTAGGTTTTCCCTTGACCAAAGCCCCGGGGACACCAAGCTCTCTATTAGAAATGTTCTTAATGATAGTAATGACCCTCTTCTGGATAACATTATGACTGTCATTGACACTTTCCCTTTCTCAAACACTAATGATTTCCCAGTTTGGTAACAATCACATAATGGTTTTCTTGATTCTAAAAACTTTTACAGCCATTTATTTTGTACCTATGAAAGTGATTTTGGGTGGTTGAAACTTTTGTCAAACCTTGGATAAAACCCTCAAGATTTACTCTTATATGGTGACTTTCTCATAAAAGACTACCCACTGATGACCATCTGCAATCATCTAGTTTTCATATTTTTTCCTTAATGCAGCCTCTACAATCAGCACAGAGAAGATGTTAATCATCTTTTTCTTTATTGTGCCACTGCTTTTGCTCTTTGGAATTATATTTTTGACATTTTTGACTGCATATGGTGGATTCATGATTCTGTCAAAACTCAATTAAAGAGATGTGCAGATCTGAATAGTTCTCAAAAAAACTAAAAAATATTTCTTCTAATGTATTTGAGCTTCATCACATGATATGGTATGATTAAAATTCTTTTATTCATAATAAATTCTTACCCAATCTTAATGCAGGAAAAACTCGGATTCACATCACCATTCGTGATGTTGCATCAATCCAAAAGGGTCATTGCAGCAACATGGTTCAAGACATTAGAATCCTTCAATGTTTATGTATTGACAGAAACTATTTCCAACCCCTTCGTACTTTTTATGTCTTCTGTCATCCCCCTCTACCAATATGGATTAAAGTTAATGTGGATTGTGCTTCCAATGGAAATCCGGGTCCTGCGGGGTGTGGCGCCATCTTCAGGAATCATAATGGCCAGAGCATTGGATTCTTCTATGGGAGCTGTGGAATTACACCCTCTCTAGAATATGAAATTATGGGTATGATTCATGCCATCTCTTTTTCCAAACAACATGGCTAGAACAACCTCTGGATTGAGGGGGATTCGACCACTCTTTTGCAAGCTGTTTGGAATGGTGTGATACATCTTGTGTGGCCGATCACCACTCATTGGAAGGACTGCATTAGTTCTCCTTGTGACATCAACTACATCATCACTCATATTTATCGTGAAGCTAACATGGTTGTTGATGGTCTTGCAAACAAGTGAATCAATCAAGACATCACTTGGCATGATGAACTTCCTGATGACTTACTTCCTTTTCATAATAAAGATTGTAATATGTTTATGTCCTTTAGACCCTTGTATCTCTTCTCTTTTATATATTTAGTTCCTTGGTTTTCTGGCCAGGAACCATCTTTAAAAAAAGAATATTATGCTTGCTTATGTAGAGGGGAGTCACAATCTCAAGGAAATCATTTTAAAATGTTAAAAAAATTTATCAGTATTAGAGGGTCCACTATGGAATTATAAAATTAATCAAAAATTATAAAATCACATTATTTTATAGGGAAAAATATATTATCTAAATATCCCATTTATACTAATTTATTAAATTTTTAATGGGTCATCATGATGTCATGAAACAGATTATATATTTTTTGGTATTTAATTTTTACCAAAACTATCAAGAATCTCAGAAAATAAGGAAAATGTAATCATGGGATAATGTTGAAATCTTGATTCAAAATATAATATTCATTCTATATAAATAATTTTCTATATATGAAATTTTATACTTTTAATATAAAAACCAACAATTATGAAAAATTCATGGTTTTTGAAGAAACAAATTCTGAAACCTTAACAAAAATTGAAATTGTATTCAGAAAAAATCAACTGATAATTTCTATTTAATAAAAGGTAATTTAGTAATAATATATAATTAAAATATCATTTAATTAAAAAATTCATTAATTCGTCAAAACATATTCTTTATGTGAATTTAAATATTAACTTAAAATACTATTTCTAATTTAAAAACCATTTACAGATTAACAATAATTTAATGAATATAAATTTATTATTCTAAAAAAAAGAAAAAAAAATAATCACAAAGGTAGGGTATTGTAAAATATCTCATTATTACACCATCATGTTCATTAAGAGTATGGTGTGTGATGGTGGGGATTTATTGGGGCCGTTTGGTGACCATTGTTTGGGTTGTGATCTCGATGAGGTTGATCTTCTCCTGTAAATGGTTTCTCACATTCTTATGTTTTTGGATATTGTCTTGGAAGTGGTATATGTAAAATCCCAGAAATTATATATTCCTTGATGGATCTAATAATTGGGCTTTAAATGGAATGATCCTACAGGTCATGGCCATCAATTCCTTTGTCTTTTTCCAAATGATTTTTAAAATCCCTATATATATAAACTATTCATGTGATGGTATTCCAATGACTAAATTATCAACTGTAATCAGACATAATGGTTATTTAAGCCCAATAAAAAGGTGCATGTGTTTTGTATATCCATAAAACATTTAATAAAATAAAATAAATGGTATTTTATTCATTAATGTTTGGTTCATCACATTAGAAGTAATGAATGTAGTGTAAACTGGGGAAGAATACAGTATAACCAAAAGATCCATTAAACCTAAAGTCTGTCATGTAAAAGACAAGTAGACTGGAATACATTTTGAAGATATAGAAACATCTAAGACTGAATGAGCTCATAATGTGTCTTCTATTTCTTATCCTGGTCCAGATCTTCCTAGTACTTCATTAAAAGGTCAGTCATCTACTTAATACATGACACGTTTGGGAAAATATTGGGCAGCAGTGAGTATAAAAATACTCATTAAAACACCCCAAAAACAACAAAAGAAAAAAAGGAATGATTTATTTATATCTACCAAAGTATTTCTCTACAAAATTTTACAAGGATATCTAGATATATTTACTCCAGAATCACAGTCTAGAGGTAATCCACAATTTCCACATACCTACACTAGGGATCCAGCTCGAAGATTCCACGAAGTACACATCCAGGTGGAGACACTCTAAAGTCCGATTGTGTTTTTGAAATTCATCTAAGAAGTAATAAGCATATGGTAACATCATTAGATAGTGGTACTCTAAATTATTGGAAGGGATATATGATACATCAGATGAGGTTCATTTCCAGGTCTACGGTGTGATACAAAAAACCCTATCTTTAATAGAACGTTATATAGAGGATCTACATCTGGTAATGCGGTTCATGTGTATACCCAGGACACTAACTAGTGTTTGATGAATGAATAATGTAGATATTATCAGGCCTCTCATGGCATTTAGGAAGCTATATCTTGGAATTCATGCCGATAGGAACATACTCCAATGAGTTGGAAACAATACACACAAACTATCAGCTAAACAATCAAGAGAATCAATAAAAATGAAACATGACCAAGATACATTGTAAATGGGATATAAGCTATGTATAAAGGGATACACAGAGTTTGGAAGGATCACAGACCATGTCCTATGAATCTGGGAACATCTTGTGTACAATGGCCCGTTTTAGAAAAAAATATGTATAGAAAGCATACATGGAATTTAAAAAGGCATATATACTCTGTATGTCCATCATGGGTCCATCTGTTTTCTCTATCCATGTGCATGTACTTGATGTCAACCCATTTTTTTATGCCCATGTACTATAACATGAGGTAGTCCATGTGTCCAGGGTGGGTCTGGCAATGTGGTTTGGTACATGATTCCTACTCCAACCCATGTTTTTGTGTCCCATAAGATACACACTAAGTCCCACCGTTTTTCCTACACACTGTGTTCCAGATGTCACATAATCTGTGACACTTTACGGCTTCCCAAAACCCATGTCACCTCTCAGGGTGTCCAACATGGTTTTTTTCATTGAATACATAATGTGTTCTTCAAGATATTCTAGAATCATATTTCTTCCTCTACAGGCCTCTATAGATCCTGCATTGCATGATAAATTGGTCTATTCATATTGAAATTGAAGATCCAATGTCACCTCATTATGATATCACCTAATCGTCATGTTTTGGGGCTTTAATAAGCTGTGAAATCAGATTCTAATCACTCACATAATGAATAATTGAAGAACGGTATCTCCTTTACATAATTTCTTCCATCTGTATCCATTGTCGTCACACCTCCACTAGATTGTCTTGATGCCATATATACATTATCAAATCACTGTACAACAAATGAAAGGATCAATGATCATACATTAATATCCCATAAATATTGATGAACACATGTTAAAATGGGGAAGAACATCACATATAAAAAACCTAAGGAACAAACCACTGCGGTTTTTCATTGTAGCTGTGATCAAATACAACAAGAATGTTCAACATGGTAAATCAAATAAGTAATAAAAATCATCCCCAAATCAACCCCATAACCAACCCATCCAGAAAGAATTATCAAATAGAGGTTCAACTTGTTTGTCGGTTGATCTTCTTTCATTATTGATTCTATGAACAAGAAATAAGGAATTGAAATATAAAATTCCTACCTGGTATTTGGATCATTCGCTGTCGAGAATTATTTTTCCATATTGATATGTTAAGAACGATCTTAATCCACCATTCAATTTCATTTCTCAAAAGATTTTTCCATGGTTCCTCTTCACCGCTCCTATGGATTTCCCCATGGTTATGAATTCTAACCATGTATCCCTTTCCAAGATTCAAAAAAATTCTTCACAGGGTAACATTAAAATAAAATAAATAATAAATTTATAAAATTCAGCAAAACATCCAAAAAATAAATTTCATAGCCGACCAGAAACAGCTAATGTTAGGAATCACCAAAGGTAATTTGGATTCTATAAACCCAATTATATTATTAGATTTTTGATGAGAGGACACATTTTGATGTTATAATAGTTTTTCAGGAAAACCAATAGGACATTCTATTTAAAATATTTAATATAATTGAATTATTTGTTATGGGAACCCTAGGCCTCATAATCAAAAGTCGTGTAACACCTCATAATGATAAATGTTAAAATAACTAAGTGATATGAATCATTTCAACATGTAGAACCTTTATTTTTTGAGAGACTACCTGATTAGAACATCACAGTTCAGAATTCTTGGCCAAAAGTATTGATTAGGATGAATGAAATTCTGGGACATTTCCTTGGGGTTGTGTGAGTGAGGAAAAAGCACACTTGAAAGAAAATGTTTTGGCCTGTGAGGATTATAATTATTCAAAATAAATATTCGGGCTTGTGGGTTAGCCCAAGGGTGGGGACCACATGTCTGTGGGGCAACGGGTTGAACCAGGAAAGCCAGGGCCCAATTCCCATGTGATGTTGGAGTGTATTTGCTGTCACCAGGACCCAATTGTTACATTTTGTATCTAAGGAGTAACCCAGCCTTAAGTTCAGTGCACTGAATGGGTTGAGATGAAGGGACCACAATGAGGCTGTTGTTATCTGTGGTTTGGTGAATGTAACACCCAAAAAATGATATAGTTTTAAATGAGTAAATTAAATGAAGTAGGTCAACATGGTGCACCTTCATATTCTGGAGACTACCTGATTAGAAATCCACAATTATGCATGCATGGCCTGGATTAGTGAATGGAATGGGAGACATTATAGGAATTTTCTTAGGTTCTGTGTTAGTGAGGACAATAAAATATAGAAAGGAAATGAGTTGGAATATTGGGACTGTCATTATTCAGATGCCCCGTTCAGGCATGTGGGTGGCCCCTACTATGTGGACCACATTTTTGCAGGGAAACGAGTGGTAGCTGGTTGGTCGAGACCCAACAACCATGTCAAGGTGAGGTGTCTATACAGTCAACGTGACCTAGTTGTCACACATAAATCCAGTGCATAACCTCAAATTAATTCCATATAATAATAAGAATAATACACAGAAAAATACATGACATTACATTCTCCCTTCAATTGGGTTTTATGTACCCATGAATCCATAAAAAGGCTACTCAAAAAGTTTTGGGTACTATGCATAACTCTAAACCTCCCACTCATACATACTCTCGTGATGATTCATGGTTTACAACCACACATGGACAAAGTGGATCACACACTCATGAATTATTCTCTCCTAACGATTCTTGATATGCACTAGGTATTCAGTAAAAGTCTCTTTATCCTCAATGTCCAACTCACCCCAATCGATGAGGTGTGATGGGTCATTCATGTTCCACCGTAGTTGAAACATGTGGAAGACTTCATCCATCCATTGTAACTACATGGGTAGTGCTAGGATTTATACCACCTCACCAAATCATTGTCGTATCTAAAAAAGGATGATGAAACTCAAAGAAAACTTTCCACCTCAGAAAAATCATCACTTCACATATTGAGGATTTCAATGAAGAAACACAAGGACCCTATCCTCAGACACCAATGGCCTTCATCTCCTATCATCATAAGACTTCTACTAGCTCTATGGAGTCTTCAGCTACTCCTAGATGATCTGCACTATCTTAGTAGTAGCTCACACAAACTATGGGGCCATGAGTGGTGACTCTCATTGCTCGATACGTCACTGTGGTGACCTGAATGGTCACCCAAAAAGATTCTTTAATGGTACCGTTCAACTGATGGAGTGGAAGTTATTTTTTTATGAAAACTACACCAAATGGTAGATGATCCTCATTGCTATTACTGAAGACCAACATGCATGATCACAACATGTCCTCTAGATCCTGAATTGTCCTCTTAGTCTGGAAGTATTTCTAGGGATGAAATTCCATGCTCAAACGTGATTGTGTACCAAACTACACATGCTATCCCTTACAAATACAAGATGTGAAATGAGAATCACAATCTGAAACAATGGTTGATTTAACTCTATGAAGAAAAACTATCTCATGCATGTAGGGTCTTCCCATTTTCTCTACTAAAATATACTTCTGGATATGTAGGAAGTGGGATGAAATGGTGATTTGGTCAATGATCACCCAGATGGTATCATGTCACCTAGATGTATGTGGAAAATCATCATGAAGTCCATCGATATCCCATCCCACTTGCAATATTATTCCTCAAGTGGTTGGGTCAAGCCTACTTGAACCTAGTGAGTAGCCTTCAATTTTTGATAATTGAGGCCTTGTGAATCGAACTCTAGAACTCCCTTATTCAATCATGGCAATAAAAATTGACATCATTTGTATTTGAAAATATTCTCCACAATTATATGTACTGCTAAAGGGGGTCTATGGAACTCCCTCATAGACTCATCCCACAATTCCACTAGCACAACTTTGCATCCTATGAAATAAATTTTGCTCCCCGCATTTTAAATATCAATCAATAACATGTTCAGCAGATATCTAAGAGTATAGATTATTGTGGTCCGTATTCTATAGTTTTTACTCACTAACTCATTGAAAAGAGTAGGGGTAACAGCCATCAACTAGAGGTAAATCTCCCCATCTCAATTTACAAAGGATAACTACAATAATTAAAACTACTTTGATGCTTAATCCAGCAACTAAGAAGTCAATCACCTTATGAGAGCATCTAACACCATATTCATCTTCACTAGAGTATATAAAATCTTGATGTCAAAATCATGAAGGAAATATAGCCACTAACAGTGTGTCAAATTCATATCGTTCTATGAGAATATATACTTGAGACTCTTTTGATCAGAGTAGATAGTAAACCACTCATCCATCAGGTATATCACCACATCATCAATGGGAATACCCCCCACTACCAACTCATGATCATGGGTAACATAGTTATTACCATGTGGTCTCAACTGGTTGAATTATAGGCAATCACCTCCTGCCTCAACATGAGGAATCAACCAAGTCTGGACTCAGATGCATGGTAGAACACTTTGTACTTAACACCCTCCTCCAAAAATCTCAATACCTTGGAACTCTAAAACTCTTCCTTGACTGTTGAATATCCTACTGACACTTCTTCATCCACACGAATGGCTTCCCCTTTCGAGTGTAATCTCTCATAGTTGCTTATATTAGAATGAATTATTGTATGAATATTCGGTAATATATTTCCATCCCAAGGAAGATGCACATGTCATTCACACTACAAGGTTCTCCAACGATATCATTGGCTCCAATGTAGCAGGGTCCACTACCACACCATCTTGTGAGGAAACACATCCTAGAAAACGGACCATCTGAATCCAGAATGGGAACTTCTAGAGAATCCCATGAAGATGGTGGTCTCCTAGTACATCATAAACCATATGTAAGGGTCCCATGTAGTCCCCCTGATATTCCATTTTCTAATGGATTTCATCAATAAATTCCACCACAAACCGGTCTAATTATGGATATATTTTCTGTTTCATGAGTCCCAATAACACAGTTGGGGCGTTCGTCATTCCAAGGGGCATCCCCAAGTAATCATTAGGACTATAGATTCATCTGAATGTCATATTCGATATATCCTTATCTTGTACTTGTAACTGGTGATAAACAAATCTGATGTCACCCTTCGAGAACCATCACACAACTATCAAAATATTGAAGAGATCATCAATCCTCATCAGTGGATACATGTTATACATCATTATCTATTTCATGCACTGGTAGTCCAAACAAAACAATAAGAACCCATTTTCTATTTTAGAAAACAAAATTGGGGCCACCCAAGGTAAAACACTGGGTCTCACGAAGCCCTTCATCTACAATTCTTCCAACTACACCCTCAATTTACAAAGCGCTTTGTGATCCATTCTATATGATTGTGAAGATATAGATGTCATCCTAAGGTGTATGTCAATGCCTATTTATGTCTCTTGGTGAAGAGGTAATATGAGAACATGATCAGGAAAATCATCTCTATCTGTTTCCAGTACTACTAGGAACATGACACTCATAACATATTCTACACAATGGGTCAATCTATCAATGTGATGGGTGATTGGACACACCCTCATATGCATGAGTCCATCCTATGCTTCATGGGAATCCATTTCATAATCAATTTAATAATTCATTCCATCATTACAAACACACCACACCCTTCACCTAAAATAGTCAATTTGGACATAGAATGAAGATTATCAATCCATGCTACGAATGATCTTGTAAGGCCTTGACACATTCAACCATATTTTACAATAGAAACTCTCACCTCCAAGGTTATTTTCACAGTGTACGAATAGATGTGTGATCATTTTGGCTCCTCCTATATGTGCATCTAAGCGTTGAAGTCAAGTCAATGGTTAAAAAAATATCAAGTGATCAGAAAAGATACGTTACGATGAATGAATGACAAGAACATATGTCTATCAGTATAGTAACTAGAGTTGAAATGACATAGATTTTACCTAAAATAATTCTTGGAGCCCCTATTTCATAATACTCAACCACATGTTGTTGTCCCCACCCCTATCCTTCTTCATTCTAAGCCTTGCGTGGACCACATAGGGTTGGTGGTGTCAATAAGTTGTAATGTCGACCACTTACCGCAACTCTCCCAACTGCTCTTCCAGGTCCAATACACTATATATTTTCTTCCTCCAACATCTACCACACCATAGGCCATCCATAAATTATCTCACTATTAGCAAGATGAAGGGTTGGACAATCTTGAATAGAATGTCCCCTTCCATCACATGAGTAGCACCACATCTCCCTATGTTGGATGGACCTAGCTTATGAATCCCTGAAGTGAATATCTACTATATCGGGACCCCCTCGCAAAAGGTATACCATGTTTGGGTCCCTAAGACTAACATAAGATCCCTCCTACTTATGTCTCTACTACTACCATCCCATGCTGACTATCCTTGGTAGTCTCTACTCGGCCAAGAATATCTCCACCACCACTACTAAATCAAGCACCCCAACATATGTAGGATTTCTTAGAATGATAATAATATCTTAAATTCATCTTCACAGACCTTGTTCGATGGACTGATCCTGAATGTAATAATTCCTAACTATATCAATAGAAAACCTAGAATTGATGGTGATCATTGGTGAATAATTATCTTCTGTCTTTATTTAATACTAGAGCTGGAGAATCTCTTTTATAGTCAAATATCACATCTTAACTGGTGAAAAATCCACTCTTAAGAGGATCAAAAACTCAATCAATGTGAGATTATCCTTATTGTTAGTCTGGATAGAAGAACTCTAATATCTCCCTATTCATCCCTACAGAAGGCTTTCCACCAGGATCAATATCCCATAAAATGGTTTCTTGACTCTATCAGAAAACATGGGTCACAACCTCAAGAAAGTCCTCAGCCCCCTGAGGTCCAAGATCACCTCAATACCTGAGGTTTATCTATCTTTGAAAATCATAAAGTGAGCTAAAACTATGTCCCTAATTTGCTGGTACTTCATGTACCATGGTTAATTTACATGTGATGGAATAATTGGTCCACCACAAGCTGGTAACATATGGGAAAATGTTCCATGTACTAAAGCCTCGTTATTGAAGGGGTGTTCATGATGATCGATTTGATGGATACCGGATGGTATATATTATAGAGAAATACTATAATAAATAGTATGTACAAAAATCAATTAGTATATCTACATTGCTAAAGAAAGAACAACATGGAAACCAAAACCCATTACTATATGATTCACATACCATTGTTTTCCCTATTAACATTTTTCTTAGGTATCGAGTTGAAAAGTGTGTTAATAGTGTTCTTGTGTTTGGATACATCAGTAACCACACAAACCCTAGAGTAACAGGCCTGATATCCACACTCGAAACATGTAGAAGTATTTCCCCAAAATAATTGCACACAATCCAGGTCCTAGAGTAGAACTTACCCCCTCTGATATAACTCTGTCATGATCAGTCCCAGTTGGCCCTTGGCAATGACTCCCCATGCCCAACTCCAACAGTCCAAGGTCTGGTGACTACCACCAAGTAGGTATATCACAAAAACGTGAGTCATTGCCTATGTACCTATATGAGAATTCGTATCTCCAATCCATAAATGATGAAATGTAAAAGAACACACTCAAAAGTAAATTCTTTCATATCACTATCAAAACCAATAGAGTATAACAAAAGTAATGAAAGAAGAGTATATTGGGCATGAATACAAGACCACTAAGGGATTTTTTAAACCAAAAGTCCAACATATAAACAAAAAGCTTCTTTTATTTCTCTTTAAAGTCATAGAAAGACCCCAGGCTGTCTATGATCACAATGATTCATCTGATTCTGGTCCTAGTCCTCCTAGGAATTCGACAAATTAATACTTTTCTACAAAATTCATGATATGTGTTGGAAAATCCTATATAGGTGTGAGTACAACAATAGTCAGTCGGACACCATGAATCTAAAAAATATATGAATGGAATGATATTTTCATATCCACAAAAATACAGGTCTACAAATTTTAAAAGGATATCCAAATATATGAAAACAAGACATGTAGTCTAGAAGAATGTCACAACTACCGTATACTACCATTAGGGATCCAGATCAAAAACTCAACAAAGCACTCATCTAGGAGCACCCACCCTTGTCTCCGGTAGAATAGATGACATCCTTCTGAGAAGTACATATTGTTATAACCGTCATGATAAATAAGGATAAATAAGCGAAATTATATTAAGGGATATACAATACATCACAATAGGATCACATCTAGGGAAATGAGGTGATTCCAACAAAACTATATTAAATAAACCAATATGTAGAGTATCGATGGCCAGTAATATTGGTTACCTCTATACCTAGAACCCTAACTAGGTCATGATGAATGAATAATGGATAACTAAATGGGCCTCTTGGGGGATTCCAATAACTCTATTCATGATGTCTCATTGAAGGTATCACACTCAAGTGTGTAAGAAATTACATACACTGAACAACTAGGAAAATATCAAGGGTGTGAACCCTAATAGAAAATGTCCAAGATATGGTGGAATTGGGATATAATACATTTTTAAAAGAATACAAGGAGTGTATTAAGACCAAAAATAATGTCCCTTAACCCTGGGTGCTTCTAGTGTATGATGCCCCATGCTAGGAAAACATGTCGTCTAGAAAATTTATACAGAGTGTGTAGAAAAGATTACATGTTGTGTTAATCCATCTGGGTTTTCCCCATATTCCTCGACCATCTACCATTACATAGTGCCAAGCCATTTCACCCTACCCATGTAACAGTACAGAGGGTATCCCATTTATTCATTCTAGGACTGGATGTGTGGTGGATTAAATTCCATGTAGTCCGCCCATTGTCTGTGTGTCCCCTAGATACACTTTGAATCCCATGATAGGGCCCACATTCCATGTTATATATGTCACACACCATGTGACACATTATAGCTTCCTAAAACACTAACTACTACTCTGTGGTGTCCACATGTTGTGTGTGATGGAATACATGTTGTGTTCTTCATGATTTTCTTAAATTGAAGTTCTTCCTCTAAGTACCTCGTTCATTCAACTTATTCTTGATCTATTGGTTAGTTCACCACAAAACTAATGATCCAAGAACCTGTTGTTGTCATATCACATAATCAGTGTGTTTAATATGTTCAATCGTCTCCAAAATCCTATTACTATCAACCCCATCAAGAACGCTCTATGAACTGTATCTCTCGAAGTACACTAATATGTCCATCACCATTGTTGTCACACATCTTCTAGGTCATCCCCAGGTCATATGTCCAATCTAAGATAATTGTGACACAAATTTAGGGTTCAAGAATCATCCATTTATATCCCATGAAGAATGAATAACACATGAGAAAAAGGGAGAATGAAATAAAAAGGAACAAACTCGATTAAGTTACCTCATACATTGTTCGGTGTGGCCTAAATCCATTACTATAAGAATGATCTAAAAGATAATTCAATACAATAATCAAAATCATCTCAAAATAAATATAGAAATCAAAAAATCATGCATGATTGATTGATCCATGGTTTATCCTCTTCATGGGTTGATCGATATTCTCCATTGATTGTAGTAAAGATAATGATGGAATTAAAATCACAATTTTCTGTCTAGGATTTTGATCATTCAATGTTGAGGACTCGTCGATGATGGAGATCTATCAAGAAGGATATCCATCCACTATTAATCATCGTTCATCGAGATATTTCTCCAAGGTTCCTCCCTAGATATCAGAGGAATTTCTCCTGGTTTATGATTTTTAACCATAGGTCCCTTGAAAATATGATAATTTAAAATAGAAAATTCATCTATTATTAATGCTAAAATTATGTAAATCGTAAATTTAATTTATTATATAAAATGTAAAAAAATTATCTTTCACAGCTGACCTTCATCAGCAGATGATAGGCATCACCTAAAGTTAATTATATGTTTTGAATGCAACTGTAACCTCAAATTTCTGATTCGGGAACACATTTTAATGTTATTCTACTTTTCCTGAAAATCACATGTGCTTGATATTTAATATATTTAATATACATCATCCATTTATTTCATTCACTCATGGCCTCAGAAGCACACCATGACTCATCAAGTATTCAAAAATTTATTCCATATAATATTTAAAAAAATACATTGAAATTTTTTAGACATTACATCATTGATCACAAGTTTAATGAAATGATTTTCTAGATTCAACCAGTGAAACATCCACTAATGTGTTCATGATTAGCACTCACGCATTGTGATATTATTCATATTAAATGAATAAAAAAGTATATAAGTTGATAAAATTCCCATAGTATCAATAATAATCATTCAATCCTTTCAAAAGTTTCCATACTTCTATCATTTTTACCTGGTAGAATTTGTACCAACATACATACATTAACTCCCCTCATGAAACATTTAATATAATTATTTCTTCTAAAACCCGTTATTTTTATTGGGATATCTACCCTATTCAAAAATATTAGACAGACATAATTGTAGTTAACGATATTTCATTCTCTTATGTTTTTAATTGAGTACATGATTTAGGATATCATCAAATAATTAATCAACTTTTAAACAAAAATTTCTATACGGAGTAAAGATTACCTCCCATACTCCTGAAAGAGAAAATAAATGTATAAATTCATATAAATAATCAAAAACATTACCATTAATGATTAAATATTCCTATGAAATTTTTTTATTCCATTATTATGATAATCTGTTTGTTTTCCAAATGATAAACTCAATTTAAAAAAAATCAAAATAGTAATAAAACATTTTTTGGTGATGCGGGTTATTAGTAAATAACTACCAATTCCTTCTGAAAATCATTTTTGTCATCTTAAACCTAATGTTGGAAATTTATTTCCTTGTAATATACATTCATTATATTTCCAATTACTTTCTATTAATCTTCTCACATTCTCAATTTTTCAATTAGACTGGCCTTACACAAGAAAATAGAACATAAATTTCCTTTTGAAACATAATTTCATAATTATATAATCACTAGGATACAAAATCCATTCTATCAACATTCATTATTTATAAATTCCATTTATCAAATTTCAAAACCAATCTATAAATAGATTGATAATCCACTAGCTTCAGAACAAAATCTTTTATACCAAATGATGAGGAGAGGTATGAGTTCCGAAAATGAACCAAAAAACACTAATTTCTTATAATATTTGATGTACAAAAAAATTATGAACAATATATCCATAATATTTTCACACAAAGAATAGATTTGAAGATAATCCAATGCTGTTGAACTCCAAATCCCACTACTACTACATATACTTCATGTATGAAGTAATTTTACCTTACCAACAACAAAACTGTATACCTCACAAATACACTATAAAAGAATCATGAAATGGAAAATAATAATAAGAAATAGAAATTAATTTGACTAATTTTCATAATGTAGTTATTGAACACATAATTATTATAGTGCTTTATATTTTTTTCTATATGAATGTGAGGAACCAATGAGACATCCATAATTAATTGAAGGATAGATATTGTAATCAACAAAAAACTATAAATATTATTTAATTAATTTTTTTACACTATAAAACACTATTGTGCAATACATTTAACGAGACCACTATGAATGAAGAAGAAACCTAGTTCATGGTTAGTGACTATCCCATTTTTTAGAAAAATCTGTGGGGATATATGGGACTGAACCCATTTTTTTATATCAATTAAATTTTGTAAATGGGATTTCATTTTTATTTTCTGATAACACCATAAAACATGATATCTTACCTAGATAAATAGTTCTAGATAAATAATTAAAGAAACCACTTTATAAAAATATCACCAACATTCCAGAATTTCGTTGATGTCAATATAATTTCAAACAAATGATAACTTAGTTTCCACTAAAGAGAATAACTATCACTACCAACATTCAAATCTAATCCATTTACTCATGATTTAACATTCAATACTCATACATTAAATACTCACACTTTTTATTTTTTTTAATATATATTGGTCAGAAAAAGTATTCAAATCCCAAAAAATACTAATATATTCGTGAATCATATTAATGCCTCTACTTATATATATTAATATATATATGTGTGTGCTATTTTGTTTTAATAAATGATATCATATATGGAAGAATTTCCCATGTATCTAAACAATACAACCAATGATGGAATAAAAGAATAATATACCACAATATTCATTAAATTCACAATTTTCATTCATAATACAATATCTTATATATTAATATATAATGAATTTGGGATTATATTTCCTTCAATATCCCACAATCACTGAATCCTGATCAACATGGTATCATTTAGAATTATATTATTCAATATATAATAAAATTTTAAATCACATCAAAACCCATTTTGAATCACTTCCATTTATATTTGTAATTATATAATTAACTATAATTTATATTACATGACATGAAATAAGTTGTGAACACCTACCCATAAAACTTTTTAAGTAACTCTAAAATTGTTTTTAGAGTACCTATCTAAGGTAACATAAATAAACATGTATCCATCCAAAATATGTAACCCAATTTCCTTTATAGTTTTCATGAAAATTACGAATATATTGTTCTATATATGTATAAAATTAGATGAATCTAGAAAAACATCAATGTCATTAAATCTATTAATAGATTTCGTGTGATCTATAAAAAACAAAAATATTTCTATACTTACGTCCACCATAATATGAAAACATGAATTTTCCTATTTACCCCTTTTCATTAAAATTTAGTGACCATGTAAAACATATCATGTCAATCACCAATATCAATATTGTCCATTCAAGATTCATAAAGTGTAGAGTTACAATATTGATTGATACAACACATGTCATCCATCCTTATGGATAGTCAAATCACATATACCATTTATAAATAGATATTCCAAATTTGAGTACAACATCAAACACCACAATTAATCATATTATAGGTAATAATTGGTCTACCTATATCATAAGGTAAAAACACATTATAATTATTCTCCAAATGAAAACATGATCAAAAACATACCAAACCACCCTTATATTTTAAAATAAACTTGTATACTTTCACATCTAGGGTTTCAATGTATGAAGGTTATCATGTAAGGTAACCCTCTGACCACAACTAAAAATGACTATAATATGATCAATGCACCCCAAGTGCACCAACATAGTTTATATGAAACATCAGGTGGAATATTTATAAGTTTATAATGCACAAAAAATATTATTCATTGATTTAATAATCAAGATAATATTCTATAGGTTAATATAAAAATATTTTCCTTGTTATTATGATAATTTTATCATAGCATATATTATTGAGATACATACATATGTTACGGTTAAACTCAAAGATTAATTTTTTGAGGTCAATTATTATTACACTCCACATAATTTATATATATACACACATTTTTAGATCCAATGAAAAATAAAAATTAAATGGATGTAGCCTTTAATATGATATGTCTTATATTCTTATATCGTTTTTAAGAATGTTTAAAAACCCTACACTAGAAACAATTTATTAAAAATTTTATGATAAACTACCATATAAGCCTTTTGTGTTATAGCTTTTTTATTTGTTTGTTCATTTAATATTGTGTAATATTGGTCACATATCATTATGATAATATGATAGTAAAATCCCAATAAACTCATTAGTGATAATAATATACGTGGTAATAATTTTTTAAAGATTTTGATATATAGGATTCAAATTATTGACAGTTCAACTACAAGAAAATATTCAAGTTCATATCCTTACAACACCAGTTCTTATAATGCGTACATTTAATGTATACATTTAACTATTTTTAACTTTATCATTTTAATTAATTTATTTGTAATCCATTAAATTTTTCCATAAAATAATATATCTAATAAAAAATATTTTTTAAAAATTCATCCTGATCACATTTTAGGATATTAAAAAAAATCACTTTAATCTTACATTGGTATAATCATTCATTTATTAATATTGACCATCTCTAATTCCGAAAATATTTCCTCTATTCTCTTAGAAACTACATTCTTATTTGATTACATGGAAAATATTTACAATAAACAACTTTGTGTTAGCATAAAAATTTTTATTCACTTTAATAGTAAAATTCATGAAATAAATTTCTTTCATATCATTTATTATATTTAGTTGGTGTGAAACATTTTCTTCTAAAAAGATGAACTTATTAAAATATGACACTGATGGGTGGTAGGAACACATTCAATTTAATTATTATTAAATATATTAATATAAATTTTATCATCGATAATTTGATTATCCATATAATCTTTTCAGAGCATATTATAGAAATTGATTAATCCTAAACCGTATGTATACATTTAGACATCTAATACTGGACCAAATAATGAGTAATTATAAAAAAACTCATCATTCAGTAAAATAGATACAATATAATGATAAAATAATATTTTATATAATTTTTCCAAGAATGAAACATTCCATTATATAAATACCATTGACCTACCATCTATTTTACTAATGATTGAAAACTATAATCTAAAATAGTTATACATATGATTTTGAACTAAAATATAATTAAAATAGTTTTAAAATTTATATTCGGTATTTATTCCACTTAAAAATATATGAAGGAATATATATGATACACCCACCTTACATGGAAATTATATGATTATACTTAAATATCGAAATGTATTTTTAATTATCCCATCATATTGAATTATTACTTATCCTTCATAACAACCCAAAATTAATGTGAACATGATAAGAATTTTTTGGATAAAACATTATTGAACATTTAAAACAATTTATTCTTATTTATTATTGATCATTTACCTATTAAAATTTTATATAACCTATTTTAGAACCTATACATCACATGACTAGTTAAATTATTTTCAACACATTGAAAATATTTGTTAAAATGTTGTTGAATTAAATTATCTTCTCATAAAATAACCATTGTTTATTAAAAGTTGAATTTAATACCTAGAATAATCCATTAAATTTATCATTCATGAATTTTATAGACTTACAAATATCATTAATATGTGAATTAATTTGATGTCATATAATTTAACCAAACATTTTTAACAAAATCTTCTGAAAGAAAATAATTAAAAACTGTTAATCCGTTAAAATATTTACATGATATTAATGTACTATAGTCTGTATCGTTGAAATTACAATAATTTAAAACATGGATAAAAATATAAAGTCTTTCATTCTGGCCAATATTTATTTTCTACATATGTCATCCTAAATATATTGAACACTATTAATATACACCATTGGTATCAAATACAATTCAGATAAAACATATTTATTTGATGACATTTATGTATATTACGTATTATCCATTTGGATTATGAAATCACACTTTATAATTTGAAAATATTATTCTACAATGGAAAACATTTTAACAATTATAATAATATCATTAATTTTTTTACTTTCTCAATTTGGAAGGCTATATGGAACTTTGATGACTTTTTTGTCCATTTTTCTCTAACACAATTACATATCTCATATTGTACAATCATCAAGGAACATGAACTCAAAATCACCATGAATGATTAATAAATCATAAACCTATTGAGGAGATCATATTTTATCTTGTATAGTTCATTTATATTTTAATTCTAAATGTACTATTAGAAACATTCTAGAACTGATTGTAAATTGAAATTAATTCCAACTCAATAATTATAGGTGAACCTAAGAACACTTATTTGTTGTTTTATCTAATTATATTGAGTATGTTACTAGAAAATGAGATATATTATTTCATCATTCAATGAAAATGTTCTTTATACACTTCATATTGTTCATGACTATCTCTTTATTGAAAGATACCTTTTAGGTTATATATCACTTTCAGGGCATCGAATGTCTCTTGTGGTTTTCTCATTTCCAACTCAAATTGACCAAAATTTTTTGTACATAAATAATATGATTATTTATTATTTATATTATATTTTTCTAAAACGTTTTTATGAACTTATTAACCATAAAGATTATTGGTAAGTTTTTATTTCAAATGCATATAATTTTACTTCAAATTAGTGATCAATTTTGACATACCAATACCTATTGACTGTGTTTATGAACTTAATGTTCTATTTTTCATGGACTGATATTAAATGTAATGGTTGATGATGATATCATTATGCTAAAATATATTATTTTACCTATTTATAGTCATTTTTTATAACCATTAAATAATAACTTTTATTATATTGGATTGCGGTAAAATGAAGACCCTTTTAAAATCACATCATATTAATTTTGAATGAAAGATTAATTTTTCTCCAATAGATAATGAGGTTATCATTTGAATAATATATTACTATATATGGTATAAAATAATATTTATTTGTATGATAAAAGTATCTTGGATAGGTGAAGAGACAACTCTTTATCCAATACACCACATAGATTTTCTCTACTAAGTATATATGGATTCTCAATAAAAAATTATTTTCAATTAATGTTAGAAAATTAAATTCCACAAATAAACAATGATGGAAAATAAAGGGATACTATTTCTGATACCAATAATAATGTTAATAACATCAATAGAAACATTTCACTTGCTTACCTACAAAATGATAATATAGGGATACTCATGTTGAGCTTGACAATACCTGGTTGGATGATCAAGTTATAGAAATGTTATTATTTGGATGGAATATCACACTTTGTACTAAAAATGTTTTTTAATATCACTATATTATATCTTCTTATTCCCTTATATTTATATATTCATTACTCTATTAATTTAGTTTCTAATCTTATCCCCTCATCCAATGCCACATTTACAAACTATATTGATGTGTAACTATTATAAATAACTGTCATGATTGTTGTACTCACCATAGATTATATGTCACATATATTCATACATATCTGAACGAATCATGTGAATATTTTAAATGGACAAAAAAATAAAAATTTTAGAAATATATCATGTTGAAACTATCAACATGAGTATGACTGAAGTGTAAGATAGGCAACCCTGTTCCTTTTTCTAGACAAGGGAGATGGGTCCAGGTATGTCTGAAATCTATCACCAAGTCCATCCTCCAAATGTGACTCCAATCAAGGTATAATTAAATTAATAATATCTGTAACACCTAAGATGGATAATTTATTCCCAATTTCTAAATTCAATCAAATAACTTCAAAAACAAAGTACACGTAGTTGAAATCTAAATTCTTCTATAATGCCTAAATTTTAATTTATGGTTCTATCATAGAATTAGTTTGACATTTAATCTAAATCATAGTTCATTAATAAAATGAAAATATTGAAACTATGAATTAATATTCAAATAAATTTAAAATAATTGAAAATATCCAATATTTATTCTTGAGATAAAACCTTTTTAAATATTTCCTAAATAAATTCTAATTTTTTTTATTTTTTAATTCATAGAATTAAAATTACGTAAATTACATAATTATGAATATAAAAACATTATATTAATTTCAATATGAATACATTCATATTCTTTATTATATGACATTTGAATTTTAAACACAATATATTATATGAATTATAACCTTGGTATAATATGACAATAAAATTTCGTTAACAAAATCTTATATAACCCATGATATTATCATTAATAAAAAAATTGACATTTCATAAATATTTTCCAAATAATAACCCATTAATATAAAGAAATAAAATTAAATATTCATTAGTAATTCATATTTTACATATATGCCATTTTCAAAAATTGTTCTTCTTTCACTATTTTTAGCACATAATAAAAAATATTTTTATGATTTATAAATAAAAATTGTATTTATAGACAATAAATATGGAAAGATAATTTTTATAAATGGTATATTAACAATGAATACTTTCGGAATATTTGAAAATAATTTTTTCATAAACATTAATTAACAAATTATAACCCCTATTCAAATTATTAATTATCTAATACATTATTAATTTATATATATATCCAATATACCATTTAATGTGATTTATAAGAAATTTATTATGCATTATAAAAAAATTATATGTTAGTTTTTTAATAAAATTTAGGACTATTATAACATCCCTTATGTACAATCTGTATTTTGCATAAGGTTAACCACCATATAGATATATATAGATTATATATATAAGGGTAGATATCCCTGACCATTAAATGGTAGACATTGGGTATCAGTGCAATATAACATACCTTTATGTGAACACCTGAATTAAGGGTATTTACTAGACTACCTTTATGTCGATGTTAAAAACAATGAATTGCATTTGCATAAATATATAAATAGTTCACTATGTTAAGTTAGATTATATTAACATTTACACAAGCTACTGAGAAAGCATTTACTTTTTCATTAAGTATTTTTTGAATGGTAATTCACTTGGTAAACATTATTTACTTATGTATTACGAAATGGTATGTAGATAGTAACATTTTTATTCGTCTATTAATGATTCTAGTCATGGTCGTCCTGTCATATAATTATGGTTTGATTTTATCAATCAAACCTATTTTTCATAGTGAGTATTCAAACATCACCCTATATCAATCCCTCAGGCACATCATGTTGTGGTCTATTTTATTTTTCACTCAACACCATTCTAGGGATAAAATATCGACCTAAATCAATTCTGTATTTCAGAATTGATGCATACAAATGGTCAAATGTCTCCAGGTACGGTCGCTCTAGGAATAATAAATTATCCTCAGCAACATAAGCTACAAAACAGATAGGGTTATAATGTGGTTGAACTATAACCTAATACAACTTTTTTATCACTAAATGAGGGGTTTCAACTAGTATAGTTTCCATCCTTAAACATGATTCATAGCACATATCATCTATTCCACAAACCAGTCCTCAGTATCCCAAATCATGTGTTGCAATTCTTGTCTGAAACAAAATTCATATATTGCACATTCATATGCCTAAGTTTGTTCTGATGCTAGATATTTTTTGATTACATATACCATAATTCGGATAATGGAAACAAATTATAACCCTTACATATACTTATAAAAACATATAATACTTTTACATATCCTCTTATGTATTGGTGTTTCATTAGTTACCTTTACACATCTCATCAATGAAAATTTAATATATTCGTTTTCACTACATATCTTTACTGCAATAGGTTAGTCTATATTTATATTTTTTAGAAAAATAAAAAATATTTATAAATCATTATTGTTTATTATTTTGAAATAATTGATAGATAAATCTAAATAATGGGTTCCCTTTTATACTATTTAGGGGATTCTAATGAGTCAAATAATTATTTTTAGACAGACTTTACATGAATTTAACCCTTTCCGTGAATATCTAATGCAATATAATTGATTAATTGTATAAAATTAAAATGAAGAAATAATGAAATTTATACTTTTCAGTAAATATGAATTTGATCCCCATCTTGGATGATTGATACGATTAATGTAGATCACTAACATGAAATAAAAATCATCACACCACTTTAGTACATCCGTTGTAAAAAATTAATCACTCATCATACGAGATTTATTTTCCTTCACCCATATTGTGCTAGAACATAAAAATTATATGGATGAATCAGCAGAGTGATTATGGTATCTTATATTTTCATCCAAGTATGATGAAATCACTGATATGGTCATCTCATGGAAGTGGTTAATATATTCAATCAACGATACTCCATTATTGTTTTCTCATATAATCAATGGTTACAAAAAGTGAATAAATTTAATATCCAATATATATATATATATTCATCATATGAATTCATATACTCCAATATATTTCATCTTATCATAAAATTTCTGAATAAATTAAACCCTGACTAGAATAACACTCAAGAATCTATTTAACAAGATTCATTAAATAAAAAAACTCTATATGGATGAAAATAAAAATTTATATGTACCCTCAATATCATATAGATACATATATAATGATATACGGAAGGTATAAACATCACTAAGAAGAATCTATATTCTATTTTTTTAATTTTTTACTCTTAAAAAATATAGTTACAGTAGTCCGGATGATTTATTATTCATGCTCTGGTTTGGTTTTTTGGGCATCCTACAATGTATTATTATTCCCACATCTGTATGGGCCATGGGCCCACCTGTGTTGCATCCATTCACATTATATACAAGTGAAATATGCATTTATTACTATGACATTTAGTGTAATTGATTACCATAATCCTTATAAGATGTGGCACTGCCTTAGTATTAGTGGTACAAAAAGATAATGGTGTGAGGAGTTGTTTGTGTTTTTATCAATCATTTCATGGGGGACTCCTCACCTTGGAAGGTTGTTGTATTTCATTTATGTATACTGGGAAATTATTTCCCCCCTTTTTATTTCATGTTATTAAAACTAGTTATCTTGGGGATAATAATAAATATTTCATAAATTTGTTACATTTAGTTAAGTACAGTTTCTATTATTTAAATGATTTTTTTACCTAATTAATTAGATATATTATTCTATTATAGGATCCTGAAGGAAAATTCCATAAATTATTGGATATGTAAGGGTGTGTTATTACTACATGGTGATAATCATCATCCCCAAGACAATTAGAGGTGTAATTGGGGTGTTACTTCTAGAAATCCTCAAACCCATATAGGAATGGATAGGTTAGAATGTTATATAGTGGTATTAGTATAGGGTTTTTCATAGGAAAATGATTTTAATGAGTATTAATTTTAGGATTGAATTAGAAACCTAGGGAATCAATCATAAGGGGTGTCCTTTGGGCTGCCAAGATAGTAGGGATACATGTTTTTAGGTGGTTTTTGATGTATCCTTTCATGAAGAAGATTTTAACCCATTAATAAATTAATAAGAATATGAAATTGGATGTGGGTTAAATGTATTCTTTATATGAATCATATATGAATCTATTATCATCATAAATTTCATTCTTATATCACATCATAAACATTTATTCGTTTAAATTTCTGTAATAATTAGTAATTGTTTGGCTCTATACGAAAATAATAAGCTTGTATTTGAGTCATGACATTGATGTCTCATTCCTATAGATAATCTTCTCACCTCTAAAATTTACATAATGAGGCACTATTTAATGAGAATAGTTTGAGAGGTTCTCTGGTCCCATTATTGTAGGTAGATTCATATACCTTGAGCTTTATGTATATATTTCTAATGGATTATATAGTTGTTCCCACTAGATTCGAAAATACATTTGGTCGATTGGTTTCTATATATGAAAATGAAAATAGAGGTTTCTTGTGTTTTTAAAGAGAGACTGACCAATAGGTGATTTAGTACCATCTAAATTCTATAAAAAACTAAATCATATAGTTTAGAATTATAAATCCATATTATGGATCATGTATTGTACATCCTATATAGAAGTCAGATCAAGTAATTGAATAAAAAGTTCGTATACTCATGAAAGAACATATCTACCTTGGTTAGAGTTTATTCTCTTTTCTAGGATGATGTCATTCTCAATGGATGATCAAATATTCTCAATGTGGCATGACTATATTATATACACATCTTATCATCTAGGATTTGTGAGAAATTTTTAAACAATTTCATTGGAGTCATGTTTTTAGATCAATAATTTCGGAGGAATATAGATAAAGAGTAATTTGGTTGTGCCTCAAATTTATGGTGATTAGACCTATAATGATGTCACCAGAGCGAGAATTGAATGAACTAAAATATTATATGATGTGAGCCCTATATGCATGACTATTCCAAATTTTCTATTTAAGACATTTATACTAGTTTTGTGGATGTACATTCTATATCATGGAAGGTGGATCATGGAATATCATGTTTATATATGTATATATATTCCATGAGATTTTTAATGGAGAAACAAATTGAATACCAATGAACTAAGTTAAGGATGGAAGGCATTGTGGATTCACATTAATTGGTAGAAATTGAGTTAAATTAGAGTGAAGATTTCTTCCATATACTAAAGGAACACCATTATAATATTTGTAAGAACATTCTTTTAACATTGTAACATATATCTGGGAGTTTGAGAAAATATTGGAAGCTCGTGGAAATTTTTTTTATCATGAATATTTTGATTGATGTCATGCATTTTCCCCTCCTCCTCTGGGATGAGTGAGTTTACCTCCAGCATTGAATGATTCCTTTTCAAATATGCCATCATGGTAGGGAGTTGGAGAGATGGTACAAAACATTATACGACTTGGTTAAAATATATAAGAATCATGAGGCATTGAACCGTTTTTGGATGAGAAGGTTTCAATATTGGGTGGTAATAGTTTTTTTAGAGATAATGAAAAAACATATACAATAATTGAAGAAAACCCTATAGATACTATGTCAGTTTCTCCTCAAATTTTTTAGGATGGATTAATATTCAATGTTTATATTGAAGAAATTCCCTCCTTTATATGAATGTTTAAATTCTTTTTATGGGTGACTTATCGAAGAACAGTTACATAAAATTAGAATAATTTTCAACATGAATACTATGATTGATGAGAGATCATGATTATATGAATGTTAATGGATCAAATAACTCCTTGGGGTGATCTATGGGGGAAGCTTTAGGCCATAAAATTCTTAGGGTATGAAACATGGATTCCTAGAGTATATTGAATCATTAAAAACCAATTTCACTGAGGCAATAGAGATAAGTGTCATTTATCCTAGAACATTGTTCGGAATAACCTATGAAAATGAACCATTTTATATGAAATGGGATACATATGTTTGTAGTTTTATCTATGGTGTTGATTTCAAATTTGGAAGAGGTATATGTGTATTAACATTGTTAAATATTGGTTTCCTAAAACCATTATTTTTCATAGATGAAGGTATGGGATTTATGTTTACCAGTGTACCTATGTGACAAGATGTTCTTAGATGGGAAAATATAATGATCTTACACTAATATGGGATTCACATCATCCACATCCTCAGGTGGACAGGGATTCTTACATGGTCCCTGATATGGGTATTGATGTCTAAATCCATAACATGGACTTATTTGTGATATGAGGTCGTTTTATTGAAATTTCCCATGATTTTTTTTTGTATAACCAACCCTTTTTTAACTTTTATGTCAATAATATTATGTTCTCTATAAATATTGTAGACTGTTTTTCACTCAAAAATGTTTTTTAAGTTATTCAAGAGATAAAAAATCAGGGTTATCTAAATGTACAACACAATATTTTTCACATAGTGGTGGAATTGGGTACTTTATGTGTAGTTTCGTGGCATATAATACTCAGATCTTCTAATTAGTATGACTTATGTACATTTCTATAGATTCCAAGAATGTGCAATTAAAGCCCTATCTAGATATATTTATCTATAGATGTGAGTCATTTTGAGGTCATGATGTGAAAAGTAGAAAATGTAAAAAATCATAGTTTCTATGACTGAGTGGGAGGATCATGACTCCCCTGTTACACAAGATTGAAATTTTGGAACTTATTCGTTATTAAGATATTATATAAGTTTTTTTTGGATAATCCTAAAATTTATTTTCCTTGAAAATTTTATGATGTCTTCATGGAATGTTGGTTATGTTAATTTTATAGTATTGGTATATATAGAGTTTTACCTATAATAAAATAATATGGAACATTATTTGAAATATTGGGGATCAAGGCATTCCCAACATGGTTAATATTGTTAGTTATAGTTTTTTAGTGAATGTAAGATATTTTTTGGTTTTATCTCATCCCATGAGTTGTTATAATTATAAAATAGAAAATTACAAATGAGTAAATCTTTCTTCAGGTGGATTCATGACACTACTTTTTCTTAATTCGTGAAATACTATAGATTATATCTTCATAGATGGAAGATGATGTCCTTTATAAACAAATATGTAATGATTTTATATAGATAAATTATAAAAAAGTGATGTTTTTGTTTCACATTGTGTTTCTAATATATTTGAGCTCAATAATATGATTTATTATTCTTCATCCACATTTTGTTTCCTCACATGGATGAGAAAATTTATTCTGTGGAGGATGTATTTACCCACGTTTTTATCCTAATGGGAATTAGATTAATAATGAGTTTTGATGTATCAAGACCTTATTAGGGGTAAATTAGTAATTATACAAAAGAACATCATATTTTAGAAATATTATGATGGTTTCTTTATCTGTAATATATGGGTAACCATCATGTAATACAATCATTTTAAAGAAAGCACAATGATATTTCCAAAATAATATGAAAAAAATAATATATTATATTAAGGAATGTATGTATTATTTTAGTGAAATACCAATATATCCATAATGATACATTAGATTCAAAAATTGATACATTTGTTACATCTAGAATTTTTTTACCCAAGGAATGGAGTTAGTTTGGATATAATCTGGATTCCGTTTAAATTTTCTATCACATGATGACTAATCAAATAATTTAATGATTTCAATAATTTATTTGAGTTATAAAGAAAAACATATACATCATTATTATATATTCATTTATATGTTATTCTATAGGGTTATACATTCAAAATTACATGAATAATATCAATTAAGAGTTTTTTTATAGATTGGGTATTTTCATTTCCGAAGATGATTAATCAAAGAATGGGACTTGTTCCATGAAGACATATATTGATATATTTTGTTGGAAAAAACAAAATATTCCATAGTTTTTTTAGTGGATCAAATCATCAATAAATCACCTTTAAGATGGGGTATTAATTTTGTGGATTTATCTACTCTTAGGATATTGATTTTCATACATTTTAGTTCAAAAAATATAATCTAGCGTTGATGATTTCTATTCCCACATGTTTTTTGTTTGTTACTATATTTTAGAACATGATGATTATTATTCTCATAAAATTTTTCTAAAATTGTTTTCTCTTAATTTAATATAACATAAATGACAGTTGGAGTGTATTTTAATATTTAGGATAATTCAATTATTTGTTTTGTGTCTTTTTTCCTCATTTATATGATAGATCTTCAACAGTGTTTGTTTTTATTGGTTGTTAGACATGATTCTAAAAATGAGACACATTTTATGATCCAAAATTGGATAATTTGTTTTTATTTTTTTGTTATAAACATAGTTTTGGACCAATAGAGGTTTGAAGTTAATGAAGGGAATCTAAATAAGGATCAGGGTAATCTCCTAAGCCTACGGTCCTTGTGATCTCTGAGCCTACGGGCCTTGTAAGTGTTCCCCCTCATCCCTTGAATGTTGGGTTATCAAAAATCAATAAAAAATAAGTCCTTTGGTCCATTTAGGGGTTAAAGTAGGATCAGGTGATGGTAGATTAATGAGTTGTTGTGTGAAGATGACAAGGCTCCTAAGGGAGGCGACAGTGAATTATTTTTGTGGGGTCGAATGAATTTTTTTTTCCACAATGGTTTTTATTATATATTTCCTACTTTAAAAATATTTTGTTATTATTAGTGATTAAAATGTAGAAGGATGTGTTTAAATCAGAATATTCATTATAGATCAGGAATTTAAGAATATCTTTGACTTAACATAATTTGTTTTGGAAGATCACACAAAATTGAGTTTAAGTTATATGGATACAGGGTTTAGTATGGAGTTATTTGTCACATGACTATGTAACTAATATAAAAACTATTCAACCTACACTTTTCCAACTCAATTACTAAATGTATTACTCTCTATAAGACCAATATGGACCCACATCCTAGGAGATCATGGCTAGACACAATTTTCCATCAAATGTAAATGGTTTTGTAAAATATTGTTCCCAAAAATTAATCATCGTATAATGACACACTGTGTGACAACATTACATTCCATTTATATGGAATGAGTAATTCCTTGTGGAATGGAAAAAAATTACATGGTGATCAAATTGAGACGACAAATCATAAAATCCAAAGACACATTGTGAACATCACATATGAAAGGGATACATCCACCATGAATATATTTTTCTTCTCATTATTACTATTTATTATTTTTATCACACTCTTTGTGATTATATTCCTCATGGGGGAGTCGATATTTCACCTCTGTTCACACTTGTCTTACATTTTCTACAAGATGATTGGTATTCCAACCGTACATAGTTCTCTAGTGGGATATTTATCCACCACTATAATCATAACGCTTCTTGTAGAAGATTGAATAGGATCCTCAAACATCATAAAATGGAATGACCTTAAAGGTTTGTATAGACATATGGATACATATTTAGTCTGATAAATCTCATTTGGATAGTTAAGATATATTAAATAGTACCCTGTGTTTTTAGTCACTCATATAACCATACATTATTACATTGATTCCTCTCTGGTGATTTATGATAGCATAGTGGGTGAGCATGCTTTGAGTTTTGATATGACTCCCCTTATTGTATTCTAAATGTGGAGGTGATAATGGAAACCTTCTATGTGACTAATTATAGCGGACATTTGATTCATTAGAAACTAAATGGTATCCTTTGAGTCATCATATTTTGCATGAATATCAGCTTCAAACATTATGTAATCTTTGGTGTTTCATGAACCACCAACTATATGGAAATAATAGCTTTAACAGATTGAATATTGATGAATAAAAATATATAGTGTCCCTGATTACAATTGTGATTGAACATGTCTGATAGTTCTTCTTAACTATCTCTTTGACATACTTGCATACCATTATCCTTGAGTAAAATTGACATTATTTTTTCCCAGTTTAATTCACCATGAAAAAATTATAATGACTATTTCTGAGTTTATAATTTATTAATTCACCCTTTATGATTATAAAATCATCCTAATAAGTTAGATTATAATCGTCCTTTCATGGACCTTAGACCAACAATTAATTTTCTAGTGATGATAATGTACATGAAGAGATCGATTTTTGAGAGTGGGGTAATAGTATATCATTTGAATTTGAAACCAACACACCTTTTGGGATGTGTCGTTTAATTAATATTAGTATTCCTAGGCTCTGATCATAGTAAATTATATTCTTGTTTAGAGTTAACTAGTAGTGAGGGAATCCTTTCCTTGGCTAGTTAATATATTTGATTTATGGTAGCTGTGATTTTATTTTTCAATTCTTTAACACATTTTATTTATACTGGTTTTCATACATATTTAAATTTATTTATCATGAATTTGTTACACTTAGTTGATTTTTTTATATAATCTTACCGATGTTGTTTATTTGGTTATTCATTTGAGTTATTAATTTTTTTTAGGTTCTTATTGGATAATGCCATCCATGTCTATGTTTCATGCCTACTCAATGATAGAGACCACCACCTAACCTATTAGAGGAAGGTTTGGGGTGTTAGTTCTAGGATTACCCTAACCTGGGAACATTGATTGTTGGTTGATACATGACACCTCTATTGACCAATCCTACATACGATTACAGCCCCTTGCAGTAGCATCGCTGATCAACATCATCAAGTATGAAATATCCCTATTCAGTAAATTTTATTTTTTCAATATATTTTTAGAAATTAGGATAGTTTTAATTTTTTGAATATATATCTTAAAATAGATAATATTTAATATAAATATGAATATAAGTATATATTGATATATATACATATATATACATACTTATTTAATTAAAAATTATTATAACATGTTAGAAATTTTATTATTTATTATTACCTTTTTTATCATAAGAAAATAGTTTTATAATATTATTAATTAAAATAAGTGAATTTCAAAATTCTATAATATGTTAATAAATTTTAAAATGTAAACTGATAATGAACATTAATTTTAGTAATTTTTTTATTTTTTTAGAATGTATTTAGATATTGAATTAATAAAAAATGTATATGTATTCCCAATGTATTTATATATTAATACATTTTTATTATAAGATAATATCTTAATGTTTACAAATTATTTTATAGGAAATATATATAATAAAAAAAATTTAATTTTTTTTACTTGTTTAAAAATTTATGTACTTTAGTTTTATCATCACATTGAATACATGTCCTATTTTTTATTATCTTCTTTCACTACACTACCTCAATTATTTTTGGACCCCACAACATAGAGTAAAATTAATTTTATTTTATGTATATTTATTATTTGTTTTACATTGTTATAAATTGGTTGGTTATAAATTTTAATTGTGTTATTTGTTGTTCGTTTTTAGTTGGGTGATAATATTTTCTGTACTAAATATATTATTTGAAAAAAATATGTTCCTACATATGAATAGGGATTAATAAATGGTAGTCTTATTTATGGTGTTTTGTGGGCCATTAATTTTCGTTTGATGTATTTCATCATATAATAATTTATGTAGGAATGAGTGTAGAGAAAACAACATGATCACACAATGCAAGAAGAATGGATGGGTCTTTCTGTCTTGAATTAAAGAAACATTGAGATAACTAGGAATCAAACATTAACCATTGATTCTTTTTAATATTTTTTTATAATGTGGGTCAACCCCTAGTTGTTTGTTAATGTATTCTTTATAGGATATAGGTGTGTATGTGTTGTTCAGTTTCTTGTAACCTTTCATTCTAGAAATAATAACTAATTATAAAGATATATAATAATAAATTAATATATTTCGGTTAATAGTAATTTTCATTCAAATGTATATTTTGTTAATAAATATATATTAAATAATAATATTCAATTTTATTTAATGTTAGATAAGTTTATTTTTTAATTTTATAATATTGGAATGATATTTATGTACTTTATTAATGAATTTAATAAAGTATACAAATATAATATTAATCAAAATTAAAATACGTACCAATAGTAGTATTATTATAAATATTGTATGTTTTTATGTTGACTGTTTAATGAAGGAATGTTTTCGTTTAAGATGAATAATTCCTAGTTTATATATTTAAACTGCCATGGAATTTTTATTTCATTATTCACAAAACTGGAAAAACATCCATGTGATTATATATCCTTGAAGAAATAGTATAATATGAGCATGAATAATACTATATAGGTGGTCCTACATGATAATTAAATACATAAATATGTGATATGCTGATCATAATTATTAATTACATCCATGATGGTATGAATTTTTATATAAATCATTATATAACATATATCATTTATAGATTTTCATAGAATCCAGATAATATACATTGTATATGACATTAGTTAGTTGATGATAAAAATTTGGGGATATCTTTTTATATATATCAATATCATTTAAATATATGTGTAACGTAATTTTATGGTGAGGTATGAAAATATATATATATCACTACATTCAAAAAAATCTATGTGATATGAAGGTGTAATTATTAATGAGTATATGTTTTAATTAATGTTAGTTATTCAAGGTGTACTAATATTAGAGTATATATGTATATTAGATCTACGATATAAAATGAAATTAACTTTAAATGTTTATATGATATATGATTTATAGCGGATCCACCCATGGATGCGATAAATATTGCATATAATGAAGATTTGTATGAGAATGGGGTATCTGATAGAAAACATGATATTATATATGTAAATGATCTGGAAAGGAAATATGCATAGTATGTATAAAAATAATATTACATTACACTGACATATAATGTGTTTAATTGGTATCTATAAACAATAACAATGATGTTTCTGTGTATTTTCCACAAATGGAATATTAGAAGGATTGATGTTGAATGTATTTTTTGAAGAATATTTTATGATGAAAGGTATATTAGAAGTAGTTATATGTGCTCACCTTTTTTTATATATAATAGTTTTGTCATAGAACAAATTTTTAGATTTGTTTGTTTAATAAAATATAATCATTATTGTCATGACCCGTCCCTCGGGGCCCATGCCGTGACTACCCCAAGCCCGCCTTCCATAGGCCAGGGGTTGTGGACCAGTACCAATCGTGTAATTCCGTATACTGAGAAGGATTTGCCTTTATAACCTGTAAACACTCACAACCAAGTACACAACAAGATACCAACTCAATTAAACTGTATAACAAAATGAGTGTTGAAAAGTAAAAGGGGCCAGAATACAAGCCCAACAGTAAAGGTATAAGAAGCTGAATGTACATGTACTACTGGGGAAAAAGGAATAATAGCTACTGAGTCATCCACCAAGGTTCTTACCTGAAGGGTAGGTATATATTTCCTCCTCATCACTCATCTTCTGTCCGTCTCTTCCATGTACCAACACGCCATATGGTCCACCTTTGGGTGTCTTCCATTCTTTGTACTCTCAGCCTCAGTCATCGTTGTTTGTCTTCTGAATCCAACACAATAAGGTGTGGGCATAACCCCTATAGGGGCGAGTATAACGATACAAAGTAGGGACCACGAGACCCTCAAGGTCTCACAAAATCCACCAAGGATAAACCAAAAAGTATGTAATCAACAGGTAACCCTACTTAGGCATATGCCCATACATATACATAAGTTATCAAGTAATCCATCTCAATCATGAGGAAAAACCAGAAAAACTGACTCATCTCAAACCAGGAATTATTCTTGGGGTAGTATCAGGTAACATCCCCAATCACATTGTTGATACCTCGGCTACTGTTGAACTCCTTCTCTAATGAGTAAAGTGGGCTTGCCTCAACACCATGTGTGATTCCCACTAACCATGGATTGATAAGGTACTAATCCTATCGAGTACCGTGGATCTACCGCATCACCAAGTGCGCTCCCCACTATGGGTCTACCGAATCGCCAAGCTTGCTCCCCCTCGCAGCCTGCTGAGGTACTCTTCATGCCGAGTACCATGGGTTTTCCGTGACACCAAGGCTATCCCCATTGTGGGTCTGTTAGGACACCAAGGCGCTCCCCAATAGGCCAGTCTAGTCACTTCGAGTCAAAACAGTTAGTAGTCTTCAGGTCTCAGCCAACTATTAGGTCTCTACACTACGCTCACTCGCCTCTGGGAGGATCCTCTCCATGAGATACAGTTTTATACCCCAAATATCACGAATTCCCATGAAGAAGTATCTCAATGGTATGCCACATCATAGGGGTCTCAACATAACAAACAGTGCATCAAATGGACGACTGGACTGTGAGTTATTAGCCTTTTAGTACTAGGGGTCCGGTTGGAATTTTTCTCAATCCAACCTAGCAGTTTTCCATCTCAATCCAAAACCCTAGTGGAGTATACTCAATGGGACCGTCTTTCTCCATGATTTTCAGCACCACTGATGGTTAGTCAAATGGAATTCTGGTGCCAAAGTTATAGCCAAATGAGCGTAATGGGTCTTAGTGGGCCTGGGTCCAACCTGGTTTGGTCGGGAAAGAGGAGCGTCGGTGGGGAGGCGTGGGTCACAGTGGTCGCGGGTGGTGGCGCCTTTTTTTTCTTCACTGTCATCTTCGTCATTTACATCCTCCATTTAGAAGAGCACGCCAATGAAGAATGGAAAAGGGGTCAGGCCATGTTGGTTTGGCTCACACCCTCCGCATTTAGGGTGGTATCATTTGTCTCAACAAGAAATAATAACGATGGACTTCAAATTTTAAAACCTTCATAAAGAATTATTCCCAAACTGAAAAATTAAACAAGGATAGTATTATCATGAAAATAATCCCCCTACCTATGGTTGATACGTCGACGAAGTCGCAGGGAAGAAGATTAATAATTGGGAAAAGACGGATTTCTGTTCGTCGTAGTTGATGATGTCCTACAATGAATGAATTCTAAAAAAAATAAGGTCAAAGTCGGGGTCAACATTCTTCATTGGTATTATTCATTGTAATAACATGTTCTTCATTGGAAGAATTAGTTCTTCATTGGAGTTATTTTCTCCGAAGGCTCCACCAAAATGAAAAGTGTTCCAAAACAACAGATTATGAGATCTATTATTTTGTTGGTAGAATTCTAAATGCTTCATAAATTATGGTGGGTGGCATAATTAAAGCATGGGGGTTGGCACAATTAATGGTATGTGTGTTGGAAAAATTAATGTGGAGGATGTTAAGAGGCTCCTCCACATTAATTAGAGGGATTTTGGGTTTCTCTCAATTAAAGGGGGGTTTATTACCGGGTGGTCCCCACCACCATAACCTCCCATGGGATGTTATGGTTCTGGTGGTCCCCACCACTGTAACCTCTCATGAGAGGTTAAGGTTTGGTGGTCCCCACACCTCAACATCTACATGGATGTTTAGTTTTGATGGACCCCACCTCCCAACACCCACATGGGTGTTTCAAATAAAAAAAATGTAATAAGCTTTTATTTTTATGTTACTCTTACATGAAAAACCTAAAAACTAACATTCACCCTCGACCATCTTCCATCGAGGTGAAAGTCTCCTTAAGATAATATTTGTGCTGCGAGTTCAACGGTGCCCTCAGATTTCAATTCTGAGCACCAGTTCAAAAGTTAGAAAAAAAACCCAATCGCACATTTACGGAACATACCTGAAACAAAAGTTCAGAAATTCATTCTGGGCACTCCGGGCCTCGGAATCACGCACCGTTAAATTTCACGGACTCGTAAGATACCCAATTAATTAAAACAAATTACATGGAAATTCAAGGTCCTTCCATTCTCCCAACCTTAAGCTTTACATCCCTGTATCCCGCAACTCAAACTAGGGGAATGTGTGGGGGTACTGAGCACACATCTAAACCTCCCGCTCACATGTTCTCTCCTGGAGGTTCCCATACTTCCAGTGAATGCACACCAGAGGTATCAACTATTCACAAAGGACTCACTCTTTTTGATCCTCAATCTCTACTGGAACTGTCATAAAATTTTCCCCATCGTCGACGTACAACTCCCCATTGTCTATGATGTGAGAAGGGTCATCAACATATCTCCTCAGATGGGATATGTGGAAGATGTCATGAACCCAGTGCAGCTGAGGTGAAAGAGCTAAGTTGTATGCCAGCTCGCCAACTCTGCTGAGGACCTAAAATAGTTTGATGACTCTCGGAGATATCTTTCCACCTCATCCAAATCTCTATAAACCTCATCGAGATGAGGCCCGAAGAAAGACGTGCTCACTATAATTGAACTCCAGAGGTCTCTATATCCTGTTTTCATACTAATTATATCTATTTTTTTCAGTCTTCATCCACTCCTGGATGATCTTCACCTTATATGTGGTAGCCTGTACCATCTCTGGCCTCAGTAGCACTGACTCCCTCAGGTCAGTCCAGCACAAAGGTGATCTCCGTGGTCTACCATGCAACACCTCAAAAGGTGTCATCCCAATGGTGTAGTGATACCTTTTGTTTTATGAAAACTTCACCAAAGGTAATTGATACTTTCATCTACGTCTGAATCCGACGACACAAGCATGGAGCATGTCTCTGAGGGTCTGAATGGTCCACTTAGTCTGGCCATCTGTCTGTGGATGGAAGGTGGTTCACAAATGAAGTTGTGTCCCTAAAGCCTCCTGCAACCCCTTCCATAGCCCGGAAGTAAAACATACATCATGATCAGAAACAATTTTCGAGGGTACTCGACGTAACGGCACAATATCCAGCACATAGAGGTGTCCTATTCTCTCTACTAAACCCTGCTCTCTGATCGGTATGAAGTGGGCCGACTTGTTGAGTCAGTCGATGATTACCCAAATCGAGTCATGTCTCCTGGAAGTACGTGGAAGTATCATCCTGAATTCCATGGATATCCCATCTCATTTTCACTCTGGGACCTCTAAATTATGAACCATTCCTACTGGTAAATGATACTCCACCTTCACTTTATGACAAGTGAGGCACCGAGAAACAAACTCTGCGACTGCTTTCAAAATTGCCAAGCACCAGTGCTTTCATCAGAGATCCTGGTACATCTTCACCACTCTTAGATGTACTACAAGAGGGGATGTGTGGAGCTGCCTCAACACAGCCTCCTAAAGTGACGTTGGTACCATGGTACGTCCCCTGAGGAAGATGACATGATCCCCACCTTCAGAAAATCTATCAAGTTCTTGTCCTGTTGATATCTGAGCATGTCGTTCCTTGTAGTCAGCATCCCCACGTTGCACCTCTCTAACACGCTGATGAAGTGGTGGAGTGACTGTAAGATATTGAAGAAAACCTGCTCCATCTCTATCCACTAAGGATATCGGAAATACAGACAACTACTCTGTTTTCGTCACCTAGTATCTGTATACCAGATCCCCTGCTGAGTGCATCTTCAATAACATTCCCCTTTACAAAATTATATACTATCTCGAAGTCATAGTCCTATAGGAACACTAGACAGCTTCCATGTCTCAGCTTTAGGTTCTTCTAGGAGAAGATATACCTGTGAATCTTGTGATTAGAGTACACGTTAAAATGCTTTCCCATCAGATAATTCCACCACGTCTTCAAGGCGAACACCACTGATGATAACTCGAGTTCATGGGTTGTGTAGTTTTTCTTATGTTGTCTCTGCAATCCAAAACCATATGCGTTCCCTACTCGCTACTGCAATAGGACACATCCGAGTCTGGTCCATGATGTGTCACAGTAACCATCTTATCCTATGCCCTCCTCTAGAAGCCTCAAGATGGGGGGCACTAGTCAACCTCTACAGAGCTCCAGAATACTCTGCTGGAATCTCTCCGACCACATGAACGGTTTCCCTTTCTTCTTCAAGGATTATAGTGGTGCTAAAAATATAGAGAATAATAGCATGAACCTCCAGTAATATATATCCAAACCCAGGAAACTCCATACCTAAGTCACACTCATGGTTGGCTCCTAAGAAAGTACCGCTCCAATATTTTCTGGATCCACTACATCAAAAGCCTCTGAGATGACATGTCCCAAAAAGTGAACCACTAGGATCTAGAACTGGCACTTCAAGATATTACCATTATGATGGTGCTCTAGGAGTGTTTCCAGGACTACCCAAAAATGGTAGGCATGCTCCTCCTTAGTAGTCGAGTATATGGGAATGTCTTCAATGAAGACTACTACGAAGTGATCAAGGTATGGCTGAATAATCTTGTTCATGAATCCCATGAACACTGCTGGAGCATTGGTAACGCCGAATGGCATAACTAAGAACTCGTAATGGCTATACCGACATACAATTGCCAACTTCTACACATCCTTATCTCAAAATCTGAGATGTTGATAGCCTAATCAGTGGTGTATCTTTGAGACCCACCGTACTCCCATCAATTGATCAAAGAGGTTGTCAATCCTCGGGAGAGGGTACTTGTTCTTCAAGGTCACCTGGTTTAAGATACAATAGTAGACACCAAGTCTCAAGATCCCATACACCTTATTGTTGAACATAATCATGGCTACCCAGAGAGAAACATTGGGCCAGATGAATCCCTTCTCCTATAAGTCCTCTAGTTGTATATATAGCTCATGAAGCTCTACAGGAGCCATTTAATATGTTGGTGTAAATATCGATGCCATCCCAGGGTAAAAGTCTATGTAAAATTCCACCACTCTTCGAGGTGGTTGACCTGAGACATCATCAGGGAAAACATCCTTGTACTGGTCCACCACTATAGAATAACTCAGACTCTCCACATCAATAACTCCAAGGGTAAGGATAGCCAACTGATGAGTGATCAGCTGCACTCTCCTCCGGGTATGTCTATCCTGTGCGGCAAAGGCTCTCTTCTCACCAATGAAGGTAAAACTGGTCCCATCCATGTGTACACTCCCCACTTTGTGCTTAATACAGTCAATCTGAGCATTAACTGTAGATAACCAGTCCATACCCAATATGACATAGTAAGGCCTTGATGTCGCTACTATGAGATGACAGTCGAAGCTCTCGCCTCCTAGAGTAAGGTCGCACTACCAGAACCAGTGCATAATCATCAAATCCCTTATTATAGGAGTCCCTAACCATAAGGATCAAGACAAATACTCCGTCAGATTCTCTGTGCTCTGAACGAGGGAATTGGAAATAAAATAATGACTAGAACCTATGTCTATTAGAACTACAACTATGGTGGAGTAGACACAAATCGTACCTCGTATCATCTTCAGAGCATGAGGATCATAAGCCTTTGCTGCATGAAGCTTAGTTCTCCCCTATCCTCCTACTCCCTATGTTCAGGGTTGAACTCTTGGTGGTAGTGGCAGTAACATCTCAAATCATCTCCCACCTCGGGCTACCCAACCAGCTCCCCTACCAAGTCTGCCTACTCCATACGGACCACCTCGATCGAATCTCTATCTCTTCATGGGAAGTCCTTCAACTGTCTGTCGGTCATCCGAACGGTGGGTCGGACAGTCACAAGCCATGTGACCCTACTCGCCACATGTGAAACATTTCCCGCTCCCAGCATGTTAGTCTCTGCTTTGAGTGCCCCACACATCTGATCCTGAGTCATGTTGTCATCCACCTATAGGTCTGGTCCTCTTGGACCTCTGAGACGTCTATCTGTTTCCAGCTGTAGAAGACATCACTATGTGATGAATGGTATTTGGTCTCACTATTGGAGTCTTTTATGCAAGGAAACTCTCCACCAAGAGGGATCTCTTTAACACCCCCACCTGCGTTGGGATGATGAACGAGATCACTGAATCCCTAATCTCTCGCCTGATCCCCTATTCGAATGTCTGGTCATTGATGAAATGGTCCCACACCATATCTATAGTGTAGGGAAAGAGGTCATTGATCCCACTAAATACTTTTCCATAACCATGCTTCCTTGCTCAAGATGAAGGAGCTCCTATATGCACACTGCGCAATGAGTCGCTGGGAAAAAAGCTTCCTGAAATAGGCTCTTGATGTTTTCCCAAAGAAGCGTCACCTCATCGTGAACCTGGAGCATCAAGATCCACCATATTCTTCATGCTTCTTGTAGAAGGCTAGTGGCAAGGATCACCATGAGATGGACTAGTGTCCCTACGAGTCGGAGGACTCTCGCCATAGCCTTGAGACAATCCTCAGCCGCCTGTGGGTTCATATCGCCCCTGAACCTAGGTGTCCTCTGGCGCTGGAATTCATGAAACATGGTCAAGTGGAATGCACCATCTGATTCTAGGGCTGGTGGAATCGGTGGCCCAATAGGGAAAGGTACAACTGGTGCCTCTGCTAATGCCTCTACTATAAATGGGACCAACACCGAGGCCTCATCGCTCGATGGGTTATCATTGCATACAACTATCAAAACTCTAGCAGGATGTCTTCGTGGAGACATCCTAAAAAGAAACAGGTTCAATGTGGTTTAATGTTATACCTATTGATATGACTAGGTGAGTTGATATAAAGAAAAAATTTTAAAACACATACTTAATAAGTGATTTCGTGAACTGATTCAGAAATCTGTAGTCAGGGTTCTGGTGTATGGATATGTCGGTCACTGCACCAACAATGGACTCCCTGAACTAAAAACCACACTCACTACACTTAACACTATTGCTTCACAGAAATAATAAGAGTCCTAAGTTCTGCTCTAGAACCAACTCATCTGATACCAATTTGTCACGACCCGTCCCCCGGGGCCCGTGCCATGACTACCCCAAGCCCGCCTCACAAAGGCCAGGGGTTGGCGACTAGCACCAAAGGCATAATTCCCAATGGTGGGAAGGCATTTTCTTTTATAACCTGTAAACACTAACAACCATGTACACAACAAGATACAAACATAAGTGAACTGTATAACAAAAAGAGTGCTGAAAATTATAAGGAGACATAATACAAGCCCAACAGTAAAGGTAAATGAAACTGAATGTATAAGTACAACTGATGAAAATGGAAAAATTCTAGTAATTCATCCACCATGGATCCTACCTGAAGGGTAGGTATGGATCACCTCATCACCACTCCTCTTTAATCCATATCTTCCATGTACCGACACGCTGTATGGTCCACCTCAGAGTACCGTCCAGTAATTTTACTCTCAACCTCAGTCAGCACTATCTATTTTCTATATCCAACACAACAATGTGCCATCATAGACCATGTAGGGGTGAGTATAAATTACTCAGTAGGGACCCCAAGACCTTCGAGGTCTCACAAAATCCACTTAAGATAAAAAAAAAGTATGAAATCAACATATAACCCTACTTAGTTATATGCCCACACATATACCTAAGTTATCAACTAATCCATCTAAATCATGAGTAAAACAGAAAAAAATGACTCAGATCAAACCAGGATTTATTCTAGGGGTAGTATCAAGTAACACCCCTAATCACATTGTCGATACCTCAGCTGCTGGAGAACTCCTCGTCTATTGAGTACAATGGGCCTCCTACAACACCATGCGTGATTCCCACTGACCTTGGACTGCTGAGTTACTTCTCCTATTGATTACAGTGGATCTTCTATGTCACCAAGCGTGCCCCCCCCCCCCCGTGGGTCTGCCGCGTCAGCAAGCGTGCTCCCCCTCGTAGCCTGCTGAGGTACTCCTCCTTTTGAGTGTCATGGGTCTTCCATGACACCAAGGTTCTCCCCACTATCGTTATTTCAAGACACCAAGGTACTCCCCACTAGGCTAGTTGAGTCACTCCGAGTTGAAATGGTCAGTAGTCATCAGGTCTCAGCCAGCTACTAGTTCTCCACACTATGCTCGCTCTTCTCTAGGAGGATCTGCTCTACAAGCTACTAGTTGATACCCCAACTATCACAAAGTCCCATGAAAAATTATCTTAATGGTCTGCCACATCATAGGGGTCTCAACGCAATAGACGATGCATCAAACGGACGCCCGGTATGTGAGTTTTTATCCTTTTAGTCCCGGGGGCCTGGTTGCATACCTTCTCAATCCAACATGATTGTTTCCAATCTCAATCCAAAACTCTAGTAGACTATACTCAAAGGGACCGTCTCACTCTATGATTTTTAGCGTCGCTGATGGTTTGTCAAATGGATGTCTGGTGCCAAAGTTTTGACCAAAAGAGTGTAAAGGGACGTAGTGGGCCAGGGTCCGATCCGACCAGGCCTGATCTGGAATATGTCAACCCAATTTAGGTGGACCTAGCCTGACCCGCTAGGTCAGGCCTGACACGTGATGCGGCCTGGTCCACGTGGAGGTCTAGCAGGCCGTCAGGGGCCACGGAGCCCGCAGGGGGCCACAGGGTGGCTCAGTTACGGGGGTGCTGCTAGTGCGAAGCGCCAGTTCATCTGGGGCGCCGCAAGGGGCATGTGCCAGTTAAGTCGAGGCACCGTGAGTGGCGCGGGCCGATTGGCCAGGGCGCCATCGGGGCGCGGGCTAGTTCGTCCTGGGGGGCCGCAAGGGGTGTGGGCCGGTTCGGCTGGGGCGCCGCGGGGGAAGCAAACTGGTGTGGTCGGGGCACCGTGAGGGAAGTAGGCAGGTGCGGTCAGGGCACCGTGGGAGGGGAGGGTCGGTTCTGCCGGGGCGCTGCGGGGGGCGCGAGCTGATTCAGATGGGGTGTCGTGGGTGCGTAGGTCGGTGAGGTCGGGGCGCAGTCGGGGGCGCGGGTCGGTTCGGCCGAGGCGTAGTCGGGGGCGCCTGCCTGTTCGGCTTAGGCACCATGGGGTGCATGGGCCGGTTCGGATAGGGCGTCGTGCTGGCGTGGGCTGATTTGGCTGGGGCGCTACAAGGGCGCGAGTCGGTTCGGCCGGGAAGGCGGAGTGTCGTAGGGGCGGCGCAGGACACGGTGTCCGCGGGTGGCGGCATCATTGCCTTTGTCTCCTTCATAGTCTTCATCACCTTCCACCATTTCAAAGAGTACACCAAAGAAGAATGGCGGAGGGGTCGTGCCATGTTGGTTTGGCCCGCACCCTCTACGTTTATGGTGGATGAATTTGGCTCGACAAGAAAGAAGAAGGATGAACATAAAAATTTAAAACCATTGCAACTATTCTTTCCCAAACCGCAAAAGAAAATAAGGAAAGTATTATCACTAAAATAAACCCCCTACCTCGGGTTGATACATTAAGGGAGATGCATTAAAGAAGACGAATCCTTGGGAAAAGATGGATGTTGGTTCGTCACAGTTGAAGACGTCCTACGTCGGAGGAAGTATCGAGGAAGATGGTCTATTTTTGGGTCGGCATTCTTCATTGGTGTTCTTCATTGGAATAATGCGTTCTTTGTTTAGAGATGTAGTTCTTCATTTGAGAGCTTTTCTCCCAAGGCTCCACCAAAATGAAAAGTGTGCCAAAATAATAGATTATGCAATCTATTATTTTGTTGGCATAATTGAAAAAGTTTCATTAATTATGGTTGTTGACATAATTAAAGTATGAGTGCTGGCACAATTAATGGTATGTGCGTTGACACAATTATTGTGGAGAAATTCAAGAGGCTACTCCACATTAATGGGGGGGGGGGTTGAAAGTTTCTCTCAATTAAAAGGAGGTTTAGTCCCAGGTGGTCCCCACCACCATAACCTCTCATGAGAGGTTAAGGTCTAGTGGTCCCCACATGTCAACTTCCACATGGAGGTTTAGTTCCGTTGGACCCCACCTCCCAACACCCACATGGGTGTTTCAAATAAAAAAAATGTTATACACTTTTATTTTTATTTTATTATTACATGAAAAACTTAAAAACAATCATTCCCCCTCGACTATCTACAGTCGATTTGAATGTCTCTCTAAGGGAATACCGGCACTGTGAGTTCAACGGTGCCCTCAAATTTCAATTTTAAGAACCGGTTCAAAAGTTAGAAAAAAAACATGCTCATCTGTTTACTGAACTTACTTGAAAATAAAAAGTTCAAAAATTAATTTTCGGCACCCTGGGCTTTGGAATCACGCTCCATCAATTTTCACGGACTCATAAAATTCCCATTTAATTAAAAAAATACATGGAAATTCTGGGTCTTTACAATAATATTGAATCACGTAACATGTTATTGTGAGATACACATTTCAGAAATTTAACATTGCTTGAAAATTAATGAAATATCTTTTTTGGACACAAGTTTTAATTCTTGGTTGACACAAAATTATATAAAAATTTAATAGATATTTATATTCATTATTATTAGTTTTATTATCCAAGTTAATTTGGATGTTCTTTTTTAGTTTATATAATAGTTCATGGTGAGTGAGTATTGGTAGAAAATATCATTTAATAAACGGTGTCTTGATAAATATAAATTTTTGGATAAGGTTTGTGGGGATTTATAAGAATTATTTTTTGTGTTACCTTTACGTATTAATTTATTTTTATCAAATTATAATGATATTTTCAGTTTGATATATTAGAGCATGTTTTGAACAATCAGGTCACTATAAACAAGGTCTAATTTCATTAGATATTCCATTCCTTCTTTCCATGAAACATTGTTTTCCCTCAAAGTGACCAACTCATTCAGTTGTATGACCCATTACTATATAGAAATTATAATAATTTCCACTGTATTTTTGCAAACATGGATGGAAATTTATTCTTTTTTCCTATAGAATTAAAAAAAGTGGGAAAGAGAATTTAAACTGTAAGAGAATCTTTCAATGATTACTATATGTTCCTGTCACTTATAAGCATGGGATATAAGTCACTTAATAATGTCATCCTACTATAAAAGATGATTATAATATCAATTATCATGGTTACCTACCCCAAATGGGTTTCGTCGTTACCATTTTGGGCATATATATATTAATATAGGAATAAAATTTCATGATGAAAATAAAGAAAATGTAATAATTAAATTAACAATTTGATCACTTTTTTTATATATTGAGTACATAAAACAAAATTATATTATTGGTTAGGTGATAAATTTTTTCATAAATTATATTTTAATATATGAGATAATGATACATGTTTTCTTTTAGTTATTTTATGAAATTAGTGGAATGATTGAGGATGGCTATAACTATATTACATGTATTCCAATAAACAAATTAAAATTAACATTTGATGAGTTGGAGAGATATGGTTACATTACTAGAAACATTTTTTAATGAATCAATAACATATTCAATGGGGTTATAAAATTACCAATCACATGATTTATTCAATTTTTATAGATTTTTTAAATACACTACTGATAAATGAGAATATTTAGGGAATGAACAATTTTAGGCTCATTGATACAACTAATTTTTTTGAGAGGTTCTTATTGTGAGTCAAACCCATTGAACATAATAAAATATGATTCATTTTCATATAAAAATAATATTGGATGAAATTTAATAGGCATATGATCCACTTACCTAAGTTATAGGTTTAGTGATGAGTAAAATCCATCTATTGAGTATATTTATTTCAGATGTTGTATAATGTATTTCTAAAATTTTCGTGCAGCATGTCACTATCATGACATATCATGGAAGATTTATGTTTAACCTATTCAACAATAGACACATTGTTATATTTATATAAAAGAATTTTTCCATATTTAAAGATTTATCAATATTAATTTCCAATAAATAGTTATCAACATCAATTCAGAATTCATCGTAATTGTGTGGAAAAGATAATTTCAAATCTATATTCCTGAGAAATGAAATAGATTACTCATATGAGAAAAATATTTTATAATTATCTCTTAGGTATATGAACAACGGTCATCGACATAGATACTATATTTATAATGTCACAATTTTGGGTCAATTATCACCCCCGACATTATTTTTTTCCAATATAATATTTTAATTATTTTATTTTATATGTATAATGTTTTATCAAATGAATGATTTAATTTTATTAATTTTTTTGATTAAAAATATAATATAATATTAAATAATTAACTTTTACCATTTTTTAATAAATTATATAAATGGAATCGACATAGCAAGATGATGTCCCTAAGAAGCTATCACTTTACCAAAAATATGGTGAGGAGAGAGAACAACATTTATCGGATTGTTATGAAGAGTGAATACTAAAAGTACATGGGTCTCATTACATTCCATACAACGTACCAAACCACCCTATCATACCATGTATACATGAATATATTTTCTATAGGTTGAGTATGTTTTATTATATACCCATTTATATTTTTCTTATCTGTGATTTAGTTGAGTGAGGAAGAAAATATAAAAATAAATTTTATAGGAATCTAGGGGATATGACCATTACATAAGTAGATTTGTAATTATTTTTGGATGGTCATTTGGATGAGGATGTTGTTACACGTTGAATGAAACAAAAAATTTAATTATATTATATATATATTTAGACATAACACTACTAGACATGAAAAATACCCTTGTATGTGGTTAATATAAGTTTCTCTAGATGGAGACACATTTTAACCACATGGATGGAGATATATACTATCTGATATTATAGAGATATGAATGAGAAAACATTTTTTGATTGATTAACGGTATATTATTCCGATATTACTCTATGATATAATGAAATATAAAGATCGTACCACTATATGAATATTTTGAGTAGCCTTGTTGATATATTTCGGGTTCTATGTGTCTAGAACATATGTTTTAGAGAACTATTTGGGGAATCATTCATGTATTCTAATGTTATAGTTGATAATTTTTTATTAATTTTTTTGCAATGGTCTCTACTCTTTACAATATCACATTTCTTCCACTAATTACAGGTAAGTGAATTTTTATGTGGCCTCTATCATGTAGTTATATTAAATGAAAAATAAAAACTATTACTGCAACGATATATTCAAATTAGTTAAATTTAAACATTATTATTTGATTTTATATTATATGTGTATATATTCAATGATCAAAACAAATACATACACACAACCCGACACATTACATTATATATTACCATAATTTTTTTGATCCTCTTACCATATATGAAGTATGAATGAATACATTTTTTAGAGTTATGTATAATTTGTCTAATTTTTTTTCTCCAATTTTCCCCATATCAATTATTTGGATTCCATATTCTCCTATGATTATATCACATCTCTTCTCTCCTCGAACACAATGGATGAATAATTGCACATTTTTGGTGCCATTAGTTAACTTTTATATTGTTGAGTAGCACAAAATCGATACAGTTGTGAGGTATTTTCATTATTGAAAACCTATAATAGTTAAATTGAGGATTTTTAAAATGGTGTATAGAATAAGATGTACAATAAAGCATTATCAATATTCAAATGCCATACAATATATATATATATCCATGTGAAATTCAGATGAGTTTTTCTATCACAAGATATGTTGGAGGATATCTTCATCATGTCCCTCATTCTATGTACATGATCTTGTATGTTTGAGCAACAAAATTATTTATCAGACAAAATGGTGGGAAATAATATCCAATAAAAATTTATATGTATTACACTTAATGATTCATTATTTTTATTGTGTTAAACTATTTTCCTATTTTTACCATTTTGATACCCATTTATATAATGGTGATGACATGATACAAGGTATACATAATATTTTTATGAGTGAGATTCAGTTCATTAGTTGATTAATGGTGCAGAAAAAAATGGTCAGATCATCTATCAATATTCTGATTTTGTTTCTCACCTTCACCCACGCTGCTATAGGCTATGTCTGATCCATCATATATCTAAAATGAATATCTTTTATTTTGGGATCATAAATGTTGTTACAATAATCAAACGGCTTCTAGTATTACTTCACAACAACTTGATTCATCTATCCTGTCATAAATAGAACCACCCAACACATTCCCTGAGAACCATTATTTGTATTGGAGAATTAGATATGATATTGATTTAGGTAATCATTTTTTACTTGGCTATCTTGTTTCTCCCATCTGTTTTGTCTATGTGTTTGAAATTTTGACTTCATAACCATAATATATAGGTAATTATATATTGCATGGATTGTGGAATCAATTTGGGGATCCACTATGTAATTTTCATATCATTCATCCCATTAACATCCAATTAGAATTAAAATAGTCTTATGGATTTGGGGTGAGTTCAAATACTATTGTTTGATCCAGAGATCAGGAGATAACATTTGTTTTTTAAGATTTGAAAACATTAGAACTAACTCTACATATTACTTAATATAGACATATTATTACAAAGATATGGTTTTGTATCAAATTCCACATAAATATGAATTTACATCAATGATTTAATATTTTTACATTTCTTCATCTAAATTTTTAATTATGTTTTATATTATATATTATTAAATATTTAGTTGTAAGAATGTATATTAAAATACAAGATAATAATATCATATATATATATATATGTTGTAATATAATTCTATCATATATTATATATAAATTATAATTTGAATTTAATGGTTATATTCGTTAAAAATATACATTTATAAATGTATATTATAAAATAATAATATAAACAAATATTATAACATAATAATTTTAGAATATAATAAAAATAAGAATAATAAAATATTTTCGGCAATAATATGAACATATATTATAATATAAAAAAACATTAACATATACTGTAATATTAATATATATTGTAAAAATATATACCTAATAAAATTTTATTTAAAGTAAAATTTGGTTAACAAAATTATTATTATTATTATTTTATACATAGATATTCTTGAACAGTCCTGGATAGCTCCTTCATCAAATCCCTATTAATGAATGAACAATATACCACAAGAACATAAATAAAATTTCAATAAGTATATTTCATATAATTCACCTCCGTTGAATTTATATTAAATGAGATAATATCAATGAAATTTCTTTCTTCAAATGTGATATGATGAAGCTTATTTATAAGACACCAACCACCATTTTTCAGCAAACTAACATTATATTGGGGAATAGTTTCCCCACATCTTGATATCATGTCTTTAAATTTTTTCTTTATGGTGTACAAATTTTATTAATGTCATTTTCACACACATATAGAGATTTTTTTTTTCAAATGTGAATATGGAAATTAAATTGATTTATTATCTTAATAAAAATATTATTCTAAACATATAATTGAAGAGTGAATCAATATGTTTCTAAAAATGAAAATTATCCCCTTAAAAATAGACTTGTTATCGTATATGAAAATATAATGGTTATAAATGTGCGAGGATAGAATGTGATTACATGTGTAAGGATAATATTCCTTTAACAATAATTTATCAATAATTATTTGAAAATGTTCATTGATACTCTCCAATGATTGGGAAAGGAACCAAAATAACCAAAATATAAAATATGGGTGACTACTGGGTAGCTATAATTTCATATAAACTTCCCCAGTACATCCTCTTATACAAGATAGTAGGGGTTTTTCTTAAAAAAATTATTCTAATATAAAGATAGATGAGTAAGAATGATAATTCATTTCAAGATCAAGAAAACATAACATAATTTAAATTAAAAACTTTTTAGGGTATACACTTTTAAAGATACCCATTAATATAATAATTGATACATATGAAATATCATAACTCCAATGTATTTTGAATTTTTTATGAAGGTAATAATGATTAATGTTTTAAAAAAATGATTTTTAGTTATTGAATTTATTTTAATTTTATTTATTTAATGATATTTTATGTGTATCATGATTATTTATAAAGAAGAAAATAACATGATTATTATGTGTTCGAAATTAAAAATTGATAGTGTTTACTAATTTATATTTTCTCCTAGAAAAAATACATTTGAAGGTTCTAGAGAAAACATTTATATCTACCATAGTGTATAATAATGTTATTAAATAATGAATTGTTTTCAAACATGTTTTGAAAATTTTTACCAGGGATCAATATTTTTTAGGAAAAGGGATATTATATCATGTCCATGAATACATTGTGTTTTAAATTACTATATTTAAAAGACATTAAAAATGGAGAAAATTGATTTCATGGTAGATTTAAATGTTCCCAATTATGTTGTTCTATGTGATTAAATGTATTATAAAATAAAATATGGTACATTGTACGTTTACCAAAAATAATATGTTCATTTTATTACATGATAATTTTATTCATTCCAAATCAACTATGATAAATAATCATTGTTGGTGGTAAACATAGAATCAATTTTCTATCAAAAAACCCAATAGAGACCACTCAAATGCCAATAATGATAATGAGTGTGACACATTGAACGACCCTCTAATAGTTGATGGGTTGATGAATATCACAAATAGAATAAATCCTAAAAATTGGAGACATTAACCATTTATAAAAAATTCATGTCATATGAAACAAAAAATGTACACATTGTTTCATTATTAAAATTGATGTCCCAAAAAAATAATCAATAATTAATATTTTTGGTATGTAATTAAATTAAATGATAATTAAATAATAATTCAAAAATAATAATCCCAAAATAAAAAATGAAAAAAAAACTAATAAAAATATACCTTTAAACTCTTACTCCAGCAAAACTCTTATTATTCATCTCAATTTTGAAGGGGGGTTATTAAACTTATACCATTTCTAAATACTATAAATATACAAACCTATGAATTTAATGTTACTATGAGTATAAACCTATAATGAATGTTTAACCATAAACAATGTCGTGTAAATGAAAGTAGGAAATACTAATGTATCAAATTACATGGTAGATTAAACATTATTAACTACCATCATTATAATGATATACAAAAATTTTCCCCTAAAAAGATCACATAAATAATACTCCCTAAAACATATATCATAAACACAATGTAAGGTAAATTAAAAACAATATGTATATAAAAAATACCACCACCTTCTTAGCTAATAAAATTTCCACCAAAATACCTTATAATTCTATATTTAATCTCTCGTTCCATTTCCACAAAACTCTAGTCCACAAAAACAACCTATAAATAAACCATATTATATTATCTTCTACATAATTAACTATACCCCAAAATATAAGAGTGATTGGGGGAGTAATTGATTATCAAATAAAATATATATGTTAGGTCACATCTGATGCTAACACACGTGATGATTAGACAAATAATGAAAAAATATAACATTACCCTTAATAAAATAAAAATAATATAATATAATAAATCTATATCCACATGATCATATGTAATCAAATAGTATAATTTTTTCAGTAAAAAATATATTATAATATTCCCCATACACTATAATTGAACAAACAACCCTCAACCAATACCATTACATTACAAAAAATTATTTGGGAGAAATATACAACTAAATTGAGAATCCACTTTTCAAGAGAAAAAAAATATGGTAATTAATGGAAAACATGAATTTCCACTTCAACTGACTACATCAGCCCACTGAAATAAAATTTTAAATTAATTTAACATGAATACATCAGAATAATAAATCTATATATTATTTTCCATAAGAAATATATTTCTATCAAAAATAATCATTAAGAATTCAACATTTTTATTATATTTTTTAGAATAAAAAATTTGGTTCTCAACACATCAATCCTTTTTAATACTAATTCAACAAAAACTCTTCAAAATAAACCATATGATATATCCGAAAATAATAATAGAAAACATGTCAAGAGATTTAAATTTTCATAGGAGACCAATAAATGGATCCTCATTACATTATATGAAGGAATATTAATGTTAATAATAATTGGGTGTCATGATATCTATATTGATTTAAATATAACCTAATTAAATTTTGAAATGTCTCCTTGCTATTATAGTATGACACATAGGGGTAGTATATCAATTAAATAACTATTACACCAAACAATTTTGTGATACCCATTCTATACGACATGGCCCATATGAAAATCATCATTTTTATCCTAGATAGTGATACCAATATGACAAATAACCTACCAACATGTAATTCATGTTGAATATTTCTCCAACCACATATGTCACAAAATTTATCCCAATTTTCAACAACAATTAATTTTAGTCACACAATTATAATTAAATTAAATTTACATTAATTAATAAAATGAAAATTAACTTATCGTGATGTTATTTATCATAATTTCAATGTCCTGAATAAAAATAATACATTTTTTAAATTTAAAAAAATTATATTCCACATTCATGCAATCATATATTAAATCTTGTTAAAAAATTAATTCATTATAACATCATATCCTATCATAATTTTATATTTGTATTATTTATATTTTTAATGAAAATAGAAAAACATTTTTATCATCAAATTATTTTATCTTCTAACACATCAATCCAATATTAACTGTACGTGCATAATTTTCATTACAATAACTTACATCTTTGGTCAAATATATAATAAGAATTTGGTATATATAACATTAGAAAAAAATTATTTTATGATTATTATAATCTTAATATGTATAAATTTTTATGAATCTTCTATCTATAAAAAATAATAAATCAATGACACCATCACATAGTAATGTATTACCATTTATACCACAAATACCCGATAACTAAAGATCATTACCCCTAATTTTTTAATTCAATGTTTCATATCATTCAGTCACATACATTCCATTATAAAAATTCCACCATGTAAATAAATTATGAATATAAGTTCTAAAATGTAAATGAGAGTGAAATGGTTTAGTTTTTGGAATAAATGTTTCCACTACCCCTTCACATAATTTAAGATCATGAAATTATACTAGAATAAGATGACTGTGTAAGAATCGTTATATGAAAAAATTTCAATGGTTAAAAATAATAAAAACTTGGAAACAAGATTCTCCTCCATAGTATAATGAAATACATACACATGTTAATTATAAAATTATTCTATAAAGTCTACTAATTATTAAAATTAATATATTATAAGGTATATGGACAACCTTAGTCTCCCATTTTTCAATCTCTTAAACCACCATCATATTTGGCTAAATCAATATTTATTCAATTATCATAAATGATAATTGAATAATTATATTAATATTGTTAATCCAAATATATATCCTATATAATGAATGATATTAGTGTTTATATATTAAATAAATATTACAATTTATTAATAATTATATTTCTTATATTTAAATATCTTATTATCTATCATAAAAATATCACACCTCATAGATATTATCAAAAACCTAAAAAAAATATCATATATTCACTTAACATCTAATAGTTCTATTGACCAAATCTTAATCATTATTTACTTTGAGGGTATTTAAAAATAAAATCACAAAGATACTCAAAAAAACATAGTAGGGAAAGGCTCATCCATCCACAAAATTAATGAAATTTTCCCTCTCATACCATTAAAATTTGGTTTTTTTAATGTCTATGTTGGTTAGGATCACTTTTTAAGGACCAGTGTACACTAGTGAATATTATTTTTACATTGTTCATTTATCTACAGTACTTGTTTCATTAAAGTGTGTATTATAGCATTGTAGGCCCTGTGGAATCCCACATGATGGGGGGTTATAATGAGTTAAACCCCCAAAACCATGGATTCAAATTAGAACGGGTTACATCTAAGGAATTAACTCATTGGTAAGCTAGGATTATGTAATGGGATAATTGGAACATACCATAGGTGTCGGCTTCACCCCTACCCCTACTAATTTTCATGATACATCATTTAAACCTATCCATTTCTACATAAAAACAAAAAAAGCATCATACATACAACACATCAGAAATTAAAAAGTTACATCCACAATATAAAAATTAAATAATAAACGAAAAAAGTGATATTAATAAAATCCAACAGAAATATAATAATTAAAAAAACAATATTAATATATTTATAAAAATAATACATCATGATGAAAAAATATAGATAAAATATCCACTAAATGAATTTAAATTAATTGTTTAAATAGTTTTAGATTGTCAAAAAAAGTTCACCCTTGGGTAAAAACCATATTTTAATATAAATGAAATAATTTATTTTTGTTTCAAGATATTAAATTTTACCGTTATACTCATTAAATTCTAAATAACAATAAAACCCCATATAATTTGACAATATCCCTAAAAACTTTTACCCGGTCTTTATAATAGATATGTTTTTAATTATTTTAGGAGTTAGAAATATTAATTATCAACACTAAAAATAAAAAAAAAATATCATGTTCGAATATTACAACCAAAAAAATTACAAGGGATGGAAATCCAATGTATCTAAGGCTACTAATGTCAAATATATGATTCACCATCATAATTAATTAGTTAAACATTACCATATCTTAATAAAACTCAATATAATAAGATAAATATAAAAATATATATTCATATAAGTATTATTTAATATCCATTATATATATTATAAATTTTACATGTACTTTGAAATCAATTTTACTTCAATCAATCACATAACATATTTCCTAAATAAAATTAGGATGTAAAAACGAACTAAGAAATATATATAGTTAAATAAGTTTGTATATAATTATAATTAATAAACCACTTATTTGAATAACCTAATTTTTTTGAGATAAATTTTCCAAAGAATCACCCCCACCAAATCCACCAAATCCATTTCTCAGCGGAACACTAATGTAATCTCTCATCATAAAATTTGTGACATCACATTCAATCCAAAAATCATAACATGAATATGAATACATGTCAAAACATTACATGGTCATTGTAACTATAAATCAAAAATAAAATTATAATAAGAATAATAGTGTACAAAAATAATAATAGGGTAATCGTTTTCCCGCAAAAAAATAAAAAGTTATATACAAATAAAACATATTATTTAATGGGTAAATGATGAAATGCATATATCATATAAAATATATTTAAAACAATATTTTATAATTGTATATTAACTATATAAAATAAATGTATTTAATTACCACCCACACAATTATTCACTAGAAACCCATTAGTATATTATACATCTATGCGATTACACCCTCATCAACCTGAAACTCAGGCCGATAATAATTTATTTTGAACCAGGGTGCACCTAGAAAGTTGGTACCACTATGATATATTATTTCCCACGTATGAATTACCATTAACTACATGCATATTAACAATTATCAATAACATATGAATTTGAATGAAAACATTTATTTCATATTATTAACAAAAACCTTCATAGAAAATAGGTCACCACCAAAAAACGTTTTCATTATGAAAAATACACCCATGAAACATGCGCCCCGTTTTGGAACTGAGGGAACATAAATGTTACCATCATATTTTCCAATAGTATGGTGACACTTTTGTAAAATTACATTCATTTAGAAAATATACCTCATGGATCTTGTTGTCATGATATGATAATATCAAGTAAAAATCATCCATATATTTATGAACACCCATACACTGAAGTATCATTTCTATCTATAGTCATTGACATGGAAAATACACCATGATTGTGAAGGATTTTTATTTATAATTTATTTTTCCACATTAAAATTACAATTTTTATTCTAACTAAATCATTTTTCAATATATTGACAACCAAAAATAGTCTATATCCGATAAAACCATATACTTCAACAGCCACTCCAAAATAAAAAAAATACATACTAATATTATATTTAAAAAATATAAAATATTTTATAAATAATAACAACCATGAAATTATTATTTTATCCCCAAATAATATATTAACATATGTATCATACCCTACTTCACATTAATTAAGAAATGTTTTTTTGATCATTACAATAATAATATGATACTGTATAATTAAAAATTAGAAAATTTTATTCAAAAAACCTGATAACCTGATAAATTTTTAGAATAATCAAAAAAAATTATTAATCAATCAATAAATATGAAAACTAATGATAGAGAATCAAAACACCTATAATTCTGAAAATCACTATGTGAAAAACACGAAAAGTTTAGATGGGGTTCACCATTTATAATAAACCCCCATGTAAAATTTCAATATCTCTATATACTGCTGGAATAGGAGATGTAATAAGAGAATATGGGGAATATAAATAAAGATTAACATTTATTAGGATTTTAGTGCCAATAAATTTAATTGTGTAGAAATAAAGACAATGTTGAAGAATTAAAATATTTCAAGAAGGGAATCCCCATGGTCCTCTAATATAATATTGAAGAAATAAATTGTGTTTATCTCATTTTAAAGTATAACATTATGAGATAAATTTAATAAATTCTTGTATTAAAAAAATATAAATTCAATTCACATAACCTTAAATTAGTTACGATATGAAAAATGTAATTAATTATTATAATGCTTAGTTTTCGAACAACATAATTCTATAAACTTATCAATTTACTATTATTATATAACCTACATTATCAAACACATCAAAAAATTTAAAAACTCTATAATTAATATATATAATATATTAAAATTAGTAGGCATAATTTAATAATGATTACAACTAATCTTACACAAATATTCCACATTACCCAAAAAATAATGAATTATAAATCTATACCCATAAATGTCTTTGTCCTAAAAAAATTCAACTAAATATTAAAATATCATTCAAAAAATGTGGGTGACAATGTCAAATTTTTATTTTTCATCGAGGTATCTTTTTCATTTATTTTTACTCCACCCCTTTTCAAATTTTTATTTTATTTGAGCTTTGGGTGTAAAATGTGAATGTTTGGTTGGATAGTATGTGGTGCATTGTTAACACACCAAAAGTGGATTCCGTGCAACCCTACTTAGGTAATTTTTCAATAGGTATTTGGGTGAGACATGAGCTACCACACGGTCAGATCATGATTATCTAGATCATGCTTTGTAGATGTGTGGTATGACCTTCATTGTTAGAGCATACATCATATTGGTTGCAAGGTTTACCAAACTATTCTGACTAACTATGGGTCCTGGTAGCTAATTAAAAATTTGGTTGTTATTTTATCTCTCCTCTTGATTGGTTCCCTAGAAACCTCATTTTCTTACCCCACTTGAAATTCTACTCTATACTCATTGCTCACGTTTCATCCTTATCTATTGGAGCTTCAATTTTGGTGTATATTGTGTGATTCTTCCTTGATTAATCTATCTTGTCTCGACCTTCAAACTATTCTTCCCATATTCAAAGGTTTTGTTTTTCTTTTCATGGGGTTTCTCTTCCCCTGTATCTAGGGTTTCATTTTTGGGAGTTCGATCCTAACCTTTGGGTTATATCATCATGTTTATTCGTTGATCTAGATTCTTTGTGGTGAGGTTAAGGAATGGTTAGATATTCACATTGGTTTTGGGGATTTCTACAGTAGAGGCTTGTGATACAATTATTAACAACTTTTTGATAAATTGTAAATTATTTATTAGGTATTATAATTTCTTCTAAGATTAATATTTTTTAAGGAGAAGTAATTTTTGAAAGGTTTTGATGATTAATTGGTATTAAAGTGGTTTTTATTAAATCAAATTTGGAGTATTCCACATGTCAACCATTATTTTATAACATGGTAGTGTATAATAAATTGAGAAAATGATTTTTAAATCATTTATGTGATTCAAATCGTGTTTGGAAATGTATTTTGTGTGTCCATGGCTTTAAAATGGTGATTGGTAGTGCAAGTGAGGACATTTTTTGTGTGTTTCTCATTGTTTGGATTTCATTGTGAATGTGGTTTGTTATGTGAACATCGATATTTCTTGAGCACAATGGAGAATCCTGTGTAAATAGATGGGAATAATAAGACTAATGTGCTAGTAATATATATTTAGAGTCTTCCTTGTTTCACATATCATGTTTACAAACAAAAATATAACTAAATACTTATTATGATTAGATACTACTTGGTCATTATGGAATCCCCTTCTAGTGGATCATGAATGATAATTTTGTAAGTTGTAATTTCAATTACATGTTACACTTAGACATGAGGTTCTAATATAAAATTTATAGCCAGAACCTAGAATGTATTTACCATGACTAGTTCTCGTTGGCAAGATCACATTTACCATCATTAAATGTTATGACTTTATTGTTATTTAAAAAACAAGCATGTTTTTATTTAAACATTTTTTCCTTAAAAAAATTTCTTACATTTCACATTTATTGAACATCCATGTTTATTTTCCTTATAATATTATAGTGTTGAATTCATGTTATGGGGAATCTGACTGGGCATTAACTCAAACCCTAATTAAACCTTCAAGTGTAAGTACGCTTGGTTATGTTTAACATATATAACATAATGGTTTTTGGTTATGGTGGTTAGGGCTTTAAGTGGTCTTCAATAAAGAAGTGTTGCGGAAGTGTCTAGATGTGGATCATATTCATGAAATGTGGTGGTTATTGAGATGGTTTTTGTTTTCATATTTGTGTGTATCCTTTATATGTTTTTATTGTGACCTTATAACTCAAAAATTTTATATATTTATTCCTTATTTGTTTTTGGATGTTTAGTTTTAGTTTGATCAATTTTTGGGTTGTTTTATGTTTATAAATAGTGGTAAATTATTCCCATGTTGCTTATATGATACCAAAGTACTTTTTTCCAATATATATGGATCGAGAAAGTTTATAGGTACATTCCATGCACTAGGTTAGGCACTAATTTGGATGATTAATAGTCTATGTTCATGAAAAAATGGTTTCAAAGGTAGTTCATATTTCAGTCATGTTTTTTTGGATGAGTCTGGATTGAATTCCAGTTCATACTGTGGGATGAATCATGAGAGAGTTATCCCTCACTACATGATCGTAGGTTGGTATATGATGTGGTCTGAGCTATTCGGTCTCTAATATAAGGATATGATCTTTCCCTTTATCTAATCTGGGATGATGAATACATTCCAAGGAATGACAGATCTCAAGAGTTTCTCATGAACAAACCTCATTCTTTCCATGGTATCACAGCACTACATAATGAAGAGAAATGGAATGAGAAAATATAGAAAATGTTTTGGTTCCTTGAAAATACTAGGGAATTCTTGGTTAAGTGAGCCTCTTTTTAGATAGAACGTCTTAGTCGATAGTAGTGGGACTCGGAGGTTTAAACGAGGAATCTTGATCAAATGAACAGGAAGGACTTCAGGGCCCTCTTCAATGAAAAATATTACCCTGAGGTCTTTCCTTATCAAGATCATGATATTTTATGTTTATTGTTTATGGGGAACAATATATAATGTATTAATTTATCCTTTATTCCGTGTTAGTTCTGTATGAACTACAAATAGTGTCCAATGTGTAGATGAAGGCTTAGAAGTTCAAAAGCTGTTTGCAGCTAAGATCTATTCTCAGAAGTTTCTATTAAAGATGGAGACCTATTATGAAGTATTGAATGGGGAATGTATGGTGTATATTGACCACAATAGATGATTTTTTTTCTAGGTCTATGTTTTCAGTGGAAATGTTTAGTTCATCATAGAAGAATATGAAGAGAGATGAGCATGGGAAACAGGGAATTGGTAGTTCGGGTCACACTTCTAGACAGTCCTCATATATGGCCTTTGATGCATGGTTATTTATCTTCCATCAATGTGGGAAGGTTGGTCACATCATAATTTCCTGTACATCTACTCATATTTGTTTTCACAAATGTGATGTTATGGGGCACAAGAATAATTTTTTCTAGATTTTGCGACAATATTTGAGAGGGGAAGGATCTGTGGTTTCTAGTGGGATGAATTATTATACGGAACCATCTAGTATGGTGGGATATCATTTGGGTGGTCCAGGAAGACCAATTTTAGGACATAGCCTTAGTAGAGATATCGTTCCGATGATGTGGATGAGATGAATAATCTTTATGTAGTGAATTAGGTACCTCTAGAATCCAATATAGGGCCCGCAATAGTTCAGGGTACCATTATGATTGAATATTATTTAGTAGTAATTTTCTTTTGATAATGATGAGTCAGTTTCATATATATATGACTCCATTCTGATCCTATTGTATTTTCTAACCGAGCTCAAGTCTTATGCAATTTACATGGTAATGTCATTGGGTAAGAAGAATGAGTCGGGTGTTAGGTGCCTGTCATGTGTGATATCTATGTTAGGGGTTGTGATATAATGTGATTACTTGGTCTAAGATATAGTCCTTTTCGTTGTAATACTTGTAATGGATTAGATTTTTTTCTTCCAAGAGCACATTGATTATTATATGTGGTATGTGATATTCATGGAACCTAATAGTAAAGCTCACATTTTTCATGGATAATGGGATCCTCTGTCAGGTCATGATGGACCTATAATCATTCTATATGGAAATATTGTTTATAATTATCATCGCTCACACTATATTATGGTGGTGGTTCTCCTCACGGTGGGTTAGATGATGTAGTGGATGAGTTCCCAGAGTCATTTGCAGATGACTTTTCATGATTACCCCTGGAGCGGGGGGTGTAAATATTAATTCATTTGGCTATAGAGACACAACATATATCACATAACATATATCTTATGGCCCCACTTATTTGATGTAATTTAAATTAATACAAAATTTCTTCAAATCCAGCAGATTCATTAACCAATGCCTATCACATTGGGCCATCCCAATCATGTTCCAAAAGAAGTTTGATGGATCTTTATATTTTTGTATCAATTACTGAATGCCGAACAAGGTAACCATCATTAAAAAATTTCCTTTTCATTGAATTTATGACTTCATTTATTAGATAAATGTGAAAAAGTGGTTCTCTATGATAATTTTTCGTTCATGTTACCACAATGTCTATGTGAAAGAGGCTGAAATTCTAAAAATGGATTTTTGGAGTAGGTATAGCCAATTCAAGTATTTGTTCATGGATTTCTAATCTAAAAAATCTATAGTGTCTTTTATGGTACTCATGAATAAAGTTTTCCAAAATTATTTCAACTCTTACTCTGTGGAATTCAAGGAAAATATCATGATTTATTGTTGATATGAGGAAAACCCTGAGTATCATTTGAAATTCTTGATGGAAATTCATTGAGATCAATATATCAACAAACTATTCTAAAAGGGAACATTCTAGATTATGGAAGTGTGATTTCTAGGCTCTTTGACCCCAAATAAATGGGATTTAGGGGACCCTAATATAACCATTGGAGTTATGCCCTGGTAATAGTTCAAGAACAGGTTTGAGATTGTGAGCTTTCTTGTCTAACAGGCTATTACAGCCATTTTGATCAAGATTTATCTTGGATTTCTTCTTCTATAAATGTGCTCACATGAGAATGGGTGATGTTTGAATGGATCATATAATGTCGGTAAACATATTAATATATGCAGATGTGTTTAACTGCATCCCCTATGTTAATCATTCTAGAATCAAGGAAAGTATACACAGTTTGTTGTGATGCTTCTGGTTTGGTCCTTGCGTGTGTGCTCTTTCATGATGATCATGTTGTGGAATATGGTTTTTTCTAACACTGACCACATGAAAATAATTACCCAACCCATGATATGGATTTTGTTTTAGTGATGCATACCATGAACATATGTCACCATTATATTTTTGGTGATAAATTCTTGGACTATTCAAATCCAAAAATATTATCCAACATCGTATCCCAAAATAATTTGATCTTGAGGAAGCACCATGGTATATTGTACTTTCAGGGGTTCAAATTTTATATCATTTATACACCAAGTAAGGGAAATGTGGTGGATGATTCCTTGAACTAAAAAATTCTCATTCCTACATTGATGAATTTCTGTGATGAGAATACATTGATGGGGATCCTTGATCAGATTCACAAAGAAACCATAGTCCACAATTGAGGTTCATTCATGGTGAGAGTTCAGTTGACACCTTCTCTTTTGGAACTGATTCAGTGGGATCATCATAGTGCTGAATGGTTCCATTAGTTTATGTAGTTCCTTTATGTTGGGAATACATCTTAAGATTGGTCCTTATCTTCTAATAGAATATTGTTCCATAATGGCCCTTTAGTGGTGCTGTTGTCTCTAAGGAAGTTGTTGATACTAGATAGAAACAAATATTAGTGGGTCATTCAAACTAGAACTACAAAAATGTATAATGATGTTTTGGTGGCCATGCATGAGGTAGGACATAGCTTATTTCGTATTGAGATACTTTTGAATTCATCATTTAAAGGTAGATCATGAAAGGCCTTTTTCTTCTTCATCATTTATGAATTTCTACCTTGAAGTGGGATGAGGTATATGTAGATTTAATTATTGGATTTTAATGTACACCATGTGGAATGAACATAATTTGGAAGGTAATTGACCCCTTGATCACATCATCCAACATCATTATGATAATATAATTAGGTAAGGTAGATGGGCCAAGATGATTGTTTATTTTCGTGGTGGTAAGGCTCCAGGGTGTTCCGTTATAAATTTTTTTAGATAGATACCCATGTTTTAACTCTTGGTTTTGGGAAGTTATTTAAAAGGAATTGGGGTCGCAGACAAAGATGTGTATAACATACCACCATCTATAGGATTTTTAGATGGAGTGGGATAATCAGATTCTGGATGGCATTATTCGTGCACGTGTTTTGGATTTTCAGGTATCATGGGATAAAAAATAGGATTGTTTTAGATTTATTATAATAATATATACCGATACACTACTCGAATGGCTCTAGATGAGGAACTCTATGGTTATCCATGTCTGTCTCTTTTATGATGGGATGGTGTAGGAGAGACCACACTTCAGGGACCCAACATTTGAATGTGATTTTTGAGAGTGTAAAGTTGATCAGGTAGACATAATTGATAGCTCCAAGTGGCAGAAAATATTATTTTGATCAGAGGCATTGATATCTTGAGTTTTCTATGGCTGAACAGCTGTTATTTTAAGTGGAACCTTGCTTAGGTAATCTTCTGTTGGAAATAAAAAAAATCTAATTTCATGGTTTGTAAGAACTTTTGAAATCACCCACAAAATGGGAATGGTGGCATATAGGCTACAATTTCATTCCCAAATGACAAAAATTCATGAAGTATTCCAAGTATCCCAAATGAATAAGTACAATTAGAATTAGTACCATTAGTTGAATTGGGAGGATTTGGATATAGATACTTATTTATCCATGTATGAACAAATAATATTGATTGTCAACCCCTAAAAGAAGGTGCTTATTGGGATTTTTATTCTATTAGACTCTATTCCTTGGCTACATGTTCAAGATATTCATGATACATTGGAACGAATTTTCTGGGTTAGCAAAGAGTATATTTTCCTATATTATTATCATGATTTGAGTTGAATTTTTTGGGATTGAATTTTTTCATGGTGGAATGAATTGCCACATCGGTGATTTTATTATGTATTTTTTCTATCATTTTATTCTACCCATTTATCTCATTCTATTTTATTTAACTATTGGGATGAAAATGATAGTGTTTGAGTGGAATGTATGTGGTTCATGGCTGGCACACAATTAATGGTAATCATGCTCCCATTCCTATGTAATTTTGTAGTAGGTGGTTGGGTGAGGAATGACCTACCGCACTGTCGACACACATTTAACCAGACCATGCATGGTAGTCGTGGAGTAGGATATTCATGTGTAGAGCATAGAACACAATTTATACATGATATATAAAACTTTACAGAATAATCATGGACCATCTATCACATTAAAATTTTCAATTCAGTCCCTCTACCCCCAATTTTAACCCCAAAACCTTCATTATATCACCCACTCAGGATTCTCCATCCTAGGAATCCCCCCCCCCCTTATAGGGATTCAATTTTATGATGGATATTAGAGGTTCCTCCTCAACTAATCATGTAAGTGTCCTATATCTATTGAACCATCTCCTATTACAGGGTTTTCTTTCACTTTTATTGTGGCTTATCTTCTCCAGAAGGTAGGGTTCAATTATTGGGGTTTAATCTAAACCATTTTGATTCTATATTCATTTTTAGAGTTCGATAATGATTATTTTTTGGTTTGTTTGAGGTTAATTTAGAAATTTTCTCCATGTTTTAGGAGTTTCTAAACCTATGGTTGGTGATTTCATGGTTAACCATTGTTTGATAAATTATTCATTATTCATTAAGTATATTAGAATTTTCTAAGATTAATATGTATTGTACAGATATTGTTTTCGAATGGGTTTGATGTGTTTTATTTTTGAAATTGATTTTTATGGAATTTTTTAGGCCTATTCCATATATAAATCCTTTTTTTGACACATGATAGTGTTATATAAAATGTATAAAGGTTTGTTAAATCATGGATTTGATGAAAATATTGTTTTGAAAAGATTCTGGTGTGTTTATCACATTTAAAAAAGTTTTGGGAGGGTAGGTGAGGAAATGTTTTGTGTGTATTTTAATATTTATCTTGAATTGTGAATGTGTTGGGATATGTGAACTAGGAACATTTTTTGGCACAAAGGGTCTGATCAGGTAACTTCGTAGGAGGACTAGGACTAGTGTGATACTGATATTCAATTGGATTCATCTAGGTTTCAAATATCAGGTTTGATGATGACAACTCTAACTAAATATTTTATATAATTATAGAAAGATAGTCTATTAGGGTGTCCCCACCTTGTGGATCGTTCCTGAGAACACTATTATTCATTGTATCAAATCCTTGTTTCACTAATATGTGAGGTTATAAAGTCCCATTGCAGCTAATTCCAATAGGTCTTTCCCGTGACTACTGATGTTTTTTTATCTCGCATTTACCATCATCATATGGTTTGACTTGTTCATTATTTAAAAAAAATCTTGTTTTTATTTAATATTAATTTTCATAAAAAAAATTCGAGCAATTCATTTTTGGGAATAATGAATGATTATTTATCTTATAATTTTTATATAATAGAATGCGTATTGGGTTGAATCCCAATGGGTATTAGCTCACACCCTACTAAAACCTTTTGGATTATATAGAATTTTTATATTTGACAATGGTTAAAGATTGGTTTTTGGTGACGGTGGTTTGTGTTACTAGAATTATTCTATTTTGCGGTGTTGTGGAGGTGGCTTCAGGATGGTACTCCTCATGCCATGTGGGGGGTTTTTGAGTTGGATTCTAATTTCTCTTTTGTTTTGTTCCTTTTGGTTTTTTCAACCTTATAACTCAAATCTAGAATTTATGTTATCCTTGTTTGGTTTGGTATATCAGTTTATGTTTGTTTAATTGTTTGGTTTTTATGTGTTTATAAATTTAGGTAAATAATTTCAATGTTGAATCATTGAATCTGAAGTACATTTTTCCATTACAAGTGGATCAAGAATGCACTTTGAGCCAGGCCAAAGGTTGGGTTGGATTTCAGTTCAGACGGTGACCCAACTTGGTCTCTGATAAATATAAATTTCCCCACCATCATGCATTTCACCCTAAAAAATATTGAATTTATTTTTATCTAGTAACAACTAATATTGTAGTATATTGAAAATGTAAATTCCACAGAATAATAACAAGATACTAACTATAGAATACAAAATAACTCTAAAGCCTCCAGTAATGAGTAACAAAAATCAATGATTGAAATTCATAGAAAAAATAATAAATTAATATTAGTTAAACCAAAAAATCAATCTAACCCATATTTCAAAACTCACTCAACCAGAATTAAATTTTAAATATAATAATATATATATTATTCTTAACAATTTTGAGGTCACATCCAACCCTAGATGACTCGGAACAAATATTAATATACTGTAATGGGAATGATGGAATCTTAATAGATTTTAGAGACACTATCACACCACAGTGCATCATATTAATATCACTAAACTAATATTATTAAAGAAGATTTAACAAATTGTAAATTTAAATCCAAAATATCATTCGGTTTCAATATCCATGACACACATGCATCATAAAAATTATTAATGAAACTCACTAGTAATAGTATCGTGTCCATTTCAAAATATAATTTTGAGAAAAAAATTAAAATATTTTCCTCAATATAACAATTAAAACAAATGTTTTAAAAAAAAATTCCAACCTAAAAATAGAATCCATTTTTAAACAGCAATGATACCCTTTTAAACATGATGTGATGAATCATACTCCATGAAATATTACTCAAACAAATTTTAATATATATAAAGTTACAACATTTTTATAGGGACAAATTTTCTATTTAATTTAATTATTTGTAAATTAAATTTATATTTACACATTATTTTTTCCTAAATGTAAAATTAGGAAATTTTATTTTAAATAAATTCAAAACATTACATGTGATGAAGAAACATAAGATTTTCAAGCATGATACATAAGTAGTCCAAATGCAAGGCCCAATTTTTTTCTTAATTTCCATATATTGATAAATATCAATAGTTAATCAGTATTAATTAATTGGGAATGATACTGTTCAAATATTTATAAATCTAATATATTGAATTGAGTCGAAAACCCAATATGACCACTCCATACATTAGTAAAAAGAAATATATGACACATTAATATTTTGAACAACTTATAATGAAATGTAAAATTTGGCGAATCATAAAATCAAAAACATTATAATGGTAATAAATAAAACTACAAAATCTCTTGGAATGTTAAATTAATTAATATATAATTCAAGGTTGTCTGAAAATGAAGAAAATATAGTTATTGAAAACTTCTTACGAAGAGTACATAAAAATCAATACACAAAAAGAATAAGGTATACCAAAACATCCAAGAAATACTGATATCCCCAAGAAAACAATTCATCCATCTCTTATCATCTTATAAAATAGGAGAAAAATTCAATATATACTCAACTATCTCATAGTTTCGTATTTTTTATACCTATATAAAAATTATGGTCTTTATAAAGCCATCAGGAGTTCTAATATATGAACAATACATTCATACTAGGATTCCATCACATACTTTAAATAAAAAAATTTAAATATAGGCCTAATTATGCACGATTGAACTATATTTATAAATATACATTTTTACAATTTTGTGAATGCATGTACAATAATAATGGAAATTAAATGATTTCATAAAACACTAATTAATATAGAAAAGTAATTCAAAAAGGAATAATGGAATGAAAATAAAACAAATACATTCTTAAAAATCTAAAAATAATTTAATTTAATAAATTCTATGTCAAACACCATGGGAAAGTATATATGGTTATATGGAATAAAAATATGACACCCACATCGGGGTTCCAACACCTTGGGGAATTTTCGAGGCCCTAAATCATAGGTAGTGATATTTTTAAATGTTTATGTTTCTAAGGTATTTATAAATCCACATGATTGAATTTCCAGGGATGTTTCATATCATCATGCGATATATAATATGTAATATATTTTTATAGAAAAGTTACATTCTCATCCTACATAATTTCATAACGTTTGATCCTACCCATGTACTAAAGGGTTCCGCATGAGATTTTACTTTAAACAGTTCAAATTAAATCGAAAAATCATAAAAATGATAACAAACATATAAAATTATTCATAACAGATCACATACTTAATTGATACATACACCATTAAAATAATTTTTATGCACATGCTAATTGAAAAAAAACACATGGGATGATAATTTTTAAAAACGAAACACTACCAAAACCATCAAAATCATTTTAAAAATCTGTTAATTTTTTTTCTAAATCATATTAGATCAACATATAAAAATAATCTTAATTCATAAATTACAATACACGAATATTTTATAAACATGATATGGGAATCCATTTAACCAAAAATAGATTAAATTATAGTTATAAAATTCTTTCACAAATTAATTTTCAAAATATATGAGAAAATATATATTTAACAAATTCATCAATGATAATAACTATGTATTTTACAAAATGAAGAAAAATTATTTAAAGAAATCATAATTCAATGGATCATAGAAATAAGGAATTAACACACCGAATAATATATTTTTCGCCACTACCCATATTATAATAGATGTTGTTGTTATAATAACACCAACAAAAATCTATAAAAATATCAAAACTAAATTTTGAAGACAAAAAAAATAGAATCAAACTCATTAATAAATCCAAAGTAGTGAATTCACTAAGAGAATAATAAATGGATTGAGTTCCAACAACCATTTGGGAATAGATGATTCTTATATGGGTACACTAACATCCAAATGATAAAATATATGAATTTTTTGTTTTTTTTTCATGGTGAATCAGAAACACCCTGGAACCCTATATTTCATAACTAGTTAATAGAAGATTATAATAGTAATAATAGGTATACATGATGATGGAGAAGAGAGGTAAACTATGAAATAAATGAACTTTGATGGATATAGAATTGGAACCTCAAAGAATATTGGAGGTAGTGTAGAATGATATACTATATTGGATATTATCCTGGATGTGGCGACAAAAATGGATTCAAAACATTTATAAAATAAATAATAATATTAAAAATAATATCAAAAATATTAAAAATAACTATAGTAACAAATTATCATATAAAATTTAAATGTGTTTGATAATCAAAATTTCACCATTTAAAAATATTATCAATCACTTTTTATATTAATTATAAAATAATCAAAAATTAATGTAATGAATAAATGACATAAAATTAAAATAATAAAAAACAATTTGTGAATTTTTAAAAAATTTATTTTATCATGAAATTATTCATTAACATTTCCATGTGATACACCAAAAAATGATCGTAAATTCGAAAATAATATAAGGAATGTCATGGGAAATCTGGACTTGAATGTTTGAAATTTCAAGCTATCAATAATTGATGCATGGTTATCATGCATGATTTCACAAACCATGATTTAGTAATTGAATTCACATTGTGCTAAAAGTATTACACAAAAAATTTACACTGCATTGTTTTTCTAAACACTCTATGGTAAAAATAAAAAAAACTTGAATGAGTATTTTAAACATATCCATATTTAATCCCATATAAAAATTAGAAATGTTCATTATTAAAATTTGAAAAGGGGGTTTCACATTTCTCTCAACCAAAAAACATTCCAGATTTAAAAATCCCCAAATAGATCTTATTATTCAAAATGTTTTTATATAATATTATTGTTAATATATAATTTAAAAAAATTAATCATAATAAATGTAATTTTATTTTATCAAAAAAAACATAATGGGAATTTATAACACCAAAATATCATTTTCATGTTGTCAGTCACCACCATATAATGAAATTATACAATTTACCAGTCAAAATCATATAACTATGATTTATTAACCATATGAATAATATATTAATTATATAATAATAAATTAATAAAAATTAATCTCTATTCTGTTTAAATAATAACATACAAATGGATGAAACTATATTGTTAATTAATGAAATTTTATTAAAAAAAAATATTAGTTATATCTTTTATATTGTTTACAAGGACCCATGTATAAATGAAAAATAATTAACAGTAAAATTAAAAAAGCCTACATCAATACATTAATCATTCCAATGAAAATAAAATATTTAGAAACATAACATAAAAATAATTTTTAGAGGTATTACATACACATCCTGACTAACAAAAATTGATAAAGGGTAATCTCCTAGTAGATGTTTTTAATATTTTCCCAATCATTACATTGACAGATAGTGGATCGTAAAAATTCACTAAATCATATAATCATTTTTTAACAAACCAACCAAATAAATACAATCTTGATACCAAATAAAACCTAATACAAGAAACATATTTCATTCCTAATATATATGGGTTAACAAATAATTTTTTCTCATCAAACATACACCTTTTTTCTGATGAAGAATTAGGTAATAAAAATAAACAATTCTATGAGGAACCCTACACGGTCATTCCACGTGTCAGAACAATAAATAATGCGAAATTAGTAGATTATAAGTAAGGAATTACCAAAATGTAAAATTATGAAATAAAAACCAAATAATTTCAGATTAATAATAAATAATGTAATCATTACATAAGTAAATAATCAATCCTAATAAAAAAATAAGGATAATTTATTTTTGACAATAAAGGGGCTAAAAATTAATTAGCATGTGTACAAGATAACCTATATACAAAACTTTTAATGCATAAAAATACAATCACAAACTACCAGTTTTCACAGGAGAAGTATAAATACACAACTTCCCATTGCTTCAAATCTGGTGTACTACTTGTCGAGGTGAGATCATTTTTTCTCAATGATGATAACTGTAAATATAATTTGGAAAACAATATGAGTTAATAAAGACTCTAGTTATGGTAAACTAGTATTTTAAATTCTGTGAAAGAATTTTGATACTTTTGAAGATATATCAAGTATATATGGTTTTATTCATTATGATAATGATATAGGATGATATATAAAAAATGATTATTTAACTATTTGATAATAAAAAAATTGAAGCAGATTAAATCATTCATCATGGATTTCAAGGTCTTTAAGAGAAATATATATAGTGAGTAGCCTCCATGTAATATTATTTTTGTATTCCCAACCACTATACATGAAAATAAATTCCATATAACTAAGGTGTATTCCCAATCAACGTATACTTGTGTATGTTTAAGAGGTATATCTCATGGAATGGGATCAATTTATAGTTTATCATGATAATGGATAAATTAGACTAATATAAACCACCTAAATGAATAAAAATACTAATATATAACAAATGAATAAAAATTTGTATAAAAATAAAATATCTAAGGTTATATGGATGATATAATATATAATCATTAATAAAATGGGATGAAACCCTTTGTATCTATATGATTTATGATCAGTCACATGTCATTACATCTATTAATCTGGTTTAGGTCTAATGGTAAAACTACAACAAACATCAATAATCATATTTATAAAGAAAACATATTTTTCTATTTTACTATATTTATAAATTATTAACATTAATGCAATTTTTATTTTTGTTTTGGAATTTACCACTTTTTCATTTTTAGGATAACTTTTATGTTTAATTTAAATGTGGCCTAATATAGATGTTTGGTATAATTTTATAAATTTCCATCTGTTAAAATAAAATTATAATACATGGATTTTATGTTATTATATATGCTGTATAAACTGAAGATTATTCATGTAAAAAATGTGTAATATAATCCTTAGAAAATCTATGTATTAACTGAAGTCATTTTATGCTATATACATGTGTTTAAATAAATAAGTTCCTAAAAATATGATATTAAAAACCAGTGATTGGAAGCCATATATAAACAACTATAATTAATTAATGATTATTCATTATATTTATAAACATACTAATGATTAACTTTTGATTGTTCGACACATGGTAATTATTTTCTAATGATGGAAATAATGGAGTGGTTTGCCTATGTATGATTACTGTTGAAATATCATTGGCCATATAATATTTAACTAAAGCAAGGTATGATTAACATATTTATATATAAGACTTAATTTAAATTTTAATGGGATATGTAATATTACCTGGAACCTATATATTGATATATCAAAATCAATACTAATTAAATAATACAATAAATAATACCTTGATAATTCTTGGTCCCAAATTTACATTAGATAATCACCTCACTAAAATCTTTTGATCCAATGGGAGACAATGTTTTGATGATGAAAATTTTTTTCCCCTCCTATCTAAGATCGATAATGAATCATTGATAATAGATATAATGTAGCTTCATATCATTATCAATGATTGAGATGTTTTCATGTGGATGAAACACATAGAATGAGTTTAAAATTCATGATTTCTCATATATTTTTTTTAAATAAGGTGGGTACGGTCTTATAGAACTAGAAACATAGATGGTAATTCGACAAATAGATGAATATTGTGGTCATGGAAACAAAAAGCTATGGATCCACTTCTTTTGGTAGTAGGAGGGGAAATTTATGAATATGCTAATAAAAAAGGTATCTATATATATTTTCAGTCCATCACAAGTAATATATTAGTTATCTCATAAAATAATTTTATTTTTATTTACAATATTTTTATATTAATGTTTTCTATGTCAAATTATTGTTATTTTTTTTCTTCCTCTAGAAATTTATATTACACACTTTGTAAAACGAGAGGTCAGCCTAAGGAAAAATTTATAAGAGGAATATATGTGTTCTCTCAACTCTTTTTTACTTGATATTTCATCTTCACCTTTTCAAATTCAAGGAACTCATGGGAGGTTGATGTTAGGGTTTGTTAGATTTCTATTAATATTTAGTTTTAATCAATTTATTTTTTGTTATGAATATTGATTGTCTTTCTCATTTCAAAGAAAATAGAATATAGAGAAATTTTTTTTGAGTAAATGTTGTGATACTATTTATATATAGTAATTTTAGCGAACTACTCATACTTAGTTTAGGGTTTTATATCTTCAAATCTTATGATACATTCTCATGTATTTCATTATACGTTTTTAGTAATATTGGTTATTAACATGAAATATAATGAAAGGATGGAAATTTATAATATTAAGTATAATAATACTGTAATATTTGGAATGATAAATGTATTCCTTTAATGGAATCATTTGGTTAATCTTGTATATAGCTTCCTTTCATTAATTTCATTCATTTCATATTTTTTATTTTGATTTTTTATTTTCCCATTCATTTTTTATCATATTCCATTTGTATTTATTATTTATATAATTAATTTAAGTTATTTTAGAGTTTATTGATAAGTAAATGTTTATTTAGTGATTATCATCAAGATGGGACTATTTTTGAATTAATATTACATTGTATGAGTAATATAAATGATATTGATAAAGAGTGTATGAAAAAAAAAGATGACATCAGTTTTGCAACATTTTTGGGGATTTTTCACTCTTATTTATATTCCTTTTGTGAAGATATATATTTAAAAAATAAAAAAGTGTAAAAAATAAAAATAATATCCACTTACTAATGGATTTTTCGGATCATAAATCATATTCGTGATCAAATATCTCACATGTTCTTAATAAATCGAGAAAGAATCCAAAGATATATATAGAAGGAGTCCTATTTCTGAAATCAATATTCTATAACTTTATTAATAATTAATAATTATGTCACAACCCCCTTAAGATTTATATAATTTTAAAAAATATTTTGAGACCCCAAGAGTATTTAGAATCAGAAGAAAAAGAACATATTAATAACACATATAGCTGTAGAATATCATTGAATAAATTTTAATGAAAGAAAAATAACAATTCATGATGAAGTGACCAATATTAAATTCCAATATACTAATTTATTTTTAAGTAATGTCAATTATATTGAGGAAACTCATTACTATTTTGAATATGACAACACAACTAGAATAAAAGAATTGTTTTCCCTATCCCATATACACCACTACATTATATAGAAGTATAATGAAGTACTTGTAAACATTTTTTTTATTAATAAACCACATCTATCATTAGATTTTGATCATTTCACATACAAAATATATATAGATATATAATAAAATTCCCATTCATTGGAGCGTTAATGTAACACCCCATGTTTTTATGGACCAATTTTTTCTCGAATAAATTATTTTTCTCTTTATGTCTTTAAATGCACTAAATGAAAGATTAATTTCAAACAAAACCAACTAGGAGTAATTTACATGAAGAAAAAACATGGAATATTTTACATAGAACAAAAACATGACATCTGCTATAAAAAATACCAACATGACATAATATACATGAAATAATGAGTTTTTTCAAAAGGCAATTTATAATATTCCATTTCATACTAATATTTTATATAGATTATTATAATAAAAATAAAATTAATATAGATTTTAGTCATTACATGTTTCACATTATGGGTGTAATTAAATAAATATAAGGACAGAATAAAAGAATTTAACAATCATGGGAAAAACAAAGTGAATATTACCCAATGTGAAACCACAACATAGGATTTATAACAATAGTGTAATATAAAATCATAATCAAATCATGAACAGTATTATATATAAGAATATTATTCTATAAAATATTTATAATGAACTTAAAATATTTATATTGAAACCTTTTATGATTGTGAATACAGTCAAGAACACATGTAAGGTGATTTCATCTAACTTTTTATTTCTGTGAGATACATTCTTTATTCACACCTTAATATTTTTTATGGTGTGTATACTTACCATGGATGTATTAAATGATAATTATTCATAAATTTATTGTTATTTACATATCCATTATATGATATTAATTTAATTTGGTTAATGTTCGAAAACAAACGAAATCTAAAAGACAGGTTCTAATCAATTTTCCTTCTTTGAGACACATATTTTATTATGCCCCTACATTATTTTTCTATATTTATATACATCAATATGAAATTTTATATCTTGAATATACATAATATTTTGATATTTTAATCATTATATAATTTCACTATCTTACATGGAGAGTATAATCCCATGTTAACAAGTGGTAATAGTTTATTAAAATATTCTCATCATTTATCGAGGTTGATTATGATTTTTCCTCCATTATTGAAATATTATGATTCAATTTTAAAGAAAACTCATGAATTTTATTTTATTCTTGTATTTATTTAGTAACATATTCTCAAACTTTTTTACTTATGTTATTTAAGAGAATGTTTTTCTAAAATTCTACCAGTATTTCTCTATTCAGTTAGAAATTTTTTTTTTCAAAAAAAATTTTTACAAAAATCCAAAATGATTAAAAAATGTTGTCAAATAATCCAAAGTGTTCAATTTATAGGGAAAAATATTTTAATATTATTTTCTATTTTTGAAAAATTTCATTATACATTTTTAAATCCATTTTCAGGGAAATATTTTTTCAATTTTTTTAGTTTTTAGAATGAGTTTATATGAAAAATTGATATATTCCTCATGAAATGTTTTAAAAGATATTTCAAGACCATTTAGCATCCATCGTAACATACATTTGTGGTACTTATTAATTTTTGTGAAATTTTCTATTAATTCTATTCATATTCACTCTTTAAATTGATTATTTTTTTATGGAATGATGTTAATAAAACTCATTTCTACTTCATGAGTTATATTATTTTCAAACCAACTTATTTTAAATGGTTATGTTTACGATGAAATTATTATTTAACTTTAAATTTTCCATATGTTATTATATTATTACATGTTTATAATTCCCACTTTATTTTATGGGTTATAATATGATTATTTATGACCTTGTGGAACATGCATGCATGATTTCATTATGAGATGAGTGAGACATATATCTCCCTCTAATGTAATGGATAATTATTTATATACTATGTTATTTTCATGGACAAAATAAGAAATTAATGTGTTTATATATTATAGGTCTAGAAGGATGAATGATATTGGTTCAGTATTATAGGGCTGGATAATGGAGTGAAATGTGTTTAATAATACGTGGTCAGAACTTGGTTTCAACCCGATCAAGTAATGGAATTTTTTCACTAAGATATCATTATAGACAATGAATTCACTACTATATAAATCATTATATATTCTTATGTTTCTTCCACAATTCTATTGTTTATTCCTATGTTATGATTTCATGAATTATGTTTTTTATTTTCTTATGACTTATGTATTATTAATTTCCATGCACTATTCCATGATAAATTTTTATGTTTTTTGATATTTAGGGTATGCTCTTATATTTTCTCGACCAAGTTCTCTTTCTATTATTCTCCCTATAATTCTTATATATATCCCTTGATCACCCTTACTATGAATCTGATATCAAAACTTTTAATGTTTTAATTACCCATGTTATTAAGTTATGTATAATTTTTTATGTGCCTAAGAATGGTTCTTTTCAAGAATAACCTAGTATGATATGATTTAGCTCATTTATATACAAGTGTTTATGAGTTTTTGATATTATTTTTATAATAGGTACATCCTATGGATTTTTTGTTCTAATATTAAGAAATAATTCATTATGTTGAAGCCACAGAATGTGGAATCATTTGGTACATACAAGGATAATTTCTTAGGACATGTGAGGTACACTTCATGAATAATCACCATACATGAAAGTATTGATGATATGTTATTTAGTTCTTTAGTGATAAGTTTCATAAGGGATAAATAATAATAGAAATTATTATCTATTAATTGATTGTGAGTTTTGAAATTAAGGTTGAAATTGAAGCTATATTCGCATATCAACATCATGGTTTTGACAAGAAAAAGAATAGATAATTCAAAGGAATCCTTAAAAATAATGGAGAAAATAATATGAAAGTTGTTTTATGATCTAAATATGGGATTAGTAAAAAAGAGTGTGTTTTAATGGATTTAGTTAATGTTGTAGGTGTGGAAAATAGGTTCACAATGAATTTTATAGCTAATTTGATGGGAATATTGTAAAGACCCGTATTTATCGTGGAATTTTTTTTAATACATGGTAATTTTACGAGTCCGTAGTTTTTGACGGTGTTTGATTCTGAGGCCTGGTGTGCCCAGAATCAATTTCTGAAATTTTGTTCAGGTACGTTTAGTAAACGTACAAGAGGGATTTTATATCTGTTGAACCATTACTCGGAACTCAAATTTGAGGGAACCGTTGAACTCGCAGCGGCGGTGATTGTTGGGTGCGACCTTTACGCAAGTTGCATTTTAACAAGACTGAAAGATAGTTCATGGGGTTTTTAAATAAATATTTAATAAAAATAAGACTTAAATTATTTATATTTTATGGTGGATAAAACCTCCAAATGGTTATTATTGGTGGGGGCCACCCGCACATAACCTCCATTGGGAGGATTTTATTCAGTGACTCCCACACGAGTTTTTGCAACACCTATAACCCCCCCATTTATGTGGGTTAAACACTCCACTTTCCCCCAATACATTAATGTTACAAATCTCTAAAAATTAATTAATTAAACCCTTGAAATTAATTAATTATATATTTTTTGAATTCTTTGAATTCATTACGCCAACATTACAATATGTGATGTATTATTATGGTGGGTGGTTGGCATAATCATTGTTGGTAGAATTAAGAAGTGGAAGCGTGATTGGGAGAATTGAGAGGACTTCATCCTCTCAATGAAGAATGTGAAGAGCGATCCTTCCACTGAAGAATGACGAGCACCGTCTTCTCCCTCTTTAACCAGAGCAAGTTTAGAAAACACCTCCGCCCACAAAGAACACTGATTCCATCCTCGACTTCTTCTTTCCCGACATCAACAAAATGATGACGCCTTTTTACATGACTTCATCAATGAGCAATCATCATGCAAGGTAGGGATTATTATTTTACGTTTGAGTTTTACCCTATGTACCCTGTCTTATGTTGTGTGCTTCGAGAATCAAATGATATCACCGTAACGAGGAGGGTTCAGACTGCATGAACATAGCTGGCCCTCCCCTTTTGTTAGTTTTTGTCTCATGACGACGGAGGCGGTACACGCGGTGACCAACAACGAGCCGGCCGTGAAGAAAGTTGGTGGCGCAAGGCCGCCAGGTCGCCACTAGGGCACGACATCGCCGTGCCACGCAATGAACCAAGCCTCGGCCAGGTGGGCCACGATGGTGGTGGAGGGGAGTGGTGTCATCGTACCGTGCCGGAAGAAAGGGCCATAGCAATCGGACAATGGCATGGAACTGTCGCGCTGCATAGAGCAGCAGGGAGTCACAGCCAGGGTAGGCCATGGCAAAGGATCACGGCGGCGTTGTGCCATGCCGGTGGTGTAGAACCGCATCCATAGGCCACGACGGACAGGAGAGGTCGGCTGGCAGCGCCGGCCGCTGGTGCACGCTACAGGGGGGACCGTTCGGGTCCCACAGCTACCAGGGGTCGGCACCTCACACCGGCCATTTCAGAAAAAAGGGGGGTGTGGAACCCCCCTTATACGCATGGCCAGCAAGTCCACGCAGGCCGCCAGCCAGGCCACGTGGGAAGCAACCTATCCACACGGGTCGTCGGGCTGGGCCGCCCCTTTAGGCCTGGCCACCCTTCGGGCTGGGCCGTTTTCGGGTCGGGCCGCCACCATGGGTCGGGCCGTACAGTCAAAACAGGCCGCTCCTTCTGGATGGTCCGCCCCTTTGGGGCCGGTCAGATTTATGGACTGGGTCAGGTCAATCCAATTGGGTCAGACAAGACCCAAACCCGTTAAACTCTTTTTCACCTTTTCGCCCATATCATGTGCTACGGGCGTCCATTTGAGGAACCGTCAATGGTTCCGATATTTTTGGAACAAAGTCGTCCCTTTGAGAATACCCCATGGGAGTTCGCATATAATTAAGATATGGTCAGGTTGGTTCGTGCACAAAACCAATCGGGCCCCTGGGACTAAAAGGCTAATAACTCACATACCGGGCACCCGATTGACACATCATCTGTTGCGTTGAAAACTGTATGACATAGCAGACCTTTGAGATAATTACACATAATACTTCTTGACACATGGAGTACCAACCAGTAGCTTGTGGAGCGGATCCTCATGGAGACATGCAGGCAGAGTGCGGATACCTAGTAGCTGACAGACCTGATGACTGCTTCACTTATTCAACTCAGAGTGATTCAACTAGCCCAGTGGGGATCTCCCAGTATTCGGTGGTAGAACCATGGTGGATGGAGTGCCTGGTAGTTGGTAGCAGACCCACAGTACTCCACAGGAGTATTACCTCTATAGGCTATTAGGGGGAGCGTCTGGTATTTGGTGGCACACCCATAGCGGGCGGAGCACCCAATATTTGGCAGTAGACCCACAGTACTTGGCAAGAGGAGTAACTCAGTAGTCCAAGGTTAGTGAGAAGCGCCTCAGTGTCATTACAATTACACTGTACTCAACATAGGAGGAGTTCTCCAGTAGCCGTGGTTTCGATAAGAAAATTATGGTTTGAGTTGAGTCAATTACCTTTGTGTTTTCCTCATGATTGAGATGAGTTACTAGATAACTTAGGTATATGTATGGGAATATACTTAAGTAATGGTTATCCATTTATTCATACATTGTGGTTTATCCTTGTTGGATTTTGTTAGACCTTGAGTGTCTCGGGGTCCCTACTGAGTGTCGTTATACTCACCTCTTCACGGGCTATGCCTGCACCTCGTGGTGTTGGATGCAGACGACAGACAGCACTGACCGAGACGGAGTGTACAAGGACTGGAGGGTACTCAAAGGTGGACCTCATGATGAGATGGTACCTAGAGGTGACGGACGGACATGGAGCGCTAAGGAGGCTATTTGTACCTACCCTTCATATAGGATCCGTGGTGGAAAATCCAATACCTGTGAGACACCTTCCAGCTGTTTGACTTTTTAGTTGTACATGTTCGTCTTTTCCTTATACGTTACTGTTTGGCTTGTATTTCCTGCCCCTTTTACCTTCTAGCACATATTTTGTATACAGTTCCTACTTAGTGTTTTTCTTCCAGTTCTGTACTCTATTGTGTGTGTTTACTTTTATAAAGGCAATTCCTTCCCATCTTAGGTATTTAAGCCTTTGGTGCTAGTCACCAGCTCCTGGACTATGGAATGCGGGCTTGGGATAGTAATGGAATTGGCCCCGAGGATGGGTCGAGACAAATTGGTATCAAAGGGAGGTTCTACTGGAGAACTTAGGACTCTGATATTTCCTTTCTCTGAATAAACAGTGTTATGAGTACTATGTGTGGTTTTCAGTTCAGGGAGTCTAGTGTTGGTGTGGGGGCCGGCATATCCATACACCAGGAACCTAACAACAAATTTCCGACATAGAACATGAAAACACTGATTACATGTGTGTTTTCAAAAGTTTTCTTTAAGTCATCTCACCAGGTATAGTATTTTGACCATATTGCATCTATTCTTTCAGGATGCCTCCCTGCAGACGACCAGTTAGATCCCCTAGAGTTGTACACACTGACAGTCTGCCAAGCCATGATGCTTCGGTGTAGAGGCCCTTTCCATTTGAGGCACCCGCGGAGGCCCCAGCGGTACCATCACCCGTTGGGCCACCGATGCCACCAGCCCTAGTAGCAGACAATGCACACTGCTTGAGCTCATTTCACATGTTCCAGTGCCAGAGGCCACTTAGGTTCAGGGGAGAGACAGAACCATAGGTTGCTGAGGATTGGCTAGAGGCTATGGTGAGAGTCTTTATATTGGTAGGGACACCAGCAGACTTTATGGTGATACTTGCTACCAGCCTCTTTCAGGAAGCAGTAGGAAGATGGTGGAAACTTATGCTCCAGGTACACGATGAGGCGTCACTTCTATCGGAAGACTTTGAGGGCCTATTCCGGGTGGAGTTTGTACTAGCCACCCTTCAAGCGGTGTGGATATAGGAGCTACTTCATCTGCAGTAGGACAACATGAGTGTAGCTCAGTACTCAACAAGGTTCACCGACCCCTCGCACTACTCCACTGATATTGTATATGACGCATTCTTCAGGGCCCAAACCATTTAGTAGGGACTCGGGTGAGAGATCAGAGCTTCAGTTATCTACCACAGCATCCTGATGCATGCGGGAGTGTTGGAGCGAGCCCTCCTAGTGGATATTTTCCATGCTGAGAAGTCTCCAGCAGCGAGACCCATCACTTGTTGACATGAAGGAGAGTCTTTTGCAGCTGGTAGTAGACAGATCACACAGAGGTCCAAGAGGACCAGACTCATAGGTGGACGACTACATGACTTAGGATCGGTTGTGCGGGGCAGCCAGAGTGGATACAAAGCCAGAAATTCCAGTAGCGGGCAGTGTTACGCCTCTCGCGGGCTTGTTGACATGGCTCGTGACTATCTGAACCGCCATACTGATGATCAACAAATAGTTTAGGGACCTCCCAGTAAGAGGAAGTGGTTCGATCGAGGAATCCTGCAGGTCAGAGGAGGATGTGGGAGTGGAGCTTGGTGTGTAGCTAGCGGGGGACGACGATACGAGGTGATACCGCCACCACCACTAGGAGGTCCACCCCGCCGCAATGAGCGGGTGCATAGAGGATAAATCAGCATCAAGAAGTTTAGGCCTATGATCACGGTGCTCAAAATATTATTTGAGGTACGATCTGTGTCTACTCCACCTTAGTTTTAGTTTCCATAGACACTGGTACCAGTCACTGTTTTATTTCCACTTCCCTCATTCAGATCTCGGAGATTCCGACAGAGCTGTTGGCTCGATCCTTATGGCTAGAGACTCCTACTAGAGCAGACTTGATGATTACTCACTGGTTCCAATAGTGTGGTCTTACTCTAGGAGGTGAGAGCTTCAACTGGGATCTCCTCATAGCAGCGTCGAGTCCTTATGACGTCATCTTGGTTATGGACTGATTATCTACAGTCCATTCTCGGATCGACTGTATTAGGCACAAAGTGTGGTGTGTCCTCATGGATGGGACTAGGTTCACCTTCACTGGTGATAAGGGAACCTTTTTAGTGAACTAAGGACTTACTAAGAGGATGGTGAAGTCGATCACTCACTAGTTTCCTTGCCTTACCCTCGAAGCAGTAGATGTGGAGAGTCTGAATTATCCTGTAGTGGTGGACCAGTATGTAGATGTTTTCCCTGATGATGTTCCAAGACTTCCTCCTCGTAGAGAGGTGAACTTCTACAATGACATGTACCTAGGGACGGCACCGATATCTACTCCAGCATATCAGATGGCTCCCGTTGAGCTTCGCGAGCTGTGGGTATAGCTAGAGGACTTTCTAGGGAAGGGATTCATCTAGCATAGTGTTTCTCTCTCAGCAGCCCCAATTTGGTTCTCCAAGAAGGCATATGGGAGCTTGAGGCTCTGTGTCAACTACCGTCGCCTGAACTAGGTGACTATAAGGAACAAGTACCCTCTCCTGAGGATTGACGACCTCTTTGTCAGCTCAAGGGAGCTCAATGGTTCTCAAAGATAGACCTCAGATCAGGCTATCACCAGCTCAGAGTTCGATACGAGGATGTGTAGAAGACGGGCTTCAGGTGTTGGTACGGACATTACGAGTTCTTGGTTATGACTTTCAGCATAACCAACGCTCTTGAAGTGTTCATGAGTCTAATGAATAAGATCTTTCAGCCTTACCTTGATCACTTTGTTGTGGTCTTCATCGACGAAATTTTGATCTAATTGACTGATGAGGAGGAGCATGCCTTCCATTTTTAGGTAGTACTGGACACATTCCAAGAGAACCAACTTTATGGTAAGCTCTCGAAGTGCCAGTTCTAGATTAAAAAGGTTCATTTATTAGGACACGTCATCTTGGAGTCTAGAGTTACAGTGGATCTAGTGATGATTGAGGCAGTGCTTACTTGGGATCCACCCTAGAGTGTGACGGAGGTACAGTGTTTCCTATGCTTGGTTGGGTACTGTCAGAGATTCGTTTCAGACTTATCTAAAGTTTCAGCACCATAATCAGCCTTGACGAAGAAGGTGAAACCCTTAGTGTGGTCGGAGAGATGCCAGTAGAGCTTTCAGGAGATGAGGTAGAGGCTGACTAGTGCCCCCCATCATGAGGCTTCCTGAGGAGGGCATAGGGTACGTAGTTTACTGCGATGCATCAGGTACCAGACTTGGGTGTGTTCTAATATAGGAGCTAGCAGTGATCGCATATGGTTCTCGGCAGTTGAGACAACATGAGCAGAACTAAGCTACCCCTGACCTGGAGTTAGCTGCAGTGGTATTCTCCTTGAAGATGTGGCAGCACTATCTGATGGGTGAATGTTTTACCATGTACACTGATCACAAGATTCTCAGGTATATCTTCTCTCAAAAGGACGTGAACCTAGGCCAATGAATATGGTTTGAGATCCCCAGGACTGTGAATTCGAGATACTGTGTACTTCTGGGAAGGGGAACGTCGTTGCGGATGCGCTCAGCAGGAGGACTGGTATTCAGCTGCTTGGAGAGGTGACAAAGTAGCTAGCTACCTTACAGATATCCTTTGTGGATAGGGATTGAGCAGCCTATCTTCAGTCTCTTATAGTCACTCCTCCACTTCTTCAGTGTGTCAGGGAGGCGCAGCGTGGTGATATTGACTGTGAGATGTGACGTGCTCAAATATCCACAAGGCAGGCACCGGATGGATTTTTTGAAGGTGGGGAGCATGTTATCCTCTTCAGAGGACATACCATGGTCCCATTTTCACTTCAGGAGGAGGTTTTGATGGAGTTCCACACATCCCCTCTAGCGGTACATCTAGGTCTGGTGAAGATGGACCAGGATCTTTGATGACAGCATTGGTGGCCATGTATAAAGAAGGAGGTAGTAGAGTATATCTCATGATGCCTCACTTGTCAGCATGTGAAGGCAGAGCACCAGGTAACAACAGGCTTGGTACAATCCTTAAAGGTACCAGAGTGGAAGTGGTATAGGATATCCATGGACATCGTGACAGGTCATCCACATACATCCAGAAGACATTACTCGATTTTGGTGATTGTCGACAAACTCACTATGTCGGCCCACTTCCAACCAATCAGAGAGCAGGGCTATGTATTGATATTGGGATGCCTCTACATACAGAAGATTGTGCGATTACATGGAGAAACATCTTCTATTTTCTCCGACCGTGACGCACTATTTACTTCCCAGCTATGGAAGTTGTTTCCGGAAGCTTTCAGGATACAACTTTTCTTGAGTACTGCCTTCTATCCTCAGACTGATGGTTAGAATGAGCTGACTATTCAAACCCTCGAGGACATTCTTTGTGCATGTGTCCTCGACTTCGGTCGTAGGTTGGAGTATCACTTGCCTTTGGTGGAGTTTGCCTACAACATCAGCTATCACTCCACCATCGGTATGGAACCTTCTCAGGCCTTGTATGGTCGACCTTTCAGATCGCCACTGTGCTAGAAATACCCAGGGGAGTCAGCACTAGTGGTACCAGAGATGGTACGCACTACCACGGAGAAGGTGAAGATCATCTAGGAGTGGATGAATACTACACAGAGTAGGCAGAAGTCATATGCTGACAGGAGACAGAGACCTCTTGAGTTCGAGGATGGTGACCACCTCTTCCTATGGGTCTCACCTCGATGAGGTCTACAGAGATTTGGCCTAGGAGAAAAGCTATCTCTGAGGTTCATTGGACCTTTTCAGGTCATCAACAGAGTAGGTGAGGTGGCTTAATGCTGAGCTCTTCCACCTTAGTTACACTGAGTGCATGAAATCTTCCACGTATCTCAGCTGAGGAGATACGATCACGACCCTTCCCACATCATCGACCATGGAGATTTGGACATCGATGATGGGGAAACATTCATCGAGGTTCAAATGGAGATTATGGATCGATAAGAGCGGGTACTACGTGGACAGTCGATACCTCTGGTGCACGTTCGTTGGTAGCACGGGAACCTCCAGGAGTGCACATGGGAGAGAGAGGCTCAGATGCGTGCATAGTACCCCCATTTGTTCCCTTATTTCAAATTGTAACTTGTGAGTGCGTAAATCCCTAAGGTGGGGAGAATGTAAAGAACTGTATTTCCCGTGGAATTTTTTTTAATACATGGGTGTTTTACGAGTCCGCAGTTTCTGATGGCGCTTGATTCTTAGGCCCAGTGTCCCTGAAATCAATTTGTGATGTTTGTTCAGGTACGTTCAGTAAAGGTACGAGCAGGATTTTATATCTTTTGAACCAGTGCTCAGAACCGAAATCCGAGGGCACCCTTGAACTCATAGCATCAGTGATTACTTATTGAGACCTTCACCACAGTTTCATTTTAACAAGAGTGGAAGATAGTTTTTGGGGTTTTTAAATAAAAATTTAATAACAATAAGACTTAACTTTGATTTATTTTATTGTGGATAAAACCTCCAAGTTGAGGTTAGTCGTGGGGGCCACCCACACATAACCTCCCTTCGGAAGATTTTATTCATAGGGGCCCACACGAGTTTTTGCAACATATCTAACCCTTCCATTTATGTGGGTTAAACTCTCCACCTTCCCCCAATACTTTAATGGGCCAACTCGCCCACTATTAACTAATTAACCCCTTGAAATTAATTAATTGAATCCTTTTTGAATTCATTTAATTAATTATGCCAACATTATAATATGTGATTATTATTATGTTGGGGGTTGGAATAATCCTTGTTGGAAGAATTAAGAAGATGAAGATCCTTTGGGAGGAGAAAGGACATCATCCTTTCAACGAAGAACGCGAAGAAAACTCCTTCCACCGAAGAACTATGAGCACTATCTTCTCACACTTCAACCGGAGAAAGTTGAGGAAACACCGCCACCCACAAAAAATGATGACACCATCCTTGGTCTCTTATTTCCCGATGTCAACTAAAGGACGCCACCTTTTCTCAAGACTTCATCAACGAGCAATCATTAAGCAAGGTAAGGGTTTTTATTTTATGTTTGAATTTTACCCTCCGTACCCCATTGTATGTTGTTTTCTTGGAGAACCAAATGATCTCAATGTAACAAGGAGGGTTCAGACTGCATGAAAAGGGGCGACCCACCCCTTTTGTAATTCTTTTTTGATGAAGATGGACGTGGTACAGGCACCGACCAACAACAAGTCGGCCACAACGAAAGTGGGCGGTGCAAGGCCGCCGGGTTTCCAATCGAGCGCGGCACCGCCGTGCTGCACAATGAACCAAGCAACGGCAGTGCCGGAGGGGCGCGATGCTGTCGCATCGCGCTGGAAGAAAGGGATGTGACCATGAGGGCTACGGTGGTCAGACGTCGGCGCGGCGCCGTCGCGCCGCGCAGAGTAGCAGGGATCCGTGGCCTGGGCGGCCCGCGACGGACGGGCACGGCGCTGGCGCACCGCGCCAGGGGTGCAAGACCGTGGCCAAAGGCCGCAACGTACAGGAGAGGGTGGCCTACTGAGATGGCTGCCAGTGTGCGCTATAGTGGGGACCCTTCGGGTTCCGCGACTACCAGGGGTTCGTGCCTCAGGTCGGCCGTTTCGGACAAAGTGGGGTGTGGCACCGCTTCCACGGGTGGCTGGAAAGGCCACGCGGGACGGCCGCCTAGGCCAAACCGACTAACCGGCCAAGCCATGCGGGCCGCTCGCTGGCCATGCTACGCGGGCCGCCCCCTTCCCACACGGGCTGGCCCGCGAGGCGACGCGGTTCATCGGTCCGGGCCTTCACTTCAGGTCAGGCCGCCCATGCAGACCGGGCCTCCCTTCGGGTTGGGCCGTTTTCGGGCCAGTTCGAACCTTTGGGCCATGCCGCTCCTTTAGGCAGGGCCACCTTTTCAGTCCGGGTCAAATTTATGGAATAGGTCGGGTCGTCCAACTGGGTCAGACCAGACCCGAACCCGTTAGACCCATTTTCACCTTTTCGCCCATATCATGGGCTACGGGCGTCTGTTTGACGAACCGTCAATGGCGCCGATATTCATGGAATGAATTCATCCCTTTGATAATACCCCATGGGAGTTTGGGTATAGTTGATATATGGTTAGTTTGGTTTGTGCATGAAAGCAACAGGGCTCCTGGGACTAAAAGGCTAATAACTCACAGACCAGGCGTCCGATTGACGCACCGTCTGTTGCGTTGAAACCCCTATGAAGTGGAAGACCATTGATATACTTCATTTTCAGACTTCATGAATGTTGGTGTATTGAATATTATCTCATGTAGCGGGTCCTCCTAGAGATGATCAGGCAGAGTGCGGAGACCTAGTAGTTGATAGACCTGACGACTCCTTGACCGATTTGACTCGGAGTGATTCGACTAGCCCAGTGGGGAGTGCCCAGTATTTGGCGGAAGACACAACATAGATGGAGCACCTATTATTTGGAAGTAGACCTGTGGTACTCGAAAGTAGGAGTACCTCTTTAGGCTATTAGGGGGAGCACGTGGTATTTGGTGGCAGACCCACAGCAGGCGTAGGACCCGGTATTTGGAAACAAACCTGTGGTACTCTACCGGAGGTGTACCTCAGCAGTCCAAGGATAGTGAGAAGTGCCTTGGTGTCATGACAAGTCAATTGTACTCGAGATAGGAGGATTTCTCCTGTATTCATGGTTTCGATAATGAAAATCCTGGTTTGAGCTAAGTTAATGACCTTTGTGTTTTCCTCATGATTGAGATAGGTTACTAGATAACATAGGTATATGTATGGGAATATACCTAAGTAAGGGTTATCCATTGATTCATACTTTTTGTTTTATCCTTGTTATATTTTGTGATACCTTGAGGGTCTCGGGGTCCCTACTAAGTATCGTTATACTCACCCCTACACGGGCTATGCCCGCACCTGGTTGTGTTTGTAAGAACCCGGTTCTTACTTTTGAGGTATGAGTTTCTACATTTCTCTTTTCATTAAGTTTTTTTGAGAAAATATGGAAAATGGGGAAAAATCCCAAATTCTGGAAGTACACGCATTGTACTTTTCCACAAGCCATGTACTTTTGGCCGTGTGGGATGAATACACGGGTCGTGTGGCCATGTCGGCGACGAAGGGTGTAAAGACCGACTACATGCCATGTAGTGGTCCCTTACACGCCGTGTAGTCAGATGGGAGGTGAATAGTAAGGTAGTGGCCAACTGTGCAATAGAACATGCCATGTACTCAAGGAGACACGCCATGTAGTCAAGTTGGCAGATGAATAGTGCCACGCTGGTGGGAAATCTCTAGAGGAACAGTTAAAAAAATGGGGAGTACACACTGTGTACTTGTAAATACACACAGTGTACTTTTTCTCGCTTAAAATGGGTAGTAGCCTCCCCTATTCATAGGGCAGGCTTAGAATGGGAAGAAGGAGAGGAAGAGGGAGGCCGGAGCTTTAGAGATCCACCAGGCGCAAGTTGGGAATCTGTTTTCACCTCCGACGATCTTGTTGGAACCGCACGGGTAAGCCCTCTACTCCTCTTAATCTGTTCTTTCCAATTCTTCCTCGAAGGGAAGTTATTTAAGTTTAAGTGAGTTTTCTTCTACGTCAGATCTACATCGTTCTTGGGCATTTTTTGAATCGACATTCACGTATATCGTTCGTTGGTGTTAAAGGTAGGTGGCTTGGTGTTTATTTTCTAACTGTTGTGCATTTTGTGGGTTTTTTGAGCTACGAACCCATATTTGGGGTGTCGTGTGGCTAAGGTCATGGCTATTTTAACTACCTAGAATTGAATAGGTAATTAATTGTGATAATAAAATGTTGTGTGGGATCGCTGCTTCGATCCAAGACCATCCCAAGGGGTGCGTTCCTCTGTTTGGCCATTTAGCCAGGATACCTGAGGGTATGCCATGTTTAATTATGCATTACTTTTTCCTTGAGAGGAATTGTGTGTAAGTTTCATGTTTATATGTCTGGCATGGCGTGGTTACTTATGCCTAAGGGAGGTGTTTACTATAGCATGAGGGTGTGATTGTATTAGCCTGAGGGCGACGTTCTATTCCGCCTGAGGGAAACCTTTCATGCCTGAGGGCTTGACTTCTGTGACTAAGGGAGACACTTCGTATGCCTAAGGGAGGGATTCTGTTATGCCTGAGGGGGAGATTCTGAATGCCTGAGGGCGAGATTCTGATTACCTGTGTGGGAGGTTTTTCTTGTCTGAGGACGCTTCTATTTAATTAGAAATTCACTGTGGTGTATTATTAATATTAAATGGTTGAATGAATAATTAAAATGGAAATATAACTGGTAATTTAGATACTTTTAGTACTACTTAGTTTATTTCATTTTACTACTATACACTATTGTTGCATGTCTACACATAGTTGAGCACGGGCCTTTGGTGGGTTCCTATTGGGAATTATTTCTCACACCCATTTTGGGTCATGCTTTTCGGCCCAAACAGATTACATTTCTGTAGGTGTAGATAAGATAAAGGGTCCTTATACAGGTACATGATTGTTGTTGAGGAGTATGGGATCATGGGACCGGGATGAGGCTCGCAATGCTACCAACTGTTTTATTCTATTTTTCTTTCCTATACTTGTAATGTACTGTATTGTTGTGTTACATGATCTGTCTTCTTTCTTAGAATTTGAGGCATATTGCACCATTACTTATAAACAGGTTGGTTATTTTTACTGCAGTTGTTTAATTCGGTTGTGTATGGTTTACTAATTCCAGTGTTGTTGTATGGTTTATTCCATTCCGTAGCGCTACACTTTGATAAATGGGTGCATAGTTTCCCCACTATCTGACCTGGGCCCTCACTACTAGTCAGCAACCTTTGGCATTTGGGGAGATGCACTTGAGGTCATGTAGAGAACCGGGTTCGGGGCACCCATTGAGTGGCACTTGGAGCCGGGATGTTACAAAGTGGTCTCAGAGGGGTTCTTTTCATTGACTTACTTTTTAGAGACTTATTCAGAGATAGGACGAGAACGATAGTTGGTAATAATTTGTTTACGGGCATAGATAACTCGTGTACAGGGAAAATCCAATTTACCTCATGTTGTAATTTTTCTGATTTTTCACTTTACAGTCGATATGATTTTCACCGTTGGGTGATGCACTTGTATTGTGCTGTTTATATTTTATCCATGGGTTCTATTTAGTTGCAACCTGATGAAATGAGGGTATACCATCTCATGCATCATTTAATAACATGCTTGGAATCACATTCCATGCATATTTTCAATGCCATGTAGGTGCATTAGAAAGTGCATGTTGTTGTGATAGTTGTTGTGATAGAAAATCATGTTGTTGTGATAGCTTCTTGATAAATACTTGCTATGTGATAGGGTATTTTTCATGAGATAGTTTATAGAATGAACACCAAACTTTGGTTCTTGGGGAGTATGGGCCCCCATTGACTGGAAATAGGTATATCATCGACTGTTTATTATGTTATAACACAAATAATATGACAAAATTTTATTCGTGAGGAGTATGGGCCCCCATGGATCGGAATTTGACACTTAGGTGTTGATTATTGGTTTTTTGCGTTCTAGAAAAGTTTCTGAGGCATACTATCTGGAAACCAAGTATAAACTTTGTGTAGTAACTTCAACACGTCGTGTATGGTCTTCTATTCAGGAAGAAAAATTAACTTTTTGAGTACACGCTGTGTACCCAGAGAACACACCGTGTAGTCTCTTCCTATGTCACAAACCGTGTGGGTAGTGACACAGGGAATGGAAGAGATTGGGGAAAACATGCCATGTAGTTTCTGTACGCAAAGTGTAGTGTTGACCCGGTTTCCTCCGTGTCACTAACAACACGGATGAAGGAAACCTTAAGACATACACGCTGTTTCCACTGTGGAGCATACCGTGTAGTCTGACCTGGGGACCCGGCCGTGTAACTGACAACATAGGTCGGGGTAATCCTCTCGTATACACGCCGTGTATAGATAGAACATGCCGTGTAGTGTGAGCCATGTGTCCAACCATGTAACTAACAACACGGGTCGGCGGAGCTCATCTTGAACACGTCGTGTACCCGAGGGACACGCCATGTGGTCTTGTCAGAGGATAGACCGTGTGGAGTTAGCCGTGTGGCTGGGAAACGGGGTGGTGTACACACCGTGTAGTGTCAAGCCAAGTAGTCGGCCATGTCACAAAAAACAAGGGCAGTTGGAAATTACACCATACACGCCGTGAAGATGATATACACGCCGTGTAGTTTCGTTCAACAGGAGTTGTGTGGCTTAGCAGTGTAGAAGGTCCCGGCCAAGGGAAGAGAAGTCAAGTACACATCATTTAGTCAATATACACGTTGTGTAGACTTGTTTTAAAAAAATTTAATTCCCTCTTCCTCCTGTTTCCTTTTTGTTTTATTCATTTCCAGTTGTTGTTAATCTTATTCTAAAGTCGTTTTTTGACCTTGTAGTGTCATGCCGCCAAGACGACCACGCGTTGTTCACCAAGAGAGCAGTGACAACTATACTTCAGAGATGGCGGGACATGGGTTACTAGTTGATCCTCCAGCAGAGCCAGATGCGGCACCAGCCGTTATACCGAACATAGGTGCGGATGCGCAGTTCCGTGAAGGCATTATGCGGTTCATGCAGACCATTTAGGGAGCACCCCCAACTGCCACATCTATAGCTGATCTTACTCATATCTTCCAATAGCAGTATCCCCCTATGTTTTCAGGGGATGGAGGAACACAGGATACATTGTCTTGGCTGGGATATATGTATACTATTTTCAATCATCTTGAGACGCCTCCAGGTCTGAGCGTCAAGCTCATGACTTACATGCTGCGGGATTCTGCCAAGAGGTGGTGGGATGTTACCACCTAGTTAGAGATTCACAAAGACATGATGTGGGAATATTTCCAAGAAGTATTCTATGAATTCTTCTTTCCAGAGACGCGGTAGGTAGATAGAGCTTGAGAGATCATGAATCTATAACAGGGCACTATATTAGTGATGGACTATTCTGCTCATTTCACTAAGCTTTAGCATTTTTCACCCGTACTGGTGGGTGATGAGATGTTGAGAGCCATATGTTTTGGGGATGGTATTCGTTATGAAATCCAAGCTCTAGTGAATGTTTTCAGGTTTCCTTTAGTAAATGCTATTGTAAATGAGGAACTGATTACAGAGAGGAACCTACGGGAAGCTAGTGGTGTGGGCCAGGGCGATTCAGCACCAGTAACTGGTTCTATTTCAGCTGGTAAGAGGAAGAGATAGATGGACTTCTCTCAGGGTGGCAGTACCAGCCAGGTAGTTTCTTCAAGTGGCCCGATCAGGTGCTACTAGTGTGGTATGGAGGGGCACAAGATACTGTAGTGTCTACATGACCCAATGGAGTGTCGAGCTTGCGGTAAGATAGGGCATCTACAACGCTTTTGTGTGGTGTTTCTTCCAGTTCCTAGTGAGAGGGGTTCTGTGAAGACATCGTGTTCGGGAGTAGGATCAATGTTTTCTTACCAGTCAGGGAACTGGAATACGTCAGGGTGTGATTGCAGGGATGGTGGTCGTGGTCATGGTAGCCAGACACCAGGATCTCAGAGGCAGCAGGGCCGAACAACTCAAGGTAGTCATGCTATGTCGCAAGGCCGCGGCACTGGGCAGGCATATGCAGTGCAACAGACTTAGCAAGAGCAGGATCTCAGACCTTCTACAGTCAGAGGTACTATTCTAGTAGCTTCTATTTAATATTCAGTACTTTTTGATACGGGTGTTATGCATAGTTTTATATTTGTTCCTGTTGTGGGGAGCCTTGTTCTCTATGTTTCTACTTCTTCTGATATCATGACATTAGACACTCTATTGGGGACTAAAACAGCTAGTGTGTGTCATTGCAAGGAGTGTCCCCTTGAGGTTGGTGGGTGTCACTTCCATTGGGACCTCTATGTCTTAGAGATGATGAGCTATGATGTCATTCTAGGGATGGACTGGTTGGTTCACTTTCAAGCCTTTGTAGATTTCTATCATCGCAGGGTGAGTTTCACGTCACCAGAGGACGGATAGTTTCTATACAAGGGTGAGTGGGATTTTCAGGCGAGTCGAGTTGGACCAGAGCATCATGGGCGAGGTGGTGTCACAGCCCAGATTCTGAGCTTATATCTGGATGATCATGGGACTTGATCGATTGATTTCCCTACAGTGTTTGATCGTTTCAGGTATGTCTTCCTGGAAGACTTTTCAGGTCTACCTCTGAAGCAAGAGGTGGATTTCTCTATTGATCTTGTGCCAGGAGCTTCACCGATGTCCACTCCTCCTTATAGGATGGCCACACCTAAGTTGCAGGAGCTCTAGAGGATATTAGAGGAGTTACAGTCAATGGGTTTTATCTGACTCAGTACATCTCCTTGGGGTTCTCCAGTCCTTTTTACGAAGAAGGCAGACGGTACCCTCAGACATTGTGTGGATTATCGGAAGCTGAACTAGTTGGCGGTAAAGAACCGATATCCCTTTCCTAGGATTGATGAACTTTTTGATCAACTTTGTGGAGCACGAGTGTTTTTGAAGATTGACTAGAGATCAGGATATCATCAGTTGCATGTTAGACCATCTGATATACCTCTCACAGCATTTAGGAGTAGGTATTGTCTATACGAGTATACGGTTATGCTGTTCGGACTCACAAACACGCCAGCAGATTTCATGGATCTGATGAATCGTGTGTTCCATCCTTATCTGGACTCTTTTGTGGTAGTATTCATGGAAGACATCTTGGTGTACTCTCACACTCGACACGACCATGACACCCATCTTGAGATCGTATCGAGTACACTAAGAGAGCATAAGATATATTCTAAGCTCTCCAAGTGCTACTTTTGGATGAACCAGATTCACTTCTTGGGTCATATCCTCTCATAGGCAGGAGTTGCAGTAGACCCAAGGAAGGTGAGGGAAGTAGTTTCCTTGGAGCATCCTAAAAACCTTCTTTGAGATACGGAGTTTCTTAGGGCTGGCTAGTTACTACAGACGCTTCAAACAAGACTTCTACCGCTTAGCAGCACCGTTGATAGGTTTGACTAAAAAGGGTGTGAAATTTGTTTGGTCAGAAGCTTGTGATATAGCCTTTCAGGACCTGAAATGAAGGATGACATCAGCACCAATCCTGATACTCCTGGAGTAGGGGAAGAGCTATTCAGTTTACTGTGATGCATCATGGATTGGATTGGGAGTTGTGTTGATGCAGGGCGATCGAGTTGCTGCGTACGGGTCTCAGCAGTTGAGGCCACATGGGAGGAATTACCCAACGCATGATCTCATGTTAGCTGCAGTCGTTCATGCATTGTGCTGTTGAAGGCATTATCTCTTGGGAGAGCATTTTTTGGTTTTCATCGACCAAAAAAATCTCAAGTATATATTTACTCAGCGTGACTTGAACCTGAGACATTGAAGGTGGGTTGATTACCTTCATTCCGTCAATTTTTATCTTGCCTATACACCTGGTAAGGGTAATGCAGTTGCTGATGCACTGAGCAGGAAGACTCAGACACAGGCAGTTCATGAGGCCAGGGGTGAGTAGCAGCTTATGGATTTGTTCTCTGAGATGCATTTGGAGGTGCACGACAGTCAGGGGTAGACCTATCTTTCCTCTTTAGTGTTGACTTCTACCCTCGATAGAGTGAGGATGAGACAACTATCTTATTCAGAAGGCCTAGTTCGATGGGAGTCGGTGGCAAGTGAGGACCCTCCTCCTGGGTGGACAATAGGCGATGATGATGTTTTGCGTTTACATGCATGGTTATGGCTTCCAGGGGTTGTACGTGAGGAGCTGATGCAAGAGTTTAATGCTTCATCTTGGTCATTTTATCCTAGAGTTACAAAGATGTACCGAGACATGAGACTTCAGTACTGGTGGCCGGGTATGAAAAGAGATGTAGCTTGTTTTGTTATGAGGTGTTCCACCTATCAGCAGGTAAAGGCGTAGCATCAGAGGCCAACTAGACTATTACATAAGTTACCCATTCCGGGGTGGAAATGGGATGATGTCACGATGGATTTCATGACCGGTTTCCTGAGGTCACCTCGAGGAAATGATGTTGTGTGGGTTGTTTTGGGAAGACTCACGAAGGTAGCTCACTTTTTGCCGATCAAGGAGACCATCGGTGTTGACGAGCTCAAGAAATTTTATATTAGAGAGATCACACGTCTTCATGGGGTCCCTCGTTCTATCATTTTACCTAGGGACTCCCGTTTTAAATCTCTTTTCTGGTAGAGTTTTCATAGGGATATGGGTACACAAGTGCTTTTGAGCACATCTTATCACCCTCAGACCGATGGCCAGTCAGAGCGTACGATACAGGTGCTTGAGGAAATGTTGCGTTCATGTGTCCTAGACATTGGGGTCTCTTGGGAGAAGCATATACCCCTAGCCTAGTTTTCCTATAATAATAGTATTCAGGAAAATATTGAGATCTCACCTTATGAGGATTTATATGGTAGGCCATGCCGATCACCCTTGTGCTGGTTAGAGGAAAGTGAGGCAGCTTTACGAGGACCATGTCTCGTGCAGGAGACTTCTGAGCAGGTCCAGTTGATTCATAAACGGATTGCTACAACACATTCTCATCAGAAATCTTATGCTGATCGCTGCAGACGACCGTTGGAGTTTGTGGTCGGGGATCAGGTCTTCTTGCGTGTTTCGTCAAGGATGGGACACAGGCGGATAATGAGACAGGGAAAACATTCACCGAGGTATGTGGGGCCATTGTTGATTCTGGAGAGAGTCGGTCTGGTTGCTTATCGGTTGCAGTTACCTCATAGGTACCGGGGAATGCCCGACGTCTTCCATATATCTCAGTTGTGCCACTATCATTCATACCCATCTCACGTATTTCAGCCCGAGGAGGTTGATCTTGAGGTTGATGCATCCTTTGAGGAGCATCCGATTCATATCATTGATAAGAGCATGAAGGTTCTCTGAGGCTGGTCAGTTGCTCTCGTACGGGTGATATGTCAGTATGGCCGATTGAAGGATGAAACATGGGAGCGGGAGACCGACATACGTTCTAAGAGGCCATAGTTGTTCTAAGCATTATCTTCACCACCCTTGGAAGGGAAATTCGGGGAAAATTTTCATTAAATGAGGAATTTTGTAAGAACCTGGTTCTTACTTTTGAGGTATGATTTTCTTCTTTTCTTTTTTCCTTAAGTGTTTTTGAGAAAATATGGAAAATGGAAAAAAAATCCCAAATTTTGGAAGTACATGACATGTACTTTTCCACATGTCATATAATTTTGGCCGTGTGGGATGAATACACAGGTCTTGTGGCCATTTCGGTGAAGAAGGGTGTAAAGACCGACTACACACCGTGTAGTGGTCCCTTACATGTTGTGTAGTCAGTCGGCACACGAATAGTAAGGCGGTGGCCAGCTATAGGACAGAACACGCCATGTACTCAAGGAGACACGCCGTGTAGTCCTGTAACCAGATGAACAGTGCCACGCTGGTAGGAAACCGCCAGAGGAACAGTTAAAAAAATGGGGAGTACACGCCATGTACTTGGAAATACATGTTGTGTACTTTGTTTTTTTTTCTTAAAATGGGCAGTAGCCTCCCCTGTTCACAGGGAAGGCTTAGAAAGGGAAGAAGGAGTGGATGAGGGAGGCCAGAGCTTTGAAGATCTTCTAGGCACATGTCAGGAATCTGTTTCTGCCTCGGACGATCTCATTGGAACCGTACGGGAAAGCCCTCCACTCTTCTTAATCCGTTCTTGCCAATTCTTCCTCAAAGGGAAGTTATTTATGATTAAGTGGGTTTTCTTCTACATCAGATCTATGTCGTTCTTGGTCGTTTCTGGAATCGACATTCATGTATATCGTTCGTTGGCATTAAAGGTAGGTGGCTTGGTGTTTATTTTCCAACTATTGTGCGTTTTGTGTGTTTTTGAGCAACGAACGCATATCTGGGGTGTCGTGTGGCTGAGGTCGTGGATATTTTAAATACCTAGAATTGAATAGGTAATTAATTGTGATAACAAAATGTTGCGTGGGATCACTGCTTGGATCGAGGACCATCCCGAGGGGTTTGTTCCTCTGTTTAGTCATTTTCGCAGGATACCTGAGGGTATGCCATGTTTAATTATGCATTAATTTTCCCTTGAGAGGAATTGTGTGTAAGTTGCATGTTTATATGTTGAGCATGTCCTGGTAACTTATGCCTGAGAGCAGTGTTTACTATAGCCTGAGGGAGGAACTGTATTATCCTAAGGGCGATGTTCTATTTTGCCTGAGGGAAACCTTTCATGATAGAGGGCTTGACTTCTATGCCTGAGGGTGAAACTTCATATGCCTGAGGGAGAGATTCTGTTATGCCTGAGGGCGAGATTCTGAATGCCTGAGGGTGAGATTCTTATTACCTGAGGGTGAGGTTTTTCTTGTCAGAGGACACTGATTGTTTAATTAGAAATTCACTATGGTGTTTTCTTAATATTAAATGGTTGAATGAATAATTAAAATGTGAATAGAACTAGTAAGTTAGATACTTTGAGTACTGATTAGTTTATTGCATTTTACTCCTACACACTGTTGTTTCATGTCTACACACAGTTGAACATGGGCCTTTGGTGGGCTCCTACTAGGAATTATTTCTCACACCCTGTTTGGGTCATGCATTTCCACCAAAACAGATTACGTTTCTTCAGGTGTAGATAATGTCAGGGGTCCTTATATAGGTACATGATTGTTTTTGAGGTGTAGGGGTTCATGGGACCGGGCTGAGGCTCGTGATGCTACCTTCTATTTTGTTTAATTTTTCTTTCTTGTACTTTTACTGTACTGTATTGTTGTGTGACATGTTCTGGCTGCTTTCTTTGAATTTGTGAAATTTTGCACCATTTTTTATATACTAGTTGTTATTTTTACTGCAGTTGTTTAATTCAGTTGTGTATGGTTTACTGATTCCACTGTTGTTGTATGTTTTATTCCATTCCGCTGCGCTACACTTTGACAAATGAAGGCATAGTTTCCCCACTATCAGACTTTGGCCCTCGCTGCTAGTCGACAGCCTCTGGTGTTTGGGGAGATGCGCTTGAGGTCAAGTGGCGAACCAGGTTCGGGGCACCCGTTGAGTGGCACCTGGAGCTGGGATGTTACAGTGTTGGATGCAGATGACAGACAACGCTGACCGAGGTAGAGTGTATGAGGACTGGATGATACCCGGAGGTGGACCTCACGACGAGTCGGTACCCAGAGGAGATGGATGGACGTGGTGTGCTGAGGAGGCTATATTTACCTACCCTTCATGTTGGATCTGTGGTGGACGATCCAAGAGCTTCTATACACCTTCAAGCTATTTGTCTTTTTAGTTGTACTTGTTTGTCTTTTCTTTATACTTTACTATTGGGCTTGTATTTCTAGCCCCTTTTACCTCCCAGCACGTCTTTTTTATACAGTTCCTACTTAGTGTTTTGCTTCCAGTTTTGTACTCTGTTGTGTGTGTTTAATTTTATAAAGGCAATGTTTTCCTAGCTTTGGGATTTATGCCTTTTTTTTCTAGTCTCTGGCCCCTGGCCTATGGAAGGAGGGCTTGGGGTAGTCACGACACGGGCCTCGAGGATGGGTCATGACAATATGTTAGAAAATGTTGTGAATGGAGAAATAGTGACAAAAAATCACCTCCCATAATTCAGTCCTAAAACTATATGGAGAATTATAATTATATTAACTAGTGAAAAAAGCACAAGAGTTGTTGATAATGGTCGATGCTAGCAACCTCTTAAGGAAAAGGTATAGTGAGAAATAACATGATATCTCTTTTTTTATGAGGATTATGACATCAATGTGATAAAAGGTACATGTACCATCAACTCGAGAACTACAAATATCATATTTGATTCTACATCTACAAACTATTTCATTACTAAAGAATTTTCTATGGGTGTAAAGATTCCAAAAAAATAATTATATATAGAATTAGTTGTAAACCATCCTAATGAGACAATGATGTCATCAAATTCTTTGATTCTTATCTGATTGATGTTTTTGGGAATGTGCGTCCTGTAAATATTTCCATTATTCTTTTTTTAAAGTCTATGTGATCATATTAATGGATTGAATATATCTTTGTAAACCCTATATGTGTATTGAAGTATGGTGAGTAACTTTTTATATTTTAAATCTTTCTACGATCATCTATAAATGTGATGATAATCATAAACAAACTATGGAGATTAGATCTTGTGTATGGATTATAATTCTCATTCCAAAGGGTTGTTTATTTCAAATGTTCTAGTAGAATATCGATATCGATGAAATTCTTATTGTTGTACAATTTGTAGATGTATTTCTAGAATTATTTCAATACATCCACAAGAAATTGAACAAGAGGTCTCAATAGAACTCAAACCTAGTTTGAATAAAAATATCAACTTATTTTTATAGAATGTCCTCAATTGAGAAGCACGAATTGAAGAAAAAACACAAAGAGAACATTAAAAATGGATTCATTTGGACAAGTGTTTCAAAATTGGGTAAAGATGCTCTATTTTCAAAAATTAATGATGGATCAATGATAATCTACATTGATTATCATTAGTTAATTATGATTAAAATAAAGAAAAGGTGTCTTCTCCTCTTTATTGTTGCCTTTTTTGATCAACTACGTAGAGAGAAATTCTTCTCCATGACTGAACATGATATTGTACATCATCAATTGAGGGTAAGAATAAAGGATATACTATGATTACAAGATGTACATGGTATAAAAACTATGAATATATAGTTAATCATTTTGGTAATTCTAATTCCCCTTCTTTCACCGTGGATTTAATTAATAGAGTCTTTAGAGATTAATTTAGTTAGGTTGTGGTAGTATTTGTATATAATATTATTATTTATTCAAATATAATCGATGATCATTAATATCACTTGATAATTGTACTAAATACACTAAGGAGAGAAAAACTATATGAAGTATTTACAAACTGTGAATTTTGGAAGCAAAAAGTTTCAATTTTGGGTCAAATAATATCAAGAGATGTTATAGCAGTAGATCCATAAATGACAGAGTCTATTTAATGCTATCCTAGACCAACCATAGTGACTGATATTAAAAGATTTATTACTATACCTTTTTCATATTGAATGTTAGGGATATTTTTTCCGGACTATCTAATCCTCTAACCAAGTTATCTCAGAAGGTTGTCATGTTCCTATAAACATACTAATTAGAATAAATGTTCAATTTAAATGAAGATAAGATTTGTCAATGAACATGTTATTATATTAATCTATAGTGGAGAAGGTTTTTTAATCTATATTGATGTGCACAAGAAGGTATTGGGATGTGTTTATATGAAGAATAATAAGGTCATCAAATATGAATCACATCTAATAACGATTCATGAGAAGAATTACCGAACTCATTATTTGTATTTATATATGGTAATTATTTCAATAATTATATGTAGTGATTATCTATAAATAGAAAAATGTTATATATATCAATCATAAAATTCCGAAAAATACATTCATAGAGAAGGAGTTGAACATGAACCAAAGAAGATGGTTTGACATCATAAATGATTAAGTCAACTCAATCATTACCACATTGGGAAAGTGGACATGGTGGATAATATTTGTGTCAGAAGGATTATTTGAGACTATAAATAATGAGGATCACAGGAGATCTAATATTTCTAGATTCACAATTGATTGATTTATAAATCCATAATTAAAGGGAAAAATATTATCCTTCAAAATGATTGTTCAACCATCTATCAGTGTGAATGTTTGGGAGGTGTAGAAGGGAAATATAGTGGGGATAAATTAAAGAATAAATGATATTGAGTTTACCCATGATCAGTATGGAATTATAAGGTTTTAGATCTATGTTTGTATTCCTACCATTCCAAATTTGGATAAGGAGATATTAGAGGGATCTCATAGTTCATAATTATCTGTTAATCCTATAAGTAAGAATATGTATCCGGACTTGAAATAATTCTTTTAGAGGGATGGAATTATGAGATATATCATCAAGTTATGATATCAGTATTTGGTATTCCACAATATTAAGGCTGAAAGGAAAAAGTCATAGTGGATGTGGATGCATTACCAATTCTAGAATAGAAATGGGAGAGCATCACTACTGATTTTTTCATTGGACTACCCGAAAACCTCTAAAGGGTTTAATGATATATGGGTGGTAGTAGATCTCCTAACAGTGTCAGAATACATCATATCTATAAAAAAGACCTCCATAAATCATAATTCTAGGATATTCATTAATGAAGTAGTAATGTTTCATGGATTACCACATTATATTATATCAAAATGGGAAACAAGGTTCACCTAAATGTTCTTGAGAAGTCATCATCATTATCATGATATAGAATTTTAGGTTATAACTTTTTATCAACCTCATACAGATGGGCAATCCAAATTAACATTTCAAACCCTAAAGGATATGATGAGATCTTTTTCTCTATATTTCAAAGGTTGTTGGGATAATAAAATTTTCTTCAGTTATGATTTCTAACAACAATATATTTAAATCTATAATTTCGATGGAACTACATGAATTCCTCTACAGGAATAAATTTAAATCTCTAATGAGATTTGGGATGAAATAGAAAATTATCCCATGGTATATCAACCCCTTGGAAATTATTGATCTTACAAGGATGAGATCGAATAACATTGAACTTTCTCAAAATATATCTTAAGACCCAGATGTGTTCCATGTATCTATCTTGAGGATGTATATTCCTAAACCTTCACATGTATTAAACTCGTTTGACATACCTCTAGATCCAAATGTTTAATTAGATCAACAATCATTTGAAATTCTTTATCGTACAAATAATGTTCTCAGAAACAAAACAACTCAACTCGTTAATTTTTTGTCGAGAAATCACCTCATAGATTAATATACATCATAAAATTAGGATACTATGAAGAAAAATTAACCTCATTTATTATTACCCATGTGAAAATTTTCAAGGTTGAAATTTATATTAAGGGGTGTATAATGTAACCACCCAAGTGTTTATAGAGTTTTTTCCCAAATAAATTAAATGTTCTGTTATGTATTTCATTTCACTAATTCAATTATTTATTTCATATGTAATTGGATTGGATATGTTTCATGAAACATTGTAATTGATTATATTTTATGCAACAGTGTCTTTGAATATGTTACACACAACATCGACCTGTCGTACATTACTCACAACACTGAGATTATACAAAACATCATTTTATCATTATAATTATTTAAATGAGATAATTATAATCTAGAAATTAAAATTTGTTATATTAATATTCATAACTAATTTAAACATATTTTGTATAATTTTTGTTATGTAAATAAAAGGAATTTATAACAAAAGATATAATTTTTTGTAAATCCTTTATATGTTTAAAAAATATTTTAAAAAATGAACTACATTTAATGACCTTCTATGAAAAATAATAATATTACTTCTAAATAATTTTATTCATTTAATTTGATCAAACAAAATTTGTCTTTGAATTTATAATATCAAATTTTTATTAGGATGAATTTATGGTATTCTACATAAAACCTTAATTTTTATGAATAGTAAAAATTGCTAAATTTTTAACCAAAACTACTTTTTCATATAACATATATATAAGGTTAAATTGTATTTTAATTTGGTTTAAAAGTTTATTTATATAATATTATTATCAATTAATCTAGTGTAGGTCATTGGAATCAATGTCAAAATTAAATTGGATATAATAACATAGCAAACTTTTGATCATTTTTACATTAAAAACATGCATTGTTGACCCATCTGTGTTATTAAGGTTGAATTAACCTCATTTAATTATGTGACTGGAATTTGGAAATATAGATCCTATATTTGAAATAATCAAAATTCATAATTTATAATAAGTTTAACATAGTTTTTGACTAGAAATATGAGTTTAAGTAATTAAAATTAATTAAAATGATTAAGGTAAAATTCATCATAATAAGGGATTAAATATTATTCATAAAGGCTCAAAATACCAAGAAACTTGTCCAAGATCCATTTTAGGTAATACTTGGAACCTATCTTATCTTTCTTTTAATTATTTCTATTTTTTGATCCACGAGACATTGTAAAAACATTGTTGGAATTCATTTTTTGATAATTTATAAGAGTACCATGCCGACTCAACATAAAAAGGCCTCCTCTACTCCCACTTCATCAAACCTATCATAAAAATTTGGCTCAAAAATTTACTACCCAGAAATATTTTTAAAATCGTAACCCTCATCCTATAATTTTTTACATTGAATAAAATAAATCCATTGAAGGCTTTAGGTGTAACCCAAAAACGATACTCAAATAAGAGGTAACATTTTTCCAGAGGTTCTTTTATTTATTTTAAATTCTCTAGCACATAATTTTTTTTTATTCAATGATTTCATAAAAAGATTTAATAAATATTAAAATTATTTTTTTTTATGTGTTTTATCTAAATTATAGAAATATCTATTTAATTGTCAACAAAAAAATTATTTAAATGTATGGAAAACTACTTCATACTAAAACAATGATTCTACTTTTTTTTGTTACGGAATCTCGTGGTGGAAATTATATTCGAAACACAATTTATATGTGTTATATATTATATTTTCTATGTATTTAATATTCTTTAATCTTTTTATGACACATCAATTTGAAATTTCTATTTTTTTAAATCTCGTAATTTCATTTTAGGAAGTGTGGACTATCGTCCCCTCAAAGTGATGTGATTCATTCACACACTACATTGAATATATTAAAAAAATTTAGTGAATTTATAGGATACATATGAAATAATAATTATTCCATAATTAAAATATATATAATTAAATATACGTCATCTTATTTATTTCATTTAATAGAACAATAAAAATGGAAGCAATGTTAAGGTATATGTATGGCTTACCATCTCCATGAACTGTGTATTAAATTTCATAATTCTATATTATATAGATTAATATAACTAAGATATAATTAATTTAAATTATATTTATATCATTTTTACATTATATAAATAATTATATAAGTATATTGTTTTAATATATAACATGTTAATACACTTGCAAAGAACAAGATGAATATTACCCGAAGTGAAATGTTATAAATGAAATTTTAACCTGAAGGTAATATATCGTCATCAAAAAACCATTTATGGTATTAGATAAAATAATTTTACAATTCAAAATGATGATAAAAATTGAAAATTTATTAAATGGGAATATTTTTTAATGAACATGTGATTTAAGACATAATGTATGTGGAATTCATCACACTTTTTATTTATGTAAGAAATATGCTTTATTCATCATCCATTACTCTTGATTGGTGTGTATACTAACCATGGGTGTATTAAATTAATATTATACATATATTTATAGTTATATACATATACATTCTATAATATTTAGTTTAAGCTATTAATGTTTCATATGTTAGAAAATTGGTACGATAGTTTCATCTCAAATTCCGTTCTTTGAGACACATGTTTTATTATTCACTAGATTTTTTTAGAGGTGTATATACATCCATTTATTTCATATTTATTAAATATAATTTTTATAATTTTATTTTAATCATAATTTATTTAAATTTTATTACATGGAGAGTATGATCTCATGTTACCATGTTGTAAGAGTTTATTGAAACAATGTCATCTTTTATGAGGTAGATTGTGAATATGATTTTATTTTTGAAATATTATGATCCATATATCTAGAATAGTAATGGATTATTTTATCCTCTAGTTATTCAAGATATCTTAATTTTTTGTACCATTTCTCCACTCTTTGGTTCTTATGATATATGATAAAATATTTATTATAATATCTGACCATATTTCTCTCTTCATAATGAAATCAGTTTTATTCAAAAAACCATATTTTTTAAAATGTTACCAAATGTTTTTAAATTTTTTTTGTAAAATGTTATGAAATAGGTTTTAAAATAATCCTTAAATATATTTTTCAAAGATAAAAATTAATTTTGAAATATTTTACGGTTTCTATTTGTTTAATAATAATTTTTTCAAACTATTTTCAATGATATTATTTTCAAAATGATTAATTTTTTTAAAAAAAATCAATTCATAAATGATATATTCCATAATAAATGACTTAAATTGTCTTTAAAAACTATTTAATAAATAATAAAATATCTATTGGTGTTAGTCATTACATTCTTGAAATTATTCAATGATTCCATTCATATTCGTTCTTTAAATTGATTACGTTTTGATGGAATGATATTTATGAAAACAATTTATATTCTAGTGGTTATATTATATTGATACTAATATATTTTTAGAGGTTTATTAATTATTAGATTACTCTGAAATCTGAATCATTCCCTATGATTTTATATTATAACATTTTTAATACCAATTTCATTTGATGGGTTATGATATGATTATTTATGATCATGTGACACATGCAAGTATGATTTAATTACAAGATATATGGGACCGAAATCAACCTCCAATGCATTGAGAAATGATTTATATCTCATGAGATTGACATGGATGGAATTTTAAATGAAATTTGTTTATAATTATAGGGGTGGAATGAGAAATTAACGTGGTTTAATATTAATGGACTAGAACATATAGTGAACTCAAGTCAATAATACGAGGCTGAAACACTGTGTGGACCATGTTACATAGTGGGATTTTTCTACTAGAATGGCCATCTAAAAAATTAATTCACTATAATATAAATAATTATATATTCTTATATGTTTTCAAAAAAGTCCTTATTTTATTCATATTTTATTCTATCACAGTTTCTGCTCTTAATTTTTTTTTATTAATGTCTTCAGAACTGCAATGATTTATGCCCTGATTCATTTTTATGTTATTTCATATGTAGGGTAGGTCATCTATTTTCATGATCACATTATCATAACCTTATTCTCATGAATATTATTATATATCTCTATTTTTTACCATTACGAAGAATATGGGAATACACCTGTTTGTGCTTCATTCACATAGGTTATGAAGATATGAGTTATGTTTGATGTGTCTAAGAAGGGTTGTTTTCAAGTTGGTCATAGTGGTAGATTATGTAGTTCATTTATGTAATACTTTTTCTGTTTCTATGTTTCCAAATTCACTATACTTTTACGATCGTTAAGCATCTTTTTGTATATTGTTTTAAGAATTCTGCCAATATTATTTTTGGTTAATGTATTAAAAGATTAGTTCTCTTTAGTTAAAAAATTTTTCATTTTCATTTTTTTAAATAATTCTCATAATTTTTTTATTAACATTATTATAGGGTGGATAATGTATTGTATATCTTACTACCATGAAAAAACATAGCCACAAAAAACCCATGAAAAAAACCCATGTCATAGAACACATTCATGTTATGTTTTTTAATTCCAAAATGATATTTTGTGTGCTCATTAGAAAATTCATGGTTGAAAATTTAAGAGTCGTAGCACATGGATAATTTTTGGATTAATTGAATGATAATGATTAATTTTTTTATTATTGTTTTCATGTTTTTAATTACCTGAATATTTATGCAGTTTTCATGCATCACATAATATATAAGTAAAATCTGAATCACATGGTAATTTTTATGATAAAAAAATTATTTATGTGTATTTGTATTTAAGTTAATTTTAATACATATATTATTCCATAATGTCATATTTTAGTATTTAATGAACTTTTAATAAATTTTAGAATCAGGTGAAAAAGTGTTACTTACTCTAATGCTTATAGACAATAGTGGTTTTATACCTATTTGACAGCATAATTATTTTCAATTTTTTGTATAGTTTTAAATAATGAAAAAATATTTCTATCATGATATTATATACCATTCGAAGCACTTATATGTCATTTTTTCTGTCAAAAAAGAATAAAATGTTTTTTGAGGGGGTATTTTAGAAATATCACCCCTCATAAGCCTTCACGTAAAATTTAACACATTCTAATAACCCACCAATAACAAAATAAAAAATTAGGTACCCACATTATATTTCTATAATACACACATAAAAAAATAATTATCAGTGAACTTGATTTTATTAAAACAAGTGGAGGGGGGTGCACCATTGGTTTTTGGGTGGATTGTTTTTTGCTTAGAAGAAGATAACATGATTCCATTATATTTTTGGTTATTTATTTCACTATAATATTTGAAATTAATGTGACCAAATTTTCTATAAAAATAATGGTGCATTAAAATAATATAAAAATGTAAATTGTGGAGAGATAAAATTGACGAATCTATCAGCATTTTCTTATAATATGTAGGCCCAAAAAAAGTGAAGTGTTCAAATTTACGAATAATAAAAATGGTATTTTTTAAGTTGGATGACTTTTATTGTCACATATATACATTATTAATTTTTAGATAAAGAAACATTGAATAAATTTAGGCCTTATTTTTATCTCTTAACCTGCCACATTCAACCCCAAAAAATCCAGGATAGGACCACATGATTAAAATTGATATGTGACTCTACTATGGGAAAAACCTAATTCAATAAATTAAAATAAAAAATAATGCATGTATATAAGAATAATAATATATATTAACAAATAGATTGAATAGAAAGAAACTAATACCATGGCTAGATAATACTATGAATGGGTGATATAGGTGTTTGAATGTAGTTTTTCAGGTTTGGAGGATAAACAAATTTTCACTACACTTGAGGTTACGCCAAAGGAATTTTAAATAAAATAAATTGATTTGTTGAAGATTTTACAGATTTTTTTCAATAAAATGGAATATTATATATCTTTTTTTAGCAGGGCTATTATATTTTTTTCATTTTTCAAGGGAGTTATAGTGGTGCAACATATTTCATGATGTATAAAAATCTAGAAGTTTTATGGTTTGATATCATAGAAGATTTTTTCATGTTATGACAAATATTATTTCAAGGAAATGAGTTTCATTTTTTATATATTTAAATTTGATTTATATGTTTATGATACATAAATATTATAAATAATAATATGATATAAAAAATAATAGATCACGTAGTGAAACATATCTTGGGATGGTTATATGTACATAATATTCTAGTACTGTAGTATCAATTAATTTCCAATAATAGTGGAAAATGTATTATTTATTTTTCTAGTCTTTATGTTGGATACATTGTTCCATGAACTATAATTTTTTTAATTTCCACTTATTGTTAAGTATTCTTAATTAGGAAATGGTTATATATTTAGTACTATTCAATAACATTATACACAAAATACACATTGTTAAGGGAGTATAATTATAACAATTGGTTCCATTTTCTATATCTTCTTATGATCTTCTTATAATGGGGTAATTATAATAGTACTAGGGAGGTAGCCGCCTATATATTTCTTTGAATAATAATTTAAGGTTAGGGGATTCCCATATTTTGGTATTAGGGAAATGATTTTTTATAGTGAGGAAAAATGAAAACATACATATGGACATTTTCATTTTTCCTGGAAGATCACTTCAATCAAGTGGATATTTTAAGGATAATGATATGTTCTAGGTTGATATATCTGATGGAATAAATTTTTTCATTTTTATGATATATGTAAAATATATTTTGATTTATATATTTATAGATTTTTATCAAATTGATGTGAAAAGTTTTATTAAAGGAGAACAAATCATAGCAAATTTAAGGTTGTTTAAATAGGTGGAGGTTTAGAGAATACACTTCTAACTTAGAATTAGAATCTCAAAGCATGATGCCAAAAGAATAAAATATAAAGACAATATCGAATTAAACATTATTGGAATATTACTTTTTTTACACCTCGTTGGCCTCTTTCAATGAATGATGGATCATAACATTATTATTATAATTTTTTTATTAATTTCAATATAAAATATGTAATATGTCAGGGAATTGACTAATCATTGGAGAAAATTTGTTGGTCAACAAAGAATCATATTTCCACCCTGAATAAAGAATAATTTATATCACTACAAATTTTTTGATGACTAAATAAGGATTTTATATCTATATAAATACCATTATAGTCACTATATATGGTTCTAAATTGCATAATAATTAGTCCTTATTTTTTATAAACAAATACAATACCCAGATTTATTTTTTTAATATACGATCCATAACCATTGATCTTCATTAAGACAGAATAAGATTTTATTCGACCCCATGGCCAGGATTATAATTTTTGGTTTTGGATGACCATGCTAATTATAAAATACTTATTGTAAATGGATTTTCAGTTTTAGACAATATATAGACAATTATGAATCATGAGAGGTAAAAACTATAGTCAAATAAGAAAAAAATTTGTTTCTTTATGAATATTGATATTAGAGATCTATCATTTGATCTAGATATTATTAGAGAGTGAAATATTGAGAATGAAACAATGATTCGATAAGATTATATATACCTTAATAGAATATGATTGTAATAGGGGAAATAAACTAAAAGGTGGATTATAACAAACTAATTCCATTGAAATGATCAGAAAACTGATGTACATCCACCTTTTAAGAACAATTATTCTTTAGTTTCCACTTGAGACAATAAGTACTAATATTTTTAAAGAGAAAATGGATATTCCATTATTGGAACCCATTTTCCATTAAAAAGTCATTTTTTTGTGTTTACTGAATGAGATATTTGAATTTTCATGGAATTAAATTGTCCCAAAAACAAATAAAAATAGTGATTTTGAGTATAAGAAATATTTACCAACTTTTGAAAATCATTGGAATCAAAATTAAAAATACATGATGTGAAATATTGTAAGAATTCCTAGTCCACCTGTGATATAATATTGAGTTTTTTCATCTAAAGTCATGCAATTGGTGAAATTAGAAATGGAATTTGTCACTTTTAATTATATATTAGGAGTATGATAGTGTGCAAAATAATAAATTTCCTCGTCCCATTTTTTATTTATAGAGTAAAAATTATACACTACCACAATATAGTCTGATTTTGTGGGATATGTGAGGATGTGAACCGGGTTACTATAACAGAGATGATAATATATAAAGGGAACCACCTAAAAGGATTCAGTAAAATTCACATTTTTTATCTATCACACCTATCCCAAATTGAATTCATGGTTATAGCATCCCAAGATAATATGGTTTTATAAGATTTCATGGATACAATGAGGATCCTTATTCTTATGAATAATTATTCAATGGGATTCTTAATATTTTAAAATCATGTCTAGTGAGACATTCCCTCTTCTCAAGAATCACATAGGAAATAATTGATGGAATTTTCATATAACGAACCACATTGTTTGGAATAATAATGATTGAGATAATGTGTAGGGGTATGGATGGGAAAATAAAGATGATGAGTGAAATTTAACCTCCAAAATAATGTTCATGATTCTCACAATTAGATATTCTTCCCTTAATTATCAATAAATGGTTATCAGTATGGTGAATAATTATTCATCTATGCATGAAATGAGCTCCTAGTTAATCCATTTATAATAATCTTCATTTAAATGCCTTAAAATCCTTACTATAAATGACATGTCCCTTATATGAATTAGAAATACACATAATGATTATTTAAATAATAGTTCATATTTTATAAAAATTATATTGAATCCCATTATTATATCATAATTTCTTTTACACCCAAAGAATCTGTGAATTATAATTTTCAATTAATTTTATATTTTGATATTTTAAATTTCATGTAACATTTAATATTGATTACGTAACAAAAATCCTCTATGCGTGGTTTGAATTATTTGCAAAACCAAGTCAATATTGTGATACACATGACACTTACAATAGTTTGGGGTACACACAACACTATTTTTTTCATTTATTAATCAAAAATTATGATCCCCTTTGATATGTTATGTTAGACACAAGCTCTTGTTTTTTAGAATTACACGATTCTATTAATAATATTATTAACAAATTATTATAACATCTATATATATTTTGGAATAAATGTTTCAATAATGATTATCTAAATTGAAAAAATATGATTTAGAATTTTACATAGAATTAATTATCAATTTATCAATTAGTATAATTGTATGTAAGAACTATTTGAAAAAAATAAATTTTTTTTCTATGAAAAATAAAATTCTATGTTCAAAAAAATTATATCAATAAATTCAAAAAACCACATTTTATTAATCTATCCAATAAAATATATATGTTACATATTCAATAAATATTTTTTACACCCATTAAATATATTTCATAGGTATAATAAAAGAAAAAATCTTATTTTATGAATAATAGTATTTATCTTTCTAAATGGTAATTTACATCCTTTAAATGGAGAATACATATTAAATAACAATTTTTAAAGTTTTTAATTTTTATTTCAAAAATTAGTCAATTTTCTATATGTACAAGATCCCAATTTAATTTGGGACAATTTTTTGTATCTTTATATGAAGTTTCTTTTTTATTAATAGGGTAAAACACTAAATTTTAATTCAAAACATAATTTTCATATAATTTATTAATAAAGGTAAATTACATTAAAGTTTTTTTTAAAGTTTAATTAGTTAAATAAAAAATATTTTAATTTAATTTCTATATTTTAACCAATTTCATATTGGAATTGGATACAATAACATTTTGAAGAACAATATCATTTTGCAAAAAAATACACTATCATGGAGAGACTATTAGATTAATTTTAGCTTCATTTCTAAAAATTCTATTCTTTTAATTTGTCCAAATGAATTACATATTTGGAATATCAATTTTAAATAATTTATAATATGATCAACAATGTATTTCACCAAAAAAAATATTGAATGTGACTAAAATTAATTACATTGATTAAGAGAATTATTTGTATAATAAAGGACTAAATATTAATTATAAGGGACAAATTGGAATAGAAAGTATTCCAAAATAAATTTTAAGTTCATATATATAATTTATAAACCCTTTTATAGTTTTTATATTTTTATTGGACTTAGTTTTCAATTGAAAAACGTTTGTTAAATTCCCTTTTCAAAAATATACATGAACATCACTTCTCTACATTAAAAATAAACTCACCCCACACACTTGTTCATAAGTATCAAAACCGTTGGCCCTCTAAAAATATACTCAAATAAGGTCTAAATATCTCGAAATTATTGTTATAATCCTTCCATTTGAAAAATGTCAAACCATGGAATCCTTTTTTTAATTAATAGGAGCTACCCAAAGATTATGTAACAACCTTTATCGAGATCCTTTGTTTTATTTTCATTATCCTCTCCTTGTATATTTTTATTACCTAACTATATAATAATATATATATATATATTATAAAAATAATTATATTTTTTATTATATTTTTGGATCTAAAATGACCAAAACATTTATCAAATGGGTATCAAACATACAATTATCGTGTATCGAGAACTACCACCTCAGAAAACTATGTTGTTCATTTTTCCTTTACCACCTCTCTAGATTATAAATTATGTTGTAACCTCCATTTTTATGTGATATATATCATATATGTTATGTATTTTGGATTTTGGAATTATTATATGAATGATACATTCATGATTTCCATTTTTTTAAATATGTTATAATCTTTTTTGGACGTGTTGACTATCTCTTCCTAAAAGCAATATATTTCGTTCACACTTTATATAGAATATATTAAGAGTGGATTTAGTGAACTTATATGATATATATGAAATAAATATTATTAAGTAATTATTCTATTTATATTCATATATTTAATTTACTTAATTTTTTATTACGATAAGAAATCATTAACTGCATTTATGCGTACATATGACCTACCGACTCTATTGATGATTTATTTCATTTCAAATAGAAATATTTTATAGATTATTATAAATATTTATATAATGAAAATTTAATATATTAATATATATATATATATATATTTCATTTTCTACATTCTATAAATAATTAAATCGTGATCTATATAATAGGATCAAGAACAATAAGTCAAAACATATATGAAAAACGAGGCGGATATCACCCAAAATATAAAATTAATTTGGTTATCTATGATATACACATATATTACTACCATTTTTACACTATTTTATAAATATTATAATTTTGAAAAAAATCTTTATTGAAATGTGGCATTATTTCTAAGTTTAGTCCCAAATCGGTGTTATCACAAAAAATGTGTTTCCTAGATATGTTTTAAAATATATAATAATATTATACTATGATATATAAAAAAATTTACACTTTTTTTAATCAATTTTTTTTAATAATACAATTTATGTTTATTTGAAAGGTGAACTATTATAAAATAATCTTGTAACAAATGGAATGTTTTTCTTGTAGAGATTTATCAACCATCCTGACATTCTTTTTTTTAATATCCCTCCTATTTTTATAACATTAAATTTTTTTGATATTTTTTAATATATAGTTATTAAATTTTTAAAGTGGTTTATGTTGATGTTTTTTTTTCATAAATATTTTTTGGTCAAAAATATTTTCAAATTTTTTGCAAAGCTTACCTTATTGGTTTTCAAGGCCATTTTCAAAGAAAAATGTTTTGGAAATTTTTTTGATAAATAATAGTTTTAGTTTATATTAAAATAATAATTTAAATGTTTCCAATGATATATTCAAGAAATATATTCTCTAAATGTTTTTATTTTAAAAATTATTTTATTTTTTAGGATTCTTTTTTAAGTATTCATTGAAATAGGTTTTCCATATGTTTTACAGAATCCATTATATCGTTTCAAATATATTATTAAATACAAATGATTTCAAAAAGAATTATATTTTAAATAATATTTTTTAAGTGTAACAGATAGTTCCATTGTGAAATATTAAAATGTTATTTTCCATGATTCCATTATGTGTTTTCAAATTGGTTTCAAAGAAAAGGAATTTCAAAATGATATATTTTTTAAGAAGATATGTTCCACCTAATGTTTCAAAATCCTTCTCTATATAAGATGACCTAATTGGTTATAATTTAATCTTTAATAGGAATATGATCATTGTGAACTATTCATATTACTTAATTTAATGGTTTATTTTTTGATGGAATTAATTTTATGAAACATGATTATCTTTAAACGGATACATTCTTATGAAACCCACATCTTTTCATAGATTATGATTTGAGTAGATGATAATGAATCCAATCTGTTATCCTAACTTATGATTTAATTACATATTTGTGACACCAATTTCATTTCAATGGTTATGATATGATTATATATAAATTAATGGAATTTATATATATGAATTCATTAAGACATTCATTAGACCTATATCTCCCTCCAATGCATTGGGTAATGAATTATATCTAATGATATAATGACGGGAATAATATCTATGGGCATGAAAAAAATCATATGATGGGGAAACCAAACCCTCAATGGGAAGATGAGGAAACCCAATCCACTATGAGAAGATGTAGAAATCCAATACCTTACAAGGAAGGGACTACAACTAGTCATTATGTGGTGTACTTCCAAGTAGGTTTAGTCCCCATGAAGTTCTCTAATATGTTTTTGGAAATGATTTTTTACTTATATAGGTAGATATTAAATGTTTATTTGTTTTCAACAAATTTAGTTTATGGTGCCTATGATATTCTCACATGGTTCATATTGTTTACTGTCATGTGATTCATGTATTATGAACTAAAAATAATTTTTCATCTATAATGTTTTAGTAATTTTATATATTGGTTATTATTTTGAAAAGTAAATCACAAGTTATCTTTATATTCACATTATTCTTATGTATTTACTTTATTTGACCATACTCATAATTTGAGATCATCCCTTTATTAAGCATCTTTGCTCCAGGTTTTGAAGAAAGGTTTAATGTTGATGTACTAAATCATTATAACATTAAGGTAAAAAAAATTATATTTCTCCAAGTTATAATATTGTGTTCCTTATTTCCAAAGACACTAAATTTTTTTGTTTCTCCCTCACGTACATTTCTAATGTATAGAATATTTATAAAAATTAATGTAATGTACATGTATGATAATCATATGTGTTTTTAGTTGGTATAATTGGAGAGTTTTAGTTATCCTTTGGAAATAGTGATGATTATTATTTAGTGATATTACAAGACATATTTCTATGGATATGACTACAAATGTACTTTTGTATGTGTTTAAGGAGGAGTTAATGTTTAGGAAATTATATCAAAATTTTGGCAACAAAAATACATCTGGGTATAGACTCTACAAATGAGTGTGGCTCGGGAAAGATATATATAGGGGTAACTACCCCCAAAATACCATATTGACCTAGACACGATCAGGAACTTACTCATGACAATGGACCTTGCTGCACATATAGTTTGACACACCCGAGGATATACATTCGGAATTCAAAAAATTATTAGGAAACGTCATGAAGGATAAAAATTTAGGATGACTATGTCTAAACATGGATACATCTAATTTTTCATTGATAAAAAACAATGTACCATGATTTAGACATCCTATATGTAATTTAATTCATGATTATGTTATTTCCCACTATGATAAGTGATTCTAACACTATGCATTATGATTTTTATCAATATAGGGTACCAAAATCTACTAGATTATTTTTTAATGTGGTGGAATGTTTTTTGATGAGAGGTCAAATGGTATATTCATTGGAATGAATGATGTTGTGATAATTCTTAATCACTTTTTACATAACATGATTTACAATGTGTACCCTAAAATACTCTGAGACTAAACAATGAATATAAGTAAGGAGGTCAATGATATTATAGTTAATTGAGGTGACCGAGGAAATATGATTTTGTTTCCTTTTTATAACTACCAATTATAATATAGTACAATATTTTTTTCAAAATCATAGATTGAGTTATGTGTAACACCGTTTTCGAATTAATTGTGATCATTCAATAAGAGAGTTTTATAAGATACACATTAAAATATCTAGAATGGAAATTGTTATCTACTTTTTTAAATTTTTATATTTAAAATTTTTACATTCATACAAATTAATTGATAGACATAAGATAAGAAAAAAAGAAAATTTTATGCTTTAAAAGGATATATTTCATGAAAGTCATTTTGTAACATCCCAACCCAAGAAGACGAGAGCTGATGCATTTTTTATTACATTTTCATGATTTCTAGGAATAAAATATTAGAGGACATATAAATTTATAATCATTACAAATCCATCATACATTCATAATTCTCATAAGGCATTTAGAAATAGAAATTACTGACATAATACACAATAAAATGAAACAAACTACAAACATGAAATGTTATTGAAATATTTTCTCTTCATAACATAGAGAAAAGAAACATAATAAAGGTGATATCAAATGATAAATAAGGGGAAATAAAGTAGAATAAATATTTAATAAATTATAATAAATTATCATGGAAAGGTAAATAACTGATAACATATACCATTCATATAACTAGATAATGAAAAATCAATATGGCACTGTAAGATTATAAAACACGTGCCACATATATAATTAAGTAAAATAGAATACATCCATAGATATGTCAATGAAAAATATTAGGGTAAAATAATCACATAAAAATCTATGAATGATATTAATAAGGATAGAGATATTTAACATACCAGTCAGGCTTCATACCAAGGATATAATACTTTCACAGAGTTATGCTAAAAAATAATACATTCATGATTTAATTCCATGAATATAATACTTTCAAGGATTTAAGCCTATAATATAATACTATCAAGGCTACAAGCCAAGAATCTAATATTTTTAAGTCTTCATTCCATTAATCTAATACTGCCAAGGCTTCATGCTAAGAATCTAATAATTTCAAGGATTCATGTCAAAAATCCAATACTGTCAAAGAATCAATTCATGAACTAGAAAATTTAAAGTCAACACAGTAAAAATTGGTATACAATTTAGAAAATACTAATATTAATAATATTAGAATATTGTATAGTCGTTTCACCGAAGGTATGTTGTCGGTGTCCTAATTTCTTTTTTCCCTAACGAGTATAGTACCATTAAGGGGTCGATCCATGGAGAAATAAAATTTATTTTTGTCTTGTCTAATTTTAATTTTAATTTTTGTTTTAGTGAGGCGTGCTAAATTTAGAGTCTATTTTGGTTGTTTGGATAAAGATAATAACTAGTTTTTATTTTCTTTAATTAATTACTTAAGGAATAAAGGGAAATATGGGATAATTGGTTTTGATGAAAATATGGGGATAAATGTGTTTGGGTTGTGGATTCTTAAGAATTTGATTATTAAATAAATTGCTTGTGAGGTTGTGTTGTTCATTATAACCCGACACTCTGGGTTAAATTTGTAATAAAGATTCCTTGGTCTAGTAAACATTATATTTTGAGATGAAGAAACTAACTCCATGGCCCAGTAGTTAGGGTTTCACAGTTCTTTATTTGGCTTAGTCAATTTGGTTGAGTCAACGAATGCTTACAATGATAATGAAAATATACATTGTTATTCTCCTTTTGAATCCCTAAAAATTATTCATGTGGTCTAGTTCAGAATTTTCAGTGATAATATGATGTGATTTAAGAATAATAATAAGAATTTAATAGAACAAACACATTTATAGCAAGTAATATAAATTACAACACTTACATCTTTCACAACCCCAACACACTGGGAATTTAGTTTTAGATGTAAAAGAAGATAAACACAAAAATTTTGATACCTGATTTGATCATGCTTGAAACTTCGAAGTGGAAGTGATTCAACGGTAGTTGGTAGAATGATGGTAGTATGGAAGCAGAGCTTCTCTCTTTCGGACCTTCAACCCTTTTCTCTCCACAATTTCTCCTCTCTTGAACCGGTGGCCAAGGAAACTTTTTATAGAATAATAACTACATGAAGTGTGGAAAAAGATCATGGTGTGTACTTTTGTCAATGCTCTTTGGCCTTTGTTTACTCTGACGGTAGGCAGCCTAACACAGTGTCTTTGACATGGAACATAGTGCTTCCTGGTTGGTAGTTATACAAGGCATGTAGAACTGACATACATGGCATGTAATCTCAATTTTCGGCCACAAACTACTTCTATAAATGTATACATGACATGTATTGGTGGAACACGGCGTGTCCCCTTCAGCCGGCCACATGGGTGTGTCAACTCTTCTCATCCACAAACTACTTCTAAAAGAGTTTACACATCATGTATAGTGTGAACACATCATCTACTGGCTTCTGGTCATTTGGTCATGTACTTGTCCTGGTCAAACCGTGTCTGTGATTGAATGTACATAGCATATATATAAGTACACACCGTGTAGTTTGTAAAATTTTCTGAATTCTCCCTTGGTTTGTGTATTTGTCCATAAATATCTGTAAAATGTACAATATCACCAAAATCAATGTATTTGTCCACTAAGAAGTAATTAATTATTGAAAACTTGTTCTTATTTTTCAATAGAGTATGTAAAAAATGTAAACACAAATCAGGTGCCTCAAACTCCCCCATACATAGTAATTTTCTTTCCCTCGAGTAAATTTAAACATCTAATTAAAAAAGTATATACTTTAAAATGAATGAATTCAGTCAATCATAAATGTAAATAATAAGTTACAAGAGAAAATTCTAGAAAGGAACAAAACAGTTTCAATTCGGGAGATATTCTAATCATGACACATCTACAATTCTGTTAACTATTGTCTTCCTTTTATATCACATGCTTCATCCATTCCAAAATAACAAATCCACATGTTGATTTACCTCACTAATAATATACTCAAATCTCAAGATATTTTAAATCAAAGTTATGCTCAATCAATGATATATAAAATCTATCCATAGGTTTTCAATAAATATAGTTCTCCACTTCAGAAAATTGATTTACAAAAAATATGTGGACTTTTCAATAAGGACCATATGTTCATGTGGTTAAATGTTTGTAGGTAATGATGTGAAAAATAACTCTGAGGCTTGAAAAATGAGGATAAATTCTTAAATAACAGTGCATGATATTCAAATTTAAGCTCTTTGTAAAAGTTTCCTCAACAAAATCTATCAAAAGATCTCACTACCATCATCTCCTTTAATTTGGTTGGGTTCACAAACCAACAAAGTGAGTATGAGGTCCCTTTTTCTGTAACTTTTATTTTAATTAAACAAATTGGACCTTTTATAATTTCTATGAATCGAGGATTGGAACCCTTTTCCATCCCAAATTATCAAGAGACTATCCCCCATACATAATTTCACGAAAATTCACAAAATTAATCCATGTGTTTCCAATCACTTCTTTTAAGAAAAATTGAATAATCATGAAAAAACATAAAATAATTAGTGTTGGAAGGAAAATAGTCTTTTAATATGGCTTCCAAAAATGTCTATTCATGGTTTCTAGGGGCTTTACGAAGGTAATATGTAGGGTAGGTCTCAAGATAAATGGGTTAAAACAATCTAATGCCTCCATCATTTTAATGTAATTCAAAAATTTATCACGTTTTTAATAGAAAACATGCAAAATTATGGTAGTTATTTATATTCCATGAATCTCTCATGAAATAGGAATTAGAAATAATATGAAAAAGGGTTTAGAATACCTCTCAGGAGTGGAAAAACAAGTAAAGAAAATTAGGTCGTGACTTGCAGATAATAGATTAGTCTAACTGATGTAATTATCCAAGGATTATAAGTGGTAATTCAAACTATATCAGAAATAATTTTATAAAAATTAAGAACCAATGTATTCATGCACCTATTAAAATTTCCCACTTTTAGATTTATTATATAGTAATATGGTTAACGATAATGTCTTCACGTGTTCAAATATAACTTCCAATAATGATGTATCACAGAATGATAAAAAGGGAAAAGACTAAAGTGGTCAAGATACACCCCCCATACTTACTCTTTCTTGTGGTCCACCACGTGCCCAGAAAGATAAAAAAGGTAATTTGGGGACACAATAGTAGACCAAAACGTGGAGATTTAATGAAAGAAGTAAACCAAGAAAGAAATCAAAACAATGAAAAACAATATTCCCCTCGTGTCTACATGAAGAAAAACGGGAGGTTGTGGAATAGAGTATCCCAAAACGTGCCAGAGTACCTGTGATGGTGATGGGGTGAGACCAAAGTAAGCATACACAACATACACATGTACAAAATATCATGAATATATAATATGAAGAACATGTGTCCAATACCTAGTTTGGGGGTCTCCCTAGAAGAGGTATCATCTGGTATAGAAACTGTTGGTAGAGAGGGATCAAGATCCATGGAAATAGGAGGCTCAGAATCTATACCCAGAAGAGAAGTCATAGAAGTTAGAGCCATAGGATATGGACTTGGAAGAGGAGGCTCAACAACACTCCTTGGACTGGTAATAGTAGTGGAATCAGCTAGGCCTGTAGTGGATAGGAGAACGGAATATGTGGCCAGAGGAGTAAAGGGTGGTGGAGCTGTAGAAGAAGGGATAGGATCCGAGGTAGAGGTAGGTGGTGGGAGTAGTGTAATACCAATATCTTGAAGAAGAATCCCCAATATCTTCCCTAGTTGGACCTGATATCGAACGAGATGAACCAACTGATGCTCCACCGTGGATAGGTAGAGGGAAAATGATAGATCGACCGAGGGTGCGGGGTTAGGTGGGGCTGGTTGTGGAATAGCAGAAGGAAGGAAAGAATAAGTGGGGTCAGAAGAAGGGTGGTGGCGTAGGGATGCTAGATGGGGTGGAGATGGAGGAGTAGTTGCATCGATGGTGGTAAGAGGACCAGTAGGTGGTCGGGGTGGTGCCTGAGCAAGGATGTAATCACCCCTACTTCTGGAGTAATCACATGAGAATAAGCATGAGATAGTCCATCCACTGAGGGGAACCTAATAAGTTATAGTGAAGAGAAGGCACAAATATCCTCAAGTGATGGGAAATGAGAGTGGCATAAAACCCACTGTTTTTGATACCCTAACAACCGGTAAGCATGAGGTGTAAATTAGAGGCGACATGATAAGGGAGTTCCGGGTAGTCCTAGTGGATGACACATGTCAAAAGAATTATATCATGACCGGTCATGACCCCCATATCCTCATGGCAGGGAAAAAGGATTGCATTGATGCACCGGTGGGTAAAGCGAAGGATTGGGACAGCGATAAGGGTAATCTTATGGGATGTAGGGGTATAGAAGTGGTCAAGCCCAACAATCTCCCAGCACATAGCAACAATCTCAGTGTGCTCAGGTCGGGTCTGAGTGGAAACAGGGGGATGGGGTGATAGGATGAAGATAGAAACCACACCCTTGGCCAAACTCAGTCATGGTAAGGGAAAAGGGGTGACCGCCTAGCCGGAAACAGACTACTGGGACCAAATCACCAGGTGTCTCTTGGTACATAGCTTCGTCGAAGTCAAAGGATGTATAAAAATCCAAAAATAAATCTCATAAAATCAGATTTCTGACCTAGAATATTGGGAGTAACAATGTGGTCCCGAGAAGAACCTCCAACTCGCCCCAGATACCTAGCTGTTATCTGATGATGCTATCCAGATATCGACTTCTCAAGGTGGTTGGGTGGCAAACAAAATGGCGAACCCTATCATGTGGAATGTCAATGTCCAGGAAGACTATGAAATTGTAAGATACAACTGCAGGGGTCATCCCAGGTGGAGATGCTGTAGCGGGAGTGGGCCCTAGAGGCAGAGTGGCTACTGAAGATGATGGCTCGCCAGATGGGGTAGAAATGATGGAGCTCGGAGGCTCTGAGTGGTATAGTAGAAGTGAAACAGTAATGAGACCAGCCTCAACAGAGGTAGTGGGTGGTATAAGGATATCCAATGGAGGGATTTGGTACACCTGATAGTCCAGACCTAGTAGCGTTTCGGGCCAGAGTCGTATACGACGATAAATGGGCCACTCACCCTCAGTGGTGGAGGTGGCCCGCTTCTCACTGGAATTGACTGTATCTTCTATATCCTGAAAAAAAAAGGTACAAAACAAAAGGAAAAGAAAAGAAAAAATAAACAATGAAAATGTGAGGAAACTGAAAAATAAAAAGTACATGGTGTGTACATCCAGAGTACACGATGTGTATAGGTGAATGATTTAGCATCCCGTGTTCTATGGATAGACACGCCAAGGGAGTAGGGGATAGACCCAGGAAGGATACATGGCGTGTACTGAACATACAATCCATGTTTACATAATTTTTTCCTGGTTGTGTATTGGAAAAGACACGACCATTGTTTATGTAGTTATAACAATACAGTGCACATCGTGTTCAAGGACCACAAGGTGTGTAGATGAACAAAGGGTAAATGGCCATGTGAAGTGCTACACATCGGCTGGCCTAAAGTAAATATATACACCATGTGTTCCAATAAAACATGCAATGTTCGTGAAAATGGTGTTTGAGGACATGTGTAAAAGATACCCAAGAATGATGGGGGATTGTACAAGATGTGTACCAAACAAACACACTATGTATTTTCAAATCGCGAAGCATTTTGTGTCTAGTAGTGTACAGAAGTACACTACGTGTGTTATTCAATTCATGGTCATGTATTACGGAAGCCGAATGGTTGGCTGATCCACAAATCACCCTAATCACATATGATAATTTGAAATAAACGTTTTAGAGGGGAGTACCTGGACCGAGGATCACAATGTAGTGGAAATAAGAACTAGAAATGCCTAAAATCTGTATATTTGGGAAGAGGGGTTAATGTGTCATATGGGGGAAAACATGGAGAGGGGAAGGAGCCGTGCAACATGGGCTAAAGCTGGGTAGTCCACAACTTTTGTAGTCATGGTATATGACATGTACAACAGACTACACATAGTGTATCCCATTTATATATAATAATAAATAAATATAAAATTATACAATTATTACAGTAAACTATATAATAATAAATATTAATAAGTAAAATAATAAAAATAGATATATATATATATATGTACATATTTTATTAAAAATAAAAATATGCACGTAATGTATAAGGAAACAAACATTGTATGTTTTATAACTGGAAAAATAGAAGTACAACCATTGGTTCAGTGCTTTGGGCGAGGTTTGAACCGACGATCGTCCATTCTGAACGAAAGCCCTTAACCACTAGAGCAAAGGTTGTTTTTCTGCTCCTATTTATTGTTTCAATATATTTAATGTAAACAAACCTATAATCCATGGGGAATAATAAATTCACAATTGGTGGTTTTAAATTAGACAAAAAGAGATGCAGTAGGGCGATTTTTGGAGTTCGAACTCAGGTCTTTTGGATCCAAGGCTGAGACTCTGCCAATCTGCCAACTTCACCCGCATAAATTAATTTATGCAAAATATCTTTTTAGTTTTTGAAAGAATAAATGGCGTACACGATATATATTGAAATACACACCCTATAGTTTTTATTAAAAAAAATGATGGAAATGAGGCGGTTTCAAGGATTCGAACGTGGTTCTTTTGGATCTAGGTTACCATCATGGCCAACTGATCCATTCCCACAATCGTTTTAATTATATGAAAATATTTATATGGTCACTAGACTTTACTTGAGTCATTACCAGTTCAAATATCTCCCGACCTACCTTTGGCACAAGCATTTCCTCGAATGTATGTTATCAGTGTCTAGAATTATTTTTACCCTAACGCGTATAGTACCTGTAAGGGGTCGATCCATAGGGAAACAAATGTTATTTTTTTTGTCTAATTTTATTTTGTATTTTTGTTTTACTAAGGAATTCTAAATTTAGAGTCGATTTTTGTTGTTTGGATAAAAAGAATAACTAGTTTAAAGTTTCTTTAATAAATTACTTAATAAATAAAATGAAATACAGGAAAATTAATTTTGATGAGAATAAGGAGAGAAATGTGTTTGGGTTGTCGATTCTTAATAAGTTTTTTATTAAATAAATTGATTATAAAGTGGTGTTCTTCATTATAACCCAATAATCTAGGTTCAATTTGTAATAAATTTTCCATGGTCCAAGAAGCATTATATTAAGAGCTGAATAAACTAACTCCTTAGTCCGGTTGTTAGTGTTTCACAATTCTTTATTTGGATTAGTCCATTTTGTTGAGCCAATGAATACTAACAATGATCCTAAAAATATTTGTTGTTATTCTTATATTGAATCCCTATATACTATTCCCTTGTTCTAGTTTATAGTTTTTAGTGATAATATAAAGTGATTTAAGAAGAATAAGACGAATTTAATAGAACAAACACATTCATAACAACTAATCTAAATTACAACTCTTACATCATTCACAAACTCAACACAGCAGAAGTTTTGTTACACATGGAGGTGAAGATAAACACAAAACTATTGATACCTGGTGGGATCATACATGAAACTTTTAGGTGGAAGCGATTCTTCGGTATATGGTAGAATGATGGTAGTACGACATCTTAGATTCTATCCATCAGACCATCAACCCTTTTCACTCCAAAATTTCTCCACTTTAAAACATGAGTCAAAGGCCTCTTTTTACTGAAAAAAATTACTACACAGCATGTGGAAAAATTACACGGAGTGTACTTTATTCAATGCACTTTTGCCTTTGTTTTCACCATCAGTAGGCAAACTAACACGTCGTCTTTGACTTGGAACACGGCGTTGCCTGGTAGGTAGCTTTACACCTCATGTAGTGCGGACATACATGCCATGTAGTCTCATTTTTCGGCCACCAACCACTTCTATAAATGTATAAACAACGTATATAATAGGAAAACAGTGTGTCCCCTTCAGCCGGCCACATGGGTATGTTGACACGTATCATTCACCAACTGCTTCTATGAGGGTTTACATAGTGTGTATAGTGTGAATGTGGTGTGTACCGGCTTCTGGTTACTTGGGCATGTACTTTTCCAGGTCAACTCATGTCTGAGATTGAATGTACAAGGCGTGTATATATGTACACACTTTGTAGTGTGTAAATTTTTATCAATTCTCCCCCATTTTTTGAATTTGGCCATAAATCTCTTGAAATTTTTCTAGATCCCCAAAATCAATGTACATGTCCACTAAGCACTAAGTAATTGTTGAAAACATGTTCTTATATTTCAAACAGTATGTGAGAAATGTTTACACAAATCGGGTGATTCAAATATAGATATTCAAGTAATTTCCTAATGAATTTAATGATTACAATAAAAAAAAGTGCTTCAAAATAAAGTTAGCAATCACAAAAGGAAGTGAGATTCGAAGTATAATCATTAATAAAAATTTTGATGGGAATAATCATTACACATTCCAGAGTATCCCATAAAACATTGAAAAATTTGAATCATAATTTCTTGAAAGGGTTCAAATTAAATAAATAATTTAATATCTTGAGAATAATGTATTTCCAATTTTATCCTGAAAAAAGAGTTATATATAATCAATAAAAGTGAATTGGTGTATAATAACACACAATTATTAATTAAAGGTAAATTGAGACGTAATTCCCTAACCTTAACCTTACTTTTTTATGTGTCTTTTATCCATCTATATAGTTTTATAAAATATGTATCTAGTAAATAACAAAATAATAATCATGTAAATAATACCATATATTATCTTCTTATATTATATCATCACTCCTTTTATAACAACATCGATTTATTTCACTATTTTTTGTGTTAATTTCAACGTTTTCTCAAGTTTATAATAACTTGTTATTTGTTGTTATAATTAAACTAATCATGTGTCTATATTATCCAAAATTAATCTTGGAAATAATTATAATATATAATCATTATATATGTATTTATATTATTGAAATATATATGTTGATTAGAAATGATTTGTACCATTCATAGAGATGGTAGGCAGTACATACACATGAATTATACATTCAATTATATTTGTGTTAAAATAATTAATGATAAATGATAAATATACATATTATAATTTTGTTATCACATAATTGTTATATATTTTATAGAGGATTAATAAAATCATCCTCGATATGTTCCATTTATAGTGTGAATGAATTAGATCACATCAAGGTGAAGGTATCCATAACTTCTTCAAACAATTTTATAATATTAATACAAGATGTGAAGTATTAATGTTATGTGATATAAAATGATTACATAAGTATAAATAAATAATATATACCAAATATAACCTATATAAATAGAGTGTCCATCATAATAGCCACCATGATATTTTGTAAAGTAAAAAAATAAAAAATCATTTTTTAGGAAGTAATTCTTCATACAAATAAATTGTATGTTCATTTTCCAATATGAATATTTTTCATGACGTGGTAGTTCTTCGTATAGAAAAGTAGAATGAGTATTTTTCCATTTGGGTGTGGGACTCCATTAAATATCGATAGGTATCCATTAAGGGTAGACTTATATTATGTGACTCTAAAATGGTTAAATAGTTGAGTAAAGAGGGAAATGGTGGATTAAAACCCACACCACACAATAATATGTATATTTTTAAAAAATTGGGTCATTAACATCTAAGATTCCCAAATATTATCATTTTGGTTTTTATTAAAAAAATATAGTTTTCTAATCTATTTAATTTAACCATTAAGAATAAAATAAAAATAGATTTATTAAAAAATATAGAATTTTTTTTATATCTGAATTATAAAATAAAAATCCCATGTGATTTGGAAATTAATTTTAAAACTAGTGAATGTGACACGCTAAAAACTAATTAAACCCAAAACATGTTAACAATTTTTTTACACTATACGGTCAATATTTTAATTATAAAAGATCAATTTATCAATTAATATTCTATATTTAATATTTATTAACACTTATAAATTACTTGGAAGAATATATGATTTTTATTTATTTCAAATTATTTAATAAAATTTCATTTTCTGAAAAATAACAATAATGTCAATTTTGACTTCATTTATTTAACATAAATTTTATAATTTTAAAACAATATATAGAATCATATATTAATTTCAATGTTTATTAACATTATTTATTGATGTAGATAAACAATTAAATATAATATTTCAATCGATTCACATCACTTTTAATATTCATAGTATCATTTACATCAGTAAATTATTAACTAAATATTTATTATGTTGGTTTTTATTAAGAAATCTATGTAACTAAACCACATCTAAAAATAATTGATAGATTATTAGGAAAATAAAAACACATTTATATTAAAAATGGATATTTATAATCAAAAATATGATGTTTTTTACTAATCTATATGTTTTAAAAACAATAAACGTATGGGTTGTTCTATTTATATATTTTTTCATTATTTAACCTTTTATAGAAAGAACTTCAATTAAATAATAACTAAATAACACATTAAAATATATCCAATTATATAAATCTTCAAATAAATTTCAACCTATAAATTTTAGACAATTTTCCAGGTCATTTTTGTCTTTATCAATAATGATTAGTTCTTTATTAAGCTTATTCATACCTTAATCACCGTTAATAATTTCAATGACATTTACAAATATTTTTGTTGAAAAAATAAATTGATATTATTATACCACAAAAAAATTAATTATTTCTATCATGAATTTCCATTTATTCAAAATTCAATTCACGGAATTTAGAAACTTATAATCAATTCAAATCCAATAAATGTTATGATAATTTAGGGCTTTAATGTTAAAATTTTAAAAAGTTAATTAAGTTCTTATATATAATATAATTGTAATAATGATTCAAATGATCTTAATTTTCTTAATATCAGAATAATTTATCTATTTTTACTTTTAAATAAATTTAAAATATGGTTTAACGCTATTAATTATCTAAACAGAAAAATGTTTCTAACTAAAATGAAATAATTTTCACTATTCGTCAAAAATTAATGTTTCCCGATAAAATCCGAAAAAATTTACCATAATATAATACAAAAATTATAAATCAAAAAAAGATTTTGATTTTGAGAAATAAAAATTTTAAAATAGTCAAAATTTCATCTTAAAATAGGCCCATGGTTAAAATGTTTTGAAACCAAGTCTTCCATGTAACGCAAGCAAACTAAATGTGGTGTATAGATTAAACAAAAAATAGTGTTGAATTTAAAGAGAGAAAATATAATATATATTCAAAAATTAATATATTTTAATGTATTGGGACGTTACATTCTCCCAACCATAATTAAATTAAGTCCTTACAATTTAAACATTATCCTGGTAATCACGGGATTGATATTTGAAGGTAAATATCTTTTTTTAAAAATAAATATTAAATAGGGTTAATAACACATATTCATTATTAATGGGAAAGGAGAGTACACTGGTCACATAAATATATTACCTCACATGATATCATATGTGGAAAATAGAATGATCGATATAGAGAAAAAATATAATAATCAAAATCTTGTGGGGAGTACTAGAGAACACATTTAGAAGAATGTTAACAATTAGATTTCCATAAATTTGCAAACTATCTAATGGGCCATTTGATTTAATGGAAATGAAGGAACTAGAAAAAATTATATGATTTTGAACCCTTTTTATTATGTTATTAAATTCAGTAACTATCTTTAAATATATCTAAATATTCATCTATATTTTATAAACACAATCTAATCAATTTATTGGTCCTTGAACTAGTTCCACATGGTTTCTTTTATAAAAAGGATACATATAGTGAAGTAAAACATTAAATTATAAAATATAATCTAATGTGTTAATAAATGGTTATCATTTCTAAAATATTACGAATGAATACCATAGAAATATGGTCACTAAATTTCAAAAATGGACATATCATTAGCCATTAATAAACATGACACATCCCATAATTTTCACATTCCTAACATGTGATTAAATTAATCAAATGTCATATTGAAATATGGTAATAACTTTAATTATTATAATAAATTATTGGAATCATACATTTTTCCATATTCCTTATGTCAGACACTTGTTATTTGATACAATATTTAGTCTAGAAGTGTTGTAATATCCATTTGATCAATGGTAGTCAATGATTTTCCGAATAAAGAATTTACACATCATTATATTAACATGAGAAACATAATAATTGTTCACTTCTCCTCAATATTTTTTTTGGAAAATTTTAAAAAACTACTGAATCAATTTTCTTAGTACAATTTGGCATATAATACAAAATCCTCAACAAAAAAGTGCTACATCACAATCCTCGTATATTTTATAACTCTTATAACCATTATATAGCTTATAAATTATTCAATGTAAATGATTTATTAATAGGTATTTTAATCATATTTATTTATCTAGAGAAGTAGCCAAACATCACCATTATCTAATATCTACTTTTGTGGTATAATCTTTGACGCTTGAGATATTAATTTTCATAGAGTCCATTCTCCTTGTAGTGGATGAATTTTGAATTTAAATCATAATTCATTCACAAAAAATAATAAACTTGGTGTCCTTTTTACACAAACTTTTTAAAAACTCTCATTCACATCATGGAGGTTTAGATTGTAAACCACTTGTGTGATAAGGTTTTGATAAACTAGTATGGAGTCGATTTAATGAATCATTAATAAATGATCATCACTATCATAGAATATAGGAAATTCCAATGAAAATATACGTGAAGGGAATCTAAGGCAATGAAATCATGTTGAATTTGTGGTATTGAAAATATGATATAATTGTATTCAATGTTTCTCCAAAATAATTACTAAATTGAAACAAGTTTATAATGTATTATGACAACCATGATCTTTGAAGAACTAATAAAGATATAAAGTGTAATAGTTAGATGGTGCAATTTTTTTAGATATGAATTTAAAAATATGAATGTAGTTTGAAGGATCAATAATGAGATAAATACATTGATGATTATGGTAAACCCAATGTTCATGGAAAATTTCAAAATACATTCATTTTTATGAGGTCAAGCCTCATAACCCAAATTCGAAAAATCGATGGTTGATGGTGTTGTTGGAAGCGATTCCAAGTGGTTTATTAGGATCCAAGGCTTTAAAGTGTGACCAATGAAGTGGATGGATGTGTATCGTATTATATTGATGGTGCAATTATCAAAATTGTTTCAAGGTGAATTGTTTTACTGTCTAATTTGATGTAAAGGCTTAGAATGTGTGTTATTGAAGTCCCCAAACTAAGATCTTGATTGTAGATCATGGCTTATTAATCTAGAATTAAACTCTAATAATGATGTTTAGTGTATTATGAGAAACCATAATAATTAAAAGTTAATTTATATTAATAGTGTATTTTAGATAGAATTGAAACAACAATAGTATGATATAATAAATGTAGATTATAGAATAATATAAAATATTGAGTTTTAAATATATAGGAATGGGTAAGAATAAATATATTTGTAATTCTATAATTTCAATATAAGTAAATTATTATGGTGGAAATACATTCATGGGGAAATTTATTCTATAGTGTGAGTAATAAGATTCTATGGAGAATTCATTAGACAATGAAAAACATAGACAATAGAGATATCCATAGTTTTCATGGTAGATATTAGGGTCTAGTATATGAATAATATTGAACGAGAGACAAATTTAAATGTCGAACGAGGAGAGAGAGGTACTTTCTATAAATAAACAATAACATCGTATTTTTCCTAATTTTTATTCGACTATATCTCTATAATATAATGTTTATGTTGATTTTTTTCACTTCCAATTATATTGATGGTTATTATATTGACTTTTATATGATGATTATTGTTTTTTAATTCATTTATGTTCTTGATTTATTAATTCGATACTAAAATTAGTTCTTCTTGGATGTATTTATTTCAATTTATTTATTAAGAATATTTGATGTATTGTTGGATTGAAATAAATATCATGTCTATTTTGGAATAATTTTACCAATTTTGATAAATCTACCAGTTGATAATGAGAAATTAGATAAAATGAACATTCATTGGATTCAATTAAAGTCCCTTCAAACACATCATGTCTCATTGTTATATAACAATATTACTGAAATATTTTGAGATGGTGTGTGGTAGTATCTCTAATTCTCAATATATTTTATAATAAATTTCTGTGATCCAATTTTCATGTTTTGTAAAACTAGTCTCTTGTAATTTATTCTTCCAAAAAGATATATAAATTACACCCCTATGATTTTTTCCATATCTTCACATCCATTATTCTAGTGGTTGAAACTATTACAACTAGAAACTCACATTCAAAATTACTTTTGACACTTTCACTCCATAATACCACACCTCAATCATCATGGAAATAATAATCAATCAACTATTAGTAGTTTTTAATAAATAAACACCATTAGTTAGTTTCCCTCCATCTTTGTGTTTAAAAATATCATTTTTATTCTATTATTGTTTATATATGACCTTATTATGACAGTGAAGATGCCTATCCCATTCATAATTTGGAGTTATTATTATGAAATTATGGATATGTAGGGTATTACATGGTAAAAATTAAAAAAATCAGATAAAATTGTAAAAAACCATTACTATCATTTATTTTGATTTCCCAGCTAAAGGAAGAATGATAAAAATATTCTATTGATTGGTCTGATATATATTAAAAATATTTTTTTATATAACTATGATTCCTTAATAAAATCAATGTAATGTTTATAATTTTTGTTCTTATTCTTGAAATAACTATTGTTTCATACTATCTTTGTTATTTAAAGGTTCTTATTAGATTGTTATGCCACAATATTGACTATTTTTTCTAGGTGATGATAATTTATGCACCATTAGTTTTGTTTTTTATCAAAAATGAAATAAAATTTTTGTATGTTGAGGAGATTAAGGGAATATTTATTGGAATTATTCTTATAAATAGTCATAAAACCCCACAAATTTTTTGAAACCAAACCCTTTTTGAGGTAAAACATGAAAAAAATGAAAACTATAACAAATACAAATAGAGAATATTTATATCCCTAAAATTTACCATAATAAATATATTACCATGTCACAAGATCACAATCATCAACGTAAAAATGTAATAAAATATATATTATGAGTTACAATAGATGTTTATAGATCAAGAAAAAATAAAAATAACTAATGGGTAAAATGACTTGGAAGACCATGAGATTGAGGGTTTAGTGGATTATGAGTATGTAATCAAGGAACAAACCATTATTTTAAAATACATTGAAAATTAAGAGTATTTTTTGTATAATGATTAAGAAAAACAATGATGAAAAATATCACATTAGAGTGAGGGGACCCAAAATCAGTGTTAAATGGATAATTGTGGGATTAGAAAAGAACAAGAGGAGTATACTAGAGTGTTAAAAAACATATTTCTATTTTTATAAAATGTTGTTTTACAAAAAGGGGTAAAATTTAATGAAAATGATGAATAAAACAATAAATTTCAATATATGACTTATAATATTGTTAAACTATATTATAAATGTAATGTTTCTTATTTTTATAGTTTAAAACTAGTTCTCTTAACACTATAAAATGTGGCTGAGTTAGTATAATTTAAAGAATGGTCTATCAATGAATAGTATATTATACATCCCCTCTTATCCTATTTCTATAAATCACTTTTCAAATATATTAATGTTCATAGAGGGATAAAATTTTGAACTGTTTACATGAATTTGGTGTTGATTTTTTTAATGAAGTAACAATTGATCAAAAATAGTGATGGTTTGTTTCTGTTTTATTTTGTCAATTGAATGAATGAAAATAAAAAAAATAACTAAATATGAATTTGATAATTTTCATGATGAATATAAATTAAATATTGACTATTATTTTTTAAAATTTTATTTTATTATTTAATTTGTTTCGAGATGTTCAGGTCAAATCCATCAATGTTATAATTTATTAAAATATGTGGAATAATTTGGAAATATATATTATAATAGACCAAACTACATTGCAAACGAATTTTTAAAAGTATGTTTTTAAAACGTCATTAAAAATTCATATTTATTCATTTTTTGGATATTATATTAACATTAATATAGTTATAGAATCTAATGAGGACCATTACACATCTCTATTGACCACGTTTTTAATTTTAACCCTTCATTAAATCCTGAAATGTCTTAATTTCTAATTAATTAAATAAGTGGAAAGTTGAACATCCATTACAATCATGGTTTTTTATAGAGGTTCTATTCGATTTTGGGAATATTTAAATACATTACTATATGTTTAGAAGTCCCATGAAAAGATTTTTTTATATAAAAAATATGCCATAAACACAATTTATAATATATTTAAGAGAAGAAATCCTAAAGATTATTATGGATAGTTTCATAGAAATATTTGTTTTTGAAATTTATATCATTCCCTATAAGGGATGAAATAGATGATTTAATAAAAAATTATTTGATTATTTTGATTAAATTATTATTCCTTCATTATATTGATTCATTGAACCTTATAAAAACTCCAATGTAGGAGTCCCATTTCCCACATCATCCTTCTGCTAAAATAGTAACCATTTCATACACTTATTTACTATATCACCATTTTTATCATTAGATTATAGAATCGATTGAAAGTCATCAAACCTTCTAACTTTAATTTATTTTATTTTATTTTAATAATTAGATTTAATGATTAATTTATTTTATATTTATAGAATAATTAAATGGAGAATCATAGAGTGGCATGTAGTGTTTCAATGGAGAGTGATCATCTGGTTGAGCATAAAGGAACAATGCTTATTATAATTGGTTTTTTCGTACTAATCATTTTAAATTAGTTCGTAAAATTTAAATGGTCGGATATTTAATATTCTACCAAAATATTTCAATGGTTTATGGGCTAATATTTTTTGTATAAATATATTTTATAATATATTCTATGCTAAAAAATATTTTCATGGTTTAAATGTATTTTGAATTAATTTTGTAAATTTATTATGGAATTTGAACACTAACATTTTCAAAATTAATTTCACATTGAATTTATTATTCAATTATTATATATAATTAAATGTTACGTAAATATTATTGAAATTGATTTTAAATTAGTTTCAAAATACTATATTTAGACCCATTAAATTCACTTCTTAGATACATGAAATATATCTTGTCCTACTTATTTAATAAAATTTTATAAAATGATTTTGAACAATATAATTAATCATGTGATTTACATATAAAATACTCATTGTGAATTAAAATAATTTTTATTAGTTATCTTGAAATATTGTTGGATGTTTTGAGTTATACATTGGTTGTTTTGTATGAAATATCATTATTTTTAACATTATTATGATCCATTGTAAAAACATTGAGTTATTGAATTTTGAATCCTTTTTAATAAAACATATTTTTTTACGTTACTAGAGTTGAACATTAAGGGATTGTATTAGGTTTTTTTTGTATGTGAATTGAAATTATATTTGATAAACCATATTTCATGGAGTGAACAAAAAAATTCATTGATATATTTATAAAATTAAATATTATTCATCAATGGTTTTCTTATAATGTTTTTGTTATATTTTATATATATTTTCTGATTTTCATTATACATTGAGTTATTAAATCATTATTATATCATCATTGAAAAAATACAATAAAATTATTTAATTTATATATGTAAATTCATTCTATTTGTGAAATAATAGATTATATTTTATAATTACAATTTAATTAAATTTATATTTTTTTATTTTAAAAATTATTTTTGAAATTAATGTGGTCTGAAAATTATAAAAAAACCATGTTTATCCATGTGTTTTAGAAATGATGGATGCGTTTTACTTATGATTAGATATTAAATATTTATTTTTATCAACCATACATCATCTTTTCTATTTATTTATGATGATGAAATATGTAGTTTTAATGACCCGTAAAATTCAATGGAAATTTTTTCTTAATTTTATTTGAGATTTTACAAGAATGCAGTTTCTGACGGCACCTGATTCCGAGGCCCGGTGTGCCCGAAATCATTTTCTGAAGTTTAGCTCAGGTACGTTCAGTGAACGAACGAGCGGGTTTTTCTGACTTTTGAACCGGTGCTCGGAATCAAATTCCGAGGGAACCGATGGATTCACAACGCCGGTAATTGCTTAGGAACACCTTTTCTGGAGTTTCATTTTCACGAGAGAAGTTGTTAAAAATTTTGGAAGTTAAAAATAAAAATGCTGAGCTCAATTTTTATTTTCTCTAAGTGTTTAGCCTTTGAGTGGAAGTTGGGGTAACCACCCAACTTCCCATGGGAGGTTATGAGAGTGGTGGGGCCCACACAAAGCCCACCCCTTCATCTTCCCTAACCTTCCATAACCCTCCATTTATTAAGTCAAGTAGAGTTAGTTAATTGAGTGGATTAATTCAACTTTTGAATTTTCAAACTTAAGTCATGTTAATAAAATGAGGGAAGTGTTTATTTTATTTGGGTTGGAACTTGTTGCATTGGGAGGTTTAGAGAAAAGTTAAGGAACCTCAGGAACTTCTTCTTCATCGACGAAGAACGCGAAGAACGCTGGATCCTCGGAGATCGACGATGCGACGCTGACGAATCATTTCTCTACAACGCAACAATTCTCTTTTCGTGACGTCTTCTTCTGCGACGATTATTTCCGCAATGAACCTCCATTCAAACTACACTCGAGGTAGGGGTTTTATGCATTTCTATTTCATGATTACTTCCGTCGCTTTCTTCCTTCCAATTTGAACTGACTATTATCTCAATAACGGGAGGAGGTCAGACCGCAAAAACACGGCCGACCCACCTCCCCCTTGTTGGTTGATTTATGTTGCGGCTCGTGTAAGGAGGCGTGGTGCCGAAGCAGCACACGGGAAATGTTAAAGGAAGGGAAGAGAAGCGTGTCGTCGTCACGCCACGCCAAAGAACCTCAAAGACACCGCGGCCGGACTGGGGCCGCAGCGGAGCAAAGACCGGTGGCCGGTTCCGGGCTGCCGGCGTCGAAGCAGGGGGACCGGCCCGTGCCAGTCCCGTGGCGACAGCAGCCGGTCGGCCGATCAGGGGGATATCTGGGGGTATGTAGCCCCCGGTTGGCCAGAAAAGCGGCCCCCATGTGGGGTTGCGGTTACAACAAGCGGGGGGCAGCGCCCCCCCCCCCCCCCGCGCGCTCTTCGCTCGGCCGAAACGGCTGAGCCACCTGGTCGGCGCGCCCGCGTGCCGAGCCGGCTGCCCAGGCCGGGACGCACCCAGGATGGGCTGTGCTGCGCAAGCCGGGCCGGGCCGCACCCAAGCGGGCCGGACCCGGACCCGGGATGGGTCGACCTGGTTCGGGCTGACCCAGAGGGTATCGGGCCGGGTCGGACCGGGCCCGAACCCCCTAATACCGGACCTCTCATGGTTTTTTGCCAATAACATGGGCTACGGACCTCCGATCGACGCACTTCCAGCTGCGATGCGATCCTTGGATCGAGACGGTTGTTTCGGTATATCGTACTCAAGGTTTTGGAGAACTTTGGATTTGGAGGGGTTGGTTCGTACGCGAAACAAACCGGGGCCTCGGAGTGGAAACACTTATAACTTGAGCTCGAGACGTCTGATTGACGTACCGTTGACTTTTATGGATTCCTCTTAGTGAGACGGACCTTTTTGATTACTCCGCTCGAGGTTTGGACGCAGTTGGAGTATGGTTGGGTAGGTTTGGACTTAAAAACCAACCGGGCCCCTGGGACGAAAAGGCCAATAACTCTCAGACTGGGCGTCCGATTGACGCACCGTCTGTGACGTTGAGTTCCTACTGACGATACGGAACTTTTCGATACATCAACTCCGGACTATGTGTCAGTTGATGTATCAGCCCCTCGGGTCGTGGACCGGACCCTCCCGAACGAGCTTGCTGTGTGCGGGAACCCTAGAGCTGGCTGCGACTGCGACGACGATGATGACTGTACAGAAATCCTCTGTGGATTCGACGGTAACGACTACAGCACTCAGCGATCCTACGTGGATCAGTGCTACCGATCCTTTGTGGGTCAGCGCTCAGTTGTCCTGTGTGGGTCAGCGCCTACAGATCCTGTGTGGGTCTGATCCTCTGTGGTTCATTGCGGGGTTTAGTTACCTATCAATCCTATGTGGGTCATTTTGGGGGATAGTTACCTATCGATCCTGTGTGGGTCCGACGGCTTAGATAAATTAGTGGCTATATCTGATCATCTATATCCTCTTACGAAGAAGTATACCTGCATAAGCTGAATCTTGACTTTAAATCCTTATCTTAGATAAGATTGACTTGATATCTTGTGTGGATTACATTTTTCTTTCCGGTGTGGATTGGGTTGTGTTTTCCTCTGTGGACTGGGTTGTACTTGGGCTCGGATGTTCGAGCCGAACGAGAATTGATGACTTAGGTATATGTATGGCCATATACTTAAGTAGTGTCAGATGTTACTTCGTGATTATATCTTCCATTGTGGATTATCCTTTGTGGATTTTGGGAGACCTTAGGGGGTCTCATGGTCCCTATTGAGTAGCTTATACTCACCCATGCACGGGCTATACCCGCACTACGTTGTGTTGGTTGCAGAAGACGGACAGCGCTGATCGTGGTAGATGCACGAGGAGCAGGTCGGTACCCGGAGGTGGACCACTGGGCGGGGCGTACTCGGAGTAGACGGCTAGACCCGGGGAGCTGTGGAGGATATCTATACCGACCATTCAGGTGAGACTTCCAGTGGACGGCTTGACGCTGCGGCTTTACTTTTCAGTTGATGTACTCTCTTTTCAGTTGTACTTTACTTTCAGTTTGGGTTTGTATTCTGGCTCACTTACTTTTCCTCACTTACTATTGTACCCAGTTTTTACTTAGAGTTTACTTTTTCTTGCTTTCTCTATGGTGTCTGTTTACCTTACATAGGCAATTCCTTCCCTTTTTACCGGGAATTACGCCTTGGTGCTAGTCGCTAGCCCCTGGCCTATGGATGGCGGGCTTGGGGTAGTCACGGCATGGGCCCCGAGGACGGGTCGTGACAAATTGGTATCCGAGGAGTTCGGTTCTATCGCAGAACTCGTGAATCTAATCTTTTTATATGTGAAGCAATATTGTTAAGAGTATTGAGTGTGGTTATCAGTATAGGGAGTCCAGTGTTGGTGCGGCGGCCGACGTATCCGTACACCAAGACCCTGACTTCTGATTTCTGACCTAATACATGAAAACATTGATTGCATGTGTGTTTTAAGTTTTCTTTGTGATTACTTTATGTCAGCTCACTAGGTATATTGTTTGACCGTGGCGCACCTGTTTCTTTTCAGGATGGCCCCACGATGGCAGCTAGCTAGGGTTCTTAGAGTTGTGTGTGACGACAGCCCACCGAGCGACGAAGCCTCGGTACAGGGCCCTTTGACAGCATAGACACCAGCGGTACCGCTACCCACCGATCCACCGATGCTACCTTCCCCATCCGCTGATGATGCTTGTCGCCTTAGTGCACTACACGAGGTTCAGCATCAGTGACCGCCCAGGTTCTGTGGATAGACGGACCCTCAGGCAGCCGAGGATTGGCTGGAGGAAGTTTTACAAGTTTTCAGGTTAGTGAGGACACCAGAAGACCTCATGGTGATCCTCACAGCGAGCCTACAGCACGCGGCAGCAGGCAGGTGGTGGAGCGTGATGCTCCAGGTGCACGATAAGGCATCACTTCTCTGGATAGACTTTGAGATCCTCTTCCGCTCGGAGTTTGTCCCAGCCACCCTCCATGTTTTGCACATCCAGGAGCTTCTTCAGCTGCGGTAGGGAACCTTGACGGCTGCCCAGTACTCGGTGAGATTTACTGATCTCTCGAGCTATTCGACGGACATGGTACGAGACCCATTCTTCCGGGCCTGGACCTTCGAGCAGGGATTGAGTCAAGAGATCAGGGCATCGCTGATCTCACTCAGCATTCCAACACATGTTGGGGTACTGGAGCGATCCCTTCTGATCGAGAGATTCCTTGATAAGCCAACATCAGCAGCGAGACCTATCGTAGGGCGGCACGTAGCAGAGTCTTCTGCAGCAGGCAGTCGACTGATGTCTCATGAGTCCAGGCAGACTAGACCCTCTGGCAGACGACCTCAGGACACTGGCTCAGTGGTGTTGGGCACACAGCGCGGAGACAGTCTTTCGAGAGGAAGATAGTGCTACGCATGCGGCGGGCAGGGCCACATGGATCGTGACTGCCCGACCCACCGTGTAGAGGAGCAGCAGACGGTTGAGGTACCACCCAGGCAGAGGCAGAGGGTTGACAGTGGCGGTCTGCAGGGAGCATGCAGACATGGAAGAGGAGCTGGCCGAGCAGCAGGTGGTGAGCGACGCTTTGAGGCTCTACCACCACCACCACCATGAGGTCCACCCCGACCATAGGGAGCTGGCGGGCAGAGACAGGCACAGCTTCAGGAAGCTGAGGCCTATGGCCACGGTGCAATCGAGATGATTCGAGGTACTATCTGTGTCTATTCGACCCATACTGCAGTTTTATAGACACAAGAGCGATTCATTCTTTCATAGTCATTGCCCTTGTTTGGAGCATGGAGATTCTGACAGAGTCGTTGGCTCAATCCTTACAGCTAGAGACTCCTATGGGAGTAGACTCGACGATTACGCACTGGTGCTGGCCATGTGAGCTTTCTCTAGGAGGCAAGATCTCTGGCTGGGATCTTCTTGTAGCGGCATCGATGGCTTATGACGTCATGTTGGGCATGGATTGGTTATCTACAGTCCATGATCAGATCGACTGTATTAGGCACAAGGTGCGATGTGTACGCACCAACGGGAGCGGTTTCACCTTCACCGGCGAGATGGGAGCCTTGGTAGCACAGGATGGACTCACGCAAAGGAGAAGAAAACCCATCACTCATCAGTTTTCTAGCCGCATCCTAGGAGCAGTTGATGTGCAGAGTCCTGGTTTTCCTGTAGTGGTGGATCAATATGTGGACGTTTTTCCCGACGATGTTCTAGAACTACCTCCTCACAGAGAGGTAGACTTTTATATTGACATGTACCCCGAGAAAACCCCGATATCCACTCCAGTGTATCGGTTGGCCCCCGCTGTGCTTCGAGAGCTACGGGTACAGTTGGAGGACTTGTAGGGCAATGGATTCATCTAACCTAGTGTTTCACCTTGGGCTTCCCCGATATTGTTCGCCAAGAAGGCGGACGGGAGATTGCGACTTTGTGTCGACTATCATCGCCTGAACCAGGTAATAGTGAGGAACAAGTATCCACTACTGAGGATTGATGACCTCTTCGATCATCTCAAGGGATCAAGGTGGTTCTCAATGATAGACCTTAGGTCTGGCTATCACCAGCTCAGAGTTCGGGATGAGGACGTGCAGAAGACGGCCTTCAGGTGTCGGTATGGCCACTATGAGTTCTTGGTTATTCCATTCGGTGTAACCAATGCTCCAGCAGTGTTCATGGCCCTCATGAACATGATCTTTCAGTGATACCTCTATTGAATTGTCATGGTCTTCATCAACGACATTTTTATATACTCGACCACTGAGGAGGAGCACGCCTACCACTTGCGGGTTGTACTAGACACACTCCGAGAGCACCAAATTTATGGAAAGCTCTCGAAGTGTCAGTTCTGGATACGTGAGGTCCACTTCTTGGGACACATCATCTCTGAAGTGGGAGTTTCGGTGGATCTTGCGAAGATCGAGGAAGTGCAAGCTTGGGAGCCACCCAGGAGCATGACGGAGGTGCGGAGTTTTCTAGGACTAGCTGGGTACTACCAGAGATTTGTGCCAGACTTCTCTAGAGTTGCGGTACCACTCTCAGCCTTGACGAAGAAGGGGAAACCCTTTGTGTGGCCAAACAGATGTCAGCAGAGCTTCCAAGAGCTGAGACAGAGATTGACTAGCGCTCCTATCTTGAGGCTATCGGAGGAGGGAGTCGGATACGTAGTCTACTGCGACACATTAGGTACTGGACTCAGATGTGTCCTGATGCAGGAGCGAGCAGTGATCACCTATGGATCACGTCAGTTGAGTTCACATGAGTAGAACTACGCTACCCATGACCTGGAGTTAGCAGCAGTGGCCTTGTCTCTTAAGATGTGGCGACACTATCTGATGGGTGAGCACTTGACAGTATATTCTGACCAACAAAGTCTCAAGTATATCTTCTCGCAGAAGTACCTGAACCTAAGACAGTGGCGTTGGCTCGAGTTCCTCTAGGACTATGACTTTGAGATATTCTATACTCCTGGAAAGGGGAATGTGGTAGCCGATGCTCTCAGCAGAAGGATGGGCATTCAGCTACTTGGGGAGGCGACAGAGCAGCTAGCTGCTTTGCAGATATCCTTCATCGATAGAGATGGAGTAGCCTTTCTTCAGTCACTCACAGTCACTCCTACACTACTACAGTAGGTTAAAGAGGCACAGCGTGGGGACACTTACTGTGAGACACGATGTGCGCAGATTTCCTCAAGACAGGCACCTGATGGTTTCTATTTAGAAGGAGAGCATGACGTCCTTTTTAGAGGACTTACCTTGGTACCAATTGCTTTACGGGAGGAGGTTCTAAGAGAGTTTCACACTTCCCCTTTGGCGGTAAATCCTGGAGTGGTGAAGATGTACCAGGATCTCAGACGACAGCACTGGTGGCCAGCCATGAAGAAGGATGTGGCAGAGTTCGTTTCTCGATACCTCACCAGCCAGTAGGTGAAGGCAGAGCACCAGGTACCAGCAGGCTTGGTAAAACCCTTGGAGGTCCCGAAGTGGAAGTGGGATGGCATATCTATGGACTTCGTGACTGGACTTCCACGCACTTCCAAAGGTCACGACTCCATTTGGGTGATTGTCGACCGACTCACCTAGTCGGCTCACTTCTTACCAATCAAAGAGTAGGGCACAGTGGATTGCTTGAGATGCATCTACGTTCAGGTGATTTTACGGCATCATGGTGTGCCATCATCCATTGTCTTCGATCGAGATGCTCTCTTTACATACCAGCTTTGGAAAGGGTTGCTGGAGCCGTTCGGGACGCAGCTACGTCTGAGTACCGCCTTTCACCCCCAGACAGATGGTTAGACGGATAGGACCATTCATACTCTCGTGGGCAAGCTCCACGCATGTGTCCTCGACATTGGTCGTAGCTTGGAGGACCACCTACCCTTGGTGGAGTTCGCGTACAACAACAGTTACCACTCCACCATTTGGATGGCACCATACGAGGCATTGTACGGCCGACCATGCAGGTCACCTCTGGGCTGGACAGACCCTGGGGATTCAGCACTTGTAGGACCAGAGATGGTCCAGGCCATAACAGAAAAGGTCCAGGTCATCCAGGAATGGATGAGGATAGCTCAGAGCTGGCAGAAGTCTTATGCTGACAGGAGGTGGAGGCCACTAGAGTTTGAGGATGGTGACCACTTCTTCTTGCGGGTCTCACCTCGACGTATTATATGAAGATTTAGCCGAGGCGGAATGTTGTCTCCACGCTTCATCGGACCATTCCATTTCCTTAGCCGGATTGGCGAGGTGGCTTATCACGTGGCTCTACCACCTCAGTTGCACCGAGTGCATGACGTCTGCCAAGTATCTCAGCTGAGAAGATACGTGCATGACCCGACACATATCATTGACCATTGGGAGCTGGACATAGATGATGGAGTGACTTTTGCAAAGGATCCAGTGGAGATCGAGGATCGAATGGAGTGGGTCCTACGTGGATAGTCGATTCCTCTAGTGCGCATCATATGGCAGCATGGGAACCTCCAGGAGAGCACTTCGGAGTGGGAGGCTCAGATGCGTGAACAGTACCTACATTTGTTCCCCTAATTTTTTATGTATCTTTACGGGGACGTAAAGCCCTGAGGTGGGAGTAATGATAAGACCCTTAAAATTCAAGGGAAATTTTTTCTTAATTTCCTTTGGGATTTTACAAGAAAGCAGTTTTTTATGGCACCTGATTCCGAGGCCCGGTGTGCCCGGAACCATTTTCTAAAGTTTAGCTCGGGTACGTTCAGTGAACGAATGAGCGGGTTTTTCTAACTTTCGAACCGGTGCTCAAAATTGAATTCCGAGGGCACCGATGGATTCTCAGCGCCGGTAATTTCTTAGGAAAACGTTTTCCGGAGTTGCATTTTCACGAGTGAAGTTGTTAAAAATTGTGGATGTTAAAAATAAAAAATTTGAGCTCAATTTTTATTTTCTCTAAGTGTTTATCCTTTGAGTGGAAGTTGGGGTAACCGCCCAACTTCCCATGGGCGGTTATGAGAGTGGTGGGGCCTACACAAACTCCACCCCTTCATCTTCCCTAACCTTCCATAACCCTCTATTTATTAAGTCATGTTGAGTTAATTAATTGAGTGGATTAATTCAACTTTTGAATTTTCAAACTAAATTCATGTTAATAAAATAAGGGAAGTTGTTATTTTATTTGGGTTGGAACTTGTTGCATTGGGAGGTTTGGAGAAAATCTAAGGAACTTGAGGATCTTCTTATTCATCGATGAAGAATGCGAAGAATGCCAGATCTTCAGAGATCGATGATGCGATGCTGATGAATCATTTCTTTGCGACGTGACGATTCTCCTTCCGCAACGTCTTCTTCCGCGAAGGTAATTTCCGCGACGAACCTCCGTTCAAACTACACTGGAGGTAGGGGTTTTATGCATTTCTATTTCGTGATTACATTCATCGCTTTCTTCCTTCTAATTTGAACTACCTGTTATCGCAATAACGGGAGGGGGTCGGACCGCACAAACACGGACGACCCTCCTCCCCCTTGTTGGTTGATTTATGTTGCGGCTCGTGTAAGGTGGCGCGGTGCCGAAACACCATGCGGGAAATGTTAAAGGAAGGGCGGAGAAGCGTGGCGCCGTCGTGCCACACCAAAGAACCTCGAAGACACCGCGGCTGGAGCGGGGCCACGTCATAGGGGCGCGGCACCGCTGCGCCGCGCCGGACGGACCAGGCCGCGGCGGAGCAAGGACCGGCGGCCGGTTCCGAGCTGCCGGTGTCGAAGCAGGGGGACTGGACTGTGCCGGTTCCATGGCTGCAGTAGCCGGCCGGCCGGAGCGGGTCGGACGGTCAGGGGGAAATCTGATGGTCTGTAACCCCTGGTTGGCCAGCAAAGCAGCCCCCATGTGGGGCCGCGGTTACAACAAGCGGGGGGCAGCGCCCCTATGCACCTCTTCGCTCAACTGAAACGGTCGAGCCACCTGGCTGGCGCCAGCGCGCCGGGCCGGTTGCCCAGGCCGGACCGCCAGGCCGGGCCGGGCCGCGCCCAAGAGGGCCGGACCCAGACCCGTTACGAGTCGACCCAGTTCGGGACGACCCATAGGGTATCGGGCCGGGTCAGACCGGGCCCAAACCACCTAATACCGGACCTCTCACGGTCTTTTTCCCATAACATGGGCTGCGGACCTCCGATCAACGCACTTCCAGCTGTGATGGGATCCTTGTATTAAGATGGTCGTTTCGGTATATCACACTCAAGGTTTCGGAGGACTTTGGGTTCAGCCGGGTTAGTTCGTACACAAAACCAACCGGGCCCTCGGATCGGAAACGCTTATAACTTGATCTCTGAACATCTGATTGACGTGCCGTCAACTTTGATGGATTCCTCTTAGTGAGACAGACCTTTTGGCTTACTCCACTCGTGGTTTGTACGCAGTTGGAGTACGGTCGGGTTGGTTTTGACTTAAAAACCAAACGGGCCCCTGGGACGGAAAAGCCAATAACTCTCAGACCGGGCGGCCGATTGACGCGCTGTCTGTGACGTTGAGTTCCTATTGACGATACGGAACATTTGGATACATCAACTCTGGACTATGTTTCTATTGATGTATCCGCCCCTCGGCTCGTGGAGCGGACCCTCCCGAACGAGCTTGCTGTGTGCGGGAACCCTAGAGCTGGCTGCGACTGCGACGACGATGACAACTGTACAGAAATCCTCCGTGGATTCGACGATGATGACTACAGCACTCAGCGATCCTACGTGGATTAGTGCTACCGATCTTGTATTGGTTAGATTCTGTGTGGGTCAGCACTCAGCAGTCATGTGTGGGCCAATGCCTACAGATCTTGTGTGGGTCCGATCCTATGTGGGTCTTTGCGGGGGTTAGTTATCTATCGATCCTGTGTGGGTCATTGTGGTGGTTAGTTACCTATGGATCCTATGTGGGTCTGACGGCGTAAATGAATCAGTGGCTACATATGATCATCTCTATCCTCTTACGAAGAAGTATACATGTGTGAGCTGAATCTTGACTTTCAATCCTTATCTTCAATAAGACTGAATTGATATCCTGTGTGGATTACGTTTTGCTTTCCTGTGTGGATTGGGTTGTGTTTTCCTATGTGGACTGGGTTGTACTTGGGCTCGGCTGTTGGAGCCGAACGAGAATTGATGACTTAGGTATATGTATGGCCATATACCTAAGTAGTGTCGGATGTTACTTCGTGATTGTATCTTTCTTTATGGATTATCCTTTGTGGATTCTAGGAGACCTTCAGGGGTCTAGGGGTCCCTACTGAGTAGCTTATACACACCCATGCACGGGCTATGCATGTACTACGTTGTGTTGGTTTCAGACGACGGAAAGCGCTAATCATGGTTGAGGAACGAGGAGAAGGTCGGTACCCGGAGGTGGACCACTTGGCGGGGCATACTCGGAGCGGACGGCTGGACCTGAGGAGCTGTGGAGGCAATCTGTACCCACCCTTCAGGTGGGACTTCCAGTGGATGGCTCGACGCTGCGGCTTTACTTTTCAGTTGTTGTACTCTCTTTTCATTTGTACATTACTTTTAGTTTGGGTTTGTATTCTGCGCACTTACTATTCTGCACTTACTCTTGTACCCAGTTTTTACTTTGTGTTTACTTCTTCTTTCTTGCTATGTGGTGTTTGTTTACTTTACATAGGCTATGCCTTCCCTTTTTACCAGGAATTACACCTTGGTGCTAGTCGCTAGCCCCAGGCCTATGGAAGGCGGGCTTGGGGTAGTCACGGCACTGGCCCCGAGGACGGGTCGTGACAGTAGTGGCATAATCTATTATTGAGTATGTTTTTTCCATATTAAAATTTTCTGATTTTGAGTAAAAAATTCAAATTTTAATTTCTTTAAAATTTAAAATTTTAAGATAAAATATTTTGTTATGTTTTTAATATAATATTAATATTAATTTCCTTTTAAATAATTTTGAAATAATAGGGTTAATATTTTAAAGGTTATATGTCATTATTAAAAATACTTTTTGTTTAATAATTTGATATTTTATTTGTTCAAGCCGGAATAATTCCTGATCATTATATTTTAATTTTTTTTGAATTAATTTTTTTTTATTTCTACAAATGTATTTAAATATATTTTTTTCAATTAATAATTTATTTTTTTAGATATCTATTGGAGGATTTCAACATGAGGAGTGGTGATATGTAATATTTTAGTATTTGTTAATGTTGTAGAGTTTTTTCCTTTCAAATTAAATAAAAATGGTTTTCTAATTTAAACATTATTATTTAAATAGAGTCACCCAGTTATATGTAATGAAATTAATTGTAGTTTTGGAAACAAAATATTTCATTATTGTTTAAATTTATATAATTTATTGGAGTTTTGGGGGATGCATAGTGTTTTAAAATTATGCATAATATTTTTTCCTAGGAGTTTTTTAATATTTAATAATTTATTTGAGTCATTAAATGAAAAATTGTAGTAGTGTTGTGGTGATTCATAATTAATTTTATAAAAGCGCAATTCATGAGAAAAAAATATATATTTGAAAATTTGTTATGATATGTATGTATTTTAAAAAATTTATTTAATGATTTATGGATATATTATATTCCACTATTTATAAAATTAAAATAAGAAAAAACATGATAAAATTTAATGGTGAAAAGTAATATTTTTAGTCTTAAATGAGATTGAAATAATGGTGACATTGATCCACGCATCATCCAGAATTTATTAAATACAGTTCTATGCCAAAAAAACAAATAAAGGCTTCATAATGATGATATAGTTTCATATTTACGATATGAAAATAGGGATTGATCTTAGGGAATGTAATCAACACCAATTGAAATAATTCCACTAATTATTGATTAAATAAAAATTCATGGTTTTGTCAAGATGTTTAGTGTGTCTCATTATATAAGAGTGAAATTAATATAGCTTCGATGAATTTTTGATGATATATTATGAGTCATAAATTAGATTATCTACAATTAACTAATAGAGATATGGTTTATGATCCTTAATGTGTTTTCTAAATGGGTGATAAGAATTCATTAAGATGATATTTAGATATGTTGATAAATATTAGATGATTTAACATATCATACTATATAGATTGTATGAACTAATGGGGTTCATTGTGAGTCAAATCTGAGAAAAATTGAGCCCAGTTAAATGGTGGAAACGATGAGTTAATGGATGTTCAGATGCTATTTTTTCATAATAATTATTATGTGTCATAGAGGGTAGTGATTATTTGGAATCATCATGACTAGTTAAATGATATTATAGATAGAATGTGTGATCAAAGGTTATTATATTTTAATGGTATATTTAAATTTTTATAGATAAATGAATTTTATTGGTTCCCAAATGATCTGGTTAAAATGATGAAATCGGGTGCTCATAAGGTCATCATATATTTTTTCAACAGGATTAATGGTGTTCCAATTAGTTGTATCATAAAAAATATAAGTCATTAATTGATGATTTATTTGATGCAGGTGAGGTCTAACTAGTCTACAAAATAAATATATTCAATTTTTTTATAGAATAGTTATGATGGATTTATGTAATAATTTATTGACGGAAGAATCTTCAATGATGGGGAACAATAAATATTTTAATAATTTATGTTTTTTCAATTAAAGAGTTTTTATATTTTTTATGTCTCTGATATCGTATTTCTATGTACAATCATGGATTTTTCTGTTGATTTTTAATTAAATACAAGTTTCTTATAGAATAATATAATTAAAAAAATTCAAATTTCAGGTACATAAATAGTTACCTCTAAAAAAAATCATATTATAGTTATATAAAAAAATTATTATCAAAAAATAATAAATATGTTGAGTGGTTGATATATATGCATGAATATGAACATTAGTGGAATAATCCTATTCAATTGTTAAAAAATAGGTTGTTTAGGAAAATAGATAGGGAGACTTCATTAAATGAAAGAGAAGTTGGATTCAATAGGTATTCAATAGGTAGGGATATAAATGGAAGATAGAGACCTGAATAGTTTTGGGGAATGATATTTAGCCCATGAAGGAGAAATATATTCAAGGATAGAAATTGTTTATATAATTTTAAGAGAGACATTCACTCAACTATAAAGAACCTATACAATTCCCATATATTTATTCCTTTGTATCTATAATTTTTTCTCATATCATATTCTTAGACATATAATCATGTTTATGTTTATTTAATTAATGTGCCTAAAATTATTCAGGTTTTCTATTCACTAATAATATGAAATTATTTTATCAAAAGTACATATTTTTATTTTTATTTGTATTTTTCTAAATTTATTTCATTACATTAATTGATTTGACAATGGATAGTAATTAATATTGAGGATACTTTTTAATCATTTTACGCACATTAATAAATCTATAGATTGAATAATTATAATTATATAACATGAAATATTAATAGAAGCTGATTATATAATATGTGAATTATAACATCCCAAAACCCACACTATTAAATCTGGTAACGAAATCATAACATTTTATTTTGACTCAATAATAACAAATGTGACCTAATTTTGACACTCATAATATTAAAACATCAAAATGAATTTTTTTCACTTAAATACCAAATTAAATTTTTTATTTAGTGATTTTGAGAATTTTTAAAATAAACTAACAAATTGGATTTACAAACAACTGGATTATAATGACAAAATAATATTCCTCTATACACAACCTTTTATTTTCATATAAATCCTTCAAAATCTAACAAAAGATTAATCATTTTAGAAACAATTATATACATAAATAATTCAATCATTATTATTCATAATATTCGTAGAATAAATAATTATTACGTTGAGAGAAAATACTTAGTAAGGGTGAATATTATCATTAACAATTGGATTTCACCAGTGAGAAAAAAGAAGGGAAAATTGATATAATGAAATAATAAAATTTACTAAGAATATAAAAATAATATTCATACCCATCAATACATGTATCGTAATAAAAGAAAATATTTAAAATAATTTCAAAAATATTAGATTCATATTCTTGATCTATGTGGTATCAATATTGAACAATGAATAAATTATAACCCATAATAAGAATAAATAAAATGTATTATTATCTTGGAATGGTTATCTTATTACGTATTTTAAAACAATATATGACATAATTACATCCTTGTTAAATTAATAGGAGATACACAATGGAAACTGACTCCTTTTTTTCTATTTTGACTAGGAACATTACCTAATGAATTGGTGTTCTATATAAGATCTCCCCCAGTAAATTCAATAAGGAGATCACGTGGCACTATCAGCGTGCACCTATCATATAATATATGATGGGTTCACCTAAATATATCTAGTAACACCAATTATCATCAACATTTTCCATATATATATTATTAATATATAATTCATTTCATTATAATCTCTAATAAAACCTTTTTTATTTTTTGAACATGATTAAAATGTCAAAAATAAATGTGTTTTATAATAATATCATTGAAACATATTAAAGGTATAAAAAAGAAAAAGATCCTATAAAAATATTTTCAAATCATCAATAATTATTGAAGAATAATTGAGACACTTATAAATCTTTTTAAATCATGGTTAACCCACTGATAAAGGACATGTACCATAACAATCTATTTGAAACATTATTAGCATGTGGAAATGAAACAAGATCCATAAAATTCTCTTTAAAACATTATTAAAAAATATAAAATTGACATTTTACATTAAAATATCTTTGTAAAACTATTAACCCATAAGGAATAATCGTTTTCGATAAAAATATCTTAGAGAATTTATTCTTATATGAAATAAAAACATGTTCAATAAGTTTCTATTGAAAAACTAATATTATATGAAGAGAATCTAATTATAATTATATAAATATAAAATATTTGGAGTCAATGATATGTAAAACAAATAGTTTTTGACATTGAATAATTAAAATACCCTTGAATGGTAATTGAAAAATTATTAAGGAAAATAATCTTTTCAAATTGAAAATCACTTTTTAAAAATAAACATTCTTTAATTATTTTGAAAATATTTATTTTAAATAAGTATTAAAATTTACAATGTACTTTTAAATAAATAAAATTTTCTGGAATGTGGTATATTATATTCATTATGTTCAAGTGATAATAAATTTTTCATTCACAATTTCAATTAAATTAAAATAGTACATATTTGGAAATGATTTAAAGATACCATAATATTTTCAATAGTAAAATTTCAATCCTTTGTAAAAATGAAATTAATAAATCATGGTAAATGATTATTTTTTTATATTACCTGGATTTCGAAAATAAAAATTCCTAGAGAGAATGATGATGTATTATTTTCTAAAATAATCATTTAAAAATGAATATTTGTAATATAAAATATACATACATAAAATTGGAAAAACGTCCTTGACAGGATCATTGTACTCATGTAAATGAAAAATAAAATAATTGAGGACAATTGATGATTTTATATTTTGTTCAAAATATATATGTTAAAAAATAAATTTGTTTTTAAAATAGTGAAAATGGAAACATTAATTGGGTACTTTTAAAAGAGACCCCTTTACCAAATTGGAAACGTGTAAAAAATTATCCCCATGAAAGATTAAGAATAATAAGAAATTTAATATAATTAGAATAAAGTAATTAATGATATAACATGTTTAAGGGGACTATTTATACCCCTCATAAAATAATATATGTGCATTATATCTAAATGTGCCTCAATGAAATAAAAATGGGATGAATTCCCTTACAATATTTGGAATAACTGGATCAAAAACCTTGAAAGATAGAACCTAATATTGATTATTGAATCAAAAAAATTCATCAACATATATATAATATACATTCATGGTTAGTTTATACACCACCTAAATAAATAACAGCTTAATATGGAATATGTCCATATTAATCCAATTCGGACGAGAAACCACATACCTCAAGTATAAATATTCTATGTATGTCCTTCATCTCAATTATAATAATATTACATTAATTATATTTTTTAATAACAAAACATTAAAATATTAACAAATTTTACTAAAATAATTTATTTTTATTTATAATAGCATATTGTAGCATTTATTCATTTATTTCCACATCGGGTGTATTGTCGATATACCACCCATTATTTCAAAAATGATTTTGTATGCTGACCACGATCAAATGGGAAATTATTTAGAAATATCCAGAATAATAAGATTTACATAATTATTATTTTTATTAATAAATAATATAATTTTATAGAAAAAATCATGAAAAATGGTTCTGAATATTAAACTATGTTACGATCATGGAGATATTATGCCATATGTAGGAATGAGTAAAATTTCCATTTCTCAATGATCAGTATGTATATATAGTAATTATTATTATATAATTATATAGTTATAATTATATATAAAATATAATATTATTTCATTAATATATTTATTTATATAATTCATGTCATGGAGTGATGAAATATGAATCACATCTCTTCATCAGGTCCATTGTGAAAATTTAAAATAATAACACTATCAATTTTCAGTGTAAGGAATAAAATGATATATTATATTTTAATAATTATAAATATTCTATGAATATCAATATTATTTTATTTATATCACATATATTCATCAACATTATTTATTTTACCATCCATGTAAATCACTACTAAAAATTAATAACATCTCTTCATGATGTAGTAGTCCACCATACACACAAGAGACATTATTATATCCCCCAAGAAATGGAAATAGAGATGATGTATTTTATATCATAACTCAATAAATATATAGATGTTAAAAAATAAAATGTATATATATATACATTAAGTAGGTAATTACTACAATTGGTGAGAGGTGATGATAAAATTTGTATGACATCGGTTCGTGATGTGGTTGGCCAACATACAAATAAATGATGTTTTTGTATCCCATTTGATGTAATAAGAGATAGATTTAGGTTATTCAGTAAACCTAATAAAAACATGGTATATAAGAGATATATTTTTATAATATGATACATTTTGAATAAGATTTTAATGAGGTGGAAGAAAATATAAAAAACAACATAATTATGAATTTCACCTCTTTTCGGACCACGTTATTAGGATTATACATAATGTATTCATAGAATTGATTTCTCACCAATAAATGGATTATATGATTAATATTATGATTTAATTAAGTAATTTTTCTAGGTATTTTCCAAATCGTAATATTTTGATGTCGTGTTGAGGAGTGGAGTGTAGGTGACCTTTTATAAGTGAGATGAGTAAATTTTTTATAATATTTATTAAGAAAAAGTAATGATAATGCTATCTAATGTAAAAAATGATAATAAAGGATCATCAATAACCATAGTAATTATAGGTTCAAAACAGTTCCATAAAATATTTTGTTAGCAGATTTTTTTATCCTTTTAACAGTTATCTTTTTAATTTAACCCTCAGTCAAACAATTTTACATTACCACAATAATTAATTTTTAACATTTCAATAATTTCCCATGGTAAAAAAAATAATATTCATTTGTAGGATTATATAAATAATTATTATTGAAAATAATTAATTACTTTTACAAAATTTAAATTATATAAGTTGAATATTTTTATGTAATATTAAACCCATAAAAACATTTAAATAGAATTTTTTCAGGATATCTATTTTTCATGAAAATGTTGAGTTCAAATTAACTCAAGTAATTGTAACTAATTTTTTTTATTTAAATAAATATTTACATAAATATAATAAAAAAATTATATTAAAAAAATTCCTAATATGGTGGGTTTATATAAATTTAAAATGGGGAACATTATCCACTTTGAAACATTTTTCATTAATGTCGTATTTTTTAACACATATACAAACTTATACTATAATATATTATCAATATGCTATAAAATTATTTAATTTTTTAAAATGTATATTAATTATATTTATGTAACATTATATTAAATTCAATATACAATTTTACATTCGAATAAATTTATTGAAAATAAATTAATTTTTTTTAAAAAAATGAGAATTTTAACAATTCATTAAAACATAAAAAAAAATTTATAAAAAACCAAAACAACATTCCTAATTTTTTATTGATATCATAATTTATTAAATTATATACATTTTATAAAAATAATTTTAAAAATAACATAATATTAATAGTAATGTTTTTAATAAACAATTAATGGTAATTATTAATGAAGAAAACATAATTTTGATGAATAAAATGATTTCATTAAAAAAAATTGATTGATTATATAACAATAATTTATAAATATAAAAATACTTATTAATTCATATTCATAACGAATAATCTAACAAATATTTTATAATTTCTATGGTCTAAATAATATTATTTCTTTGTCTGTTAAATATTGGGGTTGTGTCTATTGTATCTTATCATGAAAAAAATCATCGAGTTTTGATTACAAAAAAATATTAAAGAGATAAAAATTATTTATAATGATATATATATAAGTATATTGGTTTTAACATTCTAATTCATTCATGGACTTGTGTGTCACATATTCTATCAAAAATTGTTTTTCACTTTTAAAATATCATGGTGTTACATCCACCCCTCCTCATTAAATTTTGTCACCCCAATTTGAACATAATATTCATAATCCAATGTTGGACATTTTAAAATATTTTTTTGGAGACCCAAAATGTAAAAATGTTTAATAAAACATTGTTGTTATAAGATAGAGGTGGGAAGCGTGTTGTTCACCTAGAATAAAACGTACACATTTTACATGTTGGAGAACACATATGGGAAATGGAATTATAGAGAAGGAAGAAATTTCTATTTTCCATATAATAACAGAGAGATATATATATAACAGATCAAAATAAATTGAATAATCCTTATATTTTTAACAACACCCAAACCATTAACAATAGAGGTGTAAAAAATTTTATTTTTTCATAATAACGTATAATAATATAATTTTTTTTTTGAGATGGTTTTCATGAATTTGAGGAATATAAATTACATATGGATGGAGAACATAAAGAAATATAAATTAAATATGAATATAATTTCATCAGTTTTATCCACAATGTCATTTTTTTCTCCCAGCTATGAGAATTGAAGATGAATTTTCCATGTCTAACAAAATAAACATTTATCTGATTGAATTATTCCCTAAAAGGATACCAATATATTTCTAAAATTATTATAAATTAACTAATAAAATTTTAGAAAACGTAATGGTAATCCATAAAATTTATAAAGGATAAAAGTATGAAATAAAACATTAATATCATTAGTAATACCTGCATCTGCACCTAAATCATTCCATAAATGAAGGAACCTATATCTGATAATACCTCAAAAGGGTTTCTCATACATTAGTCATTTGATAAAAAATAATATTACCGACATATGATGTTTCTTATTAATAATTAGAAAACCTAATATGAAAACAACATAATTACCAATGTTATATAAACCCTGCTATGATACAAACTATTATATCCCCAAACCTTCTCTTCTGGATATGGTGCTTGAAATCCGAAACATTACATTTATGGATAAATAATGAAAACCCTGAACCAATTTTTTCCCTCAATATCATATAAAATAAAATGGAAATTTTTTATAATTTTCATACCTTTGTACCATTTAGGAATATATATCTGGATAATTTGGAAAACTATTAACAATTTGTATATATAAAAATTATGTTCATAAATATGACCATGAATACCTACTATACCCAAAATTTCATATTTCATATAATGTCTTCAACATTTCCCATAAACATAATAAATATATAAATCATTATAGACATAAATATTTAAATCTAAAATCTTTATAACATAAGGAAAAGGAAACATGATATGGTGTATCTCAAATAATTTCTAATTGTAAAGCTAAGAAGTAAAATTTGGATTTCATAATCAAGAATATCAATAGAATAAAGGCATTAAGACTTAGTCAATGTGAATTCATAGATAAAAAAATATTCATACCTATCAATACATGGATTATAAAACATGAAATCATGGAATTTGGGTTCAATAATACAAGGGTCATAATCATGATCCATCTAATATCAATCATGATTAATAAAATAGTTTTTGAGCCATAAAATTAATTAATAAAAGATATTGGTATTATGAAAAAATTATGTACATAACCCATTTTAATCTTAGGTCATAGCTAAATGGATACAAGTGAAATCCATAGGTGAGACCCATGAGTAACTCTCTCTTATTATCTATTATAATTGGAACATTACCTAATTCATTAGAGTTCTATCTTGATGAACAAGTCATATAATCTTTAACAGGTAGATAAGGTGCTATTTATGAATTCCTAGGAACATCATTAAAAACCTATTACCATTCAATAATATGTAATTCATTTCATCATAAACTCATAAAATATATATTAATAATTTTTATATCATGATTAACCTATGGAAGATATATGGATTCCATAAAAATCTCTTTGAATCTTAAATAACCCTTGGAAATTAAATATATTTCATACATATATAATTGAAATAATTTTAAACGATGGAAATGAAACATGTTCAAAAAAATCTATTTCAATCAAGATTTACCCAAGGGCAAGAAACAGGTTCTATAACAATATCATTAAAACATGAATAAAATTTAGGAAGAAACTGTTTCCTTAAAAACCTCTTCAAAACATGATGAAAACATTTAAAATTGGTTCCATAATAATTTTATTTGAAAAATTATTAACACATCTAAGTGGATTGGGTTTGATGAAAATAACATTGATACGTGAAAACCCATTGAAATTAAATTTATAAAATTATAACCTTTCAAATAAAAACATAATACATCCATAAAAATTAATTAGTATGTTTTGAATACAAAATATCTCATTTTGGGGATAATTAACAATAAAGCTTATTATCATGACTGCCTCACTAAATATAAACAGCAATGCGATGGGGGGGATGGGTATATGGTGACTACCCATGTCCATCTTCAAATAGTAAACAAGTTGGCAACTAGAACTGATGGTCTAATAGTGATGTATATGGGAGGAATTACCCTCAATGAAAAACATTAATAACAAAGATATTAGATGTATTAAACAACTAAAACCTTCCTAGACACACATAAATACACATATATGAAAAACTAATTGAAAAATGAAATTTCATATATTACTAAACAACAAAAAAGATAACTACATGTACCAAAAATGTAAAGACAACATCGATGATAAAGCCCAAATAGTTCATGTTATAACCCTAACTACAATACATATCATTATGAACCACATGATCCGATATACTATCAAAACATTTAATATATACATTTGGTGAGAATTACAATATACTCGGTAGGATCCTCCCAAAAACCTCTCATGGAAGGGAAAAGAAATCTTGGTAAAGAACAATGAACAATGATGAAAATAACTCATCCCTAAACATGTATTCTATATTACCACCCTCACTTTGTCTATCTCTCACCCTATGGAGCACACAAGATATAATATATGAAAATAAACATCAAGGGTACCCAACTCCAAATTCCCCACTAGTTCGCTGCACTTCCCCAATGTTTCACTACCCAAGCATCTCTCTCCAAAAGTAAGCCACCCTGGGAATAGAGTCAACAAATTCACCTTATGCATCAGACAACAACACTATACCAAATCCATTTATTGTAATCATTTTTTATCTATGGTCATAATATTCCATATGAAATATAAAAAACATTTATTATGACACCTCAATCCATTGCAACCCTTACATCGAGTAAGTACCTCAATACACTAGCCTATACTTGACATATCAATAATAGTATATATGAAATAATAAATATAAAAACATATTCATGAAATAAACACAACAAATCATAACCATATACAATAATATATGGGGAAAACAAACACTTATTCTCCCCATAACATCTAATTATAATGAGAAGAGAGCGACACCAGAGTGGGAAGTCAACCAACCATCCTCCCACCATGATGTTGGCGAAAAATCTGAACAGAGTCTATAGTGTGTTAGTTTCCCTAACCAAAATTATTGGATATGTGTATGAAATCATATAATATACATGATATAAAATATATCATAGCCATACTATATGAATAACCTAGTTTTAGTCTCAACTGTAGTAAATGTTGCTTATAATCCCAACAATCACTACAAAGACGAGCTATTCTATGAAAATGAAAGAATATAATATAGCTAAATTTAATTTATTTATTACAATTAATAATTTCATTTCGTTATTTAATGCATATATCATTAATTAACATGTTACATTATTCTTTATCACATTACATTTATTTACATTAATTAATAATGGAATATCAATGACCTCCATGAATTATGAAAAAATCCATGGTTTATGATGATGAATAAAATTTATTAATTTTCATTCATTAACCAAAAAACCCCATGGGTAAAACATTTATTTATTCATAATTATAAATTTTCCATATCTAGGTACTCTAGGAAAACTATAATAAGCAACCACCAAGATGAAACATGAATTAGGGAACCTCCATATGCCTTATAAAGTGGGGAAAATAATGTTGATAAAACATGAAACAAGGATATTATCCATTAGAAAGATTCATAAGAGATAAAACTATATATCAAGATATCGATAGTGGGAAATCCTAGATTTTCCCATTCTATAGATTTTGGTTCCATCCCTGACACACCATTTTATATATCGACGCATCTCAACATTATAGTTGTAAAATACTGCCATGTCAATTGTTCCCCATCCTTGGCTCATACATAACAAGATCACAGCTTATTTTGGCCTCCACTCCCAATATCAAAAAACCCTATAGAATCATCCAAACATAAATCATATAACAATACTCATGTCTGTAATATATCACAATGAATAATGAATAAAAAAATAAGAAATAGGGAAACATGGACCTCAAAATAATGAGTTCATTCATCCCATGGAAATAAGGTCACAATGATAAAAAAAACAAGAAGTGTTTCCCTATTAAGAAAATAGGACACAAAGTCCCTAATAATGTATTTATTTTTAAGACACAACCAATTCTTATTCTGTATTCAATTATACATTTTCTTCATTAATAGGTTCAAACATCAGAAAACTAGATGCATGAAGCTATAATAATCTATCTAATGGAAAAAATCCTCAAAGAACTTTTTTCAAATTCAAAAAAACCAAGAAAAGTACCATTCTCAATTAATATTACTTCAAAATTATTATCAACCTGAAAATAACATGATTTACATTAGTTATCCAATTGTGTTAACCAGTAGATTTAAAAAATGGTCTATTAAATTATAATTCAGAAAAATAATTATCAAATAATTATAGCTTCACATTCTTTGTAAATTAATAGAAATATAGAATTATAAAAATATAGACTTAGATATCACATTGTCTATAAAATCTTGAGGAAAACAATTATCATTGAATGAAGAAATAAGATAGAAAACATGTTATTACTATCCAATTACAATAATTTTATTAAATAATTATTTTTTAAATTAAATCTCCATTTAAGGGGCTAAACCATGACTGATTTAATATTTCACATAAGTTGAATAATTGATGAAACAAAACTTTTACATCAATATCCTTCAATGTTCGTCAAATGTGAATGGAAAAAATTGAGGAAATTAGATGACATCTCCTCCAATACCTGTATCCATATATAGATGTTGTGGCACAAATACTCCAACATAAACCAAGTTAATACATATTAGTAATATGGTATATACAAAAAACATTAAATGATAAGAATAATGATAGAAAACTAATATCATACAATGATTAATTTCTTGACATCTGGGGAAGAACTCAACATGCATCAACATGGATAAGAGACAGATTGCTAAAATTGATCATTTGATGGAGGGATCTCAATATTCATGGATGGATGGTTGTAGATCCACTATAATGAGAGGGGGATATATGAAGGGAGAGTTTTTATAGCTATGTGGTTTGACAATCCTTAGCGGCTGAAAACAATTAATGATGTACAATATTGTGGATTGACATGATGTGAAATCCCCTTTAACATTGTATAATCCTCATGGGTTTTTATTCAAAATATTTTTTTTTTATTTTTTTATTTAACCATGATAAATATTGGGTTTTATACCTTCCTCACACATGTTATAATCTTCATATACAACACATGTAAGGATTACAGTGCTTGTAATCTCCCACATTCAATAATTTTTTATCCAAGACCCTCCAGATATGGTACAAACCTCCTTAGATCTCCCCTATACATAGAAATTCAATAAGTGTTTTACCTAAATGGTTACATGACCTTACATTATATAACTCTCAAAAAATAATAATCCATAATAAACCAAAACAATACTATAGTAAACCAAAAGGGTTCGTTTGGACATCCACCCCATGAGATAACTCTCAAAGGTCTCACCACCATATGATCTCAACAAACGTATCATATATACAGGTTCAAAAAAATAAAACATCCTCAACGAGATTTAAAACACTCTCCTATTAGAGATACATCACAATCTATTATAAATTCATAACACCCAAAAAAATAAAACCATACCATAATCCAATATAGATCAACATCCATATATGAAAAGTACTACAAGAGTAGAGTAAAACATCAAATAGATATGGGAATTGAGTTCACTTTTGAGAATTATGATCCTAGGTAAACTAATACAAGACATAATGTCTCAACATGACATAAATTAAGGTAATAGTGTGGCTACTTCACACCTTTTCCTTGCATTCCTAGATATCCAAAGGATTTCCCTTGAAGGCCACATCATCTTCAACATCAATGTCTCCATAATCGATGACATCAGTGTTATCATGAAGATAAAGATATAGCTATGATAGGTAAACAAATCATGTATTCGGTTTATATATTGTATAATTTCTATCTGATATGATACATCTCCAACATAATCAAAGACCATAAAAGTCCCAAAAGAAAACTAGAGATAATGATTTCATCATCACCAACGACAAGTAACCATTAATTACACATGATCTTCTATGTCAAACTACAGTGGTCTCATCCTATTATAAAAATACATTTTAAGATTATCTTGAACTATTTTAATCATATCAATAATTACTTTATATATTTCAGTCATGTTCTATAAAATTTATGGAAGAAGAATTGTTGCCTCTCCAAACCTAGCCCAACACAATGGATAAGGTAATGGTCTGTTGGGAAAATATTTATCCAGGACCATCTATATGGTTGAGTGGAATATATTATTAAATAATAAATTCCCCAAGGGATGGTGACACATCCATGATCCTCCAAAATCCATGACATAAGAGCACACCATGTCTTCAAGAGTCATTATGGTACTCTTTTTATAACTATATGTATTTTGATAGGAAATTATTCTATGGAATAACAGAGAAAAAAAGAATTATTGAGACTTCTCTACACACTAAAAGATAAAGAAGGGTATATATAAAAAATGATCATCCTCAAAATTCTGTGGAATCTCACCACATCATACAGATTCTTCCAAGACAATATATATGTAGATATCTACTCGAAGTTCCATATAATGTGGGATGTTTTCATCAAACGATCCACAACAGACCATATGGAGTCATATACTCCCTGAGGTTGAGGTAAATCGGTACTGATGTCCATTGATATGGACTCCCACATCCTCTGGGTAACAAATAATGTCCAGAAAATACAATGGGATCATGTTGGTCACCCTTAAACCTATGGATGACCAAACATTGAGAAAAAAACATGTATTACATGCTTCAACCTTGGACACCAAATTTGACCACTCAAAGATAGGTCCATCATCATCATGTTTGGATGGACCCAAAAAGGAGAACTATGGAACTCATAGATAGTCATATGTGGCCACACTAGAGGATAAAAAACATTACTTGAAACAAAAAAATGTGGTGTCCTTCTTCAGATCAATGATTGGGTGAATAACAATAAACAACATAGTCTCTCCAGATCTCCACATGAGAATCCCTAAACCAATAATCCTCTAGATATTTTACCAAAGATGAATGCACTGTATTCTGGAAAAGAGAACCTTTATCTCCAAATTATTCCATATAAATATTAATCAAGGAGAGTTAATCCATCACACTCTATCAATCCCCATATTCACACTTAGAATCACTACAAGACTTCATATTCAACATTTCAGCTACAAAATTCTCATTTCCTAGATAATGAAAAATTTTTATGTCGAAATCCTGCAACAATTCCATCCACTAACACTAGTAGATGTTAAAATCAAGATGGGAGAGGACATACCTCTGGATTTTTTTGGTATTTAAAAATAACTAATTCTTCATGTAATTGGTAATCTATACACAAAATCCAATTAAACACCCCTACTAGAAACACATTATCATTGTTGGGATATTTACTCTTACTGGGAAATAATATTTGAGACCCATAAGAATCAACTGATCTCATCTACGTTAGAAAAAAACCCAATCCAATAAGTGATGAATAATAGAAAATCTCAATATGAACAACCTATACTAGAAGGAATTGGAGTGGAGTGGTGACCAACATCTCCATCAGGTACTCAAAATTATCATTCCAAAGGTAAGTCCATATGAATTCTTGATCTTTTCGGGTTAAACATTTCAAAGGCGACACATCCTGAGATAAATTGAATATGAACCTATTTTAATAGATTTTAACAACATGGAATATTTCTACCTCATCCGCATTATTGGGTGATAACCAAGACACTAATTCCTCTATCATCATAGGATCCACAACTATTCCCAATTGGGAAACCACATGCCTAAAGAAAAAGACACCACGATCCTAGAATTCACACTTTTAATACATCCAAAACAACTACTCCTGATGATGAACACCCAAAATGGAGTGTATTTTCTATAAATGATCTTTCGTAGATGTAGACTATACAAGGAAGCCATCTATGAAAACCACCAAGAACATATCTACTAACATTATCAATAATGTGTTCATTAAACCAATTGGAATAACTAGAGAATTATTCAAAATTAACAACATAAAAATGAAATCATATTGGCCATGATGACAATGGAAATGAGTCTAATAAAAAACCTCATTTTTCACCAGTATATGATGAAATCTATACATCACATTGATCTTTTAGAACCAAAATGATCCTCTAAGAAAATCGAATATATTATCAATCCGTGGAAGAGGATAGATGTTCTTCGCTGTCACTTAGTTAATGCGATGATAATCAATACAATGATGAAAGATGACATTAGGCTTCATCACAATCCAAACTAATTCTCCCCACAGTTACACACCCTCCTGAAAAAAAACACATTGCAATAGATATCCATGTTGTACTCAGCTCTTAAAAATCTTAAGGAACCATGTAATATAGACACATCTAGTGAGTATACACTCCTAAGGTACCCAAATCCAATACATGATTTCCTATAGAGGGGGTAATTCTACAAAATCCTATGGAAAAACATTATGTCACTCCTACACGGTGATGGTAATAAAACTATAGGTCCACTAATGATCTCATCAACATCTCAGCTAATATTGATGTCATGAATGGACAGAAAATTGACATATCTAAGAGTCACACTGGATTAAATCCCTTTTTTATAACTATATAAATCATAAAGGAAAACATCCTACATAAAAATTCCATGATAACATGAAATGAATATAACCAATATATGTGAATGATAATATCGTTATTCTATATATAAAAACAGAATAAATTTATCCATTAATGGTGCTGAACCACCACTGGCACAAAATATCAACATTAATCCAACATGTTAGCATGAACTCCAAGTGTAATTTAAAAAAAAGGAATCATAAACCTCTATACATCAATAAAAAAAGATTGAAAATTAGTTGGAGATATAATAGAGTCTTTCTCTATTGAACAAAACAAAAAATGGAAACAGGTATAAAATAAACAATGAGTAGCTCAAACATTGTATGTCTCACCAAAAGATTGAAATGCTAAAGTGTGAATCTGAAGAGTATATTCTCCAAAAAAATCTATGACCCTGCCGATGATAACTTACATGGCCATGCTCTTCTCATTAAAGATTACGAGAATCTTGGTTCAATCATCTACCTAACCCATATACTTTATACTGATACCCAACTAGAGGATGCTGTTATTATTTCCTCTTTAGAAATTTCCACAGAAGTGGAACTATAAGAACACATAGAACGTATTGATTATTCATAATAGTTGATAACTCTAACCGCTAATGATCTTGGAAACCACAATAAAAATTGCATCAGATCATTTGTAAAATTTATGAGTTATTCATCCTTAGTGAAACTATATGGTTCATGTTGGGACCAACCAATGGATGATTAGAATCTCTTCTATCATGATAATTGCATACCCATACCATATTTATGATCTATGAAGAATCATGATGTATCCCCTCTATTGAAGAACATAATATATAATGTGTCCTCCTAATATCATATAATCTCTCTATAACCTCAATATATATCCTTATCATAAATAGGGTGAACTGGTGTTGGATCATTCGATATTAAGAATTGTAAAATGCATTTCCATGACATCCTAATCAGGATATAGGTGTGAATTATATCAGATATGGGTCCTAAAATGGATTCTAAAATCCTTCATAATAGATCTCAAATACCAATGGGTACGGACATCATGATTACCTGCATCATTCGTGGTCAAATACTGAAAATAATATATAATGTTGTCCTAGAACTTTTCCTAAGAGGTTTCTGATTCATTATGGTCACAAAGGAAGAAGAACCACCACTACCTCACAACTTCACACAAAATCATCACAACCAATGAATCATAGTTCTCCATATAAGAAAGGGATATACTAATGTCTATCTCAATATATTCTAAAATTTATCCATTGATAAAATCTAAAATGGATACCCCATACATATGAAAAATATGGTACTGAAACTCTACGAATTTCCACCTCCTAGTGTTGTTGTCTTTGACCTCTAAACTATAGAGAACTAATGGCATGTAATTATAAAAATCAATGGTGTTAACATAACAAGGACATTGACTTGGATCCACACATGATTAAATAAATATCTTTTATAGATATTTACCTCGAAATATGGTATATTTACCATTAATTAATTAATTATCTTATTTAGGTTTTAACATATCCCAAGGTCAACCCATTTTGAACACAAGCACAAGAATGAATGATGCATGATCCATTCAAAGTTATGAACACTATAACCATTATAGTTACCTTTTCGAGGCTCGTTATATATAAAAGATTGTGAATTAGATCAGACAGGATAGTAAATACCTATATTTTTAGTGGGTCTCCTATTTTTAAACCACATACTACATGTAGATGACATTGTTTCCCAACCAACACATGGAAGCACACATTTTCCTGACTCCAAACATCATTATTCACCTCAATATTAACCTCTAATACCACTATATCATGCCCCTCCCTAGAATGATACGTAAAAAATGAGAGATTAATGGTGACTACAAAAGTCCCCACTCTAGTAGGCCATTGGTTCGTGTTTAGCAATGAGGGTATACTGAACATGAATATTGGAGTCAATACCCTCAAATACAAGAAAAGGAGGAAAAGGGAGATAAGAATTATACAACTACAAAATCCAATATAAGCACATAGAAATTGATAAATATATTTAATAAAAATATGTCTAAAGTGAAACATGAAACGTTAAATATTACTAATAAAATGGGAGTAAAACAACATGTACCAAAAATGTAATGACAAAAGTTACCTCAAATGCCAAATAAATCTGGTTAAACCATGATCAAGTAATAACCATTATGATCAGAAACCTTTTCTAAATGACCTGAAATTATTTTATATATTTTTTAGGTTGTGGATAATTCTATACTCATTACGATCCTCCATGAGTCATCTCATGGAAAAGTTAATGAACACACAGTAATGAACAATGAACAACTGTGAAACTAACTCATCACCAAAACAGGTAAGATAAAATCCATGGATCACCATGGATATCTCTCAAAAAGTAATTTATACAAGAGATCAAATAATATAATAAAACAACAAGGGAATCCCACTCTCGAATATGCATTGGTTTCTCACCTTTCCCTAACATCAAGCGTTCCTAGCATCACTCACAATATGTAAGCCATCCCAAAGTCTACTAGGAAAGGATTCACAACATACACCACCCACATCAAAAAAAACATTCGATATCTAGGTATAGTAACCATGTAGTTTTTGGGATCCACCGTAGATCATTTGACATATAAAAATAATCAGTTATTATACCTCAATCCATGACATCCCTTTAACTAATTAAGTACCTCAATCCATAAAACCCAATAAATGTTTTACCTATAGTATTCATTATGATACTATATCCACAAATATGTTTGTGTGTAAAATAACCGCAATACATCACATCCCTCTAGACATAAATATGGAGAAAACTAATACGTGTGTACCCTCACATGTAATTTCCAAAAAATGAGAGTTTTGAAGAGGGGGTAGTCAGCCATCCATCATCCCACAGTGATGTTAAGGAATATACCCTTCCATAGCCCACTAGGTGTCAGTTCCCCTAACAAACATGGGAGGGGTATCATATGAAATCATATAATATACATGATATAATATATCTCACAACCACACTATGGTCATAACCTAGTATTAGACTCAACTTTATCTAATATCACTTAAACTCCAAGTTGAAACAAATATCTTAAGATATCGTATAAGAAAACAAGAATATAAAAAGTGATACATTAAATTCATTCCTTAATTTTTGGAATATAATTTATTTAGTTATTTCATAAACAATTAGTTAACTAATTACATTATTTATCATCACATTACATTGAATTAATTTAATTAACATAGTAAATTATATTCCATCTTGAAATAGCCGAACCAAATCCATGATTTACCATGATCAACATGTTTGAAAAATTTTCATTCAAGATCTAACCATCACCATGGGATAAACATTTATTTTTTCAATATTAGTATTATTACATATTTAGTTACCTTAGAAAAAATATCATAAGCTACCACTTTGAGAAAACATACAATCAACCAACTTCCTAATACCTTAACCAGTGGGGAACAAAATGTAGTTAAAAAATAAACTCACATATCATCTATTAAATTGTTTAAAAGTCAATCATATCATCTATCTACATCTCATTAATGGGTAATCCAATATTTATCCAATTATATCACCATTTATTCCATACCTGACAAACATAAACACACACATTGTAATTCATATCACTAACATATGAGTCAAATCCTAACACAAAAACAAGCAAAGGTCATACGCTCATCCATACCATGCTCAAAACAAATCCGGACCCCCCCCCCCCAATCCATATAACAACAACCCAATAGGCACCTCTATCTTAGTCTCATATCACAAGGCTCTTATCCGGATCACATAACTATGTAAATAGAACAACAACACAGCCCACTTGAAAATAGGGCACTCAAAACAAGAATTTATCCATCCCATGAGAATAAGCTCTCACGACTCCAAAACAAGGAACTCGGATTTCTTAAGTGAATGGGTATCTCATATCTTATAAATGAAATTTTCATTTTTGAGAAAAACTAGATCATATTCCATATTGAATTAAAAAATTCATTTAAAAATAGGTTCCAAATTTGGGAATTGTACAGAATCATATTAAACAATATATTAAATAAAATAACACAATTGTATAATTTATTTCGGTTAAAATACTGGAGAAATAAAATTCTCAATATATATTCATTTTCATTTATTATCAAAAATAATAATATAACTCCAAATTAATTATCAAATTATTTATAAAACCAGACAAAAAACATTCCTCAAAAATCATTATTAATCATATTAATAATCAATTAATTCATGATTTACTTTCATTTCCAATTTTTAGAATAATAACATGATAAATAAAGGGGCTTATATATCATATTATCTGTCAAATATTTTGGAAAATATTATTCACTGTATAAATAAAAAACATCGACCACACACGATTTCTGTCAAATTTTATTAATATAGTTAAATAATTATAATTACAGTTACATCTCCATTAAATGGGATAAATAATGAACAATTTTCTATCAATGTAAGGGAATTATGTCAAAGAAAATCCACTAACTCAAAATTAATCAACGTTAATCGCACTAGAACTGACCAAATAATGGATCTCCAATCACCTATCCCGTAAGAGATGAATCCATTTTGGGAAACTGTGGAACAAATACAACCATTAAAACCAAGATAACACCCATTATAAACATTAGAGACCCACCAACATCGCATTACAAGAATAGTGGGAGGAAAATATGATTAAAATGGGAGAAACTACTACATAACTAAGGAAGAACTCACCTTGGACCAACACAGATTAATGATAGATGGATAGAATCAGTCACTGGTTGTAGTGATATCAAAATTAAAGGAATGGGTGTTGCAGATTTTATAGAATTGGACAGATATAGGGAGGGATATATATATAGTGTGTGTGATTGTGAGAGAGATATATGATTCATCCATAAATTTTGAGTAATGTGAGTGGTTGAAATCATTTTAAGTCATACAACATTAGGAATTTACACAATATGTAATCCCATTTCACATCATGTCATGTCAAGGGTTCATTTTTTTATGGAAACACATCACCTTTTTATTATTTTAGCCCAAAAATATTCATGTCATCAACCAACCCAACATAAGTGGTGAGCTTCACATACACAGCTTGAAAGGATTACATGGTGTATAATCTCCTTGGATCAATCATTTTATAGCCAAACACCTCCAGACATATTTTAAGCCTACCTAAGCTCCCCCAGACATGGAAACTGAAAATGGGTTAGACCTCATAGATCTGGGATATTATATATATATATCTATGTTAATGAATAAAATTCCATGAATATATCATTAGTTACATTTATGATAAAAATAACATTTTCTCTTTGGGAATAAATTAAAACGTAAAATTCATAATTTATTGGGAAAATAAATTTCCTAAAAAATAAAATTAAAGTTGTAAAGGATGATTTATATAAAATAATTTTCTTGATTTTCAAATAATACTTTATGTATATATATTTAGATAAAATATTTTTGTCAATTATTTTGTAAATTACTTATTGATCTTTTTTGGAAAAAAATAAAATTCCAATCATTTTTTTAAAAAATATTGTTATTGGAAATGATTGTATTAGAAATTCAATGTGAAATTTTTTAGAATTTTTTATTAATAAAAAATTTATTTCTAATAAAAAATATATCAAATGGAAGGTTGAAATCAAGCTATATTTTCTAAAAATATTTTTATTTTAATAAAAAATTATTAAAAAAATAATTTTATCACAAAAATGAATCAATTTAATTTTAAGATGACCTTGTTAAATTATGATGCAAAAATAAATGTGTTGAGTAATAATATTAGTGGGAAATTCAATTTAAACTATATATGTTAGAAAAATATATATTCATTTTTAAAATAGTTTAAATGTCAACTTTTAAAGGGGATTTTTAATTTAAATCTCTTTAGATATTTGGAAACATTTTTATTATAAAACCTATGAAATATTAATAACTTGAATAATAATGGATATCATAAATATATAAATATTAATCATATAGAAAATTACATTGGGAAATATATACACAGTATAAAATAATATTGGTTCATAATATCAAAATTTTCCTCATTGAAATTTATTTGAGATGATATCCCTTATAACATTGGTAATCATTTGATAAAAAATGATGAATTAGAGATCCTCATATGGATTTTCGAATCCCAATAATTTTCAAATAAATAGAAATAAAAGTCATTCCTAAGAATAATATACACAATCGAATAAAATAAGTGTTAAATATGGAATATGTCTTACAAAAATAATAGTGAGAAGAGAAAACCCCTACCTCCAGTCCAAGCATTTCATTTATGTCCTTTAGGACTTCTTGATTATGCTTACGTAAATTATTTAATTACATAAGAAAAAATTTTAATATTAATATGTGGAAATAAAATAATTTATTCTATTTATTTCATATCACATATTTTCACCCTCAATCTATTATGTCCATATCATGATTTTTGAGGAAATTCAGTTCATAGTTTTAAAAAAGAATTGGTTTATTGACCGTGGTGAAATAGAACATCATTTAAAACCACTGGGACAGTAATCATCAAATAATTATCATATTTATTCATCCTTTATTCATTTAAATCTAATCATGAATAATTTTTCTCAAAAATAATCTATGTCACTATCATAGATATGGTACGTTATACATACACACGAGTAACAATGATATTCTTCAATTAAAATTATAAAAAAATGTATATATTATTTAATATATAAATAATTATAAATATGTAATAAATAAAATAATATTTCATTAAGTATAGTTATTTATATCATTTATATGATTTATCATAAAAAAGAATCATATCGCTTTGTGGAGGTGGTTGTCCACACATAGACAAAAGATGTTATCATTTTTTAGTGTGATAAATAAAATGATATATCATATTTTTATCTTTATAAATATAATAATACTATCATTATTATTTCATATATATCGTATTAATTCATTATGTTCATCAATATTATTCTTTTTCAATGATTTATTGAAAAAAAATCACATAACTTCGCAAGGAGGTGGTCTTCCATACACATGAGCGAATTTATAAAATAACACAATAAATAAAAATTAATATGTCTTATATTATATATTAACATAATATTTATAAATATGTCACACATAAAAAAAATATACTTTATATATATATCCATCAAATAAGTTGTGAGAGGCTCTACTGGGATATGAATGATATTCGATTCCCAAGTCATAATATTATTTGCACATGAAAGAGGACTTTATATACCACATGATAGTATATGAGATGAATTGAGGTTATTCTATTAAATTATTAGAATCTTGGTTTATTTTATATACTTGTGATATTATATTTTAAATGATGAAAAATATTGGAATTTTATGATGGATGAAATAAAATAAAAATATATAGTTATTAATCGTACCTATTCTTAGACCACCTCATTAGGATTTTAACTAAAGTATTCAAAAAATTTGTTTTTGAACAAACCAATGCTTTTAAGATGATATAATGGAATTTAATAAATTATTTTGTCATTTATTTTCTGAACCATACGTTTTTAATGCGTGATTAGGAGGGGTGAGTGGATTTTCATTTATAAGTGAGGTAAGCGGTATACATATAATTTTTTAGAAGAAATAGTGATGCACATGTTTTATAAATGTAAAAGTCACCAAAATGGATCATTATTGATATCTATCTATTATTCTATCAAATTAGTTTTTGAATATAGTTTTTAACATGTTCATTGGTAATTTTTATAGTAATATTTCTAATTTATCAATAGGTAGAAGTTTTCTCACCATTAAAACGATAATAAATTTTTTCTTTTTTTACGATTATTTAATTGTTAAAAAATATATTCAAATTATTAGATAAAATAAATTAATATTTATATTACATATATGGAATCCATTTTTCAAAATTCAACTCACTAAATTGGGGATATTTTAGTTTCAAATTAGATCCCAATACTCTATGAAAAAAACCGGTTTTTGAGAAATGTATTTTTAAAGAGAATGATGATTTCAAATTAACTATATGACTAGAAATAATCAACCATTGAAATTAAATTATAATTTATAGTATAATATATATATATATAATTTAAATTATATATCATTATTATTTGTTCTACAATTTTTAAATAGGTAAACATTATGCACTATAAAATAGTTTTTTGAAAAAAATCCTATTTTTAAACAAAATTAAAACATTTAAAAAATTCATTATGAATATGATTAAAAATGATATAAATTTATTAAATATTAATAAATAATAATTATGTCACATTAAAATAAATTAAATGAATATGTGAATTTATAATTAAACAATTTATTGAAAATAATTTCCATTTAAAAATCGTTATTTTTTTACAATTCACTAAAAAATAAAAATGTAATGAAAAATCACAAAAATTCACCATATGTTAAATTTTTCATTGTTATTTAAAATTTGAATTAAATTTTAAAAAATTCATTTATGTAAAATTATATTATTAATTATAATATTTTATAAAAAAAATTAAAATCACATTTCAGGAAGAAATTATTTTATAAAATAATATTACATTACTAAATATTGATCATTTATTTGAAAAAATATATATCAATTAATTTTGATTTTTTATGATGTATATTTATATATATGTATATCATAAATTAGTTAATAATATCCATACCCTCAAAATTTATTTTTAGGATTTAATATTTAGATTTAAAATAAAAAAAATTGTTATTCATTAAAGCATGGTGTTGTGTGTGTTTTACACCATCAAGCATAAAAATATTTGAGTTGTGTATACCAAAATATATGTATAAGAATAAATTTATTAATGAATAAAAAATCATAATTTATTTGGGAGTAATACCCTCAAATTTTCTGGGTGTTAGATATCAAATATGTTATCATGCATTGATTTTTTTAATGTCAGAGAGTTACAAGAATGACTATATAATCACTCGATTTATCAATATTGTATAATATAACTATCTAAAAAAATTAATTATTGTGTATTAATTATTTTAAATCAGGATATAAATTTTATTCAATTTTTCATTGTTGATATTTTCTGTTATTTTGAAACTATTATCATGAAAATTATTCATTCTATAATCTACATCAATTACACTTACCATTACAATTAATATTCAATATGTACAATGTTCAATTATTCTAGTGTCTTACCCCATTAATGCCTCTCTCTCTCCCACATCTCTTTCAATCCATCAATATTCACTTCATTCTTTCATGAACTATTAATGTTTCCACTAATTTTTGTAGATTTGTTGATAATAAATCAATTAGCTCATTAAAACTCATTTAATTAGGTTCCACTAATCAATAATATGAATGTGTATGATACAAATTAAGTTTCTATGACTCTGATTTCCTATAAATTAATGTAAAATAATTTTAATATATATGATCATGTCATTAGTAAAGGATAGAATATTAATGTCAATTCATAATGTACCATAATTAATGTAATCACTATAACTGATAACACCTACAACCAAAATAGAATAACATATGAACACTATAATGGAACCACCTACCTACCTTTGGCAAGAAACTAAAACATAGAACATAACATACTAAAATGGCCCTCTAGGGAACAACCAGATAGTTAGTGTGAAATCATGATGTGAATTAATAGGTAAAGTGAAATCGTGTCTCATTGTTCATCATACCAGATTAAAATTAGCATCAAATTCTATAACATAAACCAAAAATTTCATATCATATAACCTTTACAAAACTTTATTCATGATGGTCAATATCACTTTAATATCATATGATTTTAATGGAAAGACTATGTTCAACAATTTATATGATACAAAGCACTAAGATGAAGAGAAACACATATTATTATTATTTAAATATAACAATTAAAACATATCAATTGATTTTTAGTATAATAGCTGAGAACCCACACTCATGGTTATAGTGAAAAAATCATAAGAAATACATTTATGGCATTGATATCGATAATTGGGACATAATTGTTTTCTCATTAAAATCATAATAAATAAAAAGAAAATTTTACAAAACCAATTACATTATAAAAGACATTTTTTGTTTTGTTAATTATATAATTACGAAAAAATCCTACATAAAAAATACCCATATCCATAAATAAGACAATTTCATGGTTAAGCCAGCATATCTTATATCAAATTTGGTTAGAATATTCATCTTATGAAATCCTTTATAGACATAACTAATTAAATGTCATTCATTATTAAACTGGGGAATATTAAACATAAGAAGTGTGAGATAAAATTCTCAGTTTGGGTTAATATAATCATTACTAATTTAATGTTATCAATGATAATAACAATTGTGTAACGGTATGATAATAAAATCAATGTGTACTAGAAAAAAAATATATTAAATCATTCCAAAAAATACATAAATAATAAATTACATAAAATATTGTAAGTATTTATCAAATGAATAATTCATAAGGATCGTTAGTCACGAGACATGTGATATGAATCGTGATAAATTGAATCTCTATAAACACATTTATGATCATAGATAAGAAATGTTGGCATCTTAAAATGTAATTTTCATAAAATACTGATAGAACCCTTAAATAATATCTACAATTGGAATAAAAATATGACCGAATTAAGACATTTTTATATAGAGAAATTAATCATTTCCAAATTAATTAGAGAAATACCTGGGATCAACAATCATTTATAATTTCAAAGAACCATAAATAAATTATATATAGAATTAATTTCATCATAAAACTCATAGAAACAATGATTATTACATTTATAACATGATTAACCTATAGAAATGAAATAGGTAACATGTTATTCTATTTGAAATATTATTAATGCATAAAAATTAAATAGGTTCCATAAAAATCACATTGAAACATGATTAACCCAAAATAAATAAGTAGATTCCATAAAAATCACTTTTAATGAATATTATCCCATGTAAATGAAATGGGATATAAAAAATATTCTTGATAGATTTTTAATATTGGGAGAAGAAATCGGTTCAAAAATAATATATTTGAAACATGATTAACCGATTGAAAATAAATATATTTGATAACAATCTCTATGAAAAATGATTAAACTATTGATTAGAAATGGGTTTTATACACATCTTTTCATGATAAACCATTTATATAATGAATAATTTTGTTATCATTGGTTCATATACACATGAAATGTTAATTTATATAAAATTATATCCTCTAAGATAGAGAATGAGTTTGAATGATTACATGGAACACATATTATGATAAATTATTAGTCATTGAAACCCCATTTTAAAAAATACAATATTCCCAAAAAACATTTCTTCAAAAATAAAACTAAAATCGTGTGTAGGAAAATTAAATTAATATTTTATTTTAAGAATGTTTTTTGGATAATGTGAGAAACCATGAATGTTAAAACCCATGAAACATCAAATACAATATGAGATTAAAAAATCTTTGGATGCAATCATAAACTTGGCATGGTAAATATTGCTATAATATTTTCAAAATATATCAATTACCATTTTAACTTATTCATATTTTATTATATATTCAAAGGATTAATCAATATTGTCTCATGATTGGATAAATCAATCTATTAATAACTTGTTCATTTTAACCCAGTAATAAGATTAAATTTTCTTGTTTGTCGTGTCACTATAAATTTTATTGTTATCCACATGAATTTTTCTATCTTCCATCCTATATGAATCATTTTTAGAGGAATTCATAATAAATTCTTCCGCAATCATTTATTCCTATGAGATTAGGATAAGTTCCCACTTTTACACTACCTCATCACCTGTTTTTTATTGTGTTTCGTTCTTAAATCACATCCATGCCTCTACATTTGAAGCATCATTTCCAGACAACACTTGGGGGACTATCTGGTCAATATCAATTATCCCAAGGTCCCCTTGGGATCAAATTCACATCATGTCACCCATATTTTTAGTTGAATATTCCTTAGGGACACATCCTTTGGAAATAACATTATCACTCAGTAGGTTCAATATGTTACCCTTCACCTTATCTTTCTTATAATAATCATGTTACATTTCCTTAGATCACATTTTTATATCTAAACTAGTATCTATTTGCCTAGGAATGTATGAATAATACTTAAAAATATGGATATCTTACTCTTAATTACAATAAAACTCCCCAGTTTCCTGAATTCTATATTCACATTCTTCCTCATCAATATGTTGAAACCTCTATTGATCCCCTTATTAGTACTATCTTCTTAGTAATTTCATAACATTCACAATACTAAACCACAAATGAGTTGAAGCTCTCATCCTGAACATATTCTTGTAGGCCTTCAAATATTTTATTTTGGTCAATTAGGACATGGTTCATCTTGGGTTATATCTCTTCTACGCCTCCACCCACTCATCATGAACTTTGAATATTATTCTACATGATCATATTTCCATAAGAACCTCCCTCAGAGATCAACTCTACCACTAAATTAGGTGTATATCCACTTCCATGACATGAATCCCCATATTAGGAACCCCGAATTCAATTTCATGGAATACAAAACAATGAACTTGCAGCATTCACCTAACAATTACCAAATGAGTCCAATGAAACATGAGAAATATACATGAGTTTATTCAAATAAATCATAAAGTGTTTAATGATGTCTTCCACCATTGGTTTTATCACAAATATTCTTATATTAATGAATTATTATAGACGTAGATTAATACTAACAATTGAATTATTCATTGGACATATAATAGGATCTGGAACTATTCCTTTATCATTGTCTTCTGCATCAGTGTCAAACTACTGAAGGATGTTCTTCTTCCAATTCCAATAATCAATAATCGAATGAACCAATTTCTTAATGTATGTACAATAATATTGATTGACAAAAAAATTAGGTTTTGATTGTAGTGAAATATTCTCTAACCTTAATCCAAACAAAATATTCTAACACATCAACCCCTAAAAAAATACATTGAATGAAATGATGATAAACTTATTTTTTAATACTATCAATGCACATATATGTACTGAATATATTTCTAGGAATACATAGAATAGAAATATTTTAAAATTGTATTGAGAGAAAAGAGAAAATTACCTAGATATCCCTGGTTGGAGAATCACATGTCTTGTGGGAGATGTAAGTACAACTGAATAATTATAAATAAAGATAGTTATAAAAATAGGGGGCACTATACCAAGATATAATCATGTCATTCATCGAATATAATTGAACCATGATATGTCTCTGGTAAATATGGCCCAAAATTTCTTTATCTTGGGAACCCTAGAATACAAATATATGTATGTTTAAAAAAATCCACAACAGGTTAGTGATTTTTGAATCCATAATCCAGAAAACAGTTTAGAGAAGAGGCAAAATTGAATTCAGAAGACCAAATCAGTATGTGAGGGAATATGTCAAATATATCTTGATATTTAGGGCATAAAAAATAAGTGGGAAACATTGAAGGAATTTAGTATATGATAAAACTATGTATGGAGTATGTGGATCCTCCTCCTAGAATGGAGAAGGTCCCTCCCCCACCGTTGGTGGAGGGACTAAAATGATGACTATAGATTTCTAGCATAATGTAAATCTCTGTTGTTCATGATGTCTCTATCCCAATGAAATAAATATTCAAAATTCTTATAAAAGATTATTTAACAATAATTTAAATCCTTTATTTTTTATAATATCCATTTTAATTTAAAATAAAATTAAAACCTAAAAATATTTGAACTAAAAAATTCATTGAAGTAATCCATGAAAAAATAATGAAATCATGAAATAAAATTTTGTCATGATGGATAAAATTTCCATTCATGTTGAAGTTGAAAATTAAAATATTAAGATCACATTTTTTGTAGATTCCGAATGAAAATTATTTTGTAAACAAAAAATATCCATATTAATTTTTTAAAGAGAAATAATTGGGTTATAATTTCACTAATAAATCATTTTAAAAAGAAAAAAATTATTTTCTAAAACATAACATGAAAAAAAAAGTTCTATTGTATAACAGATTTCCAACCATATGCGAAATAAAGTCATATTATCTTAAAAATATATACTCGGAAATGTTTTGTACTAAATATTAAATAAAATGTTACTATAAATTTTAAACATCATGAATAAACATAGTAGAAAAAAATTAATGTATTTTTGGATATATAGACATTAAGATGTCAGCATTTGAAGCATTATTATAAAAAATACTGATAAACTATGATATTGTAATATAAGTCCCAGACAACTTTGGTAGCTTTGAATCACAATACCCATGAAAGAATATAATTAAATTAATAATAGAATATAATGAAAATATGGATATTCATGATATAATATGTATGTTTTGTAGTATATACTCCTCATAAAATAATATTGATTTATAATATAACACATGTCTTAATGTATGTAAAAATAAGACCAAAATCTCTTAATGCATTGGTATCATTTAATATTTAAATCCCAATAATATGATATACTAAAAATTGTATATAAATACATATAAATTGTATTATAATAATAATAAAATACATTCATTAGAATTATGCACCCATGAAAACAAAATTAGTTGAGATTATGAAATATATCTAACAGAAATAAAAGTCTGGGGAGAAAACCATTACGTCATGTTTAGTTTTTTAGTAAAAATGATATATCCTCATGAATAGTGTCATTAATTATTTTTATTAATTTTTAATAAAATTATTAATACTTATAATTAAAAATATTATCCTCAAGGAACATTTTTTCATGCATTCATGAATTGCATGTAATTATTTTCATTGTTTATTGTGTTAATATCTTTGTTTTCTAATTCAGGATTTATTATGAAAGTCCCCATTTTTCTGCATCTGATATAGTTATATAATAAATATATTAAAAAACATGACATAAGTTTCATATATTAACATTCATTATAATTTTAAATTTAATTTTGAAATATGGTTATAAAAAAATATGCTATGATGATGGAGATAGTGTGTCATACATACGGAAGAGTAATGGTTCTATTTTTCAACTTTCATATTGAGAAATATGTGAGGATTATTTTATAAATAAAAAAATCATAATATAATATATGCATTATCAGTTATTTAAATATAAATATATTCATATTTATATATTCCTTGTGTTTTGGTGATGAAAAGATATTCACATCGCTTCATGAAAGTAGTACTCCACACATACACGAATGATATTTTCATCTTATTAAATTAAAAATAGAATGTGATATATCAGCTTTGAAATTTTATAAAATATTTCATTAAGATCAAAATTAAATCATGTATAACACATATAATCATTAAATTTACTATTATTAAATTCTGTTTAAATCATTATTTGGAACTCATATCACATTGCTTCATGAGGTTGTATTGCACTGTATACATGAATAATTTTAATCTATCCCATATATAATGGAATGTAAAATGATTAATGTGATATAAATAATATTTGGGTATATTTGGGTTAAAAATAGTATAAATATACATCATATCCAGCATCATAAACTACAATGAACCTTGGTAATGGTAGAATGAATTTCATTAGTTCATGAGACAGTGGTCCACCATATACACGAATGGTTATTTCGTAACCCATTTGATAGAGTTCTAGATTAATGTAATTTATTAATTGGTTATTAAAAAATAAAATAATATATAATAAAATTATGTTATTATATCATCATGTTTTAATTATTATTTAAGGAGGTTTAGAAAGAAATATAATCTAGATTTAAAAAATATTACCTCTTGTTCTGGTAAATTCCATGGGTTTGTAATAAATTCTCTATAGGATTTCTTTATTCACAAAATAATGATTACATGGTGATGATAGATATTTAAGGAATTTATATGGATCTACATTGGATGTGAAAAAATTTAGGAGAGGTGTGTAGAAGGGAGGGGAGTGATTTCACTTTTATAGGTGAGGATGAGTGGCATTTTTTTTAAATTCTCAAATGTATTATATATTCGGAGGTAAATCATAATTAAAGTGAATTAAAAATTAAAAACTAATTGTTTTAAGGGTTTTTATTGTCGATACACACCAACAACGCACTGTAAATCTCATTTTATAAAAATATTTTGTCCCTTAACATATAAGTTTCATAATATTTTATATTTTGGGTTTTCACAATTGTAATTAGTTTTATAAGCTAGGTAATTTATCCATTATTACATTATTGAATTGAAAATTATAATATAATTTGGTCTCTATCATTCAATATATTAAATCGAAATTATAAAATAAATTTCCAATGTTTTTTTAGAATATTTTAACATAAGTACATGTACATACAAAAAACTATTTTAACCATAACAAAGATACTGATGTTTTTTACTAATTGATGTTTAATATATAAATTTAAAATAAAAAATTGGTAAACTAATAGAAAATAATTTAGATTTATTAACATTTATAAAATAAATTTCATTTTATATGTTTCTTAGTCATTTAAATTCGTATAAAAAATATCAATTATTTGGAAATAACTTATTATTAATTTTGAAATTATTCATTTAAAAATATAATGAAAAAGTTTCAATTTGTATATATATTTTTTAAATCTACAATACACAATATATTCACCTAAAATTTATTTCATAGGAATAATTCACTCATTTTACTTCAATTATATTATTTTTAGAATCATTTAATTCATATAATTATTAATTAAATCATCACCACATTGGTATTTTATAAGCTTTTTTATGTAATTATCCCATCTAAAAAATACTAAAAATATATAATGATGAAAAATTTTAAGTTTCTATATAATTATGAAATATATGTATATGAACCTCTATTTTTTGTCCCAATAAAATTCTTTATAAACAATAAATGAAATGAATACTCTTTTTTGTATATTTTCCTTAACTTATTATATGGGCTATATTCAAATGAATGTGGAGGTAAATTTCAATATATTTAAATTTATTTTCAATGTTAGAAATATAATCATAAAAATAATATAAAATAATATTTTATTTTTAATATAGTAATATTTTTAGTGTAACCCTCATTAAATCCATTTCTACATTAATCATGATAATATTTTTATTTTCTGATAATTATATTTGGTAAAAATATATTTCTTCCATATTATATATTATAAATTATGATTCATTCAAATATGAAAAAATTTATTCCATATTCAATTTTTAGAAGTACAAATTTTTAAATTAAAATTTATCTGGTATACACAACGAGACAACAAGGTTTTAATAAGAAAATTCAAATGAATACTATAGTATTTTATTAAAATTCATTATTAGAAAGATTACAAAGAGTTAAATTGGATTGATAGATATAAAATACATCTAATAAGATGTTAAAACCAATTATTATTATAATATACAATTCAAATTACTTCAATGAAAATGTATTTTACAATTAAAATTAAATATTCCTCCATATTCATTAAAATTGAATCCTTTAAAAAATTTCAATAAAAACCCAATGAAAATTATGGTATTACAATTAATAAAATTAATTTTATCTTTTTATATTAATATTCTATAATTTATTAAAATAATTTTATTTTTATGTGGGAAAAGTGAGATTAAATCATCTGCATAAAAATAAAGTTTTCCAAAATACATTTCATTCACCATAAAAAATTTATTATTTTATTTCTAAAAAATAAATAATAATTTATTTTATTTTATATATTTTTATTAAATTATAATAATTTATTTATTATTATTCATAACCCCCGATTTAATGGCATGTTTTAATGTGATTTTTTAAATATTAATTTTTTAATAATGTATCGTGTTTCATTAAAACCCAGTGTTTCATGAATTTGGAATCTATTTAAGTGATTTAATTACTTTAAAAAAATAAATATATAATAAATTCTCATGAGGTTGGTGTGACACCCCCAGTTTTTATAGAAATTTCTTTCTTGAATAAATTAAATTTTCATTTAGGTCTTGTCTTACACTATAAAAAATATTCCATTCCCACAAAACCAAATAGGAATATTTTACAGAAAACATATAGTTGGAATATGTCATATCCAACACTGACTTGGAGTATATTACAAAAATCCCTGACTTTGAGTATGTTACACGCAACACTGATATTTTAAAAACATCATTTTATTATTATAATTATTTAAACAAGGAAATTATAACAGAACTAATAAAATTTATTAATTGAAAAAGTAATAAATACTTTTACAATATTTTTTTCAAATTGTTTTATATAAATAAAACATATTTATAATGAATGATGGAATTTCTGGTAAAGTTATTATATATTAAAAAAATAATTTTCTCTCATATGAACATCTTTTAGTGTCCTTCTAGAAAAAATAATAAAATTATTTTTAGAAACATTATGAAATTTAATTAATAAATAAAAATCTTTTTTTTAATTATAATATCAAAATTTTTTATGTTAAAATTTATTGATTTTTCTGAGAAACATCATTTTTGAATGAATAGTTAAATATAATGAATTGGAATTAAGAACTACTTTTCATCTTATTTATTTACAAGAATAAATTATATTTTAATTTTGTTTTAATGGTTAATGAGATTTTATTTATAAAAATAAAATAAATTTAATTCATTATAACTAATTTAACATTAAAATTGGTTATAAAATCGTATGAATCTTTTGATCATGTTTAATTTAAAAACGTGCACTGTCAACCTTACTCTGGTATTAAATTTAAATTAATTTTTTAAATTATTTGATTTCAATTAGAAAAAATTGAATCCATATTTTTATTCAGACTTATTTATAATTTTTAATATGTTTAATAATTTTTTTAAAAATAAATCATTATGTAATTAAAATTAATTACAATGATTACAATAATATTATGCGTAATAAGGGGCTAAACATTAATGTTAAGAGGAAAATCACCAAAAAACAATTAAAATATCCATTAGAGGAAAATATTTCGACACTATCATCCCTTGGATCTAATTTCATCTATTATTAGATCCACGTGACATGGGAAAAACATGGTTTGAATTTCTTTTCCCAAATTTTACATGAGTTCCACTCCTCCTCAACTATAAAGGGACTCCTCTCATCCCACATCCTCACACATCCAATGAAATATTTTATCAGCCAATATCTATCAAAATAGATCCTAAAATTCTATAAAATAATTCTATATTCTTCCTCTTTGGGAGAAATCAATATACAGAATCTATTTGGAGAAAACCAAAAAAAGATACTTGAATAAGACGTATGATTCTTCCTCGAGTTCAATAATATCATTTAAATTATTCACCCCAAAATATCTTTTTTACATGATTGTATAACATAAATTGTATACTCAATATGAAATTATTCTCTTGTTATAAGGGTTCAACCAATGCATATAGACTCTTCTATCTAATGGGTAACAGATATTCTATTTTCATGTAGGGAAGTCTACTGCCTCACGAAATGATTATTGTTATTTTTTCCCTTTATTACTCACATGATGGGAATTATTATAGAAACAATTCATATATATTAATTATTGTAATTATTATTACCTGGTGATTTTTTAATTCATTTTATAACACATATTTTTATACATTACATTTGGTTTCAATAAAATAAATTTAATTGTGTAAGTTTGGACTAATGCCCCCTCAAAGTGATGTGACTTGTTCACACACAACATGAAATGTATTGGGGATTATTTTAGTGAAATTATATACTATATATAAAATAATTATTCGACTATAATTTATATATATATATGTTCGTAAATTTAATTTTCATTATTTCTTTAAATACAACAATAAAAATGAAAACATCATTCATGCATACGTATGACATACTGTCTCCATGAGTGGTTTATTGTGTTTCATAATTCTATATAATATTGATTATTATAATTCACATATATGAGATATAAATAATATTTATACGATGGATTACATGCTGTAAATCTTGGAATAAGTATAAGTATCATAGATATAATAAATTAAGACACCTGTGAAGAACAAAGAATATATTAACTATAGTGAATCCTTGACATATGATTTTTAGAAAGAATATAATATAAGGTCATAATAAAACCATTTATATTATTAGATAAAACAACATTCTTATGTGAAATATTTATAGTATACATGCATTTTTTTATAGTAATCAATTATTAGTGCAAAGAGAGTCAGACACTAGGTTATGGGATATCATACTACTTTTCATTTACATGTGATACATTCATCATTCAAAAAATATTAATCTTATGTAGAATATGTACATAAAATGGATGTTTTAAACGATTCATATAATTAAATTTTTGGGGTATTTTTATATCCATTATATAATCTTTATTTGATTGTGTTAATGTTTCAAAAGCAAGAAAAATCGATAAGACAATTTTGTCTCAATTTTCCTTCTCTCTGACACATGTTTTATTAAGAACTTACATTTTTTTGATATATTTATAATTTTATTACACAAGTTATATGTTGAATATAATTAATTTAATGATTCTTTAATATTCCTTTAATTTAATTTTTATCCATGAATATTATGATCCCATGTTATAATGTTGTAAGAGTTTATTAAAAAATCTCATATTTTATTAATAATTTTTATGACTATGACTCATTTTTTGAAATATACTGATACATATATAGTAAACACTAATGAATTTGCATACCCTATGGTTATTCATGATGTATTAATTTTTAGTACCATTTCCCACTCATTGGTACATAATATATTTAATAAAATTTTCTTTAATAAAAATATGAATATAATTCTCTCTTTGGTCCGAAATCAGTTTTCTTCAAAAAAAATGTTTACAAATATTACTTGAAGAACAATTTCAAGGAATAAATTGTGATAAAATTGTTTTACGGTTTTAAAATATTTCTTTATAATTTTTCATATATAATTTTTTTGAAAATGGATTTTGAAAATGTATTCTGTTTTAGAAATGAATTTTTAATACATAATGAAAAATTTCCTCAATATTGTTTTTTAAAAAGATATATAGAAATTATTTTAAATATAAGATATCATTAATTGGTGTAACTCACTTATTTCAATGAAATAAATTAATATCTCCATTAATATTCATTCCTTTAATGGATTGTGTTATGATCAAATATTTTTTATGAAACCTATTTCTCATTAAATGTTTAAATGCTTTTTTATCCCACTTCTATTCACAGGTTATGTTTGAGATGAAATTATTACAAAAACTATATTTTATCAATTTCTGTGATATGATTACAAGTTTATAATACCAATTCTTTTTCATGGGTAGTGATATGATTATTTATGATCTTGTGGGACATGTATGTATGATTTCGTTATAAGAAGGGTGGGACCAATATCTTCTTCCAATGCATAGGGTAATGTTTTATATCTCTTGATATAAATATGGAGAGAATGAGAAAGTAAATTTGGTTTTTTATTGTAGTGGTTGAACATGAAATGAACTTAGTTTTGTATCATAGTCCTAAAATGAGTAGTGAACATAGTTAAATGATACAAAGCAGCAATAGGTTTTGAACCCATTTTAGTAAATGGATTTTTCCACTAAGATAAACTTGAAATTAATTCCTTTACAGCTATGTAAATCATTATATATTTTTATGTGTCTATAACAATTCCATGTTTTATTTATGAACATTTATATGAAGGATACTATCTTATATTTTCATGATCACATTGTCATATATTTATATTCATGGTTATGCTTAAATATATCCCTTAGTTACCCTTATTGAGAATCTGATTTTACTCTTTTTTATTTCTCCTTCCACCAGGTTATGAAGATGTGTATTATTTTTTTTTGTCTACGAAGTGTTATAGTCATGAAGAACATATTCTGAGATGATTTATATAATATATGTACCCGCATTTATATTTATATTTATCCAAAGGAACAATATTGGTAATTTCTTTGGTTGTCTAATTATACAGTGTTTTATGTATTCCAAAATGTTTTGTATTTTTAATATATGAAAAGTGAGGTTAACTGAAGTTAATATCATAGAAAAATGTTTAGTTATCAATTGGAAGATAGAATAAGAAAATTTTATTTATAACCCCAATGGTATGTTATAGTTATGTTTAAGGATAAGGAATATAATATGAAATAGCATGAGAATTTTTGTAATGTATAGAGTTAGTGGTTTACTAAAAATACATATCTCTCAAGATACTAGAAATGGATGTGGATTTGGAACAGATGTACATAGTTTTAAAAAATAAAACAAGTTGTTCTGGGAAAAACATAAGGTAATCTGGTATAAAACAACATGCCTTTCTACACACCTTGTTTGACACCCCTCGTGGATATGATTTTTCTATTCATAAACTCTTCATGAGCCATCACAAAGGATTAAAATATATTTTTTCAATGAATAACATAAGATAGCCCTAAAGTATCATATATTAAGGAATGTTTCACAATTTATAAATCCTATAAAGTAAAATTCATTTATATGTGCTTATTCAATATGTTATTTATTTATTACTGGATTTTTTTTTAGTCAATGGATGGAAACAAAAAGAACAGTGTTAATGATTTTTTTGATGAAAAATGTAAAATTTTTCCTCTTGAGTAACCAAGTTTTATGGGAACAGGAATTTAAATCCTCATCTCTATGCTTATGCAGCTTTTTAAATCTATGAATCATGGTGTACTTACAAATGATCAAAGGAGAGAACAAAATTATGTTGATTTTTTCAAGAGTAAATGACTACCTTTTTAAATGGTCTTCTAATACACATGTTTCTGAACAATATATATGTACTAATTAAAATATATTATCTATAATCCTATCTTTGGATCCCAAGAAATTTATTCTGGACATTTATCATCTAGTAGGTGAGGTATACTAGTTGTGGACACTAAAAAGAATACGAGCCATCTTAATGAGATTGAATCAATTGATTGGGAGGAGTTAAAGAAAATATTATTCAATATGTACATTCAACATATTCTTCCTACTATTATAGAGAAAGAGACCCTTGAGTTTCATAAAATATATGATGAATCTATTGGTACCTAAAATGATGATTTCAAGAGACTTTCAAGGTACACTTCATGAATTATCATCCATCCGGAATGTAATGATGATATGTAATTCAGTGGCATAAAGCCAAGTCACAAAAAATAATAGGCCATAAGATACACTAGATGATAAAGAGAGATTTTTCATTTTGAAATCATTTTTTAAATTGGGGTTGGAATCACAAATCAACCTCTTGGTATTGATAAGAAAATGATTTCAATGAAAATTCTATAAACCCTAGAGAAAAGAAAATTACGATTCCATTAAGAATTTAATATGGGAATAAAAGTGAAGGAATTTTCCCTAATGGTACTATTAAATATATAATGAACATAAAGTGAGGAAAATGGAAAAATTGGTTGTATATGTGATGGGAAGAAGTTATAAAGTAGTGTTAATTGAGAAAAAGGGACCCGAATGCACCTACCATGATCCAGTGCAACAAGTGTTAGGGGATTTGACATTATGATAACAATGGAATAAACCCAAGGTATGGTAATGGTGATTAACTTGAGAAACTGCTTATTTTTAGGTACACATTCAAATATAATTCAATATCTATTTTTAAGTGGTGTGATAATGATGTGAGGAAATGTACACTTACCATCCACTCTACAACTGCTTATGACATATTTGATTTTGTATATACCCAGACATTAATATCTAAATAATTTTATAAGGATTATATGATTTCAGTAGAACAATTATATATTGAAATAGAAGTGAAACCCCATTATAAATTGATGAATGGATCTCATGTCTATGATTACACATTGATTGATTCTTGTTGGAATGTGCTTCCTGAAAATATTTTGATTATTCTTTTAGTTTCATATGTTGTCATATTTGGCATGTATTGGATTTATATACACAAATATCACATACTTTTTAAAGGAAGATATGTTATATTTGATAATTTAAACCCTCATATGATCATCAATAAATTCGATAATAAACATAAACACCAAAATATTATTACATCTAGTTAATGGGTATTATTTCGGATTCATATGGTTGTTTATCTCAAATGGATTGAGAGAATATAAATATATTTGATATACCTATTTTTTGATAATTTTTGGATGCTTTTGAGGAAGCTTTTCATAGCCTTCAAGGAAAATAAGAATATGAGTTCCCAGTAAAACTCATACCTGGTTCCACACCAATTTTGAAGACTCTATATAAAAAGGACCCAATTGAGTTTCAAGAATTGAAGATGAATCTCTATGAAAACATTGATAATAGACTCATTCAGCCATGTGTGAAACATTGGGTTTCACCTATTCACCTTGTAAAAAATAAATATGGATCAACATTTGTCATTATTGATTATCAATAAGTTAAAAAAGAATAAATAAATATCATGTAACTTATTCCACATATCGATGACTTTATTGATCAACTAAGTGAAGAACAATACTTCTCCAAGGTTGACCTTTATTTTTGGTATCATCAATTGATGTTTAAGAAAGAGGATATACTTAGGAAAACATATTGTACAAGGTATGTACACTGTGAATATATACTAATGAATTGTTTTTCTTATTAATTCTTTTTTTAATGGATTTAATTAACATTATCTTTATAGATTACATCCATATATTTGTGGTAGTGGTTATATATGATATATGTTTCTATTCAAATAAAAGGGAAGAGAATGAAAATCACTTGAGAATTGGTCTAAGGACCCTAATTAAGAATAAAATTTTTGTAAATATTCGAAAGTGGGAATTATGGATTCATAAAGGTTGAATTTTTGGGTCACATATTCTCAAGATATTTTATAGTAGTATATCCATCAAAGATTAATGATATTGAATACTGTCCTAGACTGACCATGGTGAATAAGATCAACAAAATTCGTGGTTTATAAGGATATTATCGATGGTTTGTGGATAATTTCTTTTGAATATCAAATCCATTAACAATATTGACCTATAAGGGTATCATGATTCACTAGAAAGATTAATTTGAGGAAAATTTCATTGAACTGAAGAGAATGTTAGTTAGTGAAACTATTCTTAAAATACCATGTATTGGATAAGTGTATTTAATATAATGTGATGATTACAAGAAGTGATTTGGATGTGTTCTTATGTTGAATATCATTGATATAATTAATTCCTCACTACAATTGAAAATTTGTGAGAAAAATTATCCAAATCTGGATTTGGTGTTTGGAGGGTTAATTTTTTAATTAATGACATTAAAGAATTATCTTTATAGAAAAAATATTGATGTATATAATGATAATAAATTTCTAAAATATATATTCACACATAATTTTTCAAAGAGGCACCCAAGAAGATGGTTAGAGTTGATAAATGATTATGAATCCCCAATAAATTATGACCATATGAGGGAGAATTAGGTGGTTTATTCTTTGATTCTGAAGGATCATGATATCTTTTCCATGATGAGGATTAAAAATCCAATATTTCATAATTTGAAATGGATGAAACGAGAAATAATTATGCAAGGGGAAATTAAAATCATTTTAAATTTATTGTCCATCCCTATATTCATTTAAATATTAAGGTGGTGTATAAGGAATACGATGATATATAAAATAAGGTTATAAATATTCATGATTATAATATTGGTAAGGATGGAATGATATGGTTCACGAACCTTGTTTGTGTTTCTTCCATATAATATTTCAAGATGTAGATGTGGGGGAAAACTCATAGTTATTCAGTCTATATTCATATATAAGTAAAATGATCTACAAAGACTTGAATGAATATTTATGGAAGGATGTAATGAAGATATATATCTAGGTGTATGTATCATTGTTTTTTTTATTTCAAAATATTAAAATTTTAAATAAAAAATTCAATGGGGGTATTTAATCCATTACAAATACTAGAAAAGAAATGATATAACATCACAATTTATTTTTTCAATGGACTACCGAAAACCTCTAAAAATTTTAATCCTATGTGGGTTTAAGTCAATCACCTTAATAAGTTATTAAACTTCATCTCTATCCAAGAATAATTATATATGTATCATCCTTTTAGGATATACATCGAGGAATAGGTATGGTTTCAAAATGAACCAAATTATATTGTACTATATTGGGATCTGAGGTCCTCCTCAAAGTTATAGTGATGTATTCAGCAAGACCTTGATATAGAATAGAGTTTCAGAACTCCATAACATCCTCATACAAATGTTCTATCTAAAATAACAATACAATACCTAGACTATATGTTGAAATATCGTTCTTTGTATTTAAATGGTTTTTGGGATCAATACATTACTATTTTCAAGTTCTACTACAAAAACAACATTCACTTAACCATTAATATGGAAACATATTAATACACATATAGGAAGAAATGAATAGCTCTGACATTTTGGGATAATGATAGAGATAAAAATCTACTAGGGCCTGAGATCGTCGATGAAATGGCTAATAAGGTTATAACCATTCATCATCATATCAATAAAGCTCAATGTTCACAAAACAGTTATTCTAATATCAAGTGGAATGATATAGAATTTGATGTTGGTGAAAATTAATTTCTTTGAATCTAACCATAGAAGAAAGTTATGACATTCTAGAAGAAAGGGAAACAAATCCCTAGGTTTTTAGATCTCTTTGAAATTCATGATCATATTGGGATGGTAGACTATCAAGTGGAACATCCTACAAATATATATCAAGTCCATAATGTGTTCCATGTATCTATCATGAGAATTTAAAAACCAAGTCATTTACATGTACTAGCCTAAATGTTCATACCTCAATAGCAACATCTTTCTTATGGGGAATAAGATTTTGAAATTTTGGATCTGATTATAAAATACCAATGAAGCAAGAAAACTCACTTAGTCGTTATTTTGTGGAGAAATTACCAATCATAAAAAAGGTACATGGAAATTGAGTATATGATGAAGAAAACTTATCCTCAATTCATTTTACCTGAGTGATGTATTTTGAGGGAGAAATTCATATTAAGGGTGGTAGAATGAAACACCCTAAGATTTCGTGGGCCTTATTTTTAACAAATAAATTAAATTTTAATTCATAAAATGAATTACATAAAGTCAAAAAAACAATTCACACATAATCAACATGTAATATGTTATATGAAACCCCAAAAAGTTGTAAATTACATTAAACGCTACCCTGGGATATGTTAAACACAACAACTACTTGGCATACATTACATGAAAAATTGATCTTCTATGAAGCATACTTTTATTGTTGCAATTTTTCATTGGAGAAAATTATAACCTATCTATTAAAAATAGTTATATAAATAGAAATAAATACTTTTACATTATTTTTTATAAAGATTCTATATAGATAACACATATAGATGACTGAAGATAACTTTTTTTAAATCCCATATATGTTTAAAAATTACTATTTTCTCAATTGAACTACGTTTAATGTCCTTCTATGGGAAATAATAAAATAACTTTTAGACACCATTAAAAATATTATTTTATAATATAAACATAATTTTTTAATTTATAATGGTTAAATAATCTGAGGGTGAATTTATGGGATTTTTAATGGAAACATCAATTGTTGATGAATTGTGAAAAATATTAAATTTTAAATCACAACTTATTTTTCATATAATTTAATTATATTGATAAATTAAATTTTAATTAGGTTATAATGTTTTATTATATTATATTTTTATCAATTAAGACGATTTTTTTCATTGGAACCAATTTTACATTGAAATTGGTTAAAAAAATTAATCTTTTCACTATTTAATCATTAAAAATCGGTATTGTCAACCCCATTTTTCAATTAAATTAATATTCATTTCAACCAAATATGTGAATAAAATTTGGAAAATTGATTAAATATTTTGAATCAGTCTATTTTATTATTTTTAGTAAGATAGAAATATCTTTTTATCAAAATGATTATAGAATGTAATTAAAATTAAATAAAATGATTAAGGTATGATTAATCTTAATAAGTGATTAAACATTTATCATATGGGACTAAATGACATATAAAAATCTCAAATAGTCATTATATATATATATATATGTATACTAAATGATTTCTTTTATATAATTCTTCCAATTATTAGATCTACTTTACATGGAAAATATGTGAGTGGAATTCATTTTCCTAAAATTCGCAACAGTGTCACTCCTACTAAATTATAAAAGGACTCCTCTCCTCCCACTACCTAGAACAGATCTAGAAATGTTGTTTCAAAAATGATCTAACTATATAGATCATAAATATCCAACAACTCATCTTATAATCATCCATTTTTTCAAAAATTAATCCATGCAGTCCTTTTGGTTCAAACTAAAAGGAGTTACACGAATATAAGGTAACATTTCCAATCAGTTAAATTATATTCTTTAAATTCTCCACCCATAAAATATTAATATTATATTATTGTATTAAAAATATTATTTTAAATGTAAATTAATTTTTTAATTCTATTTTTAAAAGCCATACTAACTCACATTTCCATCTAATCGGTAATGAATATATTGTTCACTTGTACAACAAAATACAGCCTTATGAAATAATTATTGTTAATTTTTCTATCACCAACTGTAATTTTTGAAATTATGATGGCTAGTATGTTTATATATTTTTTATATTATATTTATTATCTCTTTATTTTTATCCAATAATTTTTAAAAAAATATCTCTAAACTTTCCATTTTGTAAAAATACAATAATTTCAATTGAGGGTGTGTGGACTACCATCCCCTAAAATACATGTGTCTCATCCAAAAACTACATGGAATGTATTAATAATGAATTTAGTGAAATTATATGAAATATTTGAAATAATAATGATAAAAAAATTATTAATATATATATATATACATATCATTTTCATTCTCTATTTCAAAAAAAATTAAAATGGAATAAAAAAATCAAGCATACGTAGGGCTTAACGTCTCCATGAACGGTGTAATATTTTTTATACATATATATTATATATATTATTATAAACCATATATAATTAATATAAATTATATTTATATGATGTTTTAAATTAAATAATTCATTACATATGTGTAATGAACATCGATATATCCAATCCAGATACATGCGAAGTACACATCAAATATTACCCGAAATAAAACCATAAAATAGTATTGTTAACCACCATGTAATTTTGGTTCATAATTAAAAAATATATGGTATTATATATAATAATATTCTTATATAAATTATGTATAACAAAATTACAATTATTAAATAGAATCATGTATGAGTGCGAAGACAGTCAAGACGTAAGGTAACGGGATTTCATCGCACTTTTTATTTCGGTGAGATACTTGATTAATTCACCACCCATCACTTTTGTGTGGTTTATATACATACCATGTATGTATTCAATGAATATAATACATAAATTAATGGGTGTTTAAAAATACATTATATGATATTTATTTCATGGTTTTAATATTTCAAAAGCTACCAAATCTTTAAGGCACTTTTATCTAAATTGTCCATATTTGAGACACATGTTTTATTAATAACCTACATTATTTCTCATGTTGTATATAATTATGTCTGAAATTTTTTTAATTTAATATACATAATTTTATGATATTTTAATCATTAGATAATTTAATTTTTTTTACATTGAGAGTATGATCCCAATTTACCATGTAATAAGTGTGTATTGAAAAAATTTCATAATTTAATGATATTGTTTATTATTATGGTTACTTTATTGAAATGTTATAATATATATACCAATAGAACACATTAATATTAGTATCCAGTTTTTATTCATGATATATTCATGTTTTAGACCCTTTTTTTGTTTTTGGAATTTATGATATTTAAGAATTGTTTTTATGAAAAGTAGATTGTCCTGCTCACTTTGATCAAAAATATATTTTATTGAAAATAAATGTATTAAAAAATTTCTTCAAAGAAGTTTCCAAATAATTCATGATGATAATTATAAAGGAAGAAATTTTTTTATATTTTTTTTATCAATTTAAAATCATTATTTATATGTTTTCAAATTTATTTTAAAAGAAAAAGTTTTACAAAAAAGTTTTATGTTTTTTTTCAAAGATGATAGTATATTGTATTTAAAAGTATTTTTAAAATATATTTAAAAATTATTTACCATATAACGTAACATATTTGTCTGTTACTCATGACATTTTAAAAAATTATTGAATTTTTTCATTTATATTCGTTCCCTGAATGGATTATTTTTTGATAGCATGATGTTTATTAAACATTTTTATCTTTCATTGGTTATATGAATTTGGAACCCATTTCATTTCATTGGTAATTTTTATAATTTAATGATTATGAATAATGCATTTTCCCATAGGTTGTGATATGATTACATGTTTATAATACACATTTTATTTCATGGATTATTGTATGAATATTTATGATCTTGTGGAACATGTAAGTTGGATATCATTATGAAATGGGTCAGACCATATATCATTCCAATTAATTGGGTAATAATTTATATATCATGAGAAATACATTTCTTGGATGATAAATGATCATTGTTTAGTATTATATGGATGGAATGAGAAATGAACTCGGGTCAATATTATTGGTTTGTAATATAGAGTTAACTCAATTCAGTAATACTTGGATAGAATGGGGTGTGAGACATTTTTAGTAAATTTTATGTCCACTATGATGGGATTAGAACCACATCCATTACTATTATTAAAATCATTATATATAGTTATGTCTATTCCATAATTCCTTGTTTTATTTCAATGTTATGATTTAATAGAATATATTTTTTATTTCATTATGATTCATGTCTTATGAACATCCATGATTTATGACATGATTCATGTTTGTGATCTTTAATTTGAATGGTTTGATAATCTATTTTCATTTTCATATTCTCAAAACCTTGTTCTTATTAATATTCTTACATATTTCCTTGGTTTACCCTTATAGAGAATATGTGATAATCCCTTTTTATGTTTCCTTTTACCATAGTATCATGATATATATTATGTTTTATGTGTATAAGATGGGTTATAGTCATGTAGAAAATAGTGAAAGAGGATGTATCTAATTTTTGTATGAGTTTTTATTGAACCATGTTTCTAAATGAACTAGAATAGTACTGTCATTGGGAATCTATTTGTTTATTTTTTATGTATTTAATAAATGTTATGTAATGTTAGTGTATGAAAAGTGATGTTATCTATAGTTTGTTACAGTTCTAAGATCAGGGTATCATTTCATTTACTTTATCATACATATTTTTATACTATTAAAATCTTAGGGTGATACAGCCTCCAACATTAATAAATTTATTTCTCATAATTTTAACTTAATATTGATAAATAAATTATGTATATTTGAAAATGCATTTTTTGTATACCCAAATCATAAAAATGATTAATAAAACATCTTATTAATAAGATATAAAGTGTTATACATATGTCATAAGGAATAACCCAGAAATAATATTCCAAAAAAGGAAAACATAGGTTAGAATGAATAAAATTGGTAAGAAATTATAATGAGTTATTTAGGTATTTGATTAGAAACAAGTTATTGGTCAATGGAAATATAAGTTCATTGAATCCATAAATCTGTGATGATCCGAATGACTAATAGATAATCTAAAATGAATATAATAGGATATAATTTATGTTCCAAAAACAATTTCTAATAGCTAGGGAATTTATTCACCATATATACTGACTATTAATGATGAAATTTTCACTCATAATCTATTCATTTTCTTCAAATGATGATTATTCCTGATGAAATTCTCACTCAAAAATATCTAAAAATATTGATTTAAAGCACCATATAACCAAAAAGGAACATAATTGTATCCCTTATCACTTTTTACATTATCAAATACCAAAATGGTTTTGACGTGGTTAAATAATTCCCAAAATCAATAAAACATCATTGGATAAATTATTCATAAAAGTTAATCAGTAATTTCGATTGTTTTATCTAAATAATTTTAAAATTATCTCAAAATAATTGGTATTTTTAACCACAAATTTCATCTCACACCATTCATCTTCGAAGAAAAAACAATCAAGATCTCTTTTTCTTAAAATATCATTAATCATATATTCACCAAATTAATTTTTAATATCATGATTATTTATACAATAAAACATCTTTTCCCGTAATTACATCAATATCATATATCATATACACCAAAAAAAATTCAATAACTTAAAAAATATTCCCAAAAATTTTAATGGAATACATCACATTAAACCAATGATTTACGTACTCCACATCCCAATCAGTCGTGTCCAAAATTACTATTAAAAAAATTAATATTTCTTCCCATAAAACCAAAAATGGGTGTCTAAGACATTGATCCTATTATAAATCCAAATTGTATATATCTAAAATGGTATCCATAAATCATAATACATCACCATGTGATAACATCCTAATCTCTTAAGTTATCCAAAAATTTCTTTTGAGGCCAACTATAAAATCCCCAACCCTGACTCTTGAGTTCATTATTTAAATATTAAATATTTCATTTCCTATTTGTTACAGTCAATTGTGACACAATTTTTTCAAATAAAAACCATTCAACATGAATAGTAAAAAATATCACTTGTATTCTAAAGGACCATATGGGTTAAGTATTTTAGATAATTAAAACAAACTCCAACATAAACAACACCCATGACAATAAATGATCATTTATCCCACACAACCAAACATTTCTAATTTCACATTATGTAAACATAATTATCTATATCAATATCATTCTATACATAATTAATTCAACTGAATTCATTATAACATGTGGGAAAAATAAATCATATGATTTTTGAGAAAAAAATTCTTATTATGGGTAAACATAATAATTAATAATTTAATTTCATAAAAGAGTAGAAAAGTTGTATATAAGGTTCAATGAAAACATTAGTGCCGTTAAAGAATCATAAAATAAATTATACCTATCAATACCTAAATTATCAATAACAAGACTTTTCATAAGTGATTAATAATGAAAAAAATCATATTGATCATTAATCATAAACCATGTGATATCAATCTTGATTAATGGAAACATTTTAAACCATTAGTAAGGATTGATAAAACGTGTTGGTATCTTGGAACACAATATTCAATGAACACTCACTAATCCCATAAAGAACCCTCACACTTGTTAGAGCGTTAATATAAAGATCCAATATAATTATATACAGAACATAATCATTACTCAATGTATTGATGGTCTATCTAGGCCCACCCACTATATAAGCTATCGGGTAACACCCATAATATATAATGTGAAAAAACCCAAATTTATGTATACATATAACATGACATTCATCATAAAACTCATAATTATAATCAATATTTACTCTATGAAATGATTTACTCGTGTAATTAAATTACTACGATGTAAATTATTTTGAAATACTATTATACCATGGAAAAGAAAATGGTTCCATAATTGTATTTTTGAAACATTAATATCCCATAGCTATGATATTTTTTCCACAAAAATGTTTTTGAAAGATAATTATTTGATGGAATATAAATTTTTTCTATAAGAAGCTCCCTGATACAAGATTAAAATTAGGAAAAGAAATATGATTCATACCAATCTCCATGGAACAAGATTAATATGTTGAAAAGAAATGGGTTTCATAAAATTACATTTGAAACATTATTAACCCATGGAAAATAAACTGGTTTCATTAAAAAAATTGTTGATAAACCTTTTTGATAATGAATAATTATTCTATTGTTGGTTAATACCCACAAAAAATCATATGGTATGTCAAATGATATCGCCATATATGGTGAATAACATTTAATGATAACGTCGAACATTTCATACAGAATATTGATCTTATTTTAAAATATAATTTGAAATCAAATGTCATTTAAAAAAATTGAAAATAACAGTGAATTCATATAATATAGTATTTAAAAATCATTTACACTATTTTACGAGGAAAATACCACTTATTCGTTGAAAAAATAATAATAATAAAATTTAAAATCCATTTAATTGAAAATAAGCATGAAAACATAAAATGGAATCACCAATGAAACTAGTGTTATTGATGGTTGAAAATTTCATTCATAATAAACCTAAATAAAAAAAATCCATTCACATTTTGGGAAAAAGCCAAGCATGTGTTGTGTAACGACATGCCTTCTTCATGATGAAGGAGATATAATGACACCCAAATCCCTCCTCCAATCGGCCTAGGGGTGGATAGTTGCACTATGGGTTGGTATACATTCACACAAGATGAGAGACATTAACATTTTAATAGTAATGGTAATTTGGAGATATGATTTATCGACCTCAAACAACTACAAGGAAGATATATATAATGAAACAAAAATCCATCCCACATGGATGTTTAATGTAAAGCTGATATACATGTAAAGAAAACACTAATGTAAGTAACCAGAGAATAATTCTAAGTACTGACATAACAACTATCCTGATGCATGAGCTAGTAAGGTATAACACGATCCACATAATCTCCCTAGAATTCAAAAAACATATTTATATACATAACATGGGAGTACATGTATACTCAACAAGAAAATCCAATGTCACCCATTCAAAAGTTAGAAAAGCATACTAATGCCCTTGTGAGAATACAATAGAAGTACAAAAGCACCAAATAAGGTATACTACCCACCCCAACCTCACCAATTCATTATCTCCAAATTTTGAAAGTCATGTAAAGAAAATAGTAAAAACATAGATATTTGGGTACCCCACATGACTTCCCACCAGATAATTTCTCATCCCTAATGGAGATTGTCATGACACTGCCATTATTTATCACAATCTCCATTATCACAACCTACCCACCCACACCTAGGCCACATACCAAATCACATCATTCCTTTAGACTCTTGGGCCACTAATCCATAACCTCATCTCAAAGACACATGGGAAACCACATGATTTCACATCCCAAATACACTAGGGAAGAACACCTTGCATACTGAATCCTCAGCCTCACAACCAAACCGCAACCTGCCCGAAGAGTCTTGGGATACAAATGCCTAAGAGAGGGAGTAGATATGATCCAATAACTATCCATCCATCTTCCTGCTGGGATGTTGGGAAAAGAAACCCTCCCTCATATTAATAGATGGTGTTCGGCACACAATGGTCAATAAGGGTGGGCCGTGTATAGAAATCATAAGGAACAACATGTAGATATATATAGGTACCAAAAAATCATCCCAATCAATGGTTTTCAAAAACAACAACCAGACAACATCAAAATTTCCATTTCTGCCAACCCTACATGAATATACCACCAGGATAAATAGATTCATTCATAAGAAAATAAATGAACACTAGTTCACTACAAGATACAACTCAAAACATACTGGGAACCAATTAATTAAATGAGATTTCATTCAGCAGTATCAATTCATTCCTTTATTTAATCCCTACCAGAAATCTTTGGGTGAAAGGCCCACATAAGGAAACATCGTTATTTATAAAATAAATTCCTCTTAAACAATCCATGGAATCCCCAATGCATGAAAGATACCACATTCAACAAAAAACACATCCACCTTGATGTCCCACTAGACACTCCCCTCTCTTGAACACCTGTTCAACCACTACCACCAACATTTATTGTATTATAGTCCCCATGTCCTTCCAGTCCATAATAAAACTCACAAAACACCTCATTACTAACACACTCAGCAGTCTTGTTTCACAACATCACCACACTAAGGACACACATAAGAATAAATATGAAACAACCAGATCCTGCAGCCCTGCTACCCAATCACTGCACAAATGTAGTCCCTCTATATTACATGTTAATCTATTTCACAATAAATCAATCTCTTAACGATACATTTTGTTTCGCCACCTGAACCACCCAACAAACACATCCAAACATTTTTCCACAACACCAAAAGGATAAAATAGACAAAATTACTAAAAAAAATCACTCCCAACACATAGCCATGCCAACAAGGAAATGATTATTCAGTTTTAGAAAACAAATTTGTTTTAATTCCACTTGATAAATTTATGGTTAATAAAGAACAAGTTTTATCTTTGGGAATCCATTTAATTAACTAGATATATGTAATTAAACAATTTTTCATTTTCACAGCCATTAAATATGAATAATAAAAACAAGAAATCATGAGTACAATGCACAAACATAGACCAAAAATAGAGATGATTTTTAGGGAAAGGGAACAAATACAATTCATACTAGGGATCATGAATAACATATATAACAAATTCATTCTCATCATCAACATCCCAGTCCCTCATTTTTACATCTTATTGTATACATTCAATTTTGGTCATATCGTATCCACATGGGGATATGAGTACACCCACCCTACTTGATTTACAAAAGAGAGGCAAAGTAATTCTAACATGGAACAATAGACGATCAATAATTTCTCTATATGACAAAAAACTAGTGGTTGTGCGTGTATTAATAAAGGATTCTAGGGAGAACATATTATACTTCTATAGTATATGCACATGAAACCTTAGGAAAAAATGGTTCTGGAAACACTAAGAGAAATATAAGGGTTAAAAGGAAGAGATAATATCATCATTAGAAAAGGAAAATCGTATATCAATGTAAGGAAACGATTCCAAGTTCCATTTTGTCTGATCATGGGAAATACCACATCAGTTGACTATTTCCTAGACCAATGTGTGTTAGGATATTAATGTTATGATTAGTATCCTTTGAAAATTCTTTGTGAATTCATATAACAACTTTAAATTCAATTTAGATCAAATAAACTGTAAGTGGTGGAGAAACTAGAAAAATGGGAAAATATAGAAATGAGACATTGATGGTTGAGTCACCAAAATGAGTTAATGATTGTGAGTGACCAATGCTTGACTCACCAACATGATACACCAATGAGACTCCCTGATATGAGTCACTAATGACACTCATTGATGCCACTCACTGATGCCTCTCACTAACTCCATTCTCTGATACCACTCATATGTTCCACTCATCGACACCACTCAATTACACAAGTCAGTGACTCAACTAGACCACACACCTCAACAACGTCACTCACCAATGTCTGAACTACAAATTCCTCAAACTACTAATGGACTTAGTCCCTGACACTGAGGTATCGGCACCAACCAACCGATTTTGACCTACCAACATGACTCACTGACCCCGAATCACCAATTGAAAAACTATAAATTTGAAATACTATTGATATAAGACATTATTCCCTCCTAGAACAACCCAATAACTGAATTTTGACAAATTATTATACTCGGTTTGTTTGGGAAATTATATAAAATACTCCTCAAACTATTCATTCCCTTTAGAATTCAAGAAAAATGGAAAAGAAAGAGTGGTACAAACAACCACCCCATAAGATACACCTCAAAGAAAACCATCATAAGTTGTTCGAAAGATATAGTTAAACCTCAAAATCCAAGATGACCCCATCCAACATCTTTTGAACCAATCTTACAAAATATACCAAACACATGAACCAAAAATCAGGATACAGTAATTAAGAAATTTCATCCTCTATCTCAAGATACTATCCACTCTTTGCAGCACTAACTTTCTCGCACAAGTTTAATTTCATGTCTATTAATGTGTCTCAATTAGGATTTTTGTCACCCCATTTTCACATGTTAAAAAATAATAAAACACTAAAAAAATGGACACAACCCCTCTTAAAACAATGAAAGTTCATGTACAATATATCAAATCAAAACACACATGAAAAACCAAAAAAAATTATGTGTACTGGGAAGACATTTGTATCTCTCACTCTAATGTACTATCCTCTAAGTAACCCTACTTCCATAGAATATGAACTATAAGAATGGTCCATATAGGTAGCACTATCTCATAATGATCTTGGATCTTCACTGGCCACTCCATAAACGTTGTGTCATTGTTGATATCTATCTTTCCCTAGTCAATGATAAGGTAGTATTTGTAAAGATACCAATGATTCTTGGAGAAAGGAAAGGCATTGTGGATCCACCACAATTGTGTTCTCAATTCAAATTGGTATGCACCTATCCAACTCATCGCAACATCTTGATGAGTCTGATGAACCTGGTATAAGGCATACATACTCTTCCGAACCTCCACATCCCACGTCGAGGGGAAACCTTCAGGAACACATGGTTCTCATCCATGAACTCCAAGGGCCTTATCCTATGATTGACATATGAAATATGTTGTTCAAGTACTACCTTCATCTTATCATGGACAAGTTGCACCCTCTGTATCATACTCTTCACCATATTTAGACCATGAACTCCTACCTCACCAAATTCATTCTATTACATGTTTGAATGACACAACCCACCATACAAAGTTTCAATCGAAGCCCTACATATGGATGATTGGTAGATATTAATATTTGAAAAATCTAACAATGGAAAATGTCACACCCGCGAACCCCCAAAGTCCAAGACGCATGCCCAAAACATCTCCTCCATCATCTTTATGGTTCTCTCTATCTACCCATCCATATAAGGGTGGAACGCATTGATGAGGTGTAACTATGTTCCAAAAGAATGATGCATTCCCATTTAGAATCACAGGATAAAGCATGTATATCAATCCAAGGAAATGGATCTTTTAACCCCATGTAGTCACACTACCCCATCCACATACCTCTACACAAAGGTATCAGCTATGCTTAACTCTTTAATTGCTAAGATGTGAGTTGATTTCATCAACTGATCCACCACAACACAAATTGTATAACAACATCCTTGAGCCTTGGGTAATTGTGTGGTGAAATCTACTAAGATTTCAACCCACTTCTACATAGGAAAATCTATGGAATGCAACAAAGCACTTGGATCATGGAGCTCAACCCTCACTTCCAGGAACACCAAGTAGTTTTCCACACACTCCATTACTTCCCACATTATACTAGGACACCAATATATTATTCTTAATCCACAATACATATTGGAGGATCTCTGGAGAAGAAATATGGGTGAGATATTAATTCCATAGTGTACATAATCATGAATCACCACAGGAATAAAGATATCCCCATTAAACAACATTATATTCTTACCATATTTTGACCATCCCTTTGGAGAATCACCCTGGTTAATGTGATTATGCATCCCCTCCACCTATTAGTATCCTCACCAAGACTCCTACACTTACATATAAATTAATTCATATCCATATGAAATAGATATCATATACATCCATCCATCTATGCATCTAATTACAAGGTGAAAAAATCATTCATCACCTTCCAGAAATCTATAAATTCTAAAAAAATATTATTTATGTGTCTTCCTACTTAAAAAATAAACCACAAAATTCCACTTTCTTGTTGTTTAGGAGTTATAAAAATGGAATTTCTAGAAAAACTCTATCCACCTCTACTATCACAAGTTCATATCTCATTGAGAGAAGATATACCATAAGCTCTTTCCATACATGAAGACTAAAAAACATTCCCTAATGATGAAATGTCGCCACAACATTAACAAAAACATGAATTTTGTATTCTCTAGATCATGGGTGGCATAGTTAGCTCTACGTGTATGTAACTTCCTTGATCCATAAGGGATCCCTCCCTATTTTTAAATCAAAACCTAACCCAATCAAATATGGGAAGTATCATAAAACACCTTGAACACCAACCCTTCCTCTAGGATACTTAGCAATGGAGCATTGAAAAACATCCCTTTTATAGAGCCAAATGCTCTCTAGAACTACTTTCTCCACACAAAATCATGTTCTTTAAGGTTGGAGCTGTCAAAAACTCTATTACTCAAGAGAAATCAGTTACAAACCTCCAGTAAAAGTGTGTTAGGATGATAAAATTGTGAACCAATCCCACATTCTTGGGTGTTTTCCAGGAAAGAACTACCTCACCCATTAACGGGCACACAAATTCACTCTACTAAAACACCACATGTCTGAGGAAGAGGACCTCCCTTGTCTTAAACATGTACTTTTACTACTTTCCATAGATCTGGTGTCACTGGAAAACATCCATGTCATACATGAGATGCTCAGTATTTTCCTCCTCCAAAATTGAGTATATTAGGATGTTGACGATGAATACAATGAAGAAATTGTCCATAAACTCATGAATGATAAAATTAATAAGCCCTATCAACATGTATGTTATGTTTGTATCAATAAATGACATAAACACAAACTCAATGTGCATATACTTGTACCTGAAAGTAGTTTTTAGGATATCATACTTCTTCACCCCCCACTGGTGATATCCATACAGATGATCAATCTTAGAAAAGCAACATGATCCCCTTAGATGGTAAAAAAGATCATATATCCATGAGAAAGGGTAATGATTATTGACTGTTACATGAATATAACTATGGTAGTGAATACATATCCTTAGACCACAATATTAATTCTTCACAAAGAAGACTAAAGCACCCAACAACAACACACATGGTTGGATAAATCCATTCTTCATAAGATTGTAACTTTGGATCTGTAATTCCCACAACTCAAATGAATAAATCCAATATGTATGCATCAAAATCATCCAAACACCATTTTTTAAGTTCATCCAAAACTCAATGTCACATCAAGGGGGTAGAGTCACATCCAAATCTAGTAATTCATCCATGGATTCCCATAAAAATCACAAAACATCCACCATATCAGCATCCACTGATTCCACTGACAGCTCATCCATAATGGAAATTAATGGATATATATGATGACTTCCCATTTGAAAAATTTTCTCTCTAGTTAAACATACATACATGCCACCCACATCTGAATGAATAACCCCTCTATGTATTCATTTGATAATCACAACAAAATAGTACAACCAGTCGATAAAAAAGATAACACTGTATGGATTCATCTATTTTAGAAAGAGATCCCCACTAGACTGATGCATTCTCAATAACATTATACATCTTCAGGAAGAATAAATAAATATCTTCTGACCTCCGACTGGTATGATAATCACTAGGGGAACCAAATGTATCCTTGTGTCTAGTCCTAGAGAATAGGCTAGATTGGGTTTCTCAAAGAACTACAAAACATTTGAATCAAAAAAGGCTCCAACTAGAGTACTGAACAAACTAATCGAACCTCGAACAATCTCCAACCCTATTTGAATTTCTACCTCTATGGCATGCAATTGACCACGCCCAGTCTCTCTTCCCCTCTATTTTTGGGAACCTCTTCAAATAAGACTGGCTCTATGTCCCTATTGAATTCCATGAGGTTGTCTTATAGCTTCTCCATCTCCCCTCAGTAGAGTATGAGCCTGTTGTCCCTACTACTGAAGGAGCCTAGCCAGAAACTTCTGCTATGGGAGGCACTGAATTTTCCCACATCTATGATACTAATCTCAAACTGAGAACTAAATTTGAAGGTGTCTACATCCTCCAAAAGAGAAACACCATGGTACCAATCCTACAGAAAAAGAAGGATGACCATAAGGTCATAACTGAAACTGCTCGGGTTGGCTCCCCATTGGCCAATTCATCGAAAGACCTAGCGCCTGTTACAAGATTATAAAATTCACTTCCTTTGAAGAACTCAGATACATCCTCTCATGTGGTAAACATCATCTTGAGTGCATACATTCCAATGCCTTATCCGTATTCTGAACCACTAAATGTGTTATTATGTTGAAGGGAGTAACTGCATACTATGAGGAATGACGGAAAGCCTTCTATAAAAGTATACCTAAGAATATTCATCTATAAATAGGTATATGGAAATGTGAAATAGATCCTTAAAACTAATTAACATCTCCCTAACTAACATACTCCCATGGTGGATGGAGAATAACTCCTTAAACTTCTCAGCCATCATCATTGAAGAATGTATCTCTACTCGGAACACCATCTCAATGTTAACCCATATAATATATGTATCCTTCCTCTCTCTAAGGTAAAGCATCCACCACTGATGTGAATCTCCACTCATCTGTCTCACATTCAGGGGAACCCATTACTCTGTCAGAGCCTGGATAATGTTGAAAGTGACCACTAGCCTCTCATGCCGTCTCTCTACCTCTATATCAAAAATGTTGCCTTCATACATTCCCAAAGTCTAACACTAGAAACAATGAGGCATCTTCTACCAATGATCATCATAATTCACCTGTTAAACCCTATATTATTTAACAATTTCATCATGTTGATCCTTCACTACTCGTACAACATGTGGCTGATGACAGCATTCCATATCTAAGAAAGATAAAAGGGAACTTCTAGGCCTGAGGAGTATAGATGTTTTTTATGAATCATTTTAATAAATTTTTTATTTTAATTTCCTATAAAATGAAAAAAATAGGAAATATCACATATCATCACCATTCATTTACCTTTCATAGGGTCTCTACCCATAAATAGTGTAGTCTCATATAGTTTTTTAGTAATCTCATAATCCTTGAATCAGATGATGGGGGCCCTAAAATCCCAGGGCCAAGATAGTATTTCCTAGCCTATGTCACATAAAAAGATCACCTAACACTACTAACATACCATTCCATGAAATCATCATTATTATAAAATCTAAACCCCACCTTATCTCTCCACCGTCACCTTTCATACCCTTTTATCTTGACCCACCATCATTAAGATGAAAGGGAGATAATGACCCCCTAGAGTATCACATCCAATAGGACCAGTTTGGTGACTAGAAACAAGTGTAGGTAAAAATTAACACAATATGGGATAAATTTCCCTTTTCATAGTAACCATGACTAGGATATCAGATGTATCAACATGAAACAACTCTAGGGAAGAAATATATAATGAAACAAAAATTCACCCCACTGTAATGTTTTATGTAAAACAGCTTTAAATACAATGAAAACTCAAAATTCAATAACCAATAAAGAAATATAAGTATATACATAACTAGCCTCCTAAAACTCGAGATATTAAGGTCCAAAAATGCTTGTTTAATCTCCCTAAAAACCAAAAAATCTATTTTATATACATAGGGTGATCATAAAATTAAACATAGAATGAAAATCGAAATTCACTTATGCATATGTGGTAGAAGAATTCTAATTCCTTTGTGAAAAAACAATATAAAGTAAAAAGTACATAATAAGGTATATAATCCACTCCAACCTCACTAAGGTACACTCCCCTAATAATTCAATTCAAATAAAGTAAATAGTAAGCACATCGGTATTTGGGTACCTCGCACAACTTCTCACTCAAAACAACTCTTCCCTATTTGGTAATGTCTTAATGATACCACCCTCTTCCACACAAAAACTAACACAACCTATATGCACACACCTAGGCCACATACCAAATCACATCCACTAACAAACCCCTTGTAAAAAAAACCACAACCTCATATTGAAGATATTTGGGAAAGTACAATGTTACTCATCTCAATGACACCTAGGAATCACACCTCACATGTAGACACTTGTTCCTCAAAACATCACCACAACATGCCCAATGATTGTTTGGATACTAATTCCTAGAAGGGGGATAAGTTAAGAGGAAAAAAATGGTCATCTATCATCCTCTTAGGCAATTGGGAAAGTACACACTCCCCAATATCAATGGGAGTGTTAATCACATTGTTCTCAGCCTGGGTGAGATGTGTATATAAATCCCATGGAACTACATGTATATATATAGGTAAAAAACACTTATCCAAACCTATGAGTTCTCAAATAAACAACTAGATCATACCAAGACATCCACTACTACCAACCCTATATGCATGTACCACCATAAATGACTGTAACTTCTATAAGACGATAAATGAATGTAGCTTAACTACAAGGAAACACTAGAAAATTTCCCCCAAGAAATTTGTTTATCTATTTATCGTTCGTAAGTATCAATTAAATTATCTATATATTCCATCCCAACATGATCAACTACTAAACACTATAATAATTTTAAGGAGAGGAAACCAAACAAACCATTGCCAAACCCAAACAATGGCAGAAGGGCCAAGGTAAAGAATATATTCTACACAAATTCATAAATTAAAGGTCTCTAGAAACATCTGGAGAAATGACCACGTAATGAAATACATACATTCTACAAAATCATTCCTACACAACCATTTTGGGCATCCATGATACACAAAAAACACCACATTCAGCAAAACAAAACTCACCATGCATACAATTATATTGCACACTCCCCTCCCTTGAACATCCATTCAACTAATTACACCATCATTCTTCAATGTTTATCTTTCATCAATGTAAATATTTCATGTACTTCCCCTCAATAAAAAAAAGCTTCAACACACCTCATTACTACAACACATGGAAGTCCCACTACACTACAACACCACACTAAGAACATCCATAAATATATACATGACACATCCTGATCCTACAGCCCCACTAGTAATGCACTTCAGTGATGCAGTCCGAATACATATCATGTTTTTCCTTTCTATAATGAATCAATATATTATCCTAAGATTTAATTTCACCACATTCACTACCCCACACACACATCCACACTCCCAGATATAGCACCACATATACAGTATAGACATAAGGCCAATCCAAAAAACTCCCATCACACAAACACACAAATAGGTCAAGGTTTATTTAGCTTCAGAAAACACTCTTTCATTACTTCCACTTAATGAAGAAGAGGTTATCACAAAACAAGTGTGATATTAAAGAATATATTCAATTAAATTGATAAATGTAATTAATAAATTTTCATTATCACATCCATTCAAACATATGATTAAAAAAATTATTCATGAGTATTGTGCAAAAACAAAGTTCACCAATTTCCATGATATTTAGGGGAAGACAATCCATGAAATTCACAATAGGGATCAACAACAACATATAAATCAAAATCATCCTCATAATCATATTCCCATCCACTTATTTATGTCTTGTTATTATCTTCATTAAATTTGTGTCCAACAATATTAACAAGGGGACATGAGTCAACCAATGACGCAAGTTGAACAGGAGAAAGATAAATGAATGAATCCCTTTATGGAACAACAGATGATAAAAAATTCAACTTTGTTCCAAAAACTGGGGGGTGTGGTAGTAATAGTAAATACTTGAGTGGAGAACCGAAAAGACTAATAGGTCATAGGCACAAAAATCTTTAGTGAAGAAAGGTTTTGGGAATAACAAGAGAAAAAAGATGGGTTCAAAGGAAGATATGATCTTGGATTTTGGAATTCCAAATCATATATTTATGAAAGGAAGTAGTTGTAATTTTCATTAATGCCAGATCATGGTGAAGACCACATTGATTGACTATTTTAAAGACTATAGAGCATTAGGATATTAATGGTTTGATTAATATCATTTGGAATTCCTTTAAAAACACTAAAACACATATTTAAACTCAATTTATGTCACATAAAATGTAAGAGATGGAGAAACTGGAGGAACTTGAAAAAGATGGAAATGACTCCCTGATGGGTGTGTCACCGACATGAGTCGCCGACAGTGAGTCACTGATGCCTGAAACACAGACGTGGGTAACCGACACAAATCACTAAGATGAGTCATTGATGCCACTCACTGACTCCACTCACTGGTTAGACTCACTGATGTCACTCACCAATTCAACTAATCGACACCACTCACTGACACCCCTCACTGATGACTATCATATCGAAAACCCGACCAACTGACACCATGAGTCACAGATGTTAACCTACCGACATTGACCACCTATCACAAACCTAATGATGTTGAGCTACTGATAAGACTCCTCGATGACTTACTCACTGATGGAAAAACTATTCTTTTGAAAAACTCTTGAAATGAGCCATTATTTCCTCCCAGAATACCCAAAACACTAGATTTTGAAAAAGTAATGCACTATGGATGTTCGGTCCATTAAATTTTGTTTTATAAATTATAGAAATATTCATTTGAAAATATTTTTAAAAAAGAAGAAATTGGGGAAATTTTTAATCAATAAATCATATGAAAACGGATATTTTTTTGAAATCACTACATTATATAAAGGTTTTGGTTGAAAAACAATTTATTACTAAAAGAGAAATTTTGTCACATTTTTGGAAAAAAAATCGCCCAATAATTTTAAGTACCAGTGATTTAATATCCTGAATAACCATATAATATGAAAATTCAATAGTTTATAGATAGATGGGTAATAATATCTAATTATTAAAAACCTAGTTATTAACAATACATAAAAGATGAAATTGTAACATACGATTATTACCAAATTGGTAACATTTAATTTTATCCTAAATGAAATAATAGCATTAAATTAATCTTATATTCTCAAAAAAAAATAATTAGATTCATGATATAACATTTTATTGTGGCATTAAATAAAGTTCATAAAATAAGACATGTTTGTAACGTATAATTTGTTTCAAAGTTGGTGAATTGAGACCCAGAATCGCATACAACATTGGTAAATTAAAACTGTATGCCCAATTAAATTTAGATTATAAAATGGATAAGTAAATTAAGTAAAATATAAGTTTAAGAATCATAAAATACAATAATGGGCAGTATACAGACCACAAAAAAATAACCGGTGAATATGACATATATCTCAAAGAAATAAATGTTATAAGAAAAACCCCTTATCTCACGCATCCTATTGGATGAACATGATTTTTCTTCCAATATAGTGTTTTTTAATCAATTATTAACATTTTAAATAATCTTAATATTATTTTTAATGTCACATATGATTATTTTTTATAATATTTTTACATGATCATTAATAATATTTCATAAATTTCTATTTTGTGGGTGTTGTTCACCTTTTTTTTCTCGTTTGGTCCTTATTATGAATGTCCGTGTATTTGTGAATATAACATAATTAAATAATCTAAAAAATAATATCCCATAAATAATTATAATATTTATATATAAATTATAATTTTAAATCCTATTATGAAATATGGTTACAAAAAACTATGTATGTTACAATCATGGATACAGTAGAGCATATGTACACATGAGTAACATTTACATTTGTTTAATGATCATTATCGGAAGGTGGTATGTAATATTTAACAACTATAAAATGATCATGATATCATATAGAAAATATTATTTCTTTAAATATAAATATATAAAATAATATATCATCTTTATAGTGCGCTGATGAAAAGAGATACATATCGCTTTGTGAATGTGGTAGTCCACACATACACAGAAGATGTTATCATTTTTTACTTTACGAAATAAGATAATATTATATATATATATATATATAAGTTGTATATTCATTAAAATACTAATTATTCAATTTATATAACATATAATCATTAAATTTTTGTTTATTAACTTCCATGTAATTCATTTTTGTCAAAATTAATTATATAACATTGCAAGGCTATAGTCATCCCTACAGACGAATGATGTTATCATATACCCTAATAGATTAGAAATTAAAAAAATGATATAATTAATAAATAAGTATAATTATGTTTTAAATATTATATATATTCTGAATATCCATCATCATACCCAATTGTGAATGGTGGTAATGGATGAAATAATTACATGATTGTGTGTGTAGTTTACCTCTATACACAAATACAATGACATCATAACCAATTTTATGGATGTGTAGATGATTTTAGGTCATGAAATTATTATCAGAACATTTCAGTATATTTATGATAATTATTATATTTTCTCATAAATGTTAATATGAATTACATGAGGTGGAGAAAAAAATAAAATAATGACACTCCTTGAAAAACAATACCTCTTCTTTGGGTATCCTCCATAGGTTTGAAATAAATCATACCTAATTTGGATTTTGATAAAAAAAATTAAGGAATATGTTATTATGGAATAAATTTGTGGAATTTATTTGGTTATGTATTTTCTATCCCAAATGGACTCATTTGTATTGAGAAGATAGTGTAGTGAGTTTCCTTTTATTTTTCAATAAGAGGGATATTTTGGTAAATTCCCAAAAGTGTTATGTATTGGGATGCCAATCATACAGCAGGTTGTTCAAAATATTCTAATTAACGGTTTTAAGGGATTATATGGTTTGGTAACTCCACCACCACATAATTAAACACATTTTTAAGTCAATTTTTCCCTGATTTATAGGTTTCATTATTTTTTACCATTTAAATTTTTCACTATAATAAATAGTTTTCAATCCAAGAAAATTTATCATTTTCTACAAAAATAAAGTTATAATTATTAGATAATTTGAAATCAATTATTATGAATAGTATATTAAATTTATCAGATATAATTCCAAGGTGTTCTGAATATTTATTTTAACACAGGATGATGTATGTGAAAACAAGATATTTTTACTATAACCACGCAAACACAGTTTTCTTACTTTGTATTTGTCAATATAGATATTATAAATGAAAAATTGTTCCATGAATAGAAAATAATAGATATTTATTATAATTTATAAATCCATTTTAATATGATATAAATGTCAGACATTTTATGTAATATATTAAATTATAATTTATTATGATATAATATTGTTTTCGATTTTGATATTATTAAATTAAAAAAAGACATATATAAAATTAAAATATATAATATTCTCAGATATTTAAATTATATATTCATATAAAATATTAATTTAACATAATTATTCACTCAATTCACTTCTCGTTGAATATTTTTAGTATCTTTTATATTATTTACTAGTTAAATAATTAATTACATCACTGGTATTGATTAATCATTTTAGTTAATTATGTCACATCTAAATTTGAATGATAATTTATTATGATGAAAAAAACACATTTTATGTCAAAATAATATTAATAAATGATGATATTTTTTTATCATTATATAAAAGCTATATAAATATTAACATCCTGGATGATTTCTTTTTGGTCTTTTACTTTACATAACTTATTTTGTAAGTTATATTAAATATAAATTGGCAATAAATTTCAATATTTTATAGAATATATGATGTGGGACAAATTTTTCTAATAAAAATAATTTAGGATAAGGGTAAATTTTTATTTCCCATATTATCTTTCTATTTCTACACACGGTAAGTCTAATATTACCTCAACAATAGTAAATATTTTTAATTATATTTTTAGTAGTCATTTATTTACAGTATTAATTAAACCTTATTGTATGTTATAAATTATGCCCATTCTAAATATTTAATTTATTTTTCCAAATTCAATTCAAATATTTTGAAAATTTTAATTTAAAATTAATATCACAAACATCATGAGAAGAAATGTTTTTAAATAGATAATGTTCAGAAGTGTATAATGATGTTATTACAAATATCAATATGATAATTATTGAAATGGAAAAAATTAGGTCCATTTAAAGGATTTTATTACACTACATTAAAATTAATTCAAAATATAATTTTACAATATAAATTATTCAAATTATACGACAAGATTCAATTAAAATTTATTAACTTTCGCAATTCATAAAAAATGAATATTTTCATAATAATACCAAAATTTTAACCTAAGATAATTTCTTTATTCCAATTTCAAACATAATTTTACATTATAAAAAAAGTCTTAAAAATACGAAATAAATAAATATTAAATTATATGTGGAATGTGTGACTAAATTAATAGCTAAATTTTTTTTCTGATAAAACATTTTCTTATTTCAAAAAAATATTATCAGTTTTTAAAAAAATAACCATTTGATATATTTTATACATGTGTATAAGATTTTATTAATCTTCTTATTATAATTAATACAAGATAGTTTAGTAGATGGGTTTAAAAGTTAATGTTTAAATAGTTATATTTTGATAGTGTATCATGTTTCATTCAAACTGAATGTTTCATGCATTTTGAAGCTATTTATGTTGTGGAATTGATTAAAAAATAATTTAATTTTATATAATGTCTCGAGGTCATAATTTATGTTTAATTATGAATGTTGTCTGTCATTTATGATTAAAAAAATAAATTTATTCTTTTATAATCTTGGGATGTTTGATGAAAGATATTAATAGGATTAAGAATATTATGAAACATAATTATATATCTTGATAAGTAAAAATTTACTAATGATTAAATGTTAATTAGATTTATATTTATAGTAATTTTATTTTATTATAAAAAAAGTGTTCATTTCTATTTTTAGAAAAAATTATAATTATAATTTCTAGAAAAATGTGATATTTAATTTAATAAAATTATGTGCTTTTGGGAAAAATATACAAATTATATTAGTGTTATTCTTTGGTTTTCATATATAAATAATTATTTTATAGTGGATAGTGAAATACTAATTTTCATTTAAAAATTCAATTTTATTATAAAAACATTCAATGATCCATTTTGTAGAAACTAGTTTCTTAAATAAATTAAATTTTTTATATGATTAATAATTAAATAAATTTTATATGAATAAATTTTATTCTTTCAATTTTGAATAATTTTATTAATAAATAAAAAGAGAAATTTTTAGAAAAACTATTCAACATTCCATATTTTATTTTTATATGAAATATATTATCCCACTTCATTAAATGAAATTTTATAAAATGGATTCCATATTTGAAATTATTAGTTCATAATTTTGTAAAATGGCCCCACTTATTTTTTTCCTTTTTAAGAGTATCCCTAGTAAATATTTTTTCACCATTGTGAGGGTATATTAAGTAATTAATGGTAAAAACATACGGATGGTAAAAGAAAAATATTCATAACACATTACTTTATCCATTTGAATGATTTATCTTCCCAAATATCCATCCATGATTCAAAAATAAGGTAACATGGTGTCGTATTTATTTTTTATTGTCCTCTGTATTATTTCATTTAAGGAAAATTAAAAAAAAATTATTCTCATAGTATCATTATATATAAATTTAAAAAATAGGATAAATCTAGGATATATTTTTTTCTATAAATGTTTTATTATGATTATAAATTAGTTTTTCATTATGTTACTTTATTTAAATTTTTATTAATGAAATAATTACCTTAAATATTATGAAATTCTGAAAGCGTATTTAATTAACTAGTAGAAAAATAAGATAATTTATTTAAAAAATATTTAAAGTAATAATTTTTTTTAAAATTATTTTTTACCATATATTTTAAATAAATATACACTATTTTATGTGTGAAATTTTTTTATTCAAATTCCAACATTGGTATTATGTTTTCAATGTAAAAATAAATGAACAATGTCGACAGTGACAATAATAATATTTTAGGTTATAAAATATTTTATTAAATGATATAAAATCAATAAAATTTAATTTTTAGAAAATTTATTGGGATATAGTTTGAAATTTAAACCAATTTACATTTATTTTCCAATTTTCTTTTTTGATTAAAAATGATAACACCTAAATATTAAAACACTATTATTATCGTATCTCTCAAAATGGTTAATAGACAGTTAAAAAAATGTTATAGATAATAAAATATTAAACAGATGTACGAATATTAATGGATTTGATTATTATACCCATCATCATAAAATTTTGAATATTCATCATTTTTCCTCCATTTTCTAGGAAAATTTACTTATATTAATTTAATACTTTATTTAACATCAAACGTTCCCCTCCACATAATTATAAAGGATTAGCTACTCATTTATTTTTAGTATACATTAAAACCAATTTTTAGAAAACAACTACCCAAAAAAATTCATTATATCCCTCATAACATACTATAGTACATTATGACTATGAATTTATCCAAGTGTATATGTATAGTCATAAAGATGTTGTCTTAATAAAAAGTATAGTTCTTAACCAAGTGTTTAAATTTTATATTTTTATTAGCATAATATTCCCTTAATCTATTTTAATTTTAAAAAATCATAGAAAATATAATTATATGTTATTATATTAACATATCAACATATATCCATAACTTAGAATGTTTGAATTTGAAATGAAACCCTCATTCATGTGTCTAAAAGACTATTGCCTCATGAATAAATGTTATTTGTTTTCCATAAAAACCTTTCATAGCTGGAAAAAATAATGTATATAATTTATATATGTTATTAAAAATACATTAATCATTATTTAAATATAATATATAATCATATTTGGTGAATTTTGATTCATTTAAAATGAAAATGATGATGATGTGTATGGGTCGAAAACCACCTCTCGGAAGGGATTTGATTTCTTTCATCCCAAAATTATATGGATGATATATAAATGTTTCTATAGTGAGATAATATTATAGTTATCATATATTTTTCATTACATAAATTCAAAATAGTTCTTCCCTTATCTCTATTATTGTCTTTGAAATGGAAAGGTTACACACTCATTTATACAACTTATTGTCTCTATGAATACAATGTAGTTCATTTTACATATCCATAAATAATTGTGGGTTTGAAAATTATTGTTGATGTATAAATGTGATTATTTTGTAATAATTATTATTCCGATATTATGGAAATGATTCCCTTTCAACCACTGTTAATACAACTAAGAAATTTTTGTATTATTAACAAAACATCCTCAAAACACCCAATATAGACATCAATTAAAATATAAGTATATATTTATTTTATATAACATGAATAAGTGGTTAAATGATATTGGATTAAAATTATAAAGGTATATTACGTATTCAACTATTTGATATATGTTTTTTATACGTGTGTTAATTGATACACAAGGAAATTATCGACTTGGGTTAATGGATTTCATATGAATTTACTATCTTTGATGCATATTTTAAATTTTTTCACTAAATATATAAAAAAAATTATATGATATCCATTTCCCAGGTCATATCCAGAATCCTACTGATTTTAAGGTATTATAATTCACAATTCTGAATTATTTCATTCAAGGGAATTTTTCATGAAAGATACCAAATGGTAAAGGTTGTTTCAACTCAATTTCAATTGATTAGGTTACAATTATACATCATTTAAATTTGTATTCCATGATTATGTTATAAATGTGCAATAAATATTTTTATTCCACATTTATAATATTATATAATGAATTAAATATCAGAATATAATCAATTGGTAGATTAATTATTACATTAAATATTAAGATACATGAAAGTGGTTTACCTTTTCTTAATCAGAAATTTTTCAGTCATTTTTTATGCTGGGAACCTTGAAATCACAGTATAGTGAAAATAATACCACATGAAGGCATTTTTGAAAATTTCAACCTGAAGATATGTATATTTAAAGATCTATAAATTACACTTTACCCTAATGACATTTTATTTGAAAGATACCAATACAATAATGGATTTATGTTAGAATATATTTATATTTTGAGGTTTTTTATTTTCAATGTTCATTTAGGGGAAATAATATGAACTAAATTTCATGAACCACACATAATTTTTTATACACTATTTTTCAATTTTTTTATAATTTTATATTCCATTTATTTTATTATTGATCAATGAAACATCAATAAATTTTTTTGTCTGAAATTGTTTTTCTTATATATAATTTTAGATCAGGAATATTTTTTTCTATATCCATGTTCCATAAAACAGATTCAAAAATTTTATTTATTATTCATTAATTATTACCTAGTGTTATTTTAAAATATCATCCACTTTCTTTTTAAAGGTATTAAAAATAATTTTTCATATATTGTTTCACATCATTCAAATATGTCTCTCATTAAAATATTTTGATATGAATTGTTTTAACATTTAAGTCATGCACTGATTTTATAACCATCATGTATATTGTTTTATATGAATATTTATTTATATGATTAACTTAATATTTTTAAAAAATTTATATTAATAAAATAGTGTAAATTTTTATTTTTTAGAGATATTTTCAATGTATAATGATTATTATTCTCATGAATATTTTTATTGAACTATTTAATGAATTTTTATTAATCAACGAAAATAAGACATGATGTTTTATATGATCTATTTTTCATGTTGTACAATGATAAAAACATCATTAATTATCATGTTGAACTATGATTGTTTCAATTATATTTTCCTAAAACAAATTTCTATTTCGCCCATCTAAAATGCTATGAATGAAAAATGGTTCTTTTTATGTTGAAATGTGGAAGCTTATAATTTGTAACTAATTACACAGTTAATGGAAATCTATATGGATTATTTAATAGTGGTTTATTTATAAAACAAGGATAAATTGTAATATTATAAACCAAACATGGGTTGTATCATTGAAAACTAATGAATGGTCAGTCTGTTATAATCCTCCAATGAATTGGATAATGAGGTTGGGTTAAAAAGAAGAATGTTATTCCAAATATACATGAGATTTTAGTTACACTAAAGCGACAATGTATTTTATTTTTTTAGGTCACTCCTAACGGATATGAGAATTATCTTGTTAGGTAATTCCATGATGAATATTTCATTTTTCAATTTAAAAACATGATTTCTTCATTCATGAATTAGTTTTAATTATATTATTTTGTAATGGATATTTTTCACAAGGCTCATTATTGTTGAATTATATGAATCTTTTATTAGGTTATATCCATTTCAATGGTAGTATATTTCCCTTTCGTAGGAGAAGGAACCTCCCTCATATATCCCACCTAATTTTTGCAGACGACACAATTATATTCTCTAATGCAGGTAAGAGGACTGTGAAAGCTATCAACATGATACTGAAGGATTATTGTTACTGGATCGATCAGATGATAAACTATTCCAAAAGAAACCTGTATATTTCCAGCAAATGTGTGGCAAGGAGGGTATCTGCCTTGTGTAGTATAATGGGCATGCAGTCGGGCTCCTTCCCGATGGAGTACCTGGGTTCTCCAATATCATCATGAAGACTGTGTGTTCTGGACTTTGATCATGTAGTGATCAGGATCATAGGGCGAGTTCACAACTGGAAAAACCACTTCTTATCCTTTGGGGGGTGTATTGCGCTAGTCAACAGTGTTCTGGCAGCCATCTCAATGCATGTTATGGCTTCTACTTCAGTGCCAAACGGGGTTATCAAAGCTATAGAAAGGGTACTGACTGGTTTCCTTTAGGATACGCTTTCAAAGGGGAGGAGACACTGGGACTCTTGGAATAGTATGGCCCTACCTATCCAAGAAGGGGGAATTAATGTTAGGATCATCGCGGGCACTGTGCAAGGTACGCATGGCAAGCTGGACTAGGAAATCTTGGAAAAGAAGACTCTCTGGGGGAGGACCATGTACCACAATTACACTAGTAATAATGATACTAGTAATGTCCAAGGATCCCCCTTGTGGTATTAGATTTATCCAGTAGTTTTGAGTCTTCAACATCACTCCCGCTGGATCGTGGGTGAAGGCAACATCCTCTTCTAGCAATATAATGTGGTGGGTTCTGTGCTAGGATTATCGGGGTGTCTGGACCCTATGATTACATTCAAGGAGGTGAGACTGTATCCGGATTTCATCGAGGCGGTGCTGGACAATAATCAGAAAGAATTATTCATCTCTATCCTGATCAATTCAGAATCAGACCAGTGCATGTTTTCCCCATCGCACTTAGGGAAGTTCAACACAAAGGACTTCCGTAGGATCTTTAACCCTCAGGCACAGCAGGTTACCTGGAAAGATTTAGCATGGTGCAATAAAATCCCATCGAAATAAAACTTTCTCATATGGAGAATAAGAAACTTGGTGATTCCATCTGATGAGAGCATCAAGAATATGGGAATCAGTTTAGCCTCCCTATGCCAATGTTTCAGCAATAAAAGTGAGGAGAGATCAAACCATATTTTCTTTGAAGGGGAATGGGCTCAGGCCGTGTGGTAGTCCTTCGACGTCTTCACAACGGTCTCCTTTAATGAGCTACATGGGGATTCTTTCTTCGAGAGGTTGTTTCAAGGAACACCGGAGAATGTTTCGGAGAGGATGGCGCGGTCCGTGGTCCTTATTGCTGGATTCTAGTGTCTCTGGCAGGCCCGCAAAAAGGCTAGATTCGAGGGTATAATTTCAATAAGGAGATCCATCATTGCGAGAACTAAGTGCCTACTCAGTGACACGGTCACCATCTCTAAGAACTGGTGGGATGCTACCTCACTGCACATGCTACAGGCGTGCCCCGAACCGGATCCTTCTATCTTGGATAGAACGCAGGGGCAGTGGATAAGGTTGAATCCTCCAGCAGAAGGTTTAAATATTAACACACATGGCTCTTGTATCACAGGTATCATGCTAGGTATAGTCTTGGTTCGTATCTCAGGTGGGAGTGTGATCCTTGCCTTCAAGGCTCATTTCTGTAATGGAAATGCTCTTGAGGCGGAGGCCAAGGTAGTTCTCACAGGCCTTAATCTGTGTATCCAGAAAAATATAGAAATATCCCAAGTAGAAATGGGTTCGAGGATCATCCATGACTCCCTACTAGGTAGAGGTTCCATCCCATAGTCTGTCGCGTACACAATCCAGAGATGTAAAGTGCTACTGAGTAGGAACATTAAGGTTACTCACACCTAGAGAGAGGGGAATAAAACGGTGGATTTTCTTTCTTCCCTAGATTCTCTTGGTTCCTATGTCACCTGCCACCCCAATTCCACCTCCTTTAATCTCAAGGGTGTAAATTTAATTCGGGGGGATGCCCTTGGTCTTCATTATTTTAGACCCCCCTAATCTCAGTACTGCTTTTTTCTCTTGCTCTTTTGTGTCTTGTATTCTCTCCTTTGAATAAATATATATATGATGATGATGATATACATACTCTCATTATCATCTTATGCTCACTAATGAAATTAAATTGTTAGTACCAATATTTACCCTTACCAAGACTTTGAACCGATCCTTCTATTATTTAATCATAAATACTTATTGAATAATGGTTTGTCATATGTTTCTAGATGTGAGGAAAATAGTGAAAGATTATGCATATTTTTAAGAACTAGTAATTTATGAATCCATGTTTTTATGTATTATTTTTTTAATAATTATATAAAACTATATTCCAAAAAATTTCATCAGTAATATATGTGACAAAAAAAATAATTTTAATGTTTTAATATTTTAATAGTTCCAATTAGGTGATGTATATTAATATCAAATCTATACATGTAAGATTTATGTTTATATAAATTAATTTAGGAGTTTGAGTTTAGGTATTTTACAAATGTTTTCACATCATAGTTTAGATAACTTTGGATGAAAGGTTGTTTTCAAGAGATTTTATCCTAATATCATGGGATACAATCATGGTTTTACATTTTGATAGTTGATCATATGATAATTGTATTATTCATCACATTCAAAGAATTAATTTTTAACATGTTAATGTGATTAATGAAATTTTGGGAGACTGTTTACTTAGTTATGTTTCATGCTAAGATTATAAGTAAGAAGAAATACTTTTAGAGGATTAATTTCGTTATAGTAATTGGAAAAAAATTAAGTTATTAATAACAATTTTGATATATATGATATATGATATAATGAAATTGTGGGTCATTACAATTTATGAAAATACTATTAATAATATATTTAACCGTGGAATTGAAATATGATTTTATGATTAAGGGATTAATGTTATTTATGATGAATATCACTATAATTTATCTGAATATTATATAATATAATGAGATTTTTTTGTGGAATCAATGTCTAATTTAATTTTTGAAAAAAATTGATTTTAATGTTGTCTTTTAGTGATTCATGTTATTTTTGGAAATTATTATCATATTTTGAAAAAAAAAATATGATAATGAAGTATAAATTGTTTTATATATATTTATAAGTAAATAGTTATAATTACAGACAAATGTTAATTTGATATTGAATGAAATTTTTAACAAATCCATTTAATTCATATCTTTTTAACCTAGTTGGGAATATTTTGAAATATATTAAGTTTAGTTATTTATCCAATAATCAATGATAAATATTGGGCATTATTATTGTGGAATTAGAGATTAATATTGTATTTAATCATATGAAGGATTATTTTTTTGGAATTATTATACCATGGAAAACCATTTGGGATTTGTTTAATCATTAATGACATGGGGAATAGTATTTTGTCTTCCTTTTGGATTATTTGATATGTTAGATATTTATTTTACATCATGATGAATAAAATAATTCAACATGAATAAAAATTATTTACTAAAAAAGGTGACATTGATGTGGAAGTTGATTAGAGGGAGGAATTATATGTGTTGACTAATTATATATCCATTAATTATTATTATTTATGGTAAATTAATAAAACAATATTGAAAATGATATTGAAACAAAAATATTATACTATTACCTTAAATTTATATGAATTTATATTCTTTCTTCTAGATCATTAGTTTATAGTTTTGTGGTTAATAACTTTTTAATTATCATTCACAATAGTATAATATATGTTCATTATCACTCTCTTTAATTATTTTGAAATTATATTTTTATAAGGCCCCGGCCTTAAACCTTACTTAATATTGAATTAAATGAATAATTCACATTGAGGATCTTTTCAGGTTTATAGTTTTAGAGAATTAGAACATAACTATTACATCTCAAAAGATTACAAAGTAGTCACTTATACTAAGTTTCCATAATAAAAAAAAACTCTTGAAAGAAACATGTCTAGTTCCTTGTTTTATATAGCATGACATTCCCTTGATCCCATCCTTGACCTTATTCCACATTAAGTCCTGTGAAAAACATTTCAAAAAAACTTGGGGTGAGCATAAAAAGCTCAGTTAGGGATACACAAAGAATGAAAACTGTTAGTTTTTCAAAATCAAGTAAACCATGTATACTCTATCAAAGTAATACCTTCACCTTCATGAAGTAGTAAAAACTCTTCACTGAATAAACTGTCATTACTTACCTTTTTGTAACCAATGTATTACCATAAAACCCATATAAAGAACACATAACATATATAAAGGTAACTTGGGACATAAACATACTTAAGTGGAATAATCATACGGTTGACTTCCACACATATCACTTAATGGAATAGCCATACGGCCAATTTCCATACATACTTAATGGAATAGCCATACGGCCGACTTCCATACCCAATGCATTGGAGGTTATAACGTAACCACTCGTCCTGGTATTCACGGCACCACCCGTCATATGGTTTATAACGTAACCACCCGTTAAAATGTCCAAGTACCAATATAAAATCATAAAACATAAAAACAATATAAAGGAATGATAACATTTCCACATTTCAATCACAATATATCATAAATATATTGACATAATAGAATTTTTTTTCAAAACCATTTTCAATACCAAAATACATAAAAGAGTATATGGTATTTATTTTATTCTAAAAACATTACGGCTTGTTGAGAAAGCCAAAGACCAAATAATACTCGCGGCGGCGGAAAAAGTCGTTGTCACCGCATACGTTAAAAAAACATTCCTTTTTCTCGTTTAGTAAAACGCTTCGTAGAAAAATATTCCTTTTGTATAAAAGTAAAAGTCAAAGGGTTTTATACACCGTATAAAAGAAAGTTGTGTATAAAATAAAATATGCCTCAATGAAAGGAGATTGAGACGAAGTCCCTTACAAAGATAATTTTTTAAATTAAATAGATATATTATGTGTATTCACTATAAGTACACATAAATAAAGTACAAATACAAGATACGACATAATAATATAATGACATAATTTGAAATTAGGAGATTAACCCAAAGAATGGAAATTGGGTTAAGAAGTTCCCTTACCTTGGGTCCGACCTGACTCGATCGTTCTTTAACATCCTGAATAATAAACTTGAGTTAATTTATACTTGATTAAGAACCTTTTTAAAGTTCATTATTCTTTTTATATCACTTATTGCCATGTTATAAACATTATGTAACCATTTAAGTTAATAATGTTTGTTTTGTCAATATTTGGTTCTTAAGTCGAAAGTTGACTTCTTACAATTACATGTTGTTCATGTGGTCAAAAGTTCTTTATATCCAGAATGAAATTCCTGATTTGGATATCATATATATCATATATATCCATCATGTACATGTATTTATAATATTACATAATCATTTAGAGGTAAGAAATGAAATGCACCGTTCATGGAGACGGTAAGCCGTACGTACGCATGAATGCTACTTTCATTTCTTTGTCATATTAGAGGAATTAAAACTAAATGAGAGGTATGTATATTTTAATTCCAGAATTATATTCATCATTTAGATATATCATTAATTATATATATACATTATATACATGTAATTTTAATAGTACATTACATTTGGGGATAAGAAATGAAATGCACCGTTCATGGAGACGATAAGTCGTACGTACGCATGAACGCTACTTTCATTTCTATCTCGTACTTTAATGGAAAGAAATAATAATGATATAGAGGTATATTATAATTCCATTATAACATCATATATAATAACTTTAAATCCATCCTTTACACGTCCCACATATGGCATTAACGAATCACATCACTTTTAGGGGGCGGTAGTCCGCACTTCCTTAAATGAAGATATCGTGTTTACCCATAATAGAAACCATAAAGGTATTCCAAAAATGAAAAATACAGAAGCTTAAAGAAAACATAAAAATATTATATATCATATATAAAAATAGTGACATCATAATGTCCACCCTTGAAGGTGTTAAATGAGTATTGAACAATCATCATTTCGGGAGGCAGAATTTCGCTATCCACAGAAACCGTATGTTCTTTAACCATTTGATGTAGTTGTGTGAGGGTGTAGCTCAAATAAATATTATAACAACATCCTAGTATATTGAAGATACTGGTGTTGTTACAAAATAAGTAAATAAAAAGAGTTTAGAGGGTTGGAGAAGCAAAATAAAACAAATGAACAAGAGAGAATGAATTACCTTTAAAAGTGTAACTCCCTTTTGATTTGAGCCTAAAGGCTTCCTTTGAAAGGATTATTCCCAAAGGGAATCCTCTAGGATGAGGAGAGGGATGTGGAGAGAGTAATTGGTCAGGGGTTGGCCGAGCCAAAGGCTTGAGAAGTGTGTGAAATGGGGTAGAGGTGGGGGCCTTTTATAAGAGGAGAGGAGGGGTACTTTTGGAAAGTAAACAAATATTACTTTATTTGAAAATGTGTTTCGGTTTTAAAAGGTCCCAAATTGATATAATTCGTGGATAAGGTGATAAGGGTTCGTAATCCACTCATCCAATTGGTTTTGGACATGTGTAGGTTTTAGATTTTTCATTATCTTTCCATTTTATTTAAATCGTCAAATAATGATGTCATCGCTGCATCATTATTATGTCATATATAATTTAATTTATATAATGTCTAAAAATTATAAAACAAATACTATGATGTAATAAATCTTGTTATCTTTCCAATGACTATTTATAATCAAAATTTGGACTTGTATAACCCCACTCAAAAATTATTTTAGTAAAACAATTTATGTTAGTGTCATTTTCACTTTAACATTAAATAAAAATATATTAATGTCATTTTCCAACTAAAGTGGCTCCATGGGGTCCCCAAGTTGGCCCATGGCTTTTCTTGGTCGTCCATGACTCACCCAATAGGTGTAGGACAAGTGTCATGGTGTTTTCACATTCTTATAATACCATTTTTACCTTAAACTACACTAATTACCTCTAATCGCGATTAATGAAAAAAAAGTTACTATTCACCAAAAAATTATTTTAATCTCATTGAACCACATTTTACTTCTTAATGACAACCATTTATGTCAGATTTTCAAAATTTAATACACATTAGTGGTAAACTTTCATTTAACTGAAAAATCAGTTTGCTTGATTACCACATAGTGGTTTCACTATTCATCAAAAATTGAAGTTTTTCAGAAAATTACCAAAAATTCACCCTAAGCTATATTTGATATTCCGAATTCAAAAATGAAGTCCATTTTACAAAATTCAAAACATATCAGTCAAATTAATTAATTTAATAATTAATTCCCGCTGTCATGACAAATAGCGTGTTTTTGTGAAACAATAAGTATCAAAAGATTGACACCAGTTTAAGTCCAATTTCAAAGTGAAATTGATTCCAATGACCACCATTGGATTAAATGGTAAAAATATTTTCTAATTACACTTTAAAACCAATTAAAATAATAATCTAATCATATAAATAATTTAGATTAAAAATATGTTTTGAATTAAAATACAACATTTTACACTATTCATAAAAAAAATGAACTTTAACAGAAAGGTACCAAAAATTTACACAAAGTAAATTTTGATGTCCTGATTCTAAAGAAGAGTTATATTTGGTCCAAAATAATGTATAAGAGTGATCAAAGCTATATTTAATGACGGTTCACCATTAAAAGGTGATAAGTGAACCTTTAGTGAAAATTAGAGTATATATGCCCTAAAATTGAATTCTTTCCATATTTTAAGCCTTTATCTTTTATTGGGTAAATGTATAAACATTTAAAAACATATCTAATCATATTTTAGTTATTTCTATCCATTCCCACCAGTACAACGGCTACTTGTTAACTAACATTTAAAATAATATTATTTTATTACTAGTGTGCTACGTAAGTTACAAAGAAACTCATCGTTGTGTATCGGGTACGCTATCGAACATAGCAACCCCTTTAAAATAAAATTAATATTTAATTCGTAAATATTAATAAATATGAAAATTCTTTATTCTTTATTTACCTGGGATGTTACATCCTTCCCCCCTTTTGGGAATTGCGTCCTCACAATTTTATTCACTTATCAAAATAAGTGGGGGTAGTTATCCCTTATAGCATTTTCAGATTCCCATGTTGCCTCTTCAATCACATGGTTTTTCCACAAAACCTTACCTGATGAATCACCTTATTCCGTAACACTTGCTCCCTGTGGTCAAGAATCTGGATCGGTTGTTCCTCATAAGATAGGTTCTCTTCCATCTGAACTACCTCTGGACTCAAAACATGAGATGGATATGGCATATACTTCCTCAACATTAAAACATGAAAAACATTGTGTACCTGAGATAAACTCAGAGGTAAAGCCACTCGGTATGCAACTGATCCAACTCTTTCCAGAATTTCGTATGGTCCAACGAACCTTGGACTCAACTTTACATTCTTAGCAAATCTCATCACACTTTTCCAATGAGAAACCTTGAGAAAAACATGATCACCTACCTCAAAAGATAGATCCTTCCTCCGGTTATCCGCATAACTCTTCTGCCTGCTCTGAGCTGTTCTCATATGTTTTCTGAATCAGCTGAACTTTTTCTACCAACTCTTCTACCAATTCTCATCCCATCAACTTCCTTTCACCAACTTCATCCCAGAAATGTTGGAGTTTGACACTGCTTCCCATATAATGCCTCAAATAGTTCCATCTGTATACTGGAATGAAAGCTGTTATTATAAGAAAATTCAACCAAATAAAGATGTTGGTCCCAACTTCCCTAATAATCCATCGAACAAGCTCGTAGCATATCCTCCAATGTCTGAATTGTTCGTTCTGACTGCCCATCTGATTGAGGATGAAAAGCTATACTAAAATTTAATTCAGTACCCAACGACTTCTGAAGGCCTTTCCAAAAGTTAGAAGTAAACCTGGGATCACGATCTGATAAAATGGAGAGAGGAACTCCATGTAACCTAACTATCTCTTTAAGAGACAAACGGGAAAGTTGATCAAGAGAGAAAGTATCTCGTATAGAAAAGAAATGAGCAGATTTGGTCAAGCGATCAACAATAACCCAGATTGCATTATTACCTCGAGATGTCCTCGGTAATCCCACAACAAAGTCCATAGATATGTTTTCCCATTTCCAATCTGGCACTGGTAAAGGCTGAAGCATCCCTTACGGTAACTGCGGCTCTGCTTTAACCTGTTGACATGTCAAACACTTCACAGTAAAATCAGCAATGTCTCTTTTCATTCCATCCCACCAGTAATACTCCCGCAGATCTCTATACATCTTAGTACTGCCCGGATGAACTGAAAGCAGAGAACTATGAGCTTCACATAACAACTCTCTCTTCAACTGTGAATCACAAGGCACACACAATCTCTTCCCAGATCTCAAGACACAAACACAAACTTATCCAAGAACTCAAGGAAAATTTTATTCATAAGGTCCATGAATACAGCAGTTGCATTGGTTAACCCAAAAGTCATAACTACAAATTCATAATGTCCATATCTAGTACGGAACGCAGTCTTCGGAACGTCTTCTTCTTTTACTTTCAACTGATGATACCCCGACCTCAAGTCAATCTTCGAAAAATACTGAGCTCCCTGGAGCAGATACAACTTCATTCGATGGCCCAACATCTGCTGAAGTTGTTGCAAATGATTTTACCACCCCTTTCTGCTTGTAGTCTAGCTGCATTCCCCCAGTTGAGTTCTTCATTGGACACTCGTTTGCATAATGACCCATTTCATTGCACTTAAAACATCTTACCGTTGGATTTTCATTTCCTTCTTGATCATCCTCCTTACAGTTACGAGCAATATGACCAGACTTACCACACTGAAAGCACTTACCAGACTTGGATAAACATTCTCCAGGATGCATTTTACCACACTTCTCACAGGATGGATATTTGGTTTTCTTACCTCCTTGCTTCTTTGATGAATTCTTCCCCTTTTCCTGCCAACTAGATCTCTTATTCTGTTTTTTGTCATAGAACACCTGATCATCGGCAAACTCCATTTCCACCTTCTCCGCACATCGAACAAGTTTTTCATAACTTTTGAACTCACGAGAAGCTAAAGCCCTTCGATACTTTGGCTTTAACCCTGAGTAAAAACGGTTTATTTTACTATCAAGATCTCGTATGAAGTTTGGAGCATACCTTGCCAATCGAGTGAACTTTTCTTCATAAGTAGCCACTGAATCATCCTCCTGCCTCAATTCTAGGAACTATTTTTCCATACTAAGACGAACCACCTTAGGAAAATATTTCTCAAGAAACATACCTTTAAATTCGTCCCAGTGGAGATCCTCAATCTCATCACTATCCCTTATATTTTTCACCATCGACCACCACTGATCAGCTTCACCTTCAAAATGGTAAACAGCAAGACTAACCTTTTGATGTTCTGAACACCCCATGACATCAAAAATCTTCTCCAGTGCTTTAATCCACCCTTCAGCTTGCACAGGGTCAGATAATCCTCTGAATGATGGGGGATGTTGCCTCATGAAATGTTCCACCACTGATATGTTCCTCTGCGGTTGATCTGGCTGATCTCGTGCATGGATACCACCACCATTTATAGCCTGAGTCAATTGTGCCATCACTGCAACAAACTGTTCAGTTCTGATTCCGACCATCTCAGGTTGCTGATTTGGGAGGTTGTCTTCCTCCTGATGTCGTCCCAACATAGCTGCTTTGTTTCCTCTGCGGAAAACCATTCTGAACATAGAAATATCTTAGGCGAAGCAACATGGTAATCCGTAAATGCTATATCATTTCAATCATATTATAATTTAACACTTTTCTAACTCCTAAAGTTGTCTAAACCGTCCTTTGATACCAACTATAAGGCCCCGACCTTAAACCTTACTTAATATTGAATTAAATGAATAATTCACATTGAGGATCTTTTCAGGTTTAGAGTTTTAGAGAATTAGAACATAACTATTACATCTCAAAAGATTACAAAGTAGTCACTTATACTAAGTTTCCATAATAATAAAAAAAACTCTTGAAAGAAACATGTCTAGTTCCATGTTTTATATAGCATGACATTCCCTTGATCCCATCCTTGACCTTATTCCACATTAAGTCCTGTGAAAAACATTTCAAAAAAACTTGGGGTGAGCATAAAAAGCTCAGTAAGGGATACACAAAGAATGAAAACTGTTAGTTTTTCAAAATCAAGTAAACCATGTATACTCTATCAAAGTAATACCTTCACCTTCATGAAGTAGTGAAAACTCTTCACTGAATAGAGTGTCATTACTTACCTTTTTGTAACCAATGTATTACCATAAAACCCATATAAAGAACACATAACATATATAAAGGTAACTTGGGACATAAACATACTTAAGTGGAATAACCATACGGTTGACTTCCACACATATCACTTAATGGAATAGCCATACGGCCAATTTCCATACATACTTAATGGAATAGCCATACGGCTGACTTCCATACCCAATGCATTGGAGGTTATAACGTAACCACCCGTCCTGGTATTCACGGCACCACCCGTCATATGGTTTATAACGTAACCACCCGTTAAAATGTCCAAGTACCAATATAAAATCATAAAACATAAAAACAATATAAAGGAATGATAACATTTCCACATTTCAATCACAATATATCATAAATATATTGACATAATAGAATTTTTTTTCGAAACCATTTTCAATACCAAAATACATAAAAGAGTATATGGTATTTATTTTATTCTAAAAACATTACAGCTTGTTGAGAAAGCCAAAGACCAAATAATACTCGCGGCGGAGGAAAAAGTCCTTGTCACCGCATACGTTAAAAAAACATTCCTTTTTGTCGTTTAGTAAAACGCTTCGTAGAAAAATATTCCTTTTGTATAAAAGTAAAAGTCAAAGGTTTTTATACACCGTATAAAAGAAAGTTGTGTATAAAATAAAATATACCTCAATGAAAGGAGATTGAGACGAAGTCCCTTACAAAGATAATTTTTAAAATGAAATAGATATATTATGTGTATTCACTATAAGTACACATAAATAAAGTAAAAATACAAGATACGACATAATAATATAATGACATAATTTGAAATTAGGAGATTAACCCAAAGAATGGAAATTGGGTTAAGAAGTTCCCAAACCTTGGGTCCGACTTGACTCGATCGTTCTTTAACATCCTGAATAATAAACTTGAGTTAATTTATACTTTATTAAGAACCTTTTTAAAGTTCATTATTCTTTTTATATCACTTATTTTCATGTTATAAACATTATGTAACCATTTAAGTTAATAATGTTTGTTTTGTCAATATTTGGTTCTTAAGTCGAAAGTTGACTTCTTACAATTACATGTTGTTCATGTGGTCAAAAGTTCTTTATATCCAGAATGAAATTCCTGATTTGGATATCATATATATCTTATATATCCAGCATGTACATGTATTCATAATATTACATAATCATTTAGAGGTAAGAAATGAAATGCACCATTCATGGAGACGGTAAGTCGTACGTACGCATGAACGCTACTTCATTTCTTTGTCATATTAGTGGAATTAAAACTAAATGAGAGGTATGTATATTTTAATTCCAGAATTATATTCATCATTTATATATATCATTAATTATATATATACATTATATACATGTAATTTTAATAGTACATTACATTTGGGGATAAGAAATGAAATGCACCGTTCATGGAGACGATAAGCCGTACGTACGCATGAACGCTACTTTCATTTCTATCTCATACTTTAATGGAAAGAAATAATAATGATATAGAGGTATATTATAATTCCAGTATAACATCATATATAATAACTTTAAATCCATCCTTTACACGTCCCACATATGGCATTAACGAATCACATCACTTTTAGGGGGCGGTAGTCCGCACTTCCTTAAATGAAGATATCGTGTTTACCCGTAATGGAAACCATAAAGGTATGCCAAAAATGAACAATACAGAAGCTTAAAGAAAAAATAAACATATTATATATCATATATAAAAATAGTGACATCATAATGGCCACCCTTGAATGTGTTAAATGAGTATTGAACAATCATCGTTTCGGGAGGCAGAATTTCGCCATCCACAGAAACCGTATGTTCTTTATCCATTTGATGTAGTTATGTGAGAGTGTAGCTCAAATAAATATTATAACAACATCCTAGTATATTGAAGATACTTTTGTTGTTACAAAATAAGTAAATAAAAAGAATTTAGAGGGTTGGAGAAGAAAAATAAAACAAATGAACAAGAGAGAATGAATTACCTTCAAAAGTGTAACTCCCTTTTGATTTGAGCCTAAAGGCTTCCTTTGAAAGGATTCTGACCAAAGGGAATCCTCTAGGATGAGTAGAGGGATGTGGAGAGAGTAATTGGGCAGGGGTTGGCCGAGCCAAAGGCTTGAGAAGTGTGTGAAATGGGGTAGAGGTGGGGGCCTTTTATAAGAGGAGAGGAGGGGTACTTTTGGAATGTAAAGAAATATTACTTTATTTGAAAATGTGTTTCGGTTTTAGAAGGTCCCACATTGATATAATTCGTGGATAAGGTGATAAGGGTTCGAAATCCACTCATCCAATTGGTTTTGGACATGTGTAGGTTTTAGATTTTTCATTATCTTTCCATTTTATTTAAATCGTCAAATAATGATGTCATCGCTGCATCATTATTATGTCTTATATAATTTAATTTATTTAATGTCTAAAAATTATAAAAAAAAATAATATGATGTAAGAAATCCTGTTAGCCTTCCAATTACTATTTATAATCAAAATTTGGACTTGTATAACCCCACTCAAAAATTATTTTAGTAAAACAATTTATGTTAGTGTCATTTTCACTTTAACATTAAATAAAAATATATTAATGTCATTTTCCAACTAAAGTGGCTCCATGGGGTCCCCAAGTTGGCCCATGGCTTTTCTTGGTCGGCCATGACTCACCCAATAGGTTTAGGACAAGTGTCATGGTGTTTTCACATTCTTATAATACCATTTTTACCTTAAACTACACTAATTACCTCTAATCGAGATTAATGAAAAAAAGTTACTATTCACCAAAAAATTATTTTAATCTCATTGAACCACATTTTACTTCTTAATGACAACCATTTATGTCAGATTTTCAAAATTCAATACACATTAGTGGTAAACTTTCATTTAACTGAAAAATCAGTTTGCTTGATTACCACATAGTGGTTTCACTATTCATCAAAAATTGAAGTTTTTCAGAAAATTACCAAAAATTCACCCTAAGCTATATTTGATATTCCGAATTCAAAAATGAAGTCCATTTTAAAAAATTCAAAACATATCAGTCAAATTAATTAATTTAATAATTAATTCCCGCTGTCATGACAAATAGCGTGTTTTTGTGAAACAATAAGTATCAAAAGATTGACACCAGTTTAAGTCCAATTTCAAAGTGAAATTGATTCCAATGACCACCATTGGATTAACTGGTAAAAATATTTTCCTATTTCACTTTAAAACCAATTAAAATAATAATCTAATCATATAAATAATTTAGATTAAAAAGATGTTTTGAATTAAAATACAACATTTTACACTATTCATAAAAAAAATGAACTTTAACAGAAAGGTACCAAAAATTTACACAAAGTAAATTTTGATGTCCTGATTCTAAAGAAGAGTTATATTTGGTCCAAAATAATGTATAAGAGTGATCAAAGCTATATTTAATGACGGTTCACCATTAAAAGGTGATAAGTAAACCTTTAGTGAAAATTAGAGTATATATGCTCTAAAATTGAACTCTTTCCGTATTTTAAGCCTTTATCTTTTATTGGGTAAATGTATAAACATTTAAAAACATATCTAATCATATTTTAGTTATTTCTATCCATTCCCGCCAGTACAACGGCTACTTGTTAAATAACATTTAAAATAATATTATTTTATTACTAGTGTGCTACGTAAGTTTCAAAGAAACTCATCGTTGCGTATCGGGTACGCTATCGAACATAGAAACCCCTTTAAAATAAAATTAATATTTAATTCGTAAATATTAATAAATATGAAAATTCTTTATTCTTTATTTACCTGGGATGTTACGCTTTTTCCCCATGTACATATTTTCCCTTCCAATGTTTTCCTCTTATTTGTATTCCTAGTATGTGTCATTCCATATCACATTTATATTTCCTTTATTCCTTTTTCAATATGAATCTTTATTACCCCATTTTACGAGTTGGGATTTTAAAAAAATGTATATTAAAATTTAATATGTGGTATTACCAAGATCAATATCAAAAAATGAGGTTATATTTTTAAAAAAATTGGGGATGGTGGATCTAATATACTGATATTTCCAATAAGAAAATATTTTCTATAGTATATAAGATACCTAAAATAATTGAACCATGAACCATGAAACATTATTTTATAAGTATTACCATAATAAAATATTCAATGAATTTCATGGTATGAATAATATTAACCATATTAGTTAATTAATATAATTTCCTCAATAAATAAAATTTTATTGAGTAATTATTAGCATATATGATCACATTTTTTAGTAAATATATTTTAGTCTTCAAATATATGTTTCCACTAAAATGGGTATCACATCATTTTGTGATAAAATATTATATTAAATTTTGGACATATAAGAAATATTATTAGATATAATTAACTGTTTTTCAATAACTATGTCAAATTTATATAACATTTATTTTTTGGAATTTTTTTTAAAATCATTTATTTTTTAATTAATAGTAAAAAGTACATATTCTCAATTAATGTTGTACTTTTTTAGGTATTTTAAAATACCCATTTTGATTCTAAAATGGTATAAATATAAAATTTTATCAATTATATTATGATTAATCTAATTAACTTCATTAGAATAATTATTATTCTTTAATTTTATATAAATTTTTTATATAATTTTAAAGGCTATTTTTTTTAAAACACCATTTTATGTTTCCATTTCCATTTTAGACTTATAGTAATTCCATCAACTCATAAAATTTGAATCATGAAAAATGGAATCCATTTTTTAAATTAGTGGGTCCAAATTTGTTAAAAGGTCCATTCCATTTTCTATCACTGAGAATAGTAACCACAGTAATTGTCACCCCGAGAACTGTAAATTGGGAAATTAAAGTTAAAACAATTATATAGGAAAAAAATACCTTAACCCTTGACTAATAGAATTTTTTAAATAGATTTAATTAAATACCATGCATATTTTGAGAATATTTATACTTGTTGTCGTATTTCTTTTATTTTAACCTTCATATTATTTTATGAAATGAGAAATCAAATCATTAAATTCAACTTGTTTTATCTTATAAAGTGTTTTTACCTAGAGATAAAAATATTATATGATATATTATGAAAGGTTTATTTGATGGATAATTTTTAAGGTAATATTTTCTATTTTTTATGGATGTAATTATTATCATAAATTCATACATAACACCAACATAGTGTTTATAAAATTTATTGAAAAATGAAATAAAATATTTTAATATAATTTGATTGTATTATTTTTTTCGTTAATATTTTTTAAAAAAATATAAAACATTTTGTTATGGGGAAGGATTAGATTTTAATTCCACAATTAACATAATGTTGATAATGTAAAATTAAATAAATAGTTTCCAAAATTACATTAATTATATTTTATGTCATGTAATATTTTATTAGTGATGTAAAATTAATAAATATCCTATATTCTATGAAATGATTGGGATGCTGTTGAAAATTCCATCCATGGTCTATTATAATAAATTTTTAGACATCCAATTTATTATGTGTTATGAACCCATTAAATTTAAATTTTAAATTTTCACTTTAAACTTTTCATAGTGTTTAATAAGGTAAATGAGGTTCTAAGAGAATCTGTGGAATATTTGAATCATGTATACTTTCGTTTATAGAAAACAAACTTGGTTCATGGTTTGTTAAAACTATGCAGATGATGCCACGTAGTTTGGTTAAATTGTGTTAGTGTACGTTAGAGGGTATATAGGGGGGCACACTATCTACTCATAGTTTTGGTAGAAAGTTCTACTAGATCACACACATATTACAACATAGTTTTTGGATGTGACATAGTTTTCATAACATTTCAAAAATCCATGTCTACAAAGTGTTAAAATATTTAAAATAGGTGAATTTCCCATTCCACACCAACCTCAATTTATATATTATTGACCTTTTTTTCCATCCCAAATATCACAGCTACCAAATCCCTCTATTATAAGATACCACATTCCCCCATACTAGGGTTTGAGCTTCTACATTCATTCAAACTATTATTCATCCACCATATATTACATTTGAATGCCACTAATGCATCTTTCAATACTCTTACATTCTTTCATCAATTATATCATCATCAGGGATCCTATTTCTATGTGAGATAATATGAAATGTTATTATGTAATTTTCCTATTTTTCTAATTTATACCAATCTAGATCAATTAGAAACATGATACGATATGGGGTGTTATATTTTACCATTTTTGGTGGGTGTAGTGATTTTTTTCTAAGTCAGGTTGTTTTATATCTTGTATCATCATTTCAAATTGATGAAATGGATATAATTTCTATAAAAATATGAATATGTTTACTAATTTTTTTCTATATTAGAGTAACTCTACAAAACACATAGTGATTGTAAATTGTTTCCCACCTTGAAAAGTGCCAACAACATTAGGTGTGTTACATAAATTACATTTACTTCTTAAATTTTAATGTGGACATGTCAACTTCAACGATGTGTTGTCTTTCACATAATAAAATTTCATATTGAAATTAAATGGAAAGTGAGTGGTATGACCAAATCAAGTTACGCTTTTATGAATAGTGTACTATTCATTGAATAAATGGAATGTTAAATGATTTATTAACAATTATTTATATTTTATTAAATAATAATGTCATTTATGGATTATTTTTATTATTATAAATATTTATTATTATTGACTATCCATAAGATATGATGATGCATGGTTAAGTCTAGTGTTAGGAATAATACTTCACGGTCCCTTAACATGTTATAATCTTCAGGTTTTACCCCATATTTTTTGGAATGGTGGACAAGATATTTCATGTTCCATGTAGATTTCTAGAGATGAGGTTTCACGTCACTCATTGGTTTGAAAAATATGATGACAATTCATATCCCTGATTGAACGATTGGGATTGTTCATAATTAAGAGTATGATACTGTAATGAATATTAACAGATACCTGAGTTATGAATTAGGTAATATCATTAATTAGTATCTATATATATGGTCATACAAAGAACTATATATATAGTTCACTTATATAAAAACATATATAGATATATACACAATGATATATATATATATATTTGTGTGTGTGCGTGTTGAAACTTGTTCATTGGTATCCTGATTCTAGATTATGTAGGTAGTGTCATCCTTGTGTCCATTAGTAAGTAGAGATGAGTCATTTGGAGATTAAATATCATTCATACATTGTAATATTTTGACACATACATTAGATATGAATTTCAAGGATCATAGTAGATGCTATTAGCGATGGACTACGTAGTATATATCACACCTAGTTTAGGCTACTAATTGATACCTGAAATGACTTCCTGGATATATGTTGGTATAATTCCATGGGTCTGTCTAGAGATGTTTGATTTTCAACCTAGGAAAGCATTTTTTACCAAATGAATGATAATTTTAAATATATGAAATTGAAGGTAGATTGGACCCTTTAATATCATTTATGAATAGTAAGTGGTATATGTCTGTTGAAATATATCATGTGTATTTTCTCTTTTTCAGTAGTATCATGAAATGATAGTAATTTTTCATGGTAGTTGTGATCTTTAGCTGAATGGTTATTTTTTTCTTCCAATATTTCATATTATTACTGTTATTATATTTATTTACATGTTATTCACTGCTAATATCATGTCTTACTAGATAAAGAATTCTCCTAAAAGAAACACTATATGTCATTTCTGTTACTCATTAGTCATAGGAATACATATAGGCACTCTTGTGGCTATGTGTACAACTGGGTTCAATTACATGTTATTAAACCATGATCAATATTCTGAAAAGTAGTATCAAAAGATTTTTAATATTATATTTCTGGTTTGGATAGTCTGGACATGAGACTAGAAAGTATAAGAGTTTGAAAAAATAGCATGTTCATGGGAGTATCTCGCTCACATAGAGAAGAAATACAAATTTACTATGATTGAACATATTGTTTTTTTTTCATTTTAATAGTTTTATAGATTTCATCATTGGGAGATGCACTTGTTTTATGATGTGAGATTTTTCAATTTCTCACTTAACCTTATACTAGTATGAAATGAAATTATTGTACATGCATCATCAAAAAAATTTAGATGTTCACATTTCATGAATTATTCATGGACATATATTTTTATAATGTTTATTTAATTTCATGTCATTCCTACGGTTGTAGTATTTTTTTTGATATGAATATTAAAATTGAACTAATTTTTTTGTAAGAAGATAGGTAATTTCTTATTTAAATTATGTAAATAATGACAAAAAAATTCTGCATATATCTTGATAGTGGCACTCTAACTTACTAATTATTTCACGTTTGATCAATGTATCATTGTTCACATGTGATGAAATATTATTTGATGTAATTAAGATGATTAACAATGACTATCACATTTGAATCTAATTTTTTTGACGATTACATGATTCACTGGAGGAATATTTTTACCTTATCCATTAAGATTATGGATTTTTTATGAATAGATTTATAGATAACCATATATGATTAATTTATTCCACAAACAAGAATAGTTGAGGATTTTACATAATTTATCAACCATTTCTAGGGAGTAACATCATTGATGGAATATTATTCTTATTTCAAAAAACTCTATTATTTCAGTACTACCTTCATAGAATATGAGATGATAATAGTGAGACACTTTTAGGATGTTCTATTATAATCCATCCAATACCTGGTTAATATATTTTTGTTGACTATGATTTTAGATATTGTAAATAAATCACATATCAATATGTTAAATTTGGGACAACATGATGATGTAGGATTGGTATGTTAAAAACTGGTATAATGGATTGTATCGTCAAGTTGATGGATGTAAAGCCTTTAGATGGTTCATGTGAGATATTTCAATTCAATAGTATGAAGTTAATGTTATGTGATACACCACTAGTGTGGGGAACTAAATTTCAAGAGTTCCTAATGCAACATAGACCAAATTTAATTATGATGATATGATAAAATTTTACATCTTTTTTATTTTTATAGAAACTTCTCCTTAGAGAATATAGTTATTGTGTCTATATAGACTCTTAATTTTGGATATTTACAACAAAATTTGTGTCACATATAAATTTTATATACTACCATCCAATTAGTTGAAGAAGATGGATGTGGTTTCGGGAGAAAGTATTATAATATGAAACACCAACAATTAGATCGTTCTAATGATATACAAGATGCAACTTGAGGGTGTGGTGCCATCCATAATTATGATGTAAAACATATTCTACAAGAGTATAGTTTTAAGCCTTCTATAATATATTGTATGATATTTTTAACCACTAAATCAGTGTATTAAATATTTAACCATGTTTCGTCACATTATTTTCTTTATATGGATATTAAAAAATGATTGTGTAATTAAAATGAATAATTTTTTGGGAAATGATTGTAGATGATAAATTTAGAATTTTCTCAGGAATTCTATTATATTTTAAGTCTTTTTACATCTATTATTTAGGATTTAGTTTTTTAAAGACCAACATCATCCTTCAAATCAATGGTCTAAAAATATTACACTTGATATATTGGTTAGTATATTTTAATGTATGTATTAATTTGTATCAGTAGTGGGTGTCATTAACATCACTAAATGGTGTCTAATATCTTCACATGGGACAACTGGATTTATCAGTGATTCAATTTGAACGAGAGGATCATGGGATATTCATAGTTACAACACATATTTTTAGTTACTTTATGAGCGATTAGGTAATGTGATGTAGATATTTTTCTCATATGGTGGATAATTTTATGGAAATATTATGTAATGTATTTATTATATTACCTCCGATGAGATAAGTGTATTTCTATATTAATACAGTTGTTGGGTTATTACTAGTTACTATTTCCACTTAATAGATATATCATTTTGAGCTCTATGTGCTCATGAGATAGTTGGTGGATTTGGAAGCTAAGGGTTTTTTGACCAATTAATTATCCCAAGGGACTAGGTGTCATTATTGAAAAGAATGTAGATAATGACCTTAGGTTTTTTATTTTATACCAGAGGTTAAATAATAATACAGTAATGAACCAATATCACTTACCATATATAGATGATCTCTTTAACTTGATCAACAGAGGGATGGTATTCATAAATATCGACCAACATATGAGTTTTTATTAGGAAAAAGTTGTGAAATTAAATAAAAGGAGTTCAACATTCCATAAGTGATATGGACAATATGATAATATAGTAATTCTATTCAGACTCTTGAGAACACCATTAGATTTCTTGTATGTGTTGAATCATGTTTTTAACCCCTATATGGACACATTTTTGAAGGTATTATGGTATATAGTAGTAGTGTATTGTCACTCTAAACATGAAAATGAAAAATATCGTGAAATCATATTATATAAAATATGACAGAATCTAATATATGTTATTCTCACTAATCAGAATGAATAAATAGAATAGTTCAATTCATGAGTCACCATATCTCATATATGGGAGTGTCTGTTGAATAATATAAGTTCAATGTAATTGTATAAATGGATCATCCCCAGATCATCTTGGACATAAAACTCATTTGAGGGAGGGAAGTGTATTTTGGTTTCTTTATACAAGATTTCTCACATATTATAGCACCTCTCAAGGGTATGAACAAAAAAGGGTTATATTTAAATTGTATGATGCATATGAAATAGCATTCAATTAGTCTAATTGATGATTGACTTAACATATATCATGTTTATTTTATATCTATTACGATTTGTGAATACTTATTGTGATTCATCAAGAATTTTGTTAGGATATATTCTAAGGGAGCCACTGTGATCAATGAAATATGGACATGTATATCGAGGTTTTCACTAACATGACTATTTGATTCATGACTAGATGATATAAAATCAAGTTCTTGAACTAGGTTGTTAGGTGTATTATATATTGGTAGAAAGGTTCATCGTTTACATGGAATATCAATGTAAAAATTAAATTTCAACTCATCATAACATTAATATCATGTATAACATATGGTTATAAAAACAATAATCATTTTATTTTGACCGTTATTATACCCCCAGGAAATTTACGGTAGTGGCTGAAACACTATGTTTGATGTCTTAGACACATTCTATTCAAGTGTCCAATATTGAGTTGTAGATGATAGAAATATATTATTCAAGGCCTCTAGGAATTCAAGGGTATCACTAGAATCATATTTTAGTAGATTTGGTAGTGAAATATCCTCTTATAGAGAGATTAAAAATAATAATTATTTATGATATCGAGGGATTATTCCTGAGGGGTAGTGTCTTCGGAAAGGAACCATCATATGGTAGGGTAATATATGAGGTTAATATTCATTAAATTCTTCTATGTTTTTGGTTGAATATAGATATACAAGAGGATTTTATGTGAGATTGAATATAGATATACAAGAGGATTTTATGTGAGAAAGTCTTGCATTGGATTGGGTAGTACACACATGACACTCCAAGATGTAGCAACATTAATGCTTCAAGAACATGTGGCCAGTTATGATGAGTGAGATTTCATATTTTATTACATTATGACCCTCATGTTAGAAGGAATAGGTATGGAAAATATTATCTATATAGACATCTAAAACCACTATCCATTTCTGAATTGAAATGGGATGATGTCAATATGGATTTTTTAATGGGTTTTCCTTGATCCATCAGTTTTCATGATACGATATGGGTTATCATTGATAGGTTAACCAATTATTATAATTTTATACTTATCGTATAGACCATTTCAGTAGACGGGATTTCCATTTAGTAAATATATGAGGTTATATTCCATCATGGTATTCCACATTCAATATTATCATACGAGTATGATTGTTCTATCTAGTTGTTTTAGGAAGGTTCGCAAAAAAACATGGTTAAGAGGTACTTTTATGTGAAACATATCATTATCACACTGATGGTCTATCAAACTTTAATATCCATGTGTTAGTGGAAAAGTTCTTAGAATATATCAAATATTATAGAGGATCTTGGGATAAAATCATACATATCCAAAAAAGATCTTACAAAAATAGATTTCAAGAATGTATTTAGATGTATTCATATGAGGACCTATATTATATGTCATTACATTCATCCTTGTGTTGGTTAAAGGTAGGTGAGGAAGTGACATTGTATACTTTTATTATTTAGGAGACTTCAAATAATGTACAAATTATCCATAAGCATATGGATACAATTTAGATTGGGAAACGGACTAATATATATCTCAACTGTCAACACCAAGTGCTCATGGTGGGTCTATGGGTTATTAAATGATATAAACCTTGGTTGGATCATATATTGATATGGAGATTAGAAAATCCATCATCTGGTAATGTCAACCACATTGAGATAATTATGAGAGTATGGTCAGTATCGTATAGTTTATCCTAAGCTCAGAGGTACTTGGTCTTGAAAAATGTCATCTATGTTTCATATATTCAATGTTATTATTATAAAATATCTCATTTGTTCAATATTGGAGATATCAATCTTGAGATTATCATTATTTTGAGGAGTATCTTATTCATATCATTTATTGGAGCATGAATGAAAACAATGTATGGAATATTCATCTAGTTTAGTTGCTATCGAATTGTGTTCATGTACATATTTAGACCAAGGAGGGAGATACTGAAACATTTCCATCATGGATGGAAAAATTATAATAAAATGTTTGAAAACACTAATAAAGAAAACTTGAGGATGATTTAATTTAACCATGAGTTTTTTTAATGATCCAACTGTTCATATATGGGACATACCCTTTAATTTTTTTAAATATTTAGATTTGACATTAAATTAGTTCATAATGGTATTAAATTATAATATTTAATTATCATGGAGGTATATTTATCTCGTAGATACCCTAATTGTAACATGGAAAATGATACAGTCCCCCACTCCCCACTAGATTGTGGAGAGTTCTTCATCATCCTTCTTTCATATGATTGGTTTTGTCCATTTCCCCCTTTCAGTATCCTATATTTTCTTCCATCATTCTTGGCTATCATGATCATCCCATAGGGGTCAACCATATTTGATAGCTTGTATCACATTTTGATTTAGGATTTTATTGTAGCATCTGGCCTTCTGAATGTGGACTAAAGGAATATCATCAAACAATGTTGGCCTTCAATTCACAATTTTGATAGGTTTGTATTTAGTTATTTGGGTTTATAAGAATTTTAAACCATTAGAATCATTGATAATGACAAATAATTATTCATTTTTCATTAGCAGATAACATGATTCTTGAATGGTCTATAACCCAAAAATTTGAAATAGGTGTTATTCATACTTATTATGTTAGTATTATGTATTCCAAATGAATTGTGATGCCCCTACATTGGCGATGTATGTAATATTTCACAAACCCGTGATTCTTTTCAATAACCCCTATATTATTTGAATTCTTATTAATTTGGTTGGTCGATTCAATTGTTAGCATAGTGGAAAAATATTGCATCTTCCACACGATATCCCATATAATTTCTATTCTGGTTGATGTTTAAAAAGAATTGGTAGAGTGGGATTGGATCATATACATTGAATAATTTTTATGAAAATATGTTGTAATATTTGAGTTGTGGAAATACTATTTCTTGTCTTGTAAATGTCTAGGTCATATGTTCTTAACATTTAATGGAACTGGAAGCGATCACTATGGGTTTCATAATCCAATAAATATATAATCTTAAGGGACAAATTCTTTCCACATCCCCATAGTAGATTAGTTGGGTGATATGGATTGAACACATAATATTTTATATTGATGGAGTTAAGACCACTAATTTTTATACGAATGTGGTGAAAATAATTGTCTGTCTAAAATGTAATTTGGTAAACCACATGTCAATAGTGTCAGGCTTCCAAGGCTAGAGGGGACTAAGTGGGTGCATGAAGCTGAATATTTGGAAATTAACATCAATACATCCATCTATTTAATCTATTATGGGTATATTTAGTTTTGTAATCAACAAAAAAATGAGGTGGTTATATAAGAAGAAATTTAAGGATGATCATTTGAAAACATGTCACATGTGAAATTAATTTAGATCACACCATCTATATGTCGGGTGATGGTTTAGTGTATTTAGATGCCCAAGTCTTAGATGGAACATGCCAAATATTAATCTCAGCATCCTACATGAAGTTATTAAGGTTTTCCCTAGTTCAATTTAAATAATATTAATAATAGTAAGATAATCCCAAAAAAGGAAATGATTCGATGGGTTAGTCTCATCAGATGAGTTTTCTTGCCATTTTTTGTTGATATTGAAGATGAATAAAACAATATAGAACTTCACGTACCAGTAATAATGAAGTGTTAAAAGGTAGAAAGGGTTTTTTATTCCTATTGTGCTCAATAATAAATAGAAAGTGAGATAATATTGTAGTCATTTACAAAAATCAATGAAATAAGGTCTTCCAAACTGAATTTTTTGAAGGATATGGATATTGAAATTAATAAAAATATGTAGTACTAGATGATGATTTGAATATTCATATGTAAAAACATATAGGATAATTTATAGATTATAAATAATAAGAGTAGGCCGGTGGTATGGAGGATTCTCTATATTTGATGGAGTGTTACAAAGTGGTTTTCGAAAACTTTATCACTGGTTCAACTGCTGATATGGAGGACACCAATATGTATGTGTTGTCTCTACCAAATCTAGAGGCATGTTAGAAGGAGAATAAAATAGAAAAACCATTGAAGTTTATCATCCACTCTATGGAATAAATGATAGTTTAGGGTCTCTATATTAGTTATATAGAAGATTCATCTTACCGGATAACTATGAGAATGGTTCTTTGGTATACCAATGATGTGAAGTGTGAATGGATCAATTGTAAATATCGCATTTAAACAAGATGATTAAAAAAGAATATTAATGTGGAGGAGTACATTCTATCCATGGAAAAAGCCTAGCATTTTGAATACATCAACATGGATGATCTATAATCATAGGTAACTACACTTCACTGGAAATTATATTGGGTAAAAAAATATAATAAACAAAACTCACTTACAATGATTCATTGATATTTCATGGTGATTGATGTTTTTCAAACAAGAACATGAGAGGCTTCCCTAATTATCCATATTAGTGAATTTTAAATTGAAAATTATTTTGTATTCAGTTATTCTTAATGTAATCTTGGTGGTATTAGTGGTTTCTAGGGATTTTTTTGATCCTAGTTCCACAAGGTTTGGGAAAGATATTCCTAGAACATGTTTTTAAAAATCATGGTACTGAGGCAGAAAATTTGTATAAATAATGAGAAGTTATATAGTGGGTTATCATAGGGCTATGTAGGAGGTACAACATTATGGAAAACAAATCCCTTATTCCACGCACTTATTTCCATTTAGGTAGTTTTCACACAAAGTCATCACAAAATCTGGCTAAAAATGCACCAAACAATCCCCACATAATAAATAGTTTAATTTAACATTTCCCTTACTTCTTTTAATCATTTTAATCATATATTTCCTTCCCCTATTTCTCAAAAATCACAAACATCGGTTTAATGTTCTCCCTTTCCCAAAATCTAGGCTTGGAGCATCCACCATTATCCAGTCTCTAATTATTCCAAAGTCTATCACATTGTATAGCCACTATTGAATGTATAAATCACCATTGTTTATGTTCTCATTTATCTCAACCCCTTTAATTAAATTTCCAACTCATCTAATATGGTATATTTTTAGGGAAATTATATTTATCACCTATTTCATGCATTATATATTTGGTATGTAGGTGATACTACAAGAGGATTTATCAACCACAATATGGTTGGTGGTCAAACAATTTTTCTCTAATGTTGATTTGTTTTATAAACTTCTTCATCACACAGCATGCTAAGAATACAATTAATGGACTAAAAAAATTCAATTATCCTTATTTTATTTGAAAACATTATTAGTTGAACTCCCATTTAGACTTACTTCATTCAAGAGTTTTCCAAAAATTACAATTTTCAAAACCATTGTGTGTTTTCATAAAATGGATTTGACTTCAAAAATGAAAATGTATCCAAAAAAATTTTGATGTGATGTTTTTTTAATACTTTATAGAATGGAATACTATTATTAAATGTAATGTGAGTAGTATTGATACATTACATGACTCTTATAAGAAAAATATATTATGGCGTGATTAAATTTAATAATAAATTATTTGTAAACCATTCATCATATTTTGTTATAGTACTATACTTTTCAGGTATTATTATTCTTATTACTATTCACTTGCATGTATAATGGATGTTGAGACACATTTAATGATAGTACTAGACATGATGATTCATGATCATTGGACATGTTATATTAGGAATTATGTCTTACATAATTTATTAAATAGTGGATATAATGTTTCATGAGACCAAGAGGATGTGGGACAAGAATTTTCACTTTTCACATTGCCTATAAGAATATCATGACATCCATACCATTAATCAAGGGTGTGGGATAGTACCTAATTAATAGGATGTGACTTTTAAGACTATTCCTGGATGCCCAGGTGATGGCTCAGGCCAAAGATAATATCTATTGATATATATATATATATATATATATATCATTATAGAGAAAATTAATATATATATATATACATATATACACATACACACAGAGATACATATATATATATATTGAAACATGTTCCATGGAATCCTGGTCTATTCCAAATTGTTCCGTATTAGCCTTGTGCCGATTTGGAACCACAGTATAATTTTTTAATGTTTAAATCACTTCCCTGTATTGTTATATATTCCAAATTCCTTTTTATCTGCACATGTTGGATAATAATAGAATTAATTGGTGATAGCGTATTGGGTATATCATTCACCTTGTTAATGCTCTAATAGGCACAAAACCCAAATTATAGGTTATTGGTTGGGGTAATGTAAAGGGTACATCAATGTATTCTTCATATTCTTTCAGAGATAAAGTGTAGGAGCTGAGTATTGACATTATTATCATGATGTTATAGGATTAATATTGGGCCTTATTATAACTTCTTATACAACATTTTGTGAACTTATATTTCTCAGTATGTCATGTATTTTCCCATATTTGTAGTATCATGGAATTAGCATGTTCTTCAAAATACAATATTGGGTTTTATATAGATAATTTTCTTCTTAATCTTTTTCATAATACTACACCCCTTCAATTGATATATTTCTTATTCATTGATGTGTTATACTAGGAATAGAGGTAATATTCTCCCAACAGACACACCCTAGACTCTTTTTGCTAGATGGAAGCCGCTAACATATTGGGATGAGTTATTGAGACAATGTGACCAATTGATTTCTTTTATATTTAAGAGAATTGTGTTTGGAACACTAAAAAATTCCATTTATAATTCATATAAAAATACCAAAATATTAAATGTATTTTTTATTATTGTAAATGTAAAAAGTGATAATGGAGGGTTGAAAAAAATTGATAGGGGTATTAATGTAGTGTAAACTTGTACAAATTATATTATGTCAAATTATTTTAAACAATTTTTCTACTATTATTAAAATGTATAATTTGGAGTCATTTTTTCATGGAAATTATTATTTATTAATTAAGTATGTTACGTAATTCCAAGAGTCCCCAAACCCTTCCTATTTAAAGGGATAAACCTATATATTCCATCACAAATTACCATTTTTTCATTAAATATAATAAAAAAACATAGATTACATCTTTTATCACATCATATTGGCCTTAGTTTTAACATAAAGTGACCATAGGAAGGACTTCAACATAATCTTATAGAGGTGTTATGATGAATATATATAATTCCTAAAAATAAGTTTTTTTATTATTGCATCATAAATATCACAAAAATAATCTTCACCATTACCAATATAATAAAATTATCATTTGAGATATACTAAGATGTTATAATTCTAATAGAATAACCTATAACCATTTCCTTATTCAATTTAATTGGGAACGACACCATCATTCCATTGTTTGGTTGAATACAACCTCATGAATTAATACAATTGTATTTCAATAATAAATTCACAATTATGGATATAATTATGGAATTATTGTATATATAATATATATTTTAATTTATTACATTTCCTTTCCTTGAAAATTGTATCATCGTTTGTCTGTATGTGTGAACTACAGCATCCATATTAGGTTGTGATACATTTTTCATCACCCCAACATATTTATGATAAAATATAATTTTATAAAAATATATAATATTATATAATGAAATCAATGAAAAATATTTTAATATAAAATAATAATTACTTTTTTAACATCACGATCACTAAAAATGGGAATGTTACACTTCTGCATGTACAACCTACTGTATATATGATTATAATTTATTTTATTTTTCATAATAATCCTTGATGGTTAGTTTTAAAATAATATTTTATATACAAAAATTATAATTATTTCAGGTTTATTATTCTTGGTATGATTTAATAGTTTCCCCCTTGACTATAGTCGACACACTGAATCCATTCTGGTATTATGAGCTGGATGTCCTCATAACAGACGATGTGGGCATAAATGAATTAGTAATTATGTATGTAATTTAAAATAAATATAATAAATTTTATGATTATAAATTATTAAATCTATAATATTTTATATATATATATATATAGAAAACTTATATATGTTTTTATATTGGAGTTAATGAATAATCATAGAATGTTTGGACTTGAAAAAGAGATTTCATATCAATTTCCTTTTATAGAGGTGTATTTTAATATTATAAAACTAATTTTTTTTATTTGGTGACACGTTTCCTCTATTTTATTTTATTATATTAATACATCATACATCATATTATTATTCACTATTATTAAGTATTATTTCATCCAAATGGATTTGACTTGATCATTACCCAATGGTAAAGATTTTCTCAACTCAATATAATTTTACTTGGTTATACTTATTATCCATTGAAATTTTTTATGAATTATTATGTGTGAAGATACATGTAATTGTTTTAGATATGAAATTATGATTTTCTATGGATATACACATGATAACATAAATACAAGATAGATTAATTATTGGTTCAACCGTTTTGATCTTTGAAAGTGTTTTTCATTTTTTCAATCTCATTTTCGGGAGACATGTTTCAAGTTATGAACATAAATTTATATTTAAGGAGTGATTACTGAATCATGAAAGAATATTAAAATATTAACATTTAATAATACTTATATTTTTATAAATGTGTCATTTTATTTTATTTAATGACATCTGATTCGATAGTTACAAATAAGAGAAAGGATTTATGTTACAATCATCATTATTTACATAGTTGATTATGATGATGGTTATTTGGGAGAAAATAAAATTCTATGATTTTCATAAAAAATACCAACATTTTTCTTATCTGGATATGAATTCGTTTCAATATTCAGGTATTATATTTCCTTTCTTTTATATTAATGAAATATTAAGAAATTTTTTTATGATATATACCTTAATTGTATCCACTTTCTTCTCTATAATACTTCAATTACTTATATTGGATTTCAATTTTTATTTCAAGAATTGTATTTCCTAAAAATATTTTATTTACTATAAAATTTTTCAAGATCTTATACCATATTTTAAAATGTTTTCAAGGTGAATTTTATAATTTTTTCCGCATGGGCCACATTTGACTATCACTCCAAAACACTAAAAGGAATGAATATTTAAAACATTTAAATCATAACCTAATTTTACCTCCATCATAGAAAAATATTTTTATTAATTATTCCTTTATATGTATCAATGGTTTGTTTTGAGGAATATTATTTTTACAATATCTTCTGATTATTAGTTTATTGAAACTAATTTTCAATGTGGAAATTGAATTCCCCTCAATATTATTTAGTAATCATTATTACGGTATTTCGTTTCAACGATAATAAAAATATTGAATTTTTCAAATCCCATAATGGGGATATATTATAATAATACAATAATTATTCTTTATATGGATGGATAATGATAATTTAAATTTATTTTGATAGAACCAGTTTTTTTTAATAGGTAAAAAATGTTATGAATGATCAATGGTTATTGTTATTTTGATAAATGAAAATTATAATTATATTAGTCATATTTATTGTACATGGTAATATATTTTGATTCTTTATCAGTGGTTATATTATATACAATGGATTGTTTGTTCCATTATAATCAATTTATGGTAAGTTATTTTATATCTTAAGTATGGGTGGGTCCCTTATACCCATCTAATTCATTGTGTTATGAGAGGGAGTGAATTGGATGGATTTATATGCTATGACATTAAGGATACTTACTACTACTAATAATTGATGTATTTTAATTATTATTGGTTTCTACTAAGAGATTTTGGAGTTATATATATAGGTAATTCAATGAATCATTTTTTATGTTCCAAGATTCCAACATTTTTTTATATGATTGCATCATGTAATAATGTAACATTTTATGAAGGTTTTTTTTTTAAATAGATCATTATTATTGAATATATAAATATTATCTTATATCAAATCCTTGTTACCCATTTCATGTTCTATTATCCATGTTTTTATGGGTATGAATTGTCTTATGTTATACTCATGGATTTTAATTATGTACTCATACTCTTATTTTAATCGTATTCTCACTAAAGAAATTAAATTTTTAATTATTATGTTACATTAACTGAGGGTCTGAGATCACCCATCTTATGTATCCATTTCTTCAGGATCAATCAAATTGTTTTATGTATATCACTAGATGTGAATATCTTAGTGAGATATGGTATTTATTTTAATGAACATTCTTTTTAGGAATCCCTATTTTTATATAATATTTTTAAACTAATTATATGAAACTATAAAATTAAAAAAACCTCTGATATATAAGTGTTTAAACATTTACATTCTATGTTGTAACTATTCAAGGGTTTAAATTGGGTCATATTTTTCATTATCAAATCAAAAAATGTAATGATTATGTTTTTATAAAAAAATCTATGATTGAAAAAAAAAATTTATAATCATTATAAACAAAATATAAATATCGTATAATTGATAAAAATACATTGTGAATACATTAGAGAGATGAAAATAATGAAACATATGGTAAAATGTATAACAAAACCCTTACAAAAAACATAAAAGGAACGAAATCAATTAAAAAAATTGAAAAAAGTCAAAGAAATGTGATGGATTATATATACATTCAAATATATTAATGAAATCATTTTAATATTTTATAAATCAACTTTTAGACATAAAAGTTGTCTTATAAAAAGAAAAAAACATAAAAATTATATTAATTAAAATTATAAAAAACAACATTATAATAAAATTTCATTTCAAATCCCATTTAAAACATGATAAATCATAGGATAATTTAATTCAACACCTAGAGTTAAAAAATACACAACCGTGTAATTTTACATAACCATTCAAAAAAATACATTGATATACCACATTTTTTTAAAAACCATTTCTCGAAATCCTTTTAGGATAAAATAGTAGATATATTATAGATAGATTTTTATATCCAAAATATAAATGTTTAAATACCAAGAACCAAGAGTCATAAAAAATAAATGGAAAATTATAAATATACTAACCTATAATCCATCATAATTATGACACCTTTAGTAAAAAAATATTGATTTGATAAGATAAGTGTTGTTTACTTTAATGCAATATTAAAAGACACATGTAATTCATTGGGGTTTTCAAAAGGAATGGAAGCCATAGTGTTTCAGAAATACAAAGATATAGAATATAATTATGTTGATGTGGTTAGGAATAGAAAAATAAAGTTAGGGGATAAAACAAGAAAGGACCTTATAATTAAAAAAATACAAATTTATATTCATAAGATTTATTACATTATAAAACATATTTTATTTTTTTGTCCAAAAAATTAAATAATAAGAAATCCTTAATGACAATAATAAGATCCCCATATAATAATAATTTGATTTTATATTACTCTAATTCTGATTACCATTAATATAGTAATTATTTGTTGAAATCAAGACAATCAACCCAATTATTCCCTAGACATTAATGGATTATATTATTTATGAGATTGAGATATAGTACCAACAAGTATATATGTAGATATTATTAGATATTATTATATATTAATATGGGATGTTCATCTAGGGATACCAATGATGTACCATGAAATCAGTATTTAGTATTGGTGACATGGGATAAAGAGGGATATAGAAGGGTATGTTACTCAAATAATCACATGTTAGTAGGTGATGTTTTGGTATAAGAGTGATGTTGTACCACATCACTCATTTCCCATCCTAAATAGAAAATAGATAATGTGATGGTGAATTTTTTACAAGGTTATTGGTTTCACCTTGAGAAAATTGTATATTGTGGATTCTTATATACCAATTAACAATGGTTATTAATTTTTTTACAATATTATTGAATATAAACAAAATTTATATTGAGTTGGATATATATGATAATTTGTATGGTTATATGATCTTTCTAAAAGTTTCTTTTAGGATTATGATTCCTAATTCACCACAATATTCAATTAGTTTATATAAAATTCATACAATACGCATAAAAATTTAAGCTCAAAATACATACCTCGAACTGATGGGTACTATATTAACACTCTCAATATTATAAAATTCATTATTGGATTGTTTGTATTGTATTTAAACTACTAATGTGAGAGAAATATTACCTTATTTATGTGCACCAATAATAATAATTATTTAGTATGTGTTTAGACCAATCATTATGAGGCCCTGTGAGTTTTATATTTTAGTCACATATTTTAAGAATATAAGAAGTGAAATATTTTATTATTTTACTATGTAATTATCATGAAATTTTATATCATATATGGTTATTAAAATTGTTGTTATCGTCAAAAATGATTATGCGACATTAATCTATAGACCCTTGATGTTATCATATCATGTTTGAGTTTGGACACTCAGGGTTATTGAGGGTTTCATGCCTATTGGGAAATCATTTTACTTGGAGGATATTGAGGTTATCACCTAGGCATGGTCATTACTATGAGTTCATTAAGAGGGTAACTTTTATGATTTACTAATTATAAATCATGTATGGTTTTTAAGTTACAAAAAATGTATTTTAGGCATATTATCTAATGAAATTACATCATTTTCCTTCTCATTTGAGACTTTATGACAATATTGATCTTGGTTAAATGCATAATTTGAGGAATGTAACATTTTTATTTTGTAATATTGTGAAAATTTCATAAATGGTAATATTTTACACTTGATATACATGTAGTGGAAGCAAGATTGTGTCAAGGAGGATAGTTCAGATCAAAAGTATTTAATATTAGCATGTTGCATATTCTTTTTTTCTAGTGATTCATAGTCATGAATCTTAGATAAAAATTATTTAAAATTGGTTGTTTATGACTCACTATATAATTTGGTATATTAATTTGATTCAATTTTATTCAATGAATTTTTATTTTGACCAATTTTAGTAGTTCACAAGGTCGAATGAGTAATGGTATCATCATTCCACATAATGGGATGAGTAATAATATTATACCAACAAAAATATCTCACATTAGATATCTAGTTTTAGGCTATGAAAATTTCATGGCCTAAGCTAGAGTCTACAAATTATTCCATATAAACAAATTTCGGTATACACCGATACCTCATTAGCCCATTGTAATCCTGATGGGATACATTAGCGTTCCAGTGTAGGCATGTGCAGTTGATTTATTTCTAATTAATTAAATAATATAAGATAAATGATTATAAAATAATAATTCTAATTTATCCTCATTTTGAATTAAATTCCCCCTCCCCTCCATATACCTTCATTATACACATACCAAGGCTTGAATTCCATCTATCATGCCCAGTTGATAAACCATCTATCCAATTTGATCTTAGAGAGTAATTAAATCACTCATCTTCTATATGGTAATTTATTATTGTACTATATAATTTTTTCCACTCCCTGTGTTTTAATTTTTGTATATATCAATATTTTAAAATATTAATCAATTTATTTCATTCTATATAGAAATATTAAAAAGGAGGGATTCCAGTTTATCGAGGAAGGTGTTACTAACCCATTCTAGACAGTTTATACATATATTCATGTGTTGAGTGATATACAATTTCACCTATTCCTCGTAGTTGAACAATGAATAATATGATTTAATCATTGTCTAGTATGATAAGGGTATATATTTCATGGGCAATGATATATCATATCATGGTTATCATTGGATTAATATTTTAACTATTGAAATGTGATTTATATCAATTTTGAGGGCCTTATTTTTAGGACATAAGTACAACAAAAATTGGGGTTTTGATGTGATGTAATAGATTGTGTTTGATGAAAACAAGAGTATATTAATAAAATGTTGTGTATTTATATTAGTTTTAACTAATATTGGATTCTACGTAGATTTTGAGATGTCACTTAAGTAATTAGACATTTAAGTGGGATGTCACGGGGGATCATTATCTTGGACTAAGAGGACATACGGGGATTATATTATAAGATTAAATTATATAATATTTTTTTGTATTAAAATACCAACCTATAATTGATTATATAGGATTTGGATATTTTTAAATTCATAATTTCCTTATTAATTGTTGTCATGATTTTTGTATTAAATGGGTTAATGTAATGGGTTGAGATACCAAGATGATTATACAAATATAGAAAGGGATCTCATTTCCCCTTTTCATTGTATTTGTATTTTTAGATCAAGATGCCTTATGAATTAAATAATTTGGTATGTGGGTTTACAAATCCCATGGTCCTTATGTTATTATGATCTAGAAAATTAATCTTGAGTGTTTATATGATATTTTAATGGTGCATATTCCCATTATACTTCACATTAAATTGGTCATGTATATAGAAATTATTGAGATGGGGTGATTATAAACTTTTTTAGTGACTATGACATGAATTTCCCTTATTTTTTCTAGAACATTTCATAACTTTACATCATGTGCACCTCCAAATAAAAAAATGATGAAATGAATTTTGTGTTTTATCTATGATATGTATCACATGAACATTCCCCATTAAGGTATATCAAAAATATATCCAAGTACACACACAGATGAGGCATTAACTAAAAAAACATAGGTTGATGCCATGTGAGTATTTTCTAATGATTGATGTTGAATAAATGACTATAGAACGTAAGAACATATAACATGATATATAAATGAATATACATTTCACAATAGTTAAAAATATAATATATATTTTAAATTTTTCTACGACTAGGTAAAAATGTTATATACATAAGGGACCACATCCAAAAATGTTTTATGTTTCAAAATAAATTCTCTAATGTGTGAAACCACCATAAAATAAAACAAGGGGATGATAATTTCATAAAATAAAACAAATATAAATCCCAAAATAATAAAACCAATTATGCATGTTTAGAATGTGAAAATTATTGTATAGTTATAATGTCTATTGGTATGTGAATCAGTAATAAATAGTATTTTTGTGTCTATATAAGGGAATATGAATAAAATATATATGGAAACATTTTATGTGGTCACCTCCCACAAAAAATATGATCATATCAATGATTTTTTCCAGAAACAATACAAAGATATTAGAAAAAAACATGGTATATTGATGAATCTATGCAATTTTTTCAACATTTAAAAGTATCACACATTGAGGGGAGATTCCATAATATAAAATTTATTTTTATAATCATCATGGGATATAATAAGGCATTCCATAGACATAAAAACTGAGTTGAAAATTTTTTTACCATATATAGCTCACACATATTCACATAATCATCCAAACATTTCAAAAAATATTTGAGATAGTTTCCTAGTTCCAAGAGACCCATATTGAGTGGAAGAAGAAACATTTATAATTTATTAAAAAAATCTTGAATCTCATTATATAAAATAGGGGAATGGGTATTATCAATTAAGGAATTATTATATCATACTAATCCATTATACTATATAATATGTAATTAACTAGAACATATCCAAGGGGTTCGACATGTTTAATAAACAGTGGTTAAATTTTTATATCTTATAAAATTAAATATAGAAATTATACAAGACCATAATTGTTGGTATATAAAATAAAAACTAATACTAATAACCATGAAATATATAATTTTCATCACTACTATGAAATAACATGAAAAAATAATGAAAAACCACACTTAATAGAAAAACCATACCATGTTTCGTTATCCTTCACTAATGTAATAATAATAAAAATAAACAAAAAAATAGAAATAAAATACATAAATATCAATATATAATGCAATCCAATATTATAAATTAATAGTTTTAAAAAAATCTATTATCATTATAATAATTTAAGAAACCCCCTAATTAATTTAAACTGTTTATTTTTTAGGTTATCTCAAAATCAAACAATTTCCACAATAAATTTCATTTATTGGAAATGAAAGATGGGGTACCCTACTAATAAAATATTATTAAGTCCCATTAAGAATCCTAAAATTCAATGAGTTCCACAAAAAATATACATAGATATCACTTATCAATATATTAAGATTAGTTCAACCCCATTTCCCTTTAATGAGAGGGAATCCATGAAGGAAAAATAATCCTACCCATAAATTATCCCAGGGATAACCTCAACAGTTCCTAGAATTGACGGAATAAAATATATTTGGATGATTATAACATATATAAATAGTGATAGAGAAGTATTACCCCTACTGATATATAATAATTCTGTACAATGCGAACTATAGTTTAGTTAGGGAATTTATGTGACATCCTTGACATTTATATCCAAGAGCTGATAATTTCATTATTATGATGGAATAAGATAAAATGAATCAAAAGAAAATATACTAGATCATGTTTTTCATGAGATAGTATATATATATGACAAAAATATTACATTTAAAAATATAATTTGGCATGAAAAATATTATTTCATCCTGAATTTTCATTCAAAGATAACATCTTAATATTAAACGGAATAGAAGTCATTATATATGGTTCACTCAAACACTCAATATGGGAATTAAAAATAGAAAAAATCATGATTAGATGTGTCATTATAAATATGATATAGTGAATAATTAATACATATTTAATATAAATAAGGCCATAGGATATAAAATGAATCAGTGGAGTAAAAAAATAAAAAATCACCTGGATAATGAAAACATATATCATTATGAAGTTAATTTATAATTTTAGGTTACATGATCTTCTAAACATTAACATGATTAAATGCATAATAAACAATACCATCAAGTTAATTTTTCAATACATTTTAATGAAGGAATGTTTATACACCGAACATAAAAGTTTTTTATCCAATTTTTTATATAGTGTGACTAAGTGATGCATCAATGAGCTATCTATAACTATCCCCACTCATAATATACATATATCCAATAAATACATTCAATATTGAATAATATAATAATACGTAATTAATATTAATTTTCAATTAATAAATATATGTATCATATATTGATTATAGAACATCAATATTTTCATAGTAAATGAAATAAAATTATTAATAAGTTTCCTTTGACTATCACCATATATTTTAATGATATATAGTTGATACAACATTATATAAGTATAAATTACACTTATTGAATAAATGATAATAAAAATAATGACATGAAGAATAAAAGTAATATCCATTGAATAATGGTAGTGATAGAACATATGATCACAATAATGTTAATGAATAAAACAATTATAATTAATTAATGAGTAAATTATCATTTAATGTTATCAATTAGTATAAAAACAATGGTATGTATTGAAGAAAATTATTATGAATATTAAATGGTAAAATGATAGCGAATCATTAAAATTAAATTTCATTAGTTCTTTCATAACCTAACTATGTAAATGATTTTATATGTAATTTATAAAATAATTTTCATAAAATTAGAAAAAATTCCATTTTATATTAATATTAAAACAAAAAAAATCATAAAATATTGTTAATGTGATATATTAAAAAAATTTATAATGTAAAATTGTAGAGAATGTTAAATAGTGAATAAATTACATATAGTGAGAGAAATAAAATCATGCTCTATTTTTTAAGAGGAACATTACATTAGATTATTTATAAAAATATAATAATGAATGTTATGGAAAAAATTTACATATTAATCCATTATAAAGAAATAGTCTATAGAATGAAAATACCATTTTTAATCCATTTAGTGTAGTGAATTTAATTCATAATGAAATTCAATGAACCTGGATATAGGAGAATTATATTCTTGATGAAAAACAAGGAACAATGATATTTTTTAAAAGTTATATTAGTCATTGAGTTCCAAAGAGATCAATAATTGGATTATAAATATAAAATATGAAATAAATAAAAATAAGAGAATAATATTTAAGAGTTTTATGATAAGTATATTATATATTTCTTCGTATGAAATTTTAATCATATATTTCCTAATTAGATTGATATTGTAAAAAATAATTATGTATATTAAAAATTCATTTAAAATGTATTAAAAGAGAAAATAACAACTGAAAAATTAAATACAACAAATAACGATATATTAATGATATAATATTTCAATTGGTTAGTATGTACATCATACAAATAAATCAAGGGGGAAAATATAAATTAAATCTCTATTGATTTTACTTTAGATGAATAACACTTACCATTTCTTCATTATTCATAAGATGTGTCTTATCATCCTAAATACTCAAAAATATATTTATAAATGAAAATTTTAAGTACATTTTTCATATATATTACATTTTTAACGAACTTTTATAATTAGAGGTCAACTAATAATTAAAAAATTATTTTTTCTGTTGAATACATAATGTTTATTTATCATTTCCTATAAAATAAGATAAATATATTACCTATGATTATAGGTATTATGATATGGTGAATTCATTTCCACAAACTTAATTAAGTTTTTAATATAATTTTTTTAATTATATATATATTATAATCATTCAATAAATATGGTATTGTGTGAATGAATAATATAATTTTGTGAAGGTTTTCATCCACATGTATACATGATCACATTAATACTTTTCAAAAGAATGGTGCGGTAAGAATTTATATGCTAGATAATATTAATTGAATAAAATTTATGTCATAAATAAAATTTATATTTATTAATATAATCTTTATAAACGGTCATGTGATAATGTAATGAAAATTTATACACATCACATTATACAGGTGGTAGTCCACACATACACAAGAAGATTTATTTATTTTTCTTTAGATGCAAAAGACAAAAAAAATATGACATTAAACTATAAATATATTTCTATAATATATATATTTATATTTATATTATTATTTTAATTTTTTATTTTTTATTTTGAGGTGTTTGAAGAAAAACGATACTTGAAAAATCTCGGTAAGAACATATAGATATTATTTAGGTAATATATGTGCTATTTTATATTAAGTCTTCTTAAAGTTGTATTTAGGTATGAACATTACATAATGGTGATGAAAAATTAACATTTAATGGTATTTCGGTAGGTGTTTGTTGATATAGGATAATTATGAAATGTGATTAAGAGAGGAGTGTAGGTTCCTATTTATAGTAAGGTGGTTGATAAACCTATAAATACATGAATCATTATTTTATAATAGTTTTTTACCCAATATAATTATAACCGAATTTTAATGGTTAATAAGGTTATCTGTGTAATTTAAAAAAACAATGGTATTTAATTAATCAATTTGTGTTATCTTGTAGATTGTTCCCTTTATTTTAACCATTTGAACACATTTTACCCATAACTAATGTGATAAATATTTTCCACAGTGACTATTCATTACAAACTACAAATATATAAACCATATTACCAAATATTAATTATATTTATTGAAAATATTAAATATGTTTTAAATTATTCGATATTCGTATTTGTAAAATTTATAACTACTATGTGTATTCAAAATGTAACAAAAAATGTCAACAATAAAATATCCTTTTAAAAAACATGCATTATTTTACCCTAACAATGAATAATAATTATTCCCATGAAAATAAATGGATTTTGTTTTTTTAAATGTTGGGGTCAAAGACTCAATTTATTATTAAAGTAAGGACCTCTTTAGACTGGGTAGAGGGTGACCCATTACATATCCCGAAGACCCAAGGCCAAGTGGCCTGCATACAGGGCTAGAAAGCCCATTTTTTGGTCCAAAGGACCACTCGGTGAACAATACTGCTACAATACCCACGCAGCTACAGTACCACCGCTGCTATAGTACCCTACTACAGTCCCTCTGCCGCTACAGTGTTGTCGCTTCTACAGTCTTCCGCTGCTACAGTACTGCTACAATGACCTGATACATTACCCTACTACAGTACTCGGGAATTCTCCCCTACCCAGATTTGATCCTGTGTCTTTTGGATTCCAAACTGGAGCCTGAACTACTAGGGTACAGGCTTTATGGAAAATAAATGGATTTTGGTTTATTAAGGGATACATTATTTGTATATTTCAAATCCAAATAAAAACTAAAAATATCATAGTGAATCAATGAATAATTGGGAAGAACCAAAGTGGATTTTATTTTAATAAAACCCATACCTATATTTCTATTATATTTTTCATATAATTCTAAGATAAATATTTTATATATAAATTAATTATATTAATTTAAATATATATATATATTAAAAATGGTTTCAAAAATAGTAAATTTAGACCTATATCCTAATACTTTCATAAAATTGATTTTATTTGTAAAGTCGAAATTTTTCTCAATTCACCCAAAAACAATCTATTTATAAGAAAAATTATACATCCTAATATAATTTTAGCATACTATTTAAAAAGGGTATTTTTTTTAAAAAACTAAAATTAATTTTTTTTGGGAATTTTAAATTTAATCATATTTATTAATAAATCATTCTGAAATATGTTATAGATTCATTAGAATAAAACATTTAGATAAATTATGTGTTTATTTTCAATTAAATTCATCCCCTATTAAAATATTGTCTCCCAAAATTTTGAATAACTTAACCACATAAAAAAATGAGGGTATTTATTCAATAAAACATTTTTAGGTTCTCATGTTTTATCTTATATCATATGATTTCTCTAGTAAACCATTACATTATGAGTTCTCTAATTTCATAGAACATGTTTTCATGAATATAAAATATATATAAAATCATCATAATAAAAATAATCATTATAAAATTATTTTTTATCATATGTGAGTACATATATTAGGTTTATAATATAATTCTTTAGTAAAGTGATTTAGAACACATCACGATTGTTATAGTGGTAGGGATTAATTTCCCAATTTTAAATCACAACTCCCATTCCACCCAAATTGTAATCATTTTCGATATACCTATTATAAAATTTCCATTTCATAATAAAAATATATATCTCTCTCATGTTCAACTAAGATAAAGAAAACATGATTGATGATTTGATATTTCATAACTTTTGTTCTCTTAATAGCACAACTATTTTTATTCAATTTCGCTACATTAATGTAAATTTGAATATGTATGACTTTTTACACTATCCCATTAACATTTTATAGTCATAAAATCTTCACTTCAACAAATCCATCCAATCATAATAGTGTAGAAATATTTTACAATAAAATTATTTATATAGATACATTTAAATTCATGAATGGTCTATATTAAAATAAAATATTCTACCAAATGTAAATACTACTAAAAGGTACATTGAATGAAAATTGAGAATTACCTAATCATACATTCTAATGTTTGAAAAGTCATTTTGGATAGAACACCATTTTGGGTTTAATAATAAGTGGTAAAATATATTTAGATGTTGAGAATTTTATGATGAATTTTTTAAAAAGTGAATGTAAGTCAGGGATCATAATCATATATAATTTAAAGAGATACACTAAAAATTATAAAAATGTCATGTATACATATTTATCTTAGGAAATAAAGAGATAAATAATTTTTTATATTGAGAAAATATGAATACATGGTATGGATAACAATAAAACAACATATTGAATCATTTCCTTTTAGGGACATCTCTAATATAGTGAAAAAATCAATTAATATATTAACCATTACAATATATGAATTGGTTGTGATTTTTTAACTACATTAGTTCATTGTCTTGTATCCTTTACCCATTTAAAAACCATGTATCCTGAGAGGTTGTGAGAAATTTCAGACATGAGATTATCCTAGAAAATTTTCTCTCATAAATCATGCAACATTTAAGTGATACTAGGGCATACAGAGAAATTTGAGAAATCCAATTCATCGTGTTATTTTATCCTGACCACATGCATTGATAGAAAAAAATCCACTATCAAAATTTATTAATAACAACTTATTATATAAATTAATCCATATTCCCATCACTAAAAACATTAATTTTATTCCATTAATTATTTTCATCAATATGAGACCTTTTTCGATTCTATAGTAAAGTCATTTTGGCCATCATTTGAAAAGGAATTATTATCCCCCTTCCATAATGATTACTATATAATCCTTTCCAAATATAGGACTACAATATTCGTAAGAATACCCAATATAGTCTAAAAACCACTATCAATTCACACTCTATATATTTACCACCTAATCTTCCTTACTAGTGTGTTATTAATTAGTTAATCATAATCCATGAGCTGATATAGTGATTTACATGGCTTCATTTATATCCCTCTTGGTGAATATAAGTATTTAATTTTTTTGATTCATATATATATATCACATTATCGCTATTGAGAAAATGATTTTATATCTATAAGGAAATGATTATGATTTTCATACGATATTCTTGGGTTGTTATAAAGACCAATGTTTTAGATACATTGATATTATGTAGAATTAAATTATTATTTAACACTGTAAAACAAATACATTTATAAGGATCATAATAGTTTAGTGTATTTTGAATCATTTAAATAGAACCGTCTAACATGGTGAAATATGTTCAACATCTCCCATAATGATCATCCCATTTTTTTACTCCTATATAAAACCCTTCACGACATGGAGAAAATGATAATAATAAATGGGTGTTCTAAGAAGATACGTAATGGTATAAATTGATATATGTATGTATAACGGGAGTAAAATTTATGATAATATTATCATATCATTATAAGTTCATAAACTACAAATAAAAGATCATTATCAAGAGTCATCTCATAATGATCGGAAGTTCATAATCAGTGAATGAAGAACGTATCAAGAGAATAATTCATGTGAAAATAATATAAGAATAATAAATTTTTTTAATAATACACAAAATCATAGAAAATACTATGTCAGGGATACATTACAAGATCTTCATAACATGTTAGGCTTCGATTATTAACATGTGTACTTATTTCAGGCTTGGGATTCCCTCTCATGTCCCCTCTTATTTGGTGATGGGGATCCCTCATCTTTACCCTCTGATATTATGCATAAGATTTACTCCCATGTAAAATATTATTTAAGGATTGAGATTACCTCATGCGTACCCTCCTTTATTGGACTTTGTAATCCCACATGTATAACTTTTTTTTGGTCTTGGGATTCCCTCAGGTAAACCCTTCTGTTTTGTGAATGGGGTGCCCTCTCATGATCACTCTTTTTTGTATGGGATTCCCTATCATGTATCATATTATTTCAACAATAGGTTAGCCAGAAATTTACCCTTCTAGATCATTAAACAAGTATTGTTACACAATGAATTAGTTTGTTATATATGTCACATCCGTCTCATAATGAAATTAGTCATTCATGTTCCACAAGATTAAAAAAATAATCATATCTTGACCCATAAAAAGTGATTGGTTTTATAAAAATCATTTCAAAACCCATGAAATGTAATGGTTATTATAAATTGTTTATTAAATCATATCTTTTGAAAAATTGATAGGTCTCATAACCATTTCATTATAGAATAACAAGCGAAATAAATTAGGTTTCACAATCATTTTATTAGGTTATAACTCATAGAGGAGAATTTTGGTTCATTATAAAATATCCATACGAACATAAACCATTGAAATTAATAATAAGAATATTTTCATTAGTTCAGATCCCCATAAATGAAATAACTATATCAGTGGATGTTGACTTTCATAAGGATGGATTTTGAATGATCACCTTAAGAATTTATAATGAAAAATAAACAATCTTTAAAATTATATTTTAAAAAAAATTATTTAAAATTTTCATTGAAATACCACATAATGAAATATAATTTAAATTTTTTTATTCATTTTAAATATATCATGATGAAAATATCCTTTCCTCATTGATTTTTTTCAATAATAGAACATTTTAAAAATAAATTTAATTGAAAATAAAAGTGAAAAATAATAAAGAAATATTTAAAAACAACTTAAAAACAATAAAAAATATATTTAAAAAATATTTAAATGAAAATTAGATTATGAGATAATTTAAAAATGATTTCTAAATATTTTTTAGAATACATGGTTTCTGACAAAATAAATTTCCGACAAAATATAAATACAATGTCTTATTTTCTAGAAAGCAATCGTTTTATTATCATAAGTACCAATGAGTGGAAAATTTTAACATTAAATGAATATATCATTAATAGTTAAGGAGAAGAAAATTAATAAGGTTTCATTAAGTATGGATCATACTGTTTCATGAATTTGAGATTATTTATAAAAAATCATTAAAAAATTTTAAATTATAGCAGTAAAATATTACCATTTTGGTAAGATTAAATCAGTATACCCATGAAATAATAAAATTACATGAAGTTTAAAATATCAAGAATTTAATTATATTCTTGATATAATATCTTATAGATTTTTATATACATCCCATTAAAAAATATTGTTTTATAACATGGCATGTAACTCAAAGAAGGAAAATTGAGACAAAATTTAGTTTATCTATTCAGTATGTTTTGGACCATAATCCCCATTAAAGATAGATCAAAAAATAGAAATCTAAATAACCATAAATTTTTAATTTATAATTATACAATACAAAAATGTTCAGTATATACACGAAAAAAATTAAATGAGTTTTGAATAAAAAAATGTATTGAGAAAATAAAAGTGATACTTGAAATGCCCTTACTACTGAATATCTTTTGAATTAAAAACCCTTGAAAGAATAAAGTCAGATAAAAAAATTTAATATCATGAAATAAAATAAATTAGTTATATACCATGTCATATGTAAGTATACACACAACTCAAAATCAATAAGTTTTGAATATATCATATAGAGAACAAAAAAAATAATTTGGGATGTGAAAAACCTAACCTTATATCTTGACATTATTTTTACACATTCAAACCTCCATTATAATAAATATATTTTTATTATAAGTTTAAAAATAAAGATATTTCTATTTGTAATACCATGTATTATTTTATTTTAACATTATATATCCTTTATAATAACAATTATATGTTACCATTACATTTCAGGTAATATTCGTTTTAGTTTTTATATATTTTTTCACATGTTTTTCAAAATCATATTACATAGATCATTATTTACATACATTGAGAATGTAAAATATGGAATAGATTTATTTTATATCCTTATATAAAAATTTACAATAATCGTAAAAATCTAGAAAATTGAAAAGGTATACATTTTTCATAAAGACAGTAGGGGCTATGTATGCATGAATGTTGTTTCTATTTTATTTTCATGTTTAAAGAAACAAATTTAATAACATATATGTATATATATTTTCCATACTATAGAATTATTATTTCATATATATCAAATCTGTTTATGAAACTCATCTTTAATACTTTCCATGTAATGTGTGAATGAATAACATTACTTTTTGGAGATTGTAGTCAAAATTTCCCCAAATGAAGTTACCATATTCCCAAAAAAATGGAAGCACAAAGGTATGTGTTATTTAAAAATTAAAGAAGCATAAATGCCACATAAATATCATAATTATAATATAATAATAGAGTTTACATCATTATTTTAACCATGAGAGGTCCCATGGAACAATGAATGACATCGGTTCACAAGGCAATTCTCCTCCGTAAAAATGAATGATGATTGTGTATCCCATTTAATAGAACATTGCGTGAGTTTAGGATAAAACCATGACATAAAAAATATCAATATATTTATGAATAATAGGATATTATATAATAATTTAATAAGTAAAATTAATGGATTGAAGAAATAAAATAAATAAAAAGTTCATGTTGAATGATGTTTCTTCTTCTTTTGGAAATACCGTTTGTTTAGCGCAAAAGGAATAACTTATGTTTCCTTCATACAAAATAGATTATTCTAAAATTATTAGGGGATTTTGGGAGATTAAATGTATATGTTCTGGAGGAGTCAATGTTATTTTATAGGTGTGAGGATGTGAGGGGATTGAGTGTCCATTTATAGTGGATGAGGAGTGGAAATATTGTAAACATAAATATAAACAATATTAAGAGGTATATCTTACATCATGTAAGTACATTAATTGTAAATTTTTTATAAAATAATGTAAAATTTTGAAATATGTCATGAAAATTGATTTTGTACATATTTAATGGGTATTTGGCTCCATGAGTTAATGTTTTACCACTAATTAAACATATTCTTACATTCATTGGTGTAATTAATTTGAATTACATTCAATAATATTTTTTTTATAAAAACATTTTGAAGAAAATATAAATTATAAATTATAATTTTAGAAATATTGAATACTTATTTCAAAATTATAATAAAATAATATATATATATATATTATTTTAAAAGCAATCCCATAGATGGGGCGAGTCAACATATTTTAAATAGGAAATGGTGTATTGTATGCAGTTTTTTATATCCAATTTCAATGTGAAATTGATTTCAATGACAAATATCTTATTTATTATCATTTATTTGAAATAATTATTATTTAATTAAATTTAAAATATAATTTATTTATATAAATAAAATAGACTAAAAATATGATTTAAATTAAAATTTTGTGTTTTCGCTATTCGTCAAAATGTGATACTTTTCTAAAAAATGAAAAAATCACAGAAAGTATATTATTATATTCTTATTTAAAAATTAAATTTATTTTAAAACAACTAAATGTTTTTGAGAAATTACGTACAAAATGTGTTCTCTTTTAAAAGGATGTGAAATTACCTTTTTGAAAAAATATTCTTTTTATTCATAATATTGGATTTATTTTTTTCTCATACCTATCAAATATATTGGTTGAGTATCAAAAATATTATATATATATATATAATATAAATTTTAGTTTAACTATTAATCAAATGAATGTTTAGTTTATTGAGATAAAATTGTTATTGTAGATAGAAAAATCATTTTCTTAGGAATGTAATTTCATTCTTTTAAAATAGTTATTACACTAATTTCAAACAAATTAATTAAAAAAGGATTAATTTTATATAAATGTGTAAATAATATTATAATAATTTAGTTAATATTATTCAAAACTTCAATTAAAATAATGGATGAATATAATAAAATTTTAATAAACATATTATTGTTATGTTGTAGTTCAGTAAACTCAACATTTTGTATAACACATGCAATCTATGTGAAATGGCATTGTGTATTAAAACAGGAAAAACATTATTGAGGATAACAGATGATAATCTAAGTGTATGTTCTAGTTTATCCGTAACATGGTGTTTCATAAAACACAATAAAATCTTAGTCCTTTCATATAACATAAAATATATTCTGTGATACGTGAAATTCCACATATTGAAAAGATTAAATTAATTTGCGAAAAATATTTCAAAAATTCTTCTGGTGTTACAATTGGATAATTCCTTTAATGCATGTATTAATTACATTGAATAAAAGTAAATAACTATATTATTTTACCTATTTATACATCCTAGTAATTTCATTGATGTGTAATTATAAATCTATATAACCTCACTTCTTAAATGTAATGATCCTATCAAGTAGTTGAAAAATATCGTCTTCAGTTCTTGAAAACATTTTTTAAATTCTAAATACCATATAAACATAATTAATTTATATGTAAACTTTGTAAATTGGTTATCTAATCATGAAATTTATTAAACAAGGAGTCGGCAATAACCTAATTATCCAATATAACTATGTACATTAATTATAATAACAATTATACCATTTTATATAATTTCCATTATCATTAAATTATCTATAAATATTACTTATATGGATTCAATATTAAAATTAGAGTATCAGTTAGGAACCACAGAGAGGTGTAGGGTGAATCATTTCTTGACAATTTTTATGTATTCTTCCTTTTTCGAATACATTCAGGTGAAACTGTTAATATTCTCAATACACTAAATATTAATTTTAATCATCATATTTTAAATAGTAATAATATATGAATATCTTTAAACATTACATTTACATGGATTTTTAATGATACAAACTCCCTTAAAAGTTGTTTAGAGACCCCAGTATGGAAAATTCACTATTATAATATTCAGTTAATATATTTAGGACTCAATTACTTTGAAATAAATGTAGTAATTCATATAATAATCCCTTGTACTACACCACATATACCAACTCTCAAACATCCATTTTTTAAAAAACCATCATTCATCTACTAAAATTTTATGTCACCCGAGACAAAAGCCTTGTTTGGAACATGTTAGACACTCTAGTAAAAATATAATATTGTGTTTTTTGATACAGTAGTATAATTTTGTAATATTTTTTCAAATGATCCTCCTCTATGATGCTATAGGATCGAGCATTAATCTTTATAACATTATGATATATATTGTCTTCATTTTAAAAGATCTAATTATCTCAAAGAACAATCCATAACGTGTATCATATAAACCCTTTATAGACTTAAATACTCATTTATTTATCATCTTGGGACTCAATAAATTGGCTCATATTCATCTATTCTTGATATTATATATATCTGTCACTTTGAAATCAATTCAATATATGTGTGGGATCCCTCAATTATTTCAAAATTTATAATTATTTTATTTCTCACCAAATATTTATATATAATCACATAACGATATCACATGAATATTTTGTTACCATTAATATTTATAAAATACCAAAACATTTTTATGCATAATATTTTTTCATTTAAATGGCCTTATAAATTTCTTTATTTATTAATTAATATAATTCATTACATTTACCCATTAAATACTCTTGATGTCTCTTTCTTTATTATATCATGGTAAATTTAAATATCCTAAAATTTAAAATATACATAAATATCATGAAAATTAAATACCCATGTTACATTTGATCTCATATATTCTTCTCCAAGATATATTTGACTTATTGTAGCTTATTCCCCTAAACAATCACTTATATAAAATCATTCATGATATCCACTTGTATAACCTCATGAATACCAACCACAATGACCACGTCTTCTGTAGAAAATATCGTTTATGATTATATCACTATATATTTATTAATAAATTACCATTAATTATTAAAAATTGTGTTTGTGAATTCCATACATGTCTTAAATTTTCTTCTATGTTTTAGATTGCTAATGTACCTCTATTACCTAATGTGGTTCATTAAATTTTTACAACATCATTTGGATATATGAAAAAAATAACTTACATTTACCCAAATAAAAATGTTATTTCTATCTTCACATACATAGTATCAAACTAGAAAATTAATTTTCCCATGACTAAAGATATTATTCTACATCATAGTATCATTTATAGTGTAAATTTTGTTATGTTTCAGAATCATCTAATTGAATTTCCGTACATGATTGGAATACCTTATGTGAATTTTTAGAAATATATAATTCCCAAAAATAGGCTCAAATTCTATTTATAAAACTTATATTCATTGTAATCCACTTTAAAACATGTTAATAATTTAGTAGATTGTTTACTTTAATAAATAAAAATATATCATTGATTCTTTGGATGATCAATATAGAATCCATAAAAATTAGTTAATTCCACATCATATTGATATTCCCTAATTGACTTCATCAAAAGATATGCTCATAATGAATTTTTGTTAATATTTTCATTCCCATAATCATAATATGTAGATAAATTGAATACTTAACAAAAATGATATATAATTATGTTACTATAGTTTGTAAAAACCATACAAGAATAATCATCACTACACTAAACACATATTAAACATATTGAAATTAAATTAAATAATCACTTGAGAAAAAATATCCCCCTTTTATAGTTTTAGTAATACCAAATTTCTTCAATTTAAGATGTAATATTGGATGAAATCTTTTCTTATCCACCTTATTCATAATAAATAAAAACATGTATATAATGGATATCAATTAATAAATTTTTTTGATAAATTATCCATCTTTCTCTTCCTCCATTTAAGATCTATAAAAAGGATAATTTCACATGGTTCACATAGAGATAATACATTGATTATTATAAACTATGAAATTGAGTTATAAACTACTATAAATAACAAGGGAGTCAAAATCAAGGATTTATAGGAGTTTATTACCCTATAATTCATATCAAATCATGCTCTAAGACTTAAAATTTATGTAATATGGTATTTAAATACCTGATTCTGATAAAAGATGTCATGATCCATCCCCTTGGGCCCGTTTCGTGACTACACCAACCCGCCTTCCATAGGCCAGGGACAGGCGACTAGCACCGAAAGGCGAATTCCCTATAACTGAGAAGGAATTTCCTTTATAACTTATATACACACGCAACTAAGAAAACAAAAAGATGCGAACACAAGTAAAATGTATTGAAAAAGAGTGAAGAAAGTAAAAAGGTGATGGAATACAAGCACAATAGTAAAGGTTCAAGTACCACTGAAAAACAATACAACTGAAGAAAAGGAAAGAAGCTATTGGGTCTTCCTCCAAGGTTCCTACCTAAAGGGTAGGTACAGATCGCCTCCTCAAAAATCAATGTCCACTCGCCTCCTCTGTGTACCGACATACAGTATGGTCCACCTCTGGGCCCCGTCTAATCCTGGTACCCTCAACCGCGATCAGCGCTATCCATCATCTACACCAAACACAAAAAGGTGTGGGATTATCCCGTGAAGTGGTGAGTATAACGATACTCAGTAGTGACCCTGATACCCTCAAGGTCTCACAAAATCAAGAAGGGATAAACCAAAAATCATGGGGTCAACTGACAACCCCACATAGGTATATGACCATGCATATACCTAAGTTATCATGTATACCCATCTTAATGAAGAGGAAACATAAGGTCCAACCCAAAATCCCAAAGATCAACTATTCCGAAAAGGAAGGAATATCACAAAGGTAAGTACCACAAAAGTATGCCAAACAGATGAATAACACCAAGGTATTACCACAAAGGAATGTACCACACAGGTATGAACTCCTCTCAAACCAGGTATAACAAAAGTACAATAGTATAGATTATTAGATGTAACTACTAATTCATCTTACTTTGTTAATAGGAAGACACAAAAAGGATCATTAGACATCGTCATACCCACACAAGAACCTAGTACATCGTCAGTATGTTGTCAGACCCACAGAGGATCCTAGTACACCATTTGTACATTGTCAGACTGAAATAAGATCCTAGTACATCTCTAGTACGTTGTCAGACCCACAAAGGATCTGAGTACATCTCCAGTACATCATTATACCCACACAGGATCCTAGTACATCTCCAATACATCTTAATACCCACATAGGTTCTTAGTACATCTTCATTATGTCTCCATACCCACACAGGATCCCAGTAAATCACTAGTACGTCATCAAACCCACACACGATCCTAGTACATTGTCACAACCAGTTAAAGGGTTCCCGCACTAAGATCTCTTGTCTCTGGGAGGGTCCTCTCCTCAAGACACTATTCGTTACTCCAACTGCCACGAATTCGCACAAATAATTTTCCTAAAGTTCCACCATGTCATAGGGGTCTCAATGCAACAGATGGTGCGTCAATAGGATTCTCGGTCTATATGTTGTTATCCTTTTAGTCCTGAGGGCCTGGGATGTATGTTATTAGTCTTGAAAGATGGCTCTGCATGGGTAGTGAATGGTTTTTCAGACCATGTGGGCAAGCCGTGCGAAGTCCTAGGGTGAGACAGCGGAAACTGCACAGTTGGTGCACGTTTTTCCAAACCATGCGGGGTAACCATGTGGCCACGTAAAGTTTGGGTTTTTAAGTCCCAGACCACTCGGGATTTTCCATTTTGCCCTCATTCTTCCTCCCACTCATGGATCACATGGGAGTTCCAATTTTCAAAGGTTTAGGAAGCTCCGTAACACATTTTCGAGGTAAATCAAAGGGGTTTCTTAGTGGATTGAAAGTGGTTCTTCTCAGGCAAGTCTCATCTCGTGGTTCATTGTCGTTTTCTCTAGATCTACATCTCCATCTCCCTCAATTTTCAATATCTTCACTTGTTTTGTGTAGATATAGGGTTTTTTAGCCTTGGGTGTTGATTTTATGGCTTTTTTATGTTAGGGAAGGAGATTTAGAGCAGTTTTCATGGAGTGTTTTCCTAGATTGGGGTGCACTTTCTTGTCGGTTTGGCCAGTCGTCCTCCCTTCGCCGTTGCGGCCCAAGCCGTAGTTTTCATCTGTCAATTGGTGTGGTTGAGCCATCACCTTCATCGCGTGACTGACCTCTAGTTTCCTTCTTCCTCTTCCGCAATGATTCCATCAAAGAAACACATGGCTTTGCAGAAGGGTCAGGCCATGGTCGTTTGGCCCTCACCCTCCGCGTTAGAGTGGTAATAAGTGGTTCATAAATATTTAAACACTGAGAACATAAAGAACGGGTAGGGAAGGTATTTAAAATAATAACCCTATAACCACCTACAATAATTATTCCCAATTACACAAAAAGAAATCATTTGCGGATCAAATAGTTAGTGAGTTGATCCACATTGTTTGTTTATAATAGATGAACTTGGGAATCGATGATCACACTTAATTAAACCCCTACCTCAAAGGTTTGTTGTTGTGTTTTGAGAGAGAAGTATAATATGTCAACATTCTTCATGCCCACCACACACCTCTGATCACATGCTCATTAATTGGATAAAAACTCTTCGATAGAGGTGGTTCTTCATTGTAGAAGATGCCCACCGTTGGTAGATGTCACAAGGAAGGAGTTGAAGATGTTAGAGAATGTTGGCTTTTTCCATTTGGAGATGTGTTCTTCATGGAAGAAGTTCTTCATTAGAGAAATTTAATCCTCCCAAGAGTCTTCACCTCTTCCTGTTCATTCTTGCGCTACCACTTTATTGTCGTGCATCTCGGAGTCGCGGCCTCTCTTTCCGACATCTCGTCTCTCGGGGTTCCCTCTTCGGAGTATGTCTTCTTTGCTTGTTCATGCAGTGACCTCAGGGTAAGATCAGGTGCATGGATTTCGCATTTGGACTCAGATATGTTGATGGGTTTCTTCTTCTCCCTGAAAATCCCTTCTTTATCTAGTTATCTTTCCCCTCTTTCTCGGGTTTGATTTTCCGGTCATCCTTTCTCTTCTTTCGTTTCTTTCATCCCCCTGCTCTCTCGCTCCTCAGTATGCAGTCATGTCTCCCTGTTGAAGCCCAATTGGTTTTCCTATACTCTTCCCGTTCAGTTACCGCATTTTCTATCCCACTTTGGTCTGGTGCACTGGTTTTATCAGGGAGGGTTGGGATGTGTAGGTTGAATCGTGTCGGTGTTCCAAGAGCTCGACCACATTCACGGTGGATTCGACAGTAATGGTTGGTGGTTCCAGGCGAGGATGAGCTTCTACATGGAGGCTCTTCTTCTACAAGATCTACTATGGCTTCTTTCACCCTAGCTGCTCTCCCTATTGGTCTGCAACAGTGGATTCAAGAGGCTTCTGGATGTGTTGCTTGTTTGGTCAATGACATTACAGTAGGTGTGTCCTTTTTCATCCTTGATGTTTGCTGTAGCTATACTTTTTTTTGCAGTTCATATCAATGGATTGTGTTTGTTCTTCACTGATATGCTTGATGGTTGATTTGTTTAAGGATGTTGGGTCTATGCTGGTAATGGAATTGGATAGTTCTCTCGATGGCTTGGTTTTTTTTATTTTTTGGGCATGTTGTTTGATCGTATGGCTTGATTCTGAAGTATTTTCTAGTTGTTGGATTTCCGTCCGATTAGAAGGTGATTTTGTGATTTGATGATGGTGAGGTAGATGTTGGAATCTCCAGTTGGACATTGCTTGTGGTCTTCAAAAGGCGGTGTCGAGGCATGGTGGATGTAGTACATGATAATACAATGCCTTTTTGGGTGTTTTTGTGTTTGTTACGGATTTTTGTGGTGGACGGGATGATGGAGACGCAATTTATACAGATGCAGTCAATGCAGTTTCCTCAATCAGCTCGGCGACGCAGTGTAGACAGATGCAGTCAATGCAGTTTCCTCAATCAGCTCTCATGATATATGGTGACGATGGTTTGAATTTTGAAACAGGTGTGTGATGACGGTCTTGGCATGATCATTTGGTTCTGTTTTATCATTTTGATATTTGAATTCTGTAATGTGGGTTTTGTGACTATGTGACTTGAAGCATATGGACTGATTTGTAGGTTATCACTAACCCTCAAAGTGCTTTTTCAATAAAATAAAAAAATGGATTGTGTGTGATGAGTTGGTATAATTAATCAAAGGGGGTATCACAATTAAAGTGGGGGAAGTTGAAGAGGCTTCCCACATTTAAGAGGGGGTTTAAGGGTTTTCCCCATTATGTGGGTCCATGTGGTCCCCACCTTTATGAATCCAATTGGGGGGTTTAGGCTCCGGTGGTCCCCACCATCATAAACCATGTAGGATGTTTTAGTTTTGGTGGTCCCCACCTTTATATCATCCACATGGGAGGTTTCAACAAATAAAGATGTTAAGCATTTTTATTTTATTTTATTCGTTCATGAAAAACACAAAAACAAACCTTCACCCTAGAATTACTACCATCAAGGTGAAAGTCTACTTAATTGAAGACTGACACTATGAGTTCAATGGTGTCCTTGGATTTCAATTCCAAGCACCGGTTCAAATGTTACAAAACCCACTCTCGTGTTTAGTGAACGTACTTGAAAAAACATTTATAAATTTATTTCATGCATTATGGGTCTTAGAATCACGCGCTGTCAATTTTCATGGACTCGTAAAATACCTATTTAATTAAAAAAATTACATGGAAATTATGGGTCTTTAAATTCTCACCACCTCAAGGCTTTACATCCCCGAAATCCACATCAAAAAACTAGGAAAACATGTGGGGGTACCGAGCATGAATCTGATCCTCCCGCTCTCATGTGCTCTCTTGGAGGTTCTCGTGCTGCCAGCAAATGTGCACAAAAGGAATCGACCACCCATGAAGGACTTGCTTCTATCTGTACTCAATCTCTACTATAACCTCCGTAATTTTTTTCCCATCGTCAACGTCTAGCTCACTATGGTCGATGAAGTGAGAAGGGTCATGCACGTATATCCTCAACTGGGGTAAGTAAAAGACGTGTTGCACCCAGTGCAACTGAGGTGGAAGAGTTAAGTGGTAAGCCACCTTGCAAGCTCTTCTGAGGAACTAGAAGGGTCCGATGAACCTCAAAGATAACTTGCCAACCTGAAAAATCTCCACAAACCTCATCCAGGTGAGACCCATAGAAAGACATGGTTTTCTTCCTCGAACACCAAAGGTCTCCGACTCCTTCCCGTATAAGACTTATACCTGCTCTGTGCAGTCTTCATCTGCTCCTAGATGATCTTCACCATCTCTATGGTATCCAATACCATCTCTAGTCCCACGAGTAATGACTCCCCTAGGTCATTCCAGCCCAATGGTTATCTACAAGGTCGACCGTACAACGCCTCAAAATGTTTCATCCCAATGGTGGAGTGATAGCTGTTGTAGTATGAAAACTCCACCAAAGGCAAGAGATACTCCTAGGTACGACTGAAGATAAGGAAGCAAGCACGTAGCATGTCCTCGATAGTCTGAATGGTCTGCTCAGTATGACCAACCATCTAAGGATGGAAGGCAGTGCTCAAATGAAGTTGTGTCCCAAATGACTTCTACAACCCCTTCCATAGCTGGGAAGTAAAAATTGCTTCATGATCAGATACAATCGTCAAGGGTACTCCATAGAGTCTCACAATCTCCTCCACATAGAGGCGTCCCATGCTCTCTACTGAACCATGCTCTATAATTGGTAGGAAGTATGCTGACTTGGTGATTCGGTCGACGATCACCCAGATAGAATCATGACCCATGGATGTATATAGAAGTTATGTCATGAAGTCCATAGGTATCCCATACCACTTCCACTCTTGGACCTCGAAACTCTGAACCAAGCCTACTGGTACCTGATGCATCACCTTTACTTACAGACAACTGAGGCATCAAGAGACAAATTCTGCTATTGATTTCATCATTCCCAGCCACTAGTGCTATCATCGGATATCTCGGTATATCTTTTCCACTCTTGGATGTACTGATCGAGGGGATGTGTGGAACTCTCTCAACACTTCCTCTCAAAGAGACACTAGTACTATGGTACGTCCCCTATAAAGGATGACATGCTCCCCACCTTCAGAAAATATATTAGGTGCATGTCCAATGGATATCGGAGAACATCGAGCCTCAAAGCCAGAATCCCCGCACTACTCCTCCCTATCTCACTAAAGAAGAGGGGGAGTGACTGTAATCGACTAAAGGAAAGCTTCTCCATCTCGATCCATGAAGGATATCTTCAAAGTGGCCAACTTCTCTATCACCTCACCTAGAAGTTGTATACCAGATCTCCTGCTGATTGAATCCCCTAAAACATTTCCCTTCCAAAGAGTATAGACTATCTTGAATTCATAGTCCTGTAGGAACTAAAACCAACATCAGAATATAAGGTTTATTTACTTCTAAGAGAAGATATACCTGAGACTCTTGTGATCATAGTACACTATAAAACACTTTCCCATCATGTAATGTCACCACATCTTCAAGGTGAAGACCATTTCTGCTAACTCTAGGTCACGGGTAGCATAGTTCAGGTCGTGATGTCTCACTTGTTGAGAACCATAAGTGATAACTCCTCATTTCTGAATTAGTACATATTCAAGTACAGTTGTGGATGCATCGCAGTAGACTATGTACCCAACACCCTCCTCCGGATGCCTCAAGATTGGGGCACTAGTCAGCCTCTGCCTCAGCTCATAAAAACTCCCCTAGAATTTCAACGAAAAAACAAAGGGTTGCCCCTTCTTTGTCAACCCTAATAAAGGTGTGGAAGCTTTGAAGAAATCTGGCATAAATCACCAGTAGTATCCAGCCAAACCCGAGAAACTCCCAACCTCTGTCACACTCTTAGGAGTATCCCAAGAAAGTACCCCCTCAATCTTCGCTAGATCCACTGCAACTCCAACTTATGAGATGACATTTTCCAGAAAGTGAACCTCTCGGATCTAGAACTGGAACTTCGAGAGCACACTATAATGATGGTGCTCTCATAGTGTGTACAGAACTATCTGCAAATGATAGGCATGCTCCTCTTTAGTAGCCGAGTAGATTAGAATGTCATTGATGAAGACTACTTCAATACGATCAAGGTATGGCTGGATGATTCTGTTCATGAGTCCCATGAACACTGCTGGAGTGTTGGTCACGGTGAACAGCATGACCAAATACTCATAATGGATGTATCGACATCTAAAATCTATCTTATTCACATCCTTGTCTCATACTCTGAGCTGGTGATAGCCTGATATGAGGTCAATCTTTGGGAACCTCTATTCTCCCTTCAAAAGATAAAATAGGTCTTCAGTCCTTGGGAGTGGAAACTTGTTCTTCACGATCACTTGGTTCATCTGCCGAGAGTGAACACGATGTCTGAAACTCCCAAAAACCATCTTGACGAACAAAAATAGGTATTCCCAAGGAGAAGCACTGGGCCAGATGAACCCCTTCCCATGTAAGTCCTTTTAGTTATACCCGCAGTTCACGAAGCTCTGTGGGAGCCATCCGATATGCTGGTGTAGATATTAGTGTCATCCCAGGGTACAAGTAATTGTAAAATTTTACCTCTCTGTGAGGAGGTAGACTTAAAACATCATCAGGGAAGACACCTGCGTACTGGTCCACCAATACAGGATAGCTCAGACTCTCAACATCAACCGCTTCGACGGTAAGGCTAGACAACTGTTGAGTGATCACCTGCATCCTCATTTGGGTAAGTCTATCCTACGCTGCAAAGGCTCCCTTCTCACTGGTGAAGGTAAACCTAGTCCCATCTATGTGGACACACCACACTTTGTGCCTAATATAGTCAATCTGAACAAGGACTGTAGATAACCATTCCATACCCAAGATGACGTTGTAAGGCATCGACGCAACTACTATGAGATCCCAGCTGAAGCTCTCACCTCCTAGATTAAGCTCACACTACCATAACTAGTGTGTAATCATCTAATCTGAACCCGTAGGGGTATCTGGCCCTAAGGATCGAGCCAATAGATCCCTTAGAAACTTCGAGCTCCGAATGAGGGCAGTGCTAATAAAATAATGACGGGGTCTTGTGTCTATATGTACTGTATCTAAGGTGGAATAGACACAGATCATACCTTAAATCATCTCCAGAACACCATGATCATAGGCCTCAACTACCTGGAGCTAAGCTCTCCCATGTCCACCTGCTCCCTGCAGTCGGGGTGGACCTCCTGGTGTTGGTGGAAGTAACATCTTGAATCATCATCCACCGCCAGCTGCACGACTAGCTCCTCTGCCATGTCCACCTGCTCCCTGCAGACCTCATCGATTGAACATCTGTCTCTGCCTGGGCGGTCCCAAGACCATGTACTGTTCATCTGTATAGTGATTTGGATAGTCATGAGCAATGTGACCCTGCCCTCCACATGTGAAACACTACATGTTCCTCACATGATTGTCTCTATCTCCAGTGCCCCAAACAATCAATCTGGAATCATGTGGTCGTCCTCCAATATGTTTGGTCCTATTGGACCTTTGTGACATCTTTCTGCTTCCAACTGCAGAAGACTCTGCTACATGATGAACGGTGGTGGGTCTCGCTTCTGGTGACTGCTCAAAAAGAAATCTCTACACTAATAGGGCTCATTATAACACTCCTGCATACATCAGAATGGTGAGTGAGATCATCAAAGCCCCAATCTATTTCCTGAGTCCCTGTTTAAAGGTCTCATCCCTAATGAATGGTTCTTGTATCATATTAGTGTAGTAGCATGAGAGGTCGGTGAACCTCACTAAGTACTGAGTCATAGTCATGCTGCCCTACTGCAGATGAAGAGGCTCATGTATGCGCACTGTGCAAAGAGTCACTGGGACAAACTCTACCCAAAACTGGATCTCGAAATCTGCCTAGAGAAGTGTCACCTCGTCACGAACCTAGAGAATCAAGCTTCACCATCTTCCGGATGTTTCCTGTAAAAGACAGGTAGCAAGGATCACAATGAGATCAGATAGTGTCCCTACCAGTCGGATGACTCTCACTACAACCTCGAGCCAATCCTCAGCCGCCTGTGGGTTTGTCTCTCCCCTAAACCTGGGTGGCCTCTGGCACTCTAACTCATGAAACGCACTCAATCGGCGTGAACCCTCTGATGTTAGTGTTGGTGGCATCGGTGGCCCAATGTGTAATGGTACCATTGAAGCCTTTGTCAGTGCCTCTACTAGAAGAGGGCCATGCACCGTGGCCTCATCGCTCTATGGTCTATCAATGCATACAATATCTGATACCCTAGATGACTGTCTATGTGGAGGTATCCAGAAAAGAAGAGGTACACAATGGTAAAGAAGTTATACCTGGTGAGATAACTCAAAGAGATCACAATGATTACTCTTGAAAACACACAAACCCATAATCAGTGTTTTCATGCACTGAGTCAGAAATCAGATGTTAGGGTCCTGGTGTATGGATACGTCAGCCGCCGTACCAACACTAGATTCCCTAAAATGATAAACATACTCACTACACATAAATTTATTGTTGTTAATAGATCAGAGTCCTATGATATATAGTAAAACTGACTCCTCTAATATCAATTTTTCATTACTTGTCCCTCAGGGCCCATGCCGTGACTACCCACGCCCGCCTTTCATAGGCTAGGGGCTGGAGACTAGCACCAAAAAGCATATTCCCTAAAAATGGGAAGGCATTGCCTTTATAACTTATAAACATAAGAAACAAAGCACATAGAACGATACAAAAACAAGTCAACTGTATAGAAAAATGAGGGTTTAATGTAAAAATGGGTCGAAATACAAGCCCAAAAATAAAGGTACAAGTACAAATGAAAAACAATACAAAAGGAAAGCAGCTAATGGGTCATCCTATACAGTTCCTACCTAAAGTTTAGGTATAGATTGTCTCATCAGTACTCCACATCCTCCCATATCCTCTATGTACCAACATTCCATATAGTTTACCTCTGGGCCCCATATAGTCTTGGTACCCTCAGCCTCGATCAGTGTTGTATGTCGTCTGCACAAAACACAATAAGGTGCGGGAATATCCTGTGGAGGGGTGAGTATAACGATACTCAGTAGGGACCCTGAGACCCTCAAGGTATCCAAAATCCAAAAAGGATAAACCAAAACGCATTAAGTCAACTGAAAACCCTACTTATTTATATGACCTTACATATACCAAAGTTATCATGTGTACTCATCTCAATCAAGAGGAAACACCGGGTCCAACCCAAAAGCCCAAAGCTCAACTGTTCCACAAAGGAAGGAATACCATGAAGGTAAGTACCACACAGGTACGCCACATAGAATAATACCACCAAGGTATTATGATGAAGGAATTTACCACACAGGTATGAACTCAACTCACACCATGTATAACATAAGTACAGTAGTAGATATGATTATATGTAACTACTAATTCATCTTACTCTGTTAAGAGGCAGACCCATGAAAGAGCATAGTACATTGTTAAACCCACATAGGATCCAAGTACATTGTCAGTACATCATTAGAACAACATAGGATCCTATTACATCATTAGTATGTTTTCATACCCACACAGGATCCCAGTACATCTCAAGTACATCGCTTGATCCACACAGGATCCTAGTACATATCCAGTGCGTCGTCAGACCAACAAAGGATCCTAATACATCTCCAGTATGTCGTCAAACCCACACAAGATCATAGTGCATCTCCAGTACATCTTCAGACCCATGTAGGATCCTAGTCCATCTCTAGTATGTCGTCAGACCCACACAGGATCCTCGTACATTGTCACAACCTGTTACAGGGTTCTCTCACTAAGCTTTCTTGTCTCTGGGAGGGTCTACTACTCATGCCACTAGTCGATACTCAAAATGCCATGAAGTCCCAATAAGAAGTATCCCAAAGGTCCACCACGTCATAGGGGTTTCAATACAACAGACGGTGCATCAATCAGACGCCCGGTCTGTATGTTATTAGCCTTTTAGTCCTGAAGGCCCGGTCTGTAAGTTATTAGCCTTGATAGTGGGCTTCGCACGGGCGGCACACAGTTTTTTAGACCATGTGGGAAATCCATGCGAAGACTCTGGGTGAGATAGTGGAAACTGCATGGTTGGAGAACGTTTTTCCAAACCATCAAGGGAAACCATGTGGCCACTTAATGTTTGGGTTTTTAAGACTCAGGCCACTCATGATTTCCCATTTTCCCTCACTCTTCCTCCAAATCATGGATCACATGATAGTTCCGGTTTTCAATGGTTGGGAAAGCTCCTTAACTCATTTTGGAGACAAATCTAAGGGGTTTATTGGTGGATTGAAATTGGTTCTTCTCAGGCAAGTCTCCTCTCGTGGTTCTTTCTGGTTTCCTCTAGATCTACATCTCCCTCTCCCTCGGTTTTCTAGATCATCACCCACTGAGTATAGATCTAGGGGGGTTTTTCCTTAGTTATTGATTTTATGTCTTGTTTATTATAGGTAAGGAGATTTAGAGTAGTTTTCGTGCATCTTTTCCCTGGAATGGGGTGCAGTTGCTTGTTGGTTTGGCTCGACGTTCTCCCTTCGTCGTCGCGGCACAAGACACAATTCTCTTCTATCTGGTAGCATTATTGTGTTGTTGCCTTCATCACTCAACTGGCCTATGGTTTCCATCTTCTTCTATCACAAGCATTTAATCAAAAACCAAAAGGCTTTGTGGTGATTTTGGGCCATGTTCGTTTGGCCCTCACACTCTGCATTAAAGCGGTAGCAAGTGGTTCACAAATATTGAATCATGAAGAACATCAAGAACAGGTAAGTTAGGTATTTAAAACAACCACATACAATAATTATTCCATATTCCACAAAAATAAATCATCCTCAGATCAACTAGTTAGTGAGTTGATCCGCGTTCTTTATTTAGAAAGTATGAACATTGGAATCGATGATCACACATAATTAAACCCTAACCTCGAAGGTTTTTTTGTGTTGCGAGAGAGAAGTTGAAGATGTTGACATTCATCACACCTGCCACATGCCTCCGATCCCGAGCTCATTCATTGGATAAACGCTCTTCGATGGAGGTGGTTCTTAATTTTTGAAGATGTCCACCATTGGAGGATGCCATGAGGAAGGAGTCGAAGATGTTGGAGAATGTCGGTGTTCATCATTTGGAGAAGCGTTCTTCATGGAAGATGTTCTTCATTGGAAAAGTGTAATCCTCCCAAAATCTATCCCCATCTCTTTTTCCAAATACATTCCCCAATCCCCAATAAAAATGAATGATCCAATATAATAGAACATGTTTTCTATTTAGTTTTTTGGCATAATTTCAAATTGGCTTAATTAGTTAATTGATGAGTTGCTATAATTAATCAAATGGGGTGGCACAACTAATGTGTGGTAAGTGCAAGAGGCTTCCCCACATTTAAGAGGGAGTTTAAGGGTTTCTCCCATTATGAGGTTTTGGGTGGTCCCCACCTTTAGGAATTCAAATTTGGGGGTTTAGGCTCGGGTGGTCTCACCACCATAACTCAAGAGAGAGGTTTTAGCTCTGGTGGTACCCACCTTTATAACATACACATGGGAGGTATGAAAAAATAAAAATATTAAACATTCTTATTTTATTTTAATATTTCCCAAAAAACATGAAAACTAACCTTCACCCTTGACCAACTACTGTCGAGGTGAAAGTCCTCTTAAGAGAATACTAGTGTTGCGAGTTCAACGATGTCCTCAGATTTCAATTCTGAGCATCGGTTCAAAAGCTGCAAAAACCCGCTCGCACATTTACTAAATGTACTAGAAAAAAATGTTCATAAATTAATTATATGCACTACGGGCCTCAAAATAATGTGCCGTCAATTTTTACAGACTCATAAAATTCCCATTTAATTAAAATAATTTTAAATGGAAATTCCGGGTCTTTACAAAAGAAACATGTCACATGAAAATATCATATTATGTTTTCAAATAAATTTATTTAAAAATCATTTAACTCCATATATGGTTCATAAAAAATTCATTAAAAACTCCATATAAATATATATTAATCTGATACAAACATTATAAAGAGATAAAAGTGATATATTAATAAATCAATCATTTAGTTTTCAAATATATTTAAAAAATAAATATTTATGTGATATTATATAATATCAGTTTCATTCTCACTTTATCTCCCCTTGAATAGTTGTACCTATTTCCTTATAATGATGGAGAATTTTATTCAGAATAAATACTTGGGGGAACTCATATTTTTTTATATATAGGAGGTAGAATAAAAAAATTACATTTATACAATGGGTACAAAAATAATTCATCTCATTCGATTATATATATAAAATTTTATAAATAAAAAGGAAATAATATTTATTTAATAGGTACCTTAATTGTTACTTTTGAAGAAACACTGGGGATAAGATATTCCCCTCAACCATGAAAAAATCTTCATTTAAATATAATTCATTACTCTATATAAAACTTTTTTATAACTATTTTTATTTTAGAACTTGATGTTTTATGAACATTTAGTTTTATATTATTTATATCTATCTTGGCATCCTTGTAAAGATATTTCTAGACGAATATCATCACATATCTCAACATTCATAATGGGAATCATCAATTAACTTTTCCTTATTATACAACTTCTCATCATATTCAGTGGGAGTAACAACAATAGTATTCATCATATTATCCCTCACATTGATTGATCCAAAATATTATTATAGCATAAAAAAATTCCAATTATCATTCCTAAATTAATTACCTATTTCCATCAGGTGTACTCTATTTCCAAAAATATAAATATACACTTCTATATGGTGTGATTGTATTCATAAAATCATTTTTTTTTTGTGTTTTCGGTGATCTCTTGTTTTTTCCTCCTATAGTTAGATTTTTTTTTCTTTTCATCATATACATATAATTTTTTGGCCTTATATTCTCATAAGAATATGTGTGTTCTCAATAAGTACATAATTACACTATATACGTTTAGCATGAATCATATGACATTTATCTATTCACTGGCTCAGTCATACTCTCTTACCATTTGTATAAGTTGGGATTTTTTTGTGTTACTTAATGTCTGTATTGTTAAACCTCTCTTAATACCCATAGTTTCCTATATACCACCCTCTATTGTATAGAGGTTCCATGTTACATATTTATAAGCATTATATATGTGAAATTTTCACAAATTTGTTGTTTTTTGTAGGGTTCATGATTTTATGGGAATGTCATTCGTCCTTTAAAAATTTTAATTTTCCATAATCTTTTATATTCCCACATTTTATAGCACCATTTATTTAATTATTGTATGAACACTTCTGTTTCTAATGAATATATTGAGTAATGAAAACATATTTATCAAACATTATTTTTAAAAAAATAAATCCAAAATATTATAAATTGAATTTCAATATTTAATTATCACTATTAAATTCATTATAAAAAAATTATCTTAAGATATCATTATTAAATATTTCATAAATATTTGATATTTAATTTAATAGTGAGAAATACCGATTGTATAGAACATTAATATTTATTATATTATAATGAAGTAATAATAACTTCATTTTTTATTAAAAATTTAAAATAATTTTTTTAATTATTAATATATTTCATAAAAAATTATACATATTAACATTGAAATGTATACATAATATTTTGGAAATCTAGGTAATTTTTTATCAAAACATTAGAGTTTAGTTTATTTATGTCAGGTATTTATTTGTTTTACTTCACTTATATTATTGTTTTAAAGACAAATAAGTGTTTTTTTACAATAATATTATTATTTCAATTGTAATTAAATTATAATTTTTTTCTATAAAATAATGTTTATAAATAAAAGGAATTTTTATTAAAAACAATATTTATACCATTTTTTGGTTTGTTTTAACATTAGATGATTCAAATTGTAAAAATTTAAAATAATAAAATTGAATCCATTTTTGTAGTCGTGATATCCAAACATGTAAATTATTCTACATTCACTTTTGGTCATTATGTATTGTACTTTTTCTAAAAAAGATACTTACCATGATAAGGGTGAAAACATGTAAAAAGGGTTAATACATAATTGAAAAGGGTTCAAATGAATAAAACAATTATTAATCAATTTTTATTGAAATATTTAGACCATATCTCATCTATTTATTAATGATTATTCATATTGATGCAATTATATAAACTAATATTTTAATATATAATAATATTTTAAAAATTACATGTGTTTCCTCCCCTGCACATATAGTAGAAACCCACCCCTCTTAAATTATCTATAAAAAAGTCTCATTGTTTAAAAAATTTTAAACATTATTATGTTTAAAAAATGAAAATATGTTTAATAGAGTATATGACACAAAAAACTGAACATTAATGAAGAAAGTATATTTATATTTAAATACAATTATTTTATCCTATCCAATGAATTGGTTGGTATTAATTTGTTTATAAAAATTTAATATATATATATATATATATATAATGTTACTTATCAATAAAAATTAATTTCTTAATTATTAGGAATTATGCACTCAATTTATAGTAAAGAGATTTTGGTCATTAAAATTATGATTTTCTAAAATATTATATTTTATTTTTTTATATTTTAATATTATAGTAAATTTCATAGATATTTTCAGGTGTTATTATAAAAATAATATTTTTTTTTGTAAAAAACATATAAAATTCATCTTATGGGAAAATTTAATTATTTTCCTAAAATTTAAAATGTTTTAATGGTTAGTGAAAAATACCAATTCGTGTTAATAATTTTATTTTATATTAAAGTATTTATAATGTAAAAAGAATATATGGAATAGTTTTAGAATTTCACTAGTTATTTTTTGGTTAATAATAATCTAACTATAGTATTTGAAATGAATTATATACTTGAATTTTGAATAAAATGATTATTTTTTTTATAAATTCATTTTTATTTAAATAATAGTTTTCATCACCATTTTTTCACTTCTTTGAAAATAAATTTCATCCACATATATTAAATGAAATTTAATTTTTTGTAATATTTGGAATCATGAGTTTAAAATTTTTTATGTATAAACCATTTATTTTAGGTTATTAAAAGTAGTATCTATTGTAAATTCCTCACTATAGTCGTGGTTAAATTATCATAATATACATTCAAACTATTTGACAAGGGCATAATTTTAAAACAAAATTTTTATGTGAAGAATTTATTTCTATATTTATTACCTTATTGGTTATATTTAATTTTTCAATGGAAACTTGTATATTAAAAATTATATATAAAACATTGAGGACAAATAATTCTAGAAAATATCACTCTCTTAGTTTTAAATATATCTTATATTTTCACATCGGGTCTAGAGAATGTTTTGGATGGATTTAGTGTTCTATTTTAGAAATTTTAAAAATATATTATTGATAGTAATTTATATGTATTTAAGCGGTAAAATATTTACCTCAATTGTAGGATCTATAGTAATACAATATTTACATAATTAATAGTAAAAAAATAAATGATTTAAAAAAATTATGTAATATAATTTTACATATATATAGTGTTCTATAAAATTTTAGATCAACATTTCATATTAGTTTTGGATTAGAGAATTGGGTTCAAATTCCATATTTTTCTTTATGAATTTTATTAGAAACTAAATGAATATTTTCAAAATTGACAATTATGGTATTTTATAAAAAATATATTTAATTTTTTATTTTTTAAAATTTATAAAAATATTGAAATGTGATTTGATTGGTATGATATGCTATAAAATTACAACCCTTACCCATTTGTGTACCAATTTTCACCTTATAGAAAGCAATATATTCTTTTAAGAGTGATTTATTTTACTACTATTAATTTTAAAATGGTTTAAATAAGAAATTACAAAAGAAAATTGTATAAAAACCACATATTTCATGAACCTTCCCCCAATGATGATATAATGATGGTAGAGAGACAATAATCCCTCGAATCCCACATCAAGTAGGTCTTGAGATGGAGACTAGCATCGATATACTAAAAAATCCCAAAAATGGGAGACCTTACCCTTTTTAATAATAAATGATCTGAGGTTAAGATGAATCATTCAAAAGAAAATCCATGAAAAATTATAAAAGTAAGGAAAAACCACCATAAAATGAATGTATAAATAAAAAATATAGATAAAATCTTCCAATGTAAATACCTAAAAGAAATTATAAAGAAGGAAAATATAAATGATTGATTGATCCAAGCTAGTAATTTCCAACACGGTAAACATTGACCTCATCGATATGTGAAAATAGTTTTAATTACAAAGGGTGTGAATAAAATTATACTAAATTAGAAAACAAAAGTCTCTCAGGAAAATGTTAAAAGAGTATATAAATTAACTAGGGAGTAAACAAGATAACCAACTCCCCCAAAACCAGTATAGTATCCACACCCTTCCTTAACATGGCTCACTCATCAAATAACACACCCAAGAATAATGATATAAAAAAGATGAATATCGATATTGGTTACTACACACCTCTTTCATAATGATCTTACACAGTGACACCCCAAGGATAAATGTACTCGTGCCTACAACCATTATGTATAACCTAACAATACAACACATCACATCCCATAAATAGACACATGGGCCATAATATCATGTCACATCACATATCGCCTGATGTAACCTAGTCCATCACATCACGTCACATCTTTTAAAAAATATAACAGGATATTGTGATCATGATGTAATCAACCTCTTTACCTCCTCTTACCATGGAAAAACACTACCATACTCCATCTTAGCCCATTATTCCTGATAACACATGGGCCAACAAATCTAACCCTATCACGTTTTGGAAAATAATCTTTTGGCATTCTTCCACTAATAATAATGTATATCACCATGTCCTGGAGGAGGGTTCAAGGAGGAGATGGTAGCCAATCATCCATCATCCATCTAGTATGACATATATATATATATATATGGTTATAAGAAAAATGTTCGTGATGTGGGTGGGAACTATATAAAAATTAAATAGAATATACAGTAATATATTTATATATATAATACCAAAAAATCCAATAATATTGGTTCAAACCCGTGGAACTAATCATATCATAATGTAACCACATCAACTCACATACAAGTACAATTCTACTATAGCTTCTAAATTCACCACAACACACACCAAGGTATAATCTATAGTAAAGAAACACCATTAAAATTCATATATTTCCCTTAAATGACACTATACTATAATTTCATTGAAAAAAAATCATTCCATTTAATCCATACCATTTGTTTATATTTTTCATCCCACCATAATAATATACATATTGTTAATTTTTTTTACAATCGATTTATTATTTCCAGAACATTTGTCAAACCATGATATTTACAATAATATTTGGGAAACATGGATAATAAATATTATTAAACCAAAGAAAGTCCAACTTGAACATAAGAACAATCTGATATCCACATTTGTATAAAAACATAAAAACCACACCAATACCACTTTTGCATACTTATTCCACATGCACATCACAACATAGAAACTATCTTTTCATCACAACAACATAACTAGGCCCCAACACACAGACTGTTGTACAATTTCATTCCACAAAAGACACATATAATTTTCCATATTTTATCATATTTAATATCAATGTATTCAAAAAAATTATTTAATGGGGTTATCACAAATACAATATATATTGGTGTGACCAATTGATTAGACAAGAATATGTGGTTAATATTTTTTTTACAGTGGTGTCATTAAAATCAAACATCATAGGAATAACAAACAATATATATATTAGAAATTTAAGGGATAAAAACTTTCATGGTTTTCTAAGACATGAAAAACATAAAGAGATCCAAAATAAAAAATTTAAAAATCCATTTAAATCTTAACATTCACATGTCACTTCCCCTTTTTAAATTTATTTTTATTTGATTATTCAAATGAAAAAATTTGTACACAGATAAACATTAACTCCCCTCCACTCATGATAAAAATAAAAAAGAATCAATGGAATTTCAATCCTTGAGGAAAAAATATGGATACCAATTATATGAAATATAAATTGGTGGTGTTCTCATTGTAGAAAACAAACTTCATGTATCAATTAGAACCAAAATTTGTATCATGGATACATTAGACCAAGAGAAAAATACATTGGGGACCTTCAATCTCTAGAAAATGTAATCCTGAATGATTCGTAGGAAGGATTTAACTTTATAATAAATAGATTTAAATCCTATAGAATTAGATACCATTTAAATTGAAAATTTAAATTTTGTTACATAAAATACACATTGTTTAATAACATATAATTATATCATTTTTTGGAAAAATAATACATGAATAACCAAGTTAATAAAAACTTATAAATAAATTATTAAATTATTTAACCCAATTTTTCTACAAAAAGGTAATCATATAGAAAATATATATTAATGAAGTAATTATTTATTATAGTGCTATTATTATGAGGATATTCCATTTTTTCCAATTGTGATAATTAACCATTGGGATCCATCATTGGGATGTTATTCTATTTGGATAAACCATTTGTATCAACTATCATTTCAATAATCTACCATTAGTGATCTAAGTGCATGATGATCTATCATAAGTAGTCTACCTACATATATATACTATTGTTGATCCATGATCTAGATTATCTACCATTTTTTTCAACCACTTTGATATAACATCATCCTTTAAACACCTTTTTTCTCCATAACACCTAAAAAATCCTACCTTCATCCACCATACATCTATGGAATTTCCTCAGACCCATAAACCTCCATAATTCCCAAAAAGATATGAGTCAAATTATATAGGAAATTATTAAAAATATTGGTTAAAAAATTCCCTACTATGAAAATTGAATTCTTGTTATAGGAGGGACATTTTCCAAACTACCACAATATGAGATACCTCTTGAGAATATCATTATACAACAATTTATACCACAATTAAAATATGTCAAACAATATGATGAAAAATAATTTTACAAAATATAATCCCCACACACAACCACATCACCACCTATCATCAGGAAAAAAAATAACAACATCCATTTATCCAAAACCAACAACAATTATAAACAAAAATACCCACTTTTCTTATCAAATGTGTCAGTGAATTCTATCTTCCATCTGGAAAAACTATCTTTTTTGGGTATTAATGAATCACATGTATAGGTTAAATTGATTCATAGTATAATTCATTTTGATTTGGACTTCGTTCCTCTAATTTTATTATGCCAAAATTTAATAACGCATAATATATCACTCATTACGTAACATGAAGAAAAATATTCTCATAAAATATTTGGTTCCAAAAATTAAATCACATGAAAATCTATGAAAGAAAATATAGAAAACATCAGTTAATGGGAAAACATATCCATCACATTCTCCCATGTACTCTCTTCTATGAGACTATTACTCCCTGACACACAATTTAGGGGATCAGTTCATATTCACAGAAACATCTCTTGATGATCATGGATATCTGCTAAATTCTCAGTGAATGTCATTTCATCCTTGATATCCATATATACATTGACAAAGAATTGGAATTAATCATGAAGATATAGATAAATATGATAGATATGGAATAAATAATTGATACAATCAATTTAGGGAAGAAGTTCAAATAAATAAGATGCATTTTAAATTCATCCCCACAACTTAAAGGGACTAAGAAACTAGAGTGGTAGATTACTCACACTAACAAAACACTACATACCATGACAGTTTATACTCTTAAAAACACATGGACTCCAACCTCAAACTCCAAAGGACTAATCCTATGATTGGTATAATAATTAATTATGTCCTTCACTACTTTTATCCTCACTTGAACCAACTGAACCTTCTTTTTTGGTACTCTGCACCTCATAAAGATAAAGAATAGATGATTCCCCAAACCATTTCTCAACACAACAAAGAACACCATGAACAACCAAATAACCCTAGATAAGGGTATATACCTATGAATGGGTGATAGAAGATATTATAAGAAAAATTAACCACATGTAGTTTTTCTGACCGATAATCAATGAATTCCATGAAACATCTTCGATACATGCCTTTTAACGTATAGATAATTTTATATGTCTTTCCATCCATATGAGGGAAGAATGAACTGATGAGGAATAACAAAGTGCCAAAAAATGCTTTAATACCCCCAGACTCATACGGTGATTTTTGTTTTCATAATATAAGAAAATGTATCCCTAGTATTCATGTGACCGTAGAACCTCATCCATTTACCTATTTTACAAAAAACTACTACACCCAACTCCTTTATCACCAATAAGTGGGTATATTTAATAAACCAATCCATGATCAATAAAATAGCATCACAAACTCTCTGAGCATGGAGTATCCTTGAGAAAAAATATGTCGATATTTCATTCCATTTCAACATGGGACTATCTAATGTCTACAAAAAATGTGGAAGAAAAAAAAATTGGACAGTACATGATGCCAAACCAAACAACTCACCACAATCTCATCCACAACCCATTTTATCCTAATCCACCGAAACTTCACATTCACAAAATGGATAATCTTGTATAATTTAGGGTGTATCTCCAAATATGATATATGAATATTATATAGGAAAACCCAATTCCATTCAAATGAAACCAATGAAATCACCTAAAAAGACATATTGTTCCAATAATTTTATGAATATACATTCAAAGCATCATCATGTCCAATAGACTCAAGCATCACATATTCATCTGAGTCTCCTAATTGAGACACCTTTACCTATTTTGTTAGAAAAGACTATACTAACATCTAAAAACCCTTAATAAAATATTTCCATTACATCAATGTGAATGGATTAAAACTCTCTCATTTTTCTCTAAGAATCATAAGACTCTTTAAAAAGTTTCAAACATGAATTAATACTCAATTAATCAACCTCAAAATTAAATTTCCATTAGGTTTAGGTAATATCATAATCATAATCATAATGAAACATCATCCACATTCAATATTTCATATTTTTGTCACACCGAGAAAATATATACCTCAGGATCTTGTTAACCGAGGTGACCGAAAAAGCCTCCCCAATGAGGTAATTTTGATAGAATATCATTAAAGACAACACCATTGGTAGCTCTATGTCATGTGTGGAATGGATACACGGATGGGGGAGAAACCTCATTGACCAAAAATAGATCACTTACCTATGTAGAATTAACTTGTATCAAAATCATAGATTGGATGAATCACAAAACACATAAATAATTACACCCTCATTAGGAAATATAAGCATTTTAGAAATGAAAAACATCCACATTAGCTTACCAAAATATTTATAGCACAAATAATTCCATATAAAACCTTGTTACTTCATAGTCAATGATGTAAATGAGGTTAGAAAACAAGGTAAATAAAGTAAAAATCTATGATAATAGCCTGTAAGACCATGGAAGTATAATGTATTTATTATTATTCTTTATTTTCCAAGAACTAGTTGTCTTACAAATAAATTCTCTTACTGGAACTCCCTAACAAGGGACCACATTCCCATGCAAATTAGACTATCATTTATGAAATATAAACCTGGAAAACTTTCTATAATGTTTTTATTGTCGAAATACATGTAAAAAATATCTGATATGGTTGGCATGCTCTTCAAAAGACATTGAGTAGATAGATATATTTTATTAACATGAATATGAACTAGACCATTATTTCAGGGAGAATATATCTCATGATCCCCATGAACATATTTCTTCAATTCTTTTTACCAATCAACATTAAATCAAAATCAAAGTTCTCACGCCAGCATTTGAAGGATGTATTATTTATATCCATATCCTATGAACTCAATTGGTGATATCTAGACCGCAAATAAATATTGGAGATACAAATAGTTCCCCTAAAAAAGTGAAGAGGATAGAGATTCATGAATGTCACCTTCTTTAACATTTTATAGTCTACACACAACCCCATACTACCATCCACCTTCTTTTTGAATAAAACTGGAGCACCAAATAGTGTGAAAATATGATGGATAAAAAATTAATCCATTATATAATCAGCCTTCATCCTTAGTTCCACGAACAAATAGGGTTCCATATGATAAGGACCGTAAATATTGATTATGCTCTATGTTGTAGATAAATCACTAACTATACACCATTTCAAGGGGGTTGTTCCACTAAATCCTCGGGGATAACATATAATAACACCCTAAAACCATCACAACCTCCATAAAACCATATTCCATTGACTCCAATGAGATATCCTCCAATAAAATAATAAAGAGCTCTATAATGAGATATCCTCCAATAAAATAATAAAGAGCTCTATACCCTAACTGAACACATGGAAACCCCACTCTTAAAGGATAACTAAATCATATCCATCAATACACAAGAACATGAATCTCCCCCATAAGATGATGAAAAAATCATGCAAAAAATAAAGAAATCGATTCTTAGGATCACATTTTATGGGTTCATATTTATCAAGGAACGTTTCCCACATTATTTATCTGTCCCCATCCATAGTGTACACCCTCGAAACACATCAAACATATTTTTTTTTCTTCTATTTATAAATAATCATATGGAAATGGGAATCCATATTACATGTAGTCATAGAGGACATGCTAGATTTTCTGAAACAAAAGTGTTGGAGATCTTAAATCATATAACGTGAAAAAAATGGTACATGAACATTTTGGTGTACCTCTATTATAAAATGATCTTCTAGTGAAGATTACTCCACTATATGAAACCAAGAATTTGCTACTCCCCTTCCCCATTGTTGGTTGTCCCCTCTACCACAATCCTTATAAAACATTCAATAAAACCCAAAATGAACAAACCCAATCATATATCGATGGATGATATTACATCTTCCATGACTAATATAATGACATCGATGGTAACTTTTATTAAGGCTATTTTTGAACCAATCCACCTTAGGAAAACAGAGCATGAAAACCTAGTGTGAACTGATCCTGATAATGACTATGAAACCAACAAAAGAAACTCAATATTATTAATTACCCATGAATAGATAATAAATAACTATCTCTATAAGCCTTGAAGGGAACATTCTTTGGTTGAATATGTACTGGTTGAAATTGTGATGTCCCTCATGCCTAATACCTTCCCACAATTGCAATACTCCTTGTGGAATCCAAATAGCTCTCATCTCATGGAGAAATTCCTTTTGATGCATCCACATTATCAACTCATTCATATTCATAACCTCACAATACAGTGGAAATATAAAAGGAGTAATTTCATTATAGAACGAATTATGGGGTACCAATTCATTATGTGCCGCATGAGACTCCTAATCCAGAGAAAATATGAGTAAAACTAATAAGTTCCTTACGCTTGATCCTAGTCACAAAAACAAAAATACTCCAGTGAAAAATGAGGAGTACCTCATAAAAACTCATAAACATCATGGTCATAAACTAGAAATTTACTCATGCTAATTTTTAGTTTTTTCCTATCAAAACATTGAAATATTTATATGAATATTTTGAGAGCTGGGCCCTAAGATTATGTGCAATTATAAGGCCTAGTGTGCCCGATATTAATTTTTATAAAAATGTTAAGTGTTTTTATATTACTCAAATGTGGTTAACTAAAGAAAATATGATAACTCAAAAATGGTTGATTAGATCTAAAATTTGAGACAATGGTTGGGTCTGAAACTCGGTGTTTCCCATAGGTGAAACATAAATTAAGTCGAAGCGGGATGTTCGGATCCCTTTCTTGTTAGAGATGGGTTAAATGGATATGTTAAATTATTAATATATTCATTTAATAGCTGAAACCCAAATAACTCATAGAAGAGGGCTTAGATAAAAAATATAAAGCCACCGATGAGCTCAGAATATAGGTTTTACCCTAGGAAGGGTATAATTTTTGTTGGCGTCGGGTGTTCGGATTATGGGCTATCGTGGGAAACTAATTAAATAATTAATTGATTATTTATTTAATTGTTAATTTTTTTAAAAACCATTTATCCTAATTGATCATTATAAATTCTAATTTTAGAGGAATTCTCTCATTACCCCTAGATCTCCAATGACACCTCTTGTCTAATTCCCATTGACGAATGACGAAAGGCTATGATGAATCTTTCGATGCATGTGGATCGAGGCATGATGAATCAACGGGTTTCCTCTTCCATTGGAAAGAACATTATACATCAGAAAAAGATTAATGTTTGTGGTAGGACTCTTCTTTGGTGTCTTTACACCTTTGATTAAACATTGAGCTTGTTGATATTTGAATCTTTAATCTGCACCTTCCTTCACAATCTCACAAATTTAAATAAACTGCTTTCAGTTTATAAATTATTGTAATTATTCCTCCTTCATCCTTATACTGGTAATGAGTAAAGGATTATCTAAAAAATTTTCATGTTTAATTGTTGAATTTTTTTAATCATGATTTTATCTTCGTTCTCCCTCCATTAATCCCCAAATTTTATAATGGTCGGAGGTTCATCAAATACCGCCAATGAATTGTAGTAAAACTGATCCTTGGCACATTAGACCCTTTATGAAGATATAGATTCATGATCAATCAAGATGAAATATTGTTTGACAGGTGTTTGGAAACATATTTAGGGCGGTTTGAGGGTTTCTATACTTGGTTTGGTAAGATGGAGGTGCGACACTCGGATAACGTTTGCTGAAAAGATTAGTGGTGGTCAGGTTTCGATGGTGAAGGCAGTTCAGCGGTGTGTGACGAGTATGAGCTGGCTTCATCCAGTGGTCTGGGTGAAAAGAATGTGGCCATGTTGTGGGTTATGAGACTGGAGAGGGATGAATGTAGAGCCGGGGTGGCCGGGGTGGTCGGTGCGAGGCGGCGAGGTAGTTCCGGGCGAGCAATGAAGAGGGAAAGCGGACCGAAGACGCAGTGGCGCGGTAGGCCAGTGGTAGTAATGGCAGTTATAATGGACATAGCAGGAGTAGAAGGTTGGATGCTTGTTTTAGTTTCCATGTGAACTTTGGAGAAATAATAAAAGGAAAAATAGACGGAATCTGGGGGTCATGATGGCCATGCATGAAGAAGAGGAGGTCGTGACTCTCTTTTTCTTTTTAGATATTTTTGTGATTAAATATTAAAATGAAAAATAAATAAAAGAGGGAAATGATGATGATTGAATCCATATGTAGCAAGGAGGATTTGAGTTTTGGGATGGAGTAATAAATTAACGATAAAATAAATAAATAAATAAGTAATAATAATAATAAAATATTTTTATTATTACTTTTTTTGATAAAACACTATTTGTGTCTGTAACTTATCTGTGCGACCTCATTTTAATGAACTTCCAGTGGCACTGTGACCCTGACTTTGAGACATAAACTATGATTCCAATATTGGATATATTTTTTGGGTTTGTGGATCAGATACCTGAAACACTCTAATAATAATAATATATTATTATTACTAAATATTCGACACTCCACAACTCATGCGTACGACATCCGATTGACTTTACCTCAGCGGTGTTGTGCCCCTGACATTGAGGACGAATTTTCAGAACTAATTGCAGGTTTTTAATCTAATATTGACGTGCAGGCCCCATGATGCTTGTTCGTAAACATTACGGTGAAAAGAAACTCTTTCATTGTGTATCCATTCTGGGCGAAAGAGTAGTCGATTCCGTGTGTTTTTTAGAGAGGATATCAATGGCCTAATTCATACATTTTTTTTTTGGGATCATGGTGTGGGCCCCAAATCATTCCATTCAATCCTAATGTGGTAATATACAACTTTTCCATTGGATTTCTATTTGGTTATCAAGTTCCATCTGAGGAAGCATGAAAGTAAAAGTATGTTTTCACCCTTCTATTTAATGATAAGCATTGAACGGTCCTCATCCTTTAGGAAAAAGATGTCCTATACTCTAGGAGTACACTTGCACATGTAAGGGGTACATGATTTGCAGTTTAGTACTCGTGTATGGACACATACATGACCAAGAGAAGAAGCTAGGCCACACAACATGTGGGCCCCACACACATCGTGTACCACAATATGAATCGTCTATCACTCATATCTCCTTATTTTGGACTTAGACTTCATCATATGAGTACCCTATCATGAGTGTTTTTTCCACATAGAATGGGATAGTGCCCTCCATAGTGGATTTTGAGATATGATGGGAGATGTTCAGGGTGTGACGCCTATTCGGGGTGACACCCGATGACTCTAGTGGCATGTTTTATGAGATGTATCATTTAGCAGGGATGACCAATGTTCCCCAATGATTTCTAAGAGGTACTATCCAGTAAGGATGATTAGAGGTCCTCGATATTTTTTCTGAGGCGTACCATCCATCAGGGATTATCAGAGTTCCTCGATGATTTTCAAAGATGTACCATCCAATTAGGATGATCGGTGTTCCTCGATGATTTTTCAAGAAGTCCATCCAGTGGGGATGATCGGAGTTCCTCAATGATTTTCTGAGACGTCCATTCAGTGAGGATGATGAGATTTCCTCAATGTCTTTCTGGGACATCCATCCATCAGGGATAATCAGAGTTCCTGGATGATTTCTTCAAAGAGGTTTCATCCAGTGTGGATGAACAGTGATCCCCATTGCTTTATGATAGGTACCATTAAATATAGATGACCAGTGTGGTTCTAGGATAACCCTCCTTCCAGGCTGGGTAGCATTGTCCCTAAGGAGAAACTGGGCTAACCTAGATAGTAGTCCCTGATGAGATATTAGGCTAACCTACAGTATAGTCCCTGAGGAGATATCGATCTGACCCAAAGCGTAGTCCCTGACTAGATATCATGTTGACCCCGAGTGTAGTCCACAAGGAGATACCAGGTTGACCCACCCGGTGTTCTGGGTAGCGTAGTCCCCGATGGTTTAGTGAAGACCCTCGACTATGCGACATATTTTTATTTCATGGTTCGAAAAACCCATGGACCCACAAGGAAGAGGGGAACCTTCCCCATTGAGACACTTCCCTATGAAGCAACCTAAAACCATGTGGGTGAGTCAGTGTCACCAAATGTGGAGAGTATCATGAAACGGTTATTTGGCCCCCTTTTTCGTGGGCTTCCTAGGAAGATGTGACGAGGTGTTGGGATTTTCATATGGTTTTACTAGGAACTATTTTCTAAAAATGTTCTTGGGTAGAGCTGTGATATGAATATCCCCTTACTCCACGATTTTGGTTTCTTTTATTGGGAATATATATGTATATATCTTGTTTCCAGTGCTATCCCATAGGGCTTTGGCTATTATCCATCCACGAGAGGTAAAGATGCGTGGTGTATTCCATGTGCTCTCTATGTAAAGCTTCTCATGGTTGGATGAGTCCTCCCTCCTACTATAGCTAGCAAATATTTGACAAGGAGTTCATGTCCTTAGCAATTCTAGATCCTTATGTTTGGATGAGTCTACCTTCACTCTCTTGTTGGGTTGAGTTGTACACTTATTCACTTTTATAGTACCCTGTATCTATACTGGTGTTCTTCTGTTATATCTTTTACTTCTCCTTTATTTAGTATGTCTCTTGCTACTCCCCCGAGCCTTTGGGGAATCCTACTAAGTATTCTTATACTCACCCCTGCTTAGGCTTTGCCTACATTTGGTGTGCGCTTGTACATGATAGAAAAGTATATCCTGATATCAGAAGAGATTAGGGATATGGGGTGCTTGGACAACGTGTGGGGGTTATATCATGGAATTCAGGTTTGGGACTCTCTCAGTTGGTTTAATTTTTCACATGTTACCGGGTTGTGGAACTTCTCTAGTTGGGTGTGTATTTATCCCCTTTCCCTTTGAGCTTTACTTTTATGGTACTCGTACTAATCAAGGGTAGTTGTATATATGTTTGGTTTTAGTTTTATAGTAGTGTTTTAACTAAATTTATATTCCTCTATACATCTGTATTGAGTTGGCTATGTTAGTGTATACTATTTTTTAGGAAAAGGCTGCCCCTAGTTTGTTGTTCCTTCAGCACTAGTCCCCTGCCCCTGGCATATAGAGGCAGGATTGGGGTAGTTACTACTCGATCCCTAGAACGGTTCAGGTCGTGACAAAGTGGTATCAGAGGTGTTTTGACCTTGGGGACATTGTTCGGGCATTTCTATAAAATTTTCTGGTTTTTGTTTGGGGAAATAGTGTCAATGTTTCTGGAGAGCGGCTCTTAGGCTAGGGAGTCCAATGATGGTACGGGAGGCCGACATATCCATTCACTGGGACTTTGATTACCCTTTTGTTGACTAGGCACTCGGAGACACTTTTTGTAGGGAACAATGGTACATCTATCATATAGGATTAGGTCTTTGAATTCCCTTATTTAGTCAGCTCCCCACTTTAGATGATATATATATATATATATATATATATATATATGTATATATATTCATCCAACTACGGTACTCCTTAATAAAATTTGGGATATCTCTGCGAGGACAGCCAGTCGGGATACTTTCTATGGTCTGTGACGATGATCCCATGAGCGACTAGGCCTCAGTTTAGGATCTGTCATGCGAGCCCCTTTCTCCAGGTGGGCAGGTTACAACACCCCTACCAGTTGAGTAGTAGAAAACCCCAATAGAGTGGGTAAATGAAGTGTGCAGGTTAATCACATTTCATGAGTTCTAGAACAAGAGACCGCTGAGGTTCTGCGGTGAGAAAGACCCTCGAACAGCAGAGGTTTGGCTACAGTCGGTGGTTCGCCTCTTCATTCTTGTACCAACACTGACAGATTAGGTGGTGGATTTGGTAGTTGACCTTTTCCCTAGAGCAGTTGGACGTTGGTGGAGCTTGGTTACTCAGATGCATGATGAGTTGTCACCATCATGGGATGACATCCATTAGTTGTTCCGTGAGGAGTTATACATATCTTTCTTACGCTCTGTTTGACTTTAGGATCTCCTCCGGTGATGGTAGGGAGGGATGACAATGATTGAGTATTTCACTAGGTTCATAGACCCTTTTCACTACTATCTGGACATGAACTATGACTGAGAACAAGAGTTCAAGTAGGGACTCCACAGAGAGGTTCATACAATCATAATGCACTTGTGCATCCCCACCAATGTTGGGTTGCTGGAGTAGGCATTGGTGATAGATATATTATTGTTAGCGGAATTCCATACAACTAGTTGTGGCAGTAAGCCCAATAGAGATGAGACATTTTCTACAGCTAGAATATGCTTCATGATAAGATCTTAGAATAGGAGATATTTTAATGATCTTTCTTAGGCACATGGTTATATGGGGCCCAGACAGTGCAGTGGAAGTTTGTAGGAAGAGTCCCTCTGACTTGTGCACTCAAGGTGTGGTTGTGTAGTAGATGACCATTGCTGTAAGTGCGTGAAGTGTAACAACACAATTTTTTTCAATGGAAATTACCTTCTTATAATTATTTCATAAAATTACATGAAAACACAACATAATGAACTATTAAGTTCTATGTGACCTCTAAACATAAGTTTTCAACTTCTGTGTTGGGAATTTTGAAAATATGGCATACACAGTTGTGTTCAAGATGATTTTTGGAGTCTAATAAAACAAAAATAATTTTTGGTGAATAGTAACCTACCCTTATTAATAGTAATATGACCCTTTTGAATAGTAAATCATCAACATAAGAGTAACCTTACTCATGAATAATTAAATAAAATGTAGACATCATAGAAAGTGACAATTTGACCTTAGTAAACTTTTTGGTATTTTGTAAGTCATAAATAATTAATTATAATTAATTAATTAATTTAAAATTTAATGTATTTTCTTAAAATGTGTTCATTAATTATTAAATCAATTTCTTATAGTTTTTAGATAATTTTATAAGACCCTACATAATTTTTTACAGCACTATAATATCAGTTTTAATTTTAAAGAAAAATTTAAGTAAATTATGAATTTAATTAAATTTTATATTAATAATATTTAGAAAAGTATTTTAGAAAAATGGACTTCATTTTTGGATTCTACACGTCAGGAAATGGTTGGGGTGAATTTTTTGGATTTCTCTAAACTACATGAGTTTTTGGTGAATAGTAAAATACATTAATTTTCCGTATAAATATATTTTAATTAAAACCCACTATTCCTGAAATCAGAAGTGATGTAAGCACCCAAATACCAAATTCACAAGCCTTATTTACTATTCCTGGTCATGGATGACTCACTATTTTTTGTCTTGTGAGGAAATAATAAACTAATGAATTTTATATTAAGAAAACCCCTCTCCCCTCTACTATAAAAACCACCCTTCATACCCTCATTTCCTCGCACCACTCAAGCTCCAATCCTACTCTAAACTCTGCCCAAACATCATCCCTATCCTCTCTCCCACATTCAAGAGCATCTGGTCTCATCAAAAGACCAATCCTATCTTCCTTAAGGAGGATCTCAAGAGGGGGGGTTTAAGAGGTATTTTCTCTCTCTCTTCGCCTTTAATTTCCTTTCATATTCATGCTCATTTCTTGATCTCTCCCCACCTATCTTCATCCAAATGGTATTGTAACTCCATTATTTTACATGTACTTGAATTTTATGATAATAATGGGATATTATATCATCCAACCCCCTTTCATTATTCCATTTATTTTATTAAATAGAACGTTGATTGTGAGGTGTTAATTTATCACCTTCAAGAACAACATGTTTTCTTCTTCCTTTTCTACCTTTAGATATGGTCATGAAACAATTTTTTTGGTTGAACCAGAATATTTTATATGTATTATCTCCTATTTAAAGTTTTGGAACTAACTTATTACCATATTTCTAGTGATAAGATAAAACATGTTCATTATGATCGAAAAACCACTCAAATTAACCCAAACAATCATCATTCAATTCTTATCTAATGATTCATCCACATGGATTTAATATAATTCATTATAAGATCACTCAAACTCCTGTAATATCATTAATAACTTGTAATATCAGTTCTATATGTTTACCCATGTTCTACCTAACTTCAATTTAAGAATACAAGTAAACCACTCAAGAAAACCATAAAAACAATCATTCCCAAACAATGTTTTTAAACTCTATAACTCATCAAAAAGAACATAAAATCATTAAATAAGACCAAAATGATCCATATAAATATACACAACATTTTTTATTTATAATTAATCATTATAATGTCATTATAAAATACATTAAAGAGAAGGAATCATTCAGATACAAGGTGAGGGGAAATTCTCGAACCCAAATTTCATCCTTCGGGTTCTCCCTCTTTAACTCCATTTTTGATATGTTTACTGCAAAAAAATTATTTTTTAACCATTGTATTTCCTTTTCTGGGATATACATGTTCACCAATATTGTTTATGTCAAACAAAACGTCTTCCAAAATAACTTTTCTTCTAAGAACTCACCTTTTTCTTCTCATTCAAGGTTGATGGTTCTTATATCAAGTATGTTATTCCCTCTTTGTTTTGGAAACCCAATGTTTATGATGGTGTTCTTATGAGATGAAAACCATTCCTTTACATGATTTAATTATGTTTATCATTGATTTATGTTCTATATGGCATGCATGATAATGATAATATTATGATGTGACGGGTGTGCCCACAATTATATAGCACAATATGAATGTTTAAATGTGACAAGTGTACCCAGAATTATACAGTGCTCCAATGCATTAGGTAAAGTGATTAATATCATGAGAAAACAAGAAATGATGCTTGAAAATGATTATATATTAATTCACAATTATTTGTGGTATTTAACCACTAATACATGACTCATGATTATGCTCACCCCATGCTATATTATTCTTATATATCCTCTTAATGGGATTTCATCTCACCCCTTTTGATGTATATACTCAGGTGCCTACATGTACTAAGGAGAGGAAAAGTTCCAATAAGAAGCTAGAGAAGAAGAAATTAAATAAATGTTTTTTCTTGATGTTGTAATTGTTATGTATGGTCCAATTTCTCCCTAAACACAAGACCTATGGATCCTTTATTTCTAATACTATTACATTTTTTATCTTTAAAGTGAAGTAATATTAATTTAAGAAAAGGAAGGGTCTCTATAGTTGGAAGCAGAGGGAGGTTTAGTTAATTTGGTAATTATGATTAGTAAACCCTAGAGAAAACCTCTAGCATGAGACTAAGTACAAATAAGCACACAATAATATTTACATAGGGATCTCATATGTGATTATTTCAGTATAAATTGTGAAAATGAATAATTTATGTATTCATGACTTGTTGACTTATGTTTTGTTCTAACATTTTCTATTTTAGTAAATGGTAGTAACCAGGAGAAATCAGGCCAACAACTCTTGCGAGGGCCAATGCAACGATTGCCTGAACGACATCCCCAATGATTTGGGAGGTGGAGTTCAGAAATTCATGGGGATTCTTACCCAATTATCTAAATTTATGAATAATAACCATAATAATGGGGAACATCCTCCTTCATCAAATAAGGAGAAACTATCTATCGAATATTTTATGCGGCAACCACCACCGACGTTTAATGGATCTTTTGATCCACTAGCTGCGAAACAGTGGGTCATCTCCATGGAGAAGATCTTTTCTGTTCTTCACTGTTCTAAGATGGATAAGGTGACCCAAGCCGTTTATCATCTAGATGGAGAAGCCAATCAATGGTTGGATTTTATTAAGAACACCAAGCCAAGGGACGAAATCGAAGAGATGGAATGTGAAGACTTTATGATATTGTTTCTTAACAAGTATTTCCAAAGATCTCTTCGCATGAGTATGGAGAGAGAATTCATAGAGCTCATGAAAAAAGAATTAGAATCTATCACAACCTATTAAGATAATTTCACAAGGCTTTCAAGGTATGCTTCAGGTTTTGTTATCAAAAATGATAGAAAAATAGATAGATTCTTTAGTGGATTAAAACGACACCTTCAAAAGGCTCTCGAAATTTGAGACTTTTGTAGTTATGAAGAAGTTGTTCAATGTGCTCTCAAACTGGAAATAGAGTTTGTAGAATGGTCCCATGGATATTGTGATAAGAAATAAAAGATGGAGTTTCAAGATGGAGGATCTAATGACAAAGGTGGGAAGAAAATTCGACAACCCAGATGCCAAAAATGTGGGATGTTGCACCATGGTAACTGCCTCAAAGGGATGGGGAAGTGCTTAAAGTGTGGGAAAAAACGACACCATGGTCAAGAGAGCCAAAAAGACATGAAAATGAAGGATAATTTGGAAGAATAAAGGAGAGAACCACTCATGGTTCAATACTACAACTGTAGGGAACTAGGGCACTATAAAAGTCAGTGCACTAAACCACGAGTTCTCAAGGGTAGTCAACGTCAGGAACCACCAAAGCCAAACGAACAAGGGAATTCTTATTCCATCACTACTGTAGATGTGGTGCTTGATAATGAAGTCGTTCAAGGTACCCTTACTATTCACCCGTGAGGGAAAAAAGTCTTATTTTATTGTGGTTCTACAAATTCCATTATATCATGCAAGTTTTCTAGAACTATAGAATCGAAGCCCTGAAACCTTGAAGTAGAGATATCTATAAAAACACCTAGTGGTGAAATCATTGCAACCTAAGTGTTTAACTCCTCTCTTGTTGGAGTATGTGGGAATATTCTTCCATCAAATCTGGTAATGCATCCTTTGCTGGAATTCGATGCTATAATGGGAATGGATTGGCTCTCGTTATATAGATCACATATCAACTGTTGGGAAAAGAAAATATCCTTTCATTTTCTGAACCATCCCATGATCCACTAAAAATGAAAAAAAGATTATTAATATCCATTGTAAAATCCTTCAATTTTTTGGTTGTTGATTCCCTATGAAGAATCATACCTCGCCTATATGGTTGAGTCGAAGGAAAGTGCCAACCTTAAAGAAATGCCCATAGTGAGGGAATTCAATGATGTATTTCTCAAAGAGTTACTCGGAATTACCCTGAATCATGAGGTATATTTCTCAATTGAACTCATACCCAGAGCTAATTCTATCTCGATGTGTCCTTATACGATGGCTCCTATCGAACTGGAGGAGTTAAAGAAGAAAATTCAAGATCATCTAGACAGAGGGTTTATACACCCTAGTGCATCACCTTGGGGTTAGCTAGTGATCTTTGTGATGAATAAGGATGGAATAATGCAGATGTGTATCGATTATCAGGATATCAACAATATCACCATAAATAACAAGTATCCTCTCCCTGGAATTTATGACTTGTTTAATCAGTTAACTGGTGCTCAATACTTCTCAAAGGTGGATCTTTGTTCTGGATATCATCAATTAAGGTGAAGAAGGTAGATATTCATAAGACTACCTTTCGAACAAGGTATGATCACTGTGAGTTTTTGGTGATGCCCTTTGGACTTACTAATTCCCCTACAATCTTCATGGATTTGACGAATAGAGTCTTTAGACATTACCTCGACAAATTTGTGGTTGTTTTTATTGATTATATTCTCATCTAATCCAAGAGAAAGGGGGAACATGAAGAACATATATGACGTGTGTTGGCGACTTTGAGGAAGGAGAAGTTGTACACTAAGTTCAGAAAGTGTGACTTTTGTATGAAACAAGTCATGTTCTTGGGACATGTGATCACAAGTGAGGTAATTTCTGTAGATCCCTCAAAGAAAAATGTGATTGAGGGATGGCCCAGGCCCTCTAGTGTCATAGAAATCCATAGTTTTCTTGGATTTTCTGGGTAGTACCGAAATTTTGTGAGAAACTTCTCACGATTGTGAATCCTGCTAAATAAGTTAACAAGGAAAGGGGTAAAGTATTTCTAGACTGAATAATGTGAGGGAAGATTCAAGGAGGTAACTAGAAGGCTGATCACTACACCTGTAATCACACTACCAAAAAGTTTAGAATGTTTTGTGATATACAGTGATGCTTCAAAGAAATTTTTGGGTTGCGTACTCATGCAAAATGATAATGTGATAGCCTACGCCTCATGATAGTTGAAGATCCATGAGAATAACTACCCGACACATGATCTAGAGTTGGAAGCCATGATTTTTTCCTTGAAAATCTGGTGGCACTACCTTTATGGTGAGAAGTCTGACATATAAACCAACCACAACAGCCTAAAGTATATATTCACACAAAAGGATCTAAACATGCATCAAAGGAGATGGTTAGAGATAATCATGGATTATGATTGCTCAATTCACTATGATCCTGGAAAGGCGAACAAGTTAGCTGATGCACTAACTAGAAAAAACCTACTACTCTATCATTATTGTGGATTGAGAATGACCCTATCTTAATAGATATGCAAAGGATGGATTTGGAAATCATAAGGGTAGAGGATACACCCTACCTTTCACAATTGATTGTGCAACCATCCATCAAGGAGAATATTAAGGAAGCCCAAAGGGATGATGTGGAGATACAAAAGAGGGTGAATGAAGTAAATGAAGGGAAGTTCTATGAGTTCTAAATCGATGATGATGGTGTTATTTGGTTTGGAACACAGCTTTGTGTGCCTTTATCACCAGGGATAAAGAAGGAGCTATTGGACAATGCACATAGCACAAAATTCTCTATCCATCCTAGGAGTACCAAGATGTACTGTGATCTTCGAGAACACTTCTAGTGGGATAACATGAATAAGGAGATTACGAAATATATATCAAGGTGTTTGGTATGTCAGCAAGTTAAAGTAGAGTGAAAAAAGACCAAAGGGATGTTGAAGCCATTGCCTATACCCATGTGGAAATGGGAAAATTTTTCTATGAAGTTTTTCAGGGGTCCCCCGAAGACGTCGAAGGGAAATAATATAATATGGGTTGTGGTTGATCGACTCACCAAGACTTCCCATTTTATCGCTATTTGGGAAGATCTCTCGCTTTCACAACTTGAAAAGATATATGTGAAGGAAATGGTGAGACTGAACGGTGTTCCACTCTCAATTGTCTATGATCGTGATCTAAGGTTCACATCTATGTTCTGGAGGATCCTTCATCATGCTTTGAGTACTGAATTAAATTTCAGCATGACCTATCACCCTTAAACAGATGGCCAGTCTGAAAGGACTATTCAGATGCTTGAAGATATTCTAAGAGCCTTCTCTCTAGAATTCAAATGTGTATGGGATCATCATATCCCATTGGTTGAGTTCTTATAAAATAATATCTTCCACTTGAGTATTCAGATGGCTCCATGTGAAGCTCTGTATGGAAAGAGATGTAGAACTACAACCTGTTGGGTTGAGGTTAGAGAAAGAAAGCCACTTGGACCCAATGTTGTGAAAGAGTAGACATAGAAGGTTGACATCATCAAGAAACACAGCAAAGCTGCACAAATTCGAAAAAAGAGCTATGCTGACAATTGTTGAAGGGACTTGGAGTTCGACATTGGAGATAAAGTCTTCCTTCGAATATCACCATGGAAGGGAGTCATGCAGTTTTGAAAGAAAGGGAAGATATGCCCAAGGTACATTGGCCCCTTTGATATCCTTGACCACATAGGATCCACGGCCTATCGGTTTTCACTTCCACTGAATGTGGCTCAAGTTCATGATGTTTTTCACGTATCACTCCTAAGGAACTACATACCTTATACCTCAGATATACTAAACTGAGAGGTGGTGTAGCTGGAAGATGATCTATCCTATGAGGAGCATCCAGTACAGTCTATGGACTAGAGAGATAAGGTTCTACGCAATAAGACAACCCACCTTGTCAAAGTGTTGTGGAGGATCCATAGGTTTGAAGAAGCTACTTGGGAACCGGAGGAGTCGATGAAGGTGAAGTACCCTCACCTGTTTGTGTAAAGTGAAATTTTGTGGGCGAAATTTCTTAAGGGGGGGGGGAATGTAACGACCCAAAGTTTTTCATTGGAAATCACCTTCTTATAATTATGTCATAAAATTACATGAAGACACAACGTAATGAAATAATATGTTCTAAGTGACCTCTAAACACAATTTTGTCACTTCTGTATTAGGAATTTTGGGAATCTGACATACACGGTTGTGTTTAAGATGATTTTTGGAGTCTAATAAAACAAAAAGAATTTTTGGTGAATACTAAACTACCCTTATGAATAGTAATATGACCCTTATTAATAGAAAATCATCCTACACAAGAGTAACCTTACCTATGAATAATTAAATAAAATTTAGACATCTTAGAAAGTAACAATTTGACCTTAGTAAACGTTTTGGTATTTTGTAAGTCATAAATAATTAATTATTATTACCTAATTAATTTAAAATAAAATGTATTTTCTAAAAATGTTTTCATTAATTACCAAATCAATGTCTTATAGTTTTTAGATAATTTTATAAGACCCTACGTAATTTTTGAAAGCACTATAAAATCAGTTTTAATTTTAAAAACTATTTTTTAAGTAATTAATGATTTTAATTAAATATTAATTTAATAATATTTAAAAATTTATTTTTGAAAAATAGAATTCATTTTTCTATTCAACATGTCAAAAATAGTTGGGGTGAATTTTTGGTATTTTTCTAAAATATATGAAATTTTGGTGAATAGTAAGATACATTAATTTACCGTATAAATACATTATAATTAAAACCCACTATTCCTAACATCAAAATTGATGTGAGAACCCAAATCCCAAACTCACATGTCTTATTTAATCTTCTTGTTATTGGATTACTCACCATTCATTGTCTTGTTAGGAAATAATAAACTAATTAATTTTATATTAAGAAAACACATCTCCCCTCCACTATAAAAACCATCATTCACACCCTCGATTCCTCACACCTCTCAAGATCCAAGACTTCTCTAAACTCTTACCAAACATCCTAACTATCTCCTCTCCCACGTTCATGAGCTTCTGGTCTCATTAAAAGACCTATCCTAGCTTCCTTAAGGAGGATCTCAAGAGGAGGATTTAAGAGGTAATTTCTCTCCCTCTTCTCCTTTAATTTCTGTTCAAGTTCAAGCTCATTTATTGATCTATCCCCAACTATCTTAATCCAAATAGTATTTTAGCTCTAGTATGATACATGTACTATAATGTTATTATGCAAAAGGTATATTATATCATCCAACCCCCTTTCCCTCTTCCTTTTATTTTATAAAGAGAACTGTGTTCGTGAGGTGTTAATTTATCACATTCAAGAACGACATGTTTTCTTCTTCCATTTCTACCTTCAGATATGGTCATGAAACCATTTTTATGGTTGAAACAGAATATTTTATATGTATCATCTCCTATTTAAAGTTCTTGAACTAACATATGACCATATTGCTAGTGATAAAATAAAACAAGTTCATTATGATAAAAACAAATCGCTCAAATTAACCGAAACAATCCTTATTTAATTCTTATCTAATTATTCATCAACATGGATTTAATAAAATTAATTATTAGATCGTATATACATATTTTATATCATTTATAACATGTAATATCTGTTTGGGGTATTTACCCATGTTCTACTTGAAATTCAATTTAAGAATACAAGAAAACCACTCAAGAAAACCCTAAAAACAAACATTCCCAAACAATGTTTTTTAAACTTTATATCTCATCCAAAGTCCCATAAAATCAATTAATAAAACCCTAATTAATTATATTAATGTACAAAAGGTTCTTGATTTCTAATTAATTAATATAATGTCATTATACATGACATTAAAGAGAAGGAAGCATTCGGATACAAGGTAATCGGAAATTCTCGAACCCAAATTTCATCCTTTGGGTTCTCCCTCCTTCACTCCATTTTTTATATGGTTACTGCTAAAAATTTATTTTTTTCATCATTGTATTTCCATTTCTGGGATATACATGTTCACCACTATTGTTTATGTCAGACAAAACATTTTCAAAAATAACTCTTCTTCTAAGAACTCGTCTTTTATTTCTCATTCAAGGTTGATGGTTCTGGTATCAAGTATGTTATTCCCTCTTTGTTTTGGGAACCCATTGTTTATGAATATGTTCTTGTGAGATGAAACCCATTCCATTCCATGGGTTATTTATGTTCTGTGTGGAATTCATGATAATGATAATATTATGATGTGACGGGTGCGCCCAAAATTATATAGTGCAATATGAATGTTTGAATGTGACGGGTGCTCCCAGAATTATACAGCACTCCAATACATTGGGTAAAGTGATGAATCTCATGAGTAAATTTTAAATGATGTGTGAAAAAGATTCTATCTTGGTTCACAAGTATTTATGGTAGTTAACCACTAAGACATGATGTTTCATTTTTATGCATTTACACATTTCAAGTCTTTTATTTATGCTCCTCTCATGTTCATGATCTTTTTCCTACGTCATGATTATGCTCAACCCATGCTATATTATTCTTATCTATCCTATTACTGGGATTTTATCTCACCCATTTTGATGTATATCCTTAGGTGGATACATGTACTAAGGAGAGGACAAGTGCCAAGAAGATTCTAGAGAAGTAGAAAATAAATAAATGTTTATTCTTGATGTTGTAATTGTTATGTATGGTCCTAGTTTTCCCAAGACACTAAACCTTTGTATCCTATATAAGAAATACTATTATATTGTTTATCATTAAAATAAATTAATAGTTATATAAGAAAAGGAAGGGTCGCTATATGAAGTCCCAGACTCACCTAGTGGGGAAGTTTTAAAACAGTTAACTTCCCTACAGCTGACCCTCAAAGAGCTGTAGGGTACATCTTTTCTTTAGTCAATGATGTTGACTCTTTTGCTTCTCGAGTGCATAATGGAGTCTCGGTTGTGATGCACTTATTGTGAAATCCAGCGTGACCAGATATCCTTGGGTGTTTCATCATATGGATTTTCGGAAGGAAGGAATCATGAGACCATGTTATAGTGAAAATTAGTAATTTCAGTTGTGACATGGGATGTAGAGGTTCGATCAGGGAAGCAATCTATCCCCCATTTTTATCAGTTCATTAGAGACTGTGAAAGGAGATGGTGAGGTTGCATACTGCCTTGCCTTACCCAAATAGTTGGAGTGGGTACATGAAGTCTTACATGTGTTGAAACTGAGGATATATGTGTGTGTTCCTACACACGTCGTCAACTGAAGGAAGTCTTATGAGGTTTGAACACCCCTTTGGTAGAACGGAAACATACAAGTTTCCATGGGAGTAGGAGTGCTATGTGTGGGCTCGGTATACCGAGTTATTTCCCTTGTTTTTCTTTTTGATGATGAAAATACCGAAGGAGGGAATAATGAAGAGACCCAGCTTTTTCCTAATAAGACATTGAAATATTTCTAAGAATTTTTCCAAATCTCTGTGCTAAGACAACGTGAAATTCGGATCCCGGTGTTTCGGGAATTAACTTTATAAAAAAGTTAAGTGTTTTCATATTAATCATGCATTGTAAACTAATAAAAAGAGGATATCATCAAAAAAAATTATCAGATCGGAAATCCAAGACCACAATTTGGTCTGAAACGTTTTGTGTCCCCTAGGCGGGACATAAAATAATTTCGTGCGGGGTGTTCATACCCATCACTAGATGGTGGTGTGTTAAATGGATAAATTAAATTTTTAATTTATTCATTTAATGGATAAAACCTGAATAACATATAGACGAGGGCTTAGATGAAAAATCTAAATCCACTAATGAGTTCAAAACGTAGGTTTTCCCCTAGGTAGGGTATATGTTTTGTTGGGGTTGGGTGTTCGGATTATGCGCCATCGTGGGAAAATAATTTAATAATTAAATGATTATTTATTTAATTGTTTTTAAAAAAACCCTTTATCCTAATAGATTGTTATAAATTCTCATTTTACAGGAATTCTCTCATAACCCACAGATGGACAAGGACTCCTCTCTTCTAATTCCCTTTGATGAAGGACGAAAGGCAACGACAAAACTTTTGATGTAAGAAGATCGAGGTGTGATGAATCAATGGGTATCCACCTCTATTAGCAAGCACATTCTACATCAAAAAAATATTCTATTTTGAGGTAGGAATAGTCTTTGGTGTCTTTATTCCTGTGATTAAACTTTAAAATCGTTGATATTTGAATCTTCAATCTGCACCTTCTTTCACGATCTCATAAATTGAAATAAACTACATAAGGTTTATAAATTATTGTTATGGTTCTTCATTTATCCTTATAATGTAAACTTTTCAAAGAAAATCCAAACAATGGGAAAGGTTAATTTTTGAATTTTCTTAATCATTATTTTCTCTTCATTCTCCCTCCATTCATCGACATATTTATTATGGTGGGCGGTTCATCGAATACCCAATAATGAATTGATGGGAAACGGATCCTCAGCACATTTGACCATTTATGAAGATATAGATTCATGATTAATCAAGATGAAATATGGTTTGGAGGGAGTTTATTAACAGATTGAGGACTTGTTGAGGGATTCCATACTCAGTTTGGTAAGATGGAGGTGCAACGCTCGGATAACATGTACGGAGAAGATCAGCAGTGGTCGTGTTTTGACGAAGAAGGCAGTTCAACTATGTGTGAAATGTCTCAGGTAGCTTCGGCTGGTGGTCCAGGTGTACAGATGGTGGCTAGGCCGCAGGGTACGAGACTGGAGAGGGATGACCACAGAGCTGGCGTGGCCGGTGCTAGCCGGCGAGGCAGTTCTGAGCGAACGATGATGAGGGTGAGAAGGTCGAAGACGCAGTGGCATGGTAGGCCAACGGCAGTAGCAGAGGTTATAGTGGATGCAGCGGGTGCGGAAGGTTGGCCGGTAGGGTTAGAGGCCACGTAAAATTTAGAGAAATAATAGAAGGATAAAAATAGAAAGAATCTGAGGGTCATGTGGCTATGCGTGAAGAAGAGGAGGCCTTGGACCTCTTTGTCTTTTTAGATATTTTTTTGATTGAAATATTAAAATGAAAAGTAAATAAAAGAGGGAAATGATGGTGATTGAATTCGTGTGTAACAAAGGGGATATGAGTGTGTGAATAGAGTTTAAAATTAAGGAAAAAATAAATAAATAAATAAATAATAATAATATATTTTTATTATTACATTTATTGATAAAACACTATTTTCGTCTGTAAATTATTTGTGTGACCTCAATTTCATGAACTGTCAGTGGTAGTGTGTACCTATCATCATGATAGAAATAATGATCCCAATATGGGATATCTTTTTCAAGTTTTTGGATCAGATACCCAAAACACTCGAATAATAATATATCTATATTATTATTAAGTCATCGACTTTCCATAACTCTGGTGTGAGACGTCCGATTTACTTGCCTTCATTGGCGTTGTGACGTTGACATTGAGGTAGAATTTTCTGGACATATTTCAAGTGTTTAAGCAAATGTTTTGGTGCAGGACCCACAAAGTTGGTTCACACACATTACGGTGGAATGCAACTTTCTCACCGGGTGTTCGTTCTGGGCGAACGAATAGTCGATCCTGTTTGTTTTTCAGAGAGGATCGCAATTTCATGATTTGTACAATTGTTATCAGGACCAAGGTGTTGGCCCCACGTAACTCTATTCAAGTGAAATGTGGCAATATGCATCTTTTCCATCGGATGTCCCTTCAGGGTGAATGAATTGATCATGTGTTTTTTACTCCATGGATCACAAAAGTGTGTTCTATTTGTTTATCCAGTGCCATTTGAGGAAGCCTGTGAGTAAAAGTGTGTTTTTTCCCTTCACTTTAACAACAAGAATGGCACACTCATCATCCTTTTGGCTAGAGATGTCATGTACTCTGAGAGTACCCTTGCACACCTAAGGAGTACATGATTTTCAGTTTAATAACCAGGTACGGAATGGTACATGTCCAGGCGAAGAGGAAAGGCCACACAATATGTGGGCCCCACACGAATCGTGTACCACTTTACGAATCTTATACCTCTCATATCTTCTTCTATTCGACTCATACATTGGAATATGAGTAATATTCATGATTTTTTTCCACGTAGAATTCGACAGTGCCCCCAGTATTGAATTTTTAGATATCATAAGTGATTTTCAGGGTGTGATGCCTATTCGAGGCCACTCCCTAGGACTATAGCAGCATGTTTTATGAGAGGTATCATCTAGAAGGGATGACCAATGTTCCTTAATGTGGTCTGAGAGGTACCATCCACGTAAGATTATCAGAGATCGTCGATGTTTTTCCGAGACATACCATCCAGCAGGGATGATCAGAGTTCCTTAGTGCTTTTCTAAGATGTATCATCCAGTGGGGATTATTAGATTTCTTCGATGATTTTCTGATACGTCCATCCATCAGGGATGATCAGAGTTCCTCAATGATTTTCTAAGATGTCCATCTAGTGGGGATGATGTGTGTTCCTCGATGATTTTCCAAGATGTCCATATAGTAGGGATGATCAGAGTTCGCAGAAGATTTTTCTGAGAGGTGTCATCTAGCAGGGATGACCAGTGATCCCAAGTGCTTTTTGAGAGGTACCATTCAATAGGGTTGACCACGTAAGTTTCATGATAACCCTCCTTCTAGGTCGGGTAGCATATTCCCTGAGGAGATACCTGGCTGACCCAGAGTGTACTCCCCAACGAGATAACGGGCTGACCCAGAGTATAGTACCCGAGGAGATACTAGGATGACCCAAAGCGTATTCCCCGACGAGATACATGGCTGACCCAGAGTGTAGCCCCTGAAGAGATACGGAGTTGACCCACCCAGTGGGCCGGTTAGAGTAGTCCCCGATGGTTTAGTGAAGACCCTCGGTCGTGCAACATTGTAGTGAGGCTTGGTTCGACTTACCTAAGGACCCACAAGGAATCGGGGAACACTCCCCACTAAGGCGCATCCATGTGACATGACCTAAAACCGTTTGGGTGAGTTAGTGCCTCCCAAAGAGGATAGTATCAAGGTGTGGTGATTCGGTCCTCATTAACTAAGGCTTGTTAGGAAGATGTGATGAGGTGTTGGGCTTTGTATATGGTTTTACATGGAACTGTTAGCTACTCAATTTTTTGGGCTGATCTGTGATATGGATATCCCCTTACTCCCTCGTTGGGGTATCTTTGAATGAATATATATATATATATATATATATATATATATATACATATATATCATGTTTCTAGTGCACACTCTTTTGGAATTCGCTACACTCCCACCAAAGAGAGGCAAAGATGTGTGGGGTATGCTACATTCTCTCCTTTTTTAGCTTCTCGTGGTTGGAGGAGTCCACTCTCCAACTATAGGTAGAAAAGATTTGATGGGTAGTTCATCTTCTCACTGTTTCGAGATACTTTTATTTTGATAAGTCCACCATCACTTTCTTGTTGGGTTGAGCTACACTCTTATTCCCTTTTACTTTACCTTGTTTCCATACTATTCTTCTTCTGTTATATCTTTTACTTCTCCCCTATTCAACACCTCTCTTGCTACTCACTCAAGCCTTCAGGGAATCCTACTGTGTATTCTCATACTGTCCCTTGCTTGGTATTTTCCCACATTTGGTGTTACCTTGTACAAGACAAATAGGTTGATCGTGATATCAAAGGAGCTTAGGGATACATGGAGATTACACAACATGTGGTGGTCGTAGCATGGAATTCAAGAGTGGGAATCTTTCTGTTGGTTTACATTTAAAAGTGTTGTTAGGTTATGGCACTTTTCTAGTTGGGTGATTATTTTTCCCCATTACCTTTTAGGTTTACTTTTATTGTACTTGTACTATTTAGAGGTCAATGCATATATGTTTGTTTTTCATTTTATAGTAGTGTTTTATCTTTCTTTCTTTTCCTCTAAACATTTTCATTGAGTTGGATATGTGAGTTTATATAGTTTCTTAGGAAAAGGCCTCCCTTAGTTTCTTTTGCCTTTAACAATAGTCACCAGCCCCTGGCCTATGGAGATGGGATTGGGGTAGTTATGGTATGAGCCCCGACACGGGTTGGGTCATGACAACTCAGAACACATTGTATAATTATATCCATGAAACATAATAATCATTAATCCCACAAATGTATAATCTCTACCACTATTCAGAAACTCCTCTCATTTGAATAATCACTATTAGGTCCAAGTACTCTGTTGGGGCCTAGATTAAATTTAAGGAGATATATTGATCCTCTTGAAATAAATTTATCCTTACATCATAAATTAATCTCCCAAACATCCCAAAATAATTTTTCTAAAAGTCACACAACATACGCTTTCTCTAATCATCATCCTCAATCAGATCACCCCTCTGGAGATCAAATGGAATATCTTGCTAAAACGAAACATCTTGGTCCACATGAAAGAAATTTCCAGGATGAAAAATTAAAATTAATACATGAATTTTCTAATCCCCATAGTATTTGTTTTTATATATTAACATATTTCAATCTTTTTATTTATATGCATCCAAAAAAAACACAACAAAAAAGGAACATAAGTTTTCATGGAACATGTAACACTCATAGTACTTTTCCTTGTTAATATGTACACCTCACATGATCATTAAATTTTAGAATTGTCCATGAACTAGATCATGGGAGGACCAAAAAGCATGCTTCCTAGATTATATCATCGAAAATGTAATGATTGACAGTTTAACAGAAATTTTTCTTTACAATGTAATGATTTAATTTATGTTCCTAAATCTAAATTCCAACATATTTCTCATATATATCCTCTAATAAAACTCATTCATGATCATCTATAACAAAATATTCTCAAATTAATGGATAGAGTTGTGACCCCTAGGACAAGAATTCAATAGGTCTTATGTTATAAACTATCATTGAGGGTATAAAAATATTGTTAAATGGGAAGCATTTCCCTTTGTAATAATAGAGTATCATGAGATATGATATATCGTCCATAAGAAACATAATTGTATAATATAAAACAAATCCAAAATCCATCACACAATTCATTAATAAATATAACTAATATGGATAAAAATCTCCAATGTAAATACAAAAATGTAAAGGTAAACCAGTGAAAATTAAACTATATAGTGATCTATGCTAGTAATGTCCAGTAAAATCCATGTATTCCATTGATTATATAGAAAATTGATTCATATTCATATGGTAAGAACTAAATTTTCTTTATATTATAACCTAATTCTCTCATTCACATGTGAATATAGAATACTAATGCACCCACGAGAAATAGTAAATCTAACAGAACTAGTACTGGAATACTAACTAAACCCACCCTCATGGTTCCTCTACCACAAAATTTCATATAAATGTATAATAACATAATGATATTAATATCTACAATAGGAACCCCAAAACTCTTTCCCATTGATTTTTCACTATCACACCCAAATTATGAACATCGTAGTGCTCTACCCCTTCTATATAACATCACAACGCATCACATCACATCCCACCTATAGAAACCTAGGCTATCAAATCACATCACATAATTCTTGAAAACTCATGGGATATTATGTAACATTACATCTCATTATCAGTGTAGTAGGGTATCAGGAACATGATGAAAATAAACCTCATTTCCTCCTCCTACTAGGCATAACCCCAACTGTTATAATAAGGACATGACTTTAAAAATTAAATATTCTTTATGTATGTAATGAAATATCCTCTATTTCATATTGAGTAACATTTCAAGTTTATAAATTTTTAGAATTTGGCCGTAAGTCACAAATAACAAATCAAATATTACAATTTAGACCCCTATATTAACTATACAGTTTTTCATAAAACAATAAGATTCAAAAATAAAAATTATAGCCTTCCATGTTTAATCAACAAAAATTTATCATGATCCTATATATACCTCTAATATCCTTTAAATCCAATGAAATTTTTTTCAAAACTAGGTATGATCATAAAAATATCAATAAGGGATACAAAGAGAATGAAAATTGTTTATCTTTTAAAAACATGTAAACCTTGAATGATTAATTATAACATAATACATTTCACCTCAAATAAGTAGTTAATAATACTTGGTAAATATAATATATTTTATTATAGTTTTTGTAATAAAAATATTACTATATAACCCAATTCAATCATATTAATCAAATAATGGTAACATAAGACATAATAAGTCTTAAATAAAAAAACCAAGCTATCATTTTCCATACATATCAATATTACTGATGGAGTACCCATACAATGATTTTTATACACAAAAAAATTGGAGGATATTATGTAACCACTCATCATTATTTACCATTAAACCACCCATATTTCAATTATCATGGAACCTCTCATATGTTTTTTATAACGTAACCCCACATAAAATGTCTATGTTCCATGGTATAATCATAACAATCAAAATATTGAAATTATCTACATTTACCTTATAAAATATCCTTTTAAATCCAAGTAAACAATTAAAATAATTAATACATTATCAAAATCATATTAAATATCAAAATAACCATAAAAGGGTAGATGTGATTTATTCTTCATTTAAAAATAGTATGACTAATAGAGGAATCTAGATATAAAATAACAGTTATGGTAGTGGAGATGTTTTTAGGGAAATTTATGTTAAACGTTATTTTTTACTGATTTGTATAACTATTAATTAAAAAGATTCATTTTTATGAATTTTTATTAATTAAAATCCAAACAAGTTGAATTTTCACTTTATAAAATCAGGTTGTGTGTAACTTTAAAAAATGCCTCAATGAAATGGGATTTTGACGAAGTCCCTTACCTCGAGTTTAATTTGTCTCCTATGATCTGTATTATTATAAATACCAAAAAATGCTAATTTTTAAATTATTGAGAATGAATTTCGAGATTATTATTCTTTTAAAATCAATTATTATCATGTTATTACAATTATATAATTATTTAATTTTATATTGTACTATTTGTTGATATTCGGTACATAAGTCATAAATGAACATGGTTTGATGTTATTCATCCATGTGGTCATAAGTACATAATTTAATAAATAATAATCTTGATTAAATGTTTAGTTTTATAAATTAATTAAAATTTTAAATAAACCCATTATTTATGATTAAGAAAAATGATTAATTTTATAATCATGGAGAAGGTTGGTTGTTCATACGTATGAGTAACATTTTAATTTTTCGTTGATCATTATAGAAATAATGTAATTAGTATTTTATAATTCCATAATGACCATATATTAATTATTATCATATTAATTATTTAAATTTACTTATTTATATATATCATACAATTTATTTAGTGAATAAAAATGAATCACATCGTTTCATGGAGGTGATAGTTCACACATACTCACAGACGATGTTGCCATTTTTATGTGGTTGGAATGTAAGAACATAATTGGTATATTATATTATTATAATTCTTAATAGGTCTTGAGTATAACATAAGAAAATCACTTCTATTAGTATAAAAATCCATGATAGATTGTTTTAGTATATCAATTATATCGGTTCCTGGAGGTGATAGTTTACACTTACGCACAAACGATTAATTATATTCACATTAGATGGATGTGGAGATGTATTTAATAAGTTATTATACTGAGATAATAAAATCTAATTATTCATATTATATTTTAGTTATAATCTAATAATTATTTGAAAATATTTAATAGAAGATGAAGAATAATCAAAATTGAATCACTTAAATAAAAACATTAACTTTAATTCCGATGATCACCTTTTTTAGAACATTAACACCTCTAAGAAGAGTGTTATACCTAAAATAAAGCCTCTATATTGTGGGGAGAGAATATAGAAAGGGTTTATATCTGATATTTTTTATGTCAAAAGTTTTTGTGTTTAAATAATTGAGAATAATCATTTATTTTTATAGGATAGGGGAGGAGAACTATTAGAATTATTAAAAGTATTAAATTAATATTGAATTATAAATGGATCCACATAGATTAATTTACAATATATTTTGAGAATTACTGTCATTAGATTAATATTATGCAAATTATGGAAGTTTTTTATATACATTAATCGTTATCATTATGTTTTAACCCTTTTTACTCAAACCATTTTATTATGCAATTTAAAATTTGAAATTTAAAATAATTACCCAAACATGTTAAAATACCAATTAATGAGTCATTTATGAAAAGTTAGACTTATATAAACATGTTTGAAGAATATTATACTTTTATAAATTTAATATGATTTAATTAAATTTTTTAAATTTTTTATTATGAATAAAGTCAATTTTTACATTATTCATTTCATGACTTTTTTAAAATCATAAAAACATGATTAATTTGAAAACATACATAAATTCTCATTTTACATGTCAAATTGGTCAATAATATTCATGAATGGTATCAACTATGTACTTTTTGTATTATTAATATCATGTATTTGATTCTTCATTTATTAAATCTACCACATGGTAATCATTGTGTAATAATTAAATATAATTATTTATTTTTAAAAAATTAAAAAAATTACCATGATGTATGTAATATTATTTTTCTTTCAATGCAAATTTTGAAATTGAATATATCACTAATTTAACACCATATTAATTTTTTGTACTTATTAAAAATATGAGTGGAATTTTTTTACATTTCATTATGTAAAATATAATAAATTTCATACTCATACCTAAAAGGATTAAAAATGTTATAATTTAGGAATAAGGAATATTAATGTCGAAACCCACTAATCTAATTAAATTAGGGTAAATGTTAGGGTAATATTCTAATTTTATAATATTATTTTTACCTTTAATTATCTTATTTACCCTTAATCGTGGACAATAATATTCAAAAGTTATTATTCCCCAAATTTTTTTTACCCTATTATACCATATATTCCATAATTATTACAAAAATCTATGTCATTTTTTTAAAATTACATTCACAAATATGTTTATATTTGTTTTAACATTAATCATGTAACTGTGAGGATAATGCTGGTAAACGATGTGTTGCAAAATTTAATAGATATTAATATATTTAATTTAAATATACATATTCCTAGAATGATCTAAATTAAATTAATACATGTATTATTAATGTATTATTAATTGATAAATCATTTCAATGTATAATTATTATGTATATGAAAAATTAGTTTTTTAACAGAAATATTGTATTTTACACTATTTATCAAGAAATAAAACATTTCAGAAAAATAAAAATAAATCTTCCAAATTATATTGTTATACTCATATTATAAGTAATATGTATATTTTTTCAAATAGATAATATAAATGTGTAAAAATGATATTTAAAATGGGTTCTTCGTCAAATTGTTATAAAATTAACATATAAAAATATTAAAGTATTTAATGCATAAAATTAGATATATTCTCATTTTAAGACTATAAACTTTATTATATGTATTTGAAAATATTTGATATACATGTGTAAACATAATAACATTAGTTATAATCATTCTTTATGCTAATAAATGAAGGTGATGACTACCACATAAAATAATAATATTAACAACAAATTAATTTTTGGATATTACTCAGTCTTGCATGAAACCTAAGTTTTCAGAGAAACCAACTATTGCATATCATGTATGATATTTGACATAAAATCCCCATTAAGATAAAATTAATATTTAATTCATAAATATTAATAAATATTAAAAAGATTTATTATATAATTATATGGGATTTTTAATCCTTCTAGTATATAAAAAATTAGATCCCATTAAAATTAAATTTTGGATCGCTAAAAAAGGTTTCACTTTTCAAAATTATATCATTGAAATCCCTCTTCAGAAAAATATTCAGTAAAACCTACACATTAAAAGAATAATGGTATGTAAAAATATCACTTTACATAACTCATAATAGGACTCCATGTATGAAAACATGGACTTGACTAATAAAACTAGTTCTCAAAGACTAATAGAGAGTGATAGAGATAATAATAATTAGAAAGTTATCAATCACAATACCAATATTATATGATGGGTTCGAAGACCATTAACAATGGTAAATTTTTAACATTTTTTATTTAGTATTTTTTGAGGAATTCATTTAGTTTCTAGACTACAAACATAAAAAAACGTACTTGAAAACAAGGGTGTCATAATTTAATCAATTTCCATGACAAACTCATATTTTTTTACAAATTATGATTATTCAATATGAATCCATCTCTATAAAATCAAATAATCCACAAAAAAATTGCCTAATAATTTTTTATGTCTTGAATAATTAACAGAAATCAATATTTTTATCACAATATTAAACAAATTATTTATAAATAATAAACCATTGGATGATTAAAAACTACTTTTAATATCTAAATTTAATTAGTAAAAAGAAAACTTCAACATAGACTGTTCTAAAATTAACTTTTCATAAAACCCCTCAAATTAATAAAAACTAAGATAGAATCCCAATAGTCAGAATAATTTGTTTAGATAGTCTTCCAAGATATATTTTAACATTATCTTCAAATAACATCAATCAATATTAATGTCTCAAATAAAAATGTAATTTAAAAAATCACATTGTTTCGGGTTTCAGTCTCAAAACACCCAACGGCTCCGTATCCGATGATGGATGGACCTGCTTTCCAAAGGCAGGCGTTCGTTGGATGTTCTGAGCAGCGATGCTTAATAACTCACATTGGTCAAGAGGATGGGAAGTCGGGATCATGGCACCCTTTTGGGGGGAATTATTTCCTGTTTCAGGACTCTCTTATAGATTTAAGATGTATTCATATGTTTGCGAATCTTTGGTTTATACCCAAACATAGTATCCATGGATTTAACCCTTGGTTGGCAATGGTCAGCAAAACTCAGGGGTTTGGAATCATTTATGCCTGAGGATTACCATCCCTCATTGGATTAATGATCCTGAGGAGTCGGAACTCATTGAGGCGGCACTAGGAGTGGCACGATGAACCGATGTGAAGATAGTCCGATCAACCAGTTATTGGGCTTGAACCTCATGGAGGATTCCAACGTACCCTGCCTAGGGGACAGGGATCAAATTCCATGTAGTTCTAAAGGGGAGCATCGTAGAATCAACATGAAGGTAATACCCGGGGGTCCAGTTGTGATCAGGCTTGAACCTCGGGGATGCTTCCTACATATCCCTGTGGTAGGGAATCAAATTCCTCATAGTTCGCATTGACTTGGGACTTACACTCTGAGGCAGCCCATGGTGATGGATTGAGGCTTACACTCTATGGAGGCCCAGGGCGATGGATTGGGGCTTACACTCTAAAGAGGCCCATAAAGTTGATGTAATGGTCGATACTTACTCTAATCCCACGTGAGTCATTCTCGGTGTGAGAAACAAGAGGCAGCAGGGACTAGAGGATCACGTCGTGAAAGGTGCATCTGTGAGAAGTGGAGTGGTTCTTACGCCTAAGGGCAGCCCATAAAGTTGGGACTTACATCGGGATGGACACCCACGACGATAAAGCGTAGCAGGAGAGTGAAAGGAGTGCTTCTATTCCCATATCCTCTCTTGCAGTGCATGAGGGCTCCCTTATGATGGGTATTTTACCACCCTCTAGGATCCCTTAACAAGTGGAGGGGCGGAAAGGGGACTCCTGAGCTCAGACTCCACATTACCGTGGGAATGTGAACCCAGGAATGCTTCGGGAATCTGCTCGAGGTTCAGGGAAATCCCTTCGCCTCTACTTACCGTGGGTATGTGAACTCAAAACGGTGCGCTGATACACCTGAGGGTTACATCACATAGATCAGGTGGCTCTGGTAGAGGGCTCAGCTCAGGGAAGACGAGTAGGCAAATGAGGGAGTCACGGGGGATCAGGCCGGATCGGGAGGATCTTATGTGGCTCGGGGAATGGGAACGTCAAAGGATTCGGCGGACCATGCAGGGGTATGGGTGGTAGCGCCCTTCACATAGGGAAGTTTTACGTGGTTGGAGAGGTCATCTATGAACCAGGGTGGTCCGCTGACTGAGAGGCCTCCCATGAACCCGGGTGGTCCGCTGACAGAGTGGTCGTCCGCGAACAATGAGGGTTTGCGGACTGATTGGTCGTTCGCGAACCAGGAGGGTCCGCGAACTGATTGGCATCCCACGAACCAAGGTGGTTCTCGGCTCCGAGTTTGATCCGCAAACTAGGGTGGTCCACGGAGTATTCCATGCAGGCAGGGGCAGCCAATGGCGGTGCCGGCCAGAGGCTCGCCGGTCGGGGCTTCGCCCGCGTAGGAGGGTGCTACGCTGCGCGGAGGATCGAAAAAGAGGCATAAACCCCATGGTCCGTGTGGAGTACATCCACGGAGGGACCCTGGTTCGCAGTCTCCTCTATTTTGTTATTTTAAGTTCACGATTCACCAATTTATTATTCTTTTTTGGTTCCTTAGTAGTTCGATCCCAGGTTTATAACGGCTTCGGTTTGCGAACTGGAACTTCTGAAATCCTAAACCTTCCTTCAAAATCCTTCCACCCGAATCTGATCGATCTCCTTTCCATCCTCCTTCTGAATCCCAAAATTCTTTCTTCCTTCCCCCCTCGGTCTCCTTTTATAGAGTGGGGAAAGAGATGTATATGTGGTCACACGTCACCTTTTGATGAGGCCCATGATCGAATATCTGGTTTATGGCTGACTTGGTCAATTCGAAATTCGTGGTGGGTATTGAGTGCCCCCCCCCCCCTCGGGAACCGAATGAGGGGAGCACTTTGCGGCCACTGAGGGTTCCGCCTCCATTTCGTGAATGACAGTGGAGGCGGTTCGGGCCAGCTGACACGGCTCGTAGCTTGGGCGGTTCATGTCAGTGAACCAGATTGGCGCTTGCCCTACTTCGCGCCCGCGGAGGATCTCCACCCCCATTCCGCGAACGACAACGGTCCGCGGAGGGGGGTCTCTTCGCGGAACCGACCGTGTGTTGTTAACATTAGACCAGTACATGGACTGGTTCCTCCTTCACCATCCTTGAGTATTTTCCCTCATTTGCCCATCCCTTTTGAGGGGAAATTGGGAAGAATATCCCTTGAGTTAAAGGGGATCATCGTTCTCCTTTGCGGATTTTTCAGTACCCTACAAATCCCCCCCATTGGAATGGGGTCTGATCGGAATGAAGAGGAGGCTATTCCGATGCAGAGTGGTCCTGAAACTCAGGTGGTTCACAGTAGAGAGGTGGACCTGGTAGAGTACAATGCCTATAAATACGGAGGTCCCTTTCATTTGTCTTCTATCGGATTCTTCGCGAAGCCAGAGATTTCTTCATGCGCATGCTTGTTCCTTCTTGAAACGCTTCGTCCACAAACCGGCTTCTACTTCCGTGAACCATTTCTCGTTCGCTCCATTCTTCATCCGCTGATCAATGTCCAAATCACGAACTAACACTTTTAATTAATTAAAAAGTATGTTACAAATAGCCGTGTAGGAACTCGCCTCGTAGTTTTGGTGCTTCGTGGTTTCGATGCTCCGCGGACTAAAATCACTTGAACATTAAAAGTTTCTAAGTCTTCCGAACTTAACCACTTAAACTCAAGATTGAAATTCCGCAGAGCAACCTAGTTTGCGGTTTCCTGGCCAAAGCTCTGTGGGCTAGGGTTTTGCAGACTAATTTTGCGAAGGGATGGTTCGCGGGATGCTGACATCGCGAACCATCCATCGAGTCCTCCTCGCGGGCTTTGCTTATGAAGGCTCCTCAACTGATCCTCATCCATATACCTGGTATTTGTTTCCAAAAAAAATTTATTCCAGACTAACCGCTTATTGGCTCTTGTCGTGCAGGGAGAAAATATGGTTCCTCCCCATTCTGCCCTGAGGCCTGCTGCAGAGCCGCTCCTAATTGGTTCAGGGAGACGTTTAGCGATGATTTGAAGAGCAGAGAACATCCAAGAGGACCCTAGTCAGTCCATCATTCCTGACAATGGTTTCTTGAAAGACTTGCTCCCTCCTGAGCTCCTGGATTATCCACTATCGAATTGGCTTCTGCTCCATGGATTCGGTCTTCAAGACGATGTTCCTATCCCCCCCCCACTTTCTCAGGTCTTCCTTCTCCTTTCTTGGAAGCGTCGCCCAAGTGTATTCAGGCGAACCTTACCCAATCAGGGGTGATGGTTTCCGACTCTGACCAGAAAGATGCCTTTATTTTGAGAGGCTCTTTTGGACCCAAAGTGATCAGCATGCCCGAAACTTTTCTCAGGAAGTGTCTTCAAGAGTTACCCTTCTATTATCAACCTTACTCGATTAGATCTCGATGCGGGGTGGATTCCTATGTGGGATCATTGGTCAGGAGGGCTCCTTTTGAATGACTGGGCCTGGGATTTCTGGTTCCATCATCACTTCCGGGAGTCTCTCGAACCACTGGAAGTGGTCAATTTATACTCCACAGTGTGGGCTTTCCAATTTTCTATTTACCAACCATCCTTGGTCTTGCTAGACCTACTCAGTCACTGGTGTTCAAGCACTAATACTTTCCACCTCGCCCATGGTGAAGTTGGCATTAGTCTGTGGGATATCCATCAATTGGGAGGGCTCCCGATTATTGGTGAAATGTATGATGAATTTCTGACTTCCCCCAATGCATGGGACGACGTCAAACAAGTGCCTTTATTGGCGAGATATCTGTTGGTTATGGCGGAGCAATCACTGGGTCAGGCCTTGCGTTCCTACTCTCTTATTCCCTATAGTACCTGAATAGTATTATTTCTAAACACCACTGGTCCTATTACGAAGATCATGCACCCCAGGACTTATCCTTCTCAACAGTCACAAACCACCCCAGGTTCTTACGAGGCGGTTCTGGAGGCATCCCACTACATTTCATGGGGTTACGAGGTGCGCCCCGGTGTGCCGCCTATGCTACAGCTGGCGGGTTTGTTTTCTATGTTCCTGAGGGGGTGGCTATTCCCTTCTCAGGATATTAATCCTGGTGTCAGGACCTGCACCCTGATGATGGAAGTTGAGCTGGCAAAGGGCCGCCTGGTGAATTTGGTCGTGCCCACATTGGCTCGTATTTATGAACTGCTGGGTCACATGAATAAGGGCGGTTCACCCTTCCGTCTGAGTGGGCCATTTAAATTTTTGTATGGATAGGTTACAGATAATTATCTTTGTTATGAGTATCGTCACAACACGGTCATACGGCTTCCTACTTTTCGGCCTACACGGCTTAATATAGCTGGAGTTCGCTTGAAATACCTCAGCTCTGTTGAAGTCCTCGAGCTTCTTAGTGACTTCTCCCGGTTTGCTTTCACTCCCTACCCCACCCCTTCTAGTGTCTTAGTTGACAACCGCCGGGGGAGCCTAGAAGAGCGTTCTAACATGATCTCTCTGCGGGACGGATTTCTGTCTGCATAGATTGACGGGGTTTCTTTGTTCGAGTTGTATATCCCGTATCATTTTTCTCGCTAGTTTGGGTGTATGAAATTCCAAGTTTCCCTTCCCCCTCCTCGGTCTCGAGGACTGCACCCATCCATACTTCGTCAATGGTGGATGATGCTAATCTGGGAGGTATCTGACACAGGAATTCCCCTTTCTGTCATGGGGGCAGCCGTCGGCCTTTCCATGGAGTATGCAAAAGTGTGGGAAAAACACTATCCTGATGGGATCCTAGGGAAGGCAGTTTCAGCAGGTTCCCAAATCAGGGGGTACCATGGATATTGCACCCACATCACCTTCCTCGTCAGCTCTAAGGGAAGATTGAATGATGGCTTGTCGATCAAAGTGACTCATGGTATTTTCCTCTCCCTACCCTGTAGTGGCCGAAGTTCAGATGGGTTCATCCTTCTTAGACATTGATGAGGACGACCCTATGGTTCCGGGTCCCAGTGTGACAATCCTGGAATTTTTTCCAGTTGATATGGGCTTAGAAACTTGATCCCCAATCCTGAACTGAGGTTAGAGGCTTTATACTTTCCATCTTCGGAACCAACTTCTATCGAGCACATGCCTGCACTGGTTACAATTTCAGGTTTCGTTCCTGTGCTATCCGGCGAGGATACCAAAGATCCTCGTGTCATGGCAGACCACCGGGTGGTGCGCAGGTGGTCCTGGCCTTGGATTTGTGAGATCATTTTCGAAACTCCTCTTGTTGAGATGGAAACTAAGACTGAAGGTCTTCGGAAGCTCTTCCTAGGTTTGGGGTCGGGTGGCTTTGACTATCAGGAGTTCCATTCTCTTGCTTGCCAAGTTGTCCTGGCCCATGAGGAAGCTGCCACTGGTGAATGCAAACTTGCTCACTTTGTTGCCGCTCATTGCGGGACCCGAGCCCGGGAGAAATCCAAGATATAGCTCTATCAGCTGATAGCATAGGAGGTGATCACTCAAGATCAGGCGGTCGTCATATCCTCCGAGTTGCGTGAATGTGAGGAATGGGCAGTGATGCTGAGGAACCAATTGTCAGTTGTGACTAGTCGTCTTGAAGCCACCAGGAAAGCGATCAATGATCTCCAAACAACAGTGGAGCGTACTCATCCTGTAGCTGAGGATGAATCTAGGGAGAAGGCCGTGTTGGAACAGTCTTGCAACGACCTCCACCGCACAGTCGTTGATCTGGTGGAGAGAGAGAGTCAGGCTCCTTTATGACTATCAGAGCCACTCTTGTACCCTCTATTTTACATAACCCTCTCCCTTTTTTTGTGAGGGCGAGACCCCAACTTGTGGATGTCCTCCCTTTTTGTTCGAACGAAAAAAATCTCTTTATATCACTTGTCGCTGTAAAATTTGATTGTTACTAGAACAATTATTGTATAAATAACAACTCAATGAATCAGAATTAATCATAACTCGGGAAAACAAGATCTACCTTTTTCCTAGACCATGGGGTCCAGCGAGCATAGTTCAACTATTGCTAGGATTTTGTAGAAAAAACCTACAAACCTTTTGTCTTTTCTTTCAATGCCCTAATTTTTCCTAGGCTCATTTAGTGTGAACCCAGCGGGTATGGACCAACTTTTTCTTAGGTCTCCCTTTTCAGGTTTTTGGCCTAACAGGCTTTGTGCCTCTTTTCTTGGGCGGTTTAATTTCATGCCATCAAGACTATCATTACTAATGTTTTGGGTCGAACAGCTTCGACCAAATATGGTGGGGCAAGGGCCCCAATGGGTTTTAGCTGATTAAAATATGTCTCAATACTCTTCAGATGCACGTGGGGGGAACCATGTTTAAATTTGAACGACATGCAGGGCATGTCTCAAGGCATGGGAGCCGCATCGGCGTACAGAGGTAGGAGGAGCATCACCTAAGGCAATATAGCCTTTGGTAGACAGGCCAGGGGTGATCAATATGTAGAGCTGCTAAGGGAATGGTATGCATAGTAATGAAAATGTTTCCTTAAGTCAATGACTCTCCATTTATGATGGCCATAGGACTTCATGAAAGTCCGAATTATGGAAACCACCATGGGTGGCTTGGAGAATTATTAAAACCATCGGGGGTGGCTTGGAAAGGGTATGTGATGTCTAAAAGGTTTTGGGAACATCTGTATTAATCAGGAGTGTGGTTGGGAGACCACTTTTCTATGCATTTAGTTAGCGTAAGGGATGGTTGAAGCTTGGCGCAGTTTAAAGTCATGCAGCTGGGACATCATCCAGAATGGAACAACTTCTCCTGGTCCTCGGTAATCTTGTCAGAGAGGTTACACCATATTCAGGTAGTATTTTGAAATAGGTTGGTAAACTATAGATCAGAGGGTTTCTGAATCTTAGGATAGACATGGGGGCTCAGAGGCCAAGAGGCGTACCGAGAGAATCATTTCTTAAGGAAATCCTGCCTTTGGTAGACAGGCCAGGGGATATCAATATACAGAGCTGTTGAGGGCATGGTATGCCTAGTCATGCAAAGGTGTCCTTAGGTCAATGATTGTATTCCCTCGATAGCCAAGCAACTTCAGGGAAGTTGAGATTTGGGACCACAAGGGGTGGCTTATGAGAGTCCAGCTTTTTCTGAGTACAGACTATGGTTTATGATGAAAGGGTGCCTAGATATGGGGGAAAAGTCTAGAATAAACATCCTGAGAATGGGTAAAGTAATCCCTCCTCATGCAGGTGTGAGATGGTGGCATGTGCTGGTCTGACCCGTGCACTGAAGGACATAGAAAAGCCTTTGTTCCTTACTAAACCCGTAATGGGTTTGACCGTGCAGTTTAGCATCATGCGGTAAATACAAAGAGAATTATTAAAGGATGTTGTGCAATTTAACGTCATGCAGTGAGGACGGAGGAATTTTTCTTTCCTTTTCCAATACTGTACGGTTTAATGTCATGCAACAAGGACGATTGACCGTGCATTTTAACGTCATGTGGTTAGGACGAGGAGCATTATTAAACTAGTAAAAATTATTATTGTTGAAGGCATTCCCCTGGATGTTTAATGCTTGGTCTTTTCATCCTTATTCCAAGTGGCCAAGATGTGATCCATGCCGTTTGACGTCATACGGAAAGGACGTAGTTAAAAAAGGCCGCTCTTGATTAGAATGTAACTGGGCACGAGTATCTTGGCATGTCCAAGAAGTGGAGGGGTGTTGATGGTGTAAATCATGGTTCTGGGGCTACTTGGATCAGGAGAGATGACACGGAGGCTCTGATCCCGGTAACGGTATGGAGCTAGGAAGAGTATCGCCCAGGGAAATCTTTCCTTTGGTAGACGGTCCATGGGCTATCAATATTCAGAGCCGTTGAGGGCATGGTATGCATAGTCATGAAAAGGTGTCTCTAGGTTGATGACATCACACTTCCGATGGACATGAATGGTTATGAAGATCCGTAATTATCCAGGCCACGACGTCTGTCATCGGGGAACGAAATGTCTGAACATGTTGGGCGTACTCAGCCCTAGTTGATGTTAAAACTTAGAGAGCTCCATGTGCTGATTTATTTTGCGTGCGGGGGTGTACCTTCACTGCATGCAGTTTAACGTCGTGCGGTAAGTAAGAGGTACTCCTAGATTAGCGGTCATAGAGCTCGGACCATTGGGTGACTATTGCAACAGTCACTTGAAGGATAACTGGGTCAACATGCTCTGATATACTTGGAACAAGGTGGGGGATGATGGTTGTAAACTGCAACTTTGATTTTTCCTGGATCAGGAGGTGTCGTGTGGGGGCTTTAAGGCCGGTAAGCATACGGAGCTTGGAAGAGTACCACCCAAGGAAATCTTCCCTTTGATGGATGAGCTAGGGGATATCATTAGGCAGAGCCGCTGAGGGCATGGTATGAATAGTCGCAAAAAGGTGTCCCCAGGTTGAAAACTTTCCACTTCCGATGGCCATGAATGATTATGAGGATCTGTGGTCACTCATAGTGCAGAGTTCAGCACGTGTGGATAATGGTGTCCAAGTATACAAGAAACATCTTCACTACAATTGTCTGTTGAGTCAAAGTATCCTAGTCCTGGCTTGATGTTCATTGACACATGTCGCTATGTGAACCACCGGTAGACACATAGGCTAGCCAGGTAAGGATACCCTGGAAACACTTGGATGTGAAGAGGGTAAGAACATGTAAACCACTACGCCATAAACTTCTAGATCAGGAGGTATGGTATGGGGGATCTGAGGCCAGTAACCATATGGAGCTAGGAAGAGTGTCTCCTGTGGAAATATTGCCTTTGGTAGATGAGCTAGGGTCTATCATTATGCATATCCGTTGAGGTCATGGTATGCATAGTCATGAAAAGGTGTCCACGATTCGATGACTTTCCACTTCTGATGGCCATGAGTGGTTATGAAGATCCATAATTATCAGGGTCGTGGAGTCTGATGTATGGAGAGGATGTATCCAAATGTGCAAGGAGTATCTCCATCTCGCATCACCATGTGTCTTGGGTGGGTCGCGACGAAGTCTGTGCCGTTTAATGTCATGCGGTGAGGACGAAGTCCATGCAGTTTAACGTCATGCGGTAAGGACGAAGTCCGTGAAGTTTAATGTCATGCGGTAAGGACGAGGTATAAACCTCGTGCAGGTTTGGTCCATACACGGGGGGAAGGGGGAATTTTTAACATTATTTTCCGTGCAGTTTAACGTCGTGTGATGAGGACACAAAAATACATTCCGGGCAGGTCTAGCCCATGCACAGGGAAAAGGGGGCATTTTTAAATCTTCCTATCTGTGCAGTTTTACGTCGTGTGATAAGGATGAAGAGTACACCCCATGGAGCTCTGGTCCATACATGGGAAGAAAAGGCATTTTTATCTTTTATTCAGGGGGTCGGGCTAGAATGGGGACCCTGGCATCACTACGTATCCTGCAAGGGAAAGAATAAAGTCGCACATAGTTCTCTGGAAGAAGTACACCCTGTGCAGGGCTGGTCCATACACAGGGGAAGGGGTCATTGTCTAACTTTTATTTTATTTCATTTAGAGGTGGATGGGCTAGGACGGGGAATCCTGGCGTCACTACATATCCTACAAGGGAAATAATCAAGCCATACGTAGTTCTCTGGAAGAAGTACACCCCGTGCAGGGCTGGTCCATACATGGGGGGAGAGGGGCATAGTCAAAAATTCTTCTCTGTGTCGTTTAACATCGTGAGGTGAGGAAGAGGGATACACCCCATTTAGGTCTGGTCTATAAACGGGGGGAAGAAGGAAATTCTAACTATTATTTGGGAGTGGATGGGCCATGACAGGGGTTCCCAGTGTCACTATGTATCCTGCGAGGGCAGGAATCAAGCCGTACGTAGTTCTCTGAAATCCATGCAGTTTAACATCATGCGGTGAGGATGATGAATAAACCCCGTATAGTTCTGGTCCATACATGGGGGGAGAGAATTTTTAAATCATATTATCCATGCAGTTTAACGTCATCTGACAAGGATGAAAGCCATATAGTTTAACGTCACGTGGTTAGGACGAGGGGTATTATTAGACTCCGTGTAGTTTAACGTCATGTGGTAAGGAAAAACTCCATGAAGTTTAACGTCATGCAGTGAGGATTTAATGCTCTTAGTTTAAGGTCATTGCGTTTTGACCATTTTGTGCTTGGTAGTTAAACGTCGTGCAGCTCGAACGAACTCCATACAGTTTAACATCATGTGGTGAGGACGTAATGATCTTAGTTTAAGGTCATAGATTTTGGACCATTGGGTGCTTGGTAGTTTAATTTCATGTAGCTCAGATGAGGAATAGTACACCTTTAGTTATTATGAAAAATACTTCTTCAAGAATATCGCATTTGTAGGAGCAGTTGTAAATTTTCCATCCATGGAGATCAGGGTATATGCTCCATTGGAGTAGATCTTGTGTACAACATATGGTCCCTCCCACTTGGGCTCCAGCTTTGGAGGCTTCTTGCCGGGTATCATTGGGGTTCGGAGGACCAACACTAATTCTCCTTCCAAGAAAGACCGAAGATGAACCTTTTTGTTGAAGTCTCATGCGATCCGGTTCGGGTATACCTCCAAATGGTGAAAAGTGTACAACCGCTTCTCATCTAGCTGTTCCAATTCACCTAGCCACTTTTCTGACTGCTCATCGTCATATAATTGACCAAATATGGCAACACGGAGTGAGGGAAGTTATAGTTTAATGGATAGGACCGCCTCTATGCCGTACACCAATGAGTATGGGGTGGTCCGAGTAGCGGTGCAGATTGTTGTTCGATAAGCCCAAAATGCATGGAGGAGTTTATCCAGCCATGACTTCTTGTCTTTGTCCACCATTTTTTGGAGAATGTTGTACAGGGTCTTGTTGAAATCCTCTATCAGTCTATTGGCCGCTTCATGGTAGCAGGATGAGTGGTTAGCCTTGATACCATACTCGTGGTATAGTTTCTCCAATTCAGTAGAGCAGATGTTGGTGTCGTTGTCTGTCAGTATGGTATGAGGGACACCAAATCTGGTGATGATATTGGTCTTTACAAAGCTGACAATATTTCTTACCCCGACCTCCTTGAGGGGTATGGATTCTTCCCATTTGGAAAAGAAGTCGGTTACCGTGAGGATATACTTCAGCAGTTTGGTCATGGCGGGAGGATATGGTCCCACAACGTCCATCCCCCAGACGGAAAACGGCCAGGATTACTTGGATTGATGAAGTAACTTCGGGGGTTGGTGTATTAAGTTGGAATGGATCTGGAATAAGTGGCATTTTTCAGTAAAACGCTCACAGTCTCATGCCATTATGGGCCAGTAGTACCCCAGCCTTCGAACCTGATGGGAAAGCTTGGTCCCAGGTTGATGTGCTCCACACGCTCTGGAATGTACTTCATTCATTATGGCAGTGGTTTCTTCTCCATCAATACATCTGAGGAGCACTCCATTGAGGCCTCATTTGTAGAGGACCTCTTACTGAACTGCGCCACCATATAGGAAAAAGTTGATTTCCATTCTCCGTATTTTCTCTCATTCATCCCTGTCTGATGTAAGTTCTCCCTGTTGAAGGTAGTTTGCAATGAGGGTCATCCAGACAGTGGTAGGATCATTTGGCTTGGGGAAAGTACTGACTTTGTGGATTTCTTCCATCTTGGTCTGAAAAAAAGGAAATACCATTCGATGGTGAGAAATACTGATAACTGTTTCATCACGGCCTGGGTCAGCTAGGGTTGTGGTCGTGTTGGCTAATGCATCAGCCTGAGCGTTCTAAGACCAGGGAATATAGGTCAATGTTGGTTCTGTGGAGAATTCCTCCATTAACCCTTAGACATGGTCAAAAAGGGGGATCAGCGCCTAATTTTTAATAGCGTAGTCACCATTTACTTGCTTGATGACCAGTTCCAAGTCACCTTTTATCTTAAGGTGTTGTACTTGTGCCTGGAGTGCGATTTCGAAGCCTGCAATGAGATCTTGATATTTTAATTCATTGTTCGTACATACTTCTAATAGGAGGAAGTAATATGGCCAGAATTCCTTTTCTGGGGACACGAGTATTATTCCCAAACCCACTTTGTTGAATCTGGGATCCTCCATCCTCTTCCCGATTGGGCTTTGGGAGGCTCTGTCGAAGTACATTTCCCATGCTAGGAACTCCTCTCGGACTGAGAAGATGTCTTCATCAGGTATCTCGGTGTACGGTGTAGTGGTCCCTATCAAAGGGTGATCTTCCAGAAAGTCTGCTAATGACTGACCCTTTATGGCTTTCTGAGGTACAAACCGGATGTCAAACTGTTTCAGGATGACCGCCCATCGGGATAGGCATCCAGTTAGCATCGGGTAGCTGAGGATGTACTTGAGCGGGTTACTCTGCGAGATCAAATGGACTTCATGATGCTACAGATAATGTCGCATCTTTTGAACCACGATGACCAAGTCCAAACAACTCTTCTTGATATTTGAGTATCGAGTCTCATCATTAATCATGGTTCGACTAAGGTGATAGAGACTGTTTTCACTACGCGCGTCATTCTTTTGTGCGAGGAAGGCTCCCAGTGATCGCTCTAAGGATGTAACGTACAAGATGAAAAGTCTTCCTTCAATCAGGGGCATGAACAATAGTGGGCTTAGGAGGTACCTCTTTAGGCTGTCAAATGCCTCTTGGAGGTCGTTCGTCCATTGGTACGTGACCCCCTTCTTCAATAACCTGGTAAAGGGAAAACATTTACCTGTCAGGTAGGCTATGAACCACCTAATATAGGATAGGTTCCCTTGGAATACTCTCAACTCAGTGAGGTTGTGGGGAGGTGGTAGGCCAAGAATATCCTCTGTCTTTTCAGGGTCGACTTCGATGTCGTGATGGCGTACAACGAAGCCAAGGAATTCCCATAAGGTAACCCCGAAGGTGAATTTGAAGGGGTTCATCTTCAAGCTATGCTGTCGGAGTTTGTTGAAGATGGTCTCAAGGTCTGACAAGTGATCCGAGTGCTGTCTGGACTTGACCACCAGGTCATCCATGTAACATTCAAATAATTTCCCCATGAACGGTTTAAAGATCCAATGCATGGCACGCTGATATGTGGCGCCAGCATTCTTGAGACCAAAGGGCATGACCCTGTAATAGAATACCCCTTGAGGGGCCCTGAAGGTAGTGGATTATTCATCTTCTTGGGCCATCCTGATTTGATTATATCCAGAATATCCATCCATGAAGGATAGAGCCTTGTACCTATCCATCGCATCGATTAATAATTCGGTGATCGGGACAGGGAAATCATCTTTCGAACAATGCCGATTGAGATCTCTGAAGTCAATTCAGATGCGTATTTGTTCGTTCTTTTTCTTGACAGATATGATGTTGGCCAACCAAATGGGGTACTGGACCACTCGAATGAAGCCTTCTTTAATGATCTAACGACTTCAGCCTCTATATTGGTGGCATGTGAGGGATGTGTCCTTCTGGTAGCATGTTTATAGCCCCGGTGGTCTTCTGGAAGACCCAGGTAATGTGTCGCCACTTCGGGATTGAGTCTCGGAATTTCTGTGTAATTCAAGGAAAAGACATCCCGGTGCTACCTCAGGAAAGAGGTATATACCTCGTGCTCCTCGGGGGACATGGTTGCACTGATGATAGTAGGCCTCAGATCTTCCTTGGTACCCAGGTTTATTTCCCGGAGCTCGTCCATTGTGGTGGAGATACCCTCTTCAAATGTGGGAGGTGCATCCCGGAGATCTTCCTCCTCTTCTTCTCCCAAATCCACATTTTCTTGATCTGATGGGGGGAGAGTTTTCGGTTCTATCCTTCAATGGTTTGAGGGAGAGGCATCATGGGCATCCCCGCTTGAGTATTCTTCCCCAGATTGATGGTTGGCAGACGTTCCCGCATTGTCATGCTCAGCCATCATGGATGATGTCATGAGGACATCCGAATGCGTGTATGTACTTGAACTCCTACTCTCAACATGGTTGATGGGAAGGACATAATCTCTACCAAGCTACCTGAGGGGGTCGTCAAGAACCATTTCTAGGCCATTTGGAGCGGGGATCCAGTCGACACCATGGACCAAAGGCTTCTTTTTCTTTTTCTCATAGAACCCGGAGTCAATGTAATGTGACTCAGAGTGCTCGAAAGGGGCCTTGTCAGCATGAAATGTTCCACTATATCCATTGACGCAGTACTTGATACACTGGTGGTAGGATGAAGGAACGACCATGTGCTTATGGAGCCACGGCCTTCCCAGTAGGGCATTGAATGTTTTGCTCTTCTGGACCACCAGGAATTCCATGTAGGCTACCAGGTCACCAAAATGGGTCTTTAGCTTACGTTTTTCTCATTGGTTTCTACTCACTCTTTTCGTAACCCAACAAAGTTGTGGCTGAGGGAATTAGGTCTTCCTCACTGTAACCCAACTTACGGAGTGTCTGTAGGGGAAGGAGGTTAACTCCAGATCCATTGTCTATAAATAATTTCTGGATCTCAATACAATCCAGTGTTCTGGACACATATAGTGCTTTGATGTGTCCTTGCATGATGGCATCTTCATCCTGATCGGTGAAGGAAATCACCTCATTGCATTCAGCCGAGTCAGTCTCCATCTAGTAAATTTCAGTGGCAGCTACCTCGGCTGGAAACTGCTGGGTGCTGATCAAAGCTTCTATAAGCACCTCCCTGCGGTCTGCTGACAGACTTAGGGCATCGAGGATTTACAGCTTGGTTGGTACCAATGCCAAATGCTTAAGGATATCATATTTCTTCTCCAGCGGCCGATTCTTCTCCATTAGTGGGAGAGTCTTAGCAGGTTCTTTAGGGGCTGGAGAATTTGACGAGGAGGAACCAGCTGCCGGGTCAGATATCGATGGTGTTCCCTCGTTTTTATGACTTGGATTAGCCGTTCTGTTTGTGCGCACTAGGTGTCCATACACTTGTTCCTCCTCTGGTGGTTATCGCAGAACAATAGGGCTAGAGTGGCTGCTTTTGGAGTTTGAAAGGCATTCTATCTCCTGCTGAGTCTGTTGAAGGGCTCTCCAATAGGTTTCCACGATATTAACAGTTTAGGATGGGGTCCAACCGTAGGATTGGTTTCGGTCGCGGCTGCGTCTCCCCTGGTATCCCCTACCTCTGCGATTCCTCCTCTCATCTCCTCGTGCAGGGAACTCGAGTTCGTAACCATACCATTTGTCAAGGAATGATTCCAAAAGATGGATGATGTTAATAGAACCAAAGATTGGCTCTTTATCCTCTAACAAGTCAATCTGGTCGGTTGTCCCTGATGGTGCTGTTTGGTGGGTCGGTTCTCGTGGCGCCAAATTCGAGGGCATATAATCTTCCAGGGTCAGGACTAACTTTGGCCCCATTGCGGACTGCTACTCTTGCGATTATTTCCTCCTTCTTCGATTACGCTCGGATGACCAGCTCGTGGAGGGTTGTGAGGTCGATATTGTCGGCTCTGTGGCTTCAGGGGCTATTGGTGGCAACACTGGATGCTGTAGTTGAGCTCGGATTATGCCCCAGGCTTGGTTCATAGTCTTCTGAGTCATCCAGTTGTCAAATTTCTACCCTTTCTTGCTGGTGACTTTCTGCCACCCCTCCTCTCTGTCAGAGTCAGTGGTAGAGATACATGCCACATGTGATAGGGGTGGTCCCAGCTCGACCTTCCCGGAGTCTACCATCCTCTGAGGAGGTCTTTAAAGATGAAGTATTCTCAGATACTATGTCCCAACATCCGATGGTAGGGGCAGTAATCTGGCCTGTCATCACGGCCAACCTCTTCCGGTTTCCTCGGATCCGGGAGGCAGAGAAAGTTGCAGTTCATAGCGGCAATGAATTAGCCGCGGACTTGATCATCTTGGAACGAGTATAATTTTTTTCTTCATTCCTCAAACCGGTTCCGCTTTGTTCCTTGCTGATCGACCTATTTAGGTGGAGGTGGTCGCTGATCTACAAGAGGCCCTTGATGATTCGGTGGAGGTCTGAGTAGTGGAGCGGGCACAGGGGACGGATTGAGAGTGACAACAGACGCTTCATCTCTTGGGTCTCTTTTTGCTGGACCCTGTGAGGCTATTCAGGACTTCAAATTAGTCCACTGCAGGGAGTCCTCAATTCTCAAGGAAATGGCTGAGAGATGGCGGAAGCCAGTGGTGCACTCCACTGGTATGAGTGGTGTTCGCAGCTCATCTCGAAAATTTTCAATTCATATGGATATCATCTCATCTTGAGGCATTGGTTTGTTCAGGGAATAGGTTAGACCTTTGCACCTAGCGATGAAATCTGAGACCCTCTCGTTCTCCCTCTACTTGTAGTTCACGAGATCGCTGACTGTTGTTTTAGGAAACATAGAGCTGAAGTGGAACATGAACTGCTGCTGAAGGTCTTCCCAACTCTTTATTGAATGGGCTGGTAGACTCTTATACCAGATGAAGGCAAATCTTTGCAAGGTCCGTACGAAGCATCTGAGTTTTACTGCTTCTTGTTGCTCTGGAGTTCCCATAATAGGGTCGCAATAGGATGCGTAGTGCATCAGTTTCTATTCCAGATCGCCTGATCCATTGAAGATAGGGAATACATGGCTCCCAAAATTTGGTGGAGGTGGTGTATTTCTCACCCAATCCGGGTAGGGTTTCCGTTCTAGCTGTATCAGAGCACGTCGACCTTCCATCGCTTTTAATCGATCTGTTAGTGCCTCTATGGTGTTGGTGAGACCCTGGTTTACATCCTATTGGGCCCAGTCTTGGGCAGGCGTAGCCTGAGGCATTGCTTGAGGATCCAGATTAGCCAGCACCAGGGGTGCGTGTGCCGTTTGTGGCACCTTCAGACGGTTTAGGTGTACTCACTCTGGTTGCTTCCTGAGTGGAGGGAAGTCTTGGTATTCATCTGAATCTACATTTAGGTAGTTGGACGGTCCGAGCGCCTCATTGGACGGGAGCCCTGACTGTATTTCTTTTTCCAGGGAAAACCGTAGTCTTTGAGGTGCACTTACTAGGAGTGCATGATGTTTCTCCTCCTAGGATGCACTTTCAATAAGGCAGTTCCTCTGGAGTATCTCGGCGTTAAGCCGCCTCAATTCTTTCATCTCCTCTTCCTATCGAGCGAATCTCTCTTCGAGCGTGAGTGGCTCATCTTTGTTGAGAGAAGGAGGTGGGTTAAGGGTAACCAATCCTTTATTCGTATCCCTGTTGGAAGATCACTAGGTAGCCGGAGGGGGGTTGGCTGGAAGGACGGCCATATTTAGGGCAGCCCTCTAGTTCTGGGTGTGCACACCTGGTGGTTCATTGTGAGTCACAGCCTAACCGGAACTATCGTCTCCCGATCCCTCCTGATTTGAAATATCTCTGGTGTCACCCGTGGGGTTAACCTCTATGACGTTGATAGATTCATATCACGGGGCGGAGAATATGTCATCTTCCAAATGGGAAGAGGATCTCCCGCGCCTTCTGCTAGCCTTCCCTTTTGTGACCTGGGATTGCCTTTGGACTTCTTGAAAAAGGTTGACGTGGAGAGTTCTTTGATGCGACCTTACGGTGTGCCTTCCTCTCAGAGGGGATGATGATTCGAATGGTGGGATTGCACGGGGACCTCCTCTTTTTATTGTCCTCCCTAGAAGAGAGAATACTAACTCTCGTGGGGGAGGTTGTAGTTGAGGGGGTAATAATGCCCCTGGCCCTAAGGTCTGGGGTTGGCACTGTTCTTTGGACATCGAGTCTCTTCTCGGTTTTATTGGTCTTACGAGGGCATTTGTTATTAAAAATGCCCCCAGCCCTGCAAGATGGGGTTGACACTGGATTGTGGCAGTGGCTACGGCTATCGCTACCTGCCTGACCTCGTGTGCCCCCATTCGGGGGTGAACCGAATTTGGCGCCGAATTCACCTGTGCATCAATCCCTTCTGGGGAGGCAGGAAAAGATCATTTATCGGCCTCTCTTAGGCGAGAGGCATGTTGTATTCTCTTGGTGGCCTGATTCAGGAGTTATGGAATGGCTCGTTCCCGCCGAGCCTGACGCTTCTGGGACTTACTCATAGCCTGACTCTGCTGGGTGTGTTGCCTTTCCTAAACTAGGAGACCACTGGATTTCCATCCTGACATGATGACGTTGCAAGACACCATGCCGAACGGGTTTTTCTGGGTGGGGAGTGGAGTGAAATGCAGAGCTCCATGTTCTCCCCATCCCTTGATATGGACTCTAGTCAAAGCGTCACCGATGAGGTGGTGCAACTGGTGCAGTGCACGATGGCAGGCTAACTCCATGTTTCATTTACGCCTCTCGGGTCATTGTTGACATGCTAAAGGAAGAGCTTCCAGGTCGATGTGATGCAGGAGGACTCCTATTTTCGTGACATGGTCTACATACCCGTCATAGGGAAATAAGATTTATTTCAGTCGGCATAGGGTTGTACATATATTATGGTGGATGTCGTGTACACATTCTTCCGAAAACTCTTTGGGTATGTCGAACTGAGAGGTGGCCGTAGGCCAAAACGTAACCGGTATATCATCCCTGGCCAGTTGTTTCCTCAGGTGCAGCATATCAGCATATTCCTCCGCTAGTGACTCCTCTACCTGGTCGGCCCAACTGAGATGCTCGATGCCAATGTGGTCAGAGGCAGTGGGACCGGTAGGTGCTGAATCATTATTTGGGCGATTCCGAGGTTGTTCAGAGGATGAACATGGCCCTAGACACTCTCCTGACTCCAGAAGGATGTCATTGGAAACTAACTAGGAATCTGACATGGTTGATCCCGTCCTTCTGAGTGCCTCATCATAGAAGGGATTTTCTTTGCTTGATTCAGCAGGAGGAAGACCTTCCTGTCAATATGATATGTCATCAAGGGGGGACCTCTGCCATGGCATCTGTAATGGAAAAGACTACCATTACTTCTTGTTATTTAACTTCATAGAGGACTTTTGCAGTGCACACCCTGGGGAGGACCTCCAAGGCGTGTCGCAGCAAGGGGAGGACCTTCTTGCTCCGTAGAGTCGTTACAGGGAGGACCTTCGCAACAACATCCATCATGGTGAGGATGACCATCATGGCTTGACGTTCGATGAGCATCCCGGGGAGGACCTTCAGGACACACTGCAACAAGGGGAGGACCTTCATGTTGATTGGGGCCAATGGGAGGAGGACCTTCACAGTGGCAGTTGTGGTGGAGAGGACTACTATCACAACTGCGGCAATGGCGAGGACTACCATTACTGCTTGATGCTTCACTGCATAGAGGACTTTTGCAGGGCACACCCTGAGGAGGACCTCCAAGGTGTGTCGCATCAAGGGGAGGACCTTTTGGCTGTGTAGCGTCGTTACAAGGAGGACCTTCGCAACAACTGCCATCATGGTGAGGATGACCGTCATGGCTTGACGTTCGATGTGCATCCTGGGGAGGACCTTCAAGACACACTGCGATAAGGGGAGGACCTTCTTGTTTCTTGGGGCCACTACGGGGAGGACCTTCCCAATGGTGGCCGTGGTGGCGAGGACTACCATCACAGCTGTGGAAATGGCGAGGACTACCATTACTACTGCTGTAGGGATAATATCTGCGGGATACATCATGGGGAGGGCCTCTAGAATATACCTCAATGAGGGGAGGGCCTTCTCGTTTCTTGACGTCTCTACAGGGAGGACCTTTGTTATCAGGGTGGCGAGGACTACCACTGTGATATGATGCCCGGTTGCGTGGAGTGTCGCTGCAGCGTAGCCCCTGGGGAGGACCTTCAGGGTAGGCTACGACAAGGGGAGGACCTTCTTGTCATGATGAGATGTCACTGTAGGGAGGGCCTCCACAATTGCGACTATGATAGTGAGGACTACTATCATAATTTGTGGTCCCACTGCATGGAGAGTGATTGTAGTGTATACCCCGAGGAGGACCTTCAGGGTGGACTGCAACAAGTAGAGGACCTTCTTGCTGCTCGATCTTCTGGTCACGTGGAGGGTTTCTGTGACTCACATCAAAAGAGGATCTCTCGTGATCGATCATTATATTCCCACGGGGGAGGCCCCCACGGGTGCTCTGGGGAGGACCTTAAGAGCTACTGGTAGTAACATTGCGGGGAGGACTTTTGAAACTGCTACTGCCACTCCCATAATATGGTAATGGGTGGGAAGATTTCTGAGCCTTTGATGTATTCTTAGCGGCATTGGGAACCCCGGCTTCCAGCAGAGCATAGTCATGAATTCCCTCTTTATTTTCCAGCTTCCTTTGGTGCGTTCGGGGTTCTCTTTTGCGGGCAGTGGGGACCGCCTACTGTTGACAACGACCTTCACCTTTGGGTCCCTATCTAATTGGGTCTCGTGATGTTGTTGGGATACGCCGATGAACATCTTGACTTTTAGTAGGGATATATGCCTGCTCTGGAGCATCCGCCGTGATGGATTGGTGTCCCCCAGTAGGAACGAGTGAATCTGCTCTATCTGGTTTCCCTTACGTCATGAAATATGGTCGGGGACCCTCCTGGGCAGAAGCAGGGATGAAGATCTGCTTCGAGGTATCTATCTCATCTCTTAGATGAGTCACCTCAATTAAGGAGATGGTCTCACGAGCCTGAGTCCTTGCTATTTCCGCTAATGCAATTACATTCTGGAAAGTCTGCAAGATATGATCTGGGATCGACACCTGGTCCTCCATCATTTCTAGGATATGTAGAGAGACATCATTGGGTGGAATGGGTATGAAGGTCCATTCCGGTATTGGAGTAGGAATATCTTACTCTGGTCCTCTAGTGGTCAGTGGGTATTAACAATTCTCCTGTGATGGGGCAGGTGAAAAAATCTTCCCCTGTACTGGGATATTCCGGTTTATCTCTACGTTTGCTACCACATCGGGATGGCAGACTTTATTTTCATCCATAGGGAGCTGGCCAGGCATATATTGGTTTCCCACCGTATCGAGTCAGTGGCCTTTGTTGAAGGGGAGACGTGCCCGCCTATGATTTTCCACCACATCTTGGTGGCGGGATTTGTTTATCGCCACCATATCAGGATGGCAGGCGTCAGAAGCATATAATAGGAGCTGGTCCTGCAGGTGTCGGGTCGCCACCACGTCAAGCTGGTGGCCTTCACGACCCTGGGCAGGGAGAGGTTCCTGCCTGGTAAGTGTCGTCCTGTGTGAGCGATGGGCTTGATGGAGCTCGGCGGGGATGTGCGCCGGCTTGTATGATGTCTCCATGTCTGGATGGTGGGCTCAGGAGGAGTGAAAAGGTGTAGGCGCCTGTTCGTGGTACGTCTTTTGTAAGAACACATTTTTTCCAGACGGTCATTTTGAGTAGAAATTTGATTTTTTTTTGCTGTTGGATGCTCATGAGGGGTAAAACGGTCATTTTACCCTATTAACTGATCTCAGATAATTTTTATGACAGCTCTGTTGGTCCCAGAATATGGAGTTTACCCTACAACAAGAGTCTGGAAGAAATCTGAGCTGTTCGAATTTTGGCAGAATATTTAATATTTAATATTATTTAATTAAATATTAAATTATTCGCGTAGGATCATTTGGAAATACATTTTAAACGGAGCATCAGATTGAGATTCTGTCTGCTCCATTGAGTCTGTAATGGGGAGTTTAGCCTAGGGAAGGCATAAACTCATGTTGGTCGCTGGGGCCCACCCGGGCCCCCTTTTCTTCTTTTTTCTTTTCATCTTTCCTCTTCTTTCCTTCTCTCTTATTTCCTCCTCCTCCTTGCGCACATCCCCTACTCCTCCCCCTTTGTTTGTGACCTATGGGAGAATTTGGAGATCAAGAAAATGGGATAGAAGGCGAGAGTGGTACCGATTCGAAGCCCTCGACGCGCTGAGTCGGCGTGCGGCATCCGTGAGCCGCAAAATCAACCGAAGCTTTGGCAGTTTCTGCCCAAAGGTAGGGCCATTTATGTTTTTTCCATAGATCTCCATTAAACATGTTTTTTTAAGTATTTTAAGCCTTATATTTATTGCTTGCGTCCTCTTATGGCTAGATCTAATTTTTCGGGGGCGAAAACAGGTGTTTCGGGTGTTTTCAGGGTTTTCCCATCGGAAACCCCAGAATACACGGCATGTATTCTAGGGGTACACACCATGTGTTCTTCCAGTTCGGGGAAGACAAAGTTTTCTTGAGTACACGCTGTGTACTTTGAGTACATTCCATGTAGTGGGTGGCCGTGTGGCTGACCGTGTGGAGTAGAACACATAAATAGTGGTTTTTAAGGACTACACGTCGTGTAGTGGTACATGGGCATGTGTTCAGGTGAAAACGGACACGGTGTAACTTTTTGTGAACAGTACAAACTGTGCATAGTAAAGTAAATGCCGTGTACTATTACACAGGTAGGCCTTGTGCTATGGCCATGTACTCTGTCCATGTACTGCTTCAGTTTAGTAATTTTGAGATATCTTGGGATCTGGAAGTCAAAATTGGGCGTGTGAGTAGTCGATTCTGAGTGTTTTTCTGTGTAGATTGCAATGGTGGAATCCTTTTGACTTTTATAGGTTATATAAAGGAGGTTTTGGGGTTTCTATCTAAATGGAGGTGTTCTTCCTCCACTTATCGATTTCAGTTGTCACCTGAGTGTGAGACATGGTGTGGATGATAGGTTGGGTGTTCAGACCAACTTAGATGAGACCTTTAATAGGAGATGATCTATGAGATATCTTCCATAACCCATGCTTTAGAGTAAGTTTCCCTTGTGAGACATTCCCTTTTGGCCTATGAGGCTTGGAGACCAGGTACTTCTAAGGATCCCCTGAGGGATGCGTTTTCTTGTGTGCTAACCTAGGGAGTCCCTTGTAGGATCTCTCTCTCGTTATTCCTTTTACATGAACCATGTTACAGGATTTCTATGTTGTCCTTCCTTTGAGGATCCCATGTCAGATTCCTCCCTTACTCTTTTCCACGGATCCCACGTAGGATGCCTTCACTCGTGTTTAGCTGGAGGATCCCGAGTATGATGCCTCCTTTGTGTTTGACCTGAGGGACCTAGTGGGTGCCCGTTGTTTGACCGACCCTAAGTTGTTATGTCGGGTTTGGGTAGAGATGGTGATCGGGTTTCACCTAGAACCCGTTCCAAACTGGTAATCCCTTTGGGCTTTGGATGTATTATTGGGTTGGGCATTCGGGCCACCAGCATTTTTTGTTTATATCTGACTTGGTTGCTGATACTGTAGTGTTTACCAAGGGTGCTTCCTGGTTGGTGGCTGCTGAGCCTGATGCGATGCATCTTTCTTTTTTGTTTTGATGCCTACTTTTCCTTGTGTTTCTGAGTAGGTGGTTTGTTTCCTTACGTTGAATGTCTTTGATTTTTTGTGCAGAAGTGTCGGATACCCATGCATTGAGTATCTCGTGTTAGGGTTTTGATCCTGCTTTATTATCTACCTTCCACTGATTGTATTCTTGTGGCTGTTAGATGAATAATTATTTCTTGTTAGCATATTTGAGGATCACCCCATGGGTGTTTACCTTGTTTTGGCTGTTTATCTCTGTTTGGTTTAGGTTTCCTGTGAGGAAGACCTTGTTGCATTGCTTTCTTGCCTTGATATAGTTGATTGAATGTACTGCCTACAGTTTATATGCTTTTGATGCTTTGTAGCTACTAGACATGTAGTTTGTTGAACTTACTTTGGGCTGCTAACAGTCAATTACGCACGACTGGACTTCTCAGGGCTGTGTGAACCTGGTGCAGTAGACTAAAGAGGGAATTGACGATTAAGGGCTTCCCTAAAGAGTCTGTTATAATTAGTTCGTATGTAGTACCTTCAGGAATTGGACTTTGTGCTTACCAAAAGTGTCCTCAGTTTACGCACGTATCGAGACCACATGAGGAATTAGATGTAAGTTCTTCCTCGGAGAGTCTGTACCTATCATTGCAATACCACATGGGAATTGACGGTGAGAGCTTCCAAGAGTGTATGTGCCTTTGTATGTTTACTTGATATAGGGGTCTGCTAGATTGAGCCACCCATAGAGTCTATGCTTTAGCTAAACCAGAGGGGTGAGACTTTGTGTGCTGCCCAGAGGGTTTCTTGTGTTGCTAGGTAGGACCAGAGGGCATTGTCTGTGAGTACTTCCCAGAGGGTTACCTATTGTGTTAGTTGCTTGCTTGTGTTTGTTTGCTTGAACTAGAGGGGATAGGCTGTGAGTACTTCCCAGAGGGTTACTTGTTTTTTTTATCTTGTTCAGAGGCATATTTCCAGCTTTGGACAAAGCAAGTACATGTCGAGGGGATTATAAACCTAGATATAGACTTAATGATACTCGGTTTGAGTGGAATGATGTCCATCCTAGTTCCCTTGCACAGGATTTCCGTAGATCGGGCTTATGGTACCCCAAGGATCAAATGCTGATGTTGTTTCTTGTTACTTGAATTAGTTCATCATGAATATTCATATTTATGTATATGTGTATTGGTATGGGACTATACATGTGTACGTATATAGATATGGACATCCACGGTGGCACTTGCCCAGTTGATAGGGATTACACACCCTGAGTTCAACTATGGTTTCACGTTGGGTTTACTCCATTTTTGTTGTGTTCCAGCTATGCTGAGCACATTGTTGTTGCATACGCTTTTAGTAGCACAGTTATAGGTTACTTGTCGGGGTGCCCTATTGAGATTATTTCTCACCCCTACACGTGCACCTCAGTGTACGCGTATACCATATGTCTACTTTTCAGGTAGAGCACGAGTTGCATGGTGGATAGGGTTGAGGCCCAATGTTGCATGATCGAGCAGAGCTGCTCGAGTGGTTCTACTTATCGGGATGCTGCAGTTCAATATTGTCTAAAAATCGAGTATGTGGATTGGCTTGGAGTTGTAGCAGAGCCCTGTACTTTTACTTTCAGTTTCTTTGTACTTTTATCTGTATGGTTGGCCTAGTGGGTGACCAGTGTTGTATTTTATTGCATAGTTGTTCGGGATTTTACAGCATTTTACTATTACAGCTTGTTCTATTTCAATTGTTTACTGCTTCTGCACTCTGTTTACTTTCAGTTGTGTATGATTCTTAGTTATTTCCCTTATTTTCTTACTCTGGTATGAGGGCATAGTCTCCCCACTATCACACCCAAGGCCCTTGCTGCTAGTTGGTAGCCTCTGGCGTACGGGGAGGCATGCTTGAGGCCTTGTGGCGAACCGGCTCGGAGCACCGGTTTAGTGGCTTCCGGGTCGGGACGTTACAAAGTGGTATCAGAGGAGTTTTCCTTTATGGTATTTACTATTTGGGATATGGTATACAGGAGTATTAGGAATGTGTCGAAACCTGTGATGGATATCGGGCTGGTGCGTCGTGAACACTTGTTCCGGTAAGAAATCCTGGTTTCCATGGTCTGGGATTATTGTTATGATTTTGCGATGTTACAGTTGTATATAATTTTTGCCTTGAGCCACTAACATGTTGTGTAGTGTTTTGATTTACTATGGATCCCTGGCTCTTGGACATTGGTAAGATTCCAGGGATAGATTTTGACTCTTGGCTGGAAAAGGCAAGAGGCGTCTCATGCATTATACTAGGCACATAGGATCCACAACATATAGGCCTGCTAGTGTGTGCTTTTACTGACAACTGAGACCTTTGGGTCTGCTTACACATACTTTTTACTCTGATGGCAGGTTACGTGGATCTAAGTTAAGGCATTGATGGGGCTGATGACTCAGTCCTTTTGCACAGCTAGTGCGGTGACCCTATTGGTCTATGTGGCACGTGATGCCTTTTCTTTAACCCCTTATTGGGTGTGTTTCTCAGCTCTGTGGTTATCTAGTCGGATCGTTGAGAATGATGCCAATAGATACCAAGATTTTTCTTATGAACTGGACCTCCTTTTGGTATTTCTGTATACAGATACCCAATGGGTGTTAGCTCAACTTTTCTCTTCTGTTTTATTTGTGACCTCCAAGGAGTCATTCTTTCTAAGGATGCTCGGAGAGGATCAGGGCCATTGTAGGTTGTGTTTTCATTTTGACCTGCTTTGGTCATTGTGATCTTTACCATCTTCTGAGTGGGTTTGGATCTTTTGGGCTATGTGGTTAGGCCTTGTGACCCAGTTTTGAGGCTTTTTCTGTAGGGCTAGGTGGAGGACCTAGAGACCCTGGGTTTTGACCCAAACCCTTTCGATCAATGTCTGTTCCGTTTCAGGGAAACCTGGGTGAGAAGGTTGGCCATCGTTTTCCAATTCCTTTTTGGCGGTGTTTGTTTCATGACTGGTTTCAACGAGCGGGCCTATTCGGGTGCCTGGCCTGGTTGAACAGTGTTCTGATGTTGCTGTTGTAGAGGTGACCTTATGAAATTCTGGGTTATCGTGAAATGGTTGACCCATGCTTGAATCATGGTCAGGTTTTGGTAGGATATTAGTGTGGCTCGGAGGGAGCTAGACACACCTTAGGTGAAATCTTAGTGTATTATTGTAACAGACGATCATGCACTATCTTGATTTGTCTTGAGTATGCTGAGAGAGCTTCGACCCTACGGCGAGCTCCTTTTTCTTTCTTAATGTTCATCCATGTGGTGGATGGAACCTGTTCTGGTTGTGCTCTCAGAGTGGTGTAAGGAAATCCATATGGTGGAGAGTGCACCATTGGCCCTTTTTGAGGGTGGTTTTCCTTTTTTAGGTTAAACTTCAGTGTTTTCCATTAGGCTTTTGAACTCGGAGTTTTCTTTTGAGACGATGACAAGGGTATTCCTATGGTGGAGAGTACCAGTTTGGTTGTAGTTAAAGATCTTCTGTGTAGAAGGTTGCGGTTAATGCTATAAGGCAGGTCATTGGAAAGTCTAGATAGCTTGGTTGTGGAGATGCTCGGGTTATGGGCATGGTTGCTAGTTCTTCCACTAGGCTTCTCGGGGACAAGAAGGTATATGGTGGGGAGTTTTTAAGAACCTGTGTTTTTCTGAACTGTCATTTTGAGCGGAAATTTGATTTTTTTTTTCACTGTTGGATGCTCGTGTGGGGTAAAACGGTCATTTTCCCCTACCAAATGATCTCGGATAATTTCTCTTATAGCTCCGTTGGTCCCGAAATAGGGATTTTACCCTAGGACAAGAGTCTAGAGGAAATCTGAGCTGTTCGAATTTTGGCAGAATGTTTAATATTTAATATTATTTAATTAAATATTAAATTATTTGCGTATGATCAATTGGAAATAACTTTTAAACGGAGTGTCGGATTGAGATTCTATCTGCTCCGTTGAGTCCGGAATGGGGATTTTAGCCTAGGGAAGGCATAAACTCATGCCGGGCGTCGGGGCCTACCCGGGCCCCCTTTTCTTCCTTTTCTTTTCTTCTTTCCTCTTCTTTTCTTCTCTCTTATTTCCTCCTCCTTGTGCACATCCCATACGCCTCCCCCTTGGGCTGTGACCTATTGGATAATTTGGAGATCGAAAAAACGGGGGATAAGGAAGGCGAGAGTGGTACCGATTCGAAGCCCTTGACGCGCTGAGTCGGTGTGCGGCATCCGGGAGCCATGAAATCAACCGAAGCTTCGGCGGTTTCCGCCTGAAGGTAGGGCCATTTATGTTTTTGCCATAGATCCACGTTAAACATTTTTTTTAAGTCTTTTAAGCCTTATATTACTTGCTTTTTTCCTCTTACGGCTGGATCTAATGTTTCAGGGGTGAAAACGGGTGTTTCGGGTGTTTTAAGGGTTTTCCCATCGGAAAACCCAGAATACACTGCGTGTATTCTGGGGTACACGCCGTGTGTTCTTCCCATTCGGGGAAGACAAATTTTTCTTAATTACACGTCGTTTACTTTGAGTGCATGCCGTGTAGTGGGTGGTCGTGTGGCTGGTCGTGCAGAGTAGAACATGGAAATAGTGGTTTTTAAGGACTACACGTCGTGTACTTTAAGTACACATCGTGTAGTGGTACATGGGCATGTGTTCGGGTGAAAACGGAAATGGAGTAACTTTTTGTGAACAGTACACACTGTTTACAGTAAAGTACACGTCGTGTACTATTACACAGGAAGTCCTTGTTCTCTCGCCATGTACTCTGGTCATGTAATCTGGCTAGGTACTACTTCAGTTTAGTAATTTTGAGATATCTTGGGATCTGGAAGTCAGAATTCGGTGTGTGAGTAGTTGATTCTGAGAGTTTTTCCACATATAATGCAATGGTGGAATCCTTTTGACTTGTAGAGGTCATATAAATGAGGTTTTGGGGGTTCCTATCTAAATGGAGGGGTTTTCCTCCACTTATCGAGTTCAGTTGTAACCTGAGAGTGAGACATGGTGTGGATGATAGGTTGGGTGATCAGACCAACTTAGCTGAGACCTTCAATAGGAGATGAGATATGAGCTATCTTTCGTAAACTATGCTTTAGAAGACGTTTCCCTTGTGAGATGTTCCCTTCTGGCCTATGAGGCTTTGAGACCAGGTACTTCTAAGGATCCCCTGAGGGATGCCTTTGCTTGTCTCCTGACCTAGGGAGTCCCTTGTAGGATCTCTCTCTCGTTCTTCCTTTGATAGGAACCATGTTACTGGATTTATATGTTGTCCTTCTTTTGAGAATCCCATGTCGGATTCCTCCCTTACTCTTTGCTACGGATCCCGTGTAGGATGCCTTCACTCGTGTTTACCTAGAGGTTCCTTAGTATGATGCCTCCTTTGTGTTTGACCTGAGGGACACAGTGGGTGCCCATTGTTTGACTGACCCGGAGTTGTTATGTAGGTTTTGGGTAGAGATGGTGATCGGGTGTCACCTAGAACCCATGCCAAACTAGTAATCCCTTTGGGCTTTGGATGTATTGTTGGGTTGGGTGTTCAGTCCAACAGCATAGTTTGTTTATATCTGACTTGGTTGCTGATGCTGTAGTGTTTACCAAAGGTGATTCCAGGTTGGTGGCTGCTGAGCCTGAGGCGATGCATCTTTATTGTTTGTTTGGATGCCTACTTTTCCTTGTGTTCCTAAGTAGGTGGTTTGTTTCCTTATGTTGAATGTCTTTGAGTTTTTGTGAAGAAGTGTCGGATACACATGCATCAGGTATCTCGGGTTAGGGTTTTGATCCTGCTTTATTATCTTCCTTGCATTAGTTGTATTCTTGAGGCTGTTAGATGAATAATTATTGCTTGTTAGCATGTTTTAGGATCACCCCATGGGTGTTTCTCTTGTTTTGGCTGTTTATCGCTGTTTGGCTTAGGTTGCCTGTGAGCCAGACCTTGTTGAATTGCTTGCTTGCCTTGATATAGTTGATTGCATGTATTGTCTACTGTTTATATGATTTTTATGCTTTGTAGCTATTAGCCAAGTAGTTTGTTGAACTTACTTAGGGCTGCTGACAGTCGATTACGCACGACCGGACTGCTCAGGGCTGTGTGAACCTGGTGTAGTAGACAAAAGAGGGAATTGACGATTAAAGGCTTCCCTAGAGAGTCTATTATAATTAGTTCATACGCAGGACCTACAGGAATTTGACTTTGTGCTTCCCAAGAGTGTCCTTAGTTTACACACATATCGAGACCACGGGAGGAATTAGACGTAAGTGCTTCCTTAGAGATTATGTAGCTATCATTGCAAGACCGCAGGGGAATTGACGGTGAGAGCTTCCCAGAGTGTCTGTGCCTTTGTATGTTTACTTGACTATAGGGGTTTGCTAGATGGAGCCACCCAGAGAGTCTATGCTTTAGCTAAACCAGAGGTGTGAGGCTGTGTGTGCTACCCAGGGGGTTTCTTGTGTTTCTAGGTAGGACCAGAGGGTATATTCTGTGAGTACTTCCCAGAGGGTTACCTAATGTGTTAGTTGCTTTCTTGTGTTTGTTTGGTTGAACTAGAGGGGATAGGCTGTGAGTACTTCCGAGAGGGTTACTTGTTTTTATTTATCTTGTTCAGAGGTATATTTCCGGCATTGGTCGAAGCAGGTACATGTCGATGGGATTATAAACCTAGAGATTGAATTAATGATACACAGTTTGAGTGGCGTGATGTCCATCTCAGTGACCTTGCACAGGGTGTCCGGATATTGGGATTATGGTCCCAAGGATCGAATGATGGTGTTGTTTCTTATTAGTTGAATTACTTCACCATGAATATTCATATTTATGTATATGTTTATAGGTATAGTACTATACAGTTTACTTATATAGATATGGACATCCATAGTGGCACTTGCCTAGTTGACAGGGATTACACACCCTGAGTTCAACTATGGTTTCACGTTGGGTTTACTTCCTTTTTGTTGTGTTCCAGCTAGGCTGAGCACATTGTTGTTGCACACACTTTTAGCAGCACAGTTATGGGTTACTTGTCGGGGTTCCCTATTGAGATTATTTCTCACCCCTGCACGTGCACCTCGGTGTACGTGTAGACTTTATGTCTGCTTTTCAGGTTGAGCACGAGTTGCATGGTGGATAGGGCTGAGGCCCAATGTTGCATGATCGAGTGGAGCTGCTCGAGTGGTTCTACTTATCGGGCTGCTGCAGTTCGATATTGTCTGGAGATCAGGTATGTGGATTGGCTTGGAGTTGTAGAAGATCCCTGTACTTTCACTTTCAGTTTCTTTGTACTTGTATCTGTATGGTCGGCCCAGTGGGTGATCAGTGTTGTATTGTATTGCATAGATGTTCGGGCTTTTACAGCATTTTACTATTACAGCTTGTTCTGTTTCAGTTGTTTACTGCTTCCACACTCTGTTTACTTTCTTCTATGTATGATACTTAGTTATTTCTGCTGTTTTCTTACTCTGGTATGAGGGAATAGTCTCCCCACTATCACACCTTAGTCCCTCGCTGCTAGTTGGAAGCCTCTGGAGTACAGGGAGGCGCGCTTGAGGCCTTGTAGCGAACCAGCTCGGAGCACCGGCTTAGTGGATTCTAGGTCGAGACATTACATCTTTGTGGCTGGGCAGCAGAGCTCCTCCTAAGGGACCAGGGTGATGACCGGTCCCTGATTGTACGTCTTCCGCCCTCGTCTGGCGGTCCGAGGGGTCGGAACTTGGGGAGTGTGGGCCTGAATTCTCGGGGAGACATCCTCCTCGGTGCGAGCATATTGAATCGTGTCGTGACCACGATGACGTCTGCCGGTGGGGGCCTTGGAGCGGAACCCCCGTTCGGTGGGGATTAAGTCCTAAAATCTTACCTCATCTGCCTCCCTAAGATAAGGGAGGTACGCATTGTCCCGTTCCAGGGATAAACTCCCGAAACGGTTGGAGACAGCAACAGGGGATATTTGAATCTGTCTTTGCGTCCACTGCTGGGTAGGAGACCGGCGTCTTCTGGTGGATTGGAGGGCATGCATAGATGCCTCCACCATTGGGAGAGTATCGTTCACGTGGTACTCTAGGATCAGCGCATCCGAGACCCAGCGTTGAAGACGCTAGGTGGGTGATGGGGTCCTCCATTGGTGAGGATGCTCGGTCGTCACGTAGCCTGAAGTGAGCACTTGTGAATTCCTTAATGACTCCATTGGATCGAAGGGAGTTTTGAAGGTACCTGTAAAACATTTTAACAAATACAAACAAAAAACCCGTCAAATCATCATATCATGATCCCATGCGTAGTCAATGACCTTTCTTGGCCCTCCTTGTGAGTAAAAGGGGGAACATGGTGGGATTAAGTTAAATCCATCATGCTTGGTTAAAGATTCACGTCGGGTTCACCATTTGTTTTTCGGTTTCGGTCTCGGAACGCCCAAAGGATCTGTTTCCGATGATGGATGGACCTACTTTCCAAAGGCAGGCATTCTCTGGATGGTCTGACCAGTGACACTTAAGAAATCACATTGGTCGAGAGGATGGGAAGTCGGGCTCATCGCACCCTTTTTGGGGGACTTATTGCCTATTTTGGGACTCTCTTATAGATTTAAGATGTATTCATATGTTCGTGAATCTTTAGTTTATACTCAAACACAGTATCCGCGGAATTAACCCTTGATTGGAAATGGATAGCTGAATGGAGGGGTTCAGAATCATTTATACCTGAGATTTACCATCCCTCATTGGATTAATGACCCCGAGGAGTCGGAACTAATTGAGGCGGCACTAGGAGTGGCATGATGAACCGTTGTGGAGATAGTCAAATAAACCGGTTGTTGGGATTGAACCTCATGGAGGCTTCTTACATACCCTGCCTAGGGGACAGGGATCAAAGTCCACGTAGTTAGAAAGGGGAGCATCGGAGAATCGACGTGAAGGTGGACCCGGGGGTCCGGTTGTAATCGGGCTTGAACCTCGAGGAGGCTTCCTACGTATCCCTGTGGTAGGGAATCAAAGTCCTCATAGTTTACATTGACTTGGGACTTACACTTTGAGGCAGACCATGGTGATGGATTGGGGCTTACGCTCTGAGGAGGCCCAGGGCGATGGATTGGGGCTTATACTCTGAGGAGGCCCATAAATTTGATGTCATCGTCAATGTTTACTCTAACCCCACGTGATTCATGCTCGGTGTGAGAAACAAGAGGCATCAGGGACTAGAGGATCACGTCATGAAAGGTGCGTTCGTGAGAAGTGGAGTGGGGCTTACGCATAAGGGTGGCCCATAAAGTTGGGGCTTACTCCGGGATGGACGCCCATAGTGACAAAGCACAGCGGGAGAGGGAAAGGGAGTGCTCCTGTGCCCATATCCTCTCTTGTAGTGCATGAGGGCTCCCTTCTGATGGGTATTTTACCACCCCCGAGGATCCCTTAACAAGTGGAGGGGTGGAAAGGGGAATACTGATCTCATACTCCACATTACCGTGGGAATGTAAACCCAAGAATGCTTCGGGGATTTTCTCAATGGTCGGGGAAACCCCTTCAACTCTCTTTACTGTGTGTATGTTAACTCAAAACGGCACGTTGATGTGCCTGAGGGTTACATCACACGGATCTGATGGCTCTGGTGGAGGCCTCGGCTCAGGGCCGATGAGTAGGCCAATGAGGCAGCCACAGGGGACCAGGCCGGATCGGGAGGATCTTATGTGGCTCGGGGAATGGGAACTCCGAAGGATTCGGCAGACCATACAGGGGTATGGGTGGTGGCGCCCTTCGCGTAGGGAAGTGCTACGTGGCTGGAGAGGTCATCCATGAACCAGGGTGGTCCGTAGACTGAGAGGCCGCCCGCAAACCAGGTTGGTCTGCAGACTGAGTGGCCGTCTTCGAACCAGCACAGTTTACGGACTGATTGGCCATCCGCGAACCAGGAGGGTCTGCGGACTGATTGGCATCCTGTGAACCAAGGTGGTTCGCGGCTCCAGGTTCGATCCGCGAACCAGAGTAGTCCATGGAGGATTCCATGCAGGCAGCGGAGGCCAAGGGAGGCCCCCGCCGGAGGCTCATCGGTCGAGGCTTCGCCCGTGTAGGAGGGTGCAATGTAGCGCGGCGGATCGAAAAAGATTCATAAACTCCCTGGTCCGCGGGGAGTACATCTGTGGAGGGACCCTGGTTTGTGGTCTCCTTTTGTTTGTTATTTTAAGTTCGCAATTCACGATTATATTATGACTTTTTGGTTCCTTATTAGTTCATTCCCAGGTTCATACCTGCTCTGGTTCACAAATTGGAACTTCTGAAATCTTAAGCCTTCCTTCAAAATCCTTCCACCCAAATCTGATCGATCTCTTTTCTGTCCTCCTTTCGAATCCCAAAACCCTTCCTTCCTTCCCCCTTAGTCTCCTTTTATAGAGTGGGGAAAGAGATGTATCTACGGTCACGCGAAAACTTTATGGAGGCCCATGACCGAATACCCAGTTTATGGTTGACTTGGTCAATCTGTAATTTGTGGTGGGTAATGAGTGCCCCCCCTGCGAACCGAACAATGGGAGAACTTCACGTCTGCGGAGGGTTCCACCACCATTTTGCGAATGATAGCGGAGGCGGTTCGGGCCGGCTGACATGACTCGCAGCTTGGGCGGTTCATGTCGGTGAACCGGATTAGTGCCCGCCCTGCTTCGCACTCGCGGAGGATCTCCGCCTCTATTCCGCGAACGACAATGGTCCACAAAGGGGTGACTCTTCGCAGAACTGGTCATGCGTCCTTAACATTAGACCAGTCCATGGACCGGTTCCTCCTTCGCCATCCTCGAGTATTTCCCCCCATTTTCCCATCCCTTTTGAGGGGAAATTGGGCAGAATCTCCCTTCAGTTAAAGGGGATCATCGTTCTCCTTTGAAGATTTTTCAGGACCCTACACACATATTCTCCCAGATTGGATAATCATTTCCATTAATAAAATGAATTTCCATAAGTATACAATGAAATGATAGATTATTTTATAATAAAAATCAACAATTAATCCTCAAATAAAAATCTAAAATATTCTAATTATATTAGTCATATAAGGTTCTCAAAATACTAAACACCTTCCAAAATAACATTTATCACTTAATCCCCAAATCATTTTCCAATACCAAAGTTATCCAATTATAAATCATTAGTTACAAAAATTAACTTCTTATTATTCCATAATATTGTTTAAATGAACAAAAAAAAAGTAATGTTAACTGGGGACTTCACGTATGCCAGTGGTAGAAAATTAAACAATGTCACAATTCTATTTTGGATTCGATTCCAATAGCCTTAATGGACGTGATGGGTAGTCACCCATCCTATACCTTTAATTCTTTCTAAAACATTATAATTATATTAACATTACTTAAATATGGAAACGTTGTCCTAAATAGCCATAACATGATTTAACAACAATGTTTTTCAAAAAAAAATATCATTTTCATCCAGAATTTTAATAACCATTAATTACCTCAACAAAAGATTGTATGAATACATTAGGTAATTTATTACATTATAGTTATGTCGACAAAAGAAAATTTATCCTGAAATAAAATTTTTACATAATAACATCAGGGTTACATATTACCCACCTAAAAAAAATGTTATTTAAATTATACCCATAATCAATAGTGTATTAATACGTCTATGAATTTCAAATTCCTTAATTATAACATAAATATTAAATCCTTTATTTATAGTAATAATAATATTTAAATGTTCTTTATAATACATTAAAAATGTTTTACCAACTTATATATTTATACCAAATTAATAAAAAACAATAATATGGATTAAATCCTAATGATTCATAAATATAAATCTTGTTATGTCTCACATTTATGTATAATATGATGATTCATACCTTGAATAGATATTTTAGGATCTTCTTGATGTTTCGTTTTCCCATTAGCCATGTTTTCCAACATTCAAAAAGTAAAAATTCCCACTACTTCTAGTATTTCACCTTTTTAAATTATTGTATGAGTTGAGATCAAGAAATTATATGAGAAAGAATACAAGAGATGAAACATTGTTTTAGAAATGAGTAGTTTTTGGATTATATAAACAATATATTATAGGTTATTAGAATACTCAATAAGATCTCTAAATAATTATAACAAGATTTTTCAATAATAGTGATGATAAATCCATGGGGAGGGATAAAATATATGCACAAGATATCATTCCTTAATTCTGGAAAAATGATAATTAATATTAGGGAAATAATAATTACTTATTCATGAATTGAATTACTAAAAATATAGTCCTATATAGGGTAAGGATAGAATTAATTTTTTCATATAATACCCTAATCCATCAACCTCTAAACATCTTTGTTGATTTGGTTTTCTATCCAATCCACATAATTTACCGTAATACTCCAAAAGATTCAATATTCTAATAACCCTCTTCATCATATGGGAACATTACCCTATAGAAAAATAACATCCAAACCTCTAAAGTTATGTAAATCATTCCCTGGATAAAAACTATAAGGACTCTTCATAAAACATTACACATTCTTGAGGTAGGTGAACAAAGTTTCATCATTTCATATTTAGGATATTTTCTTATTTAGAGATTTAGATAATTTGTCCATAACTCATACATAATAACTGAAATATTACAAAGTAATCACTACTACTGTCTATCCATTTTTTTAATAAAATATAGAAATAAACATGGTTTAATATAATGATTATTTGTAATAATTTTTCTTTGATCCCATCTTTGACTATACAGTTATTTTAATTTTTGTGAAAAATATTTCAAAAAAAACGGTGTGCATAAAAATCTTAGTACTGGATACAAAAATGAGAAAAAATATTAGTCTTCCAAATACATGTAATCCAGGAATAACTAATAAAAAAGTTATAACTTTCGCCAATAAGAAGTATTAAAAACTCTACATTAAATATTAAATAATTTATGACCATTTTTTTAATAAAAGTATTACCTTAATACCCATATCAATCATTTTTAAAACATTAAAGAAAACTTAAGACATAATCATACTTCAATGGAATTACCATAAGATCGAGTTTTATAGATGTAACTCTTACAAATGGCCATACAACTAACACTAATAACTAATTTAGTACTACTTATAACATATCAATATAACAATTGTTTATCACAGAGTCACCCATATTTGGTTTACCATGAGAACTCTCATATATGGATTATCACTTAACCACTCGTCAAATATCTATGTACCCTTGTATTATCATAACACACAAAATATTACAATTATTAACATTTCACTAATAAAATGTCATTTTAAATCACAAGAAATCATTTAAATAATGAATGAATTATAAAAATCTAGATTCAATATAAAATTACCCATAAAAGGGGATAAGTTATTTCTTTTTCATTTAAAATCATTAAGGCCCGTGGAGAAGGCCAAATATCAATAAAATTGGTACAACAATAGATATGATGTTGTCATTGTATATGATAAAACATTAATTTTTTAAATGACTCCTAAAAAAATACCAATTAATTACCTTTAAATTAAATAAAATTCAGTAGGATTGATTTTCCCTATTATAATGGAAGGCGGTGTATAATGTCAAAATTTACTTCAATGAATGGAGAGTGATACAAAGTCCATTACCTCAAGACTGAATTGTCTTCTATTTCCATTGTCTTCCAAAATAATAAACACATGTAAATTTATAAACTCTTTATATAATTTTTCATGTATATTATTCCTTTTATATCATCTATTACTATATTTTAACAATTGCATAATTATTTAATATCCTATTAGACGTTTTGCCAATATTTGGTACTTGAGAATAAAATGAACATGGTTTGATTCCAATCATCCATGTGGTCATAAGCCAATAATCTCCAATATAATATTAATTAAATAATTAAAAAATTTATAAAATAACTATACTTTTAAATCAAACAATTCATTATCATAATAAAAAATGAACAACATAATAATCATCAATAAGGTATCTCGTACATATGCATGAGTAGCGCTTTCATTTTTCATTTATCATTACGGAAAAAAGTAAATTACTATTTTAGTTTTATATAATTATAATATCATCTATAATACCATATTAATTATTTAAATATATATACATATATATATTATACATGTGATGTTATGAATAAAATCGAATCAGACCTCTTTGTGGGGCTGGCAGTTCACAAGTACGCACAAACTGATGTTATCATCTTTATGTGTATGTAAATTAAGAAAGTTATTTAAATTTTCATATATAATAATGGTAAATATGTCATTAATGTCACTTTCTTGAAACTTTTTATTGATATTAAGAAGACTTGGATATGCTCAATAAAAACTTTTATAGACATTTTATGGAAAACTTCCTATGCATCTTTCATCCAATTACTCTATGAACCTAATGTGTCACATTTTTGTTTTTCTTTGTATTGTCTTATCTTGGATTGAGTGGTTTTTAATTTCAGTTGGTTGAGGGCCTTAAATTCACATTTTGGGAGGGTTTTGGGAGAATTGCAGTTAGATCACATAGTTAGTACCAACTATGTGAGGCCCATGTAGGCTTCCTAGTGTGTCGGTAATGTAACACATGACTTTCTAAAGGTCTGTTAAACTATGAATCATGTTTGTGGTAGGATCTCAATTTTATATAAATCCATTTACTACAACTTACACATTGTTTTTTAAACCATTTGGGGACCGCCAGGATGTCATGTGAGGCTTCACATGGTTCTAAGATAATGTTCAGGGGTTTTACAAACCATGTGGCCTTTCTAGGGAAAACATGTGAGGGGTAATTGGTCTAAGAAGTGGATAGTTCACGGTTAGTGCATGTTTTGGAAAATAATATGGCCAAATTGTGTGACATATATCAGTGATTATTTTTTTTTAATTTACCAATTTACCCCTTTAAAACTTAAGGGGTTTCACCCCCATACCCCTTCCCTCCAAACGCAGTAAAACCCTTGGGAGTTTATAGAGGAGTTCTAACCTCCTACCCCTTGGATTAATTCCATTAGTTTCTATTTTTGAAGAGGTTTAAGGTGATTTATTCTTATCTTTTCCTTATTATTTCTTCTCCCTCACTTCTCTCTTGGTTTTGGATTACCCAATGAGCCATAGTAATCATGTGGCTCAATTTTATGGTTCCTAGTAGATATATTTATATCTATTTTAGTGGCTAGTTGTTATATAAATTGTTAATTACCCTATTAGTGTTTTCATCATTGAACAAGATAAGTTTTTTGGTGCTTTGACTTGGTATTATTCACTTTGAAGAAGGTTTTACAATGAAAATATTTTATTTTCAATTTATAATCATGATTTCGATTTCTAAATTCTCTTATTATGAAATTATGAATATATGTGATTTCATCGAAGTGGTTTGAAAACATTTCATGGTGTTTTGAGCTTACAATAATTATCTTTTAATATGAATTATATTTTTTCAAGTTCTAAATAGAATGTATAAAGATGAATTTTTTTCCAAGTGCTCTTATGGATTTTGAAATTTTATCCATGTTATAAAAATGGATTTAAACCATTTTGGGTTTAAATTAGTGGAAAAAAGTTTTAAAGAGAATTTGTACTTTTATGTGAGGTGTTGATCTCAAATAGTTTTATGAAGGGGTTATTTTGTGGATTTAAATTGGTGATTTTAAATTTTTGTGTCGTTTACCTCTTTCTAGATTCTATAGTGGATTATTTAAATTTTTTTATGGAAAATGGTTTCCCTTTTGGCCTTGTTTTTGGTTTCAACATGGAAGTACCATATTGAGGGGTAACATTGGAACATTTTAAAATAAATTGGTGATTTAAGATTACCTATTTAAATTTTTTAAGTGGTGTGTTACGAAAATTATGGTGTAAATAAAGTCTATTGACTATGTTTTAGTTTTTCAAATAAGATAGACCATATGTAAGGGTGAATTTGAAATGTTTTAAATTCATAAGTTATCTCTATCATTTTACAAATGGGGTTTGGGAACTATTTTATCAATTAAAAAGGTTTTTTCATTCCAAGTCATGTTTTTATATTAAAGGCATGATTGGAACTTTTGTTCTAAAATGGTGTTTGGGAGGAACCTATTTATTTCCCCTTTCTTATGCCACCTTTTGTAGGTTTGTGATCACTATGTGATGCTTTCTCTCCCCTTGAGTGTGAATGTTCTTCTTATGACTTTAATTCATTTTATATGTGTATGGGTATTTTTACCTTTGGGGTCCAGGGTTGGGGTATTTATGGATATGAATTGTGAGTTAGACTTTGCTTGTTTGATTCTACCCCAAAAATTATTTTAGGTCATGGGATACTATTTGATAGGTGTAAGATGTATTTTGATCCTCTAGTTGGTTCACACACCACTATTTTCCCATCATTCATGATAGGAACAAGGGATGGTTTGGGGTTTTTTCATTAATTCAAGGATTTTGTGGGATAGTGGGATTATGGTATGGACTTAAAAAAATATGGTATCTAGTTTGGGTGGTTTTACCCTTATACAGTTAGACACTTCACATGTTAGGATTCCTTGGGCAGATCCCATAACAAAATATATTTCATGGTTAGTTACTGATTGATGGAATTTTGATCTGGTTCATTTTTTTACCATTTCCCCTACTTTCATGTACATGTAACCTCTTCTTTTCTAGTTTATATTTAATTTTTATATGACATGTTATATCTGTGTGGTGCCTTCTTGGTATTCTTGACCTTTTTGAGTTGGTTGTTTTTTTTTTGAAATACATTTTCAAATATGTTTGTGAAAACCTATTTTTTTATTTTTAAAAACTCCTATTTGAGTGCATTAAATAATATTTAAAAACTGATTTTGGTTTAAATATGGAATCAACTAGTGAAATATTACAATGAAACTATTTTCATTTAGATAAAACAAGTTTAGGTTGTTTTATGGATTGTTAATTATGTGTGTGGATTTGGAATGGAAAATGCGTGTGGATTTGTTTTCAAAATGTGTGTGTTAAACTTGGGAAAAAATGGGGGGATGTTTGAAAATGTATTTTGGATATTTTTTATTTCCATATGTAGTATAAATGTAAATATTAGTCTCAAGATTTATTTTCAAATGAGAATTCTTGAATTAGCTTTTGTAATAAATTGTAAAAAAATTTATGTTTTTGGTGGTCTACTAGGTTTTTTATCTCACAAATACAAAAATTTGTGTTCCAGAATCATGGTTGGATCCTTCTAGTCTATTATGGCCATTGTGGGGTGAGTTGGGTGGTAGAGACTAATTAAGGGTTTCATGGAAATGTCTTAGGCTTGGCCCGAGTTGGTTTGTTGTTGTTCATGTTTTGGCTAGTTTTTATTTATTCTTCCAAAATGTTTCCCCTTTTTAAGAATGTTGATCTTGTATATAAAAATTTGTTGGATCATAGTAATTGGTTATGAACTTATTTATTGTTTATTTTCTTTTGATCTTGTATTTATTTTATTACATATATTGTATATTTGTGTTGGGAAAATCATTTCCAAAGGAGTTCTTGTAATACCCAGGCACTTGTTTCTAACCCATGAGAATTGGGAAATCCCTATAGGTCTAGTTTCTATTTTTTTATGGATTAAGTTTGGTGTAGATTAAGATATTATCATATCCTAATTTGTGTGATGATTTTTTTGGTATACCCTCCTTCTGATGGGTCTTCATCTACTCTATCTCTATCTGATGTTCCAAAATCACTACAATTTGGTCCATCATTTTTTTTAAAGAAACACCATCTAATAAATTAATATGATTCTCCAATTTCTTATGAATTGAGTTTAATATTATGTGCATACTTTTTTGTCTAATAAAAACTTTTTCTCGTGAATCTTATTCAAATAAATAGGAACTCATTTGACACCTCTCACTGTGCTTCTTTTTATATTGATAGAACTCGGCCTAATGGTAATTCTTCAATCAAGTATAAACTTAATTTAAAACTCATGTATATAAATATTCAGCACTTATTCTCCTCCACATATACTAACAATATTTCACACAACATTTCTTACAGTTTCATCCATTTAAATAGGTGTTCTTCTTAAATTTTGGGTGGGAACTCAAATGTATTTTCCTAGACAACAAAACATTGAATTTTAAATATTTTCAATCATTTAAATATCAATGTAATATTTCTCAAATATTATATAATATTCTCAAACACACTTTATGATTATTAAAAGCTCAACTTTTCATCAAACTACCTTAAACTCAATATTGATGAAATTATTCAAACTTCAAAAACCTCAGTAAGATAGTTTATAATAAACAGCATGATCGATATCATCATAGTTAAGGAATTTACATACTTTATTTAAAGTTCCTTATAACTTCTTTTTCTAATGAAACATTAATATATTCTTCTATTTAATGTACTCAATAAATTTCATCAACTTGTGTCCCTCTTTCCGGTATCCATTTTTTATGAACCCTTCATATGATGACCTCAATATATCTCTCTCTTATGATATCTCATATATCTATCCAGTAGACCATCATACTAATCTTTGAATGGTTATATTCATATGAAACTTATAAATGATGAATTTTCAAACAATAACATCATGTATCTCAGTTTTATGTTCTTATGTCTAATTCCACTCAACTTCGTCTCTGACATTTTATACACTTCTCCTTTTGTTATACCTTCATATTTATCCATACGATAACATAAAAAATATCCATCTGTTGGATAATTCATGTGTCTACCTGGTGGACCTTCAATAGTTAAAACATTATTGATATCTTTTTCTAATATTATACAATGGATTACATCAGCTGATATCATAGATAATCTATCCTATATTTTTAACATTTTAAACTACCAATATTTGTCTGGTGTAGCTTTATAACATTCTTTCATCTGATCATATCATATTTGACTTATCATTCTAATCATTATAAAATTTGCCTCATCTCCACCCAATAATTTTGTAGCCAATCATAATAACTTCAGATACAAACATTCATACATATTTATCATACAACATTCTAACTTGGACTGTAAACTTCTCAATCCAATCACTACCATTAATTAGGTATTTACTACCTTTATATAGTTCTTTACAGCCATTATGTATCTTCTTTGTTATTAATTATAAAACATAAAATTCTCATAATTTTTACTTCTGTATCTTTTGGAATTCTATCACATTTTATTAAAACATACAAGCATAGAAATGAAAGCTTCTTATAACTTTTTATCTAAAAACATCATCCATGTTTCGCCTAGTATCATGAGCTTTTGGACTTCATATTGCTTCATCTTTATCGGATCAACTATTTCTAGTGATCTTAATCTAGTTACATTGTTTAATGCATGCCTTCTGAAATTTATGTAATTATCTACCAATATAAAAATGTGTACAACTTCAACCTGGTTCCTAAGTTACTTCATGATGCTAGGAACATGAACATAAGCACAATATCATCTAACTTAGTAAGTAAACCTTCTTAAACATGATAATGAATTTTTCTTACACCTCATATAAAGAATTTTTCCTATACAACTCTTGCAACATCATCTCTAAAGTTTGATCTAAAAATACATATTGACAAAAAATAAAACCAAAAACACTTTGTCACAATAGAATTTTTGATTGAGTTAGGGTTAATAGACTTTATTAAGTGTAACTTACTTAGGTTATTATTGTGAATGTTTTTTATTCATACTTTTGGTTCATTAAACATACTACTATCCTTTCTACTGACCTTTTTCTGATAGAATGATCTTTTTTATTGTGAACTTATACTTTGTGAAGTTTTTGTGTGATCTTAAAAAAATTTCATTATAGTAGAAGTGTGCATTTTAATGGATGATTAGTTTTCTCAACAATGGTTTTGGTAAATTTTATTCTTGATAAAAGGTTTCTCAATTTACTAGGATTCGTTATATCAAAAGGTGAAGGAATAAAAATATATAATGTTCCAGTTAGAAAAATAATATTGAATGGATTTTAGTTTCAAGAAGGCGAGGTTGGAAAATTGCCTCATCTAAAAGGACTCTGAATTTTAATTGAAGGGGGTTAAGGTAGATCCACTTGATAAAGGGTAATAGAAATGGTATGATAGAAATACATTTGGTTTAGTGAGGATTAAATTGTTATGAAATGTAGCCTACAAGATATATGATAAAAAGCGTATCAGGGACTTGATGGTTGTATTAGAAGATATATACTAAAAGTATACTTCTCTCAATAATGAGTTCTTTATGGGAAAATTGTTCATTATAACGATATTTGAAGGAAGTTTAGTTACTGATCATATGAATAACATTAAAATGATCATTGGCCCGATCAAGTGGGTGAAGGTGACTTTCAGGGATTCTATATGAGTAATATTTTTTCATCTTCATTATCAGGGTCATGGGATCAAATAGTGATTCCAGTGAGTAACTCCATTGGAAAACACAACATGATATTCAAAGATTTGTGGAAATTGATTTGGATTTAAGATATCTAGATAAAGTGAATTCAACTACCTTTCGGTGATTAATTGAATATTTATAGAAGAAGGTTCTCAAATAATCAATGAATTAAAATACAATTTAAAGGAATTTTTAGAGAGAGAGAGAGAGGTAGAGAAAAATCTATCCGACCCAACCTAGAATATTGGATATATGAAAAAGGGGTCATCTCAAGAATGATTTTTGTGAGAGAAAAGAATATTCTAAAAAGAATAACTAATGAAGTGTTAAATTCCATTGGATTAATAACAGAAAATAGTTTGAAGCTAATATTAAATTTCAATAAATTAATATAATCTTTCATTATAGATCCTAGTGCATCTTTCCAACCCATTGGAGGAAGGGGGTGCATAGAAAATTATGTGTATAGAATATTTGTACTTTTGAGTCTTATGGATGATGAATATATTAATATGTAAGGAAGGGAGATGTTAGAATTATGTTGAATAATAGAATTTTCATTAGTTTAAAGTAAGTTTAACATATTCTATGACATTGAAATGGTATGATTTTAGTTCGTCATTTAGATGAAACTTGATATGAAACTACCTTTACCGATCAATTTTGGAAAAAAACATAGGTTTCCTTATCTATTGGTAGATGTTAAAGAGAAGGAAAATTATATCTGACTTAAAGGAAAATAGGTTCTACACTTTTTGAAACTTATTCTTCTTAAAGTTTAGATATTTGGAACATCTTCCTTACAAAATCTCAGTGAAATTTTTTTGAATGTTTGGAAAAAAAATCCATGATAAAGATGGATAATTTTGAATTTGTAAGTATTGAGGGTTCCATAATTGAAAATAAACATAATTTTATTTTTAATTTAATAATAGGAACACTAAAATGGTAGAATATATATTTGGTGAACACAAATTTATAAGGAATTTCCATTATTAAATGTCATGGAGGTTTATAATAATTTTTGACTTTTATTGATTAGTCCACTAATAAAGTATGGTTATAATTTAAGAAACAAAAAACATGATATTAACTAAAATATGTGAGTATATTAGTGGAATTTTTTATAACTTTTGTAGATACAAAGGCATTAGGCATAAGAAGACAGTACTTCGGATACATGAGTAGAATACCATAGTTTAACATATGAAACAAGTGTTGATGGAAAGGATATAGATTATAACATTCTATTTAAGGATTCCCAAGTATTTTGGGTAGAATAAATTAAAACTTAATCATAAATAATCAATTAAATCCCCTCATCACCAAAGGGAGATGAATTATTGAAATCTACGGGGATATGAAAAATGCTAGATTTAGCTCACCTAAAAGTCTTCATAAGTTTAGCCTTTGCATATGTTGATTAAAAATATAAATAAAATCCATAGGGAAAATTTAATGAATGTTTTATTATAATTTATAGAGATGAAGAAATCATATTTGGACTTTGAAGTGATGAGAAATGATAAGTCATCAAAAGTATAATATTCTCTTAACTGATAAATTCCCTTAAAAATATGTGAACTTAATTGAAAAACAAGTTAAGATAGAGGAATTAACATCAATTTAGGTTTACCTGAATGGAGGCACCCAAATGAAAAAAATTATGGATAGTTCCTATTTAATACCCTAAGATTTTAAAATAAGACTACGATCAATAGTGTATATGATATGAAGCATCGAGCATAAACAAACCGTAAAATAATATTATTTTAAATATGATTGTTATAACATAGTCATTTAATTGAAAGGTATGAATAGGAGTTACCACATTATGATATATATATATATATATATGTCTACCTAATTAAAATATATCTAATAATTCTTAGGAAAGAATCACTCAATTTATATTGAATTCATTTTATGCTTCAAAATACGTTTTCTTCAAAAATGGTTTTTATGGTTTTTTGTGAAAAAAAATTAATTAATTTTTTACAAATCTAAAATTTTAATTTAAAAAAAATATATCATTTTTTAATAATAATATCAAAATTATCTTGATGGAAAACATATCAATTTTTTAGAAGGATTAATTTTTTAGTGAATAGTAAAAAAATACCAATTTTATAGAAAAATCTCTTTTCGATTCAAATATTTAAAAATTCATATTTTTTTGGAATTTATATTAAAATTTATTTATATTATTTTTATTAAAAATTATCTAATAATTTCATTATAATTTATATTATTATTATTTTTGGTAAAAAAACATTTTATACTTAAAAATGCATTATTCTGTAAAATTGTTTTTCATCTCATTTTGCAGGTTAATTTCAAAAGTAACTTATTTAACTTATAAGAATTAAATTTGATAAAATTTATTCAATAATTTTAATCATAATTTACAAATTTGTAAATAATTTAACATTATTTTTTGTTATAATGAATAGTAATCTTGGAAAATATGTTTTTACAATGGTAAGAGTAAAATGGGAAGAACAAGGTTAGATATATGAAACAATGTTCCAATATTGTCCTTGAACTTTATAATATTTCATTGGATGACTTTAATTCTACCACCCCTTAATATATTCTAAAATATGTAATTTTAGTTCCATTTTTCTTTAATGAAGACCTTAATGTCATATAAAGTAAAGGAAAATTCCAAAATGTCATTCTATTGCTTTTAATATATATATAATATTTTGTGAAAGTCATAAAAACATTTTATGAATGGTTATAAGAGTTTATTTTTAGTATTAGATATTTTATATTAATGTAATTTATTTTAAATTTTTTTGACTAAATAACGAACATAAATGTTTACGCAACACTGACACGGTGCTTGAGCAAGTAATATAAAATCAATTAAATGATTTTAAAATCATTAAAAGTATTAAAATTTGGGTTATTTTTGGTCTACCATGAATTTTTTAAACACATGTTATATATTATTAATGTTTTGAATGTTTATATTTTAATTACTCTATTATAATGATATATTTTAAAATCAAATTATGTTAAGAGTCCCAAAAATGGCTTTATGGTATTTTCGTTAAATAATATTTTGTTAAATGATATAAAATTCATAAAAAAATATATATTGAGTAAATTTAACGTGATATGGTAAATAATATAAATCATTTTCTAATTATGGGTCACTTTTTATTTTATAGTAACTTTCTTGACCCCAAATGTGAAAAATTATTATTATCATGGTAAACTTTAAATAGGGTTATCAAGCGCTAAAACTAACATATAAGGTTTAAAACATTACATAAACTTTTAAAAAATTTATTTTATGTGATTATTTAAACTTATATACATCCTATCTTTTAAATATTTCAATTTTGTTCCAATGTAAATTGAAAATTAATTTATATTAATTTAATACTTAAAATAATTCTATGGGTGACCCTCTCCTCTCTTATATAAGGACAGCACCACTCCTCTCTTTCTAAAAATTCTTGAGCCACTTACACTTACCAAAACTTGGAAAACAATCTTCTTAAATTCTTTATATATATTCTAGTTCTTATTTTGTTCTTAAAATACCATCCATATGGATGTTTATGAGAGAACAAAATAAGCATCTTCAAAGAGGATGTAATTGTATCAACCGAGCATTTTCATTTTACTTTTTCTTCTATCTATTTAAATTTTATCCTAACCATTAAAATATAATAAAATAAGTACGGCATTAATACTTATATTTTTTTATTTTAATTTTATAAAATTATTCATCTCATTTTTATTAAAATTAGAAATAAAACTACTTTTTGTGTATATACGGACTGTCGCATCCCATGCTGATGAATTTTATTTCTCTTCGCTGTGTATCATGACTTGTAATTATGATGTATTTAATTTATATTTAGTGTATTAATGAAATAATTATGATTATTTAAATATAATATATTGTCTTTATTTATGTTATTATATTCATTAAAAAAGGAATCATCACATGTGTGTACGTACGGACTACTGTCTCCACATAGTGATGTACTTATTTTTCAAAAAAAACCTATCATGGCTAGTCATGGGGATGAATTTAATGAATTTAATTTATTTTTATAAAACTATAATGATTTTTAAAAGATATTATTTAATTTTATTTCTTTATTTTTCATCAAAAAATGTAAAAAAATCATTGGTTGTACATGTGGACTATCACCCCTCGCTCCAAAGTATTTTGTTTTTTATAACTTATTTTCATTGAGGAATCAAAAATTTCATTGGATATATAAAAATTGTAATTATTTATTGATTAATATTCTATATATTATGGAATAATGACCCATTTTACCTTGATCAACCAACCATATTCATTTTACATTTATGAACCAAACATCCTAAAAAAACTCGACATGGAGATAACTGATTAAGTAATTAAATATGTAATTTAAATGAATAAATGAATTGTTTAATGATTAATTAATAAACCTAAAAAATGTAATTAAAAAATTAAATAATTAATATATTTTTATTATACAATATTTATATGAATACATAGCATACTTGGACTCAAGATAAGAGTTTCTTAACTCAATTTCCTTTCATTGGGTTATAAAAATTCTTCGTTGGCTTTGTTATGAAATATATTTGATTAAATTGATCTCAGAATTGTTTTATTATGTATTTGAAATTGGAGTATGTGGATTTAAATATTTTTATACATTTAACTCCTGGATTAATTATCACTTCAAATAGTGTGATCTTTGTAGTGGGTTTCATTGTCTCAACCTATTTTTCTTAAGACATTTGTTATGTAGTGCATCATTATTTCATTATGGGGTGTTATTAATAACCTATGAATTAATTTTAAAATTATAATTAATTTCATTCATGGTATTTATATATCCATATAATATTCATTATTTTAATTACTTTTGATTCAAAATTTACCAATGTGGTAAAGGCCTTATGTTACAATTTCATTTATTTTTAGGATTGTTTCTGTTAAAGTTTCTTTTGGGGAAAATTTTATACTGTTAATTTATTGAACATAATATCTATTATTATTATATATTTATTTCTAATTATTACATGATTTAATTTAATTTTCCTCTCGTTGGTACTTAAGAAGATCAAAAGAACATTTTTAAGGAAAAACAAACATTATTTCTCTTTCTTAGTTAGGAATATTTTGTCTTCCATATCCATGATCATTAAAATGTTTTTAAGAATATTATTTTTTATGAATTAATAATTTTATAAACTAATTTTTATCTATATTTGAATTTATTTACAATGGTTTAAGAATATTCTTTTTGTATTTTACAATATGGGTACTTATGGATTTTACTCAATGTTTTAAAGGTATATTTTTTTAACATTTACTAAATAGATAGCCTTTCCCACAATCATAAATTTTATATGCTATTAATTTTTATTTAAATTTTCATATGGTTACTTTCATGTAAAATAATTTTCTAAATAATTTTTAAATTTTTACTTAAATATTTATCAAAGAAAATGATATTTTTATATTTTCAAAGAAGTGTATCAAATGTTATTTTAAAGGTATTATTAATATATGGAGATATCCTTTATTTTTTTCCAATGATATAATGGGGATATGATATAATAATACCATACGTATTATTTGTCTCTATGGATTTTGATTTTTTATAATTTATTTCCATAGAACCGGGTTTTTTTCATGAGTTAATCTAGATAAAAAAATAATTGTAATTGTTTTCAAGGGGGTTATATTAAATTGTAAATATCATAAATGGTTTTTAATTATATGATACTTATACATATGTATGGATGACTAATGGTTGGTTCTGTTATAAACTAGTGATGTGTGGAAACATTATAAAAAAGGGTGGGTTGTGATGTTATAATCTAATGATAGGTGGGTCCGTTTTTTCCCTCTAATTCATTGGGTAAATAAATAGAGTTATCTAATTGTAAGTTACTCCTAATAGATGATGAAGACTAACATTTATAGGTTACTCCTGATATATAGTAATTATTATGTTAGGTGGGTCTATGATGAATGTTTGATGTTCTAATATACCTATATAATATTTCAATGCTTTCTTTGAGATCTAATGGATCCTTTTATCATGGATTATCATCACATGATGCATGATTGTTTACTTATTTGACTCTAATATTATGTTAAATATATATTCCATGTATCATGATTTATGATCCATGTTTTTATAGTTATGAATTATCTTATGTTAATCTCATGCACTTTTATTATTTCATCATGCCCTTATTCTCATCTTAAGATCACTAGTGAAATTCAATTTTAAATGATTATGTTTACCCTTCCAAAAAATTGATCTCATCGAGGTTAAATTTTTCATTTCCCTCGGTTATAAAGATTGAAGATAATTGAATTGTTTATAGAAAGGGTTAATGTGTGAATAGTTTTATAGGGATGTTAAAGACTTGTTGTGAAATAAGAAAAGTTGGCTATAATAGGAAAAATGATCACTTGAAGACATGGGTACTTTTATATTAGATTTTTTCATAATTCACTAAAACCCTAAACCTAAAAAATTCATTGGGTATGTAGGTGATCTTTTTTGATGTTTTACGTTTTTTATGGCTAAAATTGTGTCATGATTATCTTTATCAAATAATGAAATGTGAATATTCTTACTTAACTACTAGATCTGAGAGTATGGGTTCGGGGCTCTTATGGTTCGTATCAGAGTAGAGTTTAGATAACTTTTGAGATTAAGATGTTTTATGTGTTGTTAAATAATGATTTATGGATACCATAATTAGTTTATATGTTTATGTTTGATCAAAATTTCAAAGAAAACACCCCTTTTATGTTTTAATTTTTTCGGTTTTTAGGTGATTAATGATATTTTAGAGATGTTTTATTGCGATAAGGTATATATAACCCTTAAGGTTAACATAAAGGATTATTTGGGAATAATAACATTATATTTTCAGGGATGTCAGATAAAAATTACGAGATGACCTTTGAAGTCAAAACATTCTTTAATGTTAAGTTCAATGAGTTTAGTTGAGATATATGGTTAATTATCTGTGGAAGAATCTATGATTAGCCTTGGGTGTTATTCTAAAAATTTTGGAGTAAAATATATTGTATATTAATTCAATTATTTATTTATTTTTTGGTATTATATAAATTATTTCTAACCATTTTTTATTTAGTAAATGTAGAATTATTTTCATTGTATCCTTATATAGATCCTATTATCTAATACAATTTTATGCTTTAGGCATATGAAAGATTGATTATAGATAATCATTAATTGGAATATAGGTTGTAATGGAGGTGGAAAGGTTTCAAAACGTGAATAAATGATAAAAATTCATTTATAGATTTAATTATAATCAATTAATTATATTATACAATTTTTTTAGTCAAGATAACAAAATAATCTCTCATAAATTAAAAATGTTATCATTTTTCTATCATTTCAGATGAATTTATGTCCTTTTCTCTCTTATAAATTCCTTATTTTTTTCCATTCAAATTATTGTAATCATATTTTATATCACTTACCTTAATTAATTGGAAATTAATTTCCATTAAAAGTATATATTTTCAATTCCCACTAATTTTCTTATATTTTGAAACCTATTTTTGTGTTATTCTTGGAGACCTTTAAATTTATATTTCTCTCCTTTTAAAGGAAAATTGTATTAAACCTTCTTTTATTATAGGTTTTCATAAAATGAATTTTTGAATATTTAAAAAATTAATTAACAAGATAGATATAAAATTTAGTGGACGCTATTTATTTAAGTGGGGGTGAATTTTATACCCCAATATTTTAAAAGAAGACTATGTTTAGTAGAATATATGATATAAACACTATGCTTATGCAAACCATGAAATAATATTAATTTAAATATGAATGTTATAACCTAGTCATTAAATTAAAGGGTGTTAATAGAAGTAACTAAATTAAAATATATATATAATAATTTTATTTAATAAAAATATACTGATTATTTCTTATGAAATAAGCACTACATTTTTTATAAAGTCATTTTATTCTTAAAAAAATGGTTTTTATGGATTTTTATCAGGAAAAATTGTGATTAATTTATGAAATATTTATAGATTTTATATTTTTAAAATGGTATCATTTTTATAATCTTAATATAAAAATTATCTTAAGGGAAAATTACGGTATGTTTTCAAAATTTTAAATTTTTAAGGAATGGAAAAAATAGCAATTTTATAGAAAAATATCGCTTTCATTAAAGTATTTGGAAAGTCACATTTTTTTAATTGATATAAAAATTTAATTAATTATTCATTATTAAAAATAATCTAATAATGTTCATTTGAATGTATATTATTCTTAATTTTGGTCTAAAAATATTTTTATACTTAAAAATACAATTTTCTAAAAAATATTTTTTATCATATTTTCTGGTTTTATTTTAAAACCAAATTATAAAACATATAGGGATTTAATGTGATAAAATGTATTTTATATTTTTAATAATAATTTAAAAATATGGTTGATAGGTAACCTTTATTTTTGTTCATAATTAATAATGACCTTGGTAAAAATGTTGTCAACGCGATAAAGATAAAATGTGTATAATAAGTTTAAAAATAAGAAATAAGGATTAAGAACCATCCATATATTTAATTATATTTTATTGGATTAATTTTAAATTATCAAAGATTTTATATATTCAAAAAAAATCATTTTTTTCTTTTTCCCTTGATAAATATTTTCGTATTATTTTAAGCAAAGGAAAATTCCAAAATGTGTCTTTCGTGCTTTTAATAACTATATTATTTTTTACATGGATAAAAACATTTTATAGATGGTTATAAGAGTTTTTTTTTAATGTGATTAATTTTAAATATTGTGTTAATTTGTTTTAAATGTTTAGTGGTGAAATAATTACCTAAAATATTTATGTAGCAGCGATATAAGGTTTGACCAAGATGTTGAAAAACCAAGTAAAATTTTTAATGAATTTTAAATGTAATATTTTTTTCGATGAGTTATGATTCCACATTAATTTTTTAGAAAAATATAATGTATTATTAATGTGTTAAATTTTTTATATTCTAATTAATTTACTATATATATTTTTAAAATTTAAATTATTGTAATAGTCCTGAAAATGACATTAATGTTGTTTTATGTTAAATAATATTTTTTAAGATCATTTAAAATTAATAAAATTATTATATTTGTCCAAGTGAATGGGATATACTATGTAATATTAACTATTTTTTATTTTTTTATAAATTATCCATTTATAGGTACTTTCTTGACCCCCAATGTGTAAAAATATTGTTATCATGGTAATCATTTAATGTGGTTAATGAGAGTTAAAACTAAGAGATAAGGGTTAAAACTTCACATAAACAAGTATAAATTTTATTATATAGGATTATGTAGGGTTATATTCATATTATATTTTAAATATAAAAATTATTCCCACTTGAACTAGAAAATTAATTAACTTTAATTTAATAACTTAATTAATTCCAAGTGTGTCCCTATCCTCCCATATAAGGAACCCACCTCTCCTATCTTACACAAACTTATTGAGTCAATTATCTCAACAAAAAACTATAAAAAATATTATTAAATTATTTATATACATTATATATTTTATTTTTTTCTTAAAATTCTATACATATGGTCATTTAGGATAGATCTAAAGTAGGTTCTTCAATGAGGAGGTAATAGTCTCAACCGAGTGTTTTCATTTTACTTATTTTTCTATCCCATTAAATTATATAATAACCATAAAAATATAATAAAATTAATATATATCATATAATGAGAAGTTATTATGTTAATTTGATAACATTATTCATCTTTATATTCCATCAAATGGGAAATGAAACCATTGTTCATGTATAGGTGTGAACTAAAGCCTCGTGAAAAGATGGATTCTATTTCTCATAACCAAATTTCATGCATAGTCATTATGATTTTATTAATATATATATATATATATATATTTTATTCATGAAATAATTATTATTATTAAAATATAATATATCGTCTATCTTCATACCATTATAATCATTAAAAAATGCAATCATCGCATGTGCTTACATACTCACTAATGTCTCCACGTAGCAATGTACTTCATTTTTCAAAAAAGGCCACTCTTGTCAGGTCATTGGGATAGATTTAATGAAGTTATATTATTTTTATAACATGATAATGATTTTATAAATATAATATTTTATTTTATTTCGTTATATTATATCCAAATAAAAGTAAAAACATCACTTGTGTGTAAATGTGGACTACCACTTCACGAGCCGATGTATTTTGTTTTTTATAACTATTTTCATATGTGACTCTAAAAGTGTGTTTTATATATAAAAATAACAATTATTTCATGATTATTGTTATTTATATAATGTATTACTGAACCATTTGGTAACAATAAACCAACAAAATTATTTTTTCAATTATGAACTAATCATCCTCAAAACACCCGATGTGGAGTTAACCAATCAGTTAATTAAATTTTTCATTGAAATAAAAGGTTTAATGATAAATTATTGAACATGGTAAATGTTAATAAAAATTAAATAGTTAATATAGTTTTATTATACTTAATTTAAAGTAAAAATATAGAATTTCTGGACTCAGGGTAAGTGCTTTCTTAACTTAATTTTTTTTCAATGGGGTATGGCACATATTTCATGACTTTGTTATACCACGATTATGTATTAATTGAACTCTGAATTTTTTTTATATTTAATTTACTTTAATTTTATTTTTATTTACATATAATCACATAATTAATTCATGGATTAATTATCACCTTAAAGGATATTATTTGGTAAGGTTTTTCTTGGTATCGATCTCATTTTTTTGAGGCATGTTTCATGTCATAAAAAATTATTTCTTTTTATGGTGTACATAAAACCCCATGAATGAATTTTTACATTTTAATTCATGAAATTAATGGTATTTATAAATCCATATATTATTATTTATTTTTGTTTCAATTTATTTAAAAATTACCAAATTGGTAAAGGTGTTATGTTACAATCTCATTTTTTTTATGATTTTTTATGTTCAAAGTTTATTAGGGAGAATTGGATGATATTAATTTAATGAAACAAATATATATTATTATATTATATTTATTTATTAGGTTTACAAGATTTTATTTTAATTTCCTCTCTTTCATACTTAAGGATATTAAATGAATGTTTTTATGTAAAACCCATCATTATTTATCTCTTTAGTCTAGAATATTTTCTCTCCCATAACCATGGTATTCAAAATATTTTCAGTAAAGTTATTTTATATAAATAAATGATTTTTTAAAGTCATTTTAAACTAAATTGTACTTTATTTACAAATATTTTATTGGAATTTTTTTCTAGATATGTTTTTGGTTTTTATCAAAAGTGTACAGGGGATATTGGTTTTAACATTTAACAAATGAATTTATTTTCCAACCATTATAAATATTTTATTCATTGAAGTTTAATTTAAAAATTTTAGTGTTTTTTTCAAAGAAAATGTTTTTCCCAACAATATTCGAATATTTACTTTAAATATTATCAAAATAAAAAGGATGTTACCATATTTTCAATGAAATGTTCTTTTAAATATATTTCTAATTTATTAAAATATCATTTATTGTTTTCTTATTCTATAATGAGGATATTTTCCAACAAAAACATCCTAATTATTTCTTGATAAGGCATATGACTATTTTAAACAAATTTTAAAGGAACTCATTTTTTTCATAGGTTAATCAACGTAAAAATATTGACAGTGGTTTTCATGGGTGTTATGTTTAAAATTGAAGGATTATAAATGTTTTGTTCATTATATGGTACTTTAGAATATATATGTATGATTTATGGGCGGTTTAATTATGAACTATGGTGTTTGGTAACATTATAATCCAAGTAAGAGTGGTTACATTATAAACCATGGATGTTTCGGTCTATTATAGCCCTCCAATTCATTAGGTAATGTGACAAAGTTAACGGATTTTATGTTGATCCAAAGAGATTATAGATTTCACCAATTATAGGTTACTCCAAATTGGTATGGTGATTATCCATTTAGGTGATTAAATGATGAATTTTTTATGTACAAAGAAACATGTATATTTTATAATTCTTATTATGAGTTATAATGGATCCTTATCCCATGGATTATTCTCACATGCCTCATGATTATTAACTTATATGACTCTTATATTACTCAAAATATTTATATCATTTATCATAATTTATGATCCATGTTTTTATGGGTATTAATTCTTTTATTTCATTTACATACACCTTGATTATTCTATTTTACCCTTATACTCATCTTATACAAACTGATGACATTTAATTGTTAATTGTTTTGTTTACCCTAATTGATCATTTTAGCCCATCCTTGCTATTTTTCCCATTTCCATATTTTATAAATTCTTATATAAAATAAATTAAGTCTAGAACTTTTTTATTTATAAATAATTTTATGGAATATTATGAACACTTACTTTAAAAAAAGAAAGGTAGGGTATATTAGGAAAATGATCACTTGAAGGCATGGGTATTTTCATGTAAGTGTTTATACTAATTCTCTAAAACTCTAAAACTAAAAGGTACTTGTGTAAATATGTTATGAAACTATTTTTAATAAATTATTTTTATATGGATAAAATTAGTTCATTTTTATCAATATAAATTCTAAAAATGTAAATATTATGTTTTTTTCTCCAGATCTTGGAGTGTGGGTTTAGGGAAATTATATGATATGGCTCTCAGTATTCCTAAAATAAAAAAAAATATTGAGGATGGATAAAAGGAAATAATATGAAGTTTTATAATGAGACCACTATATGATATACCTCAAATATAAAGAACTCATGAGTCTAGGTCCATAATTTTAGAGGGTAAAATTATGAGGGATTCAATTCTAGAGAAATAAGAACTGCATGTTAAATTAAGAATCTCTTCCAAAGTTGTATGACTGATACAAAGGTATGTATTAGACTTAAACTTATTACTTTTAATATATTTTTTAGAATTAGAGATCCAATAATAAGTGGATACTATTTTTGATTAAGATATTTGTGATTTATAAATAAGGTGCGAGTTAAATATTATATTTTGAATAACACCTGGGAGTTAATTGATCTACAACTCATAAAGATGGAATTATAGAAAAAGTGGGTTTCCAAGTGAAAATGTGAAGATAATGGAATTATAAGGTATAAGGTGATGTTGGTGGTTAATGGTTTTTAGTAAAAAAGGGCATCAAATTTTCTAAAATATTTTCTCTAATAGTAAAGAATACTACCATTAAAATAGTGCTCAGTTTGATTACTTTTAATGGATTACATATAGAATAAATGAAAATGAACATGGATTTTCTTCATAGGATTCCTGATAATATATATATATATATATATAATAAAAAAAATTTGTTTCACTGTTAATCAAAATAAAGGCTTTCTGTGAAAACTACATAAAAATATCTATCATTTGAAACAAGTTTCAAGGTAATGGAATGAGAGTTAAACTCATTCATAAGGAAACTAGGATTTATAAAAAAACAATAGTCCATTTTTATTACCATAAAATGTTTAGTGATTGAAATTTCATCATTCTACTCTTGTATATGGATGATATGTTATTGGTGGGTCAATCAATACAATAGATTTAGGAGTTGAATAAGCACTTGTCGATGACGCTTGAAATGAATGATTTTTTTGACGAAAAGAAAATCATGGGAATAATGACTGAGTGATATATAAAGGCTAAAAGTTTTATTTTATCTCAAAAAGTTTATGTCTAAAAGATTGAGAAAAAATTATGATGATCATATGTAAATCTATTTTAACCCCTATTATATGACACTTAGAACTCTCAAAATAAAAAGAATCATAAAAAATAGTAGGAAAGGTACATGAAAATTATTATATATGAATTAGTTATCATAATTACCATGTATTCCACAGTGTGAAATTGACTATATATTTCTCATGTAGTTGGAATAGTTAGTTTTTTCATGCCAAATATAGGGAATGCACATTAGGAAGATATGAAATGGATATTTATATATCTTAAAGGATTGGAAGATACTACCCTTTTATTTAGGGTTGATTATTTGTTGTTTTGGTATTTTTGAAACAGGCATTTGGGGATACTCGAAGTCACAAAAAGTGAAACTGATTTTTTCTTTGCCTCTTATGGAATTGTATTTAACTAGATGTTGAGGCTCAAACTAGGGTTGTCTCTCTTCATAATTAAAGTAGAGTATATAGAATCAATGAAGTAGGTAAAAATGTTTTTTATTAAAACATATGATTGGTGAGTTCTGAAGAATCTCGGAAAGTTAACCTCTCTACCATGACATTCAAAGTAAAAAAAATTGGCCAAAAAATATTTTGTTAGATATGATGAAAATGAAAATCAATATAATGTTCATTACATCTAGAATTTTCTTTAAGATTAATATATGGGGATAGAATATTGTTTTTATTATGAATATTATTCATGTGATAAAGTGAGTTTTCCAAAGGGAAAAATTTTTTATGGCCATTTATTTTTGTTAGGGTAGTAGTGGTGGTCTATAGTGGGATGGAAATGAGGTTTTTGGTAATTCATAATTTTCAATGGGTGTTGTATCATGGAAATATCATCATAAGGTTAGTTAATATTATGATCACTAGAATGAGTTATTTTATGTGTTTATATGACCCTCATTATTGTGTTTTTGGGAAGGTATTAAGGCATAGGAAGCACTATTTTTTTATTAGTGATTGGTATTTATACATAGGAATGATACATGGGATTGAAAGTTTCATAGTAAAATAGATAGACTCCCATGAATGTAGAAAATTTGTGAAACCAGATGATCATGTGGGATTCTATATATTAAGGGGTGGGAAAAAAAATTTGATGTGTTATGTATTTACTCATATGTTAGTAATGAATGTTGATTTCTACTCACAATGATTATAACATTGTAATTATGATGAAATAAAAGTGTACATATATTTTCTCATGGAAATATGATGAATGTACAAACCTTGTAATACCTTTTTTTATTTAGTTACTTTTATTTACATTAAAAATTATAGTTAAATGTGTGTGTGATATTGATTAAATAAACTTGAGTAAATTAAATTCAGTGTAGTGATTAGGGTGAATGTTTTTTCTTCCTAGTTTTGGTACATTTTACTGGTAAGTATTCATTTCAGTGAATATTTTTTCCAATATTGTCTTATATTGGTGAAATTATAGTGTGTAAATTTTTTTCATTATTTTAAATAAAATAACCTACTAAAAATAATTTCCAATGGTACATATACATGATCAATGTGGGTCACACTCCACCACATCCAATTCTATGAAAATACATCAATCAGTCCTCCTATGGACAAATTTTTCCAAAAAACATTAAACCACACCCACTAATATGATATCTCATCACTCTATCATGATGAATAAATTTTCTGAGGCATTATGAGATCCTACAATCACCCAAAAAAATGTTTAAACCTAATACTTATGGAAATTCCATGGTTGGATTAACAACCACTCACACCAGTTGTGTTTCTCTTACACTGAGCACCAGAACACCTCCGATTTGACTCTCTATTAGAACATGTTAATTATATCTTGAGTCTAAAACTAATATTTATTATTTATGAAATTATAAATTTCAAATCAAAATATAATATTCATACAGTAACCAGATAAAATAATATTCACCTTCATTTTGATATCTTTATTCCATCTTGATAGTCAATGATCTATCCCATCACATCTATGCCCCTACTAACATGAGTTTCATACCTCAATGGTATATAAGATATTCCCCACCATATGAGTACCCTTATCATAACTCCACTAAATTTAAATCCTTGATCTATACACCTCATTCCCTATCTATAAATACATATAACATCCAAATGTGATCATTCTTCTCATACACAAGTGTCAATGTAAAACATCAATCGCTACTTGTTCATAGGTCACCAAAAACATAATCCTCTATATTTACTGAAATTAAATTTTTAATTAGGGCCTCACCCTCCAATAAAAAATGATTAACTTCCCAATATAGGGGTTACATTATACTTCTTATAAATCATAACCTCAAGAGGTTCAATCATAACATGTGTGTTGCTCCTTCCGAGCCATGATCATCCCATATTGTCAACCTATACCACCATATAGGTTTATTTAAACTATTCTATTGGACTCCATTCCATCCATGATATATCCAAATGTCACAAAGTTGACACTTCTCAACCATATAAAAACTTCATAATGTAATCCTTGTAAATATCTCATTGAATCCATCATTTATCCTTCCAAACGCATCTTTCCATCAATCCCCAACTCAAATAATCATTACACATAACCATAAGTCAGTTCTTCAATCTCATATAAAGCTAATCAGAATATTCCCTCATACTACACAACTAAACAAATAATCCCAAACTCTCATAATTCATATCTCATCAAACCTAGCATTGCATTACTAAACCACTGGCCATGATCCATAGTATGTCAATCTCATATATATTGAAGCATCTCATAACACTCTTTCTATCAAATATAAATCTCACTCATGTAAAGGATAACTACTCAACCATCTACCAATCATGCATCCTTTTAAAACTAGAATCTTTATACCACGCTTTATTATTCCATCTAATAAATTTCCATAATCAATAGGTTTGGGAATCTAATTTATCCTTCCCTAAAAACCCAAACTCAATACCAAAAATATTAGGAATACCACATGCCTTTCCTCACACATCTTAAGGGTATCCAATATCTTAGGAAAACCAAATCAAATAATCCCACTCTAGGTCCCTCACATATATATATATATATATTAAGAACTTTCTTCCAAATCCAACATCCATTCAAGAGAATCTAACCTCACTAGGAATCCTGATAGCAGACTACCCCATCAAGGATCCTAATCTCATCTAGGTGTACATAACAACATAATCATGTGACATTTCATATTGATTAAATTATTTTCATATAGTTTATTTAAGTATAATTCCATGAAGAAAATATATATTAAAAACACATATAGGTTGTTATTGATTATTTAAATAACAAACAATATTTTATTTTGATAATAAGTATCAAGGAATACAATTCCTATACTGACACACAAAGGGTTATTATCCATCCCTTTCATAGAAGGATTGTATAGTCATCCTCAACAAACATCCCACACATGGATCCACATGACCTATCATCATAAGAAAATATTGAGGTTCAGCTCAGAATTATTCGGCCAAAAATTTATATAAAACATCATATAATTCATTGACTCGTTAAATTATTAAACCATATATAATCAGAATATCAATAAAACATAAATATATGACTTTCATTTGAATCCAACACACCAAAAATGATACATGTATACTAAGATCTTACCAATGGAAAAACATCTAAAACTACAACAACAATCTCAAATACACATATCATACTTAAATAAATGTCTCAATTGAAATTATAAAAACACTAATCATAAGTCCTTTATCCATAATAACTTAGACTCCCCATCAAAAGATTATTAGTAATGTAATAATATACGTTCTATCATTAGAATTGAAATGTCCTTACTGCCTATATAAAATAACATATGAATTAATATAAATGAAAAAAATTTATGATATCGCTTTTTAAGGCACCTTCATCCTTGTAAAACTCATTAGTGTTTGGACCATATATTTCCCATTACCATTAACATGCCTCCTCACACACCGGAGGCTTCTGACTAGTAGTGAGGGGATAAGTGTTATATTTGGGAGACTATATATTCATATTAGAGTAGAAAATAATGATAATAACATAAATTATCCATAAAAATTAATAGTATAAATAATAAATAAAAAAGGATCATGCGATAAAAAATTAAATGTGTCATACAGCACTTGTCACAAATGATTTCCTAGTTGGATGATCACATATTCAAAAAAATAAGACATGCAAGATGATCAAGTTCATCCCTAAGCCATACCTAAATACTAGTCTTAAAATTTCTATCAAGTTGCTTATATGTAATCATGAAACACTGTTCCTCTTCCCTATACATTGTATATATTAATCTCTACCTGAAATAAAATAGAAAATATACACATACAATAAGATTCCCATGTAAAGAGTGAGAAATAAATCTTAGTAGGTCTCCCCAAATATTTTCACTGACATATGCTATCATGTATATTTTCATGTACATGGAATATTCCAAACCTAGATGAATAATAATTGGAATGAAATAAATAACTAAATCATAACTAATACTCAGTTTAAATGGTAATAACAACAACACCCATACATGGTTCATACAATTTCAAATGTCTCAGAACATGATACATAACATTGGCGGGATAAATTAATTCTCCATAAACTCATGAGTATGTATATAAGTATATAAAATCACTCAAGGGGAATGATTCTTACCTAGGTCATCTCAAATATACAACACTTATTGGGTAATAGAATCTCACCTCATAATATCTCGTAAACAATTGAGGGGAAGAGAAAACTCACCAAAAATCTAATATGAAATATGCATGAGAGATGAAAAGACCAATTTAATATATTAAATAAATTCTTCATGGGGAAATATTTTCCCATATAGTGATCCTAGATAAAATTTTCATGGGGGAATATTGTCCCACCAAAAAATCTAAAACAAAATGATCCAATGGGAATAGAGGCCCACCTACTGATGTTAGAAAAAATGTGCACGAGAAAATATTATCCCACAAGGATATATAGAATAAAATATGAATTTTGGAAGATCAAACCACCTCATGATCTCATGAATAACATTTATGAGAGAAGTTTGTCCCACTAGGTAATCTTATATAACATTTGAGGGGAAAAGTGACCCACCCAAAAATATCTGATAAAGTAAAAAATGACCCATCAAAAGATATATCAAAATATCATATCTAGGAAATATTTCCCAACCAATAATAACTCTTATGATCATTGGGGTATTACTTCCACCCATCAATATCCCTTATAATTAGGAAATTCGAGATAATGTATCTCCCTACCTTTATACACTCTCATAACATTAGGAAACTTGGGGGAGCATACCCACTCCAATATGAAACACACATATCATATCAACATCCTAGATCATAACCCTCTGACTCTAGGCTGGACCAACATTCATATAATCATCTGGTATCCACAATTGGGAGTGCACATGAAATGATAAAAATGGGACTATAGTATATCCACTAAGAATAAAAAATTATCATGAGGGTGTTAGTCCCTCGATATTTATTCTCATATCTCAAACCATATCTCGAAGTTCATCCACCTACCTAGTATAATCTTATTTAGACCATATCAGTTACACCTAGACATTACACCAATACCACTGACATCTTTTCTTTCCCACAAGTTCATCCACTAAGACCCTCCAAACTCTCTCAATATCTACTCATTGACTCAAAATTGTATTTCAATGCCCCCATGACGTTCTCATAGTTGTAGGCTCTAATAGACTGATTCTTCAAGAGTCAAGTCTAAAATCACATACCATTTTTATGTGTCATAACATAATTATGTTACCCTGGAACAATTATATGTTATCCTACACATAATATCTTTTTAATACTATTCCAATTCACCAAATGAACTTCATGACCCACACCTAGGTCTTGGTCCACAAATCCATTAAGATTTCTTTAAACCCTTCATTTAAAGGAGAATTTATGATCGAATCTCATCCAATCCTAAATTTCATTATAGATAGCCTCTAATAGAATTGATGACTTAACCATTATATTCTTTGTGAACAAATGCCTAGACTGGACTACCAACTTGTCAAAATATATCTTTAAAGGAAGAAAACATGAAAACCCTCTCAAATAGAATAGTATATGACATGGACCTCATATACATGATGTATAAATATATTTTCCTACCCAGGGCATGTAGATTTTTCATCCTATAATGTATTTTATATGTACATGGTATGTATCAAGCATAGATAATGTGTCTGCCACATGAATAACCAAACCATGTGCTTTAGATCTATATGTTCCATGAACCTCAACATGGAGTTTCCTCCTATATTCCATATATCTCACTCGAGGTGTCTAGTTACGTACTATTAAATACTATACACTTCACACAGGGTGATTGTCCAGGTACTCGGCCACACCCTGGGTCATGTACCAAATGTACTATATGTAGTGTCATCATGGAAAACATATTTTGTATCCATCATCTTCTAACTTCATCGCATCGATGAATTACACATCATGTATTCTTCAACTCCATAACACGTGATAGTGTTTCTCAAATGAAAATCCACATGTGAATATATTAAAACCCTTATTTCTCCTAAAATCAAACCTCTAGGGACTTTATATCTTCCTTATATGTCCCTACATAATCATAAAAATTAAAAACTAACAATAAAATGGAGAACCAATGAAAATTTAAAATAATGGTTTTCCTCATGGTGAATCATTATATGTTTATGATCAGACAGTTTCTCTAATGCCACTGTATCTCGATCCATCTATATTCAATCTCTGGGAACAAATCCAAATCCTCCCTCTACCTACTACTCTCATCTTGGTGTCTTAAAAAATGGTAAATATACCTTCCATATCATGTGTGTTTGGTATGGAACAAGGATAGGGGTGGAATAAAATATATAAAATATATAAATATAAATAGAATAGCTTCATAAAGGCCTGACCAGAAATATGAATTAAATTTTCACCAATCCTATGTAGAAACGGTCATTCTAGACTAAACTGTAAAGTTGAAATTTCAATATTGAACTCTTTTCAGTATATATTAATTTTCACACACATGAAAATAGTTAATATTTATTTGATAAGTATTATAATTTTACCAAAAATACACCCATCTTGGAATCTCAAGAAATGTTAGACAAAGGGTAAATATCACATATCAAGATCAACATAATCATTATAAAAATATTATGAGGTTTTTTACTGTAATAAATTTTAATTTTACCCTTTATAATCAACCAAGTCATAAAATTTAGTTTTTCTATGAATTTAACAACCCATAAAAATGGGGTTCTATAATCAGAGTGAAAACTGTGGTGAATGTGAGATAGAATGATATTAAATGTTGTATCATCGAAAAAGGTGTTTAATTTGAGATATTTACTTGTTATAAATTAAATACTCATTAAAAATGTGGTTTAATTTGTGGTATTTCACATGTGATTTTCCTAAAGTATCCATATAATATGACATTCCTTCACACCATAATATTTTCATTGTATGTTTTCATGCATATGTGGATAATTAATGAATTGTAATTGTTATGGGAAAATAATATAATAAAAATATTGAATATCATGTGGGAGTTAAATATTGATGTTAATAATTTTATAATGATAAAAATATTGAGAGGATTTTTTTAATTCCATGAAATATGGGGTTTTTTATTAAATATATGAAAAACAAATCTAGGATAATTGCTGAATATAAAATATAATAATAAAAAAGAGAACATGTTATTTAAATGGATCTAATATAGTATTTCCTAGATAAAATTTTCATATCAAATATTGAGAGATCTAACACTGTCATATTTTGAAGAAATCCTTTGTGTAAAAAATTTATGGAAAACTGACACTACTGCAAATAGCTGATATTGTGTGTTAAAGAAGAGGAAGAAGTTATAGAAACCAACTATACATCCACTAAAGATTTTATAGGATGAATAAGAAGGGATAAGAATTCTATATTATGATATCTTTATAACCTAATTATTTAATCTTATAATCATTTATATCATATGTAATAATTATAAAAACCACCCTATGGTATTTTTATATAGTAAGGTCTAAATAATTTTGAGGAAACCATTGAGAATATAGAAAGCTTAAGAAGGAGGTCAGATATATTCTATCAATAAGATATGTGAGACTTCACTACTATTAATCATACATCAAGGTGATGCTAGAAAATTATTGTATTTAAACTGCTTAAATTCATAGTTTTCATTATACATTGTTAGTTTCAGAAGTATGGGTCTAAGGATATATGCATTCTTGAGTTCCCTCTTGATAATAAAAGGGGAGTTATGTGTTTATGGAATAATAACCACTATACTACTGGTATCAAATCTTGGTTTCCTTTATTTTTATTCCTTCAAACCTATGTAATTTCTTATAAACCAAAGGTGATTTTAGGGAGGGGTGAGATCCATTAATTGAATTGGAGTAGAGTTAAAATCAGGGAAGAGGTTTAAATTAATAAAATATCAACCAAACTTATTAACCCCCCCCCCCACTCAGTGTTTTAAACATGTCCTAGTGTAATGTTAATTGGTATTGCATCCATGATTCAACCTCTCATTAGATTCTCAAAAACATCAAAAAAATAATAAATTTTATTATCCCCCCAAGTTAAGATAAATTTTATACTTAGAGAAGTTGTTTCAATTACTGTTCAACATATTTCTTTTCAATGACTCAAAATAATAAAAGTAATAATGATATGAAAAGCGATAAAGATTTCACCCCTCTTAATTGAAGAGGATGAAAACCTATAACACCCTGAGATTTTATATATATTACTTTGAAATAAATTTGAAGTATTTTACATCTTACTTTATAGGCAACCCTGAGTTAGAATTAACCAAAATATATTATTTCCATTATATCCTAGAGTTTTAATTGGTTGGTAAAAATAGTATTAACCAAATGATGAAATATATATATATATAATTTTTACTTAATGAAAATATTTTTATTAGATTTATATAAAAATTAATTGAATTTATAAAAAAACATTTCAGGATTAAAAGTCCTATATTTATGAAGAAATGTATTTTTCTAGTTTTTTTGAATTTATATATAAAATATATATTGATCACTACTTACAAATTATTTTTAATTAAATTTATTGATAACTTATAAATAATTATTAATACATCAGTTCTCTATTTGTTAGTAATTTAGATAAAATCATTTGAAGGTAAAAAGGGTTATTTGTTAAAAAACATTTTTTATGTGCATAATTTGTTTTTAACATAAAAATTTAAACAATTTATTTTCAATTAACTATGATAACTAATATTTTTAATTATGTATTCAATAAATTATTTTAACATTCATCTAAAATTTTTTACTTGGAAAGGAATGAAAGTAAACATAGTATTGTGCATTAAAATTTATATTTATAAAATAGATTTTTATTGTGTTTACTAATTTATTTTAAAATAAAATTATGAAACTTATAGAAATTTAATTTAATAAAATATATTTTATATTTGAAATAATAATTTAAAAAAAAATTACAGTTTATTTTTTTCTCATAATGCATAGTAAAAATAAAATAATTGTGTTTCCATGGATAGGGTTGAAACATGTTTATCGGGAGTTAAACTAAGAGATAAAGGTAAAAATTCAACTCATAATTTTCTAAATATTATTTTTTGAAGATATTGAAACCATAAATTATCTTTTATACTATTAAATATTCATTTTATTCTAATTTCGCATGAATGAACCATATATTATTGAAATCTTTTAAGTAATTTCATGTGTGTCCATCCCATCACTTATAAAAGGTAAACTATTATCCTTCCTTATTCAAAAACTTTTATCCTTATATATCTGAAAATACAAACCAAAACCTTACTAGATTCCTTCCCTTAGTTATTGATCTCTTGGTATTATCCTAAGACCATCCTAAGAAGGTTTAAGTTTCAATCTAATGGAGTCCTCTTAAAGAAGATGTAATAGTATTACCAAACTCTTTCAAGGTTTATTTATTATTATAATTTCTATAAATATATTTTATTCATCATAAAATATTTCATAGTTATAATATATAGAAATTTTATTATGATTATGGTACAACCACTTCCCACCTCTCTTCCATCAAATGGTAAATGAAATTATCGCTCTTGCGTACGTGTGGACTAGAACCTCTACATAACAGTATGATTTATTTTCCATTTCCATAGTTATTGGTTGGTTATTGTGATGGATTTATTATTTATAAATTATATTTATAAAATAATTATACATCTATAATTATAATATGTTATCCAGCTTCTTTCTTTCCCATCCATTGGAGAACAATAATGTTTCTCATGTGTATGTGCAGACTACCACCTCTACTAAGTGATGTGATTAATATTTCATCACTAATTTATAATAATGATTATAAAAGTGTACGTACTGAACATATATAATAAAAATTAAATTTTTAACATTTTTTATATTATAGAAACATGATAAAAGTAAAAGGACTATAATTTTTAAATCAAAACATACATGAAAAATAAAGCAGTTAGCACCTGAAATGATGACGATGATGAAAGATCGATATTAAATAAATGATATTACTTTTTAAGTAAAACATGTATGGTATTATAGGTATAAATATGGTTATTTTATATTATTGTAAAAATTTTAAATTTATTATATAAGAGTTAAAATTCACTTACACAGAAATTCAAACCTAAGGTAAGGTTTTCTCATCTGGATTTTTCAATCAGACATATGTCATATTCACCACTTGTTTCTTTTATGTGGTGTATATAATGACCCTTTTATATTTTATATAATTAATATGTTTATTTTAATTGTATTTAATGTTTCATTTTATGTTTTTCCTTTCATGGGGATTATGATTCATGTGTTTGCAAAATGGTAAGGGTTTTATATTTCAATCTCAGTTTTTATTAAGATTTTATATGTATAAATTTATGATGATGAACTCATATGATCTATCTCTCATAAATATCATGTATTTTCTTAACCTATGTTTATTTTTATATATTTATTTTTTTCTTTCTTCTTCCACTCTCTAAGTACTCTAAAGTGAGAAATAAATTTTTCAAGTGAAATCGACTTTATTTATCTCTTCAGTCTGAAAAAATTTTCATGTGTATCAATATTTTATTAAAAATGATTTTAAGACTTTTTTTAATATTATACAGTATTTATTAAATAATTTTTTACCCTTGGACTAATTTTTATAAAAATGTTTAAAATAAATCTTGTAATCATTTTCTGAATGAGGTACCTTTTTTCAAAGTTGTAAACATAATCTTTCATTTAACATTTACCATAAGAATGGATTTTCTTACCATCAAGAATAATATTTATATAGAAGCTTTCTTTATAATATCCCACAGTTACATTCAAATAAATTGTTTCCAAATATTCTAATTTTTTTATATAATGGAGTTTAAAATGGAGATGGTATATTCTTCATGAAATAATTTAGTGATATTTTAAAGGAATTTTAATATGTAACCACAAACTTTGATGTTTCTTATGCTTTCCTCGGTATATGATACAATGTTACCATCTTTATTATTTCTCTGGATGGTAATTATATATGATGATGAGATATTGAGGAAACTATATTTATTTTAAATGAGTTATTCTAGGATGAAATCATAAATATCTTCATGATCTTATTGTATACATGTTAGTGGATTGTGATTATGTGATGGGTGGGTCTGGTAAAGAACTCTAATGAATTATATAATGTTTAATGCTTATGATCTAAAAGGGTTCATAGGAGTTTATCTTAATCCTAAAATATAGTATATGGGAGGCTTTCCCCACCTTAAAATATAGTGCATTGAACTTTATCCCAGTCTCAAATAGGGTACATGGGCGGTGAGCCTGAGGCAAACATGTGATGAATGTCCTGGTAGATATCCCTGAAAAATGGTTTATATGTTTACGATTATTTCACACGTTTCTTCCAATATCTATATCTTGTTCTTATGATTATTATATTCTCTCATTGATCATGATCATTGATTCTTCTATGATTCATATCTTATGGACTACCAAAGAGTTATTCTATGATTATTATTTATGAGTTATTGGATATGATTTTCAAAATTTAAGGTCGTATTATCATACCATTATCATAATGTTTGACTTAAATATGATCATTGACTGATATTTCCCAGGTTTACCCTTACTAATAATATGATCTCACCCTCTATTAGGTTTACCTTTTTTAAGTTATGAATAAAGGTTTTAATTAGGGTATGACAAATAAGTGTACTATGTGATAATAAATGTTTAGGACATGTTGAAGATATTTCATGAAATAATATGTTTATATATCTAGTCTCTAAATACACTAAACCTTTATATTTCTAGGGAATGTATTATTATTAGATGTTTTGAATATTCATATAAAATTATGTAATATTTATGTATATAATATTTCAGTTACCTTAATAGGTATTAGAGCTGAGTTTAGTTATTTTTGGATACTAGTATTAGAAAATATTAGTGATAACCCTTAGTATAAAATTGTTTATCGTATCATGTCCCAAGTTATGGTAAATAAATAAGTATATTTTTCCTCAAAAAAACATACTTGTATAGATATTGATAAGTGGATGTGGTGGTGGAATATATGAACCTATGGGTAACAAACCTAAATGGGGAAGATTGGGTATTAACTTGATCTTAATTTGTGTACGATGAGGGGTCCAATGATTTCACACCAACCTATACACTCTTGAAAGATATTCTTGGGAAAATTCACATTTTATTTATAAACCATTATGAATGATTTGAATAAATAATGACCATGAATGACTTAGGTTAAACCTAAGGTGTCATAGATTGAAAATAAGGTACAATGATTTAGATATCATATGAATGGTTTTTAATGATTGATCACTCTCATTAATAATAATTTATGGTCATGATAATAATTTTGGTTTTATTAAGGGATTGAATATAGAATGATAATTTTATGAGCTTATTGGATTGGTCAATTATTGTAGCACTCTATTCGAGATTAGCTATATGAATGTTTTTATATAATGAAAATTTTCAAGGAAGGTTAATTCATATCCTCAGTGGTTATATTTTTAAATAACATAAAAAAATTCTAATGGTGCAATGATTATATCTCAAGTCCATTATTTTTTTTAATTCATGTTTATGGTACTTTTCATACAATTAATATTACTATTATCCATCTAGTAAAATTTGAGTTGATCTTGAGAATTTATTATCTCTCTCTTTATAGATTCTAAATAAGTTTCTAGAATAAGAAAATCACATTTTATATTATGAATTAACCTATGATTTTATATCAGTGCGAGTTTGAATATAAATATACAATAAGAATATTATGGGTATTGATCCCTATTAAAAATGGGAATTTACTCAAATGGTTGGGGTGAAATAAAAATAAAAATATGCATTTTTTTGGAATATATTGATGCATTTCCAAGAGAATTTCCTAGTCTTCCCCCAAAATCATAAAGTTGAGTTTTCAACATAATTATTATATAATGATTCACCCATTTCAAATATTACTTATAAAATATACCCAACTGAGTTTCTATAATTGAAGGAGACAATTCAGGAGAATATTTATATTGGATTAGTTCATCCTAGTGTGTCACTATGTAGTGAACCTGGAATTTTTATTGAGAAGAAATATGGATCAATGCGAAACAACATTGATTATTGGAAAATTAACAAGATCATGATATAGAATAATTATAATATTCTTATATTGAATATTTTATTAATCAATTATAATGATCTCAATACTTCTCAAATATTTAATTTTCATTTGGAATATTTTCAATTTTGGTTCAAACAATAATACATACCTAATATATATTTTCATACAAGGTATGGAAACTAAGAATTTATAGTAATCCCATTTAGACTTGATAATTACCCATTTGTCTTTGTGGATTTAATGAATAGGGTCTTTAGAGATTAATTCAATCTATTTTTGGTATAATTTATATAAAATATTCTAATATACTATAAGAGAAAGGAATAGTATGAAGATCACATAATAATTTTAGATTGTGTGAATTATAGATACATAGGGATTCATTTTTGGGACACAAGATCATCATATAGGGTATATTAGAATATCATTCAAATATAGAAGTCATTAAACATTGTCCTAGACAAACCACTGTGATTGAGATACAAAGTTTTCTTGGAACAGATGGATATTATTGATGCTTTGTGAATAATTTCACATGGTAGTCTAATAGTGTAGAGACCCAGAGCTTGACATACATGGACATTACATTGCTTTTTCTGAATAATTAATACATAAAAAAAACATACACACAAGGACTGTAATAGTTTAGTGTCTTTGGAAACTCAGAATATAATCTTCTAATTATGGTGAAATATCTTCAATATATTCAATAAAGATCTTCCCCTTTTGTTTTCTTACCTAAAATTTTTTCTTTATATCCTGGGGAAAAGAAAACATATAAAGGGTGAGCTCAAATGCTCAGTAAGGGTAAGCATGGAGAAAATAAAACAAACCATATACATTTGAACTTAAAAACATGAACACAATGTTTAAACATCACGATCTTGAGAAATGACATAAAACACGGAAATATGTAAGACATAGATCATAAAGAAACATTAATCCTGATAAAATAGCATGGGAATAAAACATTTAATTGTGGCATCCATTAAGAACATGTTATGATTTCCATAGTAGACAAGGCACTTTTTCCAAGACCATCTTAGTGGACAAAGTCCCTTTCTGAATCGAGTTCACTCCTCCTTCCAGTCCTATATCACTTCCGTTTCAGCCATGTCTATATCATGAGATATAAATCTTTAACCAATGAATTTGAGTGAGATATAGGTCCCACCCATCTCATAATGAAATCATTCTTACTTGTTCCACAAAATAAACATAAAACATTCATCATAACCCAAAGAATAAAATGGGTTTCATAAACATCATCACATCATCACATAATCCATATAAAACAAATGGATATCATTTTATCATAAGAGAAATAAAACCATGTAAATCATAGAGACATTATACTTGAAACATACACATATAAGTAATTTCATCTTAGATGACAAATGATTTTGATAAAACACTTGAGATAAATTCTTGAGGAAAATATCCTTTCTTATTCAAAATATTTTTCTTTTCACATAATCACATGCAATATTAAATGAAAAGGATTTTGTTGAAAATAGTCACGAAATCTTATAGAGTAGACTTCGTGAAAATGAGGAGTTTTGAAATCGTAAAAATCCGTTCACGCCGTATAAGTTAAAAATAACATTCTCCTCGTACTTTTGTTGGAAAAGTCAAAAAAAATACATTATATGGTAACCGAAGGAAAGATTACATTCATACAATGTGGTAAAAAGTCAATAAAGGGTAAAAATTACTTTGAACATTCATGTAAGAATAGTAAACATTTTATGAAAACATTTTTAGAAAACATGGTCATCGATGATAAATGTAACCCTAGTAAATACTTACGTAAATGCAATCTCGGATAAAAAATGAGATTGAAACTTTATCCCTTACAAAGATCTTTTTGAAAATAAAACAGATCACTTATGTGTATTTAAAATAATGTAACATAAATAAAGTATAAATACATGATAACATATAAAAATTCATTTCTCACATAATCAAAGAACGACATAAACAAGAAAGAGAAGATCAACCCAATGAACGAAAAATGGGTTAAGAAGTTCCCTTACCTTGTGTCCGACTTGACTCGATCGTTCTTTAATCTCCTGAATAATAAACCAAATTTAATTTCTACTTTCTTAAGAACATTTTTCAAGTTTATTATTCCTTTTATATCACTTATTGCCATGTTATAAACATTATGTAACCATTTAAGTTAATAACGTTCGTTTTGTCGATATTTGGTACTTGAGTCAAAAATGGACTTCTTATAATTACATGTTGTTCATGTGGTCAAAGGTTAATTATATCTATAATGATATTCATGATTTATATATCATATATATCATATATATCAAGCATATACATGTATTTATAATAGTACATAACATATGGAGGTAAGAAATGAAATGCACCCTTCATGGAGATGGTAAGCCGTACATATGCATGAATGCTACTTTCATTTCTATTTATTATTTTAATGGAATTAAAACATAATGATACATAGGTATATTATAATTCCAGTATAATATCATATATAATATTATTAACTCTATCCTTTATACATCCTACATAAGTCATTAATGAATCACATCACTTTGAGGGGGCGGTAGTCCGCACTTCCTCAGATGAGATTATCGTATTTACCTACTATGGAAACCATAAAGGCTTGATATAATTGGGAATTAAAGAATCATAAGGAAATAATAGACATAATATATCTCATATATTAATACAGTTCTATCATAATGGTCACCATGAGAGGTGGTAGGGAAAATCGAACAATCATTGTTTCGTGAGGGGTTAGTTTTCCATCCACAAAAACATTATGTTCATCATCCATTAGATAGAGGTGTGTGTAATTGTAGTTAGAATAATTATCATAACAACATAATAATATATTTAGGATACTGGTTTTGTTACAAAATAAAGGATTAAAGATAGTTTTGGGGTTGGAGAAGTAGAATAAAAGAAAACAACTTAAGAGAAACGGTTACCTTTAATTTGGGTAACTTCCTTTGGTTTGAACCAAAAGGACTTCTTTAAGTGCCTTCTGCCAAATGTAAGGCTTATAGGGGGAGGAGAGAGATGTAGAGAGCTTAATTGGGAAGAGTTAGGACAATCCAAATGACTTCAGAGGTGTGAGGAATTGGATATAAATGGTCTCCTTTTATAAGGGGGAGGAGGGACTCTTTTGGAAAGTGTAAAAATATTATTTTATTATAAACTTATCATCGGTTTCAAAAGGTCAAAAAATCATTAAATATGATGATAAGATGACTCATGGTCGAAATAAAATCATCTAATAATAATTGTACATGTTTTGGATAATATTTTAATCATTATAATCTTATTTATTTAAATCATTTACTAATGAGGTAAATACTGCATCATTATTTTTTAATAAATAATTTAATTCATTTGATGTCTAAAAATTATGAAAAAAATACCATGATGTAGGAAATATTTTTATCTTTATAATAAATATTTATAGTCTAAAATATGACTTATATAACACCATATAAAAATTAATTTACTAAACGATTTTTGTTAATGTCAATTTTGTCTTTACATTAAATTAATTAATCCAAATTGTCATTATCACTACCAAGTGGCTCAATGGGGTCCCGAAATCGACACAAGGATGACCATGGTCGACCACTACTCATAAAATAAGTCTAGAACAAGTTTTAAGGTAATTTTTAACTATTATAATATTCTTTAAACCTTGAACTGCCCTATTTACTTTTAATCGTGGTAAATAAAAGTAAAAAAGTTACTATTCACAAAAAATTATTTTTATCTAATTGAACCATATTTTACTCCTTGATATTAACCGTGTCTCTCAGATTTTTTAAATTCAACTCACAGAAGCGGTAAAATTAAGTTTTATGAACAATTGCAAAAGCTCCTAGGAGGTGGGTAAAAGACGGTGAAAAGATCAATAAAATTTTTATAAATCTAAAATTATTATTAAATAACTCCAATGAATTTCATTGAACTTATATAAATATTATGTATCTATTTTGACCAAAAATAAATTTAAATCAAATAATTTATTATTTAAATAAAAAGTCGGTTTTGACCAAAAACTCAGTGTTTTCATTATTCATCAAAAATTGATGTTTTTATGAAAGATACCAAAAAATCAGCCTAAGCTATATTTGATATTCAGAATTCAAAAATGATTTCTATTTTTCCAAATTCAAAACATAGAAGTGGCAATAATTAATTTTAAAAGTAATTCTCATTATCAAAACAAATAGCGTGTTTTTAAGAAACAATAACGCTCAAAAGATCGACACTTGTTTATGTCCAAATTCAAAGTGAAATTAATTCCAATGACCAACATTGGATCAAATGGTAAAAATATATTCTAATTACACTTTAAAACCAATTAAAAATATAAACTAACCATATAAATTATTGTGATGAAAAAAGTTTTTTTTAATTAAAATATAGCGTGTTTTTACTATTCATCAAAATATGAATGTTATCAGAATAATATAAACAATTTATCCAAATTAAATTTTTATATCCTGATTCCAAGGAATAATCTTATTTTTGTCAAATTGAACTTATAAACATGTCAAAAACTAGATTTAAAGTGGGTGCACCATCAAAAGGCGGCAAAACTGCATTTTTTTAAAAATACTTATTTTACCCAAAAAATTAATTTTGTTTTCATACCATGTTCTAGAAAATATGTAGGATTAATAATAATGTTATAAAATTCAAAATTTAGTTAATACTATTCATAACGGCTAGTCCATAATAATATTATAACAATATATTGTTGTTTAGTGAAACCCGGTATTGCGTACTATACACGCTATCGAGGAAGGTCGTGATTGCGTGTAATGAAAGCCAAGTCAGGGTGACGTGTAGTGAAAGACTCCTTTGTTGTTGTGTATAACAAAATATAGCCATATTTCATTTATACATTAAAAAAAATCTATACTTAATGTTGCGTAGAATAATTTCTACAAGATGAACTTGAAATTGTGTGTAACACAAGCCAAGAATAGTGTTGTGTATACTGCAATCTAATACGGTGTTGCGTATAGCGCAAGATAATATTGGTGTAGCGTACAATAGAATACATTAATGAAATTAAAAAGAATAATTCTAATAAAATCTCGGGTTGTTACATTCTACCCAACTTAAAATGAATTTCGCCCTTGAAATTCGTCGGGGTTATAAATGGTTTACTACTTGAAATTTTCTTTCATAGAAACCCACATCATAAAAAGGAATACTAAAACTTCATTTTAAAAAGGGAAGTTAGAATCATAATGGTCACCCAAAGTAACTCAGCACTGGGTTTCCACATAAGACAACATAAGTGAAAATATGGATATGGAAGAAAAATCTAACCATCATGTTCTGATGGAGAGTAGTAGAGAACATGGCTATGAAAAAGCCAAGAATCACAAAGACATATATTTGTGATCATCTAATATACCATCTAATTCATCGGATATAAAAGTACTAGGACAACATTTTTGGCTTTCAAGATAATTTCCCTAATGTTGAAGAATTTTTGAAAGAAATTCTTACTTGATTTTGGTACAATCTCATCATTGTTCATGTCTTGAACAATTTCCACTTCATCTCTTAAAGAAATGATGTTGAATTTGTTTTCCATAAAGTGTTAGCGGATCATAAGATAGAATGATAGGTCATTCCATCTGTCTCAAAATAAGGTTATCAAAATTTATCAAATATACATAAGTCCTTCTATGGTGAGGTTAATCGTATACGATTCCAAAAATGAACTTATACTTCATCTATCATACTGCTTAATAAAATAAAACCAATTTCTACTAACCAGGGACTTCATGTAGGCCAGTGGTATGCGATAAAGGTCTGTCGCACTTCAGTTGTGGGTTCGATTCCCACAGCCTTGTCTGACGTGATGGGTTGTCGTCCGTCCTTCAGGTTGTCCTTCTTCTAAAATTACATCATTATGACATTCCATCAATAATATCGAAAATAGTTCTAGCCTTAAACAATAATAACTTATGTCCAAAAAAATCTATTTCAAATCTTTAGACTTATCCAAAATACATTTGTCCAAGCTTATAGTATAGATAAAACAATTAATAAAAATGTCATCTACCGAGCATGTTAATTCCTTCATTTGTCCCCCATATATCATAAGATATATCTTGTTGTTGGTCACATTCCAAACATGTGAATACCTTAATAATGTATTATCTTTAAAAATTAATACTCATTGAACCTTAGTGAAAACACGAATGTTGTCAAAAGTTAACTCTTTCTACATCCCAAAATTCCATACTCAAACCATGATATCACTTTGCCCTTATTTTAGTCATGAGCCCATGATTACTATCATATTATTTTCTCCATATCCCTTTATTATGTGCATTTAATCTACTTTACAAAAATATTTCAATCACTTTTTCATGGTTACCAGTACCATATAATTATTGAAAACCAATACATAGATTTTCCAAAATTCCACAATACCAAAAATGAGATTCCTGATACTATTTTCAAATCCCATTACATAAACACTTAATAATTACACAACATAATTTTCATACTCAACATCACAAATAGTGATCGCATGAGACTTCCCTTTATCCTTTTCTTTAATAGGTTGCTCACGTTGATCATCATTAACCCGTGGATTAGGGAATTTATTAGAATAATTCCCCATTTCATTGCACTTGAAGCATTGAAGTGTTGGTGGAGCATTCTCTGTAGTCTTTTCTCTAATCACATCATTAGCTACCTTTTTCCCATTACTTTGACACTCAACTGCTCGATGACCTTATTTTCCACACTTGAAACAATTTCTAGTACCTTTTAGACAATCTCCACCATGCTTCTTTCCACACTTTGAGCATAAAGTAACATTCATCTTCTTTTCACCATTGTTCTGAGATTTTTCCTTGAACTCCATCTTTCATTTCTTGTCAAAACCATGAGATGGATATGTAACACCAATTTCCAGTTCTAACTTGATATCACAACGCACAATTTATTCATAGCTACTGAAGTCTCTTATATCTAATGCCCTTCGAAGACTTGGTTTTAATCCACTGAAGAATCGATCAACTTTACATTCAGGTTGAATGATAAATCCAGATACATACCTTGCAAGCCTTGTAAAATTTTCCTCGTGTATACCAACAGATTCATCATCCTTTTTATTCAGCTCAAGGAAATCCTTTTCCATCTTTGTTCGAAGAATAAGAGGGAAGTGCTTATTGAAAAATAAGTTCTTGAACTCATCTCATTCCATGGATTCAATTTCATCTCGGGGCATTGTATTCTTAATTAGAGTCCACCACTGGTCTGCTTCACCTTCTAAACGGTAAATAACTAAAATTCCCTTTTCATGCTCGGAACAGCGACGTATGGAAAATATATTTTCAATGGTACTGATCCCTTTTTCAGCAACAAGTGGATCAGAAGACCCACTGAAAGAAGGTGGATGTTGCCTCATGAAGGACTCAATAAAATATTGTTCCCTTCTCTGCTCATTTGGAAGTCCAGAATGATTCATAGCTTGTGTAAGTATAGAAATAAGATTGTGCACTCCATCTCCCATAACATTGGTTTGTTAAGTAGTACAATCATTGCATCATCCAGTACATTTATCAACACAGTTCTTTCAAGTTCCAGCCATCATCTAAAACCCAAAAAAAATAGTGTGGGGAAAACATCATGATAGGGAAAACAACATAATAAAGGGGGAGTACCTTCTATATCTAACATCCAAGGTTTAATTCTAATATTGTTACAATAATTCTAGGACTGTAACCTATACTTATACTTAACCTTAGTGACATCCCTAGACATATCTTATAAATATCTCTAGGGATCTCACTAAAGTTCTCGCATCCTAGTTTCCAAAGGTTAACTAAACCTTCCCTCTGATACCAACTTTATAGACCCAGAGCTTGAAGTACATGGACATTACATTACTTTTGAGGAATACTTAATACATAACAAAAACAGACACACAACGACCGTAATATTTTAGTGTCTTTGGAAACTCGGAACATAATCTTCTAATAATGGTGAATGATCGTTCACATCTCCAATAAAGATCTTCCCCTTTTTGTTTTCTTACCTAAAAACCTTTCTTTATATCCTGGGGAAAAGAAAACATATAAAGGGTGAGCTCAAATTCTCAGTAAGGGTAATCATGGAGAAAATAAAACAAACCATATACATTTGAACTTAAAAAAATTAACACAATGTTTAAACATCACGATCTTGAGAAATGACATAAAACACGGAAATACGTAAGACATAGATCATAAAGAAACATTAATCCCGATAAAATAGCATGGGAATAAAACATTTAATTGTGGAATACATTAATAACATCTTATGATTTCCATAGTAGCCAAGGTACTTTTTCCAAGACTATCTTAGTGGACAAAGTCCCTTTCTGAATCGAGTTCACTCCTCGTTCCAGTCCTGTATCACTGAACCGGATTAAATTTCTGTTCCAGCCATGTCTATATCATGAGATATAAATCATTACTTAATGCATTGGAGGGATATATAGGTCTCATACATCTCATAAGGAAATCATTCTTACTTGTTCCACAAAATAAACTTAAAACATTCATCATAACCCAATGAATAAAATGGGTTTCATAAACATCATCCAATCATCACAAAATCCATATAAAACAAATGGATATAATTTCATCATAAGAGAATTCAAACCATGTAAATCATAGAGACATTATACTTGAAACATACACATATAAAATAATTTCATCTTTGATGGAAAATGGTTTTGATAAAACACATGAGATAAATTCTTGAGGAAAATATCCTTTCTTATTCAAAATCATTTTCTTTTCACAAAATACCATGAAATTTTAAATTAAAAGTATTTTGTTGAAAATAGTCATGAAATATTTTAGAGTAAGATTCATGAAAATGAGGTGTTTTGAAACCGTAAAAATCCATTCATGCCGTATAAGTTAAAAATAACATTCTCCTCATACTTTTGTTGGAAAAGTCAAAAAGTGCCTTATATGTAACCAAAGGAAAGATTCCATTCATAAAATGTGGTAAAAATTAAATAAAGGGTAAAAATTACTTTAAAAATTCATGTAATAATAGTAAACATTTTATGAAAACATTTTTATAAAACATGGTCATGGATGATAAACGTAACCCCAGTAAATACTTACGTATAAGCAATCTCGGATAAAAAACGAGATTGAAAATTTATCCCTTACAAAGATCTTTTTGAAAATAAAATACATCACTTATGTTTATTCACTATAAGGTCACATAAAGAATGTATAAATACATGATAAGATATAAAAATTCATTTCTCACATAATCAAAGAACGACATAAACAATAAAGAGAAGATCAACCCAAAGAACAGAAATTGGATTAAGAAGTTCCCTTACCTTGTGTTCGACTTGACTCGATCGTTCTTTAATATCCTGAATAATAAACCAAAGTTAATTTCTACTTTCTTAAGAACCTTTTTCAAGTTTATTATTCCTTTTATATCACTTATTACCATGTTATAAACATTATGTAACCATTTAAGTTAATAACGTTTGTTTTGTCGATATTTGGTACTTGAGTCAAAAATGGACTTCTTATAATTACATGTTGTTCATGTGGTCAAAGGTTAATTATATCCAGAATGATATTCATGATTTATATATCATATATATCAATAATATATATGTATTTATAGTAGTACATATCATATGGAGGTAAAAAATGAAATGCACCGTTCATGGAGATGTTAAGGTGTACGTACACATGAACGCTACTTTCATTTATATTTCTTATTTTAATGGAATTAAAACATAATGATACATAGGTATATTATAATTCCAGTATATTATCATATATAATATTATTAACTCTATCCTTTATACATCCCACATAAGGAATTAACGAATCACATCACTTTGAGAGGGCGTTAGTCCGCACTTCCTCAAATGAGATTATCGTATTTACCGACAATGGAAACCATATAGGATTGATATAATAGGGAAGTAAAGAAGAATAAGGCAATAATAAACATAATATATATCATATACAAATACATTTCCATCATAATTTCCACCATGAGAGGTGGTAAGAGAAAATCGAACAATCATTTTTTCGTGAGGCGTTAGTTTGTCATCCACAAAAACATTATGTTCATCATCCATTAGATGGAGGTGTGTGTAAGTGTAGTTATAATACTTCTCATAAAAACACCTTATTATATTTAGGATACTTTTTTTGTTACAAAATAATGTATTAAAGAGATTTTAGGGGTTGGAGAAGTAGAATAAATTAAAACAACTTAAGAGATAATGTTACCTTTAATTTGGGTAACTTCCATTGGTTTGAACCGAAAGGACTTCTTGAAGTGACTTATGCCTAATGTAAGGCTTTTAGGGGGAGTACAGGGATGTAGAGAGATTTAATGGTCAGAGTTTGGACGAGCCAAATGGCTTGAGAGGTGTGAGGAATTGGATAGAAATGGTCTCCTTTTATAAGGGGGAGGAGGGGCTCTTTTGGAAAGTGTAAAAATATTATTTTATTATAAACTTATCTTCGGTTTCAAAAGGTCCAAAAATAATTAAATATGATTCTAAGATTACTCATGGTCTAAATAAAATCATCCAATCAGAATTGGACATGTTTTGGATAATATTTTTATCATTATAATCTTATTTATTTAAATCATTTATTAATGAGGTAAATACTGCATCATTATTGTGTCATTAATAATTTAATTCATTTGATGTCTAAAAATTATGAAAAAAAATACCATGATGTATGAAATCTTTTTATATTTCTAATGAATATTGATAGTCGAAAATATGACTTATATAACACCATATAAAAATTAATTTAATAAACGATTTTTATTAATGTCAATTTTGTCTTTACATTAAATTAATTAATCCAAATTGTCCTTATCACTACCAAGTGGCTCAATGGGGTCCCCAAATTGACCCAAGGATGCCCATGGTCGGTCACTACTCATCAAATAAAGTTAGGACAATTTTTAATGTAATTTTTAACTATTTTAATATTCTTTTAACCGTTAACTACCCTATTTACTTTTAACTCTGGTAAATAAAAGTAAAAAGTTACAAATCACAAAAAAAATTATCTAATTGAACCAAATTTTACTCCTTGATATTAACCGTGTCTCTTGGATTTTAGAAATTCAACTCACATAAGCGGTAAAATTATGTTTTATGAACAATTGCAAAAGCTCCTAGGAGGTGGGTAAAAGACGGTGAAAAGTTCAATCCAATTTTTATAAATATAAAATTATTATAAAAGGACTCCATTGAATTTCATTGAACCTATATAAGTATTATTTATCTATTTTGACCAAAAATAAATTTAAATCAAATAATTGATTGTTTAAATAAAAAGTTGGTTTTAACCAAAAACTCAGTGTTTTCACTATTCATCAAAAATTGATGTTTTCAGAAAAATACCAAAAATTAAGCCTAAGCTATATTTGATATTACAAATTCAAAAATGATGTCTATTTTTCCAAATTCAAAACATATAAGCGGCATTAATAAATTTTAAAAGTAATTCCCGTTATCAAAACAAATTGTGTGCTTTTAAGAAACAATAACTATCAAAAGATCGACACCTGTTTATGTCCAAATTCAAAGTGAAATTAATTTCAATGACCAACATTGGATTAAATGGTAAAAAGATATTCTAATTACACTTTATGGACAATTAAAATGATAATCTAACCGTATAAATTATTGCAATGAAAAAAGTTGTTTTTGATTAAAATATAGCATGTTTTTACTATTTATCAAAATATGAAACTTATCTGAATAATATGAAAAATTTATAAAAAATTAAATTTTTATATCCTGATTCCAAGGAAGAATTTTATTTTGTAAAATTGAACTTATAAACATGTCAAAAACTAGATTTAAAGTGGGTGTGCCATCAAAAGGCGACAAAACTGCATTTTTCGAAAAATTCTTATTTTACATGAAAAAATTATTTTGTTCTCATACCATGTTCTAGAAAATATGTAATATTAATAATAATGTTATAAAATTAAAAATGTAGTTAATACTATTCATAACGGCTAGTCCATAATAATATTATAACAATATATCGTTGTTTAGTGAAACCCGATATTGCGTACTACACACGCTATCGAGGAAGGTCGTGCTTGCGTGTAATGCAAGCCAAGTCAGGGTGACGTGTAGTGAAAGACTCCTTTGTTGTTGCATATAACAAAATACAACCATATTTCATTTATACATTAAACAAAATCTATACTTAATTTTGTGTAGAATAATTTCTACAAAATGAGTTTGAAATTGTGTGTAACACGAGCCAAGAATAGTGTTGCGTATACTGCAAGCTAATACGGTGTTGCATATAGTGAAAGATAATCTTAGTGTAGCATACAACAGAAGACATTAATGAAATTAAAAACAATAATTCTAATAAAATCTCGGTTTTTTACAAATAGACTCACCAAGTTAACATGAAAGAGATTCAATTTCAATTATATGAGGAATGTGATGAAATTTTAAAGGAGATAAATATAATGTTGGATAGTTCTTATATACTCACACTACACTCTAGTGTACATGGGTTTGTGATTTATAGTGAAACGTTAAAGAAGGGTTGAGATGTGTTCTTATGCATAACAATATGGTAATGTCTTATGCCTCTCATCACTTAATGGTTCATGATAAAAAATAACCAAATCTGGATTTCAATTTAGCTATGGCATTTTTTTCATTGAAGACATGAACACAATATCTATATCGTGAAATGTGTGATATATATACAGATTATAAAATCCTAAAGTATATATTAACATAGAAAGAGTTGAAAATACAATAAAGGATATCATTGGAGTTGATTAAATATTATGACTTCTTGAAACATTGCCACACTAGAAAATTGAAGAAGGTGGCTGATGCTTTGATTTGAAAGTATCATGCTAGCTTATCTATGATGGGGATCACAAAATAACCAATATTTATTATTTTACAAAGGATATATCCTGAAATATTAAAGTAAGGGGAGAAACATTATCATGATCCAATGAGTGTTAAACCATCTATTCAGGTGAAAATTAAAGAGGAATAGAAATAATATGTAGATCTATAAAATAAGGTGATAAATGTTTCTATGTTTAACCTTGATTGTGATGGAATGACAGGGTTCATTAGTTGGGTATAAGTCCTTAATGAACTTGAATTGAAGAAGAGATTATAGGATGAATATCATATATCATCATTATCTAATAATCAAGGATGTAAAAAAAGATATATAGAGACATTATAGTTCATTATGGTGGGATGATAAGAATATATATATTGAAAATTATGTTTCTTGATGCTTAGTATGCCAACATGTTAAGGCAGAGAAGAATAAGTCTAAGGGGATGCTAAAAGACTTACCATTACATATATAGAAATGGAAATGTGTCACCATATATTTCATCATAGGACTTCTCAAGACAACCATTTCTAGAAAAAACATGCAGTTTCACATAATTTTGATTTTGGGTAATTTAATTTTTTATAATCACACATGTCGGATTCACCACTTTTTTCATTAATGGAAAATCCAAATAGTTCCCACATCTATAATTGAGTAAAAACAAGATTCCAAAGGAAGGTGGTCCCCTGGGGTTTCAGACCCGATGATACTTAGGAACTCACATTAGTCGAGAGGATGTGAGGTCAGGCTCATCATGTAAAACCCCAATATTTCATAGTACGTTATCTAATCAAAGTAATTCAATAACTTGTGCTTTACGCAACACCGAGTTCGAGCACACCACGACTTACCAATGTAGTCTTTCAAAAAGTGGTTATAAATAGTATTAACTGAATTTTTATTTTTATATACTCCATATAATTTTAGAATCCATATTATATGTTTCTTATACATAATATAAAAACAAACTCATTTTTTTAGATAAAAGATGTATTTTTCAAAAAATGAAATTTTGCCGCCTTTTAATGGAAAACCCTTTTTAAAACCAATATTTTACAATTTTATATATAAAATTTAATGAAATTAAATTCTTATTTAGAATAATGACATAAAAATTTAGTTTGGAAAAATTTTTGGTACTTTTTTGATAACTTTTATATGTTGATGAATAGTGAAAAATTCAAAATTTTAATTATAAACAACTTTTTTTAATTGAAAAAATTTATAGTGTTAAATTATGAATATTAATGGTTTTTAAGATTAATTATACTATATTTTATCATTTAATTTATTTTATGTTATTATAAGTAATTTCACATTTAAATTTTACATAAACACATGTCAATCTTTTGATAGTTTTTGCTTTTTAAAAACCCGCTTTTAAATTTTGACAATAAGAATTGATTTTAAATTAATTAATTAAAATTTTATGACATTAAATTTTAAATTATAATTCTTTTTTGAATTTTTAATATCAAAATTAGATTAGGGTGAATTTTTGGTATTTTTCTGAATACTTTCAATTTTTGATTAATAGTGAAAAACAATGCATTATTGTTTAAAACCAACATTTTATTTAAATAATTATTTATTTAATTTAATTTAATTTTAAGTAAAAATAGATATATAATACCTATATAAGTTCCATATAATTAATCAGAGTCATTTTATAATAAAATTAGATGTATAAAACTTTATTGAACTTTTTAAAGTCTTTTACCCACCTTCTAGGCACATTTTCAAATTTTCATAAAACGTAATTTTACCGCTTATGTGAAATGGAATTTCAAAATCCAAGATACATGGTTGACATCAGTAAGTAAAATTTGTTTCAATAAGATGAAAATAATTTTTGGTGAATATTATCTTTTGAATTTTATTTACCACGGTTAAAAGTAAATAGGGTAATTAAAGGTAAAAATGATATTATAATTACTCTAACACATGTCATAGTTCTACTGGATAAGTTTATTTCGACCAAAACAAACCATAGGAATAAAATATGATCCTTTTGGTCCACTTGGATTAGATTAGGACATTTATTATTATTTTACTTAAATAAGTGTTAAAAGTGTTAAATTCAATGTTTAATAACTAAAACATTTTTAATATAGGGTTGTACATAAGATAAATTAAACTATTAATATTAATTATAAATATAAAAATATTTCCTAAATAATTTTATTTTAATTATTATTTTTAGAGACTAAATAATTAAATTTATTTATGACACAATGATGATGCAGTAATTACTTTATCAATGAAATATTAATATAATTGATATTATAAATATAAAAATAAATGTAAATTGAGGCTTTTTATGCCATACTATAATTTATATTTTAATATGACATTTTAGTGTTGATTAAATAAAATCTGTTTGAATTGATAAATTTTTTATGACTTTAACAAAAACAAAATACCAAACAGTGTCAAAATTGAAATAAATGAGTTTTTAAAACAAATACTATATTATTAATAGATATAATATTTCTAAAAATATAATGTTTGGACCAAGGACTTATATAAGGTGATATATATAAATAATTAACCACTTGGGGTTCTTTGGGATTTTATAGTACGTTTATTGACCATTTATTATAATAATACCAGAGGACATGGTAAAAGTTAAACTATTTAACTAAGAATTAAATCTAAAATATAGGGTTAATAAGGTTACCTAATCATGTATAAAACCTATTGGTTGAGATGATTTTGACCCATCCCCAGCTTATCTTATAAACAAATAAATTTTTATCCATTAAAACTGAAAATGATTTTACAATAAAATAATATTTCAAACTTTTCCTAAAGTGACCCTCACCTCTCTTATAAAATGGAACTTCCCCTTCTCTCAAAATCACACCTCCAAATCCATTTAGATCAGTAGACCCTACCCAAATCTCCTTAAAACATCCCTCACTTAAACCTATAGGCCTTACCTTGAGTATAAATCCAACCTAAGGATCACATTTGTTCAAATAAAAAGGGAACTCCCAAAGGAGAGGTAATTATTTAATCACCTCTTTCAAAGTTCTTTTCTTCTTCCACTTTCTCTTTCTTTGTTATTTCTAAACAAAAATAATAACTCCAGTAACTTATAAATATTTTGATTTATTATAAGTATGTGACATCCATATTCATTATTCTATCCATCCTATGAATAATAATGTCACCATGCGTGCGTACATACGGCTTACTGTCTCCACGTCGTGATGTAATTTGTTATTCAACACTATGTTATTTGGATGGATATAATGATGAGTAATTTGTATATAAATAATGAAAATAACATGAAAATTTCTCTATGCAATTAATATACCATCCAATTCCACACCTTTTAATAATTAAGGAAATGATATCATCGCTCGTGTGTACGTACGGCTTACCATCTCCACGACGCGATGAGATCCATTTCCACATTCACCATTCAACACTGATTATAAAAATATATATTATTAATAATTATGTAATATATGACATAATAATTCTAATAGATATATATATATATATATGTATATATGTATTTACTTACATATATCTTATTCATTTACTTTCGTTCAATATGATATGAAAAGGGAAATAGTGTTTATGCGTACGTACGGCTTACCGTCCCCATAAACAGTGTTTTCCATTTCATATATCTATATATTATATATATTTATATTCTAAATATTTATTATATATAAATCACGTTTTATATTCTAGAAATATTAAAATCATGATCTAAATGTTACGATCAATAATAACAAGTTAAAACATGTACGATAAAGAAAGTGATTATTACATGAAATGTTAATTTCAGATGGAAATAATTATTAAATGGGTTTTATAAAGTCATAAATGAATATTTTATTATATAATAAATATTAATATGGTTTTGTTATAATTCAATAACATATTTTGTTCATTATACAATAGGTTAAACATACCCTCAACCAAAGGAAGGTGCAAGGTAAGGGTTAATTCCTCAATCTCTTTATTATCCGAGATTGTTTATGTGTAATTATTTTTTGGGAAATATATATTATATAGGTCTATGTTTCATAAAATACATTTAAAAATTATTCTTTTAAGGTAATCTTAAACTAAAAAATAATTCTAAATTTTTTAAATATTTATTCTGCTAAATCTTTCTCATTAATGTTCATGTTTTAAAACTAGTTTTAATTATTTATTTATATGGGCATGATTGTTTTAAAATGTTTATTCCTTTTAAAAGTTTCAAAGTGGTATGGGAAACTTTGATTCAAAAATCAATTGTAAATGACTTCCTTTATAAATGTGTGGCTTTTAAATGATTTCACAAAAAAAGGGATATTTCTCTCAAAAAGTTTTACTGATCATTTTCAACTATGTCAACATCCTTTACTAGATATTATTCTTGATTAAGTTTGATTTATTATAATAAAATATTCCATATTGTATTTAATGAGTTATGATATGTTTTACTATGGATGTGTTATTTTTATACCCTTCATGGTTTATGGTTGAAGTATTGACATTTCGTATGCTATTTTTAATACGAATGTTTATGTTATGTTTCAACATTTTCATATGAGGAATGCAGTGGTGTTAGTAAGTGATGGGTGGGGTCGGCTATATCCCCTCGATGCATTAGTAGGTATCATGATACAAATTAGTGTCTTGGCACAAGGCCTTGATAAAAACATTATTTGTAGTCTTGGAACGAGTCCTTGACTATGTGGTAATGATGTCCAGTGTTAGGCATTCCTTCATTATAAAATTAGTTTTTACATGTTAGTATTCAACTAGTAGAATATCCATGGGCTAGTTTATATGGTAGTAATTGATTTATTTTCTCCATATTATGTTCAAGTTTAATTTTAAAAGGTTGTTGTTTTTATTACACATATTGCCTTAAATGTTTATAGCTTTCTCTAATATTTTTACCCTTAGTGAGCATCTGAGCTCACCCCTTTCTTATGATTTGTTTTCCCAGGATTACAAAAAGGTTATTATGTTTGATATTCAGGGTTAAGCTAGGGGAATAATGGAATTATCAAAATATTTTTTATGTGGTGTTTTATGTTTTAATGTGTAATTTAACATTCATGTATGAAATCTATTTTCCAAGACTGATTAATCGATCGGTCCTTCGGGACTTTATTACTTGTAATCATGCTAATGTATTAAAATAATGCACCGACTCTAGGATTCTGGGGTTGGGGTGTTACAGTTGGTATCATATGAAATTTAGTATAATCCTTGGAAACTAGATTTATAAAATCTTTAATTATGGAACATTACCCTAACATATACATCGAGGATTAGTATAGAAGAAATTCCTAGAATTTTGGTTACGTATAGATTTTTGTACTTTCCAAACAATACATCCATGTCTAAATATGAGCAGGTAGAGGTGGCTCTGGCATAGATGTACCTAGGTGTAAAAATTCTGGCAAGGATTTTCGGTCTTCACCCTGGGTATCCTAGTACACGACAACAGGCCTTATTGCACTCATGGTTACGACACTCCCAGGGGATATGCTTAGGATAATTCACAGTTTCATTAAAAACCATTATGAAAGATTTATGAGTAAATATATTAGAAAAGAAACCATTTTTTATGATTATGAGCCTATATATTCAATTAATATTGGGAATTTTTCTAGTTTTTTAATTATACATTATTATATGATCTAACCTAGTGTATTTCATTATTTAGAAATGGAGCCTTATAGAAGGAATGAGAACTCCAACAATACACATTATCAAAAGAGTAATATGGATCATATATTTCATGGTCTTAATCCACAATTTATAATGGAAATATTCTCCCACATATTCTGATCATATAAAGAAATATAATAATGTGACAATAAGATAAGTAAACAATTACCTTAGTCATATGGATTTGAAGGGAAGCCAGAGAAGAAAAGGATAGTAGAGAGAAAGATGGATAAAGGGAAGAAGGGAAAGAATCATTTTCTCAAATGTGATAACTATGGAAAGAATCACCTTGGTAAATTCTTGAAAGGAATGGGAGTTTGTTATAATTGTAGTGAAAAAGGACACCAAGTACGTGATTTCAAGGGTAGGGAAAAGGTTTCAAATGTACAATGCTTCATCTGCAAGGAGTTGGGACACAACATGAATCAATGACCCAATCATCAGAGTATACCACAAATAATTTTGTTGGATAATAATCAAGTTATGATACTACCACAGATAAAGAGGAATGACTAGTGTTCTTATGTGGTTATTAAAGAATTATGTCATTTGATTATTGTAACAATAATGTACTAGTTATAAAAATTATGGAGTATATAAGGATTGTAATATAGTACTATTTCATTAAGGATTTGAGATTGTGTTGTACCAAGAAAAGTGACTCAACATCAAGTTAAACTTTTTGGAAAATACATGGTTTAAGGAAATATAAACATTAATATGGTTCTGATACTGAGGTATTGATTTTTTAATAATAGATTCTTGATTTGGATAAATTATTTTTTATATTATTGACTACATTGGAACTAATTAATTGTTTTTTTATTCAATTATTGTTAGAGTTTACATAATTTTGGGATATAAGGAGTATATACAGTATTATATAAGTAATAAGGGAGAATGAATGTAATCAATAATGTTTTATGGTAATTTAGGGGGTTACCATGTTTTAAAAGAATACATGATGAAGGTATTCACATGTTATTACGTGGAAAAAAAAGACCTTTATTGCGTTTAACTTCCTTTTAAATTTTGGACTGTGAGTTTGGACAGAAGTATTTTGAATAAGTCAAAAGGTTGGAATGGATTAATTTTGACATTGGATACTATTGTAAAGGTTATATAATTTCTTAAGATTATTTTTGGATTGTTATAAAAAGAAAAACCCGAAGGTCGGGAGACAACCCGTCGCATCCGTCAATGCCGCGAGACTTGAACCCGCAACCGAAAGGTGAAAAAGGTGTATCACCTACCACTGGCCTATGTGATTTAATGGTTTGTATAATAATTTTTTTAAATATTCTAACAAATTAATTATAAATTCATTATTTTAGTAACCCTATACAATTAGGATAAATATAATATTTTTGAATTCTATTATCTTTTGGAGTGAAAGATGAGTTTGTGATAGGAATTAGTTGAAGGATGAAACACAACTTGTCAATTATATTTTTTTCCTCTTATTCTATGAATAACATAATTCTAAAACTTTAGGGAAGGGATCCTAAAACCAAAAAATTGTTATCATAATACCTTATGTTTTGTTGAACTGATTATATTTTCAATCATCATATATTGATGGCTTTGAGGCCCTCAATTTTAAACTTGTTTCTTATAGATTACTTCAATCACTCTCTATAAATATTTATGGTTTTCCCCCAATTTTGTGTCTCTAGTTTACACAAATGTTCTCCTAATCCATATCATAATTTGGTGGTGACTTTTTCATTTCCCTTTTTCTTTTATTTATACTAAATATTATTAACCCAATTTCTGATGTGGGTTATCCACAAAGGTATATTTCTATTTTTGAACTTTTCTTTTTGAAGACCAATTTCAAATTGCGAGAATGAAATTTATTGAAGGAGGGTAGAATGTAACACCCCAAGATTTCATATGATGTTATCTCTTCAAAGTAATTCAATAACTTGCGCTACACGCAACACTGAGTTCGAGCGCACTAAGACTTTCTAAACTAGCCATTCAAAAATCAGTTATGCATATTTTTAACTGAGTTTTAAATTTTACATACTTCATCTAATTTTAGAATCCATATTATGTGTTTCTTAGACATAATATAAGAACAAATTCATTTTTTCAGATAAAAGATGTATTTTAAAAAAAATGCAATTTTACCACCTTTTAATGGAGAACCATTATTAAAACCAATATTTAACACTTTAATATATTCAATTTAATGAAATTAAATTCTTATTTATAAATGGGAAATAAAAATTTTGTTTGGATAAATTTTCGGTACAATTCTAATAACTTTCATATATGGATGAATAGTGAAAAGTACTAAATTTTAATTGAAAACAAATTTTTTAATTGAAATAATTTATAGTGTTAAATTATGAATTTTAATGGTTTTTAAGTATAATTAGATTATATTTTTATAATTTAATACAGTTTAGGTCGTTATAAGTAATTTTACATTTAAATTTGACATAAACACATGTCAATCTTTTGATAGTTTTTACTTTTTAAAAACCCGCTTTTTAGTTTAGACAACATGAATTAATATTAAATTAATTAATGAAACTTATAGGTTTTGAATATGGTAAAATAGAATTTATTTTGTAATTTGGAATATCAAAATTAGCTTAGGGTGAATTATTTCTATTTTTCTGAAAACTTTCAATTTTTGATGAACAGTAAAAAACATTGTGTTATTGTTTAAAACCAACTTTTTATTTTAATAATTATTTATATTATTTAAATTTATTTTAAGTAAAAATAGATATATAATATGTATATAATTCCAATGTATTTCATTTTATTCATTTTATAATAAAATTAAATGTATAAAATTTTATTGAACTTTTTAACCCCTTTTACCCACCTTTTTGGCATATTTGGAAATTTGCATGAAACTTAATTTTACCGCTTCTGTGAATTAAATTTCAAAAATAATATAGACACATTTGACATCAGTAAGTACAATTTGGTTCATTAAGATGAAAATAATTTTTGGTAAATAGTAACTTTTGACTTTTATTTACCACAGTTTAATGTAAATAGGGTAATTAAAGATAAAAATGATATTATAATTACCCTAACACATGTCTTAATTCTATTTGATAAATTTGTTTCGACCAAAACCAACCTTAGGAATAAAATATGATCCTTTTGTTCCACTTGTATTAGATTAGGACATTTATTATTATTTTACTTAAAGAAGAGTTAAAAGTGTTAAATTCCAAGTTTAATAACTAAAACTTTTTTAGTATAGGGTTATGCATAAGATAAATTTGACTATAAATGTTCATTATGAATCTAAATTTATTTTCTAGACAATGGTATTTTATTTATCATTTTTAGGTATTAAATAATTAAATTTATTTATGACATAATGATGATGCAGTAATTACTTTATCAATGACAGATTAAAATAATTGAAATTATAAATATAATAATAAATGTAAATTGAGTCTTTTGATTCCTTGCACCTATTTTATAGGTTAATATGACATTTTAGGGTTGATTAAATATAATTTATTTAATGTGATAAATTTATAATGACTTTAACAAAAACAAAATACCATATAGTACCACAATTGACATAAATGAGTTTTTAAAACAAATACTATATTATTAATTGATATAATTTTTCTAAAAATATAAGGTTCATCCAACGGACTTATATAAGGTTATATATATCAATAATAAACCACTTGGGGTTTTCATGTCTTTTTATACTAAGTTTATTAACAATTTATTATAATAATACAAGAGGACATGGTAAAAGTTAAACTAATTAACTAAGAGTTAAACCTAAAAAATATTGTTAATATGGTGACCTAAGCTTGTATAAAACCTATTGGTTGAGAGGATTTTGACCCATCCCCACCTTATCTTCGAAATAAATTAATATTGGGCCATTATAAACCGAAAATGATTTTATAATAAAATAATATTTCAAACTTTTCCTAAAGTGACCATCACCTCTCTTATAAAAGGGCACTTCACCTTCTCTCAAAATCACACCTCCAAAGCCATTTGGCTCGGCCAACCACTGCCCAAATCTCCTAAAAACTTCCCTCACATCAACCTAGAGGCGTTTCCTTGAGCATAAATCCAACCTAATGATCCCTTTTGTTGAAATGAAAAGGAAACACCCAATGGAGAGGTAATTATTATATCACCTTTTCAAAGTTATTTTCTTCATCCACCTTTTCTTTCTTTGTTATTTCCATTAAAAAATAATAACTCCAGTACCTTATCTATACAATGATGTTATTATAAATATGTTATAATGATATTCATTATTATATCCATCCTATGAATGATAATTTCACCATGAGTGCATACGTACGGCTTAACGTCTCCACGTCGTGGTGTAATTTGTTATTCAACACTACGTTATTTGGATGGATATAATGATGAGTAATATGTATATAAATAATTAAAATAAAATAATAATTTATCTGTACAACTAATATACCATCCAATTACACAACATTTATTTATTAAAGAAATGATATCGTTGCTCGTGTGTATGTACAACTTACTGTCTCCACGCTGCGATGAGATTCATTTCCACATTCACCATTCAACGATGATTCTAAAAATATATATTATTAATAATTATGTAATATATTACATAATAATGATACTGTAGAAATATATATATATATATATATATATTGTGTGTGTACATACATATATCGTATTCACGTACTTCTGTTCAATATGATATGAAAACGGAAACAGCGTTTATGCATTCGTACAACCTACCGTCTCCATAAAAGGTGCTTTCCATTTCATATATCTATCTATTATAAATATTTATATTCAAAATATTATTTATATATAAATCATTTTCTATATTCTGGAAGTATTTAAATCATGATCTAAATGATATGATCAAGAATAACATGTTAAAACAGATACGATAAAGAAAGCGATTATTACCCAAAATGTTAATTTAACATGGAAATAATTATTAAACGGGTAGTATAAAGTCATAAATTAATAATGTATTATATAATAAATATGAATGTGGTTATGGTATAATTTAATAACATACTATGGTCATTATACAGAAGGTTAAACGCACCCTCAACCAAAGGAAAGTGCAAGGTAAGCGTTAATTGCCCAATCTCATTATTATCTAATATTATTTATGTGTATGTATATTATGGGAATAATTTATTAGAAATTTCCATGTTTCATAAAATAAATTTTAAAATGATTATTTTAAGGTACTATTTTACTAAAACATCATTTTAAATATTTTAAACATTTATTCTTCAAAATATTTCTCATTACTGTCCATATTTTCAAAATTATTTTAAGGATTTATTTATATATACATGATTGTTTTAAAATGTTAATTCCATTAAAAAGTTTCAAAGTTGTATGGGACACTTTGATTCAAAAATATATTTTAAAATACTTCGTTTATAAATGTGTTACTTTTAAAATATTTCACAAAAAGGGATATTTCTCTCAAAAAGTGTTACTGGTCATTTTCAACAATGTCAACATCTTTTACTGGATATTATTCTTGATTAATATTAATTTATTATAATAAAATCTTCCATATTTTATTGAATGATTTATGATGTTTTTGACTATGGATGTTCTATTTTTATACCCTTCATGGTTTATGGTTGAAGTATTGATATTTCATATGCTAGTTTTAATAAGAATGTTTATGTTATGTTTCAGCATTTTTATATGAGGAATGAAATGGACTTAGTATGTGATGGGTGGGCCCACTATAGCCCCTCTATGCATCGGTAGGTAACCTGGGACAAATTAGTGTCTTGAAACAAGTCCTTGACAAAAAAAATTATTTGTAGTCTTGGCACGAGGAATTGACTATGTGGTAATGATGTCTGGTGTTAGGCATTCCTACATTATAAAATTAATTATTACATGTGATTATTCAACTGGTAGAATATCCATGTTCATGTTTATATGGTAATGCTTGATTTATTTTCTCTATATTATGATCATGTTTATGTTTAAAAGGTTGTTTTTTATTACACATCTTGCCTTAAATGTTTATTGATTCTGCTAAATTAATTACCCTTACTGAGCATCTGACCTCACCCCTTTCTTATGTTTTGTTTTCCCAAGATTCCAAGAAGTTTATTATGTTTGATATGAAGGGTTAATATATGGGAATAATGGTATTCTAAAAAGATTTTTTATGTGGTGTTTTATGTTTTATTGTTTAATGTAACATTCATGTATGTAATCTATTTTACAAGACTGTTAAATTGATCTGTCCTTCGGGACTTGATTCCTTGTAATCATGTCAATATATTAAAATAATGCACTAACTCTGGGCTTCTGGGGTCGAGGAGTTACACATCACACACTTTTATTGGGATTTAAATCATATTATGGTACTCTCTTACATATTTATGATATGTTTGTGAATATCGTCCTAATCCTAATATGAAACTAGTTACCCAACCAACATGATTTGTTATCAAATCCTTTTACATGTAATAGGGTGTTCTATTAATGATTTAATTTTTATTTATAAAAGGTTTTTCATCCATTTTCCATCCTCTATTATAAATGGGTGGGGGTTTATATTTTTAAGTAATATAACTATGAAATCTAAAGTTTGATGACATCGAAGGAGCTAATTGATATTTTGAGGATGGGATTGAACCTTTATGAGGCATCTTATGTATCATGTGTATTATAGGAATAAAAACTCAAAATTTCTGTTTGATTAGTTTTTTTTAATATCATGTGGAAAGTACATATGTGAGGGAACTTATACACCAGTTATGGAGCTCTAACCTTGAGAAGTAATACTACATATCCTTTTTATAGCATGAATCATAGTAATCATAATTTACTTGTTCCTTTGGGACTTACGCTGAGGTTTATTCCATTATATGGGGGTAGTCATATCATTCCACTTAATGGGGATTAATAACTGAGGTTTCCCTAGATGGGTCAAATTTATGATGTGAATGATATGATAATTTAAAATTCCTAAGCCTATTTGATCCATTATTAGTGTGAGAAATAAGGGATAGAAAGTGATCAGTATCATCATATATGAATATGGGACTTTTTCACTAGTTCATCCCTTATAATTATTTTGGTATGTATCTTAGGTATTAAAAAGGAATCCTACATATCATGCTTATAGTAGGAATTAGAGTCATCATAGTTTAATCAACATATCAACCCACTAATGGATGTTGAAGGGAGATAAACCAATATGAGAGTTAGGGTCCCATTGGTTTGAGGGTCATAGACATGGAGGGGATAACACTAAGGTGGATACCCATTAGATTTCAGGCCTTATAAAGGTGTCCTACTAGTCCTATTTGCATAGGAATCAGATTTATCATAGTTAATTTTGGATTTCCAATCCACTGATGGTTGAGGTAGAATAATGATCCATGGGAGAGTTGGGTCCCACAAGTTAGGGTGTATGATACATTGAAGGAATTACATTAAGTTGGATACCTATTGGTTCTCATGCCTTAGGAAGGCATTCTACGTATCATGTTTATAGAAGGAATCAATGTCATCATTATTCATTTATCTTCTCAAGACACCAATAGATAAGGATGAATAACAAACCCATGGGAGAGATTGGGTCCTATGGGTTAGAGTTTCTAAGACATTTAGGGGCTTATACTAAGGTGGATGACTATTACATCTCAATACATAGAAATTTTACCTATGTATCCCATTTGGATAGGAATCAGAGTTCTCAAAGTTCATTTGGAATCTCAATTTACTAATGGATGAGGCTGAAAAATAAACCCATGGGGGAGATTGGGTCCACAAGTTAGAGTGTCTATGAAATGGAGGGTCTTAAATTAAGGTGTATTCTCATTATATATCAGGACTTAATAAAGAATCCAATCTATCCAATTTTTATAGGAATCAGAGAAATAATATTTTAGTTTGGTTTAAGATTGAATACATCCAAAAGATATGGTTATCAGGTTTGGGGATGTCTAACAAACACATCATGATTTCCTTCTTGACATTTATGGGGTTCTTGTATAATATTTTTGTGGATGTATAGGAATTTCATGGTTTCTTAGTGTACATGTCCAAAGACAACAACATGATCTAGTTGGATTTCCCAGAGGATGCCATAGGATCTTTATGGGATATGGAGAGGATGTTGAAAAACATGGTAGACATATGTGGGGGGAATTGAGGGACTTGGGTGACATGTCCAAAGGACACCACATAATCTAGATTTCATGTCTAGAGGGTGTTTAATGAATTGATCAATATAGTTTGAGTACTTCACAATACATGGGTGACATTTTTAAAGGACTCTGCAATACATGGGTGTCATGTCCTCATTCTTTCCACATGACCTGGGAGAAATGTCAAAATCAATCCTCAATATCTGGGTGAAATTTCTTGGTGTTTATGCAATATGTGTGTGACATATACATAGGTCTTCACAACACATGGTAGACACGTCCTAAGTAATTTTCAAGACTTGGTTGACACGTCATGGGGACTTAATGGGACATGGGTGACATGTCCTGGTGTTGTCTCTTGATCTGGGTAGGTCATGAAAAGCACATGAGGATTGGAATATCCATATTCTAATAAGTATTTCAAATTTTCTTAGTCCTTATTGAATATGTGCCTGATTTTTTTTAAGAATTTTATTATTTAGGTTTCATGTGACCTAGTCGACATGTGAAAACTCTTTTGAATGATCTGGAGGGCCCACTAGAAGTGTTTCACATGATTTATAGGGTGATCATTTAGAAGAACATATTCATGTAATGTGATCACTTAGGTTTTTTCCTAGATTTTACTTGGTGGATGGCCTTGTGATAATGTGACTTTTCACTCTGAGAAGACCACTTCTATGCTCTTGTGTAGTATTAATCATTGTATGTGTGGTATTTTTGGTGTCATCCCCTTTTTTTATTGAGTGGGAGGAATTTATAGGCCACACTAGCCTATTTATAAGCTACAATTAATGTAATGTATGTCAAAAGTATGAGATAGAGTCATTCAAGGGAGAATCACATAACATTATTTGTATGATTTTTCCATGGGTTGTCTGAGGCATCAAATGATAAATAGTGACTGTGAGAACAAACCCTTATCACTATATTTATGGTACCCATGGATTTTCAAATTGATTTCACATAATCATGTTAACATGTCAAATTATCTTTGTACCATTGATATTACAGGATTAATATCTTCCATGAGATTTAGGATCCCATAGAAAGGCTTTCACCCGTTTGATGAATACTTGTTCAGAGTCCTTCACAGGACCAAGATGTCTTATTAGATTACACTCGTGAGATCAATATATATTGTCAAGGGCCTCTCGTGAGGTCAGTATGTCTTGTATAATACCTTTTGTAATGATTAGTATATCTTGTTAAAAGGACTTTGAGTGATAAATAGTGATCACACAAGGCACATAACCCCTTTCACATGAAGGTCTGCGTATCCTACCTCTATAAGAGGATTACTCCTTTTATAATTTTTTTATTCCTTATTTTTCAAGGCTCTTATAATTTCCCCATTGATTTTACATCTTGTATTTTCATGAGAAGTAGAGGATCTCATTATGGTGTGTGATTTTTGTCACGCGCAGTCACTATGCTTGTTTGTGATGCATCATGTGATAAATGGTGGATCTCGCAGTGGTCTGTGATAATTTTAATGTAAAATACCTCTACATATCTGTAGAGACATAGGGGAATCACATGATAGAATAGACATGTCCTATTTCATTCACATGTTGTAGGTTACACAACAAAATTATATCATGTGACAATATGGACATGTCTCAAGGGGCCTTCACAGGGTCTTTTTAATTTCCTAAGTACTTCGCATGAATATTCATATAACTCTCCACTTCATTAGGTTTATTAAATTTTTTTACCTTTATTTTTTAATAAGTTAGGTTGTTTTCAATCATTTTTCAATTAGAAATTATCAATAATGGAGGAACCCTTCTACTAGTCTTTTCAAGGTGTGAGAACTTTTCTAAAGAAATCATATAAAAAGGCTGGTTTTTTAGTAGGTTTTCATGTGATCGTAATCAAATAATGAATAGAATATGATCCTTATACATAAACTTCTAGGGTAATTCAATATTTTATCCCTCTATATGTTATACATTCTATGTGATTCGACCTCCTAGACTTAATGCTTAATCCATTCATGGTTTTTAGGATAAAATAGAACCCATTCAAAAAATTCTACCATCGAGAGAAAAAATCACCAGGAAAAGGAATGAGTTATGAGAAAATTAAAATCCTCCCTGAGTCCTTGGATGTTAGCAAATCGATGTCTTGGGAAATGTTTGGTCTTCCAGGTGACTTTTGGTATTCCACAGGATATCCCAAAAATAGGGAGGTGAAGGGTGGATCATTTCATTGGAAACTTTTAACTTCATATATCTCAATATTACTTTTGTTGTGTGACTCCTTTGGAAGACCTATCTATAATATCTTTTTTTTTCAAGACCCCTATGTAATATCTGATCGTAAGGAATAATCATAAGACTTCTTCACAAGACTATTTTCAAGATATCACTACGCAAATTCTTTGTATCAACACTTGTTCTAATGAATCCCAAATAAAATCTCAGTAAAATTTCAACCATAATGATTCACCCTACCCCCACCCCCACCTTGGTTTAGGGTGCCTGTCTTGTTGCAACATTAATTGATAATAAAAAATGGTTCAACCTATGATTAGATTCTCAAAAATATAAAATATTTTAAACATTTTTTGAGTTTATCTTCTAAAGGAAATATGAACTAAATATTTGGATAATATGCTTCAATAAATGATCAAAATTCTATCTCTTTCAAGACTCGTAATAATAGAAGGAATAAAAAGAAGAAAATATAAAGAAGTAATCCCTTTTAAGTAAATATAAAAAAAAATTCTACATATTATTATATTGATAAAAAAAGATCCATCATGGAAGAAGAATAACCATTGGTTCAATATAATCCTAATAATATGAAAAAAATCTCATTAATAGGTTTAAATAATTAATATGATGAAGATTTAATAGAAATATCTTTCCAAAAGTTTCCTATAGAAGAACCAATCATAAGTGGGTAAGATCATACCTCAATATAATTAAATGATAATGTATATGTTTTTAAGGTGGAAATTGCAGGATATGTATTAAGAAATAAAATTTTATTTTTATATATGGGTATTTTAAATTATTATAGGAGATGATCTCCCATCATGATGTAGAATATGATAATATGGATAAATAAAATGCACAAAGGGTGATGATAAACATAAACCTCACCAATAAATGTTATGGAAAATAATCTATAATTAAAGATCTTGAAGGAAATTTCATTAAAGTTGTGAAGTATTAGTTTTAAGTAATCCTTATAAAAGATGAAACCAAATAAATGATTGAACATAAGTTTAAATCATAATAATAAAAATATAATTTATGTATATATTTCAATAATGAACAACTTTAACTCAAATAAAAGAGGATAATATAGATTGAAAATAATTTCTTGGATAATATTAAAATTTATAAATATCATGAGAAGAATTTTTGAGAAGATCAAAAAGGAATTTAAAGGAAAAATAAAATCAGTTTCAGATGATAAAAAATATACTCAATATGAAATGTCTAAAATTTGAAGTAATATTGGAAAATATGGAAGGTGCTCAAGATGATTTTTTATAAACTATTGATAGAAAAATATTTCCATACACTCTTAAAAGTGGACCTTTATACTGCAATTCCTACATTATTTATAAATAATATCTTTATTACCTCTTGTGATAAATATATTTTAATCTCTAAGAAAAATGTACATTTTATTAGAAAATTTTATTTTTGCTGATGTTTTTCCTATAAATAATGTCAGTTTGAAATTAAAATATGAGAAATATAGATACATAAAATTAGTGATAAAACCCATTAGATATATGTTGAATATAATTAAGTTTAGAATATGGATTTCTATAAAAAAATCCAAAATATAGGATAAAATATCACAAAAATAACGAATAAATCTAGTATAGACTGTTTCTAAAAGGCGTTGAAAAATATTTTTTAAATACTTCAAGTGTTGTAAAATATTTTTTCAATTTGGATCCTGATTTTTGGAATAATATGTTAACTTATGTAAATTAAATAAATACTAAAACAAGGGGGATAAAATTTGGGACAAATAAAATTTTAAAAAATAAGGATCAAAACCAATTTATCATAAATAGATTTGGAATCTTGAAAACTTATATAGAAAATTCCCTAAAAGTTGTCAGAGTGAGGTGACATGCCTATTAAAATCAACCAAGCATATTACTAAATCATCTAATGGAATAAAACTATAAAATATTAAGATACATTAAGAATATAATAAGGTTATATTTCCTTAGGACGTGTATTAAAGAAATCTACGAAACAAAATACTCCCAAGAAGATCAAGAACGGTGTTAGACCTCAAATAATAAAATTATTTGATTATAGAAGAGATTAAATATCATTAGTCAATACAATAATTTGAAAATTGATGGTGTTAATGGATTCAAGATAAATAAAAATTAAAATCTATCCCAAATAAGAATCAAATAGTTTTATTTAGTAGAAGGACTCTAAGAAATCTATATGGGATATCCAAGTAGACTATAAAAAAATGAAAAAGACTGTTTGATAATGTTTTCATCCAAAGTGGAGATGATAAATAATATAAAAAATTCATTAAAATATTCAAGTTATAATTTTCTTGATTCCAAGAGGAAACTCCCACACAAAGGAAATTTTGAGAAAAGAAAAATGGACATGTTGTCTAAGTAGATTATTAATTTGAAAACCATAATAGTGGGTGTGGAGACCTCACTTAAAGTTTTAGCTAAAAATAAAATAGTTAATTGTCTGGGAATAATCTCTTAACCTTTTTTATCTTATTTATAAGTAATGAAGTATCACCTTATCCCCATATATATTTTATTTCTCTTTCTATGAAGAGGATTTATGGTGATTCAGGATTAAAGGAGAGAACCAGGGAGATAAGTATGTTGTCAAATCTGGATAGAAGATAAGAAGAAACCATATTGGTAGTGATCAAACATCTAGTATATTTGAGTACATTTGATTAATAGAACACCAATAATGACAAAAATTGTGGGTTATCCCCTTGAGGGGGAGTTTGATTGATATGATTAAGAAGCTTATAGAATATTATTTCATGAAAATATGGAATTCTATAAATTTCATGAAATATATCATTGATGAATTATGTATGAAAATTATATCATCCTTTTTTCATGGGATAGATTTTTATATTAATGGGGGAGTTAAATTTTTAAATGACATGAAAATAAAAGAATATTAGAAGTCCAATGACCTATTTCTAAAGCTTTATATACTAACTATTTTAAATTTTTTTAACCTATGTGTTAAGATGAGTGTAATAATTTCGGTTGGTAAATTCCCATGTGAAATATTCAACAATTACTTTGTGTCTGAAAATTTATATTAATAGCCCCTGAGAAGAGTGTCTGGATTGATATAATAATCTGGTTAGTTTATGGATAGCATTTTTTCAAGATTACTCTCTTCTATGTTTAACACCAAACATGGATCACATTAACTTAGAGTGTAAAAATTTATGGAACACTACATTAAGATAATTGAAAATATCCTCTATCAAGGATATTAATATTTTTTATCATAAAGGTGTAGAGAGATTAAAATTACCATGATATTTTGACATGAATTTTCTATATTGGTATTATAAACAAAACCAAAGGGGGATATTATTGAAATCACTTGTTGTTTATTGTATTTGTTGTTGTGAGAATGAAGTGTATGTTCATGATTTAAATATGTGTTGATATTAAAAATATTAGATGAATTTAGAGAGTAACCAAGAATATTTAGTTATATACTCAAGCCAGGATGTCTATACACACAAATTTAAGAAGATTAGAGAACCTACTCAAGCCATAATGTCTATATACACTGAGTTTAGTATATTGGAGAACCATTCAACCAGAGGATGTAAGTTCCTTTATGGTCAATCAATTCTAAAGAACTATCAATAAGAGGAATAAAATTCGACTATTTATAATAGAAAATAAGTCAATTACCTATATCTTCCAATGGAATAATTTAGGTTTATTCATAAATGGAAAATTATTTTATTTATTCCTATTAATTCATGAATATTTTATTGTTATTAAAAATTAGAAAAGTTATTTAATGATGATGTGGATGATTCTAGTTAGATCATGAAGATATTCTATATACTATTAGTATAGAATTAATATTCCATGTTATAACATTCACTGAGTTAGAGGATATCAAAAAAGGAGAATAATTCAATCGATTTTGTAGATTGATAGACATTTTTTCTCTGTGAAGAATTAGGTTTATTCTTTGATGAAGATTTATCCCAAGGAGTATCATTTATAATGACACGAATTTTTTTGCAAGACACTTGGATATTTTTTTTAAGCAGTGTTAAATTAGGTTTTGGAAATATGAATTTTATTTTAATACTGTATGGAGTATTTATATATTCATAAAATTTGAACCTATTCACGTATGATTGAAGTTGATTTTATGTTTTTTCAAAAAGATTGCATGTCTATATATAATTTTTTTTTCTAGAATGAATTATAGAGTTATAGGTTTCTATATAATTGAAAAAAGACTCTTATATATAATAGTCATTTTTGGTTTTCCACTAAATAATTAATATTCTTTTATATTATAAAATAAAAAATGTAAAGTTCATTATTTTTTTAAAGGTGATTCTAGAGAATCGAATAATTTTCAAAGGCACGAGCTATTTAAGAGTTATCTAATGAATTTGTAAATGTAACTCAGAAGCATAACCAATTAATCACATAATCTATGTATGATTAATTTTATAGATACATAAGATTTTATGTTAATAGAGAAGTATGAAATGGAAATGGCATCAAATATATGTTTTTCTATAGTGATGTATAATAAATTTTTAAAAGTTAATGTTAAAATTATCAAAGTACAAAACCTTATGTAAGTCCTTGAACTTGCACTATGATTTATAAGAAATTATATTTCTCACATAAATTTTAATATTTTTTTAAATTTTATTAAAATGATGTTTTTTCGAAAGTTAACATGGAATCTTGATGTCAAAATTTTAAAATAATAATTTAAAATGACTAAATGTGAGGACTCTAAATATACTATTCAATACCAAAGCATCATCAGTTGGTGATTAAGTTTTGAATCAAGATGTGTTTCTTAGTCAATTAATTATTAATGTTTCCATTCCATGATTATTATTATCACATCATGATGTATTCTAAAAAAATACTTCTATATTAAATTTGATGATTCATTTGTAATATAGCTAAGCTGTGGGAATAAATGACCAAGTAGTGAATAGAAAATTAAAAGGTATATAAATATTATAATATGATTGATATTTTAGTCATTGGATCATGGAATATGAGAAGATATTGAAATAGTATGAAAGTAATTTCACTGGGCATGGTAAAGGCTATGGTGAATGTGAAATGGGAAGATGTTAAAGGCCACACCATCGTAAAAGGTGTTTCATTTGAGATATTTCCCTATGAATGGAGAGAATCATTCACACCATGGTTGAACACATTGTATTTCTCACATGATTTAACTAAATAATAAATTGTGTGATAGAGTCCCCCATGCCATAATAGTTTCACTATATTTTTTCATGTATACATGTATAATTAAATCCATATTGTTATTATAAAAAAAATTATCCCATGGTAATTTCATATATTGTATGGATGTTAAAGATCTATTTTAAATACTAAAATATCATGAGGATTTTAAAATTATTAGAAATAAGGGTTTTCATATTGAATATATGAAAACTAGATATATAAGAATATCTAAGTATAAAAAATGAGGAGAAGAGCATATGATTTATAGATAACTAATATTATATTTCCTGGAGCAACTCAATATATTAAATATTAGGTTATCAAAACTTATATCTTTTTTAAAAAGATTTTATATTGAAAAATGGAAGAAAACCAATACTATTTTGAAGGGTTGATGTTGTGCTTCAAATAAGAAAAACAAGTGAGAGATGCCTTACTTTCATCTACTTGAGATATCACAAGTTGGAGAAGAAGATCTTAGGATTCTATTCTATGACATCTTTATATCATAAACATTAAACCTTACAAACCTTATATCTTAAGGTATAATTGAGAGAATCATCCTATGATATTTTTATATTATAAGTCTTGAATAAGTTTAAGGTATACCATGGGATTTCCTTATGTTAAGAAAGGATATCAGATATATATTATCTAGAAGGGATATAAAACATCACATCCACTGATCAAACTTCATGGTGATACAAGATAAATCTTGTATTTTATGTTTCAAAAGTTATTTATATCATTATACCAGTTTGGTTATAGGAGTATAAGTTCATGAATATATACATTCATAATTTCATTCTTAATAATAAAATGGGAGTTGTGTGTGAGTGGTACAACAACCACTATAAAATGGGGACATAGTCATCCACACTAGTGGCGAATCCCATTATCAAATCCAAGTTTCCTTTTTTTCTTTCCAACTTATATACTTTCTTTCAAATCAAAGGTGAGTTGAGAGAGATAGATAGTGATATCCATTTATTGAGTAAGTGAAAGGGTAAAATAGAGGGGAAGAGGATTAAATTGATAATAGATCAACCATAGTTATTGACACCCCCCATCCTGGTGGAACATCACCAATGTATAATAAAGCAATGGAGATTAAAATAATAAAGTTAATTACAATGATGGAAAGAAAATGATCTATACTTTTTCTCTATAATTATCAATATTTAAAGTAAAGGATAATATTTAAATAATATGGGGAGTCATTCAAAAGTAAATAAAATAAAGAAAATAAAGTTATAAAGTTCATGTGTAAAGGACTCGAAAATTCTTAAAGAGTTCCATGATAATAAATACCTATATCCACTATTTGAATTAAATTAAATCTAAATTTTTAATAAACTTCCCTAATTTTAAACAAAAGAAATAGGGGGTACCTATACCTATATTCAAAAAACCCTTTTTAGAATTATTTCCCACTTTCTAATGATATAGGAAAGTCTTTCTTAACATGACTTCTTTGATCTAGGATCAGTAATGGACAAGTTCATATCCCCAAAACTCCTTTAACAATAGATCAATATAAGATCAAGTCACTATCCTTGGGACTTAATCAATAAGATATTGGATAATGGATGGATTGAATATAATATAGGTGTTCATTATGCCTATTATAAGATAATAAAAGATCTAAGGTTAAGGCATGAAGGAGATGAATATAAAGACCAGGAATCCCAAAAATAAAAGTTCTTATTTTAAAAAGGGGGGGACTATAAAATCAATGTAATATGTCATAATTAAGGAGATTGTTTTAAATTCTCCACTTTCTCTCTATTTTATCTATATGATCTACATAATCAATTCTTTCACATTCTATTTTCTACATACCAAACTCTTTTATTCATTTTTCTCTTCCACTTTTCCACCTACTAACTAAGATCTTCATGGTCATTTATATAGAGTCTGAAATCTAACTATTGAGAATTATATATAATAAATATATTTATGATCCTTCTCATCTGACCATAACTCATTTAACCATTGAAATATCCACAGATTCATATATAATTTTTTATATATATGACTACTATATCTCATGTGGATTATAAATGATATTTATTTCTAACATGGATCTTCTATGTTTACTTCATATTATGTGTAATATTAATATTTGAGGGGGAATGATGATATAGAAAAAATATATTAATTTTACTTCATACTCTATTCATTATAATACAGTTATCATGCTCTCAATCATAATAATTTTCAATTATACATTTAGTTGTCAAGGAATGGTTTAGTGTTTTATAAAAGTCTCAGCTTATACTTTATGGTTCAATTAGATAATTCAATAATAATTTTTTATTTTTGGATTTGGTCTTATATTCTTAGTATAGGATGATGAGGTTGGATCTATAGAGTTATTCACCCTAATATTATTATTATCATTTTGTATTCAATCATCTGTATTCATTAATATATTAATATCAGATTGTAGTTGATAGAATAAAATAATTTTTCTTTTAAGTCGTTTTTTTAGTGATCCATCACATCTGTCTTGTAACGCCCCGGCCCCAGCTATCCAGAGTCGGTGCATTACTTCGTAACATTGGCATGATCACAAAAGATCAAGTCTCGAAAGACCAATTAGTTTAGTAGCCTTGGAAACACAAGATACATTCATAAGTCTTACATTACATCATAAAGTGAAAAACTACAATAACAAAGTCTCCATAGTCCACACTCATATCCTCTTCTAACTATCCTTGCAGGTCATTCATAAAATACTTCTTCACATCCTGGAAAATATTAAAACATTGAAAGGGGTGAGCTCAGATGCTCAGTAAGGATAACAATATTGCGGAAGCTTTCATAAATAAACATAAGCATTTAAGGCAATGTATAACTAAAACAAAAGCCTTTTAAACTTGAACATCAACATAATATGGAAAAAGTAAAAATGAGATAATGCCATTTACTTCTTCACAGAGATATTCTACTGGTCAAATAATCACATGCAATATCAATAACCACTTTCATAATGATGGAATGCATAATACCAGACATTCTGAAACATTTTGTCAAGGCCTCGGCCAAGACGTCTAAAATGATTAAGGCCTAGGCCAAAACCATAAATCAAATTGGGAAAGGGCCTCGGCCAATTCCACGTCTAGTTGTCTCATGAGACCTACCGATGCATCGAGGAGCTATAGCGGGCTCCACCCGTCACTTATTAAGTCCAATGCATTCCTCATATGAATAGGTTTAAACATATCATAAACCATAACATAATCGTATCACATAAAACATGCATAAAGGAAACATAACATTTCCACATTTCAATCACAAGATATCAATAAAACACATTGATATAATAAAAACACTTTCAAAACCATTTTCAATACCAAAATAAAAGAAAAGTAAAACATGGTATTTATTTTTCATTAAAAAAAAGGTATGGCTTGTAGAGGAAGCCGAAACTAAAATAGTGGTTATGGCGGCGGAGAAGTCATTGTCGCCGCATACGTACAACAAAAACATTCCCTTTTGTCGTTTAGTAAACGCTTCGTATAAAAAATATTCCTTTTGAATATACGTAAAAGTCAAAGGGGTTTATACACCGTATAAAAGAAATTTGTGTATAAAACCAAATATGCCTCAATGAAAGGAGATTGAGACGAAGTCCTTAAAAAGATCATTTTTAAAATAAAATAGATATATTATGTGTATTCACTATAGGTACACATTAAGAAAGTAAAAATACAAAATAGGACATAATAATATCATGACATAATTTGAAAGTAGGAGATTAACCCAAAGAATGGAAACTGGGTTAAGAAGTTCCCTTACCTTGTGTCCGACTTGACTCAACCGTTCTTTAACCTCCTGAATAATAAACTAGAGTTAATATCTACCTTATTAAGAACCATTTTCAATTTCATTATCCTTTTTATATCACTTATTACAATGTTATGAACATTATGTAATTATTTAAGTTTATAACGGTCATTTTGTCGATCTTAGGTACTTGAGTCAAAAATAACAGTCTTATAATTACAAGTTGTTCATGTGGTGATATATCCATTATATCCAGAATTATATTCATGATTTAGTTATCATATATATCATATATATCCAGTATATACATTCATTCATAATATTACGTAACATTAGAGGTAACAAATGAAATGCACCGTTCATGGAAACTGTAAGTCGTACGTACGCATGAACGCTACTTTCATTTCTATTTCGTATTTAATGGAATGAAATCATAATGATATAAATTTATAATATAATTCCAGTATAATATAGTGTATAATACCATTTAATCCATCCTTTATACATCCCACATATGGCATTAATGATTCAAATCACTTTGAGGGGGCGGTAGTCCGCACTTCCTAAAATGAAATTATCTCGTTTACCCATAATGGAAATTATAAAGTATGCCATAAATGAGAAATAAAGAAGCATAAGTAAAACATAAACATATTATATATCATATATAAATATAGTGACATCTTAATGGCCACCTTTGAAGGTGTTATATGAGTGTTGAACAATCATCGTTTCGTGAGGCAGAAATTCGTCATCCACAGAAACAGTATGTTCTTTGACCATTAGATGTAGGTGTGTGTAAGTGTAAACCAAATCCTTATCATAAAAACATCCTACTATATTTTAGATACTGGTTATGTTACAAAATAAAGGAATAAAAAGAGTTTAATGGGTTGGAGAATCTAAATAAAACAAAACAACATTAGAGAAGACATTACCTAAAAAATCGGGTAACTCTTTTTGATTTGAGACAAAGGCTTACTTAGGAAGAATTTTTCCCAAAGTGATGCCTCTAGGAGTACGTGAGGGATGTTGTGAGAGTATATGGGCAGAGTTTGGCCGAACCAAAAGGCTTGAAAGTGTGAATAAGGTGGTAGAGGTGGGGGCCTTTTATAAGAAGAGAGAAGGGGCACTTTTGGAAAGTAATGAAATGTTATTCTATTATACAATGATTTTCGGATTCTAAAGGTCCCACACTTGTATAATTCGTGTATAAGGTGATAAGGGTTCGAAATCTACCCATCCAATAGTCTTTGGACAAGTTTAAGCATTGGAATTTACATTATCGTTTCATTTTATTAAAATCATTAAATAATTAGGTCATCGCTGCATCATAATGATGTCATAAATAATTTATTTTATTTAATGTTTAAAAATTATAAAAAAAATACTATGATGTAGGAAATATTTTTATCTTTCCAATTACTATTTATAGTCAAAAATATGACTTGTATAACCCCATGTAAAAATTGTTTTAGTAAAACATTTCATGTTTGTGGCATTTTTTACTTTAACATTAAATAAAAGGTATTTATGTCATTTTCCAACTAAAGTGGCTCCATGGGGTCCCCAAGTTGACCCATGTATTGTATTGGTCGGCCATGGAACATCCAATGAGGGTAGGACATGTGTCAAGCTCATCTCATATTATTAAAACATTATTTTTACCTTAAACTACACTAATTACCTTTAATCGCGATTAATTAAACTTAAATGTTATTATTCACCAAAAAATTATTTTAATCCCATTGAACCACATTTTACATCCTAATTACAACCATGTATGTGGGATTTTTGAAATTCAAAACACAAAAGTGGTAATATTTCATTTAAACGAAAAATCAGTTATTTAACTACCACTTAGTGGTTTCACTATTCATCAAAAATTGAAGTTTTTCAGAACAATGCCAAAATTTCACCCTAAGCTATAATTGATATTCCGAATTCAAAAATGATGTCTATTTTACTAAATTCCAAACATATAATTTGCATTAATTAATTTTATAATTAATTCCCGTTGTCACAACAAATAGCGTGTTTTTAAGAAACAATATATATCAAAATATTGACAATTGTTTATGTCCAATTTCAAAGTGAAATTAATTCTAATGACCACCATTGGATAAAATGGTAAAAATATATTATAATTATACTTTAAAAACACTCAGTATTATAACTTATCACTATAAATTATTTTGATTAAAAAAGTTGTTTCTAATTATTTTTAACTATTCATAAAAAATTAGAAGTTCTTAGAAAAATACCAAAAATTAAACATAGGCTAATTTCGATATTCTGAATCCAAAAATAAAGTCCATTTTGAAATATAAAATTTCTATAATTTTAAAAAGTGGTTATTACTATTCATAACGGCTACTTTGATTAGTTGCGGTGTGTTAGAACTCGAAGTTGCGTACAATGCAAGCTATTGCATTATTGAATGAGAAGCGTATCATAGAAGCTCGGGGTGTTACATTCTCCCCTCCTTCAATAAATTTCGTCCTCGCAATTTGAAATTTTTTTATTTGAAAATAAAAGGTTGAAAGAGAAAATACCTTTGTGGAAAACCCACATTAGAAATAAGATTAATAAAATTTAGCCTTAATAAGAGGGAAAGGGAAATGAAAAAGTCACCACCAAATTATGATCTCGATTAGGAGAACATTATTGGCATTATAGACATATAATTGGAGGAAAAACGTAAATATTTGTAGGGAGTGATTGAGGTCATCAATCAAAATCAACTGTCAAATTGAGGGCCTCAAAGCCTTCAATCTATGTTGATTTAAAATATCATCAGTTCAACAAGACATAATGTATTAGGATAACATGTTTTTTTGTTTCAATATCCCTTTACTAAAGTTTAAGAATTAATTTATTCATTTATTAAGAGAAAGGTATTTATATATTTATGCTTGAAAATTAGAGTTTCAACCTTCAACTCATCTTTCACTCAAAAGATAATAGAACTCAAAAATATTATACTTATCCTAATTGTATAAGGTTCCAAATGTTAACACATACCATTTAGATTAGTAAAATTATTTTGTAACAACCAGGGACTTCCTGTAGGCTAGTGCTAGGAAATAAAGGCCTGTCGCACTATGGTTGTGGGTTCGATTCCTGTAGCTTTGTCCGACGCGACGGGTTATGCCCCACCCTGTAGGTTGTCCTTTTCCTAAAACTATAGTATTATAATATTCCAAAAATAATCTTCATAAATTTTTTAAACTTTAACAATACTATCCAAAGATCAACTTAATCCACTCCAACCTTTATAGTTATCCAAAATACCTCTGTCTAGACTTTCTCTAAAAGGTCTCTTAATTCCAAAATCAATTGTAACATCAGATTCCCCAAACAATGTATAGTTTCTCTTATTGTCACATACTAAAAATATGATTACCTTCATCATATTAAAACCTTAATGAAAAAAAAAACATGTACTGCAGTACAATCCTTATATATATTACATTATTATTATAACCAGAATATAATCCTTGAGTCCAAAAGCACCAATACATTAATTATTCCACTTCAAATGTAGTCACAGCATAAGATTGGCCTTGATCCCTTGGGCTTTTCTTAGGTAAGTTTCCCTGACGCTTAAGACATTCATTTGCATAATGACCCATTTCTCTACAATTGTAGCATTCAACATTGATAGCCTCTTTTTTTCCCTTACAATCACGAGCCTGGTGACCTTTTTCTCCACATTTGTAACAAACTCCCATTCCTTTTAGGCAAGTACCAGGGTGATTCTTCCCACAATTATCACATAATGGAAAATCCTTCTTTCCCTTTTTCCCTTTATCTATTTCTTGTTCCACTTTTCTCTTCTTCTCCTGTTTTACTTTGTTGTCATAAGACTTAGAGAATTCCTTTTCTGTCTTGATATCACATGAGACAATATCTTCGTATGTTGAGAAAGATTGTGAAACTAAAGCTCGATGGATAAATGGTCTTAACCCATCAAAGAAACGATCAATCTTACCTCTTGGGTTACGTATATAATCTGCAGCATACCTTGCTAACCTTGTAAAGTTGGCCTCATACTTTGCGACATTCTCATCCTCCTGTTGTCTCAGACTTAGAAATTGCCTTTCCATATCTGCTCTATGGTCACGAGGAAAGTATTTTTCTAATAAAATCTCTTTGAACTCCATCCATTCCATATTTGACACATCATCATCTTCCTTTTTGTTTTGAATCAATGACCACCATTGATCGGCATCTCCAGTGAGGCGGTAAACTGCCATGATAACCTTCTCCCGTTCGCTACTCCCCAAGGCGTGGAATATTTTCTCTAAGGAATTTATCCATTACTCATCTACTATAGGATTTCTACTCCCATTGAAGGTTGGTGGTCGTTGACTCATGAAACGGTCTAGCATTGATCCTCCACGTTGCGGATCAGGGTGCTCCATACGAGTAAGGTTATTATTCATAACCTGAGTGAGTTGTCCCAGTATGGTAATAAGTTGATCAGCACCAGTTGTATCTCCAGATCAACAATAATTATCTTGAGCAGGAGGGAAATCCCTACACGGAGTGCGTGCATTGACACGGTTTCCATTCCTTCCACTAGGCGCCATTTCTAAACAATGGCATAAACTAGATTAGTTTATGAATTAAAATATATAATTCCATATTTGTAAAACACTTTACATAAATTGAACTATTTATGGATATAATCCATAATCATAAAAAGGTTTTCTTTGAGGAAGTATATACTCATAACCGTTCATAGTGGTTTGTAAAGAAAACGAGAATTATCCTAAGCATATCCCCCAAGAGTGTCGTAACCAAGAGTGCATCAAGGCCCGTTGTCGTGCACCAGTTCCCGTTCGAGTCTAGCTCAAAGCGGTGTTTTCGGGTTTTACCCCTAGGTACATCTGTGCCAGAGCCGCCTCTACCAGCTCATATCCAGACAGGGATGTATTGCTCGGAAAACACAAAAAATCTATATAAAACCAAAATTCTAGGAATTTCTTCTATACTAATCCTTAAAGTCTATCTTCAGGCTATGTGCTCTAATCAGAGTTTATCTAAATCTAGCTTCCAAGGTTTGTACTAAACTGCCTCTGATACCAACTGTAACGCCCCGACCCCAGCTATCCAGAGTCGGTGCATTACTTCGTAACATTGGCATGATCACAAAAGATCAAGTCTCGAAAGACCGATTAGTTTAGTAGCCTTGGAAACACTAGATACATTCATAAGTCTTAAATTACATCATAAAGTGAAAAACTACAATAACAAAGTCTCCATAGTCCACACTCATATCCTCTTCTAACTATCCCTGTAGTTCATTCATAAAATACTTCTTCACATCCTGGAAAATATTAAAACATTGAAAGGGGTGAGCTCAGATGCTCAGTAAGGATAACAATATTTCGGAAGCTTTCATAAATAAACATAAGCATTTAAGGCAATGTATAACTAAAACAAAAGCCTTTTAAACTTTAACATCAACATAATATGGCAAAAGTAAAAATGAGATAATGCCATTTACTTCTTCACAGGGATATTCTACTGGTCGAATAATCACATGCAATATCAATAACCACTTTCATTATGATGGAATGCATAATGCCAGACATTCTGAAACATTTTGTCAAGGCCTCGGCCAAGACGTCTAAAATGATTAAGGCCTCGGCCAAAACCATATATCAAATTGGGAAAGGGCCTCGGCCAATTCCACATCTAGTTGTCTCATGAGACCTACCGATGCATCGAGGAGCTATAGCGGGCTCCACCCGTCACTTATTAAGTCCAATTCATTCTACATATGAATAGGTTTAAACATATCATAAACCATAACATAATCGTATCACATAAAATATGCATAAAGGAAACATAACATTTCCACATTTCAATCACAAGATATCAATAAAACACATTGATATAATAAAAACACTTTCAAAACCATTTTCAATACCAAAATAAAAGAAAAGTAAAACATGGTATTTATTTTTCATTAAAAAAAAGGTATGGCTTGTAGAGGAATCCGAAACTCAAATAGTGGTCACGGCGGCGGAGAAGTCGTTGTCGCCGCATACGTACGACAAAAACATTCCCTTTTTTCATTTATTAAATGCTTCGTATAAAAAAGATTCCTTTTGAATATACGTAAAAGTCAAAGGGGTTTATACATCGTATAAAAGAAATTTGTGTATAAAACCAAATATGCCTCAATGAAAGGAGATTGAGACGAAGTACTTAAAAAGATCATTTTTAAAATAAAATAGATCTATTATGTGTATTCACTATAGGTACACATAAATAAAGTAAAAATACAAAATAGGACATAATAATATCATGACATAATTTGAAAGTAGGAGATTAACCCAAAGAATGGAAACTGGGTTAAGAAGTTCCCTTACCTTGTGTCCGACTTGACTCAACCGTTCTTTAACCTCCTGAATAATAAACTAGTGTTAATATCTACCTTATTAAGAACCATTTTCAATTTCATTATCCTTTTTCTATCACTTATTACAATGTTATGAACATTATGTAATTATTTAAGTTTATAACGGTCATTTTGTCGATCTTAGGTACTTGAGTCAAAAATAACATTCTTATAATTACAAGTTGTTCATGTGGTGATATATCCATTATATCCCGAATTATATTCATGATTTAGTTATCATATATATCATATATATCCAGTATATACATTCATTCATAATATTACGTAACATTTAGAGGTAAGAAATGAAATGAACCGTTCATGGAGACGGTAAGCCGTACGTACGCATGAACGCTACTTTCATTTCTATTTCGTATTTAATGGAATGAAATCATAATGATATAAATTTATAATATAATTCCAGTATAATATAGTGTATAATACCATTTACTCCATCCTTTATACATCCCACATATGGCATTAACGATTCAAATCACTTTGAGGGGGCGGTAGTCCGCACTTCCTAAAATGTAATTATCTCGTTTACCCATAATGGAAATAATAAAGTATGCCATAAATGAGAAATAAAGAAGCATAATTAAAACATAAACATATTGTATATCATATATAAATATAGTTACATCTTAATTTCCACCTTTGAAGGTGTTATATGAGTGTTGAACAATCATCGTTTCGTGAGGCAGAAATTCGCCATCCACAGAAACAGTATGTTCTTTAACCATTAGATGTAGGTGTGTGTAAGTGTAAACCAAATCCTTATCATAAAAAAATCCTAGTATATTTTAGATACTGTTTTTGTTACAAAATAAAGTAATAAAAAGAGTTTAAGGGGTTGGAGAAGCTAAATAAAACAAAACAACATTAGAGAAGACATTACCTAAAAAATCGGGTAACCCTTTTTGATTTGAGACAAAGGCTTCCTTGGGAAGAATTATTCCAAAAGTGAGACTTCTAGGAGTAATTGAGGGATGTTGGGAGAGTATTTGGTCAGAGTGTGGCCGAACCAAAAGGCTTGAAAGTGTGAATAAGGTGGTAGAGGTGGGGGCCTTTTATAAGAGGAGAGGAGGGGCACTTTTGGAAGGTAATGAAATGTTATTCTATTATACAATGATTTTAGGATTCTAAAGGTACCACACTTGTATAATTCGTGGATAAGGTGATAAGGGTTCTAAATATACCCATAAAATAGTCTTTGGACAAGTGTAAGCCTTGTATTTTACATTATCTTTTCATTTTATTAAAATCGTTAAATAATGAGGTCATCGCTGCATCATAATGACGTCATAAATAATTTAATTTATTTAATGTCTAAAAATTATAAAAAAAATACTATGATGTATGAAATCTTTTTAGCTTTCCAATGACTATTTATAGTCAAAAATATGACTTGTATAACCCCATGGAAAAATTGTTTTAGTAAAACATTTCATGTTTGTGTCATTTTTTACTTTAACATTAAATAAAAGGTATTTATGTCATTTTCCAACTAAAGTGGCTCCATGGGGTCCCCAATTTCACCCATGTATTTTCTTGGTCGGCCATGGAACATAAAATGAGGGTAGGACATGTGTCAAGCTCATCTCATATTATTAAAACATTATTTTTACCTTAAACTACACTAATTACCTTTCATCGCGATTAATTAAACTTAAAAGTTACTATTCACCAAAAAATTATTTTAATCCCATTGAACCACATTTTACATCCTAATGACAACCATGTATGTCGGATTTTTGAAATTCAAAACACAAAAGTGGTAATATTTCATTTAAACAAAAAATCAGTTATTTAACTACCACTTAGTGGTTTCACTATTCATCAAAAATTGAAGTTTTTCAGAACAATGCCAAAATTTCACCCTAAGCTATAATTGATATTCCGAATTCAAAAATGATGTCTATTTTACAAAATTCCAAACCTATAATTTTCATTAATTAATTTTATAATTAATTCCCGCTGTCACAATAAATAGCGTGTTTTTGAGAAACAATATATATCAAAAGATTGACAATTGTTTATGTCCAATTTCGAAGTGAAATTAATTATAATGACCACCATTGGATAAAATGGTAAAAATATATTCTAATTATAATTTAAAACCACTCAGTTGTATAACTTATCACTATAAATTATTTGGATTAAAAAAGTTGTTTTTATTTATTTTTCACTATTCATAAAAAATTAGAAGTTCTCAGAAAAATACCAAAAATTCAACATAGGCTAATTTCGATATTCCGAATCCAAAAATGAAGTCCGTTTTGAAATATAAAATTTCTATAATTTTAAAAAGTGGTTATTACTATTCATAACGGCTACTTTGATTAGTTGCGGTGTGTTAGAACTCGAAGTTGCGTACAATGCAAGCTATTGCATTATTGAATGAGAAGCGTATCATGGAAGCTCGGGGTGTTACATGTCTATATTCCACTAGTTTGGTAGTTGGTTATAGTATGTAGTGGTTGTTTCTATTTTTTATGAATTATTAAACCATCCTTTATTCTTTCTTCTTTAATGGTCATCATCATTTATTTCACTGCTTATATATGGAATCACTAATCGATGGAGTCCTTTCTTTGTTTATTTTTTTCATATATTTTATATTCAAAATTATTTCACTAAAAGCATTTAGGTGGATTTGTTTTATAAAAATATTAGTTTCTTATTGATCATTAAAACCTGTCACTCTAGAAGATGATAATTTATTATTATTATACATGATAAGTTAAAGTGTAGAATAAAAAATATTAGTTTCTTATGATCATTAACAATTTTAAACCTATGGGATAGAGAAGGCTGGTATACAAAAGATAACCCAATAGTACCAAATTTTATATTCATACATGAATGTGTTTTGTATAGAATCTAAATACATGGGTTATAATGTACTATAATGAAGGTAAAAATATTATTGGTAAGAATGGTAAAGAATATAAAAACTGCATGGGCACACTAGTGACATAATAATACCATACTTGAGAATTCAGTCTGAGGGAAAAAATTCAATTCTACAATCAAAGATAGAGTGTGGGTAGATATTTAAGTATCAAAATTTATTTATTTATGAAATTATTAAATATAATAATATATAATCAATTATTCCAATTATGAATGTTGTGATAATTTTTATGATAAAGAAAATATTAGGGTAGATCTAATTATAGAGATAGGTTTATTATATAGGTTATATAAATATGATTTACATTGAGGATATAATTAAAATAATTATAACCCCACAATGGTACGTTCCTTGTCATAATTATCGTCCAATAATTCAATATTATAAGATAAATTCTTATTGATTGATTCCAACATTCCTAGTATATACTTTAACCATTTTCAACTATGATATGAAAAAATTAATTTTATTTCCTCAAATATATTTCTATAAATGATATTTTCATGTAGGAATCATCATCGCATAAAAAACAATTAGGTAATGAATAATTTTTACACTCTAAGGTGAATTAGAATTCCTAATCATGATAAAGATAAATTAAATATTTCTTTAGGTTTTTTAATATATATACACAAACTAGAATTGGATATTATTATTTATTTTTAATTTTTTAAATAAAATTTGTAAAAAAAAATTATTGAATCTTGAGAATCAGGTAGCTCTTGTAAAACCATTCTAGTCAAGTCCAAATAAAAAGCATGAAAATTTTATTAATATATCCATAGGATAAAAAAATAAGATAATTTTTAGATATTATATAAACATAACTATTCTATGAGTGCACTAAAGTATATTTTCTTAATTTTATAATTATTTTTATATATTTATTTTGAATTTATTGATGAATAATGAGGGGACCATTTAGGTATATATTATTATTTTAATTAGGTTTTTAGTCATGACCACCCTGATACGGTTCATTGTAGAATTGGAAAAAAAATCCAGTTAAGTGAGAAGAAGTGGTTCTTTTAAGAAATCTATTATGGAGAATCACATTTTAAGATATAGAAAATAGATCTTATTCATCAGAATATTACCATTTTATTCTAGTTTATACATTCCATGCTTCCAATGGATATGAAATCATAGTTTTATTCTTATATATCCTATGTATATGCATTATTTTCTCCCATTAGTTCTCATGTTATCATTTACCAACCACATGGTGATAGTGGTAGTGGTAGTTGTAGTACTTAAAATTTGGTTTTTGGTGATGAAAACAATTAAGAAGCTAATGGTGGTGGTGGTGGTGATGATGACCCTATTCTTCATTTTTTATTACAAAATTCAAACATTAGTAAGTTACTTTTTTGAAAATAATATTACTTTATTGGATATTATATGTTAAAAATAATTTATATAATATTTTTTAATATGAATTTATATTTTGATTAATTCATCAGTTTTTGTTTTGTAATTGATCATTTTCTTTTTATGGATACATATTTATTATAGTGAGGTAACATATCTTTATACTCATTCTAGTCTATAATTACTATTAGTGTGTTAGATTTAAATTTTACATTTAAAAAAATCATGTTCATTTCATATATTGATTTTATGAAATTTAAAAAATTAATAATTATAATATTATCTATAAAAAATCAAGTTGTGGGTAAAATATATATATGATGATGATATAACTAAATGGTAGAGAAGTTTATTTATCATTGTAGAAGTATATTTGTTATCCATTCTATCCAATATAATATTTATTTACAATTAAATTTTTATATAAAATTAATATATTTTATTTAGGATTTTATTAGAATTAAATGTGATTTCTTTGAGGCCCCATTATGTTTAAAGTATACTAATGAAAGGAGTATAGTTTAAAATATTTATGGTGTAAGTTAAATGTTTTTAGAATCAAATTAAATTGAAATAATTCATTTTTATACAATGATTTATAAACTTTTTGTATATATGTATGGTTTTACTATGTTTATGTTAGACTAAAAATTCATTTAAAAATAGGTTGGGTGAAATTTACATGTTCTCATTTATTTGAAATAATTGGTTATGAATTTGTGTTTAATTATCCAAAAAAAATTCTCTTTTTTTATTTATGATATTTTGATCCTTACTGAAAAATTTAAAGTTCATTTTTCCCTTATATACAAGTGAAGAATATGATATATAATCCCAAAAACCGTAACCTACCCATTACAAGCTAGTAGATCAATATATTTATCTACTCCCTAATAATTTTTATTTTATAAAACCAAACACAAATTTATACTCTTCACTCAAATTTACTTTACTATTATGTTAGTGTATTTTTATATTTTATGCACATTGTGATTGAAATTGAGTGATGTATTCACTTTATTATGATTGAAATATAAAATTGTATCTTTTTTATTTTTATAGAGTGTTGTAATTTCTATTTATTAGTTGAAATGAGATATTTTTTCTTATTTAAGATGGTGTAAATATAGATTTATGGTGTTGTTTGAAAATAATATGTGGTGATTAAAGACATAGTTCTTAGAACCATGACTATATAGAAACCTATAATAGTGGTTTTTCGAAACAAAAACATAGGGTGAAAATAGTTTTAGTTGTATAAACTATGACTATGTTTTACGTAAAATCATGGTTTTTTAAAACCATAACTATGGACATCCTATATCCACAATTATATAAAAACATGATTATGGTTTTTTAATGGTTTGGAGTTTTTCAGGTAACCTACACCTTAATTTTATCCCCTATTTACATGTTTTTGAGTTATGCTTTATTTGGGTGAAGTCTTAGAGAGCTTTTATTTGGTTCCACAAGAGAAATGGGGTAGTTTATTAGTCTTTTTAAGTGAAACTATATTATATATTTTGGTTATTAATTTTCACCATGGAGAAAATAGATTCAATGTGGTTGGGGAACAATGACATAGTAGCTAGTTTTGATGGTTCGCGTTATGTTTTTATAACTATATTGTAGACCATAAACTATGGTGTGAGGGAATGGAAGGTGGGTTTAGAAATTTTTACATAATTAAGTATAGAAGAAACATGAATTGTTTGCTATGGAGTGGTCTCCTTGTTAGGGATGTGAGGATACAGTGTAGTGAAAACCATTTTTGATGGTTCTTTTCCCCGGTTAATAGGATGTCACCATTGAATATGATGAGGATCCGAGATATGATTTTTACTAGGCACCAATGTAGTGTTACCAACAACTTTTCACTAAAGTCCTTGCCGATTTTGGGACCCATTGTCTCATAGCCTTAATTTTTGCATCATGATTCCTCTTTTTCCAAATTGCCTAAAAATTTATAATTCCCCTCAAACCCATCCTTATCCCAGACTTTCCTCTCAAACCCTAGACAGATCTAGGGATTCTTCAAGAGATATTCTATCACATAAAATCCTAGATTAATCCATACTATCATATGATCAAATCTTATATATTCTATTTAAGTTTTTTCTCTCATTCTATTTGGTTTTACTAGCTTATCCTTGGGTGATTTGATGTTGTTCTATACTCTAGTTATTAATCTATTCTTAAATATCACCCTATATCCCTTGTTATGTTGGATTGGGATTAGTTCTATGGAATCCTTAGAATGAGGGTTTGTTTTTATTGGTACGATGATGGGGTACGGGTGATAACCGTCTTAAAAAAATATTAAAATTAACATAAACACATTTGAGGTAGGAATTACGTACCATCATGGGAAATTTTATGGACTTTTTTGGAATGAATAGCTATTTTATATTCCAAGTGTAGAGACCCTTTCATGATAGGTGATCTCGACATACATAAGGTGTCATGTCAGACCTTAGTTTAATATTTCATGATTATTAATTTCTATATTAAACATTTCTTGTGTATTATTAATATTTTTTTTGTATATTTATTATGATTTTTTATTCACTTATTTTTATTTATTACATGTGAATTATTTTCATTATCAGTGGAACCTTCTCTCAATGTTTAGCTTCACAGATGGCTCGAATAGACTTAGTCAACTCTTTGGAGGGGAGTTCAAATGACATGACTCTTTGTACATGGCTCTGTATGAGATATTTAGAACTTGGGATTTGAATGTGAATATCCCATGAGTGGATTTTCCATATTCCATTTGAAGAGGGTTTATTGGATGTTCTGATGTAGCTTTGGGGAAAAAATTTCATATATTAAGAGTTCCATTATTTTCACATACCAAACATGTATACCATTTAAGGAAAGTGGTCAGTCATGTGACATGGGTATGTTTTTTACTTAAAGGTGGGAATGGAGTAGTTAATTAAAGGTTGAATTTTTATTATCCATAAAAGTAGTAAGAGTTACATAGCATGATCCATGTCATTTAATTTACTAAATATCATATTCTTCTAGTGTGGTACAGAAGTAGGTACGGTCAGGGTTCATGGTAGATCTGTTAGAGAATGAACGATCAATACATGATTGGTTGTTTGTGTGTATGTTAATTTACTTTTCCATCATGTAATACAACTATATATACATGATCACTTATGTTAAGAAAACATTGGTGGTTTACTATTGGATTTATACACACACACTACATGATCATATCAATTCATGTGCATACTCCATGATCAGGGATCTAGAGAAGGGAAAGGGACCAAAAAAATTGTCTTAGGATATTGGGTTTGGTACCATTACAGACTCCAGATGGATTCTACAACACTTTTATTATCCATCATCTCCACATTACTATTATAACTAATGACCCTTCACTTTAGGTATCTTCTTGATTGTAATTTTTTGAATTAACATTACATCTATTAAGAATTTATTTTTATTATCTTTTGTTTTGTTGTTTATTTGGACTATATTTATTTTATCATCTTCTGGTGATGGCTATGATTACAGAGGGTATAGTATCCCCATGTTACTTTAGACACTTAACGCTAGTCGGTAGTCTCTTTCATATGGGGAGGCATGCATGATATTATGTGGACTTTGGCTCGGACCTCATGATTTGGGTTAGGGTGTTATAAAATAGTATCATGGCCTGAAATTTCATTTCTATTCATTTAGGTTTTGGGTATAAAGTAGATAGGATATATAGAACTCAGGTAGGATATTTTTCATGTGTCTTTCCAGATCTTGTATAATAGACTTATAAGTTATCAGAGATGGTATTTTTTATAGTTTTATGGGATTTGGGTGTGTTCATGAATCATGAATAGGCACATAGGATCACAATTCAAATATATGTGTATATTTTATTGTATGGTAGTTACTTAATTAAATTCTTTGATTTGTGGTAACTATTGAGTGATATATTTGTGTTATTCATATTTTTATATATCTATTTTTACATTATTTAATTGAACTTGAGCATGATTTATGTTATATATATATATAACTGTGATTTTGAATAAAAAAAGGTACAAAGTACTAGGTTTTATCCGTGGGTAGAACAAGGAGTTTTATACCTTGGTTATGGGTATATCTTAGGATAGGCCTTCATATTGGAATCCAATATGCATGCCTTGTCAATACTTAATTCATCCTCATGGGCATGTTTTTATAATAATTTTAAATGTTTTTCCCTTTTTAGAAAAAATCCTCAAGGACCCTAGAATTATCTTGTTAAGGGGGATGTAATAGTTGGACAACAATCTATGAATTAGGATTCTCCTAACCATGCTACCTCACCTTCTCTAGAGGGTCATGTGGTGAACCCAACCTATCCTAGATTCTTAAAGATTTAACAAAATCAGTATGTGGGGGAATAAAGGATTATTGTTGATTATTCTTAATACATTCGTCTCCAGTATCCACCAGTATTCTAGGTCACTGGTGGTTCTTAGTATATTGGGTAATGGATTTTCACTATTTAGGGAATATTCAACATGGTAAAGAATCCTAGTGAAAGGAAACTAAATATGAAGGCCTTTATGGTTCAGGTACACCCCAATAGGTGGTGGGGTGTTATGAACAGGAAGGTAGGAATGATGGTCTTAATTGGGAGGCATTCAAGGAGATTTTCATTGAGGGATTATTTTTAGAAATGTTATAGTTGGACTCAGAACAATAGTTTATGAGGATTCTATTACCGAAAATTTATATTTCTATTAACTCAACTAATTTCATGTAATTTTTATGATTTTATTCTCTTTTGGCTAGAAATAATATGTAAAATTCTAGGAATTCTCATATTGTCCTTCATCTAAAAATTATATGTCAGGTTAGGGGATTTAACAAGCTAACCTATATGGAGGTGTTTCATAATGACCTAAAATTTGAGAAGCAGATATGGGAGGGTAGGCTTGTAGGTTTCCTCACCTCTTTTGGTAGTAGGAATATTAATGATGAGGATTTAAGGATGTGTGAAATATATCTTGGTAAAAGTAGTTCTTCTTATTCTCCCTCTATGGGAATCGGTTAGACCATGTGCTATGATTATGGGAAAAAGGGAAATTTTAACACATTGTTCCTGAATCTATATAAAAAATTTCATTTATATGGAATGATGGTTCATCTCTAGAACTTTTATTCTAAAGTTTCATTTCCATATTTAAGGAGCATATGTCATGGTGTGAGTACGATTCCTCAACAGCAGACCCAGGCACCATAGATATCAGTGACTTAAGTGAGTCATGCACCACATAGGCAAAGTCATTCATTAGAGAAATACATGATTTATATGATGAATGGGATTTCATACACCATTAAATAAGGGTCTTATATAGTTATAGGTATAGTTCTGATCAACTCTATGCTATATAATAATTTTTTGATACAATATATTCCATATCATTCATATCTACTCAAGTTCTTATTTTTTAGATTATTTGGTTAAGTTATCTACTAAGTTACTCACTTTTGAAACAAATTTAGGCAATAATGTGGTCTTCTGAAGTTCTGTCATGAATTTACCATAGTTATTTCTTGCTATATAAATTTTTGGGTGTTCATGGTCTTATAGATGACCAGTTTCAATGTGATATTCGAAATGGAATAGTTTACCAATTATCAATATCATATCAACTTCTATCAAATATGTATGTATTTTACTACACCTAGAGGAGAAAGGTTTGTGTTGACTGATGAGTGGGATATTAGATAAGGAGAAGTGGGACTGGACTTGAGTCATATTGGAGCTATCTTGGCACAAGTATCAGGAATATCTCTTATAGCATAATCAGAAATAGCCCACTTTATCTTCCCTCCAATGGTGGATCATTATTATTATATCTTCCTAGATAGATTCTTAGGTATTCCTCTTGATATAATAATGTAGTTTAATATTCATCTTATGCATGGCGATTCATTCATATCATATTTCACCATCTGAGTTGTTAGAGTTGAAGGTTCGGTTAGAGGATCTGGAGGTGAAGGGATCTATCATACCAAGAACATATTCTTGGGATTCTCTAGTTTTTTTTCAAGAAGGAAGATAGTAGTATATGGATCTATATAGAATATAGGAAACTAAATCAGGTAGTGAAAAAATAATAGGTATCCTTTACCTTGGATTGGTGATTTTTTTAATAGTTATAGGGAGCCCTATGGTTTTACAAGATTGATCTTCATTCATACTACCATCAGTTATGGGTATGATAAGAGGATATTCTTAATACAGTGTTTAAGAGTAAATATAGACAATATAAGTATCTTGTAATTTATTTTGTGTTAAAAAATGATCCAGTAATATTCATAGATCTCATGAATAGTATTTTTCATCTATATCTTGACTCCTTGATTGTAGTATTCATAGAAAATATCCTAGTATATTTAAATACTTCAGATTTGAATTTTTGGCACCTTGATAATGTATTGAGTACATTTAGATTGCATCAACTTTATGCTAAAATATTGAACATTCAATTTTTTATACAAGATTTGTGTTTATTTTGGAATGTGATTTTTGAAATAGGTATTTCATTTTACTCAGAGAATGTAGAGGTTTTTATGTCTTAGGAATTACCCAATATTTTTTTTTATCATATGTTTCCTTGGGTTTTTGGGGTACTGTTTATTCTCAATCTAGGACATCTCCCATTTGGTAGTATTGATGAGATAATTGACCAAAAATGGGGGTAAATATTGACTGTTTGGATCAATATGAATAGGCTTTCCTAGAATTAAATATTATATCGATGAAACCCCTAGTTTTGATCCATTTAGATCCTAGGATTGGGTACATAGTATACTATGATGCCTCAAGTGTTGGGTTGAGAGTTGTGTTGAAATTGAGGGATCAATTAGTAGCTTATGGGTAACTTTAGTTGTGACACCATTAGAAAAACTAAATAACCATGAATTAGATTTCACTATTTTGGTCTACACTCTGAAGTCTTGGAGACACTATCTCTTCGGTGAGAGGTTAATAATCTATAAAGACCATAATATCTTGTGGTACATCTTCTACTAGAGGGATATAAATTTTAGGAAAATCCATTTAGTAGATTGTCTATATACATTCAACTTCTAGAAGGCATGTTCTCCAAGGAAAGTAAATGTTGTTTCAATTCTTTCAGTGGGAATATTTTGAAGGCATAGGATCTTGGAGAGTAGCCTTCATAATAGGAGTGGAAACCTATGAGTGTGATGGATTCATGGATTGTAGATGCATATAAGAATCATGGGGTTATGACATGTGTGCCTTTATTTATCATTTATTCTTTATTATACCATGTGAAATTGATCCCATGTTTCATATTACAAATGTGTAGTTATGTGTGAAAACTTGGTGGTGAATGATTCTATTCAAAGGTGGTCCTTTTTTTATGATTATGTGATTTACATTCATGGGAGGGTATTTTTTATAACTCTTTTAAGGGAGGATCAGATGAGATACTCTCATTATTTGAAATGGGATGTGTATCAATGGTCAATAAAGATGTTGCAAAATATATAACATCAGTTTTTGTGGCAAGGTTTGAAGAGAGGCATCACTGATTTTGTTTTATAATGCCTTACCAGCTAGAAGATAAAGGTTGAGCATCAACATATTTGTGGTTTTCTAAATCCACTTCCCATTACTATGTATAAGTGGGGTTATTTAATGATAGAATTCATGATAGGTTTATCTAGGACAATAAGGATTTGTGAGGTTTTTTGGGTGATAATAAACCATCTCACGAAAGTGGCCCATTTCTTAAAAATATTGGAGACCCTATTAGTGAATGAGTTAGAAAAACTATATATGTGGGAGATCATACGCCTACATGGATCTCTTTTGAGTTTAATATCAAACATAGATTCATGTTTCACATTATTTTTTTGGAAGATATTTCTAAAGGATTCAGGTACCCAACTAAAACTGAGTACAACATATCATCAAACAACTAGTGAAAAGTTAGATAGGATGATCCAAATTTTACCGGATATGATGTGATCATGTGTTTTAAACATTTATAGTGATTTTTATTATCATATATCCTTGGTTGAGTTTACATGAAAAAATATTCTAGTATTCAATAAAATTGATCCTTTTGAGTCTCTTTACGGTTGATTATATCACTCACTACTATGTTGGCATAAGGATCATGGGGTGGCAGTTATGGGGTTGAGTATGGTACATGATACCTCTAAGAGATTTAATTTTATCCAAAAAAAGTTATCCAGAACTCATAGTATAAAATGATATTATGATGGAAGGAGGAGGTGACCCTTATAGTTCACTGTGGGTAACCAATATTTCTTATGGGTGACTCCTCAATTAGGGAATCAATGGTTGTGGAATCAAGGGAAGCTAGAAAGAATATTTATTGGACCATTTGATATTACACATCATGTTTAGGGAGTTTTTTACTTTTTGTATGTTCCTCTACGATACCTAGTTATTCATGATGTGTTCCATGTATCTCATCTTTGGATGTACATGGTTTATTCAATTCATGTGATTGACTTTGACGACATTGAGCTGGATATTGACATGTTGTTTGTGGATTACCTGATGTAGATCATAGACTTGAATGAGAAAGTGTTATAATATAATATAGTTCCACTTACCATATTTCTATATAAGTATAGACATATCCAAAAAGATACTTGGGAGTTCTAATCATATTTATAATCTTAATGGCCCAGGTTGTTTGAGAGGTAATTATAGAGACACTTCTCAAGGATGAGAAGTCCTTATATGAGTATGTTGTAATGAAATATAGTTTTTAGGTAATTTAATTATTACTTTCATACCTTTATGTTTTTTTAGTTATTCTTTGTTTGTGTGAATTCTTGGGTATCTTTTGGTTGGATCTATCATAGAGGAGGGATGTTGATTTGTCTTTTTTAGGTGGAACTAGATTATATGATGTGGAAATTGTTTTTCTCCATGGATGTTGTGGTTAAAAATTATTTTTGTCACTATGGTGTATCGACTATTTTCTATAGTTTTTTTTATTTTGTTATAACTATGGTGTGTAGAGTCATCTATTGTGTGAGGGCTTGGAAGGTGGGTTTGTGTAGTTCTACCAAATTTGGTATAGCTACTACGTGGAGCATTAAAAATGGTGTGGTTTATTTATAATGAATTAGAGGATATGTAATAGTTATAACCATTGTTTCATGGTAATTTTCCCTAGTTTATAAGATCACTCAATTTATTACATCATGGATTCTAGATATTCTTTTTATCTGGTACCACTACGGCTTGTCCATATACTTTGTTCTATAGTCCTTGCCGATTTTTGACCCATTATTGCATAGTATTAAGTGATATGTCATGAAACTTATTTTCCAAATTTCCTATAAATTTTTGAGGTCCCTAAAACCAAGTTGTCTCTCATACCTTCCTCTTGAACCCTAAGTGCTTCTTGGTCTTACTCAAGAGCTCTTACATCCCTCAAACTCTTGGCTTCATTCCGGGAATCATAGGATCAACTCTTGAAAATCCTAGGTAAGTTTCTATCCCATTATATTTTGTTTCTATACTTAATAATTGGGTAAGTCGATGTGGTTATATCCTATGGGTAGGAATATATTCTTGAATCTCACCCTAAAACCCTTATTATGATGTATTGGGATCAATTCAAGGGAATACTTGGCATGCTAGTTTTTTCATATTAGTGTACGAACATGATACGAGTGAAAAACATCTTGAAAAATATTTACATTGACAATGAAATGTATGAGGTAGGAAGTAATTTCCATATTGGTTTTTTATGAAATATTTTGTAATTATTTACTTGTTTATATGTCCAGTGTAGAGACCCTTTCATGATGGGTATTCTTGGCATACATATGGTGTCCTTTGAAACCAGAGTTTGATATTCCATGATTGATCCTTTCTATGTTGAACCTTTACTATGAACCGTTAATAATCTAAGGAATATTTATTATGATATGTTATTACTTGCTATTTATTATTTACATGTGGATTTTTTCATATCCAGTGGTACCTTGTCTCAATTTTTAGGTTGATAGATGGACCTGATGAACATATCTGACTTCTTGGGGGGCTTGGGTGACATAACTTTTTGGATGTAGCTCTACATAGGGTGGTTAGGGCCTAAGCTTGTAATTTTATTGTTCCATGAGAGGTTGTTTCTATTCTCCTTTATAATAGGGTCTATAGGATGGTATGATGTATCATTGGGGTAATTTACTTTCATATGTGTAGAGTTCTATTGTTCGAGCATTCCAAACTTGTGTACCATCAAAGGAAACTAGGAAGTCATATGACATGGTTAAGTTTGTACCTTAAAGGTATGCATGGAGTTGTTATTTAAAGGTAGGTCATGTATTTAACTTAAATGAGGATAGAGTTACACATAATTCAATAAGTCATTCAATTTAATACATATGATATTATTCTATCATAGTGATAAAGAGAGTACAATTGGGGTTTTTGAAAATTTAGTTAGTTCAGGATCGCTCCGTACGTGATGGGTTGTATGATTGTGTGTGCATTTACATTTCAATTATTTCATAAACCTCTATATACATGTTCACTTATGTTTTGGACATTTTGGTGGTGGCCTACTATATTTATACTCACACCATGCATAGGAATCTCAGTGCATGCACAAACTTCATGGTCAGGGATCCAGATCAGGGAAAGGGCCCTATAGTATGTTGTTGAGGAGCTTGGTGTTGGGTGATAGAAACTATAGTGGAATATAAATTGGATGGATTTCATATAAATTTTATTATCTATCATTTATAATTGTAAAGATATACCTAATAGTCCTTTGCATTGGGTGTCTGCATGATTATACTTATATGGATTGACATGACATCTAGTATAGCATTTATTTTTATTGCTTATATTTTTGTTATTATCTATTGGTGATTTCTATTAATGTTCTGGGAATATTATCTCTCTTTTAATTTTGAATTTGAATTCTAGTCTGCATCCTCTTGTATAGAGAGAGGCCTGCATGAGGTTATGTGGAACTTCGAATCAGAACCAGTTATTTGAGATGGGGTGTTACTAGTTTATATTAATGGATAGTACTACTACACCTCTTTTAACAGATGTTATATCATATAGAGATGTTTAGGTCCCTATATACATGGTTTATAATTATGTATAAAAATATTCTTTGTATTAGTTTTTTTCTTTGAGTTGATAAAAATACTTATATAATTTTTCTACAATCCAATAATATTTTTATTTTTCATTCCTTGAATGTATATATCTTATAGTTATCTTTCAGGTTCCACTTTAAGATCAACTAAACCTTCATGTTGATCTCTATACTTATTTTTAGATTGATTCTCTTCTTTCATTTTCAATATAACATATTCAAAACATGATTTGACTTTTTTTCTCCATCCTCAACATAAAATCATCAAGGTCATTATTCTTTCTATAAGGCTCTTCTATTGGAATTTATTTTCAAATTGATTTTAATATTTTGATATTCCTTATAAATTGACGTTTTTATTAGTTTAATAAGATATTTACTTCACTGGTTTCTCTATCAATCCTTCTTGTCTGATTTTCTATAATTTGTGTAAAATTTCCTCAAATGAAGCATGTTCATGGTATTTTTACCTCAAATCACCTTTTTCCTACTTAAAGTTACTAGTCACTAGTGAGGGAAACTCATCACAAAACTTCTATTCACCCTCATCATGAATATTTTCAAGGTTCTACCATGATTTGAAAAACATATCTTTAGATGGGTGAATTTTTATTCTCTATAGATTCACCCCTATCTCTTAATCCACTAAAATACATTGAATATCATCAATAGATATCCTCCCCGGATTCCTTACCTAAAATATCAAGACCTTTGAATTATAAAAAGGAAATATTTACCTTGATGTTTTTTTATAATTTCCATATCCTTAATCTCATCACTAAATTGATGAATGTATCTGTTGAAAATAATTAAGAATCCAAAAATACTATGAAGATAGCCTTGGATATTTCAAAATCCCAAGGTGAAGTTTAAAGAATTAAAAGGAAATCCAAACCCTCTAAAGAGTTACGCGGTATACCTGCACGGCATACCTACGTTGTAGACCTACGCGGTAGCATATTTTCTGTACCCCTACACGGCAGACCTACGTGGAGGACCTCTGTGGAGTACCTATGTGGACAACTTCCCTTCGACAAGGACACATCAATGCCTATAAATAGGACCCTTGAGCTTCCCATTTAAAGGACTGAAAAAAGTTGAATGACTCCCTGAAGCTCCACGAAGCCCTTTCACCCAAATCCCTCAAATTGTCTCACGTATCTCTCTAAAACACAAGATAAAATATAATTAAATGGGATAAGAATGTTTTTAAAGTTATTAAAAAATTTTATATAGTCTTGGTTCCCTTAAGTGAAATATATTATTTAGTCATCATACAAACCTAAGTGAAACACCTGCACAGTACAGCTGCACGGCGCATCAATACGGGGTACCTATGCAGCACACTTCCACGATGTACCAACACAGCAGAGCTTGGTATAAGGCATCCATACCAACTTAAGTAACCTCTTTAAATCCATTCATGGCAGGGTATCTCCTTCCTTGGTTCCCTTATCTAAAAGGGACTAAGTTGAAGCCTTCACCAATACCTCCTAACTTATTAAACCTTTCGGAAAGGCACATCAGTGTGTCTCCTATTTGCGTTTGTATCTCCACAGTCATAAGTTTCCCTCATTTGTTTCAAAATGTAGTTAGGATTCATGGAGTGTCTGTGGGTTTTTATATCTATAGTCACATGGACCTTTATCCTAGGAACAGTGCTAAGAATTTCTCTATTTTTATAATAAGGGTTTAGCTCCTAACCTCTCCCTTCTCAAAGAGATAGAATCTTAGGTTTCTATTAGGGAAGGAAAGGTTCACAATTACTTTTCCATTCAAGTGAATGAAAAGTCTCCCTCCCCTACCAGGATCAATTTTAGGGTATCCATCCCGGTATAAGCCCCTAACCTTCATCGCTTCTTCCTTTCATTGGACCCTTGTCCAATGTAAAGTGAATAGAGGGAATGATCGTTGCCTCTCCCTCTTCACAGGTCACCTCAACCTCATTCACCATCGCCGTAGTAGGTGAAACCTCTTCCACCAGTGGAGGAGGAAAAGCGTGACTTCCTTTTTTGAATCTTTTACATCCTATTGATTCTCACACTCAGCATGAATCACGTGGGATTTGATATTTTTTCATCATCAGAACATGTTCACAACCACTTGAACTATGAGAACTCTAATTCTTGTTCAAACCAGGATACGTAGGAATTCTTCTCAGGACCTGAGCTCATTGTATATATTCTTCAATAATCCAACTTTAATCCCCTTAATATGGGCATATTACGTAGGAGTATGTCCTAAATTAAACCTACAAATCACCAAGGCATCCTTTTCAAGAAGTAAGCCCAAAACTAATTTCTCTCAAAAGGACTGTACTCTCCTATGAGACATATTGAACTACGTGGGATTTGATTCTCATCCAATTGGGATACATTGGAAGACTCCTTAAAGTTCAAACCCAACACTTCAAATCAACCAAGTTCTCCTTAAGCCATATTTCCAATAGGGTCTAATCTTACTTGGAAACCCATACCCATTCCAAGTTCGTTGGGCTGCTTCGGCATCTGTCCCATGCCAAACTTTGACTAAGCACATTTAACATAGATTTCCATACCACATGACATTAAAATATATGGTTAGGTCCTTATCACAAGACCGTAAAATGTATGATGTGTCCCATTAAGCGGATCCAAACAACGATGGTTCTGATTCCTTTCACAAGGATACGTAGGTAGCCTATTTTATGGGTACATTCCCAATATCAAAACAAACCTTCATCTACCTGGATGAAAAAAAATTCTATAGTTCCCCACTATGTGGATAAAAAAACAAGTATCATCCTAACGGTGTTTAAAAGAATCTATAAATAGTATATGAGAAGATACCATTTATGGAGAACCACTAATACATACGAATATCTCCATAAATGAAGAACCTTGAATATATACTGATGATTCTAAATTTTACACATGTTAATAAGTGATTGAAAATTCCAATAGAAACTTATGTCATAATTGGTGAATTAATAAGGATTCCAAAAAATATCTTAAATTCATAAAGAGATTCCCAGAGTAGACAATAATTCCCCCCAAAAGAGTGTGACGAGTCTGACCTCCAATCCTCTCGACCAATGCACGTTTCAAAGTATCATAAAGTTCAAACTTAACGAACATCTGCCTTTGGAAAGCAAGTAACTTTTGAATAATGAATTGTTGGAAGTTTCCGGTTCCATGAATCAATCCAATGGAAATCGCCTAGAAGTAGTGATTCTTAAAACTAGAACACATGTTTTAAGGAAATACGAATCAAAAATGGTGAACCCGATGTGCATCCTTAACCATATTAAAAATGTTACCCACCTGTTTGGACTCTATCAATTGATGAAAGAAGGATAGACAAATGAATCAATCATGAATGTATCCATCTAAATGATTTCTCTTTAATGAATTTTATTGTTGCTATCAGTTTTTTCTCAGAACTCCCTTCAGTCCAAAATGGATTTCCTCAAGACGACATCTGTGAACTTCCTGACTATTGCTCTGGCTGGATCCTCATCCATGGAAAGGATCCCATCACCCACCCAGTGTCTTCAATACTATGTCTCCAACATTATGGTAAGGGAGTATCGTGAGCACTGTACATTCCCATCCTTAGAGGCTACCCGAAAGGCCCTCCAAGTCAATAACAATCCTCAATCATCTGGACAACAATGACCAATGATCAAGAGGCAGGCTGTGCCAACCACCGTTTTCAACCGCTTCAGGTACTTATCCCTGGAATTCCACAACCAGTCCCTCTCAAACTACAGGGAGTAGGATCAAGAGGTCACTTAGGGCATAAATTCAAGGATTCAGGGGTCCTTCCTGAGGACTCCCACCAACAATCACTCCCAACATAATCGTGCGGTAGTGAACCCCAACATGATGGGGTCATTGCTTATGGACGTTCGGCCTAGGTCTCTTAGACCATGGAATGTAAGAAAAACCATTGAGGACAATTCCCAGTCCACAAGGAGTCGGTTCTTACCTCTTCCCCCTCCAGAGAAGTCCATCAACCTAACTTGATAGGAAACAATGAGAGGGCACATACACCCATCCATCTTAATTTTGTTGTATAGTAGACTCATCTAGAAGCAAACCACCAATCCTGCCAGATAAATCTGGTGGAGTACCATGAAATAGAACATACACCTGGTTACAAATTATCATCTGTGAACAAGCTCGTTTGAATACATTTAATGAAGTCTTCCAATCAAATGTGGTGGAAAATGGTAAACAGGAACATACACCTACTTACAATCACAAATTCTGGAAATAGTATTATCTGTTAGTATTGAAAGAAATTAATTAAACTTGCTTGAAAGAAAACAACCAGTTGGAACATAAAGGTGCCATTGTTCATCGAGCCAGCCAATAGTCTCATTTGGAAGCACTCGGAGAAGTCATTCGAAATATTCGACAACAAATATGGGGTAGACTCAACTCTTTTCCCCCATACATGAGTACTATCAATACCCATTGATAGGAAAGGGAGGATAGGAGCAGGCACATACACCTACTCCTGATATGGAATGGACGTATATTCTCATTCCAGTTGCTGAAGTCACTAAACACATATTATCAATGGTGAAAGGTAAGGCACAAATTCCTGCCCATATTCGGGAAGCAGGCAAGAATATTATAATAACTACTTCAGTAGTAACGGGGGAACAGACACATAAATCAGTCCCCACAACTAGGATGACATGTCGACATGCCATCCTGGAGTAGATACACACCTCTGTTTCAGTCCAGGAGGGTCCTAGGGAATACTCCACCATATCATACGGACAATAAGATCAGGAACATACACCTTTCCAATTGGAGTTAATCGGTCTGTTTTAGTGACCACTCCAAGGCAGGAACATACACCTTCCCATGATAACCACTTCTCCCAGCAAGTTCCCCCAACTAAGTATAAGATTAAATCCAAGAATAAGTATCTCCAAAAACGATTGGAAAATCAAGAATCAAGCTGTAATCTGACTCTTCTTAATGCTGGAGATCTTGATGCCCTCAAACATTTATCTGTTGCAGCTCAAGATCCTACCCTCTCATTACCAAATTATGGGAATAGTATCAGTAATTCTAAAGTTCTACATCAGAAACTTCATTGTGACAACTTTCTTCATGAAGGTTTATTCCATCAAGAAATCTTAACTCTAGATGAGAGACACAACAACCCTTTGTGTGGCCATAAGACCAAGGAGCACGATGATTTATCCCTTGCTCTAATCCACCATGGTGGTCCTCCTAATGATGTAATTAGCTACAAAATTCCTATCCATAGTAGTTTTTTCATTTTCAAGATAATTCTATAATTGACAATGTAGTGATGAGAAATACCTCTTATATCAAGGAACATGCCAATACAAGTCAAGTCATGTATGTTACCTTGTCATTGACAGGTGAAATACTTTCTAGAAAAAAATATATCTTAATGGATGGTCATTCTCCAAACCTCCCTTGGGTCATTTTTCTTCTAATACAGATGTCACGACCCGACCTCGGGGCCCGTGTCGTGACTACCCCAAGCCCGCCATCCATAGGCCAGGGGATGGCGACTAGCACCAAGGCGTAAAATCCCGGTAAACAGGGAAGGCATTGCCTTTATAAGTAACAACCACCACAGAGTCAGCAAGCGGAAAGTAACTACAAGTGCAGAAAAGTAAAGGGGGCCGGAATACAAGCCCAACTGAAAGTACAACTGAAAAAGTAAAGAACAGAAACTGAAGAGAAGACGGCGGCCTCGCGTCGTCCACTGGCAATCCCACCTGAAGGGTGGGTACAGATAGCCTCCAGGCTCCTCGGGTCCCACGTCCGCTCCGAGCACGTCCCGCCCAGTGGTCCACCTCCAGGTATCGTCCTGCTCCACGCCCCAACCGAGATCAGCGCTGTCCGTCGTCTGCATCCAACACATCGAGGTGCGGGCATAGCCCGTGCAGGGGTGAGTATAAGCTACTCAGTAAGGACCCCGAGACCCCCGAAGGTCTCCCGAAATCCACAAAGGATATAGCACAAAAGAAAGATGCAATCACGAAGTAACATCTGACTCGACTTAGTTATATGCCCATAAATATACCTAAGTCCCCAATTCTAGCTCTGCTCACGAGCTCAAGAACAACTCAATCCACGCAGGAAAGCAAGACTCAAATCCACAAGGAGAGTAAACAGTAAATCCACAAAGGATAGTTCAACACAAACCACAAAGGAGAGTAACATAAGATTCAGCTCAACCAGGTATACTTTTTCAGATGACGTCAAAGATGATCACTGATCCATCTAAGTCGTCGGACCCACGAAGGATCGATAGGTACTAACCCCCGCAAAAGACCCACACAGGATCGGGCTCACACAGAACCTGTAGGCAGTGGCTCACACAGAACCGGCAGTAAGGACCCACATAGGATCGGGCTCACACAGAACCTGTAGCACTGATCCACGTAGGATCGCTGAGTGCAGTAGTCGACGCAGTCCACTGAGGATCTCTGCACAGTCGTCGCCGCAGTCCACGAAGGATCTCTGCTCTGCCGTCGTCGCAGTCCACGGTGGATCTCTGCTCTGTCGTCGAAGTCACAGCCAGCGCTAGGGTTCCCGCACACAGCGAGCTCGTTTAGGAGGGTCCGCTCCACGAGCCGAGAGGCTGATACATCAACTGACACGTAGTCCGAAGTTGATGTATCCAAAAGTTCCGTATCGACAACAGGATCTCAACGCAACAGACGGCGCGTCAATCGGACGCCCGGTCTGAGAGTTATTGGCATTTTCGTCCCAGGGGCCCGGTTGGTTTTTAGGGCAAAACCAACCCGACCGTACTCCGCCTGTATCCGATCCTCGTGCGGAGTATGCCAAAAGTTCCGTCTCACTTAGAGGAAACTACCACAGCTGACGGTACGTCGATCGGACGTCCGTAGCTCAAGTTATAAGTGTTTCCGCTCCGAGGGCCCGGTTGGTTTCGTGTACGAAACAACCCGGCCGAACCCAAAGTCTTCCAAAACCTTGAGTATAATATACCGAAACGACCGTATCGATCCAAGGATCACGTAGCCGCTGACGGTTCGTCAATCGGAGGTCTCAGGCCCAAGATATGGGCAAAAGACCGAAGAAGGCCCGAAAACGGGGGCTCTGGGCCCGGGGCGACCCGGCCCGAACCACCCCTGGGTCGGCCAAACCGGGTCGGCCCGACCCGGCCCGACCCGGCTAGGCCGGGTCCGGTCCGGCCTGGGCGCGGCCCGGCCGACCGGACCGGCCGGCTCGGCTTCGGCCGCGCGGCCGAAGAAACAGCCGCGGGTTTGACCCGCGGCTTGGAGGAACGCGGCCCGCGCGGGCCGAGTGCTGGGTGGCCGGACCGCGGACGCGGTCCGGCGGTTCGCCGCTGCCGCGGCTCGGCCGCGGAGGAGTTTCCGGCGGTGCGCCGGGCGCCGCCGCCTCCGGTCGCCGGCGCCGCCGCGCTGGCGACCCGCGCCGCCGCCGCCTTCCGCGGGCCGCCGGAGTTGCTCCGGTGGCCCGTTTTGCCTTCCGTCTGCGCCATTGCTCCTCCCAGGGGCCGATCTTCACTGCGGGATCAACGTATCACCCTTGCCGCACGGTTCGTCGTCGTCCGCCAAATCCGCACAACAAAAGATCGGCGGAGGGTTGCCGGGTCTTGTTCGTTAGATCTGCACCCTCCGCGTTAGTCATAAACAACGGGAGGAAAAGAAAATAATCAACAACAAATTTAATTAAATTAAAATTGTTCGGAGATCAGGTTCTTTATTTTAAAAGAATAAACACGGAGAATAAAATATTCCAACATCCCTTACCTTGTCGTCGTCGGACGTGAGGTCGTCGCGGAATCGCTCGTCGCGGAAGGAGGGGATCGTCGCGTCATTGCGGAGGAGACGTTCGTCGCACCGCGGGAAAAACGTCGCGCCGACGATCTCCGGATCAAGATCAAACGGATTTAATTAATTTAAATCCGTTGATATCGAATTATAAAAAGGGGAGAATTAGAAGATTCGATTCTCACCTTTAACCGCTGATCGTAGGTCCGCCGCGGAAGAAGAGGCGCCGTTGAAGAAGAAGGAGAAGGTCGCGGAAAAGTTTGTTGACGTCACGGATCGTGCGTCGTCGAATTCCGGTTCCGGCGTTCTTCGCGTTCTTCGCGTTCTTCGCGTTCTTCGCGGGGAGATTGGAGGTTTAGAGGATCTTGCACAACAGGAGGATCCTCCAAAATATACAAGTTTGTCTATTTTATTATTTTGCCAACAAACGCAAAACGCGTAAGTAACGACCCATTAAATTCGTTGAATTAATTCAACGAATGAAACAGCCCATTTAATTCACGAAATAAACCGCCCAATTAAATGGTCTGTTAAGAATTAAGGAAAACGCGTCGGTTGACTTTTCAGTTACTTTGACGGGTTTTCGCGGGTGCGTTACTTAGCGAAAGAAACAGCGGGGCTCGTGCGGGCCCTGCCTCACAAATATCCTACCAAGAGGGTAGGATATTTTCGGATAGCACCCTATCCGCTTTAACTCAGTTCAAGTGGCTTCCAAGTGACTTCCAAGCAGCTTAAGTGAAATAAAATAAAGTTGTCGCACAAATTTTATTTTATTTCTGTCTTAAAGCCCCAAAATTTAAAAACCACGTCTGAGCAAACGCAACTCCAGAAGAGGCGTTTCTAAGAAAATACAGGCGCTGCGATTTCATCGGTGCCCTCAGAATTCGATTCCGGGCACCGGTTCAAAAGATAGAAAAACCCGCTCATCCGTTCACTGAACGTACCCAAGCCAAACTTCGGAAATTGATTCCGGGCACACCGGGCCTCGGAATCAGGTGCCGTCTGAAGCTGTGCTCTTGTAAAATTCCAAAGAAAATTAAGAAAAAAATTTCCTTGAAATTTGTGGGTCTTTACATTACTCCCACCTCAGGGCTTTACGTCCCCGTAAAGATACATCAAAAACTAGGGGAACAAATGGGGGTACTGAGCACGCATCTGAGCCTCCCGCTCCCAAGTGCTCTCCTGGAGGTTCCCGTGCTGCCATCTGACGCGCACAAGAGGAATCGACCGCCCACGTAGGACCCGCTCCTGTCGATCCTCGATCTTCACTGGGACCTCCGCAAAAGTCACCCCATCGTCCACGTCCAGCTCCCCAAAGTCGATGATGTGCGTCGGGTCGTGCACGTATCTCCTCAGCTGAGACACGTGGAAGAGGTCGTGCACCCGGTGCAACTGAGGTGGTAGAGCCAGGCGATAAGCCACCTCTCCTATCCTGCTAAGGACCTGGAAAGGCCCGATGAAGCGTGGAGACAACTTTCCGCCTCGGCCAAATCTCCATAAACCACGTCGAGGTGAGACACGCAAAAAGACGTGGTCGCCATCCTCGAACTCTACTGGCCTCCGCCTCCTATCAGTATATGACTTCTTCCGGCTCTGAGCTGTCCTCATCCTCTCCTAGATGATCTGGACCTTCTCTGTCGTGGCTCGGACCATCTCTGGTCCCACGAGTGCTGACTCCCCAGGGTCTGTCCAGCACAACGGTGATCTGCAGGGTCTGTCGTACAACGCCTCGTATGGTGCCATCCCGATGGTGGAGTGGTAGCTGTTGTTGTACGCGAACTCCACCAAGGGTAGGTGGTCCTCCCAGCTGCGACCAAAGTCGAGAACACATGCACGGAGCATGTCCTCGAGTGTCTGTATGGTCCTCTCCGTCTGACCATCCGTCTGAGGGTGGAAGGCTGTGCTCAGATGGAGCCGCGTCCCGAACGCCTCCTGCAACCCCTTCCAAAGCCGGGAAGTGAAACGAGCATCTCGATCGGAGACGATAGACGATGGAACACCGTGAAGCCGTACGATCTCCTGGACGTAAAGACGTCCCAAGCTCTCCACTGAGCCCTGCTCTCTGATGGGTAAGAAGTGTGCCGACTTGGTGAGTCGGTCGACAATCACCCAAATGGAGTCGTGACCTCTGGAAGTGCGTGGAAGTCCAGTCACGAAGTCCATAGATATGCCATCCCACTTCCACTCCGGGACCTCCAAGGGCTATACCAAGCCTGCTGGTACCTGATGCTCTGCCTTCACCTGCTGGCAGGTGAGGCATCGTGAAACGAACTCTGCCACAGCTTTCTTCATGCCCGACCACCAGTGCTGTCGTCTGAGATCCTGGTACATCTTCGCCACTCCGGGATGCACCGCCAAGGGATAAGTGTGAAACTCTCTCAGAACCTCCTCTCGTAAAGCGACTGGTACGAAGGTACGTCCTCTGAAAAGGATGTCGTGCTATGCTCCAAGGGAGAAACCATCAGGCGCCTGACCTGAGGATATCAGTGCACGCCGGGTCTCACAGTCAGCGTCCCCACGCTGAGCCTCTCTGACCCGCTGTAGAAGTGGAGGAGAGACTATGAGAGACTGAAGAAAGGCTGCTCCGTCTCTATCCACGAAGGATATCTGTAAGGAGGCTAGCTGCTCCGTCGCCTCCTCAAGTAGCTGAATGCCCGTCCTCCTGCTGAGGGCATCAGCTACCACGTTCCCCTTCCCAGGAGTATAGACTATCTCAAAGTCATAGTCCTGGAGGAACTCAAGCCATCTCCGCTGTCTCAGGTTCAGGTCCTTCTGAGAGAAGATATACCTGAGACTCTGGTGGTCAGAAAAGACTGTGAAGCGCTCGCCCATCAGATAGTGCCGCCAAGTCTTCAGAGCGAAGACCACTGCTGCTAACTCCAGGTCATGAGTGGCGTAGTTTTGCTCATGCGGCCTCAAATGACGTGATCTGTAGGCGATCACGGCCCGCTCCTGCATCAGGACGCACCCGAGTCCAGTCCCTGATGCGTCGCAGTAAACTACGTATCCAACTCCCTCCTCAGGCAACCTCAAGATAGGTGCGCTGGTCAACCTCTGCCTCAGCTCCTGGAAGCTCTGCTGGCATCTGTCTGACCACACGAAGGGTTTCCCCTTCTTCGTCAACGCTGAGAGTGGTGCCGCAACTCTGGATAAGTCTGGCACGAATCTCCGATAGTATCCGGCTAGGCCCAAGAAGCTCTGCACCTCCGTCACGCTCCTGGGTGGCTCCCAAGCTAGCACTGCCTCGATCTTCGCGGGATCCACTGCAACTCCCGCCTCAGAGATGACGTGCTCCAAGAAGTGGACCTCACGTAACCAGAACTGGCACTTTGAGAGCTTTCCATAAAGCTGGTGCTCTCGGAGCGTGTCTAGCACAACTCGCAGGTGGTAGGCATGCTCCTCCTCAGTCGTCGAGTATACCAAAATGTCGTCAATGAAGACCACGACAAATCGGTTGAGGTATGGCTGGAAGATCCTGTTCATGAGGCTCATGAACACTGCTGGAGCATTGGTTACGCCGAATGGCATAACCAAGAACTCATAATGGCCATACCGACACCTGAAGGCCGTCTTCTGCACGTCCTCGTCTCGAACTCTGAGCTGATGATAGCCTGACCGGAGGTCTATCTTCGAGAACCACCGCGCTCCCCTGAGCTGATCGAAGAGGTCATCAATCCGTGGCAGCGGATACTTGTTCCTCACTGTCACCTGGTTCAGGCGACGATAGTTGACACACAGTCGCAAGCTCCCGTCCGCCTTCTTGGCGAACAATATCGGGGAAGCCCAGGGTGAAACACTGGGTCGGATAAACCCCTAGCTCTGCAAGTCCTCCAACTGTACCCGCAGCTCTCGAAGCTCGGCGGGGGCCATCCGGTATGCTGGAGTGGATATCGGGGCTGTCCCGGGGTACAAGTCGATGTAAAAGTCTACCTCTCTACGAGGAGGTAGCCCTGGAACGTCGTCGGGAAAGACGTCCATGTACTGGTCCACCACTGCTGGAAAAACTGGACTCCGCACGTCCACTGCTCCTAGGATGAGGCTAGCCAACTGATGAGAGATGGGCTGCACTCTCCTCCGCGGAAGTCCATCCTGTGCTGCAAAGGTTCCCTTCTTGCCGGTGAAGGTAAACCTGCTCCCGTCGGTACGAACACTTCGCACCTTGCGCCTAAAACAGTCGATCTGGGCATGAACCGTGGATAGCCAATCCATGCCCAAGATGACGTCGTAAGGCCTCGACGCCGCTACAAGGAGATCCCAGCTGAAGCTCTCGCCTCCTAGAGTAAGCTCACACTGCCGGCACCAGTGCGTAATCGTTGAGTCTGCTCCCGTAGGAGTCTCTAGCCGTAAGGATCGAGCCAACGGCTCAGTCGGAATCTCCGAGCTCCGAACAAGGGTAGAGGCTATGAAAGAGTGACTTGCTCCTGTGTCTATAAGTACTGCAGCAAGGGTGGAATAGACACAGATCGTACCTCGAATCATCTCTGGCATGTCGGGGTCGTAGGCCTCCACTACCTGGAGCTGGGCCTGTCCCTGCCCGCCAGCTCCCTGTGGTCGAGGTGGCCCTCCTGGTGGTGGTGGGGGTAGAGCCTGGAAGCGTCGCCCACCACCCGCTGCTCGGCCAGCTCCTCTGCCTCGTCCGCCTCCTCCCTGCGGACTGCCACGGTCGACCCTCTGCCTCTGCCTGGGTGGCCCCTCCACCGTCTGCTGCTCCTCTGATCGGCGAGTCGGGCAGTCACGAGCCATGTGACCCTGCCCGCCGCAGGAGTAGCACAGCCTGCCTCTCGGAAGGCTGGCACTCCGCTGTGTGCCCCGCACTACTGAGCCGGTGTCCTGAGGCCGTCTGCGTGGGGGTCTGGTCTGCCTGGACCCGAGAGTCATCCGTCGGCTACCTGCTGCCGAAGACTCAGCTACCTGCCGCCCTGCGCTAGGTCTCGCCGCTGAAGAAGGCTCTGCCAGGAAGCTCTCGATCAGGAGGGCTCGCTCCAGCACTCCCGCCTGGGTCGGAATGCTGAGGGAGATCAGCGACGCCTGAATCTCCTGCCGCAAGCCCTGCTCGAAGGTCCGGGCCCGGAAGAAGGGGTCCCGTACCATGTCGGTCGAGTAGCGAGATAGGTCAGTGAACCTCGCCGCGTACTGAGCGACCGTCATGCTGCCCTGGCGCAGCTGGAGAAGCTCCTGGATGCGCACCGCTCGGAGGGTGGCCGGGACGAACTCAGAGCGGAAGAGGCTCTCGAAGTCCGTCCAGAGCAAGGATGCCTCATCGTGAACTTGGAGCATCAAGCTCCACCATCGTCCTACCGCCGCCTGCAGGAGGCTCGCCGCGAGAATCACCATGAGATCCGCTGGTGTCCTCACTAGCCTAAAGATCCGTACCACCGCCTCTAGCCAGTCCTCGGCGGCCTGGGGGTCCGCCTCACCGCGAAACCTAGGCGGTCGCTGGCTCTGAAACTCATGCAGTGCCCTGAGGCGATGTGCATCGTCAGCGTCTGGTACTGGTAGCATCGGTGGCTCGGCGGGTAAAGCTACCGCCGGTGCCACTGCTGGCAAAGGGCCCTGCACCGAGGCCTCGTCGCTCGGTGGGCTGCCGTCGCGCCCTACACTCGGAACCCTAGCTGGCTGTCGTCGCGGGGCCATCCTGAAAAGGAGAACAAGAGCACCACAGTCAGAACAGTATACCTGGTGAGCTGGCACAAGTAATCACAAGGAAAACCTGAGACTTTCATAAAGCAGATCAGTATACCCGGTGAGCTGACACAAGTAATCTCGAAGAAGACTTGAAACACACACGCAATCAATGTTTCATGCATTAAGTCGGAAATCAGGAGTCAGGGTCCTAGTGTACGGATACGTCGGCCGCCGCACCAACACTGGGCTCCCTGAACTGATAACCACACTCAATATACTAAACACTATTTCTTCATATAGAAAGAAAAGACGATCAGAGTCTGCGGTAGAACCGACCACCTCTGATACCAATTTGTCACGACCCGACCTCGGGGCCCATGCCGTGACTACCCCAAGCCCGCCTTCCATAGGCCAGGGGCTGGCGACTAGCACCAAGGCGTAAAATCCCGGTAAATAGGGAAGGCATTGCCTTTATAAGTAACAACCACCACAGAGTCAGCAAGCGGAAAGTAACTACAAGTGCAGAAAAGTAAAGGGGGCCGGAATACAAGCCCAACTGAAAGTACAACTGAAAAAGGAAAGAACAGCAACTGAAGAGAAGACGGCGGCCTCGCGTCGTCCACTGGCAATCCCACCTGAAGGGTGGGTACAGATAGCCTCCAGGCTCCTCGGGTCCCACGTCCGCTCCGAGCACGTCCCGCCCAGTGGTCCACCTCCAGGTACCGTCCTGCTCCACGCCCCAACCGAGATCAGCGTTGTTCGTCGTCTGCATCCAACACATCAAGGTGCGGGCATAGCCCGTGCAGGGGTGAGTATAAGCTACTCAGTAAGGACCCTGAGACCCCCGAAGGTCTCCCGAAATCCACAAAGGATATAGCACAAAAGAAAGATGCAATCACGAAGTAACATCTGACTCGACTTAGGTATATGCCCATACATATACCTAAGTCCCCAATTCTAGCTCTGCTCACGAGCTCAAGAACAACTCAATCCACGAAGGAAAGCAAGACTCAAATCCACAAGGAGAGTAAACAGTAAATCCACAAAGGATAGTTCAACACAAACCACAAAGGAGAGTAACATAAGATTCAGCTCAACCAGGTATACTTTTTCAGATGATGTCAAAGATGATCACTGATCCATCTAAGTCGTCGGACCCACGAAGGATCGATAGGTACTAACCCCCGCAAAAGACCCACACAGGATCGGGCTCACACAGAACCTGTAGGCAGTGGCTCACACAGAACCGGTAGTAAGGACCCACATAGGATCGGGCTCACACAGAACCTGTAGCACTGATCCACGTAGGATCGCTGAGTGCAGTAGTCGACGCAGTCCACTGAAGATCTCTGCACAGTCGTCGCCGCAGTCCACGAAGGATCTCTGCTCTGCCGTCGTCGCAGTCCACGGTGGATCTCTGCTCTGTCGTCGAAGTCACAGCCAGCGCTAGGGTTCCCGCACACAGCGAGCTCGTTTAGGAGGGTCCGCTCCACGAGCTGAGAGGCTGATACATCAACTGACACGTAGTCCGAAGTTGATGTATCCAAAAGTTCCGTATCGACAACAGGATCTCAACGCAACAGACGGCGCGTCAATCGGACGCCCGGTCTGAGAGTTATTGGCATTTTCGTCCCAGGGGCCCGGTTGGTTTTTAGGACAAAACCAACCTGACCGTACTCCGCCTGTATCCGATCCTCGGGCGGAGTATGCCAAATGTTCCGTCTCACTTAGAGGAAACTACCACAGCTGACGGTATGTCGATCGGACGTTCGTAGCTCAAGTTATGAGCGTTTCCGCTCCGAGGGCCCGGTTGGTTTCGTGTACGAACCAACCCGGCCGAACCCAAAGTCTTCCTAAACCTTGAGTATAATATACCGAAACGACCGTATCGATCCAAGGATCGCGTAGCCGCTGACGGTTCGTCAATTGGAGGTCTCAGCCCCATGATATGGGCAAAAGACCGAAGAAGGCCCGAAAACGGGGGTTCTGGGCCCGGGGCGACCCAGCCCGAACCACCCCTGGGTCGGCCGAACCGGGTCGACCCGAACCGGATCGGCCCGACCCGGCTAGGCCGGGTCTGGTCCGGCCTGGGCACGGCCCGGCCGACCGGACCGGGCGGCTCGGCTTCGGCCGAGCGGCCGAAGAAACCGTCGCGGGTTTGACCCGCGGCTTGGAGGAACGCGGCCCGCGCGGGCCGCGTGCTGGGTGGTCGGACCACGGACGCGGTCCGGCGGTTCGCCGCCGCCGCGGCTCGACCGCGGCGGAGTTTCCGGCGGCGCGCCGGGCGCCGCCGGCGACCCGCGCCGCCGCCGCCTTCCGCGGGCCGCCGGAGTTGCTCCGGTGGCCCGTTTTGCCTTCCGTCTGCGCCATTGCTCCTCCCGGGGGCCGATCTTCACTGCGGGATCAACGGATCGCCCTTGCCGCACGGTTCGTCGTCGTCCGCCAAATACGCACAACAAAAGATTGGCGGAGGGTTGCCGGGTCTTGTTCGTTAGATCCGCACCCTCCGCGTTAGTCATAAACAACGGGAGGAAAAGAAAATAATCAACAACAATTTTAATTAAATTAAAATTGTTCGGAGATCAGGTTCTTTATTTTAAAAGAATAAACACGGGGAATAAAATATTCCAACATCCCTTACCTTGTCGTCGTCGGACGTGAGGTCGTCGCAGAATCGCTCGTCGCGGAAGGAGGGGATCGTCGCGTCGTTGCGGAGGAGACGTTCGTCGCACCGCGGGAAAAACGTCGCGCCGACGATCTCCGGATCAAGATCAAACGGATTTAATTAATTTAAATCCGTTGATATCGAATTATAAAAAGGGGAGAATTAGAAGATTCGATTCTCACCTTTAACCGCTGATCGTAGGTCCGCCGCGGAAGAAGAGGCGCCGTAGAAGAAGAAGGAGAAGGTCGCGGAAAAGTTTGTTGACGTCGCGGATCGTGCGTCGTCGAATTCCGGTTCCGGCGTTCTTCGCGTTCTTCGCGTTCTTCGCGTTCTTCGCGTTCTTCGCGGGGAGAGTGGAGGTTTAGAGGATCTCGCACAACAGGAGGATCCTCCAAAATAGACAAGTTTGTCTATTTTATTATTTTGCCAACAAACGCAAAACGCGTAAGTAACGACCCATTAAATTCGTTGAATTAATTCAACGAATGAAACAGCCCATTTAATTCATGAAATAAACCGCCCAATTAAATGGTCTGTTAAGAATTAAGGAAAACGCGTCGGTTGACTTTTCAGTTACTTTGACGGGTTTTCGCGGGTGCGTTACTTAGCGAAAGAAACGGCGGGGCTCATGCGGGCCCTGCCTCACAAATATCCTACCAAGAGGGTAGGATATTTCCGGATAGCACCCTATCCGCTTTAACTCAGTTCAAGTGGCTTCCAAGTGACTTCCAAGCAGCTTAAGTGAAATAAAATAAAGTTGTCGCACAAATTTTATTTTATTTCTGTCTTAAAGCCCCAAAATTTAAAAACCACGTCTGAGCAAATGGAACTCCGGAAGAGGCGTTTCTAAGCAAATACCGGCGCTGCGATTTCATCGGTGCCCTCAGAATTCGATTCTGGCCACCGGTTCAAAAGATAGAAAAACCCGCTCGTCCGTTCACTGAACGTACCCGAGCCAAACTTCGGAAATTGATTCCGGGCACACCGGGCCTCGGAATCAGGTGCCGTCTGAAGCTGCGCTCTTGTAAAATTCCAAAGAAAATTAAGAAAAAAAATTCCTTGAAATTTTCGGGTCTTTACAACAGATCATCCACTTTGGTCAGACCATGTGGAGAAACCTCTAGTGAAAGATTATATAGATATGTTGAACATGAGAAAACAATTGGCTAATAGAGAAATACCAGTCATGATCTGGAATTTGGAAAATTCTGAATACAACATTCTAGAATTGATTGTAGAAGATTGTATTCATGATGTCCAACTCAAATTATGGAAGACTATTTGTCATTTAAATACCAAAGTAATACAATATGATGAATATCAAAATCATGTAATGGTAATATAAGGGTTGAAATGCCAAATTGACTTAGAATCTCTCTCAGTTTCCCAACATCCAAAGGTTGAAAATCAATAGGTAACACTTTAGCATGAATGAAATAATGCTCTAAAGGCTACGCTAGTTAATTACTAACATCCCATCTTGTGTTTGTATTAGAGGATGGGGTACACATGGACCATTGCATTTCACTACACTCCAGAATCAGTAAAGCCCACCGAAAGTGGTCTCATACAATGTTATTTACCATGGTCAGCTACAATCAAAAGATTTTATATGAAATAAAAAGTATGCTCAATAATAGGTCTTAACTACATCTCATTGGAGTCAGGACCAAAGAAAAAAAGTTTTTGAGTTACTTTTTTATAAAGCATCTGATAATCTTGAGCAGGCTTCCTGCTTAGAGGATTTCAGCCATCAGATAACAAAAATGTTTGAAATAGCCCAGCGATATTCTGAAGCAGGTGATTTAAGTGGTTGTTGGATAATGCACCCATCTAATGTCTGAACCAAAATTCCTAAAATCAGAAGATAAGATACACAAATCTTTTCCATAGAAGTTCAAGAGAAACCCTAGCTTCCAGGGTTGGGGGATTGTTTAATTCAACCTTCAAAAACATCAAACTAAGTTCAAAGGTTTGATGAATAAGAACAGGAATAGCCCCAACCTTCATGGTTGGGGGATTTTTCACATCTACAATCCCCTCCTCGATGGAAGCTAGTTTTATCTCGATTAGGGAAGAATTCACAAAGAGAGCACACAACTGAACTATATGAGGATTCCCTTCGGATAACTATCTATCAATCAACTCCTATGAATCCATCATATAGGAGAGTAGAGTCTCATAGAAGTTATAGAAGTATACGATCTTAAAAAGATACTAACATAATTAGATTAATTAATTATGTGTTAGTGAATGTTATTAACACTATTGTAGATGATCCTCCAAAAAATGAGTCGAGATCGGGGGATTCTGAAGATGAAGTTCTTATCCATAATACGGTACAGACTGAAGAAAATGAAGAAGGTGTGCCTACCCGAAATCAGAGGCTTACCCAGAATCTTGATATGCCTTCAAATAACCAAATCTCACCCATCCAAAAGGAATCTATCAATAAGAAAGGTAGAAGTTAGATATCATATCACTTTTCAACTAGAGAACATCAATCTATTTCACTTGAAGAGATATTTGATCAGCAATAATAGGAGATGATAGAGTTGTAAAGACTCAATACAAAGTTACATCGAAGCTGCATTTTTGCTAGACATACTCCTCAGGAAGATCCTCAACTTTCACATCATGTAGGATCTCCTCAGAAAAAGGGATTGTTGGAAACTACAGATGTGGATATTGAATTCCCTCTATTGGGTACACAACCAAGGTAGGATCAAACACATCCATATAGGCCTGTTCCTGTGGGTTATCCACGGAAAATACCAGCACCACCACAAGCGGTTTTGCTGGATGTTTCACCAGTTTAATCTCTATATATTGTACTTGTACAGGTCCTAGCTCAGTTGGATATTCCCCATGTGCTAATGAACACAATTGAAGCATTAACAAATCTATTGAAAGCTATGGAAAAATGGCATGCGCCAATTCAACCGAAAAAGAAATCTTATCTCGAATGGGTGGATCTGATCCTCCCCCCCCCCCCCTCCACACCAAATTTTGTGAATACCACATTACCAATATTTAATGGTTTGGGAGATTCAAAACAAAAATAAACACATTTTTCTCTCATTTTGATCCCATGATAGGAACTCATCAACAACAAGAAGCGTTAAAGTTAGGTGTTTTGTGTAGTCATTACAGGGACCAGATTTTGTATGGTATACAAGTTTTCAATATCAGTAAATTACTGGATGGGAAGGACTCTATTAGAAATTCATTCTTCAATTCATCTCAATGATACTGAAGAAAACAGTTTCTAATCCTACAAATTGTAAACAAAGGGAAAATGAAAAAGTTTCATATTTCATTGCTCAATGGAAAGTATTAATTTATTCCATAAATCTAGAACTCCCTTAAGAAGATTTTCTGCCAATTTTTGTTGAAAATATGTATGATGAGTTACACACAACATTGATACCTATGAAATACATAGGAGGGTTTTGAGACCTTACTACAATTTATCAACAGATTGAAGATTCCATCATAGAAACTAAGGATAAAACTCATGAAATTCCATCATCTCTGGGAAGGAGAAATGGGAAATAAGAGGCTTCTATAGTCACACTCAAGAAAGAACATGTACCTACATCCACTTCAAAGCCTTCATCATATCTAAGGGATCCGCCTCCCAATCATCAGCAGTAATGACTTCCTTTTCAAGATGATCAATGAGATCAAAGGAAGAAATTATTTGAGGAGTTAAAGAAAAAAGTTTATTCTTTCTATAGTGAACAGGTTCCTAGTTACTTCATCTCGGCTCTAGAAAATATTTTGGTTCTATTACCAAAGCCAAAGAAACCGAACAAAGAAGGATATGATGATCTTCCAAATTATTGTCCCATTCACCAAATGTTGGGGAATCCCATTTAGGAGTGTTTTGTTTTCATGCAACTCCTAAAAAAATGGTAGAAATTGGAAAAGTGAAACTAAAAAGTTAGTCAAATCAAGTATCATGTATTACTACTACTAATCCATAGGAATAAGGAAAATGACAAGAATTAAAAAGTAAAACTTTGTAGAAATATGATGATTGGATGATCAGTAAAATGATCAACCAAACTCATTCCATTCTACCAACATATATTAAAAACCTACTGTGTCTTCCGCCACTCCTACCATAGAAAAACCACCTTCATCAAAAGTTAAATCCTTAAAGAAGAGATGTGATTAGAAGGTAAAATAGCAGTCATAAAAATATGAGCTTGTGTCAAGGCCAATGTTGTCTTTGACTCTGGAAGATTTCATTCCATCTGCTTCAAAAGCACGGGCACCTCCCCACCAAATGTTACGATCAGAACTAACCTCTCAAACAGAATATTCATCAGATGAAGAATTGATCTTTGGTTCTGTCAACATTATCCACTCAACGGATCCTTATTCCAATGGTGATTCTGATTGTAATGTGCTAGAGTTCACTGTACATAACTGGGTAAACATAGGAAAAGTCCAAGTTCAAGTATATAGGGGAAGATGTGGGAATTCACGAAGCCACTATTTTAACTCTACCTCTGCTCGAACCATATATGAAGTTGAAACTCATGGGAGAGCCCTTCAGTAGGCTCGACAAGAATAAAGATATTCTTCCATGCATGACAGATTCAGTCCTCACATGATTATTTTGAAAGATCGATTTTAGGTTACACCATCTTACTCTCAACAAGTGGATAGACCTATTCAATATAATATACCAAATCCATGAGTATTCTTAATTTATGCTCTGACACATGGAACATCCACATCAGAAGCATCAACTTCCAAGGAACCAACAAAAGCACATCTCCATGCCAGGAAATAAAGACCTCTAAACCAAAAGTATGATGTTCTAAAACATCTATCCCAAGTACCAGCCAAGTTAGAAATTTTGGATGCCTTGACTCTATAACTATATCTTTGAGAATCACTTATTGAGGCTTTGTCAAGTCCTCAAGAGTTTTAAACTGAAGTTGATGCAGCTGAGGTTTACCATATAGATAATGATCTGGAAGAATGTCATTCAGTTATATCTTTTTTGAATGAAGATGAATATAATGTTGTACATTGTCATATTAGGCCCTTGTATCTATCAGTCAGGGTCAATGACATAGAAATCTTATTAGCATTCATTGATAATGGCTTAGGAGTCAACCTCATTTTTGTTCGTACTCTTCATCTATTGGGCCTCACTAAATATGACTTATCTCCTTCTACATTAAAGTTGCAAGGAAATGATAAGAATTATCAAGAACCTCTGGGATAGATTACACTCAGAACTCAGTTTGGAGATCTTATGTCTAGTTTATATTTTATCATTGTTCTTGAGGACACAACCTTCAACATTCTTCTTAGAAGGCCTTGGCTACATCAACGTGTGGCCATAACTTCATCATACCACAAATGTCTAAAATACTCTGTAAAATGTCAAATAGAAACACTGTATGGTGAAAGGATCTATTAAAAACATGTGAATCTCAATACATTGAGTCGTAATTTTATCATACAAAGGGAATGAAGTCCATCAAAAAGGATGTAACCAGAATCAATGCTTTGAAAAAGATCCCAGAAAACCCATTCATAAATTTTAGTACATATTATGTGTTACCTATAAATCAAATTGAATGTTTAAAACCAAATAAAATCACTCGTCTAGTGATTTCTATAATTTCAGTTGTGGCAACTGAACCTAAAAGCATGTGAGAAATTGTTGATTAACCAAGCAGCAATGAAAGCTTAAATGGAGATGTCTTCATTTCATCCATTGAACTTCAGCAAGCCTCTACTTAATTAATCATATTAGATGAAGTTTTAGAAATAATAGAGGAATATAAGAATGTCTATTCTCAATATATCATCTCCTCTTTATTACCCCAAGAATACCCTTCATCATTATTAGGGTCACAAATGGTGTCCTCTTCTTTAGGAAGTTCAAATAATGACTCCTACCCTAACTCTGGAAGTTTTTCTTCATCATCTACTGTGAAATTAGAAATAGAAGAAGTGACACATAAGGAAGAGGAATAATAATAATAAGATCTCAAGTACACTCCTCCATCATTTTAGGAAGGTGTCTCTACCATTGTGACTATGCTCAGAAAAATAAATCTAGGTACATAAAGAAGATTCATTCCCCAATCTAATTAATGTGTCTGTGAATTTTGAAGAGTAAGAGACGTATATTTCATTTCTAAATAAACATCAAGATATATTTTCTTGGAGTTATATAGAAATTCCATGTCATAATCCCGATATATCCACTCGTCATTTGGGTTTTCTATAAGAACATCAAGGATTAAAGAAGGTAGAAATAAGAAGACACCCAACTCATGCCTCTAAAATTGAAGTTGTAGTTGATAAGCTTAAAAGGCTAAATTTTTTAGGGAGGTTCAATATCCCAAATGGCTAGCCAACATTATCCCATTAAAAAAGAAGAATGGTCAAATTAGGGTTTGCATTGATTTCATAGATCGTAACTGGTATTGTCTAAAATATGACTTTCCAGTTCCGATCACAGAGATTTTAATCGATGCAATAGTTGTCTATGAAGACCTTTCCTTCATGGATGGATACTCTAGATATAATCAAGACTGTATGGCCCTAGAGGATTAAGAATATACAGCCTTCATATCCCCTTAAGGTGTGTTTTTCTATCAGTTAATTCCCTTTGGCTTAAAGAATGCAGGTGCAACGTATCAACGTGCCATGCACCATATCTTCAAACCCTTCTTAGGGAAATTTTTTGAATCTTATGTGGGTGATTTGGTGGTAAAATCCAAACAATGTTTTAATCACTTGGCTGATCTAGAGACCATATTCAATAAACTTCAGCAACAAATTTAAATATGAGCCCCTTGAAATGTTCTTTTGGGGTAACCTCAGGAAAGTTCCTTGGATTCGTTGTATGCCATCATGGTATCGAAGTTGATCCTGAGAAAAAAAAATCAATCCTTGGCATGTCAGCTCCAAGAAATTTTAAATAATCAAGAGGACTCCAAGGAAACTTGGCCTATATTTGGTGCTTTATAGCCATTTTGGCAGGTAAGTGTCTGCCCTTCACCAGGTTAATGAAGAATGGAGTCGCCTATAAATGGACTGAAGAATACCAAGAATCATTTGATACCCTCAAGAAATATATCTTGAGTCCACTTGTATTAATTCCACATGTTTAAGTAATACCACTTATTCTCTATGTGGTAGCCTTATAGCAATCACTGGGTGCATTCCTTGCCCAGAAAAATGATATTTAGAATGAAAACAGCCTTTACTATCTCAGTCGAACTGTGCTTGATGCAGAAACTTGGTATTCAAGTATTGAAAAATGCTTCGTGGAATAAATTGTTGTATTTATGAAATTTAGGAACTACCTGTAACATCATGAGGTCCAATTGGTGTCTTGCAATAATCCATTCAAATTTATCCTCAGTCGTCCTATGCATATAGGGTGACTGGCATGGTGGTCAGTTATTTTGCAACAGTTTGATATTTAGTTTATGCCTCAGAAGCCAATAAAGGGCCAAGATATGGCTAACTTCCTTACTGAACACCCATTTGAGGAAGATACATCATTAAATACTAAACTTCCTAATGAAGAGTTCTTCTCTTTTTAAGATAGTTCTCAAACATGGTAAATTTACTTTGATGGTGCCTCCTGAAGTCCAACAGGGAAGAGAATGGAAAACCCTAAACTCAACAAAATTGGGTTAGGAATTGTACTTGTATCCCCAAAAAAGGTAGTGTTTCCTTATTCTATCCTATTTTCAGAAGTCGATGCCAAGAATGAAGTAGAATATCAAGATCTCAATATAGGTCTAGAATTGTCACTTCAGGTACAAGTAAACCACTAGAAATTGAAAGGTGATTCAGAGTTGGTAATCAAACAAATTTATTTGGATTATTCAATCAAAAATGAAGATTTAATCCCTTCGTGTGATTAAGTAAAAGGGTTAATGGCTGAATTTCCCTCAGAGTCAACATTTTCTTATGTCCCGCGATCACAAAACACCCAAGGTGATGCACTAGCTAATACAGTTATAGCCTTGGAAGATACAAATAGGGATGAGACAGTCATCAGTATAACCCATCATTGTGTGGTATCACCTTAATTTCAAACTAGAATGGATGAAATTAATAAAATTTTCCATATTTATGATCTATATGGTCATACCAAATGATGGAGAACACCAATCATATAATACCTTCAAAATGAAGTACTTTCACTACATAGAGTTGAAAAAGAATAGATCTGACAACAAGCGACCAATTTTACTCTTTATGATAGCCCAGATCACTAGAAAATCCTATAAAAACAAGTCTTTGATGGAATCCTATTCAGGTGTATTGATGGAGAGTAAACTATAGCTTTCATGAAAGAAGTACATTTAAGAGCTTATGGTGCTCACCAGTATGGGAATAGGCTTTCTGATCAAATCTGAAAGCTCAGATACTTTTGGCCTTCAATGACGTAGGATTTCACATATTTTACTAAGAAATTTCATCCCTTATAAGTGCATTCCAACTTTATTCATCAACCCCAGAGTTTCTAAATATATCTAAATACTCCTGGCCATTTTCCATATGGGGAATGGAAGTAGTAGGACCTTATCCTCCAACTATGTTTAAGCAGTTCAAGTATATCCTTACTGCTGCTGACTTACACTCTAAATGGGTTGAGTAAATACCTATCAAAGAAGATGGATTGAAATGCATTTTTAGTTTTGTCAAAACTAAAAACATCACTAGATTTGGTGTCCGTCATACTATATTGATAGAAAATGGAATCAATTATTTTTTTGTTGAGGTAAAGAAGTTATATCAGGAACACAATATCAAATCCAACCATTTATCTCGCAATCATGCGATGGAAACAAAATAGACAGAGGCTTTCAATAGGACCCTATCAAATATACTCTAGAAGATGGTGGACAAAGATAAGAAATCGTGGACTGATAAATTTTTCATTATTTTTGGGCTAATCGGACTACTACCCATACTGCCACCCAGTCAACCCCTTATTCATTGGTGTATGGAACAGAATTAGTCTTTCCAATTGAAATTCAATTGCCTTTACTTAGAGTTGAAATCTATGATTAGATTCTTATAGATGAGAGGTATCTGAAACTTTTTGAAGAGATTTAATGATTAGAAGAAAAAATATTTCACACTTTTCATCATTTAGAAGTATATCAGGATAGAATAGCATGATCTATTAACAATAATGTTCGCATCTGCTCATTCCTTCAAGGAGAATAGGTATTGGTCTTTAGGACACCAATGATACTAGGAAAGGAACCTTCAAAGCATGAGCCAAAGTGGGAAAGACCATATTCCATATATGAGGTCTACTAAGATAGATCTTATGCCTTAATCTCAATTGATGGTGAGCTTATTACAACTCCAACCAATGTGATATTTTTGAATAAATACTTTGTGTAATTACACACATCGTCCACACTACAAGACTAAAAACTGCATAGCCCCTATGTCCTCACTTCAGGACTCTAAACTATACAGTACAAGGTCCTAGTTGAAAGTCGTTAAACCACATAACAACCATAAGAATCCATGTTGTGTGATGATAAAATTTGTAGCATTTGTTTCCTTGGCGCACGACATTAAACTGCATGACATCATTTTTCCTTGTTACACAACATAAAACTGTACGGCTAACGTCTTCTCTACTTAATGTTAATATCTTCCATATGTAAGCATCATTGGCATCACTGTTACTCTTTAGTGGCACATAAGTCCCTCTATTTATTATGTCTAAGTAAGATCTGCATTAGGACCTCATTTCAAGAACTACATGTGGCATGATTCTCATATGCATGAGATACGTAGAGATGCTTGGATCTCCAATCATGGGCCCAACAGCAACCACAAAATTTTTATTTCCTTTTCTCCTCTTGTATATGAATCATATCTATACGAATTTTTCCCTTAATATACATGGTCTGATCTTTATACAATTTTTTGTCTTAATTTTAACCGTTCTTCCAAAACGTGTCAAAAAGCCCTCATAATCCATGTCAAACTCAATTGGTATGGGAAATTAATGTTTAAAGAACTATGTACAGCTTGCTTCTCATCTATATGAGATACGTAGAGACACCTAGATCTCCAATGTTGGTCCCAACCATGATAAAAAATCCCACTTTTATTCCTTATATAAAAATCAAACCTAGATAGGGATTGTTTAAAGAACTATGTATGGCCTGATTCTTGCCTCCATAAAGACACGTAGTGACACTTGTGTTTTTTCTCTTAGTACAGTTACAATATGTATTTATTTTCACATTAGTTCATCTTCATACTTACCACATGAATTTAAACTGCATAGAAATGTAATACCCCTATTCTTCACTTGTGTCACCTTTGTGTTACAGAAGAAACTCTTACTGCTCCTTGTTTCTCACACCGAGAATAGATCACGTGGGCATAAGAATTGGGTAAAAGGATTATCTATATAAATAAGGTGTCTCAATTTCTTATGGGGTTATCAACGTCCTTACTTCGTGACTTAAAATTGCATAGTACAATGTCCTCGCTGCATGACTCTAAACTGCATAACATAATATTGATTCAAAGGAAACAAAGAAAGCCTCTATTTTTATACATGTTTCAGCTTCGTGTAAAGTACTTCAAACTCATGACCAATATTAATCCAAATATTTCTCATGTGCATTGAACATAACCCCCTTCTATATTTCACACCCTTAATCTTGAATATTTCTAGACCTTTATAATCTTTCTTAGGATTTCTTGTGACAGAGCTTCTAATATCTGAGAACTCTTTTGCCTGACTATGAAGTATGTTCCCTTAGATGGCCTTGCATAAGTTTCCTACATAATGGGACTCTTAGTCAAAAGATTCCACTATTTGTCTATGCATAATATTCCCCTGTTGGCCCTATATAATAAAACCCCCATAATGGGTTTGTCAAATGATGGTAATTTCTTTCTTTGTTATAGTGTATTTGTCTCCTTCAAACTTTGATGACAATATACAAGAATATATATTCTAAAATAGTCATTCATGTATAATTTTTCCATTGCCTTTCCCTCAATCTGAAAGTCCTCAAGACCATGGTTTCATCTTTATCTCCATGTGTTCAAAGCAATATGAAATAACCTTAGATCACTTGATAAAATATCATATATTGTTTCTATTTATGGTCCAAGTTGTATGACCTAAAACAACAAACACCATACTTTTTAAGTTTGAGTTAGACCTAAGTAGAAACCCTATTCCTCATATTATTTAAAAATAATGATTGGAAATACCCTTTCCTTATTCAAGGACCTTTCTCCATAAACCAAACTTTGTGCTTCAAAAAATCTGAATCTCTATAAACTTTATTCATCTTTTAGAAATAGAATTTCAAACTTCTGAGATCTATTTTTCCTAACTATGTAGTACATTCCCTTAGGTGGGATTACATAAGTTTCCTACATAACAGGCCTGTTAGTCAAAAGATACCACTATTTGGCTATGCATCATATTCCCTAGTTGGATCTACATAATACAGCTCCCATAATGGGTTTTTCAAATAATGGTAACTTCATTTTTTGAAAATACTTCCTCTAATTCCTTTATCCCTTTTCCATATCATTATTTAAATATATAAATTCTCAAATCACATTTTATAATTTTCCCTTACATAGCTGAATATGGTAATATGTTTCCAAACAAATTATCAAGAAATTGGGAGAGTCTCATACATTTGTTCAAAGATAAAGACCATAAATTAAATCCACAGAATTTCTTCAATGTATGAATTAAAACTACACAGTACAATGTTCTCACTATATGACTTAAAACTACACAAATAGCCATTTATTCTCAAAATACATGTCCTTGTAAAAACCACCCATTGTGGTCTTGAGTCACCCAAATATTATTTTTTCTTGTCTATCAATAGTAAACTTTCAAACTATTGAGGTCTATTTTTTCTGACTATACAGTACGTGCCCTTAGGTGGCCTTGCATAAGTTTCCTTCATAATAGGCATGTCATTCAAAAGATACTACTATTTGACTATGTAGCATATGCCCTAGTTGGCCCTACATAACACAACTCCCATAACTAGTTTTTAAAATAATGGTAACCTCATTCTTGGAAGATAATTCCTTTATGTTTATACAAGTTTTAGATTTGGTTACCATGAAAATCATGACTAAATATTCCCCATGGAAATATTTGAAGAATATTAAATAAATTCTTAGCCACAGAGTCTTTTTTGGGATCTAATTTCAAAATTTATGGTCAAAGATATTCTACCTTAAACATTATCCCTTTATAGTCCAACATGCCTGAATCTAAATTTCCAACAAGAGAAGTGTTACTCACCAGATTGAGAACTCGTAAATGGAACTCTGAACAAAAGTCACATCCCAACTCACTAAAGGTACATTTTCTAAAATTTAGGTAATATTGAGAAATAAAAAGTCAAAATATAAAAAGTTTGTGGGTTTGTCCATATAACCCTAGTAAAAAATCAAACTATGCTCATTAATCCCATCATCTTAGTAAGATAATACTGAGCACCCCCATTCTTGTCATTATAATCATATTTATCTAACATGAATTTTTTATGTTTAAAAAGAAAATCATCATCATCATTACCATTAATATATAAATTAAAGAAAAAGAGGGAAAGAATGAAGGTATATATGATTGATGAAAAAATTTATTTCATTCATATGACATCAGAGGGACATCCACAGAACGAATCCTCTCTATCATTTTTTAAAATAAACTCTCAACATGACTCCTCATTTGTTGAATAGCTTCATGCGCCCTATTAGCTTCTTGTTGAAGCTGAAATAGTCGAGAAACAATAGTCTCCTTGGCCTGACAAAGTGCTTCCTTATCAGTTGAATTGTTGTTTATCACATATAATTGGGTTTCTCCCAGTGTATGGTTAAATTGCTCATGTTTTTTATGAATAACATCTAGTTTATGTTGAAGATATAAAAAATCTTTCTTGGATTATTTAATTTTCTGTCTGATTTCAATTGACTTCTTTTTATGATATGCCTCTTCTTCAGCTACTACATCTTGGAAGCTATCAATATTGATGACCCTCTTATCCTTTTCAAACTTTCATCAGATATTATACTCCTGATCTAGTTGGAGAATGGTCTCTTTCATTTCATCATAGACTAGTCGATAACTAATTTCACAAAATCTCAAGACGCATAATAATGTTGGGAGTTTGGAAAAATGGGACAACAGATCATCCAAAGTATTCTGAACAATTTTGATCCATATGTGTTGCCATGTATTCTTAAATTCCATTACAAGAGAATATTGCTTGTCTAATTATGAATCGGAGTCATTTCCATGAGGTAAAATGTACTCCCGGAAGAATTCACTTAAAGATTTTCTTTGTTCTGCTTCTCTCGGGATAGTTGATGCCTCACCCGCAGAAACAGAGTATGATTCAAATAGCCAATAACATTTACCCAATAATAAGTCAGACACTTTACTGGATTCATCCCCAGTATTTTCAGCTTCATTAGTTTGAGTATATGTTTCTTGAGAAGGGGCATTCTTCTAAGTTTTCTCATTTTTTATAGTTGAAGGATCTGGAACTCTCTCGATAGGGAGTCCTCAGTAGGTATTTATATAGCTTCAGCAAAAGAAGGATTGGGTGGAATGCCCCATTTCTGAATAGCCTTTGCAACATTTTCTACATATAAATATGCATAAGGTGAACTTTGATTTGAATTATCATTTAAAAAAAGAACAATTCTGTGTGGAAGGAGCAAGAATGAGAACTTACATCTTTATAATTCCTCATGAACATCTCCAAACTCCTTTATGGAACATGAAATATCAATATTTGGATTAAGGGATTCCATAATTTCAGTGTATGAGGCTTGGAATGTTATATAATCCTCTCCATTTAAGTTATCCCACAAACATTGGTTGATGCCCAAATTGGCTTCATTGAAATTCCGTTCTGTTGGTTCTTAAATTTGTAAAACATCATCAGATCTTTCTAGGTTTGGGTCAACATCAATATTTATTTTAGAATGCCCTATGTCTTCATTCCTTTCTTTTAAAGTGATAGGAATATCATCATTGGTTATTATAGGATCCATTGGAAAAGGAAACTGATATGAGATATGTTAAAAAGAAGAATATTATAAAAGATTTTAATATTCAAGAGAAATGTATTTGATCTTACCATGGATTTTATCTATCTCAATAGAACTAGGAGTGGGTATAGCTGAATATTTTTTAAGGTTTTATCTGTTAAGGTAGCATATCCATCAACATGAACCTGGGTTTGTCCTGGAGTTTCATTCTTTGGTCTTAAGGAATTTTCTCTTAGCCCCTTGAGATAGGAGATAGATACATATCCTTCAAGAGAATAAATGTGACTCCTAGAATGTTTTGAGAAAATTAAAATGCTCTGAGGATATAATAAATACTTACTCCTTTAGAGAACACTTCATACTAATCTCATTTATCTCTTGAATTTCTTTTCATAAGCTTGAGGAGAAATAAAAACACTCTTCCTAGCAGGAGAAACTTGAGGTAATGGATGAGGATTATTCTTCGCCATTACCCCGATCATGATTCTCACTCTTAGAAAATTTTCTAGAGACCTGGGAGGATCATTTGATACGTTGATGGGAGAACCTGTAGGCACATACCTTGGGGATTCAACAACTAGTCCAAAGCTTCCTTCCATACATTCAAGCTACAAAAATTCATTTCATCAAGATTAATGATGATGGATGGTAAAGAAGAACTAATTCAAAATAAAAGGAAAATATTTTCTCAATATTAACATAAATATCCCACTCCTCCTTAGGGTCAATAATTACCCCTTCGTGTATTCCTAATTCCATCATGTGAGATACTCATTTAGAGGCTGGTATTTATTCATAATTTTCATATATAAAAGCCTCAAACTCTATAATATACTCATGAACTTTAGCCAGGTTATTATCTGGATTGAAATCAGAAAGTTCCTTAATGTTACCCACATCTGGTATTTGAATTCCATGCTGGAGGAATGCCCATGTATTCCTAAAATTATGGGTCACACACACTCTTCCAATGGTGAATGGATAAAGTTCGCACATAACTCTATGTCGGTATGGTTGGTTGTGGAGGATATTCAACACCTTATAACTAGTGAGCCTCTTCAAGCCTCCTTTCTTCTTAAAAAAGTAAAACATATAGAATAGGAATCTCTTTTGGATGGTGAAGACCGGATAACCTTGGCGTTAGAGGTATTTCTTCTCTATCCCTAGTATTCCTGGTATACATTCTACAAAGATGTTTTTAAGTCTATGAAACCTCTAAAACTTATTCATAATCTTTTTCCTTGGACTTCTTACCATGATTTCCACCCACAAAAGTAGTTTTATCTTCCACTAGATATATTCCTTTTGTCAAATCCCCTTGAGGATATGAAGAAGTTGAAGCTTTTTCATATCCATATTCTAATAAGATTGACAGATATGATGGATGTAATGTAATCAACAATTTGGATGCCTCTAAAGCCATTATAATTCATAATTGCCTCGCTACCATTGGTTGTTTCTCACGTCTAACAAATGTGGTGGAAAAGTGTTTGATTATTGAAGACATGTGAATTGAAAAGAAAACCGATAAGGGAAGTAAACCTCGCAAATAATTTCACCATCAATCATGGTCAATAATACACCACCTCTAAATTTCATCATATAAGACCTCATATCATAATTCTTTTCTTTACCATCATCAATAAATGTTCTAGTTGGTGGCTTACCAAAAATAAATAAACTGAATTCTCCTAAAACATTCAATGGATTTAGCACTACATCAGGTCTTAAATTTTGAGGATGAATACTATAAACTTTTTGTACAAATGGAGTGAATTGTCCATTGGGAACTCTAACTAAATTCAACAATGAGTTTGAAGAAAAGTGTGATGCAATCCAACCCCACAACACTTAGAATGGACCTGCAATTCTAAATGGATTATTCCCATTGTATAAATGCAGTAGAGAACAGTAAATTATTTCCAATACTAGATTTTCTAACCCAATATACTTCCCTTCAACCAATTTAGCTGCAATGAAAAAATTCCCTTGCCTTACACCACCTCCATAGTAACGAACTGTAAGCAAGTAAATTCTTATCCACATGGAAAGAAAGGTGGCTAAGAAAATATTTGCATCAATAACAAATTTTATTCTGTAGCCCCAATTCTTGTAGTCATATCTTTCTAATGTCAGCCAATATGTTCCTAAACTACCCCAATTATCTACAGAAATAAAAATAGTTGTACATCTACAGGTGGGACCTTCCTCTACTGTTGGTTCTAAAAGGGCTTCCATCCACACCCTAGAATGAATATCTTTCTTGACTTTGGGTAATTCCTTTTCTATTTTGAATAGTTTGTGAGCCAACAGTGGTTTTTTGGTAACATAAATCCATGTTGTAGCCAGTGGAATAAACTCATCATATATTTCCCTACAAATAGGAACCTCATCTATTTGGTAGATATCCCACAAACTAATTCCAACTTCACCATGCGTCAAATGAAAAGAATTCATTTGAAGACTCCATTGGCTCAGAAATTCAGGAATAAAATCTTTTTTATAAACATAAGTCTGTCCCATTCAGACAGCTTCATAAATATAAATATTTGATAGATCATTCTTGAATTTTTCACAAATCTGGTGCACCCAAAATTCCCACATCCATTGAAGTTTCACACCTCCTTCAGAATGAAGATCCTAGTCTTCCTTCCAACCATTAGACCGATCTTTCTGAGAAGCTCAAAAGGTTGAATCATAGAAAAGTGGAATTGTCTCCACAACATGATCCTTCATATCATTATTACAACCACTATGATTCATGATGCAACCAATAGGGATTGTTCCTTCATGAACAAGCATGCCCCTTGTACTAATGTTCATACAGTTACAATTGGAGAATTAAAGATACCAATTATTTGGAAAGTAATTCTTAAAAGATAGAACATGGGCATCCTGTAAAATCTCATGACCGTACAGGGGAAAGTAAGGAATTTGTGTATATTCATGTTGATATGGAATTAAACCTTTCCACAGTCCAGGAAGAGTACTTTCAACAATGTCATAATACTCTAGTCTAACGATCTTCATCATATCATTTTGACGAGCCTTATATTCTTCAGTACAAGTTATTAAATGGGACATTTTTTTCTGGAAAAACAATTACCAAAAACCCCCTATTAGTTTGTAATTTTGACTTGATAAAATCAAATTTAAACGTAAAGGAAAATGAAATAAAAAATTTGGCCAAGAAACTGTTCATGTAGGTCCTTCGACGAGGTCCATCACATAGGTCCTTCCACAAGGGTCCCAGCGCAACTCCTTCGACGAAGCCCTTCCTCGTGTCTCCATCGCTAAAGTAGTTTCACATTGATAAAATTTCAAGGACGCTACATGAGAGCACAACGTGTTGAAGCTAGACAAAAGAGATATGCAACGAGAGATGGAAAATTTGGAAGCACAAATGAAGAAAATCACAAAGGATCGAACTTATTTATAGCCATTCATAGATCTCTAAGACATGAATGCATGAAAAAGTTACATGGAACACCTATGTGATATAGCCCCATGAAAAACCTATGTGGTCCAACAATTAATCCATAATATTTCCCCACAATTTTACCTCAAGACTCGACCTTATTTCTAATCAGATCCAATCCTGAGGGGGGGATTTTATTGACACTACTTAAGAATACAAAAATACTATGAAGATAGCCCTGGATATTTCAAAATCCCATGGTGAATTATGAATAATTCAAAGGAAATCCATACCCTCCAAAGAGCTAAGTGGAATACCTACACGGAATACCTATGTGGAAGACCTATGTTGCATCATATTTTCTATACCCCAACGCAGCAGACCTATGTAGAGGACCTCCATGGAGTACCTACACAGGAAACTTCTCTTTAATCAGGCCCCATCCTTATCTATAAATATGACCCTTGAGATTCCCATTTCAGGGAATGAAAAAGTTGAAAGACTCCCTGAACCTCCCATTGCGTAGCTCTTTCACCCATATCCCTCAAATTGTCTCAGGTAGCTCTCTAAAACACGAGAGAAGAGATAATTATATGGGATAAGAACTTTTTGAAAGTATTTCAAAAAAAATTACATAGACTTGGTTTCCCTATGTGAAATATATTCTTCAATCATCATAGAAACATATGCAGAACACCTGTGTAGCACAGCTATGCAGTACAGCTGCACGGTGCAGCAACGCGGGGTACCTACCCAGAACACTAGCATGAAGTACCTATGCGTCATATCTTGGTACAAGGCCTGCATACCAAGTTAATTAACCAATTAAAATCCATTAATGGTAGGGTATATCTTTCCTTGGTTCTCTTATTTGAAATGGACTAAGTTGAAGCCTCTACTAAAACCTCATGACTTATCAAACCTTTCGGAAAGGCACATCAGTGTGTATCTTATTTGGGTTTGTATCTCCACATTCAGAGGTTTACCACATTTGTTCCACAATGTATTTAGTATTCATGGAGTGTATGTGGGTTTGTATATCCACAGTCACATGAACTTTTCTCCTAGGAAAAGTGTTGGGAAGCTCCTAGTTTTGAGAATAAGGGTTTGGGTCCTGCCCTCTCCCTTCTTAAAGACATGGAACCTTAGTTTTCTTGTAGAGAAGGTATAGTTCACAATTACATTTCCATTCAAGAAAATGAAAATTCTCCCTCCCCTACCAGAATCAATTTTAGGGTAGCCATTATGGTATAATCCCCTAACCTTCATCCCTTCTTCCTTTCATTAGACCATTTTCTAATGTAATGTAAATAGAGGGAAGGTTCATCACCTTTCCCTCTTCCCAAGTCACCTCGACCTTGTCCATTGTTGTATTCATAGAATTTCCCTCTTCCACCAGTGGAGGAGGAAAAGTGTGGGTGCCTTTGTTGAATCTTTGACATTATCTTGTTTCTCACACCAAGCATGGCTCACGTGGTCTTAGATATTTTTTCATGATCATAACATTTTCACAAACACTTGAACTACGAGAACTATGATTTCTGTTCAAACTAGGATACATATGAATCCTTCGTAGGGACCAAGCTCAGTGAATATCCTATTCAGGAATCCAACCTTAATCCACTTAATCTGGGATTCTTCCTTAGAAGTAATCCCTAAATTAAACCTACAAATCACCAAGGCATCCTTTTCAGAAAGTAAACCCAAACTTGTTTCTCTAAAAGAAATATACTCTCTTATGATACTTATCAAAATATGTGGGCTTTGATTCCCATACAAATGGGATATGTAAGAAGCCTCCTTAAGGTTCAAACCCAACACATCAAATCAACCCTATTCAACGTGGGCTATATTCTCAATAGGGTATAATCATACTTAAAAACACATATCCTTTCCAAGTTTTTTGGGATTATTTAGCATAATTCTCTCACCAAACTTTGACTAAGCACATTTAGATTAGATTTCCTTACCACATGACCTTAAATTGTATAGTTAGGTCCTTATCATCTGAAATTAAAAGGTATGTTGTGTCCCATTAAGCAGCACCGAACTATGAGGGTTCTGATTCCTTTCACAATGATACATAGGTATCCCATTTTATGGGTAAGATCCCAATATCAAAACAAACCTTCATCTCTCTAGATGACAATAAATTCCAGAGTGCCCCACTGAGTGTCTTAAAAAACCAGTATCATTATAATGATGATTGAAAGAATCTCTAAATATTATATGAGATGATACAATTGATGGAGAACCTTGAATACATATAGATATCTCCATTAATGAACAACCTTGAATACACACAGATGATTCTATATTTTACACATGTTAATAAGTGATTACAAATTCCAAGGGAAACTTATGTCATACTTGGTGAATTAATGAGGATTCATGAAAATATCTTAAATTCATAAAGAGTGTCCCAGAGTAGACAATAATTCCCCCCAAAAGGGTGTGATGAGTATAGCCTCCCATACTCACAAGAAATGCACATTCTTAAGTATCGTAATGTTCAAAATCAATGAATGCCTGCCTTTGTAAAGTAAGTCCCTTTTGGATAAATAACTCTTGGAAGATTCTAGTTCCATGAATCAATCCAATAGAAACTGCCTAGAAGCAGTGATTCTTAAAACTAGAACACATGTTTCAAGGAACTACGATAAAATATCAAATAACCTTAATGATTTTATTTAAAAAATCATAGATATTGTTATTAGGGTACATCTTCAAATTATCACATTTATTATGAAAATCTTGAAGTTTTGCCTCCTGGAATTTTTTGGTTTTTTTATATATTAAAAAAATCATATTTTATTCATGGATGTACAACTCACAATATTCATGTACATTTGATACCATAGTATCTTGGATAAAATGTTTCTTCCTCTACATAAACATTGGGTATCTTTTTTCCATTTCATTCAATAAAATCTCTATGGGATCACTTACTAGTATTCCTTGTATAGTAACGGTGAATACATCTAGTCCAAGTGATTGAATATGAGATCTCATTATATTTTTCCAAATATGATCATTAAATCTATCAAATAGTGGAACTCCTTCTCCATTAATGGCATTTTCCATGTCAGAAATCCCTTGTCACATATTCTCTATATAAATACCATTCAAACCTGACACCACTTTTTACAACCACAAAGTTCTCAATCACCATAATATGAGGGATGGTGAATTATGGAAAGTAAATTATTTCCCTGAGTGGATTTTATTATTACGTTATTAATAATTTTTGAATATTTTAAACCAATACATATGAAAAAACATCCAAATAATCAAAATAAAGTGTTAGGTAATAATGTGTATTTTATTTGGATCACCCAAAGGTCTACATCCAAGGAGAATATATCAATCATGTGCCGATGTTCAGATGAATAAATAAATGTTTTATGAATAAAACAATACTAAGTCTAATGATCACATACTCTTCATATGAATCCACACTTTTCT